>CAWUFW010005106.1:0-1403425 GCA_963921515.1 Calotriton arnoldi | reverse complement strand
ATTAACATGTATTGCTTGCCCCGGGCAAGACCTTCCGGACCACCTGCCCGAACACCACTGCCCTAAACCCTGAAACACCACCCCAGCATGACCCCCTACACTGCCCGAACACCACTGCACTGCCCTAAACCCTGAAACACCACCCCCAGCATGACCCCTACACTGCCCGAACACCACTACTCTGCCCAAAACCCTGAAACACCAGCCCCAGCACGACCCCCTACACTGCCCGAACACCACTGCACTGCCCTAAACCTTGAAACACCAGCCCCAGCACGACCCCCTACACTGCCCGAACACCACTGCACTACCCTAAACCCTGAAACACTACCCCCAGTACGACCCCCTACACTGCCCGAGTACCACTGCACTGCCCTAAACCCTGAAACACCAGCCCCAGCACGACCCCCTACACTGCCCGAACACTACTGCACTGCCCTAAACCCTGAAACACCATCCCCAGCACGACCCCCTACACTGCACGAACACCACTGCACTAAACCCTGAAACACTACCCCCAGCAAGACCCCCTACACTGCCCGAACACCACTGCACTGCCCTAAACCCTGAAACATCACCCCAGCAAGACCCCCTACACTGCCCGAACACCACTGCACTGCCCTAAACCCTGAAACACCAGCCCCAGCACGACCCCTACACTGCCCGAACACCACTGCACTGCCCTAAACCCTGAAACACCAGCCCCAGCACGACCCCCCACACTGCCCGAACACCACTGCACTGCCCTAAACCCTGAAACACCAGCCCCAGCACGACCCCTCACACTGCCCGAACACCACTGTACTGCCCTAAACCCTGAAACACCAGCCCCAGCACGACCCCCTACACTGCCCGAACACCACTGTACTGCCCTAAACCTCAAACACTCCCCCTGCACGACCCCTACACTACCCGAACACCACTGCACTGCCCTAAACCCTAAAACACTCCCCCAGCACGACCCCCTACACTACCCGAACACCACTGCACTGCCCTAAACCCTAAAACACACCCCCCAGCACGACCCCCTACACTACCCAAACACCACTGCACTGCCCTAAACCCTAAAACACTCCCCCTGCCACAGGGTGTACGATGATCCCCAACAACCCCTTTTGTCAATGGGAGTCTGTGTACGCGTTCGGTACACAGGCTCCCATTGAAGTCACTGACACATGTGTGAGTATGTAGTTACTCACACATGTACCACTGAGATATACATTCAATCACTAACACACCCATACACACACTCACCCACCCATACAGTCCATCACAGATGCACTCTTGAAACCATGCACCCAGTGAAACACTACCCCCCGCACGACCCCCTACACTACCCAAAGACCACTGCACTACCCTAAACCCTAAAACACTACCCCCGCACGACTCCCTACACTACCCAAAGACCACTGCACTACCCTAAACCCTAAAACACTACCCCTACACTACACAAACACCACTGCACTACCCTAAACACTAAAACACTACCCCCAGCAGTAACCCCTACACTACCCAAACACCACTGCACTACCCTAAACCCTAAAACACTACCCCCAGCAGTACCCCCTACACTACCCAAACACCACTGCACTACCCTAAATCACTACCCCCAGCACGACCCCCTACACTACCCAAACACCACTGCACTACCCTAAACCCTAAAACACTACCCCAGCACGACCCCCTACACTACCCAAACACCACTGCACTACCTAAACCCTAAAACACTCCCCCCAGCACGACTCCCTACACTACCCAAACACCACTGCACTACCCTAAACCCTAAATCTACCCCCAGCATGACCCCCTACACTACACAAACACAACTGCACAATTTGTTACAGGCGTTGCAACGCAGGCCTGTGGTGCTTACTGGAAGTACCTTGTGGGCTAGTTGGGCCCCAGGGACCCCCAGGATTCAAGGTGACCTAATCCCCCAACTTAAAACGCGCCACGGGGCGCATTTGCACAGTGGTGAAGGGAGGGGGCGGGCCTCAGGTGACATGTGCGCAAACACACCCTGTGGTGCGTTTTAAGTTGGGGAATTAATTCCCTTTGAATCCTGAGGGACCCTGGGGCCAACTAGCCCACCAGGTACCTTCAGTAAGCACAACAGAGTTGCGTTGCAGAGAGGTGAAAAAAGGTGCGTGGCCTCGGAACGCCTCTCTGCAACTCAGCTCTGTGGTCCAAACTGTAGGTACCTGGGGGGCTAGTTGGGCCCCAGGGACCCTCAGGATTCAAGGGGACTTAATCCCGCAACTTAAAATGCGCCACGGGGTACATTTGCACACGTCACCTCAGGCCCCCCTCCCTTCACCACTGTGCAAACGCGCCCTGTAGCGCGTTTTAAGAGGTAGTTTTAATCCCCCTGCCCTATTATGTACTAGGGACTTGCAGAGGAGGTCATGCTAATCACAGGGGTACCCCAACGCATAGTGTTCCCTAGTGTATGTAGGTGTTTTCACTGTATTCTAAGTGTCTTTTAGCATAGCACTTGCTCTGGTTAGTCAGAGTCAGTTACCACCAGTGCCCGTCTGAAAAAGTTGTGGGCACAGGATGATTTTGCAACAAGGCCTCTTTCTGCTCCTCTGTTGGTTCTTTCTGCACATCTTTTGCTTCTTTCTGTGCGTTTTTTCTTCTTTCTTCACAAGTCCTACCTCTGTAGGCATAGTTAGAAACTAGCATTTAAAAACCTTTGAAATTCACTTAAAAAATCATAGGTTTCAGGCACGTTATAGTTAGAAATTAGCATTTAAAAAACCTTGGAAATTCACTGAAAAAACCATAGGTTTCAGACACGTTATAGTTAGAAATTAGCATTTAAAAACCTTTGAAATTCACTGAAAAACCATAGGTTTTAGGGACAGTTATAGTTAGTTGGACATTTCACTCGTACAAAACCATAGAAATTCCCCGTTATAGTTAGTTCAGCTAACTATAACTCGCGCCCCGCAATGCACTGCTGATGACGTCACATATTACATCACTCATGACATGGTCAGTGACATCACTGATGACATCACTGATGACATTTCAAATGACATCACTGATGACATCATCCATGTGATAATTTCATGCATCTTCTCACACCCTAATATAACGTTTGATACACCCACTCTAAATTGCAGACTGCCATTCTCAAAACCATAGACACTCCAACACCAAAAACTACATACCCACTCACTGATTCTTAGGTCTACACACACATCCACTCACTCACCCGTACAGTCACTCATACTTATAGTCACTCAGTACAGGACTATCATATGCACTCATACACCTATATAAACACTCACACACCGCCACTCATCCATAGAGGTACTCACACACCTAGTCAGTCATGCAAAAAACTTAATCACACACCCATTTACTCACCTATACAGTTATACACACACCAGCTCACTTACTCATACAAATACTAGCACATTCTTACGCTCTTATACAATCACTGATACAAGTACACACTCATCCATACAGCCACTCTCACAATCACACACTCTCACTTATAGCCATTTATATACTCCAACACACATATATACTGCCTTTCACATATGTAGTTACTCACACATGTACCACTGAGATATACATTCAATCACTAACACACCCATACACACACTCACCCACCCATACAGTCCATCACAGATGCACTCTTGAAACCATGCACCCAGTGAATCACCAACTCACACATCTATGCACAGAGTCACACACACACCACCCACACAAACACTCAGGCACCCATACAGATACTCAGACAACCAATCAATAACCCATGTAGACACTCATGTAGCTATTGAGAAAGCCATGCAGCCGCTTACAAACCAACAGACAGACGGATACAGACATTCACACAGTTTAGTCACTAACCCATGCATTCAGTAAGATACATTTAATCACTCACTTGTAGAGTCAGTCACTCACGTACTAAATCATCCATTCAGACACTTATACACCCACACATTCTTCAATACGCCTTTCCCTAAATATATTAAACATATTTAAACTTTACAGAAACACAGTCACTGGATGATGTCATCAGTGATGTAATTTGAGATGTCATCAGTGATGTCATCAGTGATGTCACTGACCATGTCATGAGTGACGTAATATGTGACGTCATCAGCAGTGCATTGCGGGGGCGCGAGTTATAGTTAGCTGAACTAACTATAACGGGGGAATTTCTATGGTTTTGTACGAGTGAAATGTCCAACTAACTATAACTGTCCCTAAAACCTATGGTTTTTTCAGTGAATATATATATATATATATATACATACACACAAATATATATTACCTACTGGCGGTCACCAGTAGGTAAGTTATAGTTAGGACCTAGTCTCCATACGAAAAGCATTTTTTGGCTTGCCTATAACTTTGGCGTTGTTTGACCAATCTTCATTACATTTTCCAAACAAAGTGTCAAAGTAGGTTCTGTGTGTCATGGAAAGTTTGGGGGTGACCCATGCAGTGGGGACCAAGAAATAGGGGTGTGAAATAAGGGTGTGTTTGTAATGTTAATTCCCAAAGGAATGCGTTGTCAAACCTACAGCCTGAACCTCTGGATGGAATTACACCAAATTTGGTAGAAAGGTAAATGTTGTTACGCAGATTGTGATTTTTGTTATTTAATTAATATTTTGTTAATTAAATCAGAACAGTATAGTGATATCTCTGGTCGCAGATATGTCGCGGCGGTTTAGCAGTGAAATCGCGATGTGTTTGAGGTAAATTGCGGAAGCGCACGCCAGCGGGTTGCTCTGATTGGCTGGACACAACCTTAACAAAAAGTTGTGGCCGCCATTTTATGTATCGGGGACGGTGCCAGGGCATGAGATTGTTTTTTGAAAGTGACATAAGGGGTCAGGGTAGAGGTACTTTGACCCCATGTTTGACAAAATGGGGTATTAGTGACACATGTTATGTGTCCAAAATTGTTTTTCTTAATTGCGTGCGATGTTTGTGACATCGCCGTGACCGCCAGCGCAGACACCCCATGTACCGTCTCGGGTATAGATGTATTCGCAATGCCCGGCGTTGCAGCGAAAACGGAAGATCGATTTTAAAGATGAATTTTATACAAACTACCCTGAAAAATATGGTTTTAAACATAGCACTAATAAACCCCTAGTGTCTAAAATACTGTAAAATGTGTGCATATATTTGTTTTACATCTCTTTAAAAAGGCACGATCGTCACAGTTACCGAAGTCATTGTGACTCTTGGCGTAGTCGCGAAAACAGGAAGTAGGGATCAAATACAGTTTTTAAAAAAGTTACTACAAATATATGTGTACAAACATGTTCATTAGGATAGTAATGTGTCTATTGTAATAGTGAGAATGAATTTTTAAGTTACAATATTTTAATGTGGTGGTGGACGTTGAATGTCTGCATTTGTTTTGCAATTTTGTGACAACATCGCGACACCGCCGCGAATTTCAAAAATTCCCCCCCAAAAATAATTTAACAAGAAAATGAACATCATTTTGGGCTCTTAGGTGGCTCTGACAAGACCCTTTGTGTTGAGTGTGTATAAGACAGCTCCATATAAGACTGTATGCAAAGTGTCAAGTTACCTAGAAACACACTGTTCCCTTCATCTATAAAGTGAAGTCCATCAACTCTATATATTCCATGCATGTCAAAACGCAGATTATTGTTGTAGATAGAGCCCATGTTATGGTCGCTGAGGAAAGCAGAAAAAGTTTTATTAACATGCTTCCTGGCTTTGTCAATCTGCGGACAGAATTGATTTGACCACTTCCATTTCTGTCTTGGCATATATTAGAGTACACCAAGACAGTATGAGGGAAAAGCGACATCAGTTCTGCAAAGGTATCCTTCATTAGGATTTCCAGCTCTACCCCAGTCAATGTGCCTAGGTCATTGCCACCACGGTGCACAATCATGAGGTGAGGAGCTTGAAAATTCACAATGGTTTTAACCAAAGGTAGCAGCTGATGAAACTTTAACCCTCTCTGGCCAAACCAACTAATCTCCACATTTGGCAAACCAAAGTCCCTGTCAATACCTTTGTTTTTTGCAGCCTCTTTAGCCCAACAGACATAGCTGTGGCCCACAATCCACACTCTTAAGCATTTTGTAGGAAGGAGGAGTAGCACACAGGACAGGTCTGCAGCTGAATATTACAGTAGGTACTATGAAAGACAGTGAAAATGCATGTGTGCTGGTGGTTTGAAAAAAACCTCAAAATTTGATTGGATGAAGGGAATATGCAGGTGCATAAAAGTAGGTTGCATTTCTAAATGATTAGTAAATAGGTGTTTCATTGGCTCAGGTAAATTTTTAAAAAAAGTAATAAAGAGTTGGGTATGCTTTATAGTATGTGCAGTAGACCACACCTTCTATAGTTCATTTTGTAACTAGTATGACCCTTCTGGAATAGGTTGTGAACTTGTGACCAACTAGTTCTAGTGGGTTTCCGAGGGGAATCTGCAGAGGGTGTATTGGGGGAAGGGTGTTAAAGAAACAGGTATTACATTTGCGACATCAGCGCAAACACCCAAAATATTTTGAAATATGATCAATAATGTACTTTAAAAAAAAAAATAGATGACAAATACAACAAGTGCTGCACCATGCAGATGTAATGCTCACAATATTATTATAGAAAAAAAAACAAGGATGTTACAGATATGAAATTAAAAGAATTAAAAACCTTCGAAATTTAATGAAAAAAATAAAAGGTTACAGGGACGTTATAGTTACAAAATAAATTTTGAAAAACCATAGAAATTTACTGAAAAAAACCAAAGGTAACAGGGACTTTAAAGTTAGGAAATAAAATTTAAAAAACCTTTGAAATTCATTGAAAAAACCAAAGGTTACAAGGACGTTTTAGGTAGGCTGACATTTCACTCTTACAAAACTAGAGAAATACCGCAAACTCGTGCCCCCCCCAATGCACTGCTTCTGAATTCACATTTTACAGCACTCATGACATGGTCAGTGACATCACTGATGGCATCTCAAATGACATCACTGATGACATCATCCACAGAATCTCTGATGCACCCACTCACACCCCATATACCCTTTTACACACCCACTCCAACTTCCACACTCACATTCTCAAAACCACTGACACACCCATTACTTACACACCCACTCACTGTTTCATAGGTCTACACACACATCCACTGTCACCCATACGGCCACTCATAATCCAACTCACACACTAATACAGTCACTGATATGTCTACTCATACACCCATACAGCCACTTGCACTCTGTCGGTCACCCATAGCTACTCACACACCTACTCACTCACCTATACAGTCAATCACACAGACACTTACTCACCCACACAGTTACAAACATACACACTTACTTACTCATGCATATACTAACACTCACTCACCTGTACAGTTACTGACACAAGCACACACTTACCTATACAGCCACTCTCACATTTACTCACTCACCCATAGTCACTTATATACTCCAACACTCATCTATACTGTAGGAGAGTAGGATCTGCTTCACATGGGTACCCCCACTTTTTGCTGATGCTTCACTGTTTATCGACATTAGTCTGGCTGGGGCCCTGCTAATCAGAACCCCAGCCTAGCTGCTTCCTCTCTAAAATGGTTTCCATGTGCCTTAGGCACATCACTGATTGGGATCTGGAGTGCCCTTATAAGTCCCTAGTATATGGTATACTATGTACCAAGGGCATAGGTACCTCAGAGGACCTGCCAGGGGCTGCAGCATGTATTATGCCACCCCTGGAAGGCCATCCAAACTGACACCACAGGTCTGCTACTGCAGCCTGGGTAAGGTGGTGCATGCACCCCTTACTGTGATATAGGTTACCTATATCACTGAAATACATACACACATATAAACCTATAAGTCACTCCTAAGGCAGGCCTTATCAATCCTAAAGGCAGAGTGCATGGTTCCTATGTGAGAGGGTGCCCCTGCATGAGCAGGGCCCCTCTGCAGCGTTCGGAGACCATCTCTGATGCTGTTTGTAGTGCAGCCTGACCATATACTCTTAAGCGCATTATATCCTCGCGGTAAAATGCTAACTTTGGAATGGCTGCACCTAAACATGTCGTGTTTGGTGTCAAACATCTTGGAATACTACCCCCCGCCAATCCTGGTGGCGGGGGTAGCATTCCACCCTTCTAGAGGGAAAGACATGTTAACTCTGACGAGTCCGGTAACTTCTTTCCAGAGCCCTGGCATCACAAAATGGATGCTGCTGCCACAGACACGAGTCTGGCCTCCTGCTGCTGGACGAAACTCCGGCAGGGGAGGCCTGGACAATAGGTTTCCTGTCCCAGGGAGGTGTGACCACCTCCCCAGACAGGATAATGTGTATTGGGGCTGGGCGGGAGCACTTTCGGGTGCTTTGAAGTCCTGCACTGGGGGCACATTTGGTGTCCCTCGGCATACCCCAGTTCAAACCGGATCAGGGGCTTGCAGCCCCTGCTTTGGCGCGAACTGGACAAAGGGAAAGGGGTGTAGCCACCCCTCTGCCCTGACCCACCCATAGGTGGGGCCACAGAGTAGTCCAACCCCTATTTTTAGAATAAAGGTAGGAACCCAGTCCTTAGGACTTTAGATTATACCTGGACGAAACTCTGAAACTGAATCCTGGACCTTCGACGCCTACTCACGATTAGAGGACTGAAGAATCTCCCTTGGGGTCAAGGAGTGACTCCTGCTTGGCAGGCACCAAAGAAGCATCTGTCCGGTTTGCATTTCTGAAGCTCCTGTCGGACGCCGAAGTCATCGCATCACCAGAGGTAGATTCTCAGACTTCCCCGAGGCTACTCCTGAGTTCCCAGCAAAGCTGAGGCCCGTGGCTATCGTGGGTGACTTGAGACCGTGACCCCTGGACACCGAGCACATTTGCAAGTGCATCCTCTTCTGGGTCTCCCAAGAAGTCGTGCTTTGGGCTCCGAGTAGCCCCAGCCTCCAGCACCACCTGCACCGAAGATCACTGGCCCCCACTCCACGAGTGTCCTGTAAGCCAGATCCACGTGCGGCGTCACGAGGCTCCTTTGCGGTCGCTAGCCTGTTGGCTAGTAGCCCTTAACGAAGGCCAATCCTTTTCTTACTTGGCATCCTGGTTGCTCCAGGCCTGCCCTCACTTATCCTTGCTGGGTGAGTTCCACAGACCTTGCTGGTCTGCACCATCGACGATCTACATCTTCACCGAGACTTGCCGTTGCCAAGGCTTGTTGGGTCCAATTTGGTCGCCAACACCTCAGCACTCGACAAACATCGTGTACCAGCCTGAATCCTGCTCCTGGTCGCCGACAACGCCTCCTGGACCTCGTGGCTGAAGAGTCAAGACGACCGTCAACGCACCTGAAGCACTCGACATCGGTGGGCATCTGTCCATCGCCTTCCTGGTCACTGGCTAGTGACCCAGACTCTGTCCCCTCTGCTTTCAGGTTCTTCAGAACTCCGATCCACTCTGGGATCCACCCGGACACTTTTTCTCTTGGCCGCCAGCAGCACTTTGCAGCAGATCGCCATTCGAATCGACGACGAAACCCGACCCCGAAAGGCACCTATGCACCCGGCTTCCCTGGGTGAGGTAACACGAGTACTCCGGTGCTCCCGTGGGTAGAGACTCTTCAAAGTCCTAGATCTCAAAGGGTTTTGTCCTAGTCCTCTTTTAAGTGTCCCCTTTCTCTATTTTCCCGATCCCGACTTTCTCCATAGAAGTCAACGGCGTATCGCGGATGTGTATTTACACTGCACGCGTCTCCCGTAGGTCCCCTGTGTCACTACCTTGGGTGGTTCCTTGTGGTCCAAGCACTTCTAGAGGCTCTAGGCCTAGTGTCTAGTTCAGTCGTGGTTCGCATACCACTTTATTGGTATATGGTTTGGTACGCCCCTAGGGCCCAAACGTGTATTTGTGCTATTACTGTGATTTAATAACTTATAACTTATGTATTTCGAACTCTAGCCTCATAAAGAGACTAGAGGGGTGTGTTTAGCAATAAATACATATATTTTGAATATATACCTGGTGTGGTGCTCTTTCATTTGGTCACTCAAGAGATTATAGACTGATAAAACAGGCTGCTTTACATTCCTTCAAGACTTAGCCTGAAGGCTGCTCTCCATAGCTACCACTAGGATAGCTTTCAATAAGGTTGTCTTTAACCTATCTCCAATAAGGGGTTGTTTGGACTGGTGCAAGGTGCCCACTATAATTAGTGGACAGCATATACCAGGCCAACTTCTCACATATACTGCCTTTCACATTTGCAGTTACTCAGCCATATACCACTGACACATTCATTCACACATCGACACAACCATACACACATTCAGTCACCCATACAGCCTCACCCGGATGCACTCACTAACCCATACAGCCACTGACTCACCCATCTATGCAGGCAGTCTCACACAAACCATCACCCACCCCACACAGACACTCATACACCCATACAGGTAGTCAGACAACTAATCAATCACCCATACAGCCACTCATGTACCCAGTCACCAACCAATACAGCCACTTAGACACCAACTGACAGACTGATACAGACATTCACACAACCTAGTCACTCACCCATACATTCACTAAGACACCTAATCACTCACTTATACAATCAGTCACGCATCCACTGAATCATCCATACAGGCACTCATACACCCACTGATTCACCAATACACCTTGGTATACATATTTAACACTCAAACTTTTTTAAAACACTCAGTCACTGGATGATATCATCAATCATGTCATTTGAGATGTCATCAGTGATGTCACTGACCATGTCATGAGTGATGTAATATGTGAATTTATAAGCAGTGCATTGCGGGGGCACGAGTTATAATTAGCTCACCTAACTATAACTGCTGAATTTCTCTGGTTTTGTGCGATTGAAATGTCAGCCTACCTATAACGTCCCTGTAACCTTTGGTTTTTTCAGTGAATGTGTAATATATATATATATATATATATATATTATATATCTACTGGCGGTCGCCAGTAGATAGTTATAGTTAGGACCTATTTTCCATAGGAAATCCGCAACATTCTATTTGAAATAACTCTTGCGTCGGTTGACGAATCTTCGTGAAATTTTCAAACTTTATGGCCCGCTCAGGTCCGCTCCTACCCTAAAAGTGTCGGGGTGATTCATCAAGCGGGGGCTGAGAAAAAAGGGGGGTCCCAAAACGTGTTTTCCCCATTCATTTTCCCATAGGAAACTTTAGCCACGGCTACAGCCCGAACTGCTGAACGGAATTACACAACATTTGGCAAAGAGGTAGTTCTTGGTTCAGAAAGAACCCTTTTTGTTAAATGGTGTAAATCTGTTCAGTAGTTGCGGAGAAAATCAAAAGTGAAAACACATATATATCTGGGCGGAGCCTAACCACACATGTCATCGTGAGATCTGATTGGCTGTCAGCACTTCATCCTGGAATTGCTGGCAGCCATCTTGGGACCAATATAAATGATAGTACCCCATTGAAATGCATTGTAGTGAATCGAAGATTTTGAGGGTTACCAAAAGGAGAACTATAAAGGGTGAGAACAGACTTTAGTTACATTAGAATTCATTTGTTGATGGTACAATACTAATTTCAGGAATTGTGGTGTGTTCTAAGGTGATTTTACCCTGTGAAAAACCTTCTGCTGGGATATCATGAATCATGTTTGAGAGAAAACTATTTTCACATGCTTGTCCCATACAGTTTTGGAAGGTGCTCCAGAAGCTAAAATGAGAGCATATTTTCTGTAAATTCACATTATCTTTCTCAGTCATGTGAGAATGAAGTCTGACATTCTCAGTAAAACATGTACATCCAACAATGGCAGAGACTGTCAGTTGATTCCTTTGTGTTCTACTGCAGCTTCCCAGAGTGTTCTAAACAACAACTAGAGCGCTAACAGCCTTACTTATGACAAAAGTATGGCACACCTGAAGCCATCTTGATTGGAATAAACTGGTAACACTTAAAACATTTAATTTAAAAAGGAACAAAATGAGGGGGTTCATTTTGCCTTAGAAATTATGGTTAGTGCTGTAGAAAGAAAAATTAGGACATGTTTTAAGTGAGATCTCAAATATCTTCCTGTTATATTTCAACAGGAGCAGCCTGTCAGTTGATGCCTTTGTGTTCTACTGCAGCTTCCCAGAGTGTTCTAAAGAACAACTAGAGCGCTAACAGCCTTACTTATGACAAAAGTATGGCACACCTGAAGCCATCTTGATTGGAATAAACTGGTAACACTTAAAACATTTAATTTAAAAAGGAACAAAATGAGGGGGTTCATTTTGCCTTAGAAATTATGGTTAGTGCTGTAGAAAGAAAAATTAGGACATGTTTTAAGTGAGATCTCAAATATCTTCCTGTTATATTTCAACAGGAGCAGCCTGTCAGTTGATGCCTTTGTGTTCTACTGCAGCTTCCCAGAGTGTTCTAAAGAACAACTAGAGTGCTAACAGCCTTACTTATGACAAAAGTATGGCATACCTGAAGCCATCTTGATTGGAATAAACTGGTAACACTTAAAACATTTAATTTAAAAGGAACAAAATGAGGGGGTTCATTTTGCCATAGAAATTATGGTTAGTGCTGCAAAAAGAAAATTTAGGGCATGTTTTAAGTGAGATCTCAAATCCTCTTCTATTTCATTAGAAAATTCTGACATGCAGACTGAAACAATCACTTTCAATACCAGCAGTAGACTTCCAGTTAACTCCTTGGTGAGCAGTAGCTTTACTACAGTGATCTAATGAACAACTAGAGTGCTAACATTCTGAATTTATGGCAAATGTGTGACACATCTGAATGCCTTCTTGATGGAATCAAAGTAAAAACTGAAAGCATTTCCTACTGAGGAGACTGCAGTAAATGAGGAAATTAGGAAACTTCATAACAAAGAAGTCTTCCAAGATGGCCACCAGAGAAAAAAAGAGCCCAAATGTAGCACAAATATCACCCAGAGGTAGCCCACGTATAGCCCAATGACAGAAGTGTGCAAAACACTTTTTATTTTTTGTTTTTTTGCAGTTTTATATAGTGCAGACTGGTCAGGTATTGGAGTGCTTTACATGAGCATTGGTTACATCACACAAGGACAAATTCATGTTGGTTGACCCCTACACTACCCAAACACCACTGCACTACCCTAAACCCTAAAACACTACCCCCAGCACGACCCCTTCACTACCCAAACACAACTGCACTACCCTAAACTCAAAAACACTACCCCCAGCACGACCCCCTACACTACCCAAACACCACTGCACTACCCTAAACCCTAAATCTACCCGCTACACTACACAAATACCATTGCACTACCCTAAACCCTAAAACACTAGAACCCAGCACGACCCCCTACAGTACACAAACACCACTGCACTACCCTAAACCCTAAGACACTACCCCCTACACTACACAAACACCATTGCACTACCCTAAACCCTAAAACACTACCCCCAGCACGACTCCCTACACTACACAAACACCACTGGACTACCCTAAACCCTAAAACACTACCCCCAGCACGACCCCCTACACTACCTAAACACCACTGCACTACACTAAACCCTAAATCTACCCCCAGCATGACCTCCCACACTACACAAACACCACTTCACTACCCTAAACCCTAAAACACTACCCCCAGCACAACCCCCTACACTACCCAAACACCACTGCACTACCCTAAGCCCTAAAACACTAACCCCAGCATGACCCCCTACACTACCCAAACGCCACTGCACTACCCTATACCCTAAAACACGACCCCGTACACTACACAAACACAACTGCACTACCCTAAACCCTAAAAGACTACCCACAGCATGACCCCCTACACTACACAAACACCACTGCACTACCCTAAACCCTAAAACACTACCCACTACACAAACACCACTGCCCTACCCTAAACCCTAAAACACAACCCCCAGCATGACCCCTACACCTCACAAACACCACTGCACTACCCTAAACCCCCCTACACTATACAAACACCACTGCATTACTCTAAACCCTAAAACACTACCCCCAGCGCGACCCCCGCACCACACAAACACCACTGCACTACCCTAAACCCTAAATCGACCCCCAGCACGACCCCCTACACTACCCAAACACCACTGCCATACCCTAAACCCTAAAACACTACCCCCAGCATGAATCCCTACACTACCCAAACACCACTGCACTACCCTAAACCTTAAAACACTACCCCCAGCACTACCTCCTACACTACACAAACACCACTGCACTACCCTAAACCCTAAAACACTACCCCAGCACTACCCCCTACACTACCCAAACACCACTGCACTAACATAAACCCTAAAACACTACCCCCAGCACAACCCCCTACACTACCCAAACACCACTGCACTACCCTAAACCCTAAAACACTACCCCCAGCACGACTCCCTACACTACCCAAACACCACTGCACTACCCTAAACCCTAAATCTACCCCCAGCACGACCCCCTACACTACCCAAACACCACTGCACTACCCTAAACCATAAAACACTACCCCCAGCATGACCCCCTACACTACACAAACACCACTGCACTACCCTAAACCCTAAAACACTACCCCCAGCACGACCCCCTACACTACTGCACTACCCTAAACCCTAAAACACTACCCCCAGCACGACCCTCTACACTACCCAAACACCACTGCACTACCCTAAACCCTAAAACACTACCCCCAGCACGACCCCCTACACCACCCAAACACCACTGCACTACCCTAAACCCTAGAAAAGAAACCCCCACCCCATGCCCAATCCCCCTTACCTCTCACTCCTCATGGTTCCTCTCTCCTCGTGGTTCCTGCTTAAGTCGTCTCTGAGGGGCGGTGCACGTCGTTGTGAGGAAACAGAACAGCCTCTGTTTCCTTACAATGACATGGATCGTCTACATGTTTTTTAGAACGCATGGTCATTTACCATAATGTTAATGTTAATGTTAAAAATAATTTATAAAGCGCACGTACACCAGGTGGCTTCATGGCGCTATAGAGAGACCTCAATTGCTATCCGATAGACATCAGTCATAGGCCTGTCTAAAAAGCTATGTTTTGAGGGACTTCCTAAACTGCAGAAGGTTTGTGCAAGACTGGATCTCCAGTGGAAAAGAATTCCATAGTTTGGGGGCAAGAACCGCGTATCTGCGGCCTCCTTGACGCACCCGCTTGAATGACGGAGTGGTAAGAAGTGAGAGATGAGCGGAGCGTAAGTTACGTGTAGGGGTATGCTTGGAAATCAGGCAGTTGATAAATACAGGATTATTGCCTTGTGAAGATTTAAAAATAAGGCAGCCTGTTTTAAAGGCACAGCGCTGGGCAACAGGGAGCCAGTGCAGTTCCTTCAGTAAGGGAGTCGCTGATTGCCATTTCGGTTGTCGAAGGATCAGTCGGGCTGCATGGTTTTGAACCATCTGAAGCCGTTTTAGCAGGTAAAGAGGCATGCCCAGGTACACCGAGTTGGCGTAATCAAGATGTGACAGGACCGTGGCTATTACGACCTGAATCAGGGCTTCCTGAGTAAGGAGGCGGTGTATCTTCCTGATCTTACGCATTTGGAAAAAACACTTAGAGATGACCGCACCGACCTGAGTTTTTAGAGAGAGGTCATTGTTAAGGGAGACTCCAAGTGTTTTGGCCAAAGGGGACGGGGAGGGTGGGGGTCCTAGCTCTGGAGGCCAATAATGGGGACCCCAATATTTTTGGCAGTCCCCGGTGAGAACAAGCTCTGTCTTACCAGGGTTCAGTTTAAGATGATTGAGGTCCATCCATTGTTGAATGTGCCGCATTGTAGCCTGAAAGTCTATGACTGATTTGTGTGAGTTGTCGATTCTGAAAAGAAGTTGGAGGTCGTCTGCGTAATTAAAAACAGTTAGCTTCATATCTTTGAGGGACTGAATCAGAGGGGCAATATAGAGATTAAATAGATGAGGAGAGAGAGCCGAGCCCTGTGGGACACCGCAGGTAATTTTACGGGGGAGGCTGAGAAGTGACCCTGGCGGACGGCCTGAGAGCGATCTTCCAAAAGGAAGCGAGCCAGAGAGCCGCTGTACCTTGGATACCAGCATGTTTGACACGGTCGAGCAGAATAGTATGGTCGACCATGTCAAAGGCGGCAGAAAGGTCCAGTAATACCAGTGCCTGAGGGGAACATCTATCTGCGTTGTCCCGGAGAGTATCCAGGACAGCAAGTATTACCGTTTCAGTAGAATGGGCCGGCCGGAACCCTGCCTGATAAAGGTCCAAATATTTAGATTCCTCCAGAAAGTTAGAGAGACATTTAGCTACATGGGCCTCCAAAATCTTCGCCAAAAAAGGAAGCAGAGAAATCGGGCGGTAGTTAGACAGAAGCACGGGATCCGCTCCAGGTTTTTTTAGGAGGGGTACCACTGTGGCTTTCTTGAAAGCCCGGGGAACTTGGCCAGATGAAAGTGACTCGTTCAGAAGAGCCAGTGCGGGGCTAGTGAAAGACTGCAAGGCAGTCCTTTAATATATGTGGCGGGCAACAGTCAGAAGGTGCACCTGATTTGACTTTTATAAGGAGATCCTGGAAAGTCTCCACTCTGATAGCAGGAAAGCAGCTGATACTATAGTTGTTACTATGCACGACGGAAGGGTTTTGGATGGGAGAGTACTTAGGAATACTAGCTTTAATAGTAATAATTTTTTCAATAAAGTAGTCATTTAACGAATCGCATAGTGTTTGGGAGGGAATAGCCTTCAAAAGAATTCTCTCAGGATTGGCTAATTCATTAATGATGGAGAAGATTTCTTTAGAGCTATTGTTGGACTTCACTATGCGCGCAGAGAAATGAGCGGCTTTGGCCGTAAGAATGCTCCTCTTAAATTCCTTCCGAGCTGTGATATAGAGGAGTTTTTTATCGAGGGAGTAATTCGATCGCCACTGCCTCTCAAGCTGGCGCACTGCCAATTTCTGGGTTTTAAGTTCAGGGGAGAACCATCGCTGTAGCGTCTACACGACGGGCCAACTTAACTTTTTAAAAGGTGCATGCTTGTCGCTGGCATTAAGTAGCCACTCGGATATGTGCATTTCCGATGCATTAATGTCAGTGCCAGGGGAAGGAGTAGTGCTAGACAGTGTATCAAGAAAATCTTTTTGTTAACGTTATTCCATTTCCTAGCATAGCTACCCTCGGCCGTGCTGATTTTCTCGGTGGCCGGAAGAGCATATGCAAATTTTATTAAATAGTGATCAGACCAAATGCAAGGGGCAATTAAAGGAGTAGAAATGGTCAGACCAAAAGTCCAGACTTGATCAAGGACATGCCCTTTTAAATGAGTAGGAGACGAGATTTGTTGAGTAAAATTCAGATTTGTAAGAAGATCAGTCATCTCAGCTGATTGTGCCCCTTCCTGTGGGTCATTGAACCAGTAGTTAAAATCTCCCACAAGAAGGACCTTGGCATGATCAATCACGAGTTTGGCCATCTGTTCACTGAGTGAGAGAGGGAAGAAGGGCATCTGATAAGGTGGTCTGTAGATTAACACACAGACAAAAGAGTAATTGACAGATTCAAAATGTACTACTATATTCTCTGTCTCTTTAAGGGAAAGACATGTCAGAGAGCAGAACTTAAAATCCGTATGAATGATGGCTGCCACCCCCCCCCAGATTTACCAGGTGGACGGTTGGCAAAAATGATATAGTAATTGGGGGTAAGGCTGCCAGCATATCAGGGGCAGAGTCGACAGTAAGCCAGGTTTCAGTCAGTAGTAGAACATCAGGTTTATCAGTAGTCAATAGAAGAAATATATCTAACTGATGTCTAACTAGGGAACGGGTGTTAAGGTAATGGATCGATAGAGGCCTAGCTTCGAGTTTAGCCTGGCTATGTAAGATGTGCTTGGAAATGTTGGAATTCTTATTAACCGAAGCATCTTTCCAGAAATACAGACATCTATGTTTAGATATAAGTGATAGAATTTCACAGGCAGGGTGCAGATGAGTGGAATGCAAGGTTTTTAATGTTTCCGAGGAGTAGCTAGTAAGTTGGGCATGGCGAATGGACCCTGGACCCGGATGGGCGCGGACGGGCGCAGATGGGCTTGCTTTTGGCGCGCCTTCGGCGCGCCGCCGGCGCGTCCGCTGCGCTCCCGCGCTGCGAGCTGCATTTAGCTCCGTTCCCCGCTCTCAGCTCCACCCTCTCGCAGCGTGATTGGCTGCTGCCGGGGGAGTCACTAGGAGCCACAAGGGGCCGGAAACAGTCGACTTAGGCGTGGGGGCGATATCAAAGAACGTAGCTCAGCATCAAATTCAAGGTACAGTTTTAAAAAAGAGACGAAAGTGATTTTAAAAAGACAATATGTTAAAAGTAAACACAGCACTTTAGCCGGTCATGAGCGATACCAGATAGCAGGGAAAGCCTAATGTTGATCTCCCGCGCTGCGAGCTGCATTTATACATACCTTTACAACAAAATTCGTTGTAAAGGCATGCGTGGTAAATGACCATGCGTTCTAAAAAATGCGTAGTAATGACTTCGTGATGTACAACGCATGCGTGGTAATGCATGCGTTGTAATGGTATCGCAAAGTAAAAAGTCGTTGTAACGGCTGTTTACCGATCGAAGCTGGCCCCTGTTCTTCAGTGAGACGTTTATTTGATTCATTAGGAGGAAGGAATGTGTTTTTTTACCGAAAAGTGCATTCCCGGCTGTTGTATTGTGAAAGTGTCCGCGTGGCCTGGTTTCACTTCCGGTGAGAGAGTGGAAGAGTCTGTTTGAATCTAAAGGAGTTCTGTTGTTGGACGGGGCCGGCGCGACATGTCATCAGAAAACATAGCTAATGGAAAGCGTCCTCCCTGAAGTGTGGAGCAGTGTCATGAGAGGTCAACGAGTGTGCGTCCCACCGCAGTATGACCGTACCACGTGACCCATGTGCCACCTCCAGGGTACAGGAGGCAGAAGCGGCATCGCAGGTCCTCTTGAAGACCGTTGTAGCACTAATTCTACATTTTGGTACTAGGGCATTTTAACTTCGTTGTTCCTGCCAGATACAAAGAGAAGATCCTGTGTTATTCAGTGCCCTCGTTACCTTTTTTTGTGGGTTGTGGTGCTTGTCACTTCGCTGCCCCGCCGGTGCACATGACTGGGCACCCCACCTCGTGTGCCATCTGCAGGGCCTCTGCCCTCGGATCACTGGTTTCGGTTTCTGGAGTGGCAACATAAACAGTTGCTCCCAAAGGACTAGCCTGAACACTTAGGTGAATATCCCCTGCACCAGCATTCCACGGAAATTCTTTCCTAGCTCTCCCACGTCAACGAGGACGTCATAATAGCACGGCTCTGCTCGCGACACCGTATGACGTCATCGGAGCCATAAGAGAACCTCGTCGGCGTGCTGACGTCAGTTCCACCCATTTTTTCCGTGCCACTGAGGCAAACAGGGGACCGAGACATTTTCACATGTATACATAGTATAATAAATATATATATATTCACTGAAAAACCATAGGTTTCAGGCACGTTATAGTTAGAAATTAGCATTTAAAAACCTTAGAAATTCACTGAAAAACCATAGGTTTCAGGGGCGTTATAGTTAGTTGGACATTTCACTCGTACAAAACCATAGAAATTCCCCGTTATAGTTAGTTCAGCTAACTATAACTCGCGCGCCCGCAATGCACTGCTGATGACGTCACATATTACATCACTCATGACATGGTCAGTGACATCACTCATGACATCACTGATAACATCTCAAATGACATCACTGATGACATCACTGATGACATCATCCAGTGAATGTGTGTTTTTCTGAAAATTAAATATGTTTTATATATGTATATCTCAAGGTCGATGGAAGAATAAATGGGTATATAAGTGTCTAAATGGATGATTTTGTTTTGTAAAATTGATTGTATAACTGACTAAGTGTATCTTAGTGAATATATGGTTTAGTGAGTAATGTTTAAATATGAAAATATCTGTATCAGTCTCTCACTTTGTGTATAAGTGGCTGCATGGGTTGGTGAGTAGCTACATGAGTGTCTATATGGGTTATTAGTTGGTTTTTTGAGTATCAGTATGAGTGTCTGAGTGTCTGTATGGTTTGTGGGGGTATTACTTAGTGCATAGAAGCATGAATGAGTGACTCACTGTTTGTATGTGTTGAAGACAGCATGTGTGCAGGACTGTATAGGTGGATGAGTATGTGTATGGGTGTGTTAGTGAGTGAATGACTGTCTCAATAGTGTCTTTATGAGTAACTACATATGTTTTAAACTAGTATATGTGAGTATTGGTGTATATAAGTGAGTATATGTGAGAGTGAGAGATTGGAAGAGTTCCTGTACAAATAAGTAGGTGTTTCTATAAGTGATTGTTTAAGAGAGTAAGTATGTGTAAGTTTCTGTAGAAGTAAGTGTGGTAGTGTGTGTATAACTGTATATGCAAGTAAATGGATGTTTGATACTTTGTTTGCATGTGTGTGAGTAACTCTATGGATGAGTGGCGGTGTGTAACAGGATGTATAGGTGTATGAGTACATATGATGAGTGAGTACATGTATGAGTGACTGTATAGGGACTGTTGGTGAATGAGTGGATGTGTGTGTAGATCTTGGAATTACTGAATAGGTGTGTTGTAACTGGTATTGGTATGTCCATTGTTTTGAAAATGTTAGTTTGTATTTTTGAGTGTGTGTATCAAAGGTTATATTAGGGTGAGAGGAGGTCTGCCACTCTATCACAAGGATGATGTCATCAGTGATGTCATCAGTAATGTCATTTGAGATGTCATCAGTGATGTCATGAGTGATGTCACTGACCATGTCATGAGTGATGTAATATGTGACGTCATCAGCAGTGCATTGTGGATGCTACTGAGTTATAGTTAGCTGAACTAACTATAACGGGGGAATTTCTATGGTTTTGTACGAGTGAAATGTCCAACTAACTATAACGCCCCTGAAACCTATGGTTTTTTCAGTGAATTTCTAAGGTTTTTTAAATGCTAATTTCTAACTATAACGTGCCTGAAACCTATGGTTTTTTCAGTGAATATATATATATAATGTCATTTCACTATCGGAGATAATGAAATCTTTGCATTCTCCTTGTTTAAGTATCCCCCATTGCATTTCATATATTCATTTATTTGAGTGCACATTTCTCATACATGAATGCATATTGCATTTATTGTTGGCACGCAATATTATTTCATGTTTATTTCAGTATGATTAGATAGCTCAGTCATTGTTTCTATGTGTAATCCAAACATTCAACAATGTTTCTTACTGCTTATAATGGAAAAGAAATGCATTGCTTCATGGAAGCAGAAGAAGGTGAAGGTGTATGTTGATTGTTGTCTTTAGTAACATTCACCAAAAGACCTGTTCTTTTTAAAATAATCTGAATAGTAGTTAAGCTAAATACAAACAAGTATTGGGGTAGTGGAATCTTAACACCTCCTGGGATTTGAGTGATTAGGCTCGCACAGAATTGTGCTCTAAATACCTTCTTTAAACCATGAGCCGAGAGTTCGGGCTGCCAGACAGGCCTTATCGGCTTGTTGAGACATCAGCTTCCTTAATGTGGAACAGTGCCTACATTGTACCATTAAGCTGGGTGAAAGGCAAGACCACCTCAGAAACTCGTACAGGCTCTCTTTGGTGTTAAGATAGTTTAGTTAGAGGCAAGAAGGGAGGGGGGGGGTGGAGAACAAATGCAGGGAAACTCTAAAATACTGTTAGTATGTTGCAATTCTGTCTAATATCATGCTTATTAGCTGCTATTGTTGCCACTATTCTCTTTGTTTTATTTCACAACTACACACATTAAATCGGTTTTTATTTTAATAAAAATGAAGGTATATTCTTAGCCTATATTCCTCAGTGTGTCTATTCATGGCTAAAGGAGATTTGGTATCTGGTCCACTGGGTGCTATGTCTGTAGTTGATATGTTGACTATGTCTGCACTGCCGGAGGCTATAGGAATCCCAAAGCTCTGGCCATATTTTGAATAAGTTTCAGAAAATTTATTGATGCCACTGAAACCTGGCTGCATCCTACTGAGGAGGCCCTAATAGGCTGAAACTGGAACTGGTCGCATGCGTTCAGATTAATAGGGGACCTGGCCTGGCAGTTTGAGCTGGACTGTTCCCATTGGAGCAGGGCCAAGGCTGGTTTGCATGTCGCTGGCTCATGTCTGAGGAGTCATGGTTAGAAAAAGAAATGGACTTGGATGTGTCCAGAGTGATTGCCAGTAGCTGAGATTAATTCAAGCATTCTACCAATTACTTATCTGTACGCCTTACTGTTGGTCTCTGCAGAGAGGTGATTCACTTGCTTTGTTAATACTTTATAAGGTTACTTTACAGGTATGAACAGTTTAGGGGGTTTCAGTTGAAAAACAGCTGTCCATCTTCCAAGTTCAAAGGAGGCATTATAAATCTATTGCTGCTTTTTTTCATATTAGATGTACTCACTCCTTTTCGTTAAGGTATAATTCATGAATGCATCCGATACCTACAGGCCAGGATACTGATTCTTGTTTTTTTGTGATTTTCGAAAAATCCCTGGGATGGCCTGGGTACCAACACCCTGGTAATGGCCATGCTTCCAGCATGCACACCTTGTGGTGGGCACTACCCGGTCTGCAAGGTAACTCATCAGCTTGACAGGTTTAGGTTTACCAACCCAACAAAGTTACTGCCTCTGTTATGCACTCATTGGTTAATAAAGACTGGCAAAGTACATAAAAATACATTTTATTTGGGTATTGAAGACTGGCAAAGTAAAATACATTTCATTCTTACACAATATACAAAAATGCACTATATTCATCTAACTACACATGGAGGGGAGACATGCGGGAGGTTGTGCTGCTATCTGACTCTACCAAATGCAGCATGTCCCGAAGACTGAAGGATCTTCACTCTTCATATATCATTCATGTTGAATCAAACCAGAGGCTTGAACAAATCTCTTCAGCGACCAAAATAAATTATCTGAAAAATAAGCAATGGGTTGAGCGTTAATAGGGCCAGCTAGTGAATGAGGTCACATTAGCTTTTACAACCCAACCATACTTCTTCAAAACAAAGACACATCATTGAACCCTTAATTGTTCTTGATTGTTGATGATATAAGATTGGGTATGAGGACCAGCTACTTCCTTTGCACGGACTTGCCCCTTCAAACACTGGCTGCCGGTATAGCACTTTATCACCTGGGGGACAGCTAGTAAATTATGTCACTATTACCCAATGGTAATTCATTTTAGCATGCTTATGAGAATTAAAAGCCGACTTTACCCAGTGGGATTCCTTTGACATCTATGTTTCACACAAGTCTGGATAGCACGTTTGCTAGAACAATCCCCCATTCTGGCATTGGGATCTATGAATAAACTCTTAACTCGACATTCTTAAACTTAGGTTGAAGAACTCTTGGTGGTAGAGCCTTATGAGTCCAAGACATCCTCTTGTTGAACTTCACTGCCTTAAAGACCTGAAATGAAACCTCTGTTCTGGAATTTAGAAAAATTCTGAAAACATGGCTTTTTTATGTATAACTGTCTGGCTAAGGTATGTGATATGGTCTACACGTGTCTGTGGTAATCAGTGCAATGGCACAAAAAGACACTACCCGAAGTGTGCAAAGAGCTTAACAAATACCTTTAAATAAGCAAAAAGCCTGTGCAGAGACCAATTAACTGACGTAGCTAGTATCTTTGTTGCATGTGCATGAACCTAGTGATCAATCAACAGTCAGGAAACAAACTCACTGATAATTATTGTACAGTTGGAAACTCTGCAGTGGCTCTTAGTTCATTTTCTTGTGACGACTCCTTTTGACTTGCTTTCTCAGATGATCCATATCAAAATAGGTGTTGCGCCCCAGAATAGTAGACGAACAGATCATTGCAGCAAGTAATCCACCGGTCAAACCACACAATGTAATATCCTGGCCTAGAGGAGGGAGGGAAAGAAGAAGAAATAGAGAAAATTATACTGAATTATTTCTTTCTGTGTCTGCATTTTATAGGATGTTGTATTACAACTAGGGTGCCATATTTGTAAACATCCTGTTGAGTAGGGTTGGGCAACTGAAAGCACAATGACCGTAAACTTATAGGTCTTACCTGGGCTTTATTAAACATTCTATTCTTGTTTATGTATTTATTTTAATTTTAGTAAGAGGACCAAAATCTAACGGCAGTAAAACTGTCAGTACTGACTGGCAGCCATGCTGGCATTGTTTTGTTTGTCAGAGACAAATTTAACCCTGGGCAAAGCACTACACTACGCTCGCGTAGTTTGCGAAGTTTGCGCTACTTCGCACAACGCGAATTGCACGTAGCACAGTACAAACACGCGTAGCGTAGCGTAGTGCAGCGGTAATTTTTTGCTTGCTCGCGGTCCTCAACGTCAAGTTGGCGACCGCGAGCAAGCAAAATGACATCCCGGCGAGACTTTTTCTCGCTCGCGATCAGCAACATCAAGTTGCCGATCGCGAGCGTAGAAAATAAACCTCCCGGCGAGATTCTCAACGCGGGAGGTCAGGTTTCTCATTGCGAGTGGTCGCGTATGCTCGCGACCGCTCGCGATGAGAAACTACCAGTCCGCGTTGAGAAAGCTGCCGCCGAGTAAAAATCTACTCGAGCGGCAGTAAAAGACAGCTCGCACTGTGCAAGATGCCGTTTTCAATGATTGCACAGTGCGGACAAGCATCCGGCACTGTGCAATCATTGCGAACAGTGCACTACGCAGTTCGCGTAGTGCTACGCGTACCTCGCGTAGTGCGAACTGCACTTTGCGTAGCTTCGCGTAGCGCTACTTCGCGAACTACGCCCAGGCTTAGACAAATTCTCAAAGCAGAATGGTTTTTGAAAAAGAAAAAAATGTCACTCAGATGCTCTAGTTTCACCAAGGACATTTAGTCTTTTCTTTCAAGGACCGCCATGCCTTACAAAGCTGTCCTGGGCCAGCCTTCTGATGCGCTTCAGCCAGCGCTCATGATGCAGACTGTTGCGGGAAAAGGATTTCTGATGGTAGGGTCAGTAGGGGCTCTACCTATCAAAACCAATGATTACATCCCTCTAAGCAAAGGGAGGAAGTTAATGTGAGGGGCAGGATCAGGCATCTGCTCATGTTTGGCAGATTCCATGCTTCTGCCCGCATCTAACTCAGTATTTTACTATAATGTGATGTGTATTTTTGTATAGTGCTATACATTGTTCTGTTCAGACATAAACTGATAGTTTGACAGAAGGTGTGCCTATAAATCTGTAAAACACTACTTTACTTAGGATTCTATGTCATTCTAACAATTGATATGCCCAAAGAACCAAACTACACAGAAAGGTGAATGATGGAAATGCATGAATCAGTTCTTACATTTAACTAATTAAAACACAACAATGTATCTGTGTGTTCTGTGCAGAGGGGTTGTGGCAGTGAAGCTTGGGTCACTAAGTTCCTTTGGGGGTTGTACCAATGCTGAATGTGGGTGGTGCCTGTCGGCAATGGCATAGACTAATAAATGATATGGTGGGGGGCCATGGCTACAGCAGCCGCCAAGATGGCCGGGATCTTGTGAGGCTCTGGCGGCTGTGGCCTATATCCGCGCTGAATCTCCTCCATCATCGCCTCTAGCCCACAGAAACTACACAGAAAGGTGAATGATGAAATGCATGAATCAGTTCTTACATTTAACTAATTAAAACACAACAATGTATCTGTGTGTTCTGTGCAGAGGGGTTGTGGCAGTGAAGCTTGGGTCACTAAGTTCCTTTGGGGGTTGTACCAATGCTGAATGTGGTTGGTGCCTGTCGGCAATGGCGTAGACTAATAAATGATATGGTGGGGGGCCATGGCTACAGCAGCCGCCAAGATGGCCGGGATCTTGTGAGGCTCCGGCGGCTGTGGCCTATATCCACGCTGAATCTCCTCCATCATCACCTCTAGCCCACAGATGATGCCTGACTTTTGTTCTTGACTATCGGCTGCACGGTTCCTGGGCATGGCGGCCACCTCCCAAACACCTGTTTCGGCCTGAGCAACCCGTGAGGCTCGCCGTTGCTTTGGAGGCCCCGCGGTGACAGGAACCACGGGTGAGCCTGAGGACGAGACCGCCGAGTCTCGCTGGTGCTGCGGGCCGCTTGCCTCATTTGCGTGAAAACTTCGGCTTGCTGATACTCTGTGATGACAACATCCTGGCAGAGTTCCAGTTTTACTATGAGCTTCTCTATGCCTCTCGAGTGCCTGACAAAACACAGGACATCTTGTCATACCTGGAGAAAGCAGCGATGGTTTGGCTCCCGAACTGCCAGCGGCAGTTTCTTAGTGAACCAATTACTCAAGAGGAGATTGTTCATCCAATTGATAATCTGGATGGGTCCACAGCCCCTGGGTGCAATGGCTTAATAGGTGCCTTTTACAAGGCCTTCAAACAACAACTCTTTCCTGATCTCTTAGCGCTCTATGCTGAATCTCTAGCTTCTGGTACATTGCCACCTACGCTCCACAAAGCAGGTCTGACACTCCAGCTGAAACCTGGCAAGGATCCCCATCTCTGCCCCTCCTACCGACCCCTTTCCCTCTTAAGCCTGGATAATAAAATTCTAGCTAAAGTCCTCACCACCAGATTGTCTGTTTTAATGGAACATATTATATCCCCCGTCCAATCCGGCTTTGTACCCCACAGATCCACTTCCCTGAACTTACGCACCATCCTTGCAGTTCTCAATAGAATCTCCCCGTCAACACCTGTGGTAGTTGTTTTGCTAGATGCTGGAAAGGCATTTGACTCTTTGGAGTGGCCCGTCCAAAAAGCAGTTCTGGTTAAATTGGGAATCCCAGTCACTTTTGTCTCCCTGATCATGCTTCTATATTCCAACACGGTGATTCGTCTGCCGGTCAACAGCTCGCTAACAGATGCATTTCCAAACGGGAGGGGACCAGGCAGTGATGTCCCCTGTACCCTCTTCTCTTTATTATTGCGATGACCCCCAGTCTGTTATATACAGGAACGCCATTCACACTGTGGCCTTCTACTTACACATGGTCTTCTCCTTCTCTTCTTATACGCCAATGATATATGAATATTTATTCACCATCCATTGGACAACCTTCCCCCACTTATGCAGGAAATTATGCGTTTTTGAACTTTATCTGAGTTTCAGATCAACTGGACCAAGTCTAAGATTTTCCCCCTTAATGATGCAGCTCAACCTGCCTCCGCAGATTATCCTATAAACTGGGCAGCAGACAGCATCAAATATTTAGGAATCCAACTCCATAGAGACAAAGACCAGATATTACAGCTCAATTATGGCCCTGCACCTGCTGACCTTACTACTCAAGTAGAATACAGGATTAAATTGCAGCTCTCCTTGGCGGGCCGAGTGGCAATTTTCAAAATGGTAGAACTCTCCTGTTTTCTATACCTTTTCTTAAATATCCCCATACCCCTCACACAGAATTTGTTTAATAATTTACATAGCCTTCTTATATGCCTCATCTGGGCGGGGAACTGCCCACGCATTCGTTGGGACACTCTTACTCACGACCACAGTGGATTTGGGGGTCCCAAATCTCTATTTCTATTACCTCGCGACCCAATGCCAAAAAGTGCATCGGTGGTACCACCCGAACGCCCGTAGTCCATGTGTGAAGCCCGAATGGGAGCAGTTGGGAGATCTCTTCCACTACTCAATCCTACCTAAGGGCGTCCCGATGGACGCCAGTGACATCCAGACTGTATCCAGGACCTGTTGGGCATGGCAGAGGCTTAGGCAGATACTGGGCGGTGAACCATTTTACTCCCCCGCTCTCCCTCTATTACATAATCCCTGGCTACCACTCACGCGAGAGAAATTAGTGCTGTGCACACTTTGCCACCTGCTCACACTAGGGGACCTCTTTCCTAAAGGACATGTCCTGCAACATGCTGATGACCCTCACTTTCATACTGCTTCATATATGGACCACTTTGTACTCCAACGATTACATAACACCTTGTGATCTCTTCTACCCTCCTATCCCTTGGCCCCAGAAGACTTTCCACCTTTAACGCTCGTTGTATCAGACACTGATGGGGATCGGCTGATCTCCAGACTATACCGACTCTGCATCACCATAAAGCCTGATACCACTACACGTGTACGGGAGGCCTGGGCAGCAGATCTAGGGTTCCCCAACATAGATAATATATTGTCTTATTGCTGTTCACAGACCCAATGCATATCAGTAAATCACAGATACAAGCTATTTCATTTTAAATTCCTACATTGTGCAAAACTCTCTCCCTCTGATATTGCCAGATTTGACCCCACACGATCCAACCATGGTCTCAAATGCCTGGCTACAGGGGCAGACTTTGCACACTTGACATGGAACTGCCCAACGATATTCACTCATTGGACGTCCATCTTCATCCATGCTTCGGCCATGACTGGGGCAGTTGTCCCACCAGACCCTCTTATAGCTCTCCCAGGGCACACTAGGGATATACCCATGTCTACACGCTGATTGGTTTCGATGGCACTCCTGTTGGCCAAGCTGGAGATTTCGATCCAGTGGGGCAGCAGGGCTCCTACCCCCTCAGCCTGACTTAAAAGTATGACATATTGTGATAGCGATAGTGAGGACTCTGCACTCCTACAACCCCTCACATCTCATCCCAAAGACTTTTAGAAACACCTATGAGATTATTTATGCACTCTTGAACATGAGTCCACAAATTGAATTTGGCGCCTCTTTTCCTCCTACCCTTGGGTTTCTTCCCACCCCACTATAATGTTTACCCCTTCTCTACCCTACAGCTCTGTATACTTCATTTTATGTCTTAAATATGCGTATCTGAAAGAAACACGTTAGTTATAGATTCCTTACCTTAGAATTACCCCCAGGCGTCAGACTGGATCCGGAAAGTTTTTTCGTCAGCAGTACCTCTGCGTGTCGGAAGGTGGCGTCGGTCTGCTCCGCGTCTGTCATCGGCGTCGTGGTCACTGGGATGACGTTGCGGCAGCTACTTAGACGCTGCCCTCGCGCGCTGACGTCAGTTCTTTCTTTTTCCACGCCAGCCAGCGCAGATCCGGGAAGAGCGGTACCTCAGTCATTTTTTGACTAACTTTTTCTCGACTTTTGTCAACGTCTTTCTTCGAGTCTCCGACTCCGAAAAGGTGCACGAGGGATGCCCGGTTACAAGGTCTGCGGCTCCTGTCATCGTATGATGTCGGTGACGGATCCGCACCGCGTGTCTTTTTTGCCTGGAGCCCACGTCGTGCTCCGACTGCCGGTCGATGGCGCCGAAGACTTTGCGGGAGCGGTCCCGAAAGCTGCTTGAACATCGGCAGTCGGCTCCGCGCCGTTAGAGGTCCCGGTCGAGAGGGAGGTCGAGGGACCAGTCGCGGAGCCACCACCATTCCAGTTCGAAATCATCGAAGTCTTCGCACTCGGGGTCGGGTAAGTCAAAGCACAAGAAGAAGTGGAAAAAGCATCGACGCTCTTAGACTTCTCCTCGTCGGTCGGCCGATCTGACGAGGCACGTGGGTGGTGTCCCTCCCGCGGCTCCGTGCGCAGAGCCTGATGAGTCGACTCAGAGCTTCCCACCCTTTCCGGGACTAGGAGCGACTCCCGCCCAGCTTCGTACGTTCTACGAGGCGATGCATGCCATCTTTGGGCAGACCGACCCCGCCGGCGCGCCTTCGGGCCCCGCGGACTCAGTTGGGGGGCCTAGGTCTTCGCTGCCAGCGGCCCCAGCGCCGCAGGGCCCCCTTGGATCCAGGCCTGGATCCGGATCGGCGCCGGTTGACCTCGTTACGCCTCCACCGGTGCCGCTTCCGACGGCACCACTACTGCGTCAACCCCAGCCTCCATCCTGACGTGGACACGGAGCCGGACCAACGTCGCCCGACGCCGGATCCGGCGCCGGGTGGGGTTTTCATGCCTCTGTTCACTCCTGGGGTCCCTTTTCAACCACAGTGGCACCCAGAGGATGATGAGGAGGACTGGGAGGTGTCAGGTGACCCTTTAACTGACCAGTTGGAAAGTGAACAGGACTGGAGAGAGGAACTGGGGGATGCCAGTGGTTTGGACACCTCCCCTGACCTTGGCATGTTATCTCCTCCTACCGTGGCTACGGAGGAGGGAGCATCATACGCAGTGGTGTTGCGTAGGGCGGCCGAGGCTCTCAACCTCAAGCTTCCTACGGTGGTGGTCAGGACTAACCTCCTGACGGAGGTGCTTCAACCAGCTGCGAGCTCTTCGGAGCCCCTGCTGCCATTCAATGAGGCCCTCACCGACGTCCTTTTGGGCACCTGGTCCAGGCCCAACACGGGGGCTCCCGTGGATAGGATGATTGCCCGACGCCACCGCCCGGCTCCGGGCGACCCCACTTTCCTCTCCCAACACCCCACCCCGGAGAGCTTGGTTGTCCAAGCCTCCACTTTCAAGAGCGCATTCCCTACCGCTCCCCCGGAAAGGGAATCCAAGAAGCTGGACCACCTTGGGAAGAAGATTTTCTCTTCCGCCAGCTTAGGACTGCGGTCGGTAAACACCGCATGTCTCTTGGGCCGATATTCCCACTCCGTGTGGGATACGGTGGCGCAGGTGCTGCCTCAGTGTCCGGAGGAGGCCCGGACAGTGCTCTCCCAGGCTGTGGCCGCCAGGAGGGATGCAGCAAAGTTTGCCATACGTTGTGGGCTGGACACCGCCGACTCTCTGGGCAGGACCATTTCAACTTCGGTAGCGCTTCGTCACTACGCCTGGATGAGGTCGACTGGCTTTTCAGGGGATGTCCAGAACACCTTGATGGACATGCCCTTTGATGGCCGACGCCTTTTTGGCGACAAGGCAGACAACGCTCTAGAGCGTTTCAAGGACTCACGGGCTACGGCCAAGTCCCTGGGCCTCTCCACCCGCCCTGCGCAGTCTGCTTTTCGCCCCTTTCGTGGCTACGGAAGGGGTGCCCCGCTACATTCCGCCCAGAGCCACAGGCCGCAGCAAGTTACCCAACCTTCGTGCGGCCGGGGACGTGGGAACCAACGCCGTGGTTCAGGGGGCCAGCGGGCGGGCCAGTCCACCAACCCCCCCTCTGCAGCAGCCTCCAAACCCTCCTAGTCCGACCTTTCAGGCCCATCAAACGCCAGTGGGTGGCAGGATTCGCCATCACCTCCCACACTGGCGCACCATCACGTCGGACAGGTGGGTTTTGCAAATAGTCCGAAGGGGCTACTCCCTCCCCTTTGAGACTACCCCTCCAGCCATGCCACCGAGATACCACCGCATGTCGGGGGATCATCTGGCCCTTCTCCAGCAGGAAGTTACGGCTCTCTTGGCCAAGGGAGCCATCGAGCGCGTTCCTGTCCCAGAAGTAGGTCGTGGTTGTTACTCCCACTACTTTCTGGTCCCCAAGAAGGACAAGGGCCTGCATCCTATCTTGGATCTCAGGGACGTCAACCGCTTCCTCCGGAAGGAGAAGTTCAAGATGTTGACGCTTGCTCAGGTCTTGTCTGCCCTCGACCCGCAAGACTGGATGGTAGCGTTGGACTTGCAGGACGCTTATTTTCACATCCCCGTCCTGCCGGCCCACCGGCGTTACCTACGGTTCACGGTAGGCCACGAGCATTTTCAATTTACCGTGCTCCCTTTGGCCTTACCAGCGCCCTCGGGTGTTCACGAAAGTGATGGCGGTGGTCGCAGCTCATCTGCGCAGATCAGGGGTTTCAGTCTTCCCTCATCTCGACGACTGGCTGTTGAAGGCGGGCTCGCCCCAGGCAGTCGTCTCCCACCTCCAGACTATGGCCGACCTCCTGCATTCGCTGGGGTTCTCCATCAATGTGCCGAAGTCACACCTGATCCCCTCTCAGAAGCTCCTCTTCATCGGAGCGGTTCTGGACACAGCAGGGTTTCGGGTCTATCCTCCCGAGCAGCGAGTCCGGGATATTCAGGCTATGATTCTGATCTTTCAGCCTCTATCCCGGGTTTCGGTCAGAATGATTCTGAGGCTGCTGGGCCTCATGGCCTCCTGCATCCTGTTGGTCGATCATGCCAGGTGGCATATGCGGGCTCTGGAGTGGGACCTGAAGTTCCAGTGGGCGCAGCATCAGGGGAATCTGTCCGATTGCGTCCAGATCTCGGAGGTCACTGCACGTCAACTGTAGTGGTGGCTCACGAACCAGGACTCGGTCAATGGCAGATCCCTCTCCCTTCCCCAACCAGATCACACTGTGGTGACGGACGCGTCCCTTCTGGGATGGGGTGGCCACATGGGAGAGGCGAAGATCAGAGGCCTCTGGTCTCCGGCGGAGTCCGGGCTCCACATCAACCTTCTGGAGCTCCGGGGCGATTCGTCTTGCACTCAAGGCATTCCTTCCCTCTGTCCGGGGAAGAGTAGTGCAGGTGTTCACGGACAACACCACCGCCATGTGGTACTGCAACAAACAGGGCGGGGTGGGGTCGTGGGCCCTATGTCAAGAGTCCCTTTGCCTCTGGACATGGCTGGAACATCAGGGCATGTCCCTGGTGGTTCAACACCTGGCAAGTTCACTGAACGCCAGGGCGGACGAACTCAGCCGCAGGTGCATGATGGATCACGAATGGCATCTCCACTCGGAGGTGGTGCAAGGTCTCTTTCAACAATGGGGAGAGCCTTGGTTAGATCTATTCGCCACCAAAGAGAATGCGCAATGTCAGCAATTCTGCGCGTTGGAATTTCCAAGGCGGCACTCGTTAGGCGGCGCCTTTCGTCACTGGTGGAGTTGCGGTCTGTAGTACGCCTTTCCGCCTATACCACTTCTGCCCAGAGTACTGAAGAAGATCAGGCGCGACCGGGCCCAAGTCATTCTTGTGGCTCCGGATTGGGCACGAAGAGTCTGGTATCCCGAGCTGCTTAACATGGCCATCGATCCTCCGATCAGACTGCCTCTTCGGGAGAATCTTCTGTCGCAGCAGCAGGGGATGGTCCTCCACCCGAACCTGTCCAGTCTCCACCTTCTTGCGTGGAGATTGAGCGGCGGCAGTTGACGTCTTTCGACCTGCCTCCCGAAGTCTGTGACGTAATCTTGGCAGCCAGGCGTCCCTCCACTAAGACGGTATACGCCTGCCGGTGGAACAAATCTGTGGCATGGTGCACAGCAAAGGCTGTGGATCCCCTTTCTGCCCCTCTTTCTGAAGTACTCTTGTTCCTTCTCTCTTTAGCCCAGCAGAGCTCTGCTCTGGGCACTGTCAAGGGATATCTGTCAGCCATTGTAAGAAAGTGGCTCTGTATATACTGAACCAAAGTAAGGTACAGTGTGCACAGAGTCCACAGTCCCCAGAGGTTTGGCAGAGGCTAAAGTTAGATATAACCTTACTCTCTAAAGTGGTAGCTTGGTCGAGCAGTAAGGCAGTGTCAGAGGACAGTGTAAAGCATTTGTTGTACACACTCAGTCAGCAAATGAAGCCACACACTCAAGAACTGAACTCTAGGCCAATGGTTTGTATATAAAAATATATGCTTGTTTTATTTTAGAACCAACAATAGGTATCAAAATATACTTTCTCAGAATGAGATGCTTTAGGTAAATACTTTCAATAGGCAATAGACTTTTGAATGCAATAGTTACAGTTGTTGCAAAAGGCAACACAATTTTAAACACAATTATACATTGAGCTCAATGGGAATTTCTAGTTAAATGCAATAGATTACTTTTGGATTACTTTTCTAACCACAGGACTGGATCCTAGATTCAGTCCTGGGACATCTCCTGTAAACAGTTGAGTAAAAACGTTTTGGTTACAGTTGTGATTTTTAAGGAATATTATTGTATTTTAAAAATTGGCACTTAGAAACTTTTTCACATAGAATCACCAATGTTATCCTATGGGAGGAAATTCACTTAGCAGGTAAGTAGTGTTATCGTTACTTTTTCTTACTCAGTGTTGGATACTGGATCCAGCACTGGTGCATCTCCTGTAAACAGTTGAAAGAATGTGTTTTTGTTATACAGGCGATTTTTAACTAATATTTGTAAGTTTGCAAAATCGACACTTAGAAACTTTTTCAGCAAAAACCAGGCAATGTTATCCTATGGAAGGAAATTCAAGTTACCGGTAAGTACAGTTGTGATTACTTTTTAGGGTCAGTGCTGGGCACCAAGATCCAGCACTGGGATCTCTCCTGATAGCAGGTGAGTAAATTCGTTTTCGTAATTAGACTGGTTTTAGGTGAATATTTTAAAGTCTCAAAACTCGACACTTTGACTGGTTTCACTTGGAAATTCTTCTATGTTACCCTATGGATGGAAATTCAATTCGCCGGTAAGTTACTTTAACGTTACTTTTGTAATCCATTGCTGGACTCCTAGATTCAGCACTGGGACATTTACTTAAAACAGGTAAGTAATTACGTTTTTGTAGTTTGTACGATTTTTAAAGAATATTCTTGTATTTCAAAAGTTGACACAAACTTTTTCACAAAGAACCACCAATGTTATCCTATGGAAGGAAATTCAATTCACAGGTAAGTTACTTTTTAATTACTTTTCTTACTCAGTGCTGGACACCTAGGTTCAGCACTGGGACCTTTCCTGCAAACAGTTGAGAAAATTCGGTTAGGTTATTTGTGCGATTTTTAAGGAATATTCTTAGTTTTCAAAAGTCGACACTTAGAAACTTTTTGGAAGAAAAAGTGTCCATGTTATCCTATGAGGAAAAATGAGTTATCGGTTTCGAGGTAAGTAGTCGGTCTTTTGAGTTAGGGTTCTGGGGTTAGACTCAGGGGTCTCCCAGGGTCAGTGATGCACTGTTGTTGCACCCTCAGCGGCACTAGGGCTGCCGGGTGCAGAGTGTTGAGGCCCAATGTTATCCTATGGAGGATAGGGGGACTCCGGTTGGTGGCGGCTGGCAAGCAGGCCACGGGGTTGTGGGAGCAAAGCTCCTAGGGTTAAGCTCAGGGCAAGTTGGGGACCAAGTTAGCACAAAAGGGGCACCCTCAGCGGCACTAGGGCGGCCCGGTGCAGGGTGCTGTTTTGAGGTCGGGTGCCCTGTTGATTTCAATGGAGATTTTCGGTTTTGGTTTTCAGCTGCAGGCTCAGTCCAGGAAGACTTCCAGGAGGAACCAACAGCTGGGCAGGTAAGTTGGAGGGCTCGGGGACGTAGGTGCACCTCGGGTTCCTTTATCCAGGGCGCAGGGCGGCTGGATGCAGGGGTGTCTTTGAGGTCGGATTTCACCTTACCGGGCCACTCGCGGTTGGGGGGGTCTCCGTGCAGAGGCTGCAGGCGACGTCGGGGAGTCCTGGAAGGGTCAACCCACGGTGGACTCGGACTCTGAGCGCTGGGGGACCTCGCTGGGACCGGTGGGCCACTTGAACTCGGGCTGTAGGCGACGGGTGCAGTGGTGGTTCCAGGCGTCGGGTTTCTTTTTCCTCAGCAGGCTCTGAGTCTTTGTTTGATGTTTCTTTTGAACAGAGCTGCTGTTCACAGGAGATCCGGTCTTTGTTGAAGGCAGTCAGTCCTCCCCGGGTTCTGGAGGTCGCTGGCTGCAGGACAAGAAGATTTTTGGCTCAGGATCTCTGGAAACTGCAGACGGGCCGGTAGGGCTGGGGCCAAGTCAGTTGTTCTCTGCAGTCTCCTCTGCTGGGCGTCTTTCTTTCGTCCTTTTTCTTCTTAGGTTGCGGGAATCTGAGGAAGGAAGGTTCAGGGTGCCCCTAAATACTAGATTTAGGGGCGTTACAGGTAGGTAAAGGGCAGGGACCAATGGGTCCCTGCCCTGGGGTCGGTACACCCCTATCCTGCCACTCTCCTGTGGGAGGGGGCAGGAGCCTAGTCCTGATTGGGCAGGGCTCCCCATCTTCAAGATGGCGAGAGCCCGGAGATGTGCTTCACCTCGCCCCCCCACCTGAGGGGTGGGGCTGGCAGAGGGTGGCACACCCCCTTTCCTCCCTTGGTGTTTCCGCCAGTCTTCCCGCCCGGATGGGGGAAGAACCGGTGGGGACCAGTTGCTGAGTACAGCAAGTGGTCTGGGAAGCTCACAAAGGCGGAATGCCTTTGAAGCTACCTCTGCCCATCCTGGGGGAGGAGGCCTAGCACCTCGCCCAGGACGTGCATTGTTGCAGGCCCGGGAGAGCGGATGGCTCTTTACCCAGGGGTCCAGCAACATGTCTGCTGTGTGGCAGCCTAGGCAGCCCTTCAGACAAGATGTGGATTGTAGGTTAGGTTCAGGGGGCAACTCTAAGTTGCCCTCTGTCGTGCATTTTACAGTAAATCCCACACTGGCATCAGTGTGGGCTTACTGTGCTGAGAAGTTTGATACCAAACTTCTCAGTCTTCAGTGCAGCCATCATGGTGCTGTGGAGTTCGTGCTGATGACCTCCCAGCACCATATACTCGGAATGGCAGCACTGCACTTACAGTGCCCAGGAATGGACCTGGTACTGTAGGGGCACAGGGCTCATGCACCTGTACCCTCACCACTGGCATAGGGCACCCAGCTAGAGGGGTGACTGAGGTATGCCAGGGCAGTGTGTTTAGGGGCATGGCACACAGGGATGTGTGCCATGTCGACTCTCTGTTTTGTTCTGCACCAAGACACCCAGCCTGCAAGGGCAGTGTGTGTGTGTCAGGGTACAGGGCCTCCAAGGGTGGCACAATAAGTGCTGCAGCCCTTAGAGGCCTTCTCTGGTCACAGTGCCCTGGGTACCTAGGGCACCATTTACCAGGGGCTTACCTGTGGCCAGAGAGGCCAATTGGGTTTAGGCTGTAATGCAGTTTTAGGGAAGGAACACAGGCCCTGGGTACCTGATTGGCAGGGACCCAGGGCACACCAAGGAAAAGTGCATCAGTTATCAGGCAAAAGTGGGGGTTACTGCAACAGAAACCCACTTTCCTACAGCCATCTCTGCCTTCCTTCGGCTGCCAGATCAGCCTTCTCTTTTCAAGTCCCCGGTAGTACACCGTTTCTTAAAAGGCTTAAAACATCTTTTTCCTTCAATCCCCTTCGTTATGCCTCAGTGGGACTTGAATCTTGTACTGACTTATTTAATGTGCGCTCCCTTTGAGCCGCTTCATAGCTGTCCCTTACGACTCTTAACTCTTAAGACTGCTTTCCTGGTAGCCACCACTTCTGCTAGAAGGGTGAGTGAGCTCCAGGCCCTTTCTTCTAAACCTCCTTTCCTGTCTGTTCATCCGGACAAGGTGGTTCTCCGCACCCGTCCATCATTCCTTCCTAAGGTGGTCACTGCCTTCCACATTGGGCAGATCATTACTTTGCCCACCTTCTTTCTACCTCCGCATCCTTCGAAGGAGGAAGAGAGGCTCCACCATCTGGACGCAAAACGTGCGCTCTCCTTTTATCTAGATCGCACGAAACAGTTCCGGGTGGATGATCAACTTTTTGTTGGCTACGTGGGCGCAAAGAAGGGTTGGGCCGTACACAAACGCACCATTTCTCGATGGGTCGTGTTGTGTATTAAGGCTTGTTACTCTCTGGCTAAAAAGGAGCCTCCAGTCGGGCTACGCTCCCATTCCACCAGGGTGACAGCAGCCACCACTGCCTTGGGAAGAGGAGTTCCTCTGAATGACATCTGTCAGGCAGCCACGTGGGCATCACTGCACACGTTCACCAAACACTGACCACTGGTGCACAAAACTAGGGCCCTGAAAGGATGTCCTTAACCCTAGAAATCAGTTAGCAGAACGGGGAGGATGGGTGGGGCGGTAAGGAATCTATAATTAACTAATATTTCTTACAGATATATCGTTACCGAAGGTAAGTAACTTGTTCATCTGAAAGAAACACGTTAGTTATAGATTCCTTACCTTAGAATAGATACCCCAGCAATACCAACCCCGGTAGTGGGTCTGCGAACCAAGATCACACCAGAAAGTCCTGGAGAACAGAACGGCCAAAGAAGCCGTTTCTCCGGACTTGACTGTCCAGGCAGTAGTGTCTTGCATGGCTCTGCGTTTCTGGCGCAGAAATTCGTGTACAGAACTGACGTCAGCACGCGTCATCCCGGCGACCACGAGGCAGACGACGGACGCGGAGCTGACCGACGCCACCTTCCGATGCGCAGAGGTACTGCTGACGAAAAAACTTTCCGAATCCAGTCTGACGCCTGGGGGTAATTCTAAGTTAAGGAATCTATGACTAACTAATGTTTCTTACAGATATATCGTTACCGAAGGTAAGTAACTTGTTCGTTGACCATACTGATTCGCGATATGTCTGACCATGTTCATAAACGATGGTGCTCCCCACTCCTTAATATATCCTCATTGTATACATCTGTGGTGCGCTTTTTTGTTTCTTTGTTGTTCTTTGTTGTTCTCGATTGTTCTATATACAAATCAATAACTACATTTTCACAAATAAAAATAAAATAAGGTGAAATGCACCCTGATTATTAGGAGTTCAGATTTATTCAAGGACCTCCATTCATCAGTTTTTGTATAGTCTGAATCAGTTGCTCTAAGTGGCGCCAGAATGCCCAGATATGAGTCTCCAGGGCTCTATGTCAAAGGGACTCAAGCTGCACTTGACCGGGGAAGTTCAAGGAAACTGAAATGAATATGGGGTTATGTTAGCATTCAAAGGGGGAAGTGCCTAGCATGTTAGCTTGTCCTTTTCAGGACAGGGTAAAGACTGATTTGCAAATCTTAATTATCATTATTCGATTTATAAAACACAAAACTAAACCACATAGGTCTTATGTGCTAAATGCACTCAAAGAGATGATGAACTCAGATGAGAATTGCCTCATACTCCCTCCTAAATGCAAGAAGGTAATTGGTTTCACTAGTGGCAGCGTGAGAAGAGTTTCACAGCTTACCTATAAAGTATGCAAAGGAGTAATCATCAGTTGCACAGAAGTATTTTTTTTGCCGAATCTCACTTTATTTGCTTGTCCACTGGACTCCTTTTTCCAATGTAGGAATTTTAGAAGACCCAAGTAAAATAACAGTTTGCCATTTGGGCACTACTGTTCCACTCTCAACAGTGACATTTATTGCAATCTGTCACCCTCATCCCCTCTTGTAATTGGGACTTTTGTGACCTGCCTACGGTGGTATTGAAGTAGCACTAGCCCTGTGTGGTCCCAAAAGACACCCAATGTTCTTTCTTTTAAGTGGGCTTGATCATTATATATGTATGTATATTACACAGTAGCAGTGGCCAGTTTGTAGTTATGGTTAAGTTAGAGTTTTAACTGAAAGTTTTTTTTGTTTTGCTAATAGCTTTGGAGCCATTTGAATAATTTACATAAAGCTCCCCAAAAAGTAATTTTATCCAGTTTGGCATATACTAAGTTTCAAGCAGATTTGTTAGGTGAGAGTGGGTGAGACCAGAGAGGGTGTAAAAAAAAAAAAAGCACTGGTTCTCATTTTAAATGTAATAACACTCTTTTTCCTGCTACAGAAAACAAGCATTGGCATAGCTAATAGGTCTCGCTTTGGGACCTTATAAGTATTTAGTTATGCAGCACAATATCCTTGGTGCAACAACATCAACCATTGCATGGCTAAACACTTATAATGTCCCAAAAGCGAGACCTATTGGCTATGCCAATGCTTTTTTTTCCTTCCTCTGCCTCCCGGCTCCCTGAGATCATGGGTAACAAGACAAAATAAATAGCAGGTATGGGGCAGCAGCTGCTACACCATTTGATGTCCATGACACGCATCAGCTTCCTGTAACAGTGAGCAATCTTACATTATGTCAGTGGCTTCGTGTTTGGCAAATAGTGTAGTCTATTGAACACATGTTCCTGCTGTACTAAAATATTAGGCAACCAAAGTCAGGTGGAACTAAAACGAAAATTAAAATGAAGGCAGACTGCTAACGTTCAAGAGTAAAAAAAAAAAACAGCTTTACTCTTCCCACAAAGCTCAGAAGCGTGTCCTGTTTACATGGGCGCCTTGTAACAATCTGCTAGGTCACTTCTCACGCAACCAAAGCAGGCAGCTGTCTTTTTCAAGTTAGGAAAACGTCGTGTTTTACTTTTTTCAAGAATGTGCAGGCCCAGTGACTGAGTAGTCATGTTAAAAGCGTAATAACTCGCAACCCTCTTCCTTACTAGTTCCTAACAGGCATAGGGAAAGTACACACTTACCGCCAGGGCTTCCAGTGCACAAGAATCGGTGCGCCTCTTAAATTCACCCTAGTGGTGGTTAAAATAAGACGAGTGCTTCCTGTCAAGTATGCCTTCCAGCTTAAAAAAAAAAGTGAAAGCACACACCGTCAGCATATTTATACCGCGAATGTACGTGTAAATCGGCAACGTGTATCCAGTTTAAAGAGCTTACTTATCTGGCAAAGTATAGTTGCAAGATTTGAACACGGAAAAAGAATAAGGAAAAAAAGAAAGACGAAAAAGGCTGTTCTGCGTTTTTGCAACGTGTTTTTCTTGCAATGCAGTGCAACAGTAGTGATGTTGCACCAAGAAAATTGTGCTGCATAACTAAATACTTATAAGGTCCCAAAGCGAGACCTATTGGCTATGCCAATGCTTATTTATTTTCTCACAGACCACAAAAATTAAAATACCTATAAATCAATTGTACAAATGTTTCAAAATATATCAAGAGTTATGAAAGCACAAATTAAGCAAATTTTTTGTATTAGGTTTTCACAAATGCAGCAGTAGTGGTAGTTGGAGTGCACAGACCAAAGTTCCACTCTATTTCAAAGTTTGTGCCAACTCCTAGAGTTCCCACTGCTCCCAGAACACAATCCTGAACAATAAGGTTTGGAAGTTTTTTTTTTGTATTTCTGAATTGTGATGGAAGCAAATATTTTAATAGAATCAAAACAATTCAAGACCCTTTTACTTATTGAGGTGCAAATAAAAATATTTGCTGCACAATTGCATGTCCCTTCTAATTTTGTGGCCATTTCAATAGAAAATTTGCTGTTTGTAATTTCAGTGTGCTACCACGCCATTAGTAATATATTTACGACAGTGGGCTCCAAATGCACCACCGACTACATACCACACCCCCATACCACTCTCCTGCTGAATGGACATAGCTCATTTGCTACACTTGTTCTTTGTGTGACACTTGAGATTTTCACAATCCTCACAACTTCAGTGATAGAAACACGATGGCAGCACTACACTCTGAAATTGCTCCAGCACACTGTGCACAGGAGAATCGCAGCACACTGTGCACAGGAGAATCGCAGCACAGTAAATGTTCTTTAGAGACCAATCTGGACCAACAGAGGAGCGAGACACATGAATGCACTGGTTACTGGCAGCCAGAATTGAAGCTCTGTAGGGTCCAACCAGGAGCGAGAGGACAGCGTTCTATGGCCATGCACCGGTTACAGGCAGCCAGAAAAATACCCTAAAGTGTCTACCCAGGAGAGACAAAGGAGCATCTCACAGCATGCACTGCATACCGACCGCATCAGAAATGATTTGAGCGAATGAGTTCCCAATTATACGTATATGGGATCGCCCAGGGCTTTAAGGGGGCCGGGTCCTGCCGGTGCTCAGCACCAGCAGTTCTAAAAAGCTGGTGCTGAGACGGTTCCCTATAGGGCTCTCCATTTTTGTCCTCACCCTCAGGGTAAAAAAAAAAATCTAAACACTGGAGCAGTGCCACCCTTCACTGCCTGTGACGCAACTTCAAAAAGACTCGTTGTAGGTCTTTCACACTCTCATCATGTCAGAACTGAAGCATTTTCAATATTCTATACAACCAAGCCGTAGTTGTTGCTTATTTATCTTATGCAACCATTGACAAAGCCAATAGTCCTGACTTGTAGGTGTAATGTTACGTGATGTATTATATATCTGGATGCAATGACAGAAGCATTAAAATACCAGTCGGGCGGACACTATGCGAAGCACAGGTTTTTAGCTTAGGTGTTTTGTAAGCCACGCCCTTACATACACAGGCCACGCCCCCTTGCGAGACTCCCTACAGATTTTTCATCCCACTTAAAGCTCTGGGAGCGTCAGCCTTGAAGAGGCCTCAGACATGACACCCCCACCCTTGCTGCAGGAAACGTTACTAGAGTTCATCTTTCCGGTGCTTTGATAGCTGATCTGTTTTTGACGTCACTTCCTAAACGCTCCATGGCCCCCACCGGTGAATGCCAGCTTCATTGTCCCTCGGTGGATTTCACTGACAATGAATCCAGTGTTGCCAACATAAGCAAAGGCCTTGCCTTATGAGTCAGATTTGTGAAATGAATGATCTACCTCAATCGATTCATTTTCCACGAAAACTAACCCGGGTATGTCACGATATGCAACAAAAAAAAACAATACACTCAAGTTGCTGAAGTCTCTTGCGGAGGCGTGAACAGCTTCCACGCAACCTCTCTGCTTCCTCGTGAATACATTTATTTCTGCAATTATACATCCCCAAAAACACCTACTCAGTTTGTCAGAAAAAATCCCAATGTAACTTGCTAGCGACTTTTCACTCTGGGCACCGAGCCTTGAGACCTGTGGGTTACAGGTTTGAAGCTCGGCGTGGGCAGGGCAGGTCTTCGTTTCATCCTCCAGAGGTCGATAAAACACGTACCATTTAGTGAAGAGCGTCATTAGAGCGCCAAGAAGAGTCAGGTTGCAAGGTGTGCGTGTCTTGTAGTACGGATTGCAAGTGCTAAAGGAACTGCCAAGGAATACTTTAGGGAAATGTTTATAAATAACAGGAAGGTTAGCATCGTGTGAATTCAACCTGCTCGACTGAATTGATCAGCACCAACAGACAATACGTAAACATAAATATGCGCTCTCTGTACCAATCAGCAGCAAGCATGAGGAATTTGATTTGGAATGTTTTTCCAATATTAAATTAGAAATACTAGTAGTATTCTCTCTCTCTCTCTCTGTCTCTCTTCTCGTTCACGGATGTCTGCCACATAATTGTTGTCCAAGTCTATACACACAAAGTGGCATAAATCAGTCAAAATACATATGAAGTGACATAAATCAGTCAAAATACATATAAAAGTGGCAGAAATTGGGAAATTCCGGTTGGCCATAGATAAAGTGTATTTCCAAGTCTTTGTATTCGTAATAAAGGAGGTCCTGAGAAGAAATCTGGAGCCAATTCCAGTAATTTCCTTTTCATAATTACGCAAAATTTAAGAAAAAATTAAGTGAAATTATGCGAAAGCGTTACATTTTAGGAGAGCGGCCACGTTTCGAGATTTAAAAAGCGCATTAAATAGCCAGTCGCGTTCTGTTTGCTTGCGTTGTTCCCATACTGCTGCCGTGGGATATTTTACATGAACGGACTTGAAATTATGCGACAGGATGTAATTGCATCACTCTGGGAATTTGGTGTAACAAGCAAAACAAGTGAAGCGCTGGACAGCAGAGACGTCGGCAGCGGGGGTGAGCGAGCACGGCAGCCTGGGCTTTTGAAAGCTGACCAGACGCTCGTGCGTCATGGCCTTTTCCCTGCGATTACCCGCACGGCCGGCATGTGTTTCCAATTATCGCGCCCACGTCTGGGCACGATAATTGGAAACAGATGTCTGCCGTGCGGGTAACCGCAGGGAAAAGGCCATGACGCACGAGCGTCTGGTCAGCTTTCAAAAGCCCCTAACTTAAAGTCTCGTAGAGCAGCGCTTGCGCGCTACTCGAGGCTCGACCTAAAAACCACAAAATGGAAATTCACCAAACTCTGCATGAAACCGGAACTTTACACAGAGAAGTACCATTGTTGGGTTTGGTGTAAATCCATTCAGTGGTGTGAGAAATTAGCGTTCTGTATATAAAATTGAAGTTTGCTCTTGGTGAACTCACAATAACTGCAGTATACCTTTGATTAAACTAAGCTAATTGCAATTCTGATGGTATTGAAGACTTGTCTGACAAAAGAAAGAATAGATGTAGGGTTACCTGTTACCCAAAATATTACTTGTGTGTTGTCTGCATAATTATGAAAATTAACCCCTCGTGCATGAAGCAACTGGTCATGTGGCTGAACATGCACATTAAGTAGCTATGACGACAGGCATGAACCAGGAGTACGCAACAGTGAACTGAGGATCAGGCTCAGGACAAATCTTCAGCATTTATTCTTAATTTCCTACTCAGAATCTAGAAGACAGCAACTAATAGCGATGACATTGCAGCTTGTACTCCAGGAAGGTTTATCACAGGAAGATCTCCTCTTCATAGTTATTTTAGATATGCGTAGTTTTAAGTAGCAATTTGAATTCAGAACAGTTTGGGACCTAAGGTGAAAGATACATTTTGAACAAATTTTGATTTTGCCTAATCTGCAAGAAAACACGCCAGGTTTTGTATTCATACGCAAAGATTTTTTAGAGAAGAGTATTAATTTGAAACCATGATAATCCGGTGTGTGCCATTCTGGCAAATCCATAGTTTTCTAACTGCAATTCACAAACCACAATTCAGCAAAAAGTACGTCATCTCCCCTTTTCAAGGTGAGGCAAATTGGCGGATTTGCCGTGTCTAGACAAGGACGTACGCTGGTTTTGCAAAGACAAATTAGCATTTCAAGCAAACCCTACAAGCAAATACCTGTCCGGTAGAGGTTCTCAATTGGCGTCTTGGCTCGCATGTTGGCGGTGACCTCAGCCGACAGACGGTCTAGGTCATGGTCGATCCCATATCACTCGCCGCGGGAGGCTGCAATATAGTGCTGGTTGGTCTGACTGTATTTCCATAGGTACTCCTCTATCTACAGGAAGGGCAAAAAGAGAATTGTTAGAAGGAAGTGACCAGTTACGGAAACCTTCATATACCATCGTTTTATAGGGCAGAAATCAGGCCTTCAGATCATAGCATGTGCAGAAAACGATTTACAGGTAAGTTACTTATTCCTATTTGAATTGTTGGAAATTAAAGTCTTTCCAAAAGGTGAAAGGTGATAAGCTAGTAGACAGGGTTTGCAGGCAACAACCTATCAAATGCTTGAATCTTCTGCCACCTGCTCGCTGGATCCAGGTAGTCAATTTATTAGCCACAAAAATCCAGTAGACACTATCTGTATACTTGGAATCAGGTTGGAGTCAATGTATTCTTCCCCATGTCTTTGAAGCTAATAACGCTGTTGTAGCGAGAGCTGGAGGTTGTATTTATACACTTCCAGTGACCACAAGCCTGTTATTTTAAAGCACCGCAAATGCCAAGGTTCTACTCCAACCGTACAATACTCATGTCATCAGCTTCAAAAAGATGAAAGGTGATAGTCCTGCTTGGGGTCTGAGCCAGATACCTCTGCCTCAGCAATGTTACTCATAGCATTCTCTCATCACCCACGAGATAAAGACAATTAAAGCTGTGTTACGTGTCTACAGAAGCCTATCCTTTCTTGGACTTCCTCAAGTGTGAAAAAAGGTGAAAGACGTTCTTAAAAGCAGGGAAGCTATGGTATTGAGCAAGCAAGCGTCAAGCTCGAGGCCATGCAGGCTGTGTGTGTATAAAAAGCATGGACTGGTCTCCTAGCTGTTGCAAAATAAAACAAATATCTACAACCAAAAGTCAATGATGAACAAGTCCCATTTACAATAGCTATCTCAGTCGACAGTGCTTAAAATACAGGTGACAGCCGCCCACTAGGTTCTGCATGACCATGAAAGTATCCTATACATCCAAAGCTTGTACAATACGTATCAGTCAGTTGTATAATAATGGAAAGTCATCCAATATTCAAGCACCAATAGACAATTCACATCATGATGTGCACAGAATAGGTGTACGTGGCTATGACATTGATATTCTTGTAGAAAATATTTTGCTCCATTTTTTATTGGGCTATAGTATACAAATATTTACGGTTTTATATTTTCAACAAGAATAAATGTAAGCAACTCTAAGAACTGCTAACATCTACAGAGTCCAATCATCTGAAAAAGACTGCGCAAAAATATCCCTTGACAAGACTTTTATAGTTTGTTTTGTGCAAAATTGTTTTTTTAATATTTTTACATATATAAGGACACTTTAATTGCCTACCTTCTCCTTTATTTTGGGGTAGAGTTTTGTGACAGTCTCAATCATGGAGTCTGTGAATGTGTTCTTGAGGCTATCGTAATCCACCCCTCGTTTCTTCACATTTTGGTCCTTCCACTCTTCAAACCACTCATAGGGTACAAGGATGTGAACTGTCAAAGTAGATCGACCTACAAACGAGCACAAAAGGGGGACCTTAAAGCCATGTTACTGCCGGATGTTGGCTCTAAGCCAGATACAGAAGTAATCGACCCAGGATGGCGTTAAAGTGTGCTGGCTCGCTTGAGTTGAGGTGTGCTAAATGTTAGCTTTCTCTTGAGCTGGGCTTCGGTGGAAGTCATGGCCTAAGGGTAGACAGTGTGGCCCATAGATCATAGGCATTATTTACCAATAGGATGCATGGCTTAGATTTAGCTGTGTTTTAGAATGGAGGTGAGTTAGAGATAGCATGTGTGGGCTAGCAATTATGTGTACCTACTATAGATGTGGTCTAGCATTATAAAGTATGGCCTAGACAAACACAAGCTTACTCAATAATGGGAGTATCTTAGAGAAAAGCATTGTCTAGAAATAGAGACCTAGAAATAGGTGTGCCTTAGAGACTGGAAATGTGGTTTAGAAATAGGGTATGGCCTGAAGAGAAGTGTTGCTTAGCAACTCAGGATGTAGGATAGACAACAGTACTAATCACCCGGGCATGGCCTTGACTTGTGTATTATTATTCTAGGAAGGAGAGCCTGTGTTTACAAATAAGGATGTGGCCTTGTGTTAGCGAACAGAATAAAGTTTGGTGTTGTTAAGCATTAGATAGAGTTGTCTAGCAATGTGGCCGTACTTTTAGGCAGGAAGCTAGATTTATAAGAAGGTGGTGGGTTGTGATCAGAAGAGTACAGATACACAAAATCTCCTCTGGTACTCCTGCTACTTTTCCTGAGTAAGCCATTCTTCAGTTTGGCAGTGAGAATAGAATGTGAATGCCATGCCCAGTCATGCGCTTTTCCAGCATCTAAACACTTTTTGAGCTGTCTGGTCATCTTCCTCTTATGCTCCTGGATGGCACGGATGTGTGAGCAAAATAGAGGAGGGCTTGCCCTGCCTCCGTATAGGGAGCACTTCAAATCTATCATGTTGCAATCAAAGGCTTGTAAAGCGTGACGACTCACCCGTAAGGGTCTCAAGGCGCTGGTGAAGGAAAATGGAGAAAGCTCAAGAGTGGTGCTAAGCCTTTTATGAATTGAATAAAGGGACTTGTGAACCTACACTGAAGATTGTGCAATGAGACAGAAACAGAAAAGGTATTATGATGTGCAAAGAAGAGGCAGCCCGGGATAATGCCCAACAGGTGTTGGAGATTTGTTTGTATTCATTCAAATTCAGCAATGGGGTGTGGCGTACATAAATGTTGGCACCATGCATGTTATGTCATGGAACAATGTGTAACTAGTTTAGGAAAAGCTTGGTGACTCCTGATTGGTTGGCTGTTGAGGTGAATGACTCCGAAAAGGTAGGCAAGGGTGTGAATTGAGTCATTGACAGGAAGGAGTGGGTAGACAAAGGATTTTGAGTGGTATGAAAGATGGTCCTGAAAGTGTCATGGAAGGTGCGCATGAGGTTAGTTGGTTCATGCTCTAAGAGACAGAAGGGAAATTGAGGCTGAAAATGGAGTGCTGAATGATTCCAATAATCCCAGAGAAAAATCTGCAATACTAGAGAATACAGCCGAGGGATCACTGGGCAATATGCATAGCATAGTGCTAGTAAATCAGAATGCATCAATGTGCCTCGAATATTTTTAAGGATTAGAGGGTTCTCTGCTTTTCTTTGCACTTTACTACTGTATGCCCTTACTTTTAGCTTATTTTGCCAGCGCCCTCAGTTACTGTATTGTGTGCTGGCACCCAGTGATTGCACATATAGGGTATTGGTTGGGATTCTTATTCTTGCTTTGGGTTCCAGTGGCTGTGTCTGGGAAGGAGAAAGTGTGTGTAGCAGCCGAGGTCATCATGGAGTGCCACTATGTCAGTGAAAGGGGAATTCAGAAGTCGAGAAGGAGATACATAGGAATGTAAACTGATGTGACGAGTGGTTTTTGCATAATAAGGCAGTACCACTGCTACGATTTCAGCATTATTCACTCTTGGGCCATATTGCCTCGAAGCCAGAGTGGAGAACCTCACCTACCTGGATACCTCTGCTCCCAGGTGGGATCCTTCGCAGATGGTGAGGTCACATACATACTTGGGACATGAGCAGCTGCATCCTCTTTATTGGACTCCAGGTAATGCTCTTTTCGGAAACAAGGAGACCAATCATTTATGAAACCCCAAGTACTACTGTGTCCCGCTCTTGGCTAACCACATCGATCCCATCCCATTAATAAAGTAATGGTGCTTATCCCCATATACCTAGAGAACTATGTACTGCATTCCCATAAACGTGCAACCACTGCCCCACCTGACCGCCCTAAGAATATCATGTCCAATTGTCCGTGTACTTACATCAAATTTATATTCTTATCAGGGGACAAATAAAAGTTGTTGCCTGTGAGTCCCATCTCCTCCTTGGTGCCTTTGATCCCTAAGAAGAGACTTATTCCAGCGAGACCATGTTTGACCATACCGAGCTGAGAACGGATGCCTAAGGATGAAGGCGAAAAGACTAATTAGCCATTATTTGGCACAGCAAGCCATTGGTGGAGTGCACATCATAGGAGGGAGATATCACAGAACACACTGCAGAGACACATAAGAGTCTATAAACTCAATGGAGTGATGACTAAAAACACAATAGCAAGAAGAAAGGTAGCGTAGACAACCTCTCCAAAGAAACACGATTGAATCGAAACAGAAAACTCAATGCTCTATTGCCAAACAAAATTGGGCTAGCATAACTGACTTCCTCTGAAGCCCAGCTCAAGAGAAAGCTAACATTCAGTAGATCTCAACTCAATCCAGCCAGCATACTTTAACGCCATCCCACGCCTGATTACCTCTGTATGTGGCTTAGTGCCAACGCCCGGCAGTAACCTGGCTTTAAGGCCCATCTGAGAGAAGTAAAGAAATATAAACCTTTTCACTGAAGCGAGCTACAGGGAATGTAAACACCATTAGAAGACAGGTCAGTCAGTAAATCATTTGTGGGCAGGATAGGGCAGCCAGTAATTCATTGGCCCTCAGTGAATGTTTCAGTGGCAGCTGGTAATTCGAGCATGGGCGGCGGCGGGCCCCACACACATGCACACTCACTCGCACCCATGCATTCACAAGCATGCACACATTCACCCACCATTCAAAAGCACATACACATGCACACACCCATTTACAGCATACACTCACAAATACACATACATTCATATATACACACACACGCGCTCCAAACATTTAAAAAAAAAAAAACATACTGGGCTGCAGCAGTGATCTCGGGTCGTGGGAGGGAGGCCTCAGTGGTTCCTGATGGTTGGGACTGCCGCCTCATCTCATTGGTTGACCTTGTTATGGGTCAGCCAATAAGAGGAGGTGAAAGTTCCTTACTCGTTACAGAATGGGATGGGTTCAGTGAGACTGCTGAACCCACCCCACTATGTGACAAGTGTCACTGATAGACACTCAGTCCTGGGTATTTCAGGGCTTAAAACTGAAGCGCGCATGTCCGAGGCTATCAGTGATGATCCCCCTCATCATGAGCTTGGAAAAGTTCAGCTCAAGCAGCCAGGCACTTGCACATTTAGCGCAAGTACAGCGCCTGGGTGCCTGGCCTCAACATGAAGAGTGTCTGTCAGGCTGACAATTGCTCAGCCTGACAGACACTCTTCACGTTTGGAAAAAGGTGAAGGGAAAAAGAGGCCTCCCCCTTAAGGATGGGCAACTAATGGAATGTTTAAAAAGGAGCAAAAACTTTCATCTGACCAGTGTTCTAAAAGTGCCTCATCTATGTACTCTAGTTAAGTTGCAGGTAAAACAAGGCCACCCCGCCCCTCAACTAATGTATATTGGCACTTTCCAAGAAGAATGACACAAAATGCAGATGTTTTGGCAACGAGTGTCCAAGATGCAATTTACTGACGTTACATGCATTTACCTGGTAAACTTTGCACTTCCGGGGGTAAAAGCTTCTCATACGTGTTAAAGATCCCAGCATCCGAAATCACAATTGGGGCAAGAATGTTCACCAGGGCCTGGCCTTTGCTTTGTACACTGACTCCTAAAATGCAAAGCAGGTTCAAGTCAGTGGAGAGTGGATAGCATAAACAAAAACATAGCTGGGATTTTCTTAAGATAATCGACATCACAAACTGCTTCATATAAGGAACGAAACTCCACTTTCTTTCCTTGCACTAGCTAGTGCAAATCCCCTGAAACTTTTTGTAGGTTTTGCAATTTGCTCTTTTCTAAAAACCTTTCCTATTAAGGTGGGCAACAGTGTTTAGTTTAGTGGTGCAGACACGGTGTCCTAAAAGCTGTTGATAGAATGGCAAGCAAACTGGGACTTCCAAATCGAGGCAAACTAAAACCCATATATGGTACGCCACATAAGTGGTAAAAAGGCAGGCATTGTGACCCAACTCATTCCCAGTAGGGGACTTCTCTCTAACAATGGAAGAGGCAACTTGTGTTGATGGTGACATCTCTAATTATTCCAAGTATGTATCATTTACCTGAATTATAGGCAGGGCCACTGGAAATATGCAAAGTTGAAGCCAAGGAGTTTTCTGCACAGTTATGGATTTGCCACATTTACCACATAATCCATCATCTGCTGCATAATCTGCAGATTTCAACAAAAAAAATGCTTCTAGCTCAAAAGGAGCAACATTTAATAAAAGCTCAGCAGCCTGCTTTGCTGCTCAGTGGAGCACACTTCGCAAAGTTTGACCAGTCACCTTTCTGTTTCTTACTGGTGAATTTCTGTGTTGAACAGTTACTAAGGAGATTAAACCTTTGCCCAGACTTATCTATATCTTATCTAATACTATCACAAAATGTGCCATATTATGCCACATAATTAGTTTTTTCCTGCCACATAATTTAGTCAAACCTGCTGCATAATTTGGTCCTCCCTGCCGCATAATTCCAGTGGCCCTGAGGTGATCCCCATATAGGACTACTATGTTGAGATTTATAGAAACATCAGCCCTGCTATCTGGCTATGCTCTTTGCCGCCATATATTGGCTAACGAATAGAGGCTAGACACCAAAGCATGTGTTTAGCTGGCCGCCATGCCTCGCAGAGTGGACTACAGGGTGTGCAGCTGAGGAGTGCACCACATGTTGTGATGTGAAATGGAAGCTCGAATGTAGAAACGTCAGCAGCCTTAATGTGCTTGAAAATCCTTCAGACACCCCAAAGGGCAGCATTGTGCTTGAAGAATTACTTCATATAAAACATTTTTAATAACAAAAGTCTAAAGTTTTTTGTTGTTTTTTTTTATATAGTTAAGTTTTCAGACTAGCATCTAAAATTAATTTGAGTAAAGACTGCCGCCTTCTTGTCAGGGCTTGGGCGATAGGGGGTGATTCAGTGACCAATGTGTCCAAAACTGCATCTCTGTGAGCCCAGTTACAAGTGGGGAATGGTGTATTAATTGCACCCAGTAAATACTGATACCACCGGGTGTAGATTTTACCGGTTGGGGTAGATACCTACTGTTCCCAGTTTTCTTTAAGAAAAAGTGGGATAATATGCAAAATGTGATGCTTACCACACTGAATTCCACCTGCATCTGCATTTAGCAAGCATTTCCTTTCTGTAAATGTTGGTAGATGTAACTTGCCGGGATTTACTTGAGAAAAATGGCTGGAGTGCGGTAATGGCTGTGAAACTGACAACTCCGAAATGTACAGTAAAAGCAGCATGTATCAGAATTTAACAGCCCTCTTGTAGCCGGTGTATTTGTGTTTATGCACAATTATAGAGAACCGTGTACTGCTTGGCGTTTAATACATTTACACACAAACACACTTCACCACCCCATCCCTTTCCAAGTCACTCCTCTGTAATTGTTCGCTACTTATGTTACAGCTATGTGCATAGAGGGTGGAGTGTGTGGTGTTCAACATAACGATTTCTCACTTACAGACTCTCTTCTACAAGAAGCAGGTACCCATGGTGCCAGGGCCTGCTTTAGCACTGGTGGTGCTCGTTATGACTTGTGGCACCACCCCCATGTCCTCCTTCACAGATTCCGCACTATCAGCCTTCAACAGTGCCCCTTATCTCTCCATAGCCCCTCTCTCACATGCATTTAATTTTTTATAGCGCTCCTCATACCAGTGTAGGGTGTCAGAGCACTTTACATCACACACACATTATACAGAAACAATGCATCATATGTGTGTAAACCAGTCTATAGGAAATGTTATATAAAACAGTGAGGATTAAAAGGTGTAGAAATCACATCATTCATATTAGTAGGCAGTATATTTTAGGAGTATTTGGGCAGGAGAGGCCCAAACAAAGGTTTTAAAATGAACTATGGTGGTTGAGATTGGCTTTACTAACACAAATGCATTTCTACCCACACAAACCTTTATTTGCAACTTTAGAATAATGAAGGATTGGGGAAAATAAAAATACATGACGTTCTAACTTATACCATGCAGTTCTTATATTGCAGTTCATAGCTAACTGTGCTATATAGGATTGTAACTTATGAGCTGCAAGTAACAAAAGGATCTCTGACAAAAGCAGTAACCCACGGAGCTATCCACAAAAAATACAGCTCTGTGATCCCTGGGCGTAGTTCGCGAAGTAGCGCTACGCGAAGCTACGCAAAGTGCAGTTCGCACTACGCGAGCTACGCGTAGCACTACGCGAACTGCGTAGTGCGCTGTTCGCGATGATTGCACAGTGCCGGATGCTTGTCCGCACTGTGCAATCATTGAAAACGGCATCTTGCATAGTGCGAGCTGTCTTTTACTGCCGCTCGAGTAGATTTTTACTCGAGCGGCAGCTTTCTCAACGCGGACTGGTAGTTTCTCATCGCGAGCGGTCGCGAGCATACGCGACCACTCTCAATGAGAAACCTGACCTCCCGCGTTGAGAATCTCGCCGGAGGTTTATTTTCCACGCTCGCGATCGGCAACTTGATGTTGCTGATCGCGAACGAGAAAAAGTCTCGCCGGGATGTCATTTTGCTTGCTCGCGGTCGCCAACTTGACGTTGAGGACCGCGAGCAAGCAAAAATGACCGCTGCACTACGCTACGCGTGTTTGCACTGTGCTACGTGCAATTTGCGTTGTGCGAAGTAAGCGCAAACTTCGCAAACTACGCGAGCGTAGCGTAGTGCTTTGCCCAGGGTTACACGGTACACTGCCTTTGTAGCAGGCAACATAAAGTAGCACAAAGGGTTAATATGAGTCTAAACTGCCACTGGACAAAAATCCAATCTCTCTCCTGCCGGAGCATTAATCACCATATTTATCTTGACATTTTCATTGTTGCCTAAAAACGTCTGGGCACACAAGGAACTCTGCAGCAGGGGCTTCTAAAGCCATAAGTTATTTCTAAACACAGCGCCCACGGAGCTCAGCACCAGGTGCAGCTGCACCGGTCGCACCACCCTAAAGGCAGCCTTGCATGGTACAGCTAGCAAGAATCCTGATGACTTATTTGAAAGCTATGTAAAGAAAAAATCCCAGTATGATATGCCCCCCAGAGCAGAGGGGCTCTTGCCCTTAAAGCATGTGGCACCCGTGACACTATTGAAGTGACAGCATTATGCCCCCTGATTAGCGCGCCTGATAATGAATGTCCTTACTACAGTCGCAGTTGGTATTAAGCATTTCAAGTTGCAATACCAACCAATTCGCTGTGACTTTCACAACGGTGTGACCCACTTGGCACCCCTTGAAAGGCCTGTAAATAAACACTTTGTCTAGTCTGCTGCTTAAAATTTTTGCCAAAGCATTAGATTTCACAAACCCAAGACTTGCACTTTGACCATTAGCTCATGTATTGCAGACAACTGTATGAACCCGTTATGTGCATGAGCAGGCATTGTGACTAAGTGAGTTGAAAGCTCACAGGGGGTATCTACTGTGGCCTACACGTCACAGGCTTGTATACCGACAAAGCCTTCCACCCTTACGTGATCGGTGAATTAAGTACTATCAAACTGTTTGATAGTAACAAATGATACAGTGCTTAACAATGGCAGAAATGCGGTATGAAAAACTGTATTAACAAAAACAAATAAATATTATGAGCCACAACATTCCATACAAAGGCTTGGAAACCATTGTGGTGCCAGCCAACACTACCTAACAAGCTGCATACTTGTAATGGGTACTACTGAAATATGTTAACATCTTTATTTGAATACTGAATGCCAATTAAAAAGCTATTTCCTGAATTAATTGCATGTAGATGTTTTATGAAACCTGAATGATCAGCAGTCTAAAATAAGAATTTATATGTACATCGTTTATGCAAAGCCTGGTGTTTCAATAAAATTCAAATAAATTCTCTATAAAGTTAAATTGCTCTTATTTCCATATGTTTTCAGAACTAGATCGTTCACCCAGCTTTAGATTCTGAGCCCATTTCACAAATAAAATAGTAGATGTGCCCCAGCCTAAGTGCTCCTGTGAAATAGAACATATTTACTATTTTTTCGAAATAAAAAAACTTTGGCTGCAGTTGTACAGGAAAGCTGCACCAGTCGCAGATTTATAGGTGTATTACCGACAGCCATCTGACATTTTTATACTTTATTATTTCCCCAACGCCAAATGGTTCAAACAGTACCATTAAGCAGTGGGGAAGGGAATTCCATGGCCTTCTGCTACAAACCATGAATTTTGGATGTTTTCTGTTCCTCTTACCACCCTGGAAGACTTACTCGACCCTTTCAGGAGGGAGGAAAAAGTCAAAGTGGAGTTTGTGATGTCCACATACTCTTTATTACACAGTAGTAAATGCCTTTACGCGTGCTAGGTATCCTTTTGGAGATACTTGACAGCTGTAAACACAAGTTGACGGCCCAAATGGCTTTGTGAATCTGGCCTTCAGGGTTGTAAAACAGTATTAGCTATGTTTATTTGTGTTCCTGCCGTTAAGCTTTGATTTTTAGCCTCTCATACCACATTGCTGCTGTTTCTAAGTGTTGCAAATATCTGGTGTCCGTAGTTATCAATTTAAAGGAACTCAATTTACAGAACAAAGGGAAGGAAGGAGAAGTTAGCTTTTCCAGGAGGCCACCATGTGCCCACTTTTGATACTGCAAGCATGCAAGCCAGACGCATTGACATGTTGATACATATTCATTTTTACCCCGCCCCAGACTCATTTTTGTCTGCAAAAACTGTTTTGTTGAAGCATCATATAGAACAAATCCCAGATTTGCACTACTTCACACACTTCATGTGGTTATTATTTCATATTCATAATAGTTCTCTCTAACTAGTTAATTTTACAGGTCACTTAAATCAATTGTCATCCAGTGGCCAAGAGACAAATGTTGTGACGCTTTCATGCATCTGCCCATTACAGAACTGGTTTTGACAGTGCGTTCTACAGTACCTGCTCAAAACACAGACATTTGCAAAGTCAAGAAGTCTGGCTTTTGACCTGGTGGCTTTGCCAAAGATGAAGGAAACCGTAAACAACAGAACTGCCTTCTATAAAGAATGCTTGTAGACCATAAAGAACTGAATATGACAATGTGATGATTGGGTGTGCTATCTGAAAGAAACAGTTATAGATTCCTTACCTTAGAACTTAGCCCCAGGCGTCAGACTGGATCCGGAAAGTTTTTCGTCAGCAGTACCCCTGCGCGTCGGAAGGTGGCGTCGGTCGACTCCGCGTCCGTCGTCGGCGTCGTGGTCGCCGGGATGACGTCGCAGTAGCTACTTAGATGCCGCCCTCGCGCGCTGACGTCAGTTCTTTCTTTTTCCGCGCCAGCAAGCACAGATCTGGAGAGAGCGGTACCCCCAGTCACTTTTTGACTGAGTTTTTTGCGACTTTTGTCGACTTCTTTTAGAGTCTATCCGACTCCTGGTGCACGAGGGATGCCCGGTTTCAAGGCCTGCGGTTCCTGTACCCGACTGATGTCGGTGACGGATCCGCACCGTGTGTGCCTCTTCTCCCTGGAGCGCGACCACGACCCCAAGTCGTGCTCTGACTGCCGAACCATGGCCCCGAAAGCTCCTCGAGGCCCGGCAGTCAGCTCTGCGTCGCGCAAGGTCCCGGTCGCATGGGAGGTCGAGGGACCGATCGCAGAGCCATCATCACTCCTCTTCTAAGTCTTCGCACTCTGGGTCAGGTAAGTCGAAGCATAAGGAGAAGTCGAAGAAGCATCGTCGCTCTTCGACTTCCCCTCGTCCGTCGGCCAAAGTGACGCAGGGAGCGGGTGGTGCCACTCCCGCGGCTCCACGTGCAGAGGCTTCAGGGTCGACTCCGGGCTTTCCTCCCTTCCCGGGAGCGACCCCTGCCCAGCTTCGTCAATTTTACAAAGCAATGCACGCCATCTTTGGGCAGCCCGACTCCGCCGGCTCGCCTTCGGGCCCCACAGACTCGGATGGGGGCCCTAGGCCTACGACGCCGGCGGCTCCGGCCTCGGCACCGCAGGGCCCCCTTGGATCCGGATCAGCGACGGTCGACCTTGTGACACCTCCACCGGCGCCGACTCCACCGGCACCACGTCCACTGCCGGCTTCCAACCCGACGTGGACACAGAGCCGGACCGGCGTCGGCCGACGCCGGATCCGGCGCCGATGGGTACTTTTGCCCCTGTGTTCCACCCTGGCCATTTTCAGCCAACCTGGCAGCCAGAGGAGGGTGAGGAAGACTGGGAGGGTTCTGGGGACCCTTTGTCAGACCAGTTGGAGTACAATCCGGACTGGAGAGAGGAACTGGGGATGCCAGTGGTCTGGATACCTCCCCAGACCTTGGCATGTTGTCTCCTCCTACTGTGGCTACGGAGGAGGGAGCGTAATACGCAGTGGTGTTGCGTAGGGCGGCCGAGGCTCTCAACCTCGAGCTTCCTACGGTGGCAGTCAGGACTAACCTCCTGAAAGAGGTGCTTCAGCCGGCTGCAAGCTCTTCGGAGCCCCTGCTTCCGTTTAATAAGGCCCTCACGGACATCCTTTTGGGCACCTGGTCCAGGCCCAACACAGGGGCTCCTGTGGATAGGATGATTGCCGGACGCCACGGCCCGGCCCCGGGCGACCCCACTTTCCTCTCCCAACACCCCACCCCGGAGAGCTTGGTGGTTCAAGCTTCCACTTCCAAGGGTGCCTTCCCTACCGCACCACCGGAAAGGGAATCCAAAAAGCTGGACCACCTTGGGAAGAAAATGTTTTCTTCTGCCAGCTTGGGACTGCGGTCGGTAAACACTGCATGTCGTCTGTTGGGCCGTTACACCCACTCTGTGTGGGATACGGTTGCGCAGGTGCTGCCTCAGTGCCCGGAGGAGGCCCGGGCCATACTCTCCCATGCAGTTGCCGAGGGGAGAGACGCAGCGAAGTTTACCATCCGCTGTGGGCTGGATACCGCCAACGCACTTGGCAGGACTATTTCAACATCAGTAGCCCTTCGACGCCACGCCTGGTTGCGTTCGACTGGTTTTTCCGGGGATGTCCAATCCACCCTTTTGTACATGCCCTTTGATGGCCGTCGCCTTTTCGGCGACCAGGCGGACAACACGCTAGAGCGCTTTAAGGACTCACGGGCTACGGCCAGGTCCTTGGGCCTCTCCACCACCCGCCCTGCGCAGTCTGCCTTTCGCCCCTTTCGTGGCTACGGAAGGGGGGCCCCGCTACGTCCCGCCCAGGGCCACAGGCCAGCGCAAGCTGGTCAGCCCCAGCGTGGCTGGGGACGTGGGAACCACCGGCGTGGTTCTGGGGCCCAGTGAGCGGGCCAGTCCACCACAGCCCCCTCTGCAGCAGCCTCCAACCTTCCTAGTCCGACCTTTCAGGGCCACCAACCGCCAGTGGGCTGCAGGATCCGCCATCACCTCCCTCACTGGCGCACCATCACGTCGGACAGGTGGGTTTTGCAAATAGTCTGAAGGGGCTACTCCTCCCCTTCGAGACTACCCCTCCCTCCATGCCACCTCAGTACCATCACATGTCGGAGGATCACCTGGCCCTTCTCCAACAGGAAGTTTTGGCACTCTTGGCTAAGGGAGCCATTGAGCGCGTTCCTGTCCCAGAAGTAGGTCGTGGTTGTTATTCCCACTACTTTCTGGTGCCCAAGAAAGACAAAGGCCTGCGTCATATCTTGAATCTCAGGAACGTCAACCGCTTCCTCCGGAAGGAGAAGTTCAAGATGTTGACGCTCGCTCAGGTCTTGTCTGCCCTAGACTCTGGAGACTGGATGGTAGCGTAGGACTTGCAGGACGCTTACTTTCAAATCCCCGTCCTGCCGGCCCACCGGCGTTACCTGCGATTCACGGTAGGCCACGAGCACTTTGTTTACCGTGCTCCCCTTTGGCCTTACCAGCGCCCCTTGAGTGTTCACGAAAGTGATGGCGGTGGTCGCAGATCATCTGCGCAGATCAGGGGGTCCCAGTCTTCCCCTATCTCGACGACTGGCTGTTGAAGGCGGGCTCGCCCCAGGCTGTCGTCTCCCACCTCCAGACTACGGCCGATCTCCTGCATTCGCTGGTGTTCTCCATCAACGTGCCGAAGTCACACCTGACCCCCTCTCAGAAGCTCCTCTTCATCGGAGCGGTTCTGGACACTACGCAGTTTCGGGTTTATCCTCCCGAACAGCGAGTCCAGGATATTCGGGCTATGATTCCGATCTTTCAGCCTCTGTCCCGGGTTTCGGTCAGGATGACCCTATGGCTGCTGGGCCTCATCGCCTCCTGCATCCTGCTGGTCGATCATACCAGGTGGGATATGTGGGCTCTGCAGTGGGACCTGACGTTCCAGTGGGCGCAGCATCAGGGGAATCTGTCTGAGTGCGTCCAGATCTCAGAGGGCACTGCTCGGCACTTGCAGTGGTGGCTCACAAACCAGGATTGGGTCAATGGCAGAGGCCTCTCCTTTCCCCAACCAGACCACACAGTGGTGACGGATGCATCCCTTCTGGGATGGGGCCTCATGGGAGAGGCCGAGATCAGAGGCCTCTGGTTTCGGGCGGAGTCCGGGCTCCACATCAACCTTCTGGAGCTTCGGGCGATACGTCTTGCACTCAAAGCATTCCTTCCCTCTGTCCGGGGAAGAGTAGTGCAGGTGTTCACGGACAACACCACCACCATGTGGTACTGCAACAAACAGGGCGGGGTGGGGTCGTGGACCCTATGTCAAGAGGCCCTCCGCCTCTGGACATGGCTGGAACATCAGGGCATATCTCTGGTGGTTCAACACCTGGCAGGTTCACTGAACACCAAGGAGGATGAACTCAGGTGCATGATGGATCACGAATGGCGTCTTCACTCGGAGGTGGTGCAAGGTCTCTTTCAGCAGTGGGGAGAGCCTTGGTTAGATCTATTCGCCACTGAAGAGAACGCACAATGTCAGCAATTCTGCACAATGGAATTTCCAAGGCGGCACTCGCTAGGCGACGCTTTTCGTCACGAGTGGAGTTGCGGTCTTCTATACGCCTTTCTGCCTATACCACTTCTGCCCAGAGTGCTGAAGAAGATCAATCGCGACCGGGCCCAAGTCATTCTTGTGGCTCCGGATTGGGCACGAAGAGTCTGGTATCCCGAGCTGCTCAACATGGCCATCGATCCTCCGATCCGACTGCCTCTTCGGGAGGATCTTCTGTCGCAGCAGCAGGGGACGGTCCTCCACCCGAACCTGTCCAGCCTCCACCTCCTTGCGTGGAGATTGAGCGGCGGCAGTTGACGTCGTTTGACCTGCCTCCCGAAGTCTGTGATGTAATCTTGGCAGCCAGGCGTCCCTCCACTAAGACGGTATATGCCTGCAGATGGAATAAATTTGTGGCATGGTGCACAGCAAAGGCTGTGGATCCCCTTTCTGCCCCTCTTTCTGAGGTTCTCTTGTTCCTCCTTTCTTTGGCCCAGCAGGGCTCTGCTCTGAGCACTATCAAGGGCTATCTCTCGGACATTTCTGCCTTTCTTAGGCTCCCTGATCAGCCTTCTCTCTTCAAGTCCCCGATTGTAAATCATTTTTTAAAAGGCATTACTCATCTCTTTCCTCCTATCCCCTTCGTAATGCCTCAGTGGAACTTGACTCTGGTCTTGACCTATTTGATGTGCGCTCCCTTTGACCCACTTCACAACTGTCCTCTCAGACTCTTAACTCTTAAAACTGCATTCCTGGTAGCCATCACATCTGCCAGAAGAGTGAGTGAGCTCCAGGCCCTTTCATTCAAGCCTCCTTTTCTGGCGGTACATCTGGACAAGGTTGTCCTAACAACTCGTCCATCCTTCCTTCCCAAGGTGGTCACCTCCTTTCATATTGGCCAAACCATCACTTTGCCCACCTTCTTTCCGCCTCCGCATCCTTCTAAAGAGGAAGAGAGGCTCCACCGTTTGGACCCAAAACGTGCGCTTTCCTTCTATCTGGATCGCACCAAACAGTTCCGGGTGGATGACCAGCTCTTTGTTGGCTACGTGGGTGCCAAGAAAGGTCGGGCAGTACACAAACGGACCATTTCTAGATGGGTCGCTTTGTGTATTAAAGCCTGCTATTCTCTAGCAAAAAAGGAGCCTCCAGTGGGGCTGAGCGCCCATTCCACCAGGGCGACGGCAGCCACTCCTGCTTTGGGACAAGGGGTCCCTCTGAATGACATTTGTCAGGCAGCGACGTGGGCATTGTTGCACACGTTCACTAAACACTACTGCCTGGACAGTCAAGTCCAGAGAGACGGCTTCTTTGGCCGTTCTGTTCTCCAGGACTTTCTTGTGTGAACTTGGTTCGCAGACCCACCTCCGGTGTTGGTATTGCTGGGGTATCTATTCTAAGGTAAGGAATCTATAACTAACTGTTTCTTTCAGATGAACAAGTTACTTACCTTCGGTAACGATATATCTGTAAGAAACATAGGTTAGTTATAGATTCCTTACCGCCCCACCCATCCTCCCCGTTCTGCGAACTGACTTCTAGGGTTAAGGACATCCTTTCAGGGCCCTAGTTTTGTGCACCAGTGGTCAGTGTCTTGCATGGCTCTGCGTTTCTGGCGCGGAAAGTAGTGTACAGAACTGACGTCAGCTTTGCGAGGGCGGCGTCTAAGTTGCTACCCCGACGTCATCCCGGCAACCACGACGCCGACGACGGACGCGGAGTCGACCGACGCCACCTTCTGACGCGAAGGGGTACTGCTGACGAAAAACTTTACGGATCCATTCTGACGCCTGGGGGTAATTCTAAGGTAAGGAATCTATAACTAACCTATGTTTCTTACAGATATATCGTTACCGAAGGTAAGTAACTTGTTCTTTCAGATGTATAGTAGTCCCTCATCCATTCCAATGGGAGCACTTTGTTGATGGTGGAATGATCCACCAAACAGCCAACTGCATTAGTTGAGAAATGGATACTTCTATGGGCGGAGCCAAAACCCACTCTGTGCATGTTTTAAAGACTTTGCTGCATTAGGTCTTGCAAACAGCAGTGCTGTGAAGCTAGACCTAAAACACTGAACTGAGTTGAGATAATTGTGCATTTGTCTACTTTCAAATGACAGTTTCACCCTGTTACACATTGCAGCAACATTGCAGCTGTAAATCAGTTGACGCATAGACAGCGCTCACCACAGGCTTTCCGTTGACTGTTAAGCAGGACGCGCTGGACCGGGGCCTTGTTGAGAACGGCACCTCCTGCCTTTTCAATGATGGGAATCAGGTGGAAGGCAATCTCACTGGCACCACCAACAGGGTACCATCCACCCTCAAAGAAGTTATCAATCAGAAAAGCGTGCAAGGTAAAACTGGCATCCTTTGGGAAAACTCCTAATGGTGGGAGAAAAACAGGGGTTACTTGAATTAATCACCACGGTCAGAATCAGCACCTGTATTGTCCTTAAATGTAATGGTTTCAGTCTACTCCCCGCCCACTGTGCTCTTTCACTATGAAAAAAGTACTAGTCAACTTGGTGCTCTATTGGCACAGGTGATGTGCTTTCATTGTGGGCAAGGACTAAAGCGTGTCCAGTGATCAGTGCTGGAGATTACAAAAAAAGACTCGGGAAAGGAGCTATAGGGGCGTCACAGAAGGCAGAATTAATTAAATTCAGCCGACAGCCTCCACTTAATTTTCACCAGCACTTGGAGATGGTGGACAAGGGCACTTATTTCGGTGGACCGGGATTTTATTTTTCGTCATCAAACATTGGCCCAAAGCAAGAGAAAGAAAGAAAGAAGAGGAAAGATCGGAAAACAGTGACGAAGGGAGAACGAATGGATGAACAATGAGCTAAATAAACGGGAAGGGTATGGTGGCGAATGAAAGAGGTATCAGATGGAATCAAGATTAGGCAACCTTGGTATTCAGCAACCTGGGCATTTGACAGCACCACCATTGTCCTCCTAAGAATAACTTTGCACCGCATTCACGCAAGTGTTTTGTTCAAATTAAGCACTGAGCCTGCCAGAACATATTCTTTGCTTTTATGCGTTGCCCCAAAGAAACTGACAAGCACATATGTGATAGCCAAAGTGCAATGCTACGTTTTTGATCTAAAAACAGCCCACCTTTTAGCTGACTTATGAGTTAAGGCCCTTGTTTTACCCATCTATCGGTATTCAGCTAGTCTCTGGGTAGAATGCTGGTCAAATAATTCAGGAAGATAAAGGATTCACTTCTGAGATTTGTGTATCTAATCTCAGGTCTGAATAATCATAAATAGCTTTATGGATTAATGAGCATTGTGTGTAAACTGCACACCATAGTTTTGTGGTCGATTTAAGATGGCTAAATCGGTCAATGCATTTTGTTGTGGAGATCCTTGAGTAATTTGCAAATCACAACTTCCTAAACTGGAGAAATAACTCATAGGGTTATGTGCTTGATGAATTTAAACTATGAAGCATAATTTGAATCTCTCAAGGTTTAACTCAATATTTTGTTCTTCAGAGGTTGCTAAAGTGGGTACCATTGAAAAGGGAGGCAATAACACTTAATATGGAGTTCTAAAAAACAATTTATATTTTGTGATTTATGTATGGTTATTATTAGTCTAATTGTACACCCTGGCCCACATTCCATTCAGAAATACAGAGCTTTGGAAATCAAACCAGTCTTTGTGTTCATTCCTTTACTAACTTATTAAGTGACACACAGAGTTCATCTTGCTTCCTCTGATGGTCTGCGGAGTCTGGTGGCCACATATGGGAGTCCACTAGTCCAGCCTCACTCCCTTTGACTTTCGACACCTGCTGCTAGCCTAAGAAAATACTTGCGGATTATCCTTTAAGTTAGGGATTCGGAGTTGGGAGCTGCAAGATCAATATTGTACTAATGGTGTGACAGAATACATTTAAATTCAATAAAGTATTTGCAGCTGGGCTCTGGTGGGGAGGGAGGCTTCGATACTCGCTCACTGCCCTCCGTCCTCCAGGCTGATGCTCTGGATAGCAAACACGCACATGCAGACTGAAAGTGGATGCCTCTACAGGCAGTGGCGTGGGTTGCCCGGGGCAAGGCAAGATTCCTTCCACTTTTCTTTTAAAATGTTGCGCCCCTAAAACTTTTGCGCCCAGAGCAACCGCCCCTGTGCCCCCCCCCCCCCACGCTATGCACCTGTCTACAGGTGTCCGAGTGACTCTGCAGGACAACTCGCTGGGCCTGGTCCGGAAACCAGCTTCAGCGTAAGAATAGTAGCCTGAACTGGAGTCTGTCTAGTTGCCACTCTGTGCCTGCACAGCCGATAACTAAGGGCGGGAATATTCCCACACACCGAATCCATTGAAAGGTACACCAAACCAAAGAGCCCATTTCATTGTATCCCAGTGGTGGATGTGGAAGAGGAAACTGCTCCCAGGTTAATGAGGAATTAGTAAAAATAATGGCTGGGTATAACACAAAGGAGTGGTGTTGGGAGAGTAGAATACGTACCATAAGAACCAAAGACATACGCAAACACAGCTCACAGTTCCTCGTTTTCTGTCAGTTCATTCACCACCTGAGTGACAGACTTAGACGCCAACTTAAAGTACGGAGACAGCTTGTTGACCAGGCCTGTCCAAATGAGGAATTTGGCCAGAGGAAGGGGTATAATTTTAATAAGAAACATATGCCATGAGGTGCTGGCGACTGCCTGCAAGAAAACCAGAAGGTAACCATGAAGAACATTAAATAAAGCACGCAACAGACTGAATAGCAGCGCAACTCCTCCTCCTTTGGCTTACTGCAGATTGGTTTGGGAGGGAAAGTCAATTTGCAATTATACTAGCACTCTGACCCAAAAGGTCATAGGTCCTGAAATGACCAACAAGGAAGAAAATGGAACATCCAAAGCAGTAATAATGAGAATTATAAGCGGGTCCACTGGAATTTTGCGGCAGTAGAGGGCCAAATTATGCAGCAAAAAAGGCAAATTATGCAACGTAATGCGCCACATTTTTTGACAGTATTATTTAATACTTTTTCACATTCAAACTATCTATGGAAGGGTTTCACCTCAACATCCAAATACAATAATATTCAAATGAAAGATGACCAGTCAACCTTTGCATAGGGCCTTCCACTGCGTGGCAATATGTGTTGCAGTGATTTTACTAAATTCTGATCCATTTGAGCTAGACAACAATCATTTTTTGGTTAAAACTTGCAGATTATGTGGCAGATAGATTACGTGGCAACTGCAGCAAATCAATAACAATGCAAAAGTCACAGAGACCTCCTTTTACAAGGAGAGTTTATAACAATGCAGTGAAAAGGCAACAAGCACTAACTTACGTAGCACAGGCTTGCACAAGGCCAGTCCTTTATCCCACACTTGAACTACTAATCGGGACAGTGCATAGGTGATATGCGCTTGAGACACACAACCTGAAGTGTTCATCATTGTGCACAGCTGCAAAAGGAGGGACGGGAGCCTGCAAGGATCAGCAGATCCAAGTCTCAGCACTCCGTTTCACAAAGAGCTGCCAAAAAGTGTCAGTGTGTGTAATGTATATGGGGGCTCATGCAGCAGTCCTCAGGATAACAATAGACTCTCCTCAGTGTTGCATTGCCTGCACACATACAGTTAAAGCATTCTGAAATAGAAAGCTTCAACTCCGCATGTGGTAACTGGCTGTCCTTGGTAGTCATTCAGCATTCAACTGCAGGAACAGTTAAAAAATGTTTGAGCATCCCATTGCAAGTCACAAGGAGGAGGAGAATGTGTCCTTTTGTCACCTCTAAGGGTTCACAAATTGTTTATTGTGACGCACAATGACAACTGTAAACAGCTATGCACATTTGTTTACATTGTAAATGGCACCTTGCATTTGAGAAGGCTGCTACCTGCACAGTGGTGCCTTTTCAAATGCATGGGAAGCCTGTAAATATGGCACATGTTGTCTTATAGGGAGACCGTTTTATTCAGGTGAGCGCCCTTTCCTTGGCCATACTGGCCTTTAAGAGAAATCTCAAACTTGCCTATAGCCCAGTAAACCTGTGGCTTTAGGCTTTGTCGCATGCAAGGGTGCTCGTTACCTTCACAAGGTCCATGTATTTGTCAATGGCCTTTGACTCCGCTGGAAAGCTTTTTTTCAGTCCTTCTATGTACTCCTTCTCCCCGCTGTATAAGGGGTATCTCTTGCTTGTAGTAGTAGGGTCTCCCAAAATCACTGTGTCAAAGGGACTATCCAGTTTTTCCCACTGCAGCTGCCCATCGGTGAGCTGGTCGATTAAGAATCGTAGAGGGCCATTCTCGTACATCCTTCCAATGTAATAAATCCCTAAAAAAAGCAACAAAAAGTAAAACAAATAAAATGGGAATTCATATCTAATACAGTCTGACATCCCTGATTTAAGGTACTTCTCAACTAATAGCATTTCCCCAAATTTACAGTAACCTCTTTTTATCAGTAATATTTCACATTTCATTATTTCTGCAAAGAAACTAAAGGGCTGATTTAGGCTTTGGTAGATAGGGTACTCCGTCGCAATGGAGGAGGAGGAGTACCTTCTCCGCCAAACTGAAGGTCAGCACGCCTGATTCACAGTCAGGCAGACCATAAGTATTTCAGCGACGGAGCCTACTCCGGCTCCTTTGCTAACATACTCCTCCGACAGCTCAACAGAGTATGGGCCATCGGAGGTTCCCATAACAGGGTCCACCTGATTTAGAGCTGACTTTGTTTTATGTTCATCACCGCCAGGCAAAACATGGTGGTGAGCGGCGGTGGGGAAAAAATGGGCTCCAGATCATAGGAGACTACTCTCATGGTGTAGGGGGCCATTAATTTTATTTTTTTCAAAAAACAAACACCGCTTTTGAGAGGTTGAAAAGGGAAAAGTAAAATGTTGTAACAGTTTGACGGACAGTCATCATACTTACGGAGCAGTCTGTCAAACTTTTTACCACTATCAGGAATTGCAGCAATGTCGGCTCCTGCTAATGTTTTGAGTTGTCCAAAAGGACAACTCTAAATTTGGTAGGCAGAGGAACCTCTGTATGGCGTGAATAAAGTACTCCACCCAACTCTGAATCATCCCCTTAAGTGACAACTTATGTTTCCACGTCTTTGCATATATCTTTCCAAGTACAGCGACAAAGCCCTAACATGCAGATCATTTTTGTGACCGCTGTAGTAAAATGCTTAAAGGCTTTTGGTAATTTCAAAAGGTCTTAAGGGAAAAGTGGTCCCTATGTTCAAAGGGGCCTAACACGCAGTTATTGGATTTGTAATCCTGTGCCCATCAGTAAATTCATTTGCCAGTGTTCATGTCTTCATAAAAGAGTTCTTGTGCTAGTAATCTGATCGTCATTATGTCAGCACCTCTTCCCCTCATCAGTCAGTCTTTTGTGCCAGTGAACTTGCTACATCACTTAGTGAGGAGATACCCATAACCCTAGTTATTGGGCCAGTAATGTTGCCATGAACATACTTTTCAATAGGGCCCTTTGCCTGGTGCATCGGCCGTCCATCTGTCTGGTGCCCTATGCCTTCAGTCCCTTTTCCACCTCGACATGCCTTCTTGTCCACGTCTCTCTGTGAAGCTGGACCTCCTTGCAGTCCCTTCCATTCGCAAAATTCATATGGGAGGCTGTTCCTTCTCCTGTCTTGGAGCAAAGTACTGGAAATCTCTGTCCCTAGGGGCCGCACTACAAATTTCCAATTAATTTCTCATTACTTATGCCAACACAGAACAGGAATTTTCCAGTGATCTTGCTCCTCACCTAATTAGAGATATTGTGTCAGTAATTACACCATCATCAGAAGGTTACAGTACCAGTTATGCAGCATCATTATTTTTCCATAGATTTTACATGTATAATAACCATATCTTGCATATTTAGTTCGAAAATAATTCTCGAGCAAAGCAAATTGACCACTAAACAACCAGGGGCATCAGGGCTATTGCTAGGAAGCTTTAAGTGCGTGCATATATTGTGATCTTAAAAACGTCAGTTGTAAACCAATCCTAAGGATATGGGCTTGGATAAATACCTGCAGCTAAATCGTCAGTCAGGAACAAGGAGTGAGGAGGGAAGAAGAGGCGGGCTTCCATTTGGGTCATCAGATCTCAGCCCCTCCCAACCACGGGGGAGCAAAGAAAGAGACCTATTGTACTGATTGGCAGCTTGTCATCAAATTTTGGGGCACGTTCTGGCAGGAAGGCACCCCAGTCTATGTGCACAGTTTATTCAACCATACTCCTACGTAGTGAGATGTTTACAACATTCATGCCATCACTCATTTATAAAGTTCAGACCTCCAGGTCATCATTTTAAATACAGAGGGAAAACACCAAACCATAGCAGAGGCAAGTTTGGCCAGCAGAAAAGAAGGCTCTTGGAATCTACAGCTAGACCGCTCGGTGTTAGGTCTTAGCATCACCCTGATGTGACAAACCCTAGGGGTATATGCAATATCCCCCACCTGACTTGGTCTATCACTGTCACCCAGAAATCTTGTAGGATATGACCAACCCATACCATGTGGAAAAGAGCAGCTTCTCTGCAACAATAGCATAAATGAGTAAGATGGGATAGATACTGTGTAAACATTTGGGCGTCATATGTTCGATGTGCGTAATAAAACTCAAGACGCTTAAACTTTAAATTCCTATGTACCCTGGCCATGAAATCCAGCAGTGCAGCCCACTCGATATGTCAGTGCTCCATCTAAATCAGCCTCCCGTTTTACCCTCAGATCCCCCAATTCAAAGGTTGGGAACTAGCTTTCTAGCACCGCACGAGGTCAGCAGTACATGGTCTAAGGCATTGTTTTTCCATCTCCTAAGTTAGCTTGACTTCTCTCCTAATGGATCTATAAGTCAGAAACAGCCAGACGGTAGTTCAAAATTAGTTCTAAACTTTGAGAAATCCATTCAAACACCCAGTCATGTAGATCCCCCACCCATAATACACCTGCATTTATCCAAAGTTTCGAATGCACTGCTGCTGCACTCAGATGAGATCTGAGGAAACACCAGAAGTGCAGGCCTGGTGTCTGAGAAGATTGCAGGCTGAATTTTTGGTGGTATCTGTCCAACAACGCTTATCTACCCTTAGGAAGACCAAGCAAGAAGAGCCTGGCTTGCAGCTATCAAAGAAGAAATCAATAATTGGTATTCTCTGAGTGATTTCTGTAAACCTTACACTGTGGTCTGACTAGGTGCAAGTCAACAGGTAAAGCGACAAGCTCCCATAACAATTGTTGGATGGGATATTAGTGAAACAGTACAGCAGTTGAGGTAGATGACAGGGCCACTCTTTCTTATATGAACAAAGGTAGACACTTTCAAAATGCCACCAAAGCTTGGGCAGCCATGATACGCAAATTGATCTTCTCCTCGATTGCATCCTCATTATTGCAAATTTGAATCCCTATGTATGAAAAGGAGTGTGGTTACCCTCTCAAGTCTAGAGATGTCATGATAACCAGTCTGGATGCACTGAGATGAGTAATAGAAAATAAACACAGTTTGCCATGTGACAAGGCCTGAAATAGCACCGAACACCCACAAGATCCATCATCTGTTTCAGGTCGACTACGATATGTCGCAAGTATAGGAGGATGTTGTCTGTGTATGAAGATATGGAATGTAGATCCTCTTGATATTAATATTATGGATCTGCCCTGCATATTTTATATGGTTCGTGAGCAGTTACATTACCAAGGTGAACAAGAAAGGGGACAGGAGCAACCCTGTTGGATGCCGTAACTTACTGTTGTTGGCCCGAAATTATTCCGCTTGTTCTAACCTGTGCCGTGGATCATAAATACAGTAGCTGTACCCAAGCGATTATCTATCATCTGCTCTTCCATTCCCATATGTAACAAAACCCAGAAAGGGTACGCCCAGCGTATATCAAGAGCCTTTGCCGTGTTTATGGACGTCTCCACGGATTCTAGGGAGATCTTCGAAATCATGTCCATGACTTGAAAGGGCCCCCGTACCTTTAAACACGTTCTCCAGCCAAGCACAAACCCACACTGGTCGAGGTGTACCAGAGTGATCAGTATCAGCAAGAGTACAAACAGGAATGATTTCCCTAGGACTAGGGTGCAGAATAATAGTGGTCTCTGTCCCTGCCCTTTGAAAGTTAAATGTACCCTTACGCATATTCTTATGGACTGCGTCTTTTATCTTGCAAATCGAATCAAGGGCATATTAGCAAGACCCACGTTAAAATTATCGCCGTTTTAGCGGCAGGAAACTGCCGCTAAAGCGGCGATAATGAGGCTTGCTAATATGCGTTATAGAATTCCAATAGAAGCCCAGGTTAGATGTCCTGCACATCTAACCTGGGCTTCTATTGGAATTCTATAGCGCATATTAGCAAGCCCATTATCGCCGTTTTAGCGGCAGTTTCCTGCCGCTAAACGGCGATAATTTAACGTGGGTCTTGCTAATATGCCCCCAAGTTTTTAAGACCTCTGTTTTTTAAATATGATGCTCTTCATAGGAACAAAGCGGTGGTTATTGTCTGAGATGTGCTATTTAGATGTGGCAGTTGGGATTGCTCGGTTTTTACGATCTGTCAAACAGAATTTTAAAGATGAAATGTAATGGGTTGGGGGGTAGCTAGAAGGGGGGTTCTTTAAAAGGTTTTAATTGTCAAGTATGTTTTTAGAATGTTTTATGGACAAATGTCTCAATAAACTTGTTTCTGAACCTATAACCTGACCTAGGACTTTGCAATCCAAATTGAGCATGGAAAGGAGTTGGTAAGATGAACGGTCATTGGCATCTCTGTTCGACTTTGTTAGAACAAACATGATCGCTTCTCGCATGGTAGCCAATAATGAGCCCATAGTTATTGCAGCAAAACACATGTCAAGTAGAGTTGTGCTTGTTGCTCCTGGTGGTGTTATAAGGTATGTGGCGTTATGAAGGTGTTATAAAACTCAGAATGCAATCCATCACGGTCAGGAGTCATCTTGCATCATCATACAACTACTGTGTAGTAATCATGCATTATTGGATAGATAATGTATCAGTATTCATGTCTTCATCCCATAGTTATTATTAAGGTACTTTTCCCTTCATCACATAGTTACTGTGTGAGTTATCAGGCCTCATCAGCTATTTCTGTCAAGAGTCAGCCCCCATAAGCCAGCTAATTAGCAGTGATCAGACACTTTTTTTTTCTTGGTTTTATTTTTTTTAATATATTTTTATTTTGAAAAGTATGCAAAAGAAGATAATGCATACATGATGCAACAGAGCTGGAAAATAATTTCATTGATTGCATGAAAAAGTGTAAACCAGTTTTTTCCTGTTTTTCAAGCATATTGTCACTTGTGCATGTAGACGTCCTAGTTACTGCTACAAAGGCACAATTTCAAATGTGAAAGAGATCTGCAGATTCTAAGGCGAAGTTGTAGTGCACAGATGACACTTACCCACGTCAAACTCGTAGCCCTTGTCTGAGAAGGTGTGACAGCATCCTCCAGCTTTGGTGTGCTGTTCCAAGACAAGCACCTTTTTCCCAGCCTTGGCCAGCACCGCAGCCACTCCCAGCCCGCCGATGCCGCTGCCAATCACCACGGCATCTAGATTCTCTGGAATCTTTTCCACTGCAAAACCTGTGGACATAAACGGTAGAAATCTAGTTGGCACAAAATAGGTGGAGATGTTGGGGTAACAGCTTTAGAGTAATGGGAGTCAAACAAAAGTTTTCCTGCTTATAAACAGTACAATGAGTGCCTTTTTAAACTGTGGACTCGGTGCAAACTGGTGTTGCATCAATAAGCGATGCCATAAAGTTCGCATTCGCTGGATTTTCCTCCCACTAACTCTTCCCCTTTAAATTTCGGCAGGTCAAAACGGCTGAAATCTAACAAGAGGAAATAGCTTGGTAAATACTTGGACAGGTGGATATTGGGGGTGGGAAGCACCACAATCTGCATGTTATAGGCCATTTTTAGGGGAACACTCTTAATTGGTACTATTTATCGAACCTATGGGGTATCGGATTTCACCAGATGCAATAAAAAGCACCAGATCCTCTGAGCCACTCTTAGGCGAGGCCTTCCTGTGATAGGACAACTGGGGTTGCAAGCATGGCCCCTGGTTGGCTAAGGATCAGATGCAGTGCCGTATTCATTACTGTTTTTAAGGGAGAAGCAAACCCTCCTGCCTGGCCGATGTCTAGGGAGCACTGAAAGGTCCAGGCGGAGGGTTCCAACCAGAGTGAGTGTGATGTCATAACGACCCGGAAGCACTGAGTGGGCCAGAATCGAATGAACAAAAGATACAAGCCTGTCCATAGCAAACACTGTTACTGCAATGGCGCTTGGCAAGACATTCTGGCGCATCAGTGAGTACCAGAAGCCTGAGAGTGGCATTAGTTGAGATCCTGGGGAGAGCAGATAGTGGTGTAGCAGTGACGTATTGTTTCTAAGAGCAGCAAGACATTAGCAAGGTTCCAGAAATGGCTGTCAGTCATAGCAGGTGTGGAATCTGCGGGAAGGTCACGCCAGCTGTGCTAGAGTAACGCCAAGTGTTCATTTAAGTTATATGTTGTAGAAAGGACTTGCAGGCCGCCATTAACCTAGAGAGGTCACTGGAGTGGCCGTGCATGGGAAGACAGGGAACACACAAAATAAACCGTGCTGGTCCAGGATGCAGAAGGAAGATAAAGGGCATTTGAAGGACTCTAATGTGATCCCTCGGCCACTAGGGAGTGAAGAAATTGCTCCTCGTCATAACGAATCCTACACTGACCAGCACCACAATTACCTAAGACTTTTCAACAGGCTTTGATTAAGGAGGTATTAAGCACTTCAATTTCCCAGTAATTTCCTCTCTAGGATGATGGTGTGAACTGATTCTGTAGCTAGATACCTTGTTGGAAACAGCTCTCTACAGTATATTTCTAGACTAATACAGGTAGCACAGTCTGTAGCTCATATCTGTCCTGGGTGAACAACAGATTTCAAAACCTTTTGCGCTGGCTTCAATGAGTCACAGCAGCACCTCCAACATGTATTATGAGTTAAGGTTTTAAAACTACAAGTTCTTCGGTTACTTGCTGATTTTTCAGGTTTCACTGGGAACGGTGACCAGAGTTTGTGGTTCTAGGATATCCAGCGTATAAACTACAGCCTATTTCAATGTGCCTGAAAGAACATGAGAACATCTCATTGCAAATATTCAATTATTTTTGCTTAGATTCAGCTTGGCATCAAGCATCCCATATTGAGAGAGCACTCTACGGTAAGCAACAATGATATGCAGTTCCTTTTTTCCCCCAAATTATACTCCACGGTTAACGCAGGAGAATGTGTTTGAGGGCATTGAGGTGGCTACTTAACCACAGGGACGTGGATTTATATAGCAGTGCCCAGAGCGCTCCTGTTTCCCGTATTCCCCAATGCACCCACGTGTGTCGTGATAGAGCACTGTGCTGCCATCATGTCACCACCCCAGGAAAATGCAATTGCCTCTCTTCTCAATTTCTCTTACTGTTAATAACAGGTGAGCAAGAACAGTCACCTATTCTGTCCTTTAAAGCATCCATTCTTTTTTAGGTCGAGCCTGGGCAGCGCATGCACAGCTCTGCGAGGCATGCTTTATTCAGGTATGTACTTGAAGCTCCTCCCACTCTCAGCCCATATTTTTCATCGTCATTGGCTTGTGTCATTGTCCTTTGGAAACTGTGGCTTTTCATTGGTCAATAGGCTTAGTAGTCCCTCCTTAGTACCGCCTTGTCTGGATGCACAAAATGGATCATGTATACACACACCCTCTGGCAACACAGTCTCAAAATTGTGTACTCTGTGAACAACTTTTTAATCGGCCATGCACCCAATCAGGGCCTACTTTGAAATGTCCACTTTCAAGGACTAGTGCTGTATAAAAAGCAGTTGCATATCAAGAAAGCCACGGGCCCTCGTGTAAGCAGGTAAAATGGCTCCTTTGACTGCTTTTAGGACAGAAATGTACAGGTTCAATGGGTCATCCAGTGTTCTGGGCTCCGGTGCGACTAAACCTGCTGCACCCGCGGTAACTACGCCCTCGAGGAAGTTTAATGTGGTGGAGAACCCGCATATAAGAACAGACTAACTTCATTAATGGAAGAAAGCATCAGGTATTCAGAGAACTGGTCAAAAAATTCGTGAGTGTTTCTTCTCTCTGCGCTTTTAAACTTTGTCTCTTCTCACCAGAGAATAGTCAGTGCTTCTGAGAGAGAAGAGAAACTAAACTGTACGGGTCACAGATTCTATTCATTTATATATTCTCAAAGGCTGCAATGGTAAATTTGGAGTAAGTGAATTTTTTTTTACAGTGCTCCACAGTCACACATCTGTTCAGAGTGAAGACATCCCTTCATGTACACTTCCAGCTTCTTTTGCACTAAAACTGCGTGTGCAAACTGGGTGCAAATACTGCGGGTACTGTTGATCTTTACCCACAAAGCTGTAACTTAATGGGATTTTGCACATGCACAATGACCTCTCTTGCCCCTCCCAAGGGAACACCCATTTCCCACCACTGAACCCTTACCCCCTTATTTCTAGATTTTTTCACGGTTGTTGATTCCATCTGGGTTGAAGGCAGATCCAGATTCTGTTAAGCAGCAGACAGAACTTGTTGAGTACTTCAGTTGAGTTTGCAAAGCAGTTTTTTTTTAACTCAGACCTATAGATATTAGAGCAAGTTGTGTACTCTCACCTTTATAACAGAAAACCGAATACTAGAATAACAAAAAAATACCCAAAACACATTAAATGTAACAAAACATTTCTACCTCATAGGTCACAGGGAGGGCTGTATTGCCCAGTACACTGCTGTTTCCAGTCCAGGGAGGACCTGGCTTGGCAGTTCGGGCTGGACTGTTCCCATGAGGCACAGGGTCAAGACTGATTTGCATATGGCTGGGTTCAAACTGGAATGGCATGGTGAGCAAAAAAACGATGGATTTAGGCCCCGATCTCTGTACTGGGGTGAATGTATGACATTGTTCTGCATTCTGTCCATCAACTGTTGTTTTGCATTTGTCACCCCGAGTGGGACGGGTATGCCCAGACGTGGGTCCCGTGCTCTCCATGCCACTGGTATCAAGCTATCCTGGCTGAAGAGGGGTGAAACCCCGAAACCGGTCCTAGGATGCTTGTTTCCAGTCCAGGGAGGACCTGGCTTGGCAGTTTGGGCTTTACTGTTCCCATGAGGCACAGGGTCAAGACTGATTTGCATATGGCTGGGTTCAAACTGGAATGGCATGGTGAGCAAAAAACGATGGATTTAGGCCCAGATCTCTGTACTGGGGTGAATGTATGACATTGTTCTGCATTCTGTCCTTCAACTGTCGTTTTTGCATTTGTCACCCCGAGTGGGACGGGTATGCCCAGACGTGGGTCCCGTGCTCTCCATGCCACTGGAATCAAGCTATCCTGGCTGAAGAGGGTGAAACCCGAAACCGGTCCTAGGATGCTTGTTTCCAGTCCAGAGAGGACCTGGCTTGGCAGTTCGGGCTGGACTGTTCCCATGAGGCACAGGGTCAAGACTGATTTGCATATGGCTGGGTTCAAACTTGAATGGCATGGTGAGCAAAAAAACGATGGATTTAGGCACAGATCTCTGTACTGGGGTGAATGTATGACATTGTTCTGCATTCTGTCCATCAACTGTTGTTTTTGCATTTGTCACCCCGAGTGGGACGGGTATGCCCAGACGTGGGTCCCGTGCTCTCCATGCCACTGGAATCAAGCTAGCCTGGCTGAAGAGGGGTGAAACCCCGAAACCGGTCCTAGGATGCTTGTTTCCAGTCCATAGAGGACCTGGCTTGGCAGTTCGGGCTGGACTGTTCCCATGAGGCACAGGGTCAAGACTGATTTGCATATGGCTGGGTTCAAACTGGAATGGCATGGTGAGCAAAAAAACGATGGATTTAGGCCCAGATCTCTGTACTGGGGTGAATGTATGACATTGTTCTGCATTCTGTCCAACTGTTGTTTTTGCATTTGTCACCCCGAGTGGGACGGGTATGCCCAGACGTGGGTCCCGTGCTCTCCACACCACTGGAATCAAGCTATCCTGGCTGAAGAGGGGTGAAACCCCGAAACCGGTCCTAGGATGCTTGTTTCCAGTCCAGGGAGGACCTGGCTTGGCAGTTCGGGCTGGACTGTTCCCATGAGGCATAGGGTCAAGACTGATTTGCATATGGCTGGGTTCAAACTGGAATGGCATGGTGAGCAAAAAAACGATGGATTTAGGCCCAGATCTCTGTACTGGGGTGAATGTATGACATTGTTCTGCATTCTGTCCATCAACTGTTGTTTTTGCATTTGTCACCCCGAGTGGGACGGGTATGCCCAGACGTGGGTCCCGTGCTCTCCATGCCACTGGAATCAAGCTATCCTGGCTGAAGAGGGTGAAACCCCGAAGCCGGTCCTAGGATGCTTGTTTCCAGTCCAGGGAGGATCTGGCTTGGCAGTTCAGGCTGGACTGTTCCCATGAGGCACAGGGTCAAGACTGATTTGCATATGGCTGGGTTCAAACTGGAATGGCATGGTGAGCAAAAAAACGATGGATTTAGGCCCAGATCTCTGTACTGGGGTGAATGTATGACATTGTTCTGCATTCTGTCCATCAACTGTTGTTTTTGCATTTGTACACTGCCAATGGCACCTGTATCATACAGATACCCTGGGTGATGTTTCTGTTCCATGTACTGGACGTGCTCCACACGCGCCTTTCCTGTGCTGCACTTTACCCTGCTCGGCACCCTTCGGGGCCGCACTTATTCTGGTCTGGATCCGGATGCGCTGCACGGCAGGTGCATCTGTAACAAACTCACCTGCACTGCAGTTACCCTGCTTAGAACTCACTGGAACTGCACTTGCCCTGCTTAGAACCCACTGGAACTGCACTTACCCTGCTTAGAACCCACCGGAACTGCACTTGCCCTGCTTAGACCCCACCCTAGCTACACTTATCCTGGTCGAGAGCTGCCAGTTCTGAACCTATTTGCCCAACAACCACCACGTTGCCCTTAATGTGCCTAATATAGCTGCACTACCTGTACCAATGAGTGTTCCCTAGTCTACACTTACCTTCTTACACTACACTTCTGTTGCTCAACGAATGCCTGCCTGCACTGTCCTACTTTCAGACCGGTGTGCACTGCAATCATGCTGCCAGCACGGAAGTGGTTCTGCTGCTAACATGCCGCTCTTTTGCTGTGTCCATCCTGCTCACTGCCTAGCTTCACTGCACGTGACCTGCTACAAGTGCTCTTGAGTTGCACATACCACGCTCCAGTTCACCTCTCCTGAACTGTAATCACCACATGTTCCCTCAGGTTAAGATACGTGGCGTGGGGACCTATTTGTGTAGTGGAGAACATTCACCAAACCACTCCCTACCGCACGTAATCCACTTGCACCGCTTTTTACGCTGCCCGGCCGAGGTTGAAGTGGGCGGGATCTATGGGAACGCCATGCCCATACCTTTTAAGCACTTCAACCGCTGCTGCCTGGTACCCATCTGTGATGCAGTTACTGCCTGCACTATGCAAGCTCTACCCGACTCCTGTCTAGTGCCCACACTGCCCGACACTGCCTACAACGTGCCTACCCTGCTTGACAGCGTTCGGAGTCTTCTCCCCTGCAGTCACCCGGTCTGAGCAGCTCTTACCGCACTTCACAGGACTTACCTTGTTTCAGCACCTTCTGTCGCGCCAGTTTCTCGGTCACCAGGGGCGCGGGGGTCTGCAGCTGTCCTTGGCGAAGGGGTTCGGGGCGCGGGTCCGAAACATCCACTTCAGGACCAGCAGCAGGAGAACCGCCGCTGGGACACCCACGTACAGGAGCATCGTAAGTGCGTCGCTGAGAGGTACGTGGGTGAGTAACGGAAGGTAAACAGGGCACAAGTCCTAAAAAAAGAAGTGGGGGGATGCTGACGTCATGACAGGAAGTGACGTCACGAAAGGTGGCTTGCACCATCAGACTCATTGCCTCCCCTCGCTCACCCCTTAGATGCGATTGCATCAGAGAAGCCAGCGCGTGAGCAGCGTTCTGAATGAGCTCCGATCTCGCCCCAGAGAGGCCAAAGAGTGAATGTGTGGCTCCATTTGCTCCAGTTATCGAGCTCCCGGTAAAATAAGTGGGGGGACGCCGTCCACCCGCGTGGTACCCCGACTCGAGCCCTGAAGGTAAAGGTATATGCGCAGGAATGTTTTAAAAGGGTGCTTGGGTAAAAAGAGTCCTGCAGCACGTACGACCACTGTATCCGTCACAGGGTAGAGGACAGATGGAACCTTTCAGTATCACTCCCTCACAGTCCCAGGTTGCTGCAAGTGCCGTCCCTTTTTTAAGTCCCCGGGATGGCTCGAGGGGCGGGGCCTGGGTCAGGCCCGGCCCATCCCATCTTCTCGTCACTGTTTGAAATGGAGCAAAGATAAAATCAATCAGAAGGTGTTTCAGGATCGCATGATACCGGCGAGGGATGAGGATGAGCGTGGAGTCTGACGGGCTTCACACGAGCCAGCGCATCATCCCTTGAGACATTTTGCCCAGTTGGCCTCCTGCCTTCGAGAGCCTTCTAACCGGAGATGACCCCGCGGCGCGCCACTGCTAAACAGGTTGCCAACCCAGACACAGCAATACTGATTTGTTTCATTCTGCGCTTCCCCTAAGAAGATCAAATACTCGTCAAACGTGTTTTATATATATAGATTTTAGGAGTGTAAGTCTATTTTTCTCAATGAAAATTACAAAAAATATATTTTGGAAGCAGCCCACGACACGTACAGCCCACAGATGTAACAGTCCAAAAGGTATGCGACTTTCTATGTGTTATGCAGGGTTCACCTGGTTCTAGCCTTGGTGTTCTATACAGGTGGGCGACAGGCGAGTGTGGCCAGTAAATTAACAGGGCGAGCCGAGCCAAGGGTCTGGTTTTCCCTAGGAGCCTGTGCACGAGCCGAGCCATGAAAATATTTAACATGTAAATTATGCAACAAACGTATAAAATATAATGGAGTGGATTCAAAATTTAAAAAAAGTGTATTTCTTTACCAAGTGGAAGAGTTTCCCATGAGCACATCAGATTATATCACTGCATTAAGAGGTATTCATCAATGGTGATAGTTTATAAACGTGAGCAAAAGGAACAAATGATGGACGGAATGCTGAACAATGCAAAAATTCACCCCAGTCACAAAGATCTGGGTTTAATCCACCGTTCTTTTGCACCCAACCATATGCAAATCAATCTTCACGGGGCATCACCCCTCATCAGCCAGGCTAGCTTGAATGCAGTGGCGCAATGAGCACGGGACCCACGTCTGGGCATACCCTTCCCACTTTGGGCGACAAAAGGAAAAGGAACAAATGATAGACGGAATGCTGTACAATGCAAACATTCTCCCCCAGTCACAAAGATCTGGGTTTAATTCATTGTTCTTTTGCTCACTACGCCACCCCATTTTTGACCCAACCATATGTAAATCAGGCTTGACCCTGTTCCTCATGGGAACAGTCCAGCCCGAATTGCTAAGCCAGGTTCTCCCTGGACCGAAAACAAACATCCTGGGGCCGGTTTCGGGGCATCAATGCGCCACTGGATTCAAGCTAGCCTGGCTGAGGTTTAGTATTCCGTCCATCATTTGTTCCTTTGGTTTGAGTTTATAAGCATGAACATAGAAATATTCCTCCTCCGCCCTGGCGACAGTCCCATTAGTGAATTAAAAGACAATTCAGTTGTCCTGTGTACACTGTATGCGGCCTAGATTCTTACTATAGATGGAGCATCATTATAGTCTATTAAATCAAACACAAGTGGATTTTATATAGCATACATCATGAACTCCTGTATTTGAAGGTGCTCTCGTATATCACACTAAAGGAAAAGGAGGCTCATGAAATAAAATATTTCTCTAGGATCACAAAATCCAGTCACGCTTGTAAGCTGGGATTGATCTCAGGTTTTCTGGTTTCACATTGTGCAAATTGAGCCACAAGATGGGTGTCTCTTTCTCTCACTGTATTTACATCAAAGCTCAATGCTTTTACTTGAATTCTTTGACATGAGGTGAAAGTGTGGGTGGCAGGCCGAAGCCACATAAAAGCTTGGCTCATTTTGGGCCTGCGGTTTCAAGAAGACCTTGAGCTGAGCCAAAGCTAAGCATCTGGCTGGAGCCTGGGTCGAGCTTTAAGTGGCTTTCCCACCTCTAGTTGTATAGCCATATAAATTCATATATAACCCTCCTGGCCCTCATTAATACTAATAACATAACACTCAGCAGTTGGGCAGCTACGTATGGTTCAACCAGGCTGCATAAGAACTCCTCACAATGCTTAACCCTCCGGGTCATGTCTGTCAGCAAGTACTGTACCAGTCCACAGCAGTAAACCACCCTTCACCAACGGAACTGGCATGGAATAACCAAAGAGATCAGTCACATACTGCTGGTCATTGGAGGTATCTAATTTAGTCCACCTCGGCAGGTCCCAACTACCTACATACTTTAACAGCTGCTTGACATCTCACAATGGCAGTCATATATGTATGTATATATCAATCAAAGAGTCCTGTTCGCAGTCTGAAACAGAAACGGAACTCCACAGAGGTCTCCAAATTAAATTGTTTTATTTTTCAAGAAATGAAACGTGCACGCATTTCGGTAGTTGCCTGCAACCTTGTTCACGACAACAAACGCTGTGTTCTATTTTCCTTAAATACATCATAGACGTCGAAAAAGGTTTAAGCGTTGAGATTCACTCCACATTTTCCAGCGCCATCTTTTAACTTGCACAAATTTATCATTGTAAAATGAATTCCACTAATAAATTCTGCAATCTATACATTGATTTCCTCTGGGTTTCAGTACATTAGTGTATAACAGAAATTGAGTTGTTCCCCCACAGTTGGGGAAGCATAATATTCATAATAGAGCTGACTAGTGTGTAGGTCTACACATCTTACACATAATTAATTATCGTAATCCAAGAGGTAAATCTAACTTCTATGTGGTTGGGATAAATGCTCAAACTCAAGTTTAAAGAAGTGAAAAATAATTCATTATTATATTGCATTAATAAAAGATGCTGCATTTGTTCCGATGGTAGCCGAAAATCTTATTTTTTCAATGTGAACTTTTCTCCATTAAAGTGCACTGTGCTAACCAAGTGTGAAACATATAAAGTTCTCAAACAATTATGTGTAATTCATTATTCCATTATGTTCCAACACATAACCAATACTCCATGTGCAATATATTTAAATCACACAAATTCAATATTATTAATTCATGTTCCATGAATTGGAATCTTTTCATAATTAACCATTGTTGATGTAATTTTTTCAAGGCTGCCAGTTTAATGAAAAGCATACACTGCAGGCCTATCTCTCTGACTCCTTCATCCATCAATGCACCCCATACCATGATAACTGCACATTAATGGTTATCTCCCACAACAATGAAACATTTGCCACACAGGATCAAAACAAAGATCACACACTCCCAACTCCGACCCTCCACGGTGTAGCATGAAACCTATGCTGACAAGCGCTTCAGCTCCCCACATAGGGGTTCTAAGAGCTAAAAAAATGTTATAATACAATACCCTGTAGCAGGGTAAACCAGAAAGCGCAAACAAATGTAAAATTCGATCATCATGGTTAGCCTTATATTTGCAGGAGAGAGACTCTATTTCTGTTCCACATACAGTGCAAACATCTTAAATTTAAATTAGCCATAGAAAGCAGAAAAAACGATTTCAAAATTTGACACAAAAAGCAACAGGGGCACTTTCTGATAAAACTATTGCGAATATAATCATTACAGTCATTTTGTCATTTTAAAAACTGGAGCCCACAAGCATGTATTTCCCACCACAAAAATGTCATGCCGTCCCTTGTTACTGTGAAGTGTTTTTGCCTATTTCTAAAATAAATAAAACCGGGCTATTTTTTGCAATTAATATTTTAATATGTGGATATTTATCTGTCATCACCCTTGCCTAGTTGGCAGGTTGACAAGTTATTTCATCATGATGCCCTTGAGAGACGATGACGGCCTTTGGTGATGTAAGAGGCTCGGTTTCTAGACTTTGCAACACTTCAATATCTCTAAGTCTCATTGCACTTCTGTCGAAGGTCCAGATCCGATTTGTTTAATAAAAGAAACCACCCCTGCTTTACCTAACTTGGAAATATTCTTTGTAGCATGAAAGCCATAACATGTCTCGGAGCTCTTCCACTTTCACAATATCAACTGTTTGTCTTTCCCTAGTTCCGTGTAGCTAATCTACATTTGTAAAAATAACCGTGGGATTTTAGAAGTTGTACCTATGCCTACTCTCTCTTTAAAAATTCCGTTTTGGGAACCTTAAACATTGGCAAGTTTGCAGTGGGCCACAACTGGCAAGGAAATGTGGATGCAGGTAGTGAAGTTTTCATAAAAACTATTACATATCTTTATTTCGTTTTTTCCACGAGCGAGCACTATCACATTTCTCTGCCTACATATTAGGAAGCTGCCCACAGATGGCGAGTGTACTGGAAACATTGTTGTACTGGCCCTAAGATTCAGAACATCCCGCATACATTACAGACTGGCACACAGATTGTGAATCTCCTGTATTGCATACATAATACAAGTGGCCTAAAAAACTGCAAATGGCCTGGACCAATGATTCTACCGGGCCCAAAAGTTGTAAGTCTCCTGGATATATATTGTTATTTTTTTTTAAAAATCTCTTTGTGGAGAGCAGGACCCCGCAGGCTAGGGTAGCATTTATGTTTTTTTATTTCAATGCCTGCAGGAGGCAGGCCCTCATAGATAAGTAGAACTGTTAAAAATAAAACCTTCCTTAAAGGTCCGTGAATAGTCTGTTTACTGTGTCCATGCAGTACTATATACATATAATTGCTGACAGTAATCTACTTAGTATACCTACACAGTACAGACATAGGGGCTAATTACGAGTCTGGTGGTCCATGGACGGTCAGACTCGCGGGAGCGCAGCAGTCTTCCGACCGCCCTATTACAACTAGGGCGGTTGGGCCACCCTGGGACAGCCGCAACCGCCATTGATCAGAGATACCTGGCGGTGGTGCAGCGGTTTTGAGGCCTCAATATGTTATGTTAAAAAAACTTGTAGAGCGCATGGCTGCCCCAGCAACAGGGCGTCCCAGCACTACATCTAGCAGAGGAATAGCAAAGGACGCTAGTGACTGGAAAATAGCCATGTCTTGAGCATTTTCCTAAAGATCCAGTGGTCGGACGTGCTAAGGGCAGTGAGAGGGATGGAGTTCCAAAGGGCAGGTGCCATTGCCCTAAATGAACGACCACCTGCTCTTGCCCTGCGCACCCGTGGTACACGAGCCAGATGCGAGTCTGCAGAGCGCAAAGCCCGTGCAGGAACGTACTGGGAGTACATATCGCTCAAGATCTGAGGACAAAGGTCATATAGGATCTTATGAGTAGTACAGAGAGCTTTAAAGTAGACTCTCTGCTCTATAGGTAGCCAGTGGAGCCGGCGAAGAAGGTCCGAGACATGGCAGAACTTTGGGAGTGCAAAGAGAGCGCGTACAGCCACGTTCTGGGCCCGTTGAAGCCCTTTAGTCATTGATTTATTCACGCCAAGGAGCAACCCATTATAGTAGTCTAACCTTGACAGAATGGTGGATTGGAAACCGCGGTCCTGCCAAGCATATTACGAGTTTCCTCTCCACTGCGGTTTTCATGGCGGTTCCACCACCATGAAAACCGTGGCAGAGAGGAAACATAGGGGGCCGGGCCCCCTGATGCCTCTGGGCCTGAGGATGCATGCAGCCATGACTTGCAGGTACTGATTTTGAGGTTCCCATTGCAGTGCCTTCTTCATGAGCATTGCTGCAGGAACGACAAAGAACCGCCCGCCAGACCAGGAGAAGACTCCAAATCTGGCGGGCGATTCACCCACGGGTTTGGCGGTGTGGGAGCGGGGTGGTCCCGCTCCCGCACCGCCAAACTCGTAATCAGACCCATAGTAAACATGGCCTGTCTAGGTGTAGGAAACAAGCAATTTATAAATGTAGTAAGATAAGGTAGTCTGTCAATATGTTTACTGTGGACAAAGTAAACAGACCATTCAACATCCAGTATGTGCAAAAACGCACATGGTAAGTAATACTTGTTTTGCTAACGCCTACTTTCCTGCAAGATCATCCACCCACTGACATGGGAGCCAGGCCTTGGCCTGAAAGGAAATTTCTCTGTCTTGAGAGGACCTGCCCTCACCAAGTAAGAAAAAATGATGCAGAGCAAATTTTTTTTTGTGCTATTTGTTTTTCGCATGCGCACGGACCCCATGACCCTTTAAATCGGAAGCTTTAAAAAAAATGTGGGTGAACTTCAGGTTATTAAAAATGCAGTATGTTTGGAATTCATCCAGTGTAGATCACCACAGCCTAGTAAAACTAGAGTCATTGCATCAGCTTGCTGGCCCCCTTCCAGATAGGGAGGGCACGTTTAATGGACAAGAGGAAGACTATGGAGAACTTCTGTTTTTCTGCATATTTTCTTTTTCTTCTTCCTGAGTTAGATGAAAGATGAGTCAGGCTTCTGATCTGGAGCCCGGAAAGCATTTATGGGGTGGTGGGTGCTGGAGAGCAAATGGAGTCCCAATTATATCGAATTCTGTAATGCATGCAATTAACAAGCTTGCTCACAAATTCAGTCACATTTATGGACAATTTCTGATGCATATTAAAAAATTCTATTAATTTGTTAACAAATATTTTTCCTGTCCGAATGTGTCCAAAGAAATACAATTCTTTTCAATTTAGTGAATATGAACCAGATGTGTAGAATTTTGAATGCTATTGTGACAGTGTTAAGGATATTGACTCTGTGAGGAGCACTGCATTCTTACTTTTTTTTTTCTGTAGTTGACTAATTGTGAGCCCGCATTGGTGTATATTTGGACTTCGAGGAAGCATCAATCTTGGTACCAGCCTTGACTGTGAAGGTCACAGTGAAGGCCTTTCAGGCCACAAATGTCTCCCGGCATGAGTGGTCTGCAGAGCAGCTAGTCAAGGGTTGCTGATGAGCACCACTATCCTTCCCCAATCCTTAAATCTCAGAAACACATCTGTTGCATATGAGCTGTCCAAATCCTAAGTGTTTTATCAGTGCTTTGGATTGACATAGAAACGTAGAATTTGGAAACAGAATCTAGTTTCCTTCAAGAACTCTAGATTGAAAAGGGCTGCATTTTTCTATGCAGCAAACGCAGATGGTAAATGGGTCAAGGTGCAAGAAGAGGTGAGAGACTGGATGGATCGATGTAGATGATTTAGAGAAGGATGGACAAAGGATGGATGGGGAGAGGGATTTATGGATGCAGAGATGGACGGGTGTATTTGGAAAATGATGGAGAAGGAAGATGGATGAATACATGGAGAGAAGTATAAGAAGAATGGACAGAAAGAAGCAAAGCTAGATGGAGAAAAGGATGGATGGAAAGAATACATGAAGGAAAAGAGGATGGAAGCAAAGAGAGATGGATGGAAAAATGATAGAAGTATGTAAAAAAGGAAGAAAGGAAAGAAAGTTGAAAAAGACAGCAGAATGGAGAGAAGAAAAGAAAGAAGGAAGGAAGGACAAAAGACTAGAAGAAAACTAGAAGAAGGATAGAGAGAAGGAAGGAATTTCTGAAATTTCTCACGGAGACTGCATGCTGAGCTCATGTGATCACTACCATTTGGGACATGGCTAGAAATGGGGGCTATTTCATTTTTCTGGTTACTCCTTTGGGGACAACACACCCAGGGGCATATTTAAGAGAAAATGTCAGAGTGTGGAGCTGCGCCAAATATGGCAGCGCCGCGCTCCGATATTTTCAAAATGCAGGGATGTGCCGTATTCACAAGAATACGGTGCACCACTGTGTTTTCCCTAGCGCTAAATTTTGCTGCCTAGCTCCAACGCAGGCACATTTGCACCATTGTGCAAGGGTGTCTGCGTTGCAGGGAATGATTGTTCATGTGCAGGAAGGTGTTCCTGCCTGCACATATACAATCACTAATGGTGATTTGTTACTTCTATGTGTGCTAAAGAATGCAGCACACATAGAAGTAGCAAATCACTATTATTTAATGATTGTTTATGTGCAGGAAGGTGTCCCTTCCTGCACATAAACAATCATTAATGACATTTTGCTCTTTCTATGTGTGCTACAGAATCCAGCACACATAGAAAAAGCTAAAACTAGGAAAAATAAAAGTATTTCTCTGCGTTTCGCCATTCTAATGCCTGCTCTCGCTTGGTGTTAGTTTTTGGCGCTGCCTGAGATTTACACCTCCTTGTAAATCTGGGGCTGTGTCAAAAGCAAAGGGCGTTATGGTGGAATGCCCACAGCAACACCAATTACACTCCCCTTTCACACCCGATTACAAGCTTGGTGGTGCAGCGGCGAGACGCCCTGCCGCTGCACTGCCAAACCCGCACGAGAACCACCTGCTGTATTATGACTTTTTTTAGTCACTGGTGGGCGGTTCCCTGGCATTCCTACAGCGGTGTTTATAAAATAGGCACCACAATGGAAACGTAAAAGGAAGTTCCAGCACGGCATGGACTGTGAAGTCCATGCTGTCCTGGAACTGGGGGAGCATGCACACAGGGTGGCACATGGTGTGCCCCCCTGTGTGCATCCACATGGAGTGAGGCATAAGGGAGCCCTGTAGGGCCCCCTTTCTTTCCTCACTGCCACTGTTTTCATGGAGGAAAGAACTCCATGAAATCAGTGGCGGTGAGGAAAGTCTTAATATGCTTGGCGGGACCGTGGCGGTCCTGCAAGCATATTACTGCCTCAGACTGTCGCGCCACCGCCAGGAAACGCCAAGGTTGTAATGTTGTAGTTGGAAGACGAGTCTGGCAGTCCGAGGACCCCCAGACTCATAATCAGGCCCTAAGTGATGCGTGTAAAGGGGCCTTATTTACAAGGCAGCGTTAAGCCATAGAAAGTGGCTTAACGTTGCTTTGTAGATATGAAGAAGTGCATATTGCCACCAGAACGTCGCTAAAAGTGATGTTCTGGTGGCGATATCCCAAATTAAATATGCCCTAAAATCTGTTTTCTGTAGAACGAGCACTGCATGAAATTTGCCCTTTTGGGGACGTAGGGCATTGCGAGTGACACATACATGGGCAACAATAAAGATAAAATCCACTGTCCATGCATGTTTTAAGTTCTTGAAAAAGGCATTCACCAAGATGTCTCAAAACAACAAGCATTGGCAGTGTCAATAGGTCTTGCCTATGTGAGAGCTATTGGCTTTGCCAATGTCTTTTAGTCATGTTGTATAGCAGCGTGGCCGCTGTTCAGCATGGCTCAAAGTTAGTGGTGTGGCTTGGAGTAGTAGCGTAGGGGAGAGTGGAGTGGCATAGAGTAGTGTAGAGTTGAGTGGCACAAAGTGGCATAGAGTAGAATGGAGTGGTGTACAGTGCAGTGGGATAGAGTAGAGTGGCATACTCTGGAGTGCCATAGAGTGGTATAGAGCAGAATGGCATTGACTGGAGTGGTGTAGTGTGGAGTGTCATAGACTGCAGTGGTGTAGAGGAGAGTGGCATAGACTGGAGTAGCATAGAGTAGAGTGGCGCAGAGTAGAGTGGTGTAGAGTGGATTGGTATAAAGTGGAGTGGTGTAGAGTACAGTGGTGTAAAGTCGAATGGAGTGGGATAGAGTAGAGTGGCGTGGAGTGGCATGGAGTAGAGTAGAGTGGCGGAGAGTAGAGTGGCTCTGTGTGTTGTAGAGTGGCATAGAGTAGCGTGGCGTAGAGTAGTAAAGTAGTGGGTTTAAGTAACTGAAGCATAAATAAAGACTGTAGATAGGGTGAAAGCAACATAAATAAGAAGCTGAATGGCTGTGTTAAAAATAGAAAAGCACACTGCACATCCAGGAATAATACAGAAACTCTTTTAAAAAAAAATTAAATTGTGTGTTGCAAAAAGATGAGGAAGAATAAAGATGAGGAAGAACACATGTACTTGGTCCTTGCTCCAGGAAGGAGCTAATACAAGACATGATTGCATAGCTCCCGTAGGCTTTCCTTCCTAAGATTGCAAATGAGAGTGATAGTAAAAACAACTAATGATATGCTGTGAGCAGGTTGTAAGCCCACTGAACTGTAAATAGTACGTCTTGCAGCACAGCGCATGCGCTGTGAAGGCAATACCTAAAAACTGGTCCATGGAAGTTAGTTCTCCCCACTTGGCAGAAAACAATGGCACAGAGAGGTGAGGGACAGAGGAGGAGCAACAAAAGTCTCTCCAGGCACTCGTAGAAGTTCTGTGCATATGTCTTTGACTCCTGTAACATGTAATTGTAATTGCATTTATATAGCGCTTACTACCCCTGACGAGGCGTCGAAGCACTTTTTGGCAAGTAGCATGCCACTCTGGACCCAAAAAGGATTAGTGGTGAATTAGTAGCGGGAACAATTTATTATTGCAAGCTGTGGACATGTGATACTGTTGTTGGATTGAAAAGGATGGTGGAGGGATAGAAGAGGGAAGGGTCTAGAAAGTGTTTATTTGGGGATCATACTAGTAGGAGGAGGAGGTTTGGGATGAGTAAAGGAGAGGTGGAGGTCGGGGAAGAGTCTCTAGAAGTGGATTAGGGAGAAAAATGAGATAGTGGATGAGTCTAGGAAGGATACATGAGGGTTTAGAAAGGCTTGTTTGGGAGATCTGAATAGTAAAAAAGGTATAAGATGATGCAAGGAGGGGTAGAGGAGGGAAGAGTCTAGAAAAGGTTATTTTGGGGCTCATAGTAGTAGAATGAGGTTTGGAATGAGTCAGAGAGTTGAGATAGAGGATATATTGTACTGGGTGGTATTGTTTCTAAATGGATATGGTTAGGGTCAGCGCTTAATTTGCAAATAAATTAGTATAATAGATCAAAGTCTTTCTTAGGAGCCCACTGCCGGTGCAATCGGATGCTGAGGTTGCCAAACAACTAAGCTGACTTTTATTATTTCCTCCTCATACCTCTTTCTTCCACTACACTACACTTCACTTCCTTTCTTTATCTCACTCTTGCAAGATTTTTTTTATCCTTGTTTTCTACATTTCTTACAGTTTTCCTATCTTTTACTTCCTCCTTCTTTTACCTTCTCTGACTTTCTTTCTCTTGCTGTGGGTCAAAGTTTGATGATGAAAAATGAAGTCCTGGTCCACAAAAATAAGTGCCGGAAACACTGGCTAAAATGAAGTGTCGGGCAGACTGTAGGCTGAATATCATTGACTCTGCTCCTCGTAACGCTGGCCCTCCTGACTACAGCTCCTTTACTGGAGTATTTTTTTTTTCATCTCCAGCTCTGGTCACAGGAGGACACACTTTGGTCCTTGCCTACAGGCGCCAGTGGCTGATGTGGGCTGATAACTTTCGACGTGGTGATTAATTCAAGGAACTTCCGTTTTCTTCCGGTTTGCTCAGGTTCAGAGTCTGATGATGAAAAATTAGTCTGGGGCCATCAAAAACGAGTTTTAGTCCCAAACTCCTCCTCCAAATTAACATGGAAAGTGCTCCTAACATAAGGTCTACTACTGTTATCTTATGTGCCATAGGCTGCTTCTAAGCGCGTAACAAAACAACATATATATCTCGTTGGCCTTCCAAACCGAAAGTAATCTTTCCACTTTCATGGTAAACTCGATGCACACATTCTCCTTTTGGAGTTTAGTATATAGGATCCTTTTTGGCATCCAAAAGGCCTTCTTCCAAATCAGAATGTATATTGTATAATGTTCATTCGGCTTACTCCTTTTACCGAAGTAAAACATTACCTGTGTCTTCTTGGCCATGCTTAAATGTATTAACGTATTATCAAATCAGTAATTATATCAAAGAAGATTCACAGGTGACGGCCACAACATATGCATGACTAGGAAAATCCAGGGTATTTTTAAAGGTGATTAACAACTACCTATAAAGAACATACGACTGGTGTAAAATATTTGAGATTAGCAACTCTTCGCATAGATCAATAATGTTTTGACCACCTGCCAACATATTGCTTATATAACATTCGATCTTGAGCCATACGAAAGCCTTTCGACTTGGACGAGATTCACACAGGGCTTTCATCTGCTTAGAAAGACAATAAAATCTCAAACAAATATCACATTGTATCCCAAATTTTACAATTAATATAACCGTGCCTTAAATTTAAGTAATGTTTTACATTTTAGTAATCCATAAAAAAAGAATCAAGTTAATCTCCAGCTTTCAAGGTTACATAAATTCAAAAACATTTTTTTTTTTAAATATCAGGTGGTCAATACCATTTTTTTTCTCATAGAATCACAGATGATTTTCTGCAGCACACATAAGAATAGCACCACAGGGTTACCTCCCTGACCACTATCTCCCCCTTCCTAGGGATCAGTATACCCCTTTGACATTCAGGACATTAAAGAGACTGACTTTGTGCCTCATGTCCGCCCTTTGAATATGTCATCAATGTTCTAGATCAGCGTTTCCCAAACTGGGGGTCGTGAGCCCATTTTTTGTGGGCCTGGAATATCGAGCAGTAAATAAAGATGCCTTTAAATTCTGTTTTTACCTTGTACCTCAAAGACACAGGTCAATGTCAGGCTATATGTTCTGACAAATTGCTGCTTATTCTTTTAACATGGGATTGGTGTTTATCTTCCTTTCTCTGATTGCAAAGTGAGGGGAGTGTTTAGAGTGAATTTTGTGACACTCTTGCTAGAGTACAGGCAGTTTTAAATGGAAAGGCCGTAGGATGTTGTGCTCTCTGCAACGCATAACAAAATATAAAAACCTGTAAATGAACTGTATGCATTCAGCAGTTAGGAAAGCAAAACTGAAGCACAGTTTTTTGTAAATCTGAAGTGTACTGGAAACAGAGAATTTAATTGAATATAAACAAATCAAGACACTTTCTTGGTGATGCACAGATGAAAAATATTCACAGAAACCCGATTTCCATGCATTATCATTTGAGTGTTGTGTAGTTATTTCAGTAAAACGGTGTATCTGTGCAAAGATAGTGGTGATTTCAATAGGAAAATGTGCTGTCTGTAAATGACAATGCGCTACCACTCAATGCTTTGGCTACATTCAACAAGCAATGGGAAAGCCAAAAAGTTTCGCCTATGCAAATTCTTTTGGCTTTGTCAATGTTTTTTTACATGTTGCACGTCAGTGGAGCTGCTGTGAAACATGACTTAAAAAAATAAAATAAACAAGCGATATGCCGCAGAAAATGCTGGCCGCATCATCTCGCTTTATTTTTGTACTTTAGGCTATGTTGCACAGCAGCTCAACTGCTGTGCAACATGTAAAAGAAATTGAAAAAAGCCAATAGATTTTACAGAGGCAAAACCTATTGGCCTTGCCAATTCTTGTTCATTGATTTTCTCTCGGCTGTGCAGGATGATAGTTCAATGTGAGGCGATGGGATAAGAGATGGAATCGAAATGAAATCAAACGAAAGAAAAAAAATAAGTTATACTCAGGCCTCTCGCACTACCTCCTACACCGCCACAACCCCCCACCCCCCTCCCCCATATAGAGGCACACTTGACCAACTGGCACAGTCTGTGCTCCTATCTCTTTTTAGCTAGAAGGCCATGCCAGCAGGCTGTCTGTGTGTCATGCCCACTTTCAGCACCTGCGCCCTCTTCAGCAAGAGTGGACTTCCTTCTAACAACTGCAGGAACAGGGAAGCAGGTTTGATTAGTTTCAGGGTACTTTTTGGCTCTACATATATCAATGACATTATTAGTCGATCGGAGAGAACGCCTCTGAAGGTCGAGGTGCCCGCAGTGTATGGTTATGTTCTAAACGTATACAAAAACATCATTAAGCAGTTGCCTTTAATGCATTTTCGGTATACTATACAGAAACCTTTTTAATAAATTTCTGCCGCATTGGAGGTCACATGAAAGGCACCTCTGTTGCCTCAAGTTCCGGCGAGCACAAGCACCACCCTCGTTCCCTATGGTAAACTGAGGTAGATAAAGGCATGGATCACACTTCAACAAAAGCATGACGTGCTGGAAATATGCAGCTGTAATCCCTTATGTCAGGCTTTCAAGGGAGATGAGAGAATAGCTCGGTAGGCACTGCCCCCACTGCAGAGAATGGAGCCTGAACTGCAGGTTACACGTTCAAGTGCCCACAGGACTGACTATTCCTTCATCCATTTGAAGTCGCTACATTGAGTCCCAGCGAGTGGGATAATATCGACACTCATTATTTTAGCGATACGAAGTCATTCAGCTGGGATGTGCGCCATATTATTATTTATTAATATACAGGCAATACAATTTCCTCTTTTATGTTATTATTTAGAACTATAAAATACTGGGGGGAAAACAAATGACCACGTGCTGCTGGAGTAGCATAGACTGGAGCACAAGGGCGGGAACAGCCACAGCTTTGGCATCACTCAGAGCAGTGATTGGCGTATTAATGAGGCAAGGGTGGCCGTATCCTGTCAATCAGTGCCTCGTCATAGGAGTCCAGACCGCCTCGGTCCTTACCCACAAGTGCTTCAAAAGCATAGGACGTATCAGTTGCTGGAGCCCCATTCCTATAATACATACTAACTGGCTGTCAGAAAGCAGACTTTGCCAATTTACGAGTATGGCTTGAAGTAAAAAACAAAAAGCTCACTATGACATGGTGAATGCTGGCAGCGTCATATTGATGTTTTTTTTATTTAAGCGGGAGTGAAGGAGGACTGCAGAGACAGACATGAACTCAAAGAGTGCATGTCAAAAAGTTAAAAAAAGAGTGCCTGCACTGGAAAAACACTGGCCACCGGAAGCCGTACTTGGTGCAGGCTCCACAGCAAGACGAAGACTCAACTAAAGAAGCGCTGGGAGGCCCATGGGTACCCAAGCGCTATACAAATACTGTAGAATAGAATAGAATAGACTCGATGCCCAGGAGGAAGATGGGGGTGGGGAGGAGGTGCTGACCAATAGCAAGCAAGGAAACAAGAGTGACTTGGGAGCCATGTGGGAGTCGGCCAATGGCAAGTAAAGGTAAGTAAAGGGGGGTGCTCTAAGCCCCTTTTAAGATTTTTTCTTTTAAATGCAAGAGATTTTGTAAGCACAGTGCAAGCGCTGTGCAGGCGAAACCTAAAAATCGCCCCTCCTGATGTCCATTAAAGGTAGGTGGGTCATGATAGTTTGTCATTCTAAAAAGTGGTTAGTGGTTCTAAAAAGTTTGGGAACCACTGATCTAGATGTGCAATCAAGGATATCCTCAATACGTTGGTCCCTTTTCTGTTCCAAGTAACCCAGCATCCCACCCCAGTGTTTGGCCCTGCGTTGGATGAATTTCCTCCCTGATTATCCTTTCTGCCAAAACACATTTTCTCCGGTCCCATTTCCAGAATCCACACAGCAGAGTTTTCAAGCCTCTACATGTGTTCCTCGGGTACAACACCACTCACAGTGCCATTAAAACACAGCTTATCCTTGGCTTTTTTCCTGCAAGAGCAAAACCCCTAAAATACGTAGGTAAAATATAGACACAGGTAAACCAGTCACGTGTGTAAATGCAAAACAACAGCATTGAATTCATTGCTTAGTTATATTATATGCCTGTGCAAGACAATCGCATATAGACATCCAGTAATTAATTAAATCTACTCGGATGGAACATGGCTACTTATTCATTGGTTGGTACTGCCACTCTGCAGTCTCAAGAATGACGGAAGAGAAGGAGCATGAGGGCTCCTGTTGGCATGGTGTGCTCCTGTGCTTAGAAGGAATAACCTCTCTCCAATGACCAGGCCCAGTTCCCGCGGGGGTCAAAATACCAGAGTTCTCTCTTGGGAAGATGAAGTTCACCCCTTGCACTGCTGAGGCAATATGTTCTGACAATCTGAGCTGTAGATTATTTTGCCACCTAATTCACACATCAACATAAGACACTATTCCCTCTAGCCCATTACCCCTTCCCATGGAGGCTAATTAGTGCTCTTCCTCCAATCTGTTTTTTTAACAGAGAACGGACCATACATGTGCACATGTGAGCATCTTTTCTCTGTGCTCTGTCTCTCAAGTGAACCCCTGTGACAAGGAAGTGATTAATTTATCACTAAAGCACCATCTTGTCACTTTCATTCGGTATTGTGCAGTTCGCAGTTTCAGATCCTAGCTGACCCAGGTTATAATTCTTCCAAAGTCAAAAAGAAGACTAACATAGAGTCTGGGGACAATAATGACTGTCATTCAAAGAGTCAAAAGACACTTCAGTTGTGGAGCCATGCGAAAGTAAATTTCACATCTGTTGTAAAATGTTTGTGTTGACTCAAACCAGTCTTCACCCACAATGAAAGAGCAAATACAATATTTTAAAATTAGTAGCTCATATAATAGTTCACAAAACTGTTTAGGAATTGAACTTCATAAAAATTGGAAATTTCGTGTCCATGTCAGCTACAAGGGCAATATTGAACTACTCCTTATCTGCCGCTGACTAACTCTCAAGTGCATTTTTTGTCTTGCCTAGACAGTGCACGCTCTATCTCTTGAAGACTGTGCCTGTGGCTCCTGGCAATGTCGCTCCTGAGCCCCAGACTAAAGAAGTGACTCCAAGGGTCAGGACCCCCTGGAACCAGGGCCATCAAAGCTGAAGTAGCCCATTCCGGAAAGTATGTAGCCACATTCCCCGAATCACCGCTGCCTGCCACTGGATGAGCCAAGAGACCGATCTTCGATGGCCAAAAGTTGTACCCAAGTCTGCTGGACCCAGGGTGTCATCTGAGTCCAGACTGGTTGCCAGAGAAGGATACCAACCTTCACCAAAGGACACTGCCAGACCCGCTTTGTATGGAGACAGGTAGTTCAGCCGCAGCTGGCCTCCTACTGGCTCAAAGAGGACTTAGAGTGACACCGACCCTGTGGCCAAAGTTGCCCCCACCTTACCTGTGGACCAAGGAATAACCTCAAGTACACCTCCATCGACCGCACAGCACCCAAAGCATATTTCGGCATCCTTAGCATCCTGCATCCCCAGCATCAGGACCACTCCATTGAAGTCTATGGTGGTTTACATGTAAAATGTGGAACTGGACTTGAAACTGCTTTGATGACTAGGTAACTGTCCAAATACTCCTTTTTGCCCCCCCCCCCCGACCTTCTACCTGTCAGATATGGTCGCCCCACTCGGGCCGGAGTAGCCAGACACAACTCTTTCAAACTTTTTAAAAGTTTCTAAACTTTACGGTTACCAGTGATTGTTTGCCCTTAGGACTAAGAAGCTGAGATTTACGTTTTACTTAAACATTTATATCTCCAGAACCCTCTGGTGGATTTTACTCATCATGGTGTCTAAAAATTGATAACAATATCATCTATGTTTATAAATTGGTGTTGCATTTCTTTTGTGTTGTGTGACTTTCTTATTTCGTTGTTTGGTGCTCCTAAATGCTCTACACTAGTTCCTTTGTTTACATTTTCCTGCTTGAAGCCACTGGTACCCAGGATTGAGCTAAAGGTTTTACAAACAAACCTGACTGGACCGGAGACAGTTTTGCGGGTGTATTACACAGTAAGGTCGCACAACCATACCATACCATATAATACACCACAATCCTTACATTCCTGTTGTGCAATTTCCTTACATCAGATTTTATGGGAAATTAAATTATATTTATTTTAATTCTGTTTACCCTTGGGTGAAGGTGGTGTTTGTGTGTGGTGCTGGTGTCTTATATACCATAAACCATGAATTAAAACGGACTCTGACTTAAAGCTTCCAATTGTCATCTCTCCTTTTCATTCGATTGACTCTAGACTTCCTTTCCATCCTCTGCATGCCACCTCTCTCTGAGCACAGTCTACTCTATTTCAGATGCATGTTTGTCTTAATCCCTATTATTGTATCTCTGTAAATCGCTCACACCTCATTTCGAAGAACACAACCTATACTAACCCTGCCAACTAATAATAGCTATTTTCCTGTAGCTCATCTATTAATGCCTCAAACAAATACATGAATTTACATATTCCCCTCTACCCACTAAAGATCGCATCTAACTTGTATTCATATGGCTTAACGGCTAGAGCGGCTGACTTAGAAGCTGGGGAACCAGGTTCGAGTCTGGTGGGAGGCTCAAGCATCCTGTGATTCTGGGCAAATCACTTAATCTCCCTGTACCTAGAAATGAATATGTCTGTCCGTAATGCAACTGGTGCTCATGTAAAGTGCTTTGATACCTTTGGATCAAGTTCACGCTATATAAAACTGCAAAAAAAATATTGTATTCTACCACATAGAAACTGGAGTAAATGCATGGCATGGTGTCTTAAAGAGCGCAAGACTCATCCCAATAACCAACAATAACAAAAGAAACTAATAACCCTGGGTTTCAGAGCAGCATGCTGCCCAGCTTAAAGCTCTGCAACACCTTGCCAGGGGTAATACGTGCTATATAAATGCAATTACAATTCCACATATATAACCCACACTAATACTAATAAGATCACACTCAGCGGTTGAGCAGTCAATCATAGCTCATACAGGCTGCACAAAAATACCTTTTTGCTGCTTGACACTATTACACTCACACAGGACAAACTACTAAGGGTCCTGTCCATCACCCAGTACTGTACCAGCCCACAGCAAATAAACCACTTATTACCAACTGAACATGCATTAAATAACTTAAGAAATTTGCCACATGCCCCTGGCCAACGGAGAATTTTAATTTAGTCCACCACTGCAAGTCCCAACAAGGTACATACTACAACCGCTTCATGACATTTCAGAATGACAATCAGATATGGATGATATTAACAAAGTCCAGCCCAGCAGATCTCTCCACTATTTCTCCCTTTAGCCTATTCCTGCTCTGGACCATGCATGTTAAACAAAATATCTCAGAATGGACAACACAGTGCAGTAATCAGCTAAGGGGACTGTGACCATAAAAAATACATTAAGGGACTTGTAGAGCTGCTCAAAGCTGCCAGTTTACTGTAAACCATTAACTGTTCGCCTGTCTCTTACACTTTTTCCATCATTCACACTGCTAAACGCTGCGTCCCATAACACGATAACCACACCTCAGTGGTCATCACTCACGACATGGAAACACTTGCCACACAGGATTAAAACAAAGGAAAACACTCCTAATCATACGCCCTACATGGTGTAGCATCCAAAACATGTAGCAAGCGATTCAACGCCCCAGATAGGGGCAATAAGTACTATATAAATGTTGAAATACAATACAATACCGTACCCCTAATGCTGCAATCGTTTATAAAAAAAAAAAATGTTTTGTTAAGTTTTGCCAGGCCAACAATTACAGTTTTCCTGCCAGGGCACTCCTTTTTAGAAAAAGCACTTTCGCGCACATTGAAATTATTTTATTTTAGATCCTGCTGCAAGATTGACTTCTTGTAATGGTAATTAAACGGTAAAGAAAAAATAAAATGGTGGCAATGTCATGCTGTTGCATGTCCATACATGGTGATGCATAAGCATCCATAAGTCATTATGCTGGGCTGCCATAGATTCATGATGTATTACAAATTATGCAGAACAGGACAGTCCACATATTGTATAAAATACTGAAATATGCATCCGTGTCACTATTTCAGGAGAGAATTCACTGGCTGCCAGTTTGACAAAGCATAACATATAAGGCACTGACCCTAACGCACCAAGCCCTTCACAACAGGGGGCCTATGTACCTCAATAAATGGATCAAGGCATACAGCCCAGGGAGGCCCCTGCATTCTAGCAATGCAAGACTTATTGTGGTTCTCCGTTTTCAAAGGCAATGGAGGGGAGGCTCTTCATCACTGTCAAAGCGGCAGGTATGTGGTATCACCTGCCTGAATATTTGAGGTCGATCTCGCAGGAAGTAAAATTTAAAAGGGAGCTGATAATTCCTTTTCAGACCTGAGAGACAATATGATTTCGGTGGTTATCTACACTAGTCCTTCAGTGCCTAAAAGCGCCTGGACACTCTTTATGAGTAGATATGCGCTATAGAAGAATCCTTTATTCATGCCCGCATGCATGCTAATTTATGCACACGTACACGTCATCACGCTTTATTAATTTACTGATGGTGCACAAGACCAGCAGAAAGCAAATTATTTTTGTCCATTCTGAACCTCATCGTCAAAAAGCAGTGGAAGCCAAAAGTTGAGACTTATTGGCTTTGACAGTGCTTGTTTCATTGTTGTGCACTGCAACCGGGATGTTTGGGTCTCGGCTCTAGATGGCACGCATGCGCTGTCTCGAACAGAGACATGCTGGATCTACTCTGAGGGCTTACAGCCCGCCCATAGACTTCCAGTATCGTGACTCTCTCTTGGGGCCATAAACCTGTGATTTTCACCACCAACACTGCCTGCTCTTACTGAGACATTGACAGGAGAATGGGAGAGCAGCCGCGTTTTCACATCACCACCAAAACTGGGGACTTCCATTCTCATAATCCCCTACTGTTACACAGTTGCACCTGATTCCCGCTGCTTTAAGAGGTGCACTGCAGTCCTGCAATAAGGGGGCTGCGCTGGAGTATCATGACTCTCACTTGGGGCCATGAACCAGTGATTTTCACCACCAACACTGCCTGCTGTTACTGGGACATCACCAAGAGAAAGGGAGAGCCACCGCGGTTTCACATCACCGCTGCCGCTGGGGACTTCCATTCCCAAAACCCCCTACTGTTACACAGCTGTGCCTGATTCCCGCTGCTTTAAGAGGTGCGCTGCAGTCCCGCAGTGCGGAACGTGCCCAGGTAAAGCCCTGGTCAAGGACCGGCCCTTCCGCGCCCATCAGAGCCCGGAGGAGGCTGGGCTGGGCCACCCCTCTTGGTTTTTTGTTTTATTCCCCCTCATTAGCTGGGGACTTGATTAAAGACCTGGACTACGGTACTGTTGGAGCTTTTGGCTCTTTGGAGTTTTTTTTATGGTGGCACTGGTAAATGTTGATTATTTCCTTTTGATAAAAAGCGCCCTATAGCTGTTACTCTTTTTTCATCATGGGGTAAAGGAAAGTAGAGGCAAAAAACTCTACTGATAAAAGACCAAGAACTAGTAGCTCAATCTTTTCCCATTTGAACAATGTGGTGGGGGCTCTTGCTGATGAAATATTGTCTGTGGAAGAACAACTAATTCACTCTAAAAGGATTTGTATGCATTGGCTGCAGAAGGGGTCTCCAATCCCTTAGATTTAGGAACTGTTGTGTCTTGTAATAATGATGAAACACAGGACGGGGGGGAGTGGCAAATTATTCGGTTTGTGTAGTTAGAGTCCTGAGTAGAACCTCTAACACTCCGATAATTCTGATTGTTAATATTCTGATGTCTATGCCTGTTTGTGAGACATTAGCTGGAGTGAGTCAAGTTTTCTCATCTAGAATTGAAATTGCCTCAGGAGCCGAAGGTGTTAGTCATCCAGTAACAGTTAGAAGTTACAATACTTCTTGTAGTTCTGTGGGTACACAGGGATCTTACATAGGAAAATGTATTAATGAAACTCCAGGGGGCGGGTCCAGGCCCACTTCTTTGGGTGAATGTGTAGTGCAGGAGGGTTATTTGCATTCTCAGAATGCCAAGGTTGAGGATGTTAGTTCTACTGATCTGGATATTTTAATATCTCCCTCTTGCCTGTACATCTTACATCTTGGTCTTGGCCAATATCCTGTCTGTTGTGCAACCTACTCTGGAAGATTTTCAGCAGTCAACAAATAGGATTGTACATTGGCTTGCAGGGAGGACCCCCGTCCCAGAAATTAGGTCAGTGCTTTTTGATGAAATAATCATGGCACGAAGGGTGGGCTGGATAGGGAATGCTCTTAAGTCTTTTAGTGGGGATTGCTTTGTAATTCAGGCTGGATTTATGTTAGCAAACCTTGGTGCGGGCTCAGTATTTACTAGTGGAATTATGGCTCTACCCGTGGGTTACTTTTATAAACCCTTGTCCCTGGGGTTGACTCATCTGGGGATTTCTCCCAGAGAGCCCACCAGGGCTCCTAGACTAGATAATGTTGCGAACCCTGCCTGGAATGTAGCCTTGTCCAATCGATAAGAAACCTTGAGTGGATTGAATGACCAAGATTGACTGGGGAAGAAGTCCACTGTCAGCGTAACTTCTAAGGGTCTAGCTACTACCAGGGCACTTCAGGTCATGTCTCGGAATATAGCTGGGCTACAGGAGAAATTTGATGAACATGACTGAACCAGGTCCCTTGCCCCGTATGATATTATATCATTTCAGGAGACCTGGGATACGAGGTGTGTATTTTATATGGATGATTATGTTCTTTCTCAATCAATGCGGCCCCATCAAGAAGAGGAAGAGCAATTGGTGGCCTTGGGACTTTTGTCAAACTAGACCTATCCTATAAGGTGGAATTAATCAAAGGTACCTCTCCGCATATCTTAGGTGTTCATTCTACTTTTAAGAAAAACACTAGGATTTTGCATGTTAATGTCTAAAATGCAATTCATGGAAGGGAGTCAGAGGATGTGATGGTTTCATGTAATACTTTTTTGCATTCTTTTCGCTCCAGCTGTTCTAGCGTTTATACTGTTATGTTGGTTTGGGGGGATTTTAATTTACACCCTTGTTGCGGTTGTTATATATATTGGGGGAGGGGTCTGATGAGGGAGACTATCATCATGTCTGCTGAAGTGAATCTGGAAAATCTTTTGAGTTTAGAGAGTTTGCTTAAGGGCACTAACGCCCCAACTTTTAAGGGCGCAGGAGGTAGCTCCAATATTGATTATATTTATGCTACTGCAGGTTTATATTCTTCTCTTAATTTTTTCTCAGTAGACTGGAATATATATAGCGACCATAATCCTCTGGTTGCTAGCTTTCGTTGGGAAACTGAGCAAATTGTATCTTATCATCATTTTAATAATAAGGTGAAGACTAAGTGGGAGAAAATTGTTCCTGAGACATTTATCAACAAGTTAGAGGCCTTTACATTCAAACAAGTCTCAATTTCTTGAGAGCAAGATGTAACTAATTACAGCATTTTGCTAGTGAATGATAAAATAGAAAGTTACATCAATACCGCCCTTTCAAGCCAGGAAATTTTGGGTTATTCCGGGCCGTGTCACCGGTTCGACAATGCATGTACCAGCGCACGTAAGGCACTTTTAGCTCAGTTAAAAAAGAAACAGAGATGAGGAGGTTAGAGCCTGCAGGGCTGCTTATAAAGTAGCAGTTAACAACAGGAAGAAGGAATTAAAGGAATGTTGTGGAAGGACCTTCTCATGGCCAGTACAATGAATAACAGCATCCTGTTATGGAAAATCCTCAACTACCCTCTTTTTTTTTTAAAGAGGATAGTGTGACAGATCTAGCTGTTTTGGTCCCAGCTCAGGCCTGGGAGGAACATGTTTCTGCCATTTACCAGGGGGATTATTTAGTCTATGAATCTTCTCCCCGGTTCAGGGTGCAGATTTATTGTTGCGATGGGAAGAGGTGAGAGATACAATTGTATCCCTACCAGGGGGCAAGGCTCCCGGGGTGAATGGGGTTCCAGTTGACCTGTTTAAGTTGTGCGTGGACCTCTGGGCCCCCCTTCTAACTCTCTACCTTAATAATCATATGGTTAAAAGTAAATCCATCCTTTCCTCCTGCCTTTATTCTATTGTCATATGTGGAAGAGATGGCTTTGCTTTGAACAATCCATGCGACGATCAACTTTGTAAACCAGACGTCATTCCTTCTGTTCAATATGCTGGTACAAATTAAGGGGTGCTTTATCAGTTACATTGCCCTGCACTTCTTCCTCTCATCCCTCGGATGCATAATTATGTGCAGCTGAGCCAAAGGACTGGTTATGTCACTTTTGCACTTCACTGTGACTTATGTAAACCACCTGCTGAATTTTTATAATATTTCAATGTATTTTCTGACACATTTTAGATGTCTTTTAAATCAGTAAAATTCACTTATAAGGGTGTCTGTAATAGCTGTTTTTAGTTTGTATTTTTGCTTCCACTTCTTGATATTTATGTATTTTATGAATTTCTGATTAATCTGAAAAACGAAACATTTGAGATTCATATGAAATGATCCACGTTAAAATATCACTTCTACCTTGAGCATCTTATCTGTAACAAAATGCAGTTTCTTAACAGCTGAAAGTCTTTGGGGGCGATTTACATTTATCCGTGTTGCAAAGGAGGAGGGGGCATTAACTAACACACTATGTCCACATTACTATTCGATATTTGGGAAGTGATGTTATAAATATAGACCAAAGATCCATGATTTACAAAAACAAGTGTAACATACACTATACATAAGTTACATCTTCACACAAGTAAAGGCATTACTCATAAAACCTTTCTATTGAAACAGTTATAAGTTATGCTTCCAAAAGGAGCAGGTTTGAGTGCATAAGACACATGTATATGTATGAGTATGAAAGCTTTATTGTTCAATTAATTAAAATTGTTACAATATTCTATCAATAAACAAAGGAATGTTTAAAGTTTCGCTCGATTTTACTAACACTGAAAAAAACGCTAAAACGATTAAAATAATAAAAGAACTATTGCTAGAAATATTATCCAATCTAGCAGTAAAGTGCCTAAGAAAGAGTTTTATCAAAGTCTCTCTTGCTTGATGGCCGACTGATTACTTTTTAGTCTCAGTTTTCAGTTTCAGTGCGGCCCGGATTGCGTCTATGAATTTCCCTAATCGGGCCACAGTTTGAGTTGTGTTAACGGAGAAGCACAGATCTGAAACTTCTCTGCAACTTTGAAGGCCGTAAATCCTACAGATGGGGAGAACCAAGCGCTGCCGCTCACTAACTAACTTTGGGCAGCAGCACAACAGATGGAGCCAAGATTCACGGTGGTATTTACAGGCGACAGGCCACTAAATTGTCCTGCCGAGCCCAAGTTGAATTAAAGTCCGTGATAGGCAGAGCGAGGAGTCTCATGTAGATAATTCTTTCCCGGGCCAAGACTGTCAGAGCTTGCTCAAGGTAAGGCTGCGGTTTTCCCACAATGTATGAGGCGTCCAGTAGAGAAAGATTGAATTGATGATGCAAACTTTCCAGGTCCCTTTCAAAAGATATTCTCTTGACTTGTGTGTTCACTGTTTTTCTCCAGGCTATTACTGGGATGTCAGAGTTGTGCAGATTTTGGACGTCTATATCCAGTAATCTGGTGGCTGCTGCCAACTGCACCTGCCATGGAGAGCCATCCTCTTCGAAGATCGTTTTAATTTGCCTTTTTAATGACAATACTGGGGCTCGCAGAGTTCTAATATAGTATTTTAATAGATCGCCTGAGCAAGTAATGTCCGGACAAGTGAGACCCAGCTCCAGTGTTACTCTTGCTCTCCTGGCCTGTCGAGGGAGAGCTAGAACCTTTTTATGTATATGTTATGCGCAGAGTAAAATCCCATACCTTTCTTTTATTTCACACGCTAATGCTTATATCTACATCTCTCTGAATCATGCCTGTCTCCACATGCATGTATCACACCTTTTTCTAGGTATAAGGCTGACTTGCATTTGGAAAATCCTTTGTAAATTGAGTCTAAAATCTCTCTAGTTTCACACTTCAAGCTCTTAACAATTATGGGGCTTGTTTACAAATCCCTTGTGCCGCCGATGCATCACTTTTAATATGGGAAAAAGTGACGCACTGGCGGCCCAATGGGCTTGTAAATAAGCCCCTATGTTGCTAAGTGTGTCCAGAGTAGAGCATCAAATTTACTCTCTTTCTTCAAGCTCTGCAGTACAATGTCAACCTCTAGTATAGGTGAATATCTGAAAGACATTCACATTGACAACATAACTTAAACATCTTTGCTGAGCATAGTGTGCCCCACTGGTATATTGCTACTGTCAGGGCTCGTGTGAAGTCATCAAACTTACATTGCTAGTGCTCAGGGCTTTAAGGGGGCCGGGTCCTGCCAGTGCTCAGCACCCGCAGTTCTAAAAAGCAGGTGCTGAGACGGGTCTCAATCGGGCTCTCCGTTTTTGCCCTCACCATCAGGGTGAAAAACAAATCTTAATCTGCAGCAGTGCCACCCTTCACTGCCTTTGATGTAACTTCGAGGAGACTCGTTATAGTTCTTTCACAGTCTCATTTCAGAATGGAAACATTTTCATTATTATATACGAAGCCATAGTTGCTGCCTATTTATCTTATGCAACTAACAACCATTGACAAAGCATATAGTCCTGGCTTGTTGTAGGTGTAATGTTACTTGTTGTATTTTATGTCTGGATGCAATGACAGAAGCAGCAAAATACCAGTGGGGCACACTATGCTCAGCAAAGATGTTTAAGTTATGTGTTTTGAAGCCATGCCCTTAATTATATCGACCACGCCCCTTTGAGAGACCCCCGAGTTTTTTCATCCCACTTAAAGCCCTGCTAGTGCTTGTTAATATTATCAGTAATTTCTTTATGACATTTTTAAAAGTAATTCGCAAACCGAGTATTACAAAACCATGGTTCCCTTCCTTCTACGCTGCGAAGAGATCTGAGAATGTATTTTAAAAAATGTTTCAAGAGTCAAAAGGGTTATGCCCGGTCGTCACCCCTGCCCTAGTTGGCACTGAGCCCCATTTGTCTGCTTGCGAGAGACTTGCTACACTCCATTAGGTCACACAGTCTCGCCACCAAATGCGCGGATCTGACTGGCTTAAAAATGACGTCTGTTTCCTCTCGGCCCTTTATGGAAACATCATGGTACAGCAACAACGCGGAAGAGCGTAACCTATTCCAACCCTTTTGCTAACGCTCCCTTCATAATGCACTACATAGGAGAGTTTTTTTAGGTCGAGCCTGAGCCAGCGCACATGCGCTACTCTGCAAGGCTTCTTGTAAGCACTCAAAACTACTTTGTGTGGGTCTGACTCCCCCCACGCATTGGGTTGGTTGTTGCCTGTGTCATTTCGTTATCGTAGCCTGCAAATGGCTAAAGGCGGGCGCATGTCCCACCTCTTTTTCAAAGGTTCACTCCCACAGCGTTTTGCTTGCGGGAGCGAGCAGCGGCGCGCAGGGCGGCAGCTGCATTCCTGTGCCCGCCCCCACCACTCCTCTTGAGCTGCTTGTTTATCTTTACCGTCTGCATGTGTTGGTTTATGCTGTGCGTGCTCGCATCAGTTGCTTCAGCAGCGAAGGCATAAACAGACCACAGAATCATGACAGAGGCGACAGCAGCTTAACAGCATCATACTGTACTCTTTATGGCATCGTTAACATGAGGTGGCGGGGTCTAAATTCACTTTTTCGCGGTTCCCGATTTTGATTTCAAACCTTGTGTTTTTTATTCGGCATATTTTAAAGTAACATCACTGGCGACCATGCTTTCAACATGCACATCCTCACGTAAGAAGTCTCTAGCCAGCAATGGGCAGAAGGGATGCAACAGAGGTGAAGGGGAGGTGCACCTGGAGCCAAAATTGTGAATATGTGTAATTCAATTAAAGTAAGAAACAAATGCCTGCTGCCTACCAAAACAAATATTACCACATCCCCACAACCCCTGCTTCTGGGATCAGTTGACAACTGGGTCATCACATACCATACATGTCTGAAGTGCTCTTGCTACACTAAAATAATCTCTGTAGAGAGCTCCGCGGCCCACAATTGATCAAATAACTAAAAAATATTAAAATGATACATAAAAAATATGGTGGAGTGCCCAACTTCTTTTGCTCTCCATGATCCCATTGAAGTTGCACTTTCATTGTGACGGCCCATAGTATTCACACCCGGGCGAGTTGTGTTTAAAGGTCCTGGTCTTTCTTGAAAGTACTAGGCAGGCTCAAGCTGCACTCTTTGCTCATCTCTGAGCTACATCAGACTTTTACTTTGCAGTGTGTCATGGCGGCCAAGGAGACACTGTAGAGTGAGACAATGAATGTCATGGTGTTTGAGCCGCCCTCGGGGCAAGATATGAATCCTTGCTATCCTTTTTATTTTAGGACTGGTGCACTGCCAGTCAAAGACAGACGAAGAGATAGAAGAAAATTCACTTAAAATAGATTAGTAGTAGCATCAAAACCAGCTGCCTCCAATATCACACATGGCGAAAAAATGTGCTTGAGCTAGATGACCGCTGCCACTGACACCTGAAGTTCGAAGGTTTTAATCCCGGCAGGGCCAAGACAGTCTCTCATCCTTCCAACGAGGATAAAAAAGAATGCCAATTATTTATAAAGGTTCAGTAATAGAATATCTTCAATCTCAGACATTAACAAAGTTGGTCTTTGGGACGCAAAAGAGGGGGCACTCGATTCATTTGGAAAATAAGAGGGCATATCAATATCTAGTAGAGGTGGGTGAGCCACTGAAAGTGCAAGCCAGGCTCAAGCCTGTATTTGCAATGCAATAGGTCTCGCGTTTACGCGAGTTTAAGTTATTGGCATTGTAAATGACAATGCCTTTTATTTATGTTTTAAAAACCAAAACATCAATAAAAGGCATTGTCATTTAGAATACCAATAGGTCAAACTCGCGTAAATGCGAGACCTATTGCATTGCAAATGCTTGTTTCTCTAGCCATAAAGTAATAATACTTCCGTTTTCCGCTGATGTAAATGTTACCTCTTGCAGCAATAAATATCAGTCCCCGATTTCCCCGAGTTTCTCCTCCTTTCTCGAAAGACTCCCTCACACAGGCACCCACTGTGTCCATCACCTAGCATTCCCTGTTAAATGCAGCGTCCAATACACAGTACAGTGGCTCTATTTTAGGAGAAGAAAGCGTGTTCACAACAGCACTCTCCTCCGAGATACACAATATTCAGTGCTTAGTTTGTAAAAAAAAAAAAAAAGTGCCAGGGCTAACGTTTTGCTCAGAAGCCCGGCTCCCACCTCATGCCTCTTTACTCCACCGCAGACACCCCCTGCCTCTTAACATCACTGTTACAGGATTTTTTGTATCTCTGCTTTCTTCGTCACTGTTTGTTCGTCCTTCTCTTCCTCCTCCTTCTCCCGTTTTATCCTTTCCTTTTTTGCTTTGATTCAAAATCTTTGAGGGGAAATAAGTGCCGGTCCCCAAAAATGAGTGAATGTGCCCCCTCCCCCATGCAATCCCCGGCTCAAATTAACACTGCGCTCAACGGACTATCGAACATACATCTCACACAACCCAACTGTGCCTCTGATTGGCTCTTACAGAATCCAACATCACTCATTACCACTGACTGTCTTGCAGGCTTTCTTTCACTTCTGCCTTAATCTAGAAAGCGTTAACACATCAAACACAAAGAACTTTCACTCACAACTCAAAGGTGACACTTTCCCCTACCTCAGGTACATACATTCATGTTCACTTTACTGATAGCAAATTCTTGACTCACTGAAGTCAGACTCTAGTCTGCAATGGAAACCATGAGAACCATCTGGCAAATCACTTCCGGGCTACAGAAAGTGCTACAAAGCCATACCAATGAGAGTCTGTGCGCTGTTCCAAGGTGAATATTGTAACAGAACATGATATTCAAGAGCGATGCAGGCGCAGCACAGAGACCGTGAAGCGGATAATTTGAGGTTTTATTGCTAAAAGTATGAAAAAAATAGCCCTCAAGGAGCGGAACATCTAGCTGGTATGCTTAAACATGACGCCACTCTTACCGGCAGCCATCCTCCATACTCCGTGTTGGCATCAGGAGTATTATCAACATTCTAAATGCCCCCACGCATTTAGGCGCATGTCCCACATGCATAAGATAAAGTGTAGCGATGTTACAAATATCTTCCACACGACACAACACACCCATTTCATGCTAGTATGTTGTCCAAACTCAAGGAAGCAGGGTCTGCGTCTTTCACCACAACATCCCTCACTCTCTGTTAACATGTTTGTGCTTCTCTCGCCTTAAAATGTCATTCCCTCGTGAAAATCAAAGTGATAATGTATGGTTGGAAGGTTAAAGACGATTCCAGCTCCTTTACCCAGGCTGCTGCATGGAACTTTGGGACATAAAGTAACATTTTGGATTCGCATGGAAGGGTGAGGGCGGTAGGGTGAGGTGGGGGTGGGGCTGGTCAGTCTTGTTTTGATGGAGCAGTGGTGACTCACTGTGGCATGCTCATGTTGAGAGTCTGGCTAGGGTTTTAGGAGTGAGTTCCTTAGAGTGAGATCATCTGCCTCTGGGCGCATTAGAGAGGGTGAGGGAAGGAACCCCTACCTAAAATGTGCCTCTCACAGTCCACGTGAAGTATACAAAATCTGTGCCTCTACAAGGTGGCAGATGCTCTCCTAATGTCACCAACTAATATCGCTGTCCCAATTGCTATCTTGCTTGTTGGTCACAAATGTTTATTTATCTATTTATTTATTAAAGAGTTTTAGCGCTGGCAAGATCTGCGCTGGGTATCAGAGCGCTTTAAATCGGTACATGTTCATAACACAATAGCAAGTATAATCTGGACAGCTGAGTAGAGTCAGATCAGGTCTGTGGTTGAGCACGAGGGAGAACAAATTACAACAAGGAGGAGTAGGGAGACCGGGGTGCACCAGCGCTTGTGTGGCAGAACTGAACAAAATCAAGCCATACCTACCGCTGAACGATCTCAGAAGTTTCAGGTTGCAGAAGGCACTCTTCACACTGTTTCTCTCAGATAGACCCCATAAAGAATAGTTAGTTATAGATTCCTTACCTTAGAATTACCCCCAGGCGTCAGACTGGATCCGGAAAGTTTTTTCGTCAGCAGTACCCCTGCGTGTCAGAAGGTGGCGTCGGTCAACTCCGCGTTCGTCGTCGTGGTCGCCGGGATGACGTCGCGGTAGCTACTTAGACTCCGCCCTCGTGCGCTGACGTCAGTTCTTTCTTTTTCCGCGCCAGCAAGCGCAGATCCGGAGAGAGCGGTACCTCCAGTCACTTTTTGACGGACTTTTTCTTGACTTTTGTCGACTTCATTTTTTGAGTCCATCGACTCCTGGTGCACGAGGGAAGCCCGGCTTCAAGGCTTGCGGTTCCTGTAACTGACTGATGTCGGTGACGGATCCGCACCGCGTGTGCCTCTACTGCCTGGAGAGCAACCACGACCCCAAGTCGTGCTCCGACTGTCGGACCATGGCCCCGAAGTCTTTGCGGGAGTTGTCCCGAAAGCTACTTGAGGCCCGGCAGTCGGCTCCGCGCCGCTCGAGGTCCATGTCGCGTAGGAGGTCGAGGGACCGGTCCCGGAGCCACCACCATTCTTCCTCTAAGTCTTCGCACTCGGGGTCAGGTAAGTCGAAGCACAAGAAGAAGTCGAAGAAGCACCGTCGCTCATCGACTTCTCCCCGTCCGTGCCTTCTTTGGGCAGTCCTACTCCTCCGGCGTGCCTTCGGGCCCCGCGGTCTCGGCTGGAGGCCTTGGGCCTTCGACACCGGCGGCTCCGGCCTCAGCACCACAGGGTTCCTTGGATCCAGGCCTGATCCGGATCGGCGCTGGTCGACCTCGTAACACCTCCACCGGCGCCGACTCCACCGCCACCACGTCCGCAACCGGCGTTGGCTGTGTCCCAGCCGATGTCGACCCCGGCCTCCACCTCGAGGTAGACACGGAGCCGGACCGGCGTCGACCGACGTCGGATCTGACGCCGACGGGTACTTTTGTGCCTTTATTCTACCCTGGCTCTTTGAGACCAGATTGGCAGCCAGAGGAGGTTGAGAAGGACTGGGAGGGTCTGGGGACACTTTAACCGACCAGGTAGGTTGTGAACCGGAGTGGCGAGAGGAACTGGGGGAAGCCAGTGGTCTGGATACCTCCCCAGACCTTGGCACGTTGTCTCCTCCTCCCGTGGCTACGGAGGAGGGAGCGTCATACGCAGTGGTGTTGCGTAGGGCGGCCGAGGCTCTCCACCTCGAGCTACCTATAGTGGCTGTCAGGACTAACCTCCTGACAGAGGTGCTTCAACTGGCAGCGAGCTCTTCGGAGCCCCTGCTGCCGTTTAATGGAGCCCTCATGGACGTCCTTTTGGGCACCTGGTCCAGGCCCAACACAGGGGCTCCTGTGGACAGGATGATTGCCTGACGCCACCGCCCGGCCCTGGGTGACCCCACTTTCCTCTCCCAACACCCCACCCCTGAGAGCTTGGTGGTCCAAGCCTCCACGTCCAAAGGCGCATTCCCTAATCACCACCCGATAGGGAATCCAAAAAGCTGGACCACCTTGGGAAGAAAATGTTTTCTTCCTCCAGCTTGGGACTGCGGTCAGTAAACACTACATGTCTGTTGGGCCGTTACACCCACTCTGTGTGGGATACGGTAGCGCAGGTGCTGCCACAGTGCCAGCAGGAGCCCCGGCCGTGCTCGCCCGTGCAGTCGCCGAGGGGAGAGACGCAGCGAAGTTTACCATCCGCTGTGGGCTGGATACCGCTGACTTACTAGGCAGGATGAATTCCACGTCGGTAGCCCTTCGACGCTACGCCTGGTTGAGGTCGACTGGTTTTTCGGGGGATGTCCAATCCACTCTTATGGACATGCCCTTTGATGGCCGTCACCTTTTCGGCGACAAGGCAGACAACGCGCTAGAGCCTCTCCACCACCCGCACTGCGCAGTCTGCCTTTCTCCCCTTTCGTGGCTACGGAAGGGGTGCCCCACCACGTTCCCTCCAGGGCCACAGGCCGGCGCACACTGTTCAGCCCCAGCGCGGCCGGGGGAACCACCGCCGTGGTTCTGGGGGCCAGCGGGCGGGCCAGTCCACCACAGCCCCCTCTGCAGCAGCCTCCAAACCCTCCTAGTCCGACCTTTCAGGGCCACCAAACTCCAGTGGGCGGCAGGATTCGCCATCACCTCCCCGACTGGCGCACCATCACGTCGGACAGGTGGGTTTTGCAAATAGTCCGAAGGGGCTACTCCCTCCCCTTCGAGACTGCCCCTCCATCCATGCCACCTCAGTACCATCGCATGTCGGAGGATCTTCTGGCCCTTCTCCAACAGGAAGTTTTGGCACTCTTGGCCAAGGGAGCCATTGAGTGCGTTCCTGTCCCGGAAGTAGGTCGTGGTTGCTATTCCCACTACTTTCTGGTGCCCAAGAATGACAAAGGCCTGCGTCCTATCTTGGATCTCAGGAACGTCAACCGTTTCCTCCGGAAGGAGAAGTTCAAAATTTCGACGCTCACTCAGGTCCTGTCTGCCCTCGACCCTGGATGGTAGCGTTGGACTTGCAGGACGCTCACTTTCATATCCCCGTCCTGCCGGCCCATCGGCGCTACCTGCAGTTCACGGTAGGACACGAGCATTTTCAGTTTACCGTGCTCCCCTTTGGCCTTACCAGCGCCCCTCGGGTGTTCATGAAAGTGATGGCGGTGGTTGCAGCTCATTTGCGCAGATCAGGGGTTCCAGTCTTCCCCTATTTCGACGACTGGCTGTTGAAGGCAGGCTCGGCCCAGGCTGTCATCTCCCACCTCTAGACTACGGCTGACCTCCTGCATTTGCTGGGGTTTTCAATCAACGTGCCGAAGTCACACCTGATTCCTCTCAGAAGCTCCTCTTCATCGCAGCGGTTCTGGACACGACGCAGTTTTGGGTCTATCCTCCGAACAGCGAGTCTGGGCTATTCAGGCTATGATTCAGATCTTTCAGCCTCTATCCCGGGTTTCGGTCAGGATGACCCTGAGGCTGCTGTGCCTAATGGCCTCCTGCATCCTGCTGGTAGATCATGCCAGGTGGCATATGCGGGCTCTGCAGTGGGACCTGAAGTTCCAGTGGGCGCAGCATCAGGGGAATCTGTCCGATTGCGTCCAGATCTCGGAGGGCACCACAGTGGTGGCTTACGAACCAGGATTGGGTCAACGGCAGATCCCTCTCCCTTCCCCAACCAGAACACACAGTGGTGACAGACGCATCCCTTCTGGGATGGGGAGGCCATGTGGGAGAGGCGGAGATCAGAGGCCTCTGGTCTCTGGCGGAGTCCGGGCTCCACATCAACCTTCTGGAGCTTCGGGTGATCCGTCTTGCACTCAAAGCATTCCTTCCCTCTGTCCGGGGAAGAGTAGTGCAGGTGTTCACGGACAACACCACCGCCATGTGGTACTGCAACAAATAGGGTGGGGTGTGGTCGTGGACCCTATGTCAAGAGGCCCTCCGCTTCTGGACATGGCTGGAACATCAGGGCATATCCCTGGTGGTACAACACCTGGCAGGTTCACTGAACGCCAGGGCGGACGAACTCAGCCGCAGGTGCATGATGGATCACAAATGGCGTCTTCACTCGGAGGTGGTGCACGGACTCTTTCAACAGTGGGGAGAGCCGTGGATAGATCTATTCGCCACCGAAGAGAACGCGCAATGTCAGCAATTCTGCGCGTTGGAATTTCCAAGGCGGCACTCGCTAGGCGACGCTTTTCGTCGCGAGTGGAGTTGCTGTCTTCCATACGCCTTTCCGCCTATACCACTTCTGCCCAGAGTGCTGAAGAAGATCAAGCGCGACCGGGCCCAAGTCATTCTTGTGGCTCCGGCTTGGGCACGAAGAGTCTGGTATCCCGAGCTGCTCAACATGGCAATCGATCCTCCCATCCGACTGCCTCTTCGGGAGGATCTTCTGTCGCAGCAGCAGGGGACGGTCCTCCACCCGAACCTGTCCAGCCTCCACCTCCTTGCGTGGAGATTGAGCGGCGGCAGTTGACGTCGTTTGACCTGCCTCCCGAAGTCTGAGATGTTATCTTGGCAGCCAGGCGTCCCTCCACTAAGACGGTATACGCCTGCAGATGGAACAAATTTGTGGCATGGTGCACAGCAAAGGCTATGGATCCGCTTTCCGCCCCTCTTTCTGAGGTTCTCTTGTTCCTCCTTTCTTTGGCCCAGCAGTGCTCTGTTCTGGGCAATCTAAAGGGCTACCTCTCGGCCATTTCAGCCTTCCTTAGGCTTCCTGATCAGCCTTCTCTTTTCAAGTCCCCTTGTAAATAGATTCCTTAAGGGCATTACTCATCTTTTTCCTCCTGTTCCCTTCGTAATGCCCCAGTGGGACTTGAACTTGGTTTTTACATGTCTTATGTGCACTCCCTTTGAGCCGCTACATAACTGTCCTCTCAGACTTCTCACTTTGAAAACTGCTTTTCTGGTGGTCATCACCTCTGCACTCAGGGTGAGTGAGCTACAAGCTTTTTCTTCCAAGCCTCCCTTTCTGGCTGTCCATCCGGACAAGGTCGTCCTTAGAACTAGACCTTCCTTTCTTCCCAAGGTGGTTACTTCTTCCACATTGGCCAAACCTTCACTTTGCCCACCTTCTTTCCGCCTCAGAATCCTTCGAAAGAGGAAGAGAGGCTCCACCGTCTGGATCCAAAACGTGCGCTTTCCTTCTACTTGGATTGCACCAAACAATTCCGGGTGGACGACCAGCTCTTTGTTGGTTATGTGGGCGCTAAGAAAGATCGGGCCGTGCACAAACTGACCATCTCCAGGTGGGTCGTTCTGTGCATCAAAGCCTGCTATTCTTTGGCAAAGAAGGAGCCTCCAGTGGGGCTGCGCGCCCATTCCACCAGGGCGACGGTAGCTACTACTGCTTTGGGACGAGGAGTCCCCCTAAATGACATCTGTCAGGCAGCTACGTGGGCATCGCTGCACACGTTCACCAAACACTACTGCCTAGACAGCCAAGTCCGGAGAGATGGCTTCTTTGGCCATTCTGTTCTCCAGGACTTTCTGGTGTGAACTTGGTTCGCAGACCCACCTCTGGGGTTGGTATTGCTGGGGTATCTATTCTAAGGTAAGGAATCTATAACTAACTGTTTCTTTCAGATGAACAAGTTACTTACCTTCGGTAACGATATATCTGTAAGAAACATAGGTTTGTTATAGATTCCTTACCGCCCCACCCATCCTCCCCGTTCTGCGAACTGACTTCTAGGGTTAAGGATTTCCTTTCAGGGCCCTAGTTTTGTGCACCAGTGGTCAGTGTCTTGCATGGCTCTGCGCTCTGGCGTGGAAAGTCGTGTACAGAACTGACGTCAGCCCGCGAGGGCAGCGTCTAAGTAGCTACCGCGACGTTATCCCGGCGACCAAGACGCCGACGACGAATGCGGAGTCGACCGACGCCACCTTCTGACGCGCAGGGGTACTGCTGACGAAAAAACTTTCCGGATCCAGTCTGACGCCTGGGGATAATTCTAAGGTAAGGAATCTATAACTAACTTATGTTTCTTACAGATATATCATTACCGAAGGTAAGTAACTTGTTCTTTATGATCAGTCTGGGGTCCAGTGTGATTCCTAGAGATTTGATGGAGTCAGCTAGGGTTAGATTACAGTTGAGAGCGTCTATAGCGTTTACCCATTCTAGCATCTGTGGAGACTGATCTGTCTTTGAAATTAGGAGAATTTTGTCTTATCTTGGTTGAGTTTTAGGTGATTGCGAGAAAGCCAGTGTAGGACTTCATTGAGGGTGTCATTTACCCGGTGTGTGTTGTCAAGTGAGGAGATTTCCATGTAGAGCTGGATGTCATCTGCATATAGATGGAAGGATGTTTGCTTGGTTGAGGATGACGGTGAGGGGTTCCATGTAGGTATTGAACAGAGTGGGTGAGAGGACAGAGTCTTGAGGGACACCCCGGGTTATTGCCGTTGTATCAGAAATCTGATTGCGTAATTAGTTGATAGCAGTTTTGTAGGAAGGATGTGAACCAGTGTAGAACCACCCCATCCGCACTGATCCTTTTTTGGAGGGAATCCAGGAGGAGCTTGCGGTCAACTATGTCGAAGGCCACCGATAGGTCTAGGAGTATGAGCAGGCAGCATTGATCTGAGTCTAGGGATTTGTTTATGTCATCTACTATATAGTTGTTTCCGTGCTGCATTCTTATCTGAAGCCTGATTGGTGAAGGTTCAGTAGATTGTTTTTTTCGATGTGTTGTTTAAGTTGTGAGAGAACACATTTCTCTAGAGTTTTGGCTAGGAAGAGCAGATTGGAAATAGGTCTGAAGTTATTGAGGTTGTTAGGGTCTGCTTCTGGTTTTTTAAGTAGTGGCGTGACTTGACCAAGTTTGAGACAGTCAGGCATCACTCCTGTCATCAGGGAGCTGTATATAATCTTAGTCCAGAGGGGGGTAGTGCTTGTTTGAGTTTTGTTGCCAGAGAGGCTGGGAGGGGATCTGCTAAGGGAGAGGAGGGTTTGGACTTGGCTAACAGAATAGATATTTCTGTCTCCAAGAGTGGGTTAAATACAATACAGTTTCTTGGAATTGAGTGGAGCCCTTGGATTCAATTGGACCCGTTGTTGTCCTGTGGGGTGAATGTTGCTAGGATGACCGTGTAGGAGGAGGGCGGTTGTTATCTTCATTTCTGAGTGGGGGGTTCTCCTTGGAAGACTGGCTGTGATCATCAAGGGAGAGCTTGATCTGCGTGCTTTTACTGTTGAATAATTTGGCGAATTTGGCGCACTGTTTTTTGGCTATCTGGGTTCTTTTTTTGGGTAGGTTTGGAAGTTTGGAGATTGATGATGTTGAAGAGCTCTTTGGGGTGGTTTTTGGCCTTATCTAGAGGTTACAGAAGAAGGAGGCTTTTTCATTTATGATGTGTTTTTTTATATTTCCTGTGTTCCCTCCTGAGATGGTCAAGGTGAGCTAAGGTAGGTAGGAAAGAGTGTTTCAGCCGTTCTGAGCTGTCTTCTTTCCAAGTTGAGGTCTTTGTTGAATCAGGATCTCAATGGAGTGTTTCTCACTTTGTTTAGTTTCAGAGGGGCTACTTGGTCCAGGATAGAAGATGTTGTTGAGTTGTAGTGAGTGGTGAGTTCAGTTGTTGAAAGGTTCTCTGATGAGGGGGGTAGAAGTGACAACATTCTTTCTTCAAGGTCCACTAGAGGAACTTGCCTTAAGTTTCTCGACCATTGGATGGTTTTTTGCTTATGAGTTGTGTGTGGAAGCACTTTGTAGATGTGAAACAAAATGATGTGGTGGTCTGACCAGTCGAAGGGGAGGATGTTGTCAATAGTTAGTATTATGTCTTGGAGCTATGATAGCATCTAGGGTTGAGCCTTTGTTGTGGGTTTGAACTTTGCAATGCTGGGAGAGCTTCTTACTGATTAAGAGGCTGTTTAAGGATTGGATTAGAGTATTGCTTTCATAGTTCCAGTGAAGGTTGAGGTCCCGTAGGATGATGATGTTGGCGTGTGACAGTGAGCAGTGTGTTATCAGATCTGTTAGGTGGTCACCGAAGGAGAGTACATTACCTGGTGGGAGGTAGAGTAGGTGACAGTTCATTGTAATGTTGTCCTTCATCTTTATGGTGGTGCTGAGCTATTTAAAGGTGTTGTAGGTGAAGGTGTCAGCTTCCCCCATGTTGATGTTGTTCTTGTGGATAATGGCGAGGCCTCCACCATGACGGTCCTTCCTGTCTTTCTTGATGATTGAGAACCCCATTGGGACTGGCATGTCCATGATTGGGTATGAGGATTCATTTAGCCATGTTACAGTGATTAATGTAATAGCAATGTCGTGATTCGGAATTGTTTCTGCTAGTTCGGTTGCCTGCTTGGTTGCAGATCTGCAGTTTATGAGCATACATTTGGTCTCTCTGCGGTTCTTAAGAACTTGAGGGAAGAAACCCAAGGGGATATTGATGAGGTGTTCTGGTGGTGTGGTCGTTCTAGTTGGTGTGGGGTTTCTCCATAGTCCTGTGAGAACCTGGATCTTAAAGGAGGGGGTTTGTTTTTTTAGGTGCCAGGTTGTAGGATTTGACTAGCTCCATCACCTCGCTCAGAGACAACAACAAAGCTCAGAGGCCTAAAAGTATGAGCTCCACGATGAGAGGCTTTGTGGTACAGCAGTGTGGCTGTGTCTTTGCTCATCTTAGGAGCTCTCTGCTGTTGCATGTAGGGAGGGGGTGGGGGTGATGGGCAGGATGCGGACATACGTTTAGGTTTATTGTAATATTGTTGAGACCCTATAATACTTTCTCTAGTTGGTTTTCAATTTGTGTTAGTCTCTCATTTAGCTTGGACATGGGTATTGGATTTAATGAGGAGGGAGTGCAGGTATTTTGCTTCATATTGTACGGGGTGGGGTTGTCCAGAGTCAGAGTGAAAGTCCGTGGGAGCGAGATTTGAGATGTCGGATGGGGGTGCGATTAGAGATGTCACTTAGTACATTGTTGTTAATAATGAGACTGGCGGATGAGTAGAATGGGCCCCTTTGAAGTGGTGTTGTCACGGTCTTGGTGCACGTGGGCGGTGGATAGTAGGGTTTGGTAACATGAACAGCTCGGTTGGCGCCTCAAGATTCTGGGACGGAGGAGAATGGGGTGTGGTTTATATGTGTTGTGGGGGCCAGAGGAGTTATTAGATAGGGAGATTTAATTAGTGGTGGTATTTTGGACTGAGCCGGTGTTCTGAGCTGGGCTGGTAAGTGTGTTGTTAGGTAAGTAGAACCAGTTTTGTGGGCGAGGGGCAGTGGTGTGGCCCCTTAGGCTGCCAGGAATACCAGGTTCGGTACCGGCTGGGGTGAGGGAAAGGTGAGTTGTGAGGGAGGAAGTAGATTTTGTGGTGTGACCCATGAGTGCTTCACTGAGGCCAGGGTGAGTGGTGAGGGAGGAGGTAGAGGTTGTACAGTAACTCGAGTGTGTTTCGTTTTGTGTAGCGACCTGTGGGGGAAGAGTACCTGGGGGGGAAGATTTGCAACAGTAATGTGGCGTTTTTTGTAGTGTAGGGAATATGCATTTAAAAGTGCATAGTTTGGCATCATTGGCTTGTATCATGATAGTTCAGTTTCTGAAGATGGCTGCAGTGGCATTACCTTTGAACGTGGGTGAGTCAGAGATTGTTAGTTTCCGGCTGTGTGGGATGTTAGTTGTTTTGGTTATGTGTAGCTATTTTGTTAGCATTGTGTTACATTTTGCAGGCCGGGTGGTGTAAAAGATGACATCCGCCCTCTTTAGGCCTTGAGCGATGTAGTAATAAAAATCTGCGATGAGAACTTTTGGATATTGTTTAATCAGTTTTTGTTTGAGATTTTTAGCTGCTTGTTAGATTTGGGGGTCTCTAGTTTGCATAGGTAGGTACCTGTGACAAATAGGGACCCTTGCGTTTAGTCAGGGTAAGGGGCTACACTCCTAAAATAACCCCTGCTCACCCCCTTGGTAGCTTGGCACGAGCAGGCAGGCTTATCTCAGAGGCAGTGTGTAAAGCATTTGTGAACACATACAGTAATACAGTGACAACACTACAGATGGACACCACACAGGTTGTATTTATAAAAATAGTATTTTTATATAGACTTAACACAAGACCAAACGACAAAAATCCACAATACTGTACTCAAAAATAGACTTTAAAAGGTTATAAAATAGTTCAGTTCTCTCAAGTTGTAGATGCGACACTTTACTCTCAATGTACCTTGAATGCGTAACGCAAAGAAAACAAAAGGGTCGCAGGGAAGGTGATGCGTCGGTTCCTTACACTCAGGGAGTGGATGCGTCGGTTCCTTACTGCTGCGCAGGGGAGTTGATGCTCGCTTCCTTACTGTGTGGGGAGGTGATGCGTCGGTTTCTTACTGCTCTCCGGTGCGATGTGACAAGATGGCACCTCGATGCGATACTCTTCTCCGGTGCGATGCGACAAAATGGCGTCTTGGTTGCGATGCGACAACGTTGGTGCAATGCGTGCACGCCCGACAGCCGTGCGGCGACTCGATGATCTTTGGAGCCGCAACAGGCCCTGCGACGCGCTTCTCCGGTGATGCAACGATGTCCTCTGTGGCAGCGTCCCGCTTCTCGGGCGATGCGCCGCGCTTCGGTGATGCGATGATGGCAGCGGCGTCTCGCTTCCTCTGCGATGCAATGACAGCGGCTGCGGCAGCGACACGCTTCTCGTCGTTGCGTCGCGCTCCCAGCGACACGCAGTCTCTCAGAAGGCCCAGCACAACAGCAGGCACTTCAATTCCCAGCAAGGGAATTCAGGGGGAGCTGGTTGGTGAAGTCTTGTGTCCCTGAGACTTCAGGCAGGAGGCAAGCTCTAGTTCAAGCCCTTGGAGATTCTTCTTCAAGTTGATAGAAAGCACACTCAGTCCTTTTCTCCTTTCTTTGGCAATGAAGCAACCACTGCAGGCCAACCCCCAAACACACAGCACAGGGGTAGTCTCCTCCTTCAGCTTCCTGGTTCTTCTCCTCTGCAAAGGTTCGTCTTGATTCCCAGAAGTGATCTAAAGTTCTTGGGTCTGGGTCCCAATATTTATACTACTTTTCTCTTTGTTCTCTGAAGGCAGAGAGGCCTTTGCCTAGTCCAAACCAGTTCTGGTCAGTCTTGGAGCACTTTGTTGACAAGACTCCTTCTCTTCCTTTGACAGTGTAGGCCAGGGACATCAGACACACCACAGGAGGTGGAGCCAGCATTGTGGAGGAAAGGCACAGCCCTATTCAGGTCCCAGGTGCAACTCCTCCCTCCTATCTGCATGCAGATCTCTCTATTCAGCCCTGTGCTGACTCACCCTGTCTCCTGGAAGCCCCCAGCCCCTGTCACTCAAACTCCAGACAAGGAATACACAACCTAGCAGAGGCAGGCTTGGATAGTTAGGCAAGAAAATACCCACTTTCTAAAAGTGGTATTTTCAAACACAGAATGTTAAAACCAACTTTACTAAAAGATGTATTTTATCATTCTGAGTTCAGGCATACTAAACTCGAATTTCTACCTGGTTCCCTGAGTCAGTTAGGATTATAAAATGTAATAATCTAACTGCCCAGTCTGGCCTATGGGGAACAGGTAGCCTTGCAATAGTGAAAAACGAAAATGGCTGTAAATCACTATTAGGACATGCCACACATACCAGGGCATGTCCTACCTTTTACCTATAATGCACCCTGCCCTTGGGCCTACCTTAGGGGTGACTAATATGTATAAAAGGGAAGGTTTAGGGACTGGCAAGTGGGTGCACTTGCCCAGTCAACATGGCAGTACCAGACTGCACACAGGCCCTGCAATGGCAGGCCTGAGACACACTTTACAAGCTGCTCCAGTGGGTGGCACAACCAGTGCCGCAAGCCCACCAGCAGTATTGGATTTACAAGCCCTGGGCACACGCAGTGCACTGTACTAGGGTCTGACAAGTAAACCAATCAAGCCAATCATGGAGTCACTAATCCATACATCAATTTACCATAGAGAGCATATGCACTCTAGCACTGATCAGCATTGAAAAAGTGCCCAGAGTCATAAATCCACCAACACCATGTCAGAAAAAAGGCTAGGAGGAAGGCAAAAAGTTCAGGGATGACCCTGCAAAAAGGGCCAAGTCCAACACAGCTGTTGAGGATAGGCTGGGTGGGAGGGAGATGGAGAAGGAGTTTGGGATTTGAGGTTTGAGGTTTCAGGAGAGGGGGTAGTGCAGGGTTGGAGAGAGCTGTGGGAGCCTGAATCCTAAATCCTGAACACTCAGTGCAGCTTGTATGGGGAAAGTAACTATTGGTTCAGGTCACTTGCATCAGTATCCAGAGGCTCAATATGAAGTCCTCTGTCAGAAAGGGTGTTCTTGTCCTCTTTCTTAACGTATGCAGGCAGCATTAGGCGAGATAAAGAGTAGGCTGTAGGCTCTTAAAAGGGATGGTCGTCCCTTTCACTGTGAATGTAGACCTATTTCTTTGTTCCTGGTCATAGTTCAGCTGTCAGAAAGGGTATTCCTGTCCACTTTCTTAGAGTAAGTCTAGGTAGCCTAAAGCAGAATTAAGATTAGTCAGGATGCCCTTAACAAAGATAGCCGATGCCCTCACATTGAAAGCAGTCCTCTATGTTGCTGATCATAGTTCTACTGTCCAAGGGGGGGTTCATATCTTCTTTCTCAGAGTGTGATTGGACAGCATCAGGCAGGATAGAGAGTGGCCTATATGCGCTCAGCAAAGATGGCCTTCGTCATCACTATGAATGTAGTCCTCTTTTTATGTTAATGCCCGAGTGTGATTTGGCGGCATCCGGCAGGAGAGATAGTGGACTGTATACCCTTCACAAAGGTGGCCATTATTATTATTATTATTAGCTTTTATATAGCGTGTAGATACCCGAAGGCGTCCCAGCGCTAGCGTCTAGACAGGGGTTTTCAGCAGACTATGCACCAGGTTGCTGGAAGAGCCATATTTTAAGGAGTCTTCGGAAGGGGAGCAGATGGGATGCAACTCGAAGGGAGGGGGGCAATGTATTCCACAGTCTGGCCACATTATAGACAAATGACCTACCTCCACTTCTGGCCCTGTTTATTTTTGGGGTCACTGCTAGGTGGAGATGGGTAGAGCGGAGACATTTTCGGGGGAGGTAAGGGGTACTCAAAGTTCTATTAATAGCTGGGCCACTACTCCAGACAGTCCTATGGGCAATCCACAGGGCCTTGAATTTAACTCTATTGGAGACCGGTAGCCAGTGTAGCTTTCTCAAGGCTGGTTTGGCCGATATATCTTTCGGTAACCCCAGCAGTAATCTGGCCGCACAGTTCTGGGTCACTTGGAGTTTCCTTAGCGTTGCATCTGGCGCTCCAAGGTTTAGGGACTTCCCATAGTCCAGTCGTGATAGGACCAGGGCCTGGATCAGGGTCCTCCTGGCACTTATTGACAGGAGGGGAAGAATCTTGCTCAGCAGTCTCATCACACCGAAGCAGGCTCCTGTTACTTTTATCGCCTGATCTTCAAATTTAAGGGAGCTATCAAGCCAGACCCCAAGGCTTTTTATTTTGGCTTTTGGGGAAGGCGGTGGTCCCAGGCATTTTGGCCAGATCTGTTTAAGGTACAGGCTGGAGGTGTTGCCTAGTAGCATTAATTCGGTCTTTCCCCCATTTAACTTAAGGCAAGAGTGTTCCATCCATGACGCCACTTCTTCCAGACAGGTTCCCAAGTCAACGGAGTGGTTATAGGGACCATTAAGGGAGATTACTAGTTGCGTGTCATCTGCATAGGTAATGATTTTTATCCCAAAAGGCAAGATGATGTCCGCCAAAGGCTGCATATACACATTGAATAAAGTGGGGCTCAGGGAGGATGCCTGGGGGACTCCACAGCTAAGTCCCAAGGCTTTAGAAGTAGCTTCCCCTGAGAAAACCTGGAAGGTCCTATTCTCTAAGTATGACTGAATCCATTTGAGGGCCTCCCCTGAGACACCTCTCCACCTGAGTCTCTCCCGTAGAATGTCAAGGTTCACCGTATCAAATGCTGAACTTAGATCTAGGAGGATGATAGCCACTGCACCCCCTTGATCGAGGATGCGTTTGGATTCCTCCACCACAGCCAGCAGTGCAGTTTCCGTGCCGTGTAGTGGCCAGAAACCTGTTTGTTTGGCGTGCAAGAGACCATTAGCTTCCAGAAATTCAGAGACGATTAAATTAACGTGCTTTTCTAAAGCGTTAATAATCATTGGAAGCAGGGATATTGGGCGATAGTTCCCCAAATCTTCTGGATCCAAATTAGTTTTTTTTAATAAAGCCTTCACCATGGCATGCTTCTAGGGTGCCGGAACAAGTCCACTAACCAAGGATTGGTTCATTATTTCAAGCATGTGAGGAAGAATCACCTTTCCAGCTTTTAGTAATACATGGGGTGGTGCTGTGTCTAGGGGGGATCCGGATTTTATCTGGTGAAGAATTTCTGAGAGCCCGATTAGAGTGAGCGGAGGGAGTGAGCTCAGTATATGGTTGGTGTCGGGGCAGGGTGTGTCACTTACAGAAATATCACTGGGGCAAGGCGATCTGGGAAAAGCCAAGTAGATTTTTTTTTTTATTCGGAGGAAAAGTGGGCTAATTCCTCACAACGCTCAGCTGAAGCTACAGGAAGGGTATCTGATCTAGAGAATTCTAGCAGGTCTTTTGCAATGCGGAACATTTCTCTGGGGGTATTGGCTGCAAGGTTAATATGTTCCTCATAGTGTGCTGCCTGAGCTTTTTTTATTTCGCCTTGATAGCGTTTTATAGCTTCTCTATATTTATGTTTGCTGGTAGCAGTGTAGTCTTTCCTCCACCTTCTCTCCAATCTTTTACACTCCTGTTTATATGTTCGGAGTGTGGGGGAGTACCAGGGCGAGGACTTCTCCCCTGCTTTATTGCAAGCTTTGAGTGGGATAACCATGTCTAGCGATGACTTGTGGACACAAAGAAAAATGGAACCATTTAACCAGCGCGTATCACTGTATATAGTCGCGGTTCATTTTGTATATATTTGTCAATGGTCGACTTTTATAACTTTTTGGAAACCTTGTACAAATTGTCACAAAAATGTCACCAATACTTTAGGTTCCTGTTTTCACTGGGTACCCTACGCACAAATATTCTCCTTGTTTTCATTTTTTATATATCTTTATGTGAATTATAAAACACAACTGTGTCAAACTAAACCAAGGGTGTATGTGGTTCCTTCGCTCCCTGACATTATTCTAACCCTTCCTATTGCGATTGCGCATCCCATTACCAATATACAGTCTTATTGTTCCACAGGAACTATTGTTTCTGATAATAATTTAACTACCCTGGTTCCTTAGTGAGTAGGGTCCCCTTGTCCCCTTCCTCGGCCAGATTATGGGTAGGGCAGGAGACCCTTTGCAGAAGCTGGACTGCTAAAAGGTCTCTAGTTACTCCTGCTGCGTCAGCCATGTCAAGATTATCAAAATGAAGATTAAAGTCCCCCAAAAGAGTAGTATTTGGAGTAGTACCTACAAGTGAAACAGCCACCTCCAGAAGAGATTGGGGAAATAGCCCACATCCCCCCAGAGGGCGGTAAATAAGTACTCCTGGGAAGGACTGTACCGCTGATAGTGCGATGTTAAAGAAGAGGCTTTCACAGTCTGCGACAATGTTGGGTTCCACCCGACATTTAAAGGATTCTTTGTATATTATTGCCAAGCCTCCTCCTTTTTTCCCCTCCCGATCTTTCCGCTGAATATTATATCCAGCCGGGAGAGTCTGCACCAAATCAGGTTCAGACTCCTTGTGGAGCCAGGTTTCCGTCAGGAACATGATATCTGGGTTTTCATCTTCAAGGAGTAGTTTCAACTCAGTGGAGTGTTTAGCTAAAGATCGGCAATTTAACAGAAACATTTTTAGAGTTAAGGGGTGCTTGGTCTCCGGGATACTCTGCATCTGAGGATGAAGCCTAAAAGTGCAGTGGGGGCATTGGGAATCCTCACTGAGAGGGGCCATCGAGTGGCGGCATATCATGAGACCGGGCTTCCTTAGCTTAAACAGTAGGCTACTAGGGTAGGTTATTATGTCTGGGTGTTGCAGGGCAGGGGATCTGGTCCCTGGTCCCGTTCGGGCGCGGACGGGTGCAGACGGGCTTGCCTTAGGCGCGCCCTTGGCGCGCCATCGGCGCGTCCGCTGCGCGTGTCCACGCTGGCATGTGGCAGATAAGGCTTCCAGCCGGAGGTCCCACCCCCAAGCTCCACCTCCTGGACCTCCTCCTGCTTCCTCCACACAAACGCTAGTCGCTGTGGACCGGGAAGCGGAGGAGAGGTCAAGGTCACTATGAGTGTTATCCTTTTTTTAATTTATTTCTTTTTTTTAATGCCCATAGATGCTGGTGACCCTAGTAGACAGTGTACCAGATTGAATTGAAGCCCCCTCCCTGTTGAGGTGGTGGCAAAGGCCAAGTGAGGAGGCAGGGGCCGTGATGGTGCATGTGCCGCACTGCTCACCGCCCTTCAGAGACCAAGTGTATGCCCTCGGTCACCAGTGCCGCTCGCTCCAGAGGGGCTCCGCTTCACCACAGCAGCTGCATCCCATAAATCAGCACGGTAAAACAACCACCACCCGTTCCCCCACGTGGCGCTGCACTCCTCATCCGCCCTCGCCTAGAGTCGCCGAGCGACACCACCAGGAATGCCAGAGAGCATCGGCTGCTGCTGCATGACCAATCATAACCTCGATCAACGCGGAGCCGGGCCAGTGGCTGAGGCAGTGGGCACCCCACATAGACAGAGAGAGGGGATGCTGTCACCCTCTCCACGAAAGGCGGCAGTTTCCCTGGCTGGTGAAAGATGTGGGAGCTCCTCTGGGCGATGATGATCCCCACCCCGGGTGCTGGAGCTAAGTCAGTAGGGGGCCGGAGGCGCGTGGCTGACTGTGTGGGTGAACAGCAGGGTCGCCCTCATCAAGAGGGGGCAGCTGGCTCATCTTGTAAAATACTGAGTTGATGCAATCTGCTAGGGCACGGCAGCCTCCCAACCTCCAGGTCGCGTTGGAGAGCCTCTGCAGTCACCGCAGTCAGCTTGGGGTCCGTTGTTGTGGCCGAGGTGCTCAGCTTGGCAAAAATTGTTTTTCTCTAATTTTAGCTTCCCACTCAAAGTCTCATGCTCAGATAGCCAGCAGTAGGCAGCAGCCAGCAATTAAAAGGTTGCATAGGTTCTGCTCATGTCATTATTTAGATAACTAGACCTGGTCACTTGTGATTATGCTTTTGCTGTTATCCTACAATCCTTCTTTGTCCTTCTGGAGAGCTTTGCACCATGTAAATAAAACCAAAAAGGAAAAATCCAAAACACTTGCCACCATGAAATAACACACACAAGACAGAGCATCCCACAGCCAACATTCATCTATTGCCTTCCTACCAGAAGCACTTGTCACAGAGACACATCATGCACAGACATCCAGCATAGCACATTAGAACATATTACATACACCTATGCAACCCAAAGGTATATGTATGGAGTGGTATTTGTATAGCATGAGCCAACCAGGGTTGTAATGGAGCGTGGCAAAAGACCAAACATACCATTAAAGTCATTTATGAGTCAGTTAACATGTTGGTTCTTATTGTGTAATATGGTAGTGAAAAGGGCACGCTATAATAAAAAAAAAAAAAAATGATTTATAAAGTGCACCGTTACTTCAGCCGAAGTGTCCCCGCACAAAAATCTCACTTTCAGATACAGAACCTATGCATCACGCAAACATTGAGCTTTAAGTTTGTCTAAATAGCCAAGTTTTAAGTTTCTTTCAAAAGGCTAGTTCAGAACTTTCCTGTCTAAGTGTCAGGGTCATGGTGTTCCATAATTTGGAGGCTAAAAGAGCATCCTCCCATGCGTGCCCTTTTCACAGTGGGAATCACGGCTAAAGAGGCTCCTGCAGACCTCAGGCTTCTGCCAGGTAGATAAGGCTTCACAAGAGAGTGCAGATACCAAGGCCCTTGTCCATTCAGGATCCTATGACAGAAGCGCATAGCTTTGAAAGACACTCTCTTGCTCAAAGGCAGCCAATGTAATTTAGCAGGAGCCAGCCCCATAGGCGAACACCAGAGGAGGTTGAGCAGCAGGCGAGCTGTCGCATTCTGCACCCTCTGGAGCCTCCTCAATCTGAATTGTGAGGCTCCTAGATACAGCACATTGCAGTAGTCCAGTCTGGATATTACCAGAGTCCGGACTACTGACTTTCTGGTGGCTTCTGGAAGCAAACCCAGGATCTTGTTCAAAGTTTTAAAAATTCCAAAACATTTCCCTGCAAGGCTGAAGAGCTGACTGTCAAATGACAAGCTAGCATCAAATCAAATGCCGAGATTTTTAACTTTCAGCTTGGGGTCCGGTAGTGGCCCAAGTGAATCTTGCCACCAAGCAGTGGACCAGATAGATGATTGCTTCCCTATGATAGGAACCTCAGTTTTTCCTGCATTTAGTTAGAGGATGAACCGTAGTTGCCTCAAAGTCAGTTCAGATAGACAGGATCTTAACCGAGCCGCAGTGTCCCCTTCATCCTGGGACAGGGTAATAATAAGCTGCGTGTCATCAGCATACGACATGTTAAAGTCGTAACGCTCGATGACATCCGTTAGGGGGCGCATATAGAGATTGAATAGGGTGGGGCTCAAAGCAGAGCCCCCTGGCACCCCCTGGCGCAGTGAAAGGACCTCAGATGAACACGGCTTTTGAACCACCTGAAAGGTATGATTCTGTAGGAAGGAGGCTAGCCACCGCAGAGCGGTGTCACCGATACCGTAGTTCCACAGCTGTTCAAGCAGAAGGCCATGGGACACAGTATCAAAAGCTGCTCTTAGGTCCAACATTATTAGCGCAGCAGTGTTGCTCCTGTCAAAAATCTGCCTAAGGGATTCAGAGGCTAGCAACAGCACAGACTCTGGTTGTTCATGAGACCCAGTCGAACTTTCATCTGCAGTTCACTTACATACCCATTCACACACCCATACAGCCACTCACACACCCATACGCACAAGGATACATACAGTCACTCACTACTTCTAACATATATTATGTGAGTGGCTATCACTCAGTAGTAGTGCACATTGTGTAGTAATTTAACTTTTGTAGTGGGCTAGTATATATGTTTAACATTCATACACACTTAGAAAATACTTACACTCACTAGATAATGTCATCAGTGATGTCATTTAGACATGTCACTGAATGTCATAGTGATGTAATATGTGAGGTCATAAACAGTGCATTGCGGAGGCGTAAGTTATAGTTAGCTCAGGTAACTAGAACTGCTGAATTTCTATGGTTTTGTACGAGTGAAATCTGTGCCTAACTATAATGTCCCTGTAACTTTTGTTTTTATCAGTGAAAATCTAAGGTTTTTAAAATGTTATTTCCTAACTATAACATCTTTGTAACCTTTGTTTTTTTCAGTATATATATATATATGGAGCCGTTCAAAAGACATTTACCCAGTTGTCTGTGAGAGGAGCATTCTGGGTACTGTAGTTTGCCGACGCAACTACAGTGGTGCAGTGGCTTTGACCCGGCCCACCTGGCTGTGTCATTCATGACGAAACGAGGGGGAGTACTTCAAGCGTTCTTGGCAGGCAAGCGCTGTGGCAGCAGGCATCTGAGGAAGACATTATGTTGAAACGCGTCATGCCATTGCTGTTCTGAAATTAAAGCTACTTACCTGGAATCCCCGCTGTGTCCCTCCAGTTCTTCGCATAGCAGGAGCTTCTTTGGCATAGTTTGCGCGCTGTGTCCTGGGCGCGCTAGGAGGAGACCCGCCTCGGCAAGTGGAAGGAGTCACTTGGGCAGCTTCGGCATTTCCTCTTCTCCAAAGTTATTTGGTTTGCTCCAACCCACCGTATCCCTTTCCAGAAGTAGCGCCGCTGCAAATTGCAGTCCGTGACTGCACGGAGGAATTCCGGGACATTGTGTCCGCAATTTCAGGCCTGGCTGTATGGGGACTATTACGGTTGAGGCGTCTTGGGGGCCCAGGTGAGGAGCTTGATTTCAGCTACGGCGCATTTCCAGAGCACAGATACCCCGTTTTAACTTTCATCCAGGACCCTTGTGGGATATATGGAGCTGTTAAAAAGACATTTACCCAGTTGTCTGTGAGAGGAGCATTCTGGGTACTGCAGTTTGCCGACGCAACTACAGTGGTGCAGTGCCTTTGACCCGGCCCACCTGGCTGTGTCATTCATGATGAAACGAGGGGGAGTACTTCAAGCGTTCTTGGCAGGCAAGCGCTGTGGAAGCAGGCATCTGAGGAAGACATTATGTTGAAACGCGTCATGCCATTGCTGTTCTGAAATTCAAGCTACTTACCTGGAATCCCCGCTGTGTCCCTCCAGTTCTTCGTATAGCAGGAGCTTCTTTGGTGTATATATATATATATATATATATATATATATATATATATATATATATATATTATCTACTGGCGGTCGCCAGTAGATAGTTATAGTTAGGACCTATTTTCCATAGGAAATCTGCGACATTCTATTTGAAATAGCTCTTGCGTCGGTTGACGAATCTTCGCGAAATTTTCAAACTTTATGGCCCGCTCCGGTCCGCTCCTACCCTGAAAGTTTCGGGGTGATTCGTCAAGCGGGGGCCGAGAAAAAGGGGGTCCCAAAACGTGTTTTCCCCATTCATTTTCCCATAGGAAACTTTAGACACGGCTACAGCCCGAACTGCTGAACGGAATTACACAAAATTTGGCAAAGAGGTAGTTCTTGGTTCAGAAAGAACCCTTTTTGTTAAATGGTGTAAATCCGTTCAGTAGTTGCTGAGAAAATCAAAAGTAAAAACACATATATATCTGGGCGGAGCCTAACCACACATGTCATCGTGAGATCTGATTGGCTGTCAGCACTTCATCCTGGAATTGCTGGCAGCCATCTTGGGACCAATATAAATGATAGTACCATTGAAATGCATTGTACTGAATCGAAGATTTTGAGGGTTACCAAAAGGAGAACTATAAAGGGTGATAACAGACTTTAGTTACATTAGAATTCATTTGTTGATGGTACCATACTAATTTCAGGAATTGTGGTGTGTTCTAAGGTGATTTTACCCTGTGAAAAACCTTCTGCTGGGATATCATGAATCATGTTTGAGAGAAAACTATTTTCACATGCTTGTCCCATACAGTTTTGGAAGGTGCTCCAGAAGCTAAAATGAGAGCATATTTTCTGTAAATTCACATTATCTTTCTCAGTCATGTGAGAATGAAGTCTGAGATTCTCAGTAAAACATGTACATCCAACAAGGGCAGAGACTGTCAGTTGATTCCTTTGTGTTCTACTGCAGCTTCCCAGAGTGTTCTAAAGAACAACTAGAGTGCTAACAGCCTTACTTATGACAAAAGTATGGCACACCTGAAGCCATCTTGATTGGAATAAACTGGTAACACTTAAAAGATTTAATTTAAAAAGGAACAAAATGATGGGGTTCTTTTTGAAATAGAAATTATGGTTAGTGCTCTGGAAAGAAAAATTAGGACATGTTTCAAGTGTGATCTCAAATATCTTCCTGTTATATTTCAACAGGAGCAGCCTGCCAGTTGATGCCTTTGTGTTCTACTGCAGCTTCCCAGAGTGTTCTAAAGAACAACTAGAGCGCTAACAGCCTTACTTATGACAAAAGTATGGCACACCTGAAGCCATCTTGATTGGAATAAAACGGTAACACTTCAAACATTTAATTTAAAAAGGAACAAAATGAGGGGTTTCTTTTTTAAATAGAAATTATGGTTAGTGCTGCAGAAAGAAAAATTAGGGCATGTTTTAAGTGAGATCTCAAATCCTCTTCTATTTCATTAGAAAATTCTGACATGCAGACTGAAACAATCACTTTCAATACCAGCAGCAGACTTCCAGTTAACTCCCTGGTGAGCAGTAGCTTTACTACAGTGATCTAATGAGCAACTAGAGTGCTAACATTCTGAATTTATGGCAAATGTGAGACACATCTGAATGCCTTCTTGATGGAATCAAAGTAAAAAACTGAAAGCATTTCCTACTGAGGAGACTGCAGTAAATGAGGAAATTAGGAAACTTCATAACAAAGAAGTCTTCCAAGATGGCCACCAGTGAAAAAAGAGCCCAAATGTAGCACAAATATTACCCAGATGTAGCCCACATATAGCCCAATGACAAAAGTGTGCAAAACACTTTTTATTTTTAGTTTTTTGCAGTTTTATGTAGTGCAGACTGGTCAGGTATTGGAGCGTTGCATCTTAAAACATGACCCCTACATTACAAAAACACCACTGCACTACCCTAAACCCTAAAACACTACCCCAGCATGACCCCCTACACTACACAAGCACCACTGCACTATCCTAAACCCTAAAACACTACCCCCAGCATGACCCCCTACACTACCCAAACACCACTGCACTACCCTAAAACATGACCCCCTACACTACACAAACACCACTGCACTACCCTAAACCCTAAATCACTACCCCCAGCACGACCCCCTACACTACCCAAACACCACTGCACTAACCTAAATCCTAAAACACTACCCCCAGCACGACCCCCTACACTACCCAAACACCACTGCACTACCCTAAAACATGACCCCCTACACTACACAAACACCACTGCACTACCCTAAACCCTAAAACACTACCCCCAGCACGACCCCCTACACTACACAAGCACCACTGCACTACCCTAAACCCTAAAACACTGCCCCCAGCACGACCCCCTACACTGCCCGAACACCACTGCACTGCCCTCAACCCTGAAACACCAGCCCCTGCACTGCCCGAACACCACTGCACTGCCCTAAACCCTGAAACACCACCCCCTTCACGACCCCCTACACTGCCCGAAAACCACTGCACTGCCCTAAACCCTGAAACACCACCCCCAGCACGACCCCTTACACTGCCCGAACACCACTGCACTGCCCTAAACCCTGAAACACTACCCCCAGCAAGACCCCTACACTGCCCGAACACCACTGCACTGCCCTAAACCCTGAAACATCACCCCCAGCAAGACCCCTACACTGCCCGAACACCACTGCCCTAAATCCTGAAACACCACCCCCAGCACGACCCCCTACACTGCCCGAACACCACTGCACTGCCCTAAACCCTGAAACACCACCCCCAGCACGACCCCCTACACTGCCCGAACACCACTGCTCTGCCCAAAACCCTGAAACAACAGCCCCAGCACGACCCCCTACACTGCCCGAACACCACTGCACTGCCCTAAACCTTGAAACACCAGCCCCAGCTCGACCCCCTACACTGCCCGAGCACCACTGCACTGCCCTAAACCCTGAAACACCAGCCCCAGCACGACCCCCTACACTGCCCGAACACCACTGCACTGCCCTAAACCCTGAAACACCAGCCCCAGCACGACCGCCTACACTGCCCGAACACCACTGCACTGCCCTAAACCCTGAAACACCAGCCCCAGCACGACCCCCTACACTGCCCGAACACCACTGCACTGCCCTAAACCGTGAAACACCAGCCTCAGCAAGACCCCCTACACTGCCTGAACACCACTGACCTAACCCCTGAAACACCACCCCCAGCAAGACCCCCTACTCTGCCCGAACACTACTGCACTGCCCTAAACCCTGAAACACCACCTCCAGCACAACCCCCTACACTGCCTGAACACCATTGCTCTGCCCTAAACCCTGAAACACTAGCGCCAGCACGACCCCTACACTGCCCGAACACCACTGCACTGCCCTAAACCCTGAAACACCACCCCCAGCACGACCCCTACACTGCCCGAACACCGCCTGCACTGCCCTAAACCCTGAAACACCAGCCCCAGCAAGACCCCCTACACTGCCCGAACACCACTGCACTGCCCTAGACTCTGAAACACCAGCTCCAGCAAGACCCCCTACACTGCCCGAAAACCACTGCACTGCCCTTAACCCTGAAACACCAGCCCCAGCATGACCCCCTACACTGCCCGAACACCACTGCACTGCCCTAAACCCTGAAACACCAGCCCCAGCACCACCACCTACACTGCCCGAACACCACTGCACTGCCCTAAACCCTGAAACACCAGCCCCAGCACAACCCCCTACATTGCCCGAACACCACTGCACTGCCCTAAACCCTGAAACACCAGCCCCAGCACGACCCACTACACTGCCCGAACACCACTGCACTGCCCTAAACCCTGAAACACCAGCCCCAGCATGACCCCCTACACTGCCCGAACACCACTGCACTGCCCTAAACCCTGAAACACCACCCCCTGCACCACCCCCTACACTGCCCGAACACCATTGCACTGCACTGCCCTAAACCCTGAAACACCACCCCTGCACCACCCCCTACACTGCCCGAACACCACTGCACTGCCCTAAACCCTGAAACACCACCCCCTGCACCACCCCCTACACTGCCCGAACACCACTGCACTGCCCTAAACCCTGAAACACCACCCCCAGCACGACCCCCTTTACTGCTCGAACACCACTGCACTGCCCCAAACCCTGAAACACCACCCCCAGCACGACCCCCTACACTGCCCGAACGCCACTGCCCTAAACCCTGAAACACCACCCCCTGCACGACCCCCTACACTGCCCAAACACCACTGCACTGCCCTAAACCCTGAAACACCACCCCCAGCACGACCCCCTACACTGCCCCAACACCACTGCACTGCCCTGAACCCTAGAACACTCCCCGCAGCACGACCCCCTACACTACCCGAACACCACTGCACTGCCCTAAACCCTAAAACACTCCCCCCAACACGACCCCCTACACTACCCAAACACCACTGCACTGCCCTAAACCCTAAAACACTCCCCCCAGCACGACCCCCTACACTACCCAAACACCACTGCACTGCCCTAAACCCTAAAACACTACCCCCGCATGACCCCCTACACTACCCAAACACCAATGCACTACCCTAATCCCTAAAACACTACCCCCCGCACGACCCCCTACACTACCCAAAGACCACTGCACTACCCTAAAACACTCCCCCAGCACGACTCCCTACACTACCCAAACACCACTGCACTACCCTAAACCCTAAATCTACCCCCAGCATGACCCCCTACACTACACAAACACCACTGCACTACCCTAAACCCTAAAACACTACCCCCAGCACGACCCTCTTCACTACCTAAACACAACTGCACAATTTGTTACAGGCGTTGCAATGCAGGCCTGTGGTGCTTACTGGAAGTACCTGGTGGGCTAGTTGGGCCCCAGGGACCCTCAGGATTCAAGGTGACCTAATCCCCATCTTAAAACGCTCCACGGGGCGCGTTTGCACAGTGGTGAAGGGAGGGCGGGCCTCAGGTGACATGTGCGCAAACACGCCCTGTGGTGCGTTTTAAGTTGGGGAATTAATTCCCTTTGAATCCTGAGGGACCCTGGGGGCCAACTAGCCCACCAGGTACCTTCAGTAAGCACAACAGAGTTGCGTTGCAGAGAGGTGAAAAAAGGTGCGTGGCCTCGGAACGCCTCTCAGGACCACAGAGCTGAGTTGCAAACTGTAGGTACCTGGGGGGCTAGTTGGTCCCCAGGGACCCTCAGGATTCAAGGGGACTTAATCCCGCAACTTAAAACGCGCCACGGGGCGCGTTTGCACACATGTCAACTCAGGCCCCCCCCCTCCCTTCACCACTGTGCAAACGCGCCCTGTAGCGCGTTTTAAGAGGTAGTTTTAATCCCCCTGCCCTATTATTTACTAGGGACTTGCAGAGGAGGTCATGCTAATCACAGGGGTACCCCAACGCATAGTGTTCCCTAGTGTATGTAGGTGTTTTCACTGTATTCTAAGTGTCTTTTAGTATAGCACTGGCTCTGGTTAGTCAGAGTCAGTTACCACCAGTACCCGTCTGAAAAAGTTGTGGGCACAGGATGATTTTGCAACAAGGCCTCTTTCTGCTCCTCTGTTGGTTCTTTCTGCACATGTCTTGCTTCTTCCTGCACTTTTCTTCGTCTTTGTGGACTTCTGTTGCTTCTTTCTGCATTTCTTTTGCTTCTTTCTGTGCGTTTTTTCTTCTTTCTTCACATGTCCTACGTCTGTAGGCATAGTTAGAAACTAGCATTTAAAAAACCTTTGAAATTCACTTAAAAAATCATAGGTTTCAGGCACGTTATAGTTAGAAATTAGCATTTAAAAAACCTTTGAAATTCACTGAAAAAACCATAGGTTTTAGGAACAGTTATAGTTAGTTGGACATTTCACTCGTACAAAACCATAGAAATTCCCCCGTTATAGTTAGTTCAGCTAACTATAACTCGCGCCCACAATGCACTGCTGATGACGTCACATATTACATCACTCATGACATGGTCAGTGACATCACTGATGACACCACTGATGACATCTCAAATGACATCACTGATGACATCATCCATGTGATAATTTCATGCATCTTCCCACACCCTAATATAACTTTTGATACACCCACTCTAAATTACAGACTGCCATTCTCAAAACCATAGACACTCCAACACCCAAAACTACATACCCACTCACTGATTCTTAGGTCTACACACACACATCTACTCACTCACCCGTACAGTCACTCATACTTACAGTCACTCAGTACAGGACTATCATATGCACTCATACACCTATATAAACACTCACACACCGCCACTCATCCATAGAGGTACTCACACACCTAGTCAGTCATGCAAAAATTAATCACACACCCATTTACTCACCTATACAGTTATACACACACCAGCTCACTTACTCATACAAATACTAGCACATTCTTACGCTCTTATACAATAACTTATACAAGCACACACGCATCCATACAGCCACTCTCACTATCACACACTCTCACTTATAGCCATTTAAATACTCTAACACACATATATACTGCCTTTCACATATGTAGTTACTCGCACATGTACCACTGAGATATACATTCACTCACTAACACACCCATACACACACTCACCTACCCAAGCAGTCCATCACAGATGCACTCTTGAAATCATGCACCCAGTGAATCACCCACTCACACATCTATGTACAGAGTCACACACACCCCACCCACACACACACTCAGGCAGCCATACAGATACTCAGAGAACCAATCAATAACCCATGTAGACACTCATGTAGCTATTTGCAAATCCATGCACCCACTTACACACCCACAAACAGACGGATACAGACATTCACACAGTTTAGTCACTAACCCATGCATTCAGTAAGATACGTTTGACTCTACAAGTGAGTGATTAGTCACTCACGTACTAAATCATCCATTCAGACACTTATACACCCACTCATTCTTCAATACGCCTTTCCCTATATATATTAAACATATTTAAACTTTACAGAAACACACAGTCACTGGATGATGTCATCAGTGATGTCATCACTGATGTCATTTGAGATGTCATCAGTGATGTCATCAGTGATGTCACTGACCATGTCATGAGTGATGTAATATGTGACGTCATCAGCAGTGCATTGCGGGCGCGCGAGTTATAGTTAGCTGAACTAACTATAACGGGGGAATTTCTATGGTTTTGTACGAGTGAAATGTCCAACTAACTATAACGCCCCTGAAACCTATGGTTTTTTCAGTGAATTTCTAAGGTTTTTTTAAATGCTAATTTCTAACTATAACGTGCCTGAAACCTATGGTTTTTTCAGTGAATATATATATATTCATTATACTATGTATACATGTGAAAATGTCTCGGTCCCTTGTTTGCCTCGGTGGCACGGAAAAAATGGGTGGAACTGACGTCAGCACGCCGACGAGGTTCTCTTATGGCTCCAATGACGTCATACGGTGTCGCGAGCGGAGCCGTGCTATTATGACGTCCTCGTTGACGTGGGAGAGCTAGGAAAGAATTTCCGTGGAATGCTGGTGCAGGGGATATTCACCTAAGTGTTCAGGCTAGTACTTTGGGAGCAACTGTTTATGTTGCCACTCCAGAAACCGAAACCAGTGATCCGAGGGCAGAGGCCCTGCAGATGGCACACGAGGTGGGGTGCCCAGTCGTGTGCACCGGCGGGGCAGCGAAGTGACAAGCACCACAATCCACAAAAAAGGTAACGAGGGCACTGAATAACACAGGATCTTCTCTTTGTATCTGGCAGGAACAACGAAGTTAAAATGCCCTAGTACCAAAATGTAGAATTAGTGCTACAACGGTCTTCAAGAGGACCTGCGATGCCGCTTCTGCCTCCCGTACCCTGGAGGTGGCACATGGGTCACGCGGTACGGTCATACTGCGGTGGGACGCACACTCGTTGACCTCTCATGGCACTGCTCCACACTTCAGGGAGGACGCTTTCCATTAGCTATGTTTTCTGATGACATGTCGCGCCAGCCCCGTCCAACAACAGAACTCCTTTAGATCCAAACAGACTCTTCCACTCTCTCACCGGAAGTGAAACCAGGCCACGCGGACACTTTCACAATACAACAGCCGGGAATGCACTTTTCGGTAAAAAACCACATTCCTTCCTCCTAATTAATCAAATAAACGTCTCACTGAAGAACAGGGGCCAGCTTCGATCGGTAAACAGCCGTTACAACGACTTTTTTACTTTGCGATACCATTACAACGCATGCATTACCACGCATGCATTGTACATCACGAAGTCATTAATACGCATTTTTTTAGAACGCATGGTCATTTACCACGCATGCCTTTACAACGAATTTTGTTGTAAAGGTATGTATGGTAAATGACCATGCGTTCTAAAAAACATGTAGACGATCCATGTCGTTGTAAGGAAACAGAGGTTGTTCCGTTTCCTCACAACGACGTGCACCGCCCCTCTGAGACGACGTGAAGCAGGAACCACGAGGAGAGAGGAACCACGAGGAGTGAGAGGTAAGGGGGATTGGGCATGGGGTGGGGGTTTCTTTTCTAGGGTTTAGGGTAGTGCAGTGCTGTTTGTGTAGTGTCGGGGGTCATGCTGGGGGTAGTGTTTTATGGTTTAGGGTAGTGCAGTGGTGTTTGGGTAGTGTAGGGGTCGTGCTGGGGGTAGATTTAGGGTTTAGGGTAGTGCAGTGGTGTTTGGGTAGTGTAGAGAGTCGTGCTGGGGGTAGTGTTTTAGGGTTTAGGTAGTGCAGTGGTGTTTGTGTAGTGTAGGGGTTGTGCTGGGGGTAGTGTTTTAGGGTTTAGGGTATGGCAGTGGTGTTTGGGTAGTGTAGGGGGTCGTGCTGGGGGTAGTGTTTTAGGGTTTAGAGTAATGCAGTGGTGTTTGTATAGTGTAGGGGGGTTTAGGGTAGTGCAGTGGTGTTTGTGTAGTGTAGGGGGTAGTGTTTTAGGGTTTAGGGTAGTGCAGTGGTGTTTGTGTAGTGTAGGGGGTCATGCTGTGGGTAGTGGTTTAGGGTTTAGGGTAGTGCAGTTGTGTTTGTGTAGTGTACAGGGTCGTGTTTTAGGGTATAGGGTAGTGCAGTGGTGTTTGGGTAGTGTAGGGGGTCATGCTGGGGTTAGTGTTTTAGGGTAGTGCAGTGGTGTTTGGGTAGTGTAGGGGGTCGTGCTGGGGTAGTGTTTTAGGGTTTAGGGTAGTGCAGTGGTGTTTAGGTAGTGTAGGGAGTCGTGCTGGGGGTATTGTTTTAGGGTTTAGGGTAGTCCAGTGGTGTTTGTGTAGTGTAGGGAGTCGTTCTGGGTGTAGTGTTTTAGGGTTTAGGTAGTGCAGTGGTGTTTGGGTAGTGTAGGGGTCGTGCTGGGGTAGTGTTTTAGGGTTTAGGGTAGTGCAGTGGTGTTTGTGTAGTGTAGGGGTCATGCTGGGGGTAGTGTTTTAGGGTTTAGGGTAGTGCAATGGTGTTTGTGTAGTGTATGGGGTAGTGTTTTAGGGTTTAAGGTAGTGCAGTGGTGTTTGTGTACTGTAGGGGGTCGTGCTGGGTTCTAGTGTTTTAGGGTTTAGGGTAGTGCAGTGGTATTTGTGTAGTGTAGGGGGTAGATTTAGGGTTTAGGGTAGTGCAGTGGTGTTTGGGTTGTGAAGGGGGTAGTGCAGTGGTGTTTGGGTAGTGTAGGGGTCAACCAACATGAATTTGTCCTTGTGTGATGTAACCAATGCTCATGTAAAGCACTCCAATACCTGACCAGTCTGCACTATATAAAACTGCAAAAAAACAAAAAATATAAAAAGTGTTTTGCACACTTCTGTCATTGGGCTATACGTGGGCTACCTCTGGGTGATATTTGTGCTACATTTGGGCTCTTTTTTCTCTGGTGGCCATCTTGGGAGACTTATTTGTTATCAAGTTTCCTAATTTCCTCATTTACTACAGTCTCCTCAGTAGGAAATGCTTTCAGTTTTTACTTTGATTCCATCAAGAAGGCATTCAGATGTGTCACACATTTGCCATAAATCCAGAATGTTAGCACTCTAGTTGTTCATTAGATCACTGTAGTAAAGCTACTGCTCACCAAGGAGTTAACTGGAAGTCTACTGCTGGTATTGAAAGTGATTGTTTCAGTCTGCATGTCAGAATGTTCTAATGAAATAGAAGAGGATTTGAGATCTCACTTAAAACATGCCCTAAATTTTCTTTTTGCAGCACTAACCATAATTTCTATGGCAAAATGAACCCCCTCATTTTGTTCCTTTTTAAATTAAATGTTTTAAGTGTTACCAGTTTATTCCAATCAAGATGGCTTCAGGTGTGCCATACTTTTGTCATAAGTAAGGCTGTTAGCACTCTAGTTGTTCTTTAGAACACTCTGGGAAGCTGCAGTAGAACACAAAGGAATCAACTGACAGCCTCTGCCCTTGTTGGATGTACATGTTTTACTGAGAATGTCAGACTTCATTCTCACATGACTGAGAAAGATAATGTGAATTTACAGAAAATATGCTCTCATTTTAGCTTCTGGAGCACCTTCCAAAACTGTATGGGACAAGCATGTGAAAATAGTTTTCTCTCAAACATGATTCATGATATCCCAGCAGAAGGTTTTTCACAGGGTAAAATCACCTTAGAACACACCACAATTCCTGAAATTAGTATGGTACCATCAACAAATTAATTCTAATGTAACTAAAGTCTGTTATCACCCTTTATAGTTCTCCTTTTGGTAACCCTCAAAATCTTCGATTCACTACAATGCATTTCAATGGGGTACTATCATTTATATTGGTCCCAAGATGGCTGCCAGCAATTCCAGGATGAAGTGCTGACAGCCAATCAGATCTCACGATGACGTGTGGTTAGGCTCCGCCCAGATATATATGTGTTTTTACTTTTGATTTTCTCAGCAACTACTGAACGGATTTACACCATTTAACAAAAGGGTTCTTTCTGAACCAAGAACTACCTCTTGCCAAATTTGGTGTAATTCCGTTCAGCAGTTCGGGCTGTAGCCGTGGCTAAAGTTTCCTATGGGAAAATGAATGGGGAAAACACGTTTTGGGACCCCCTTTTTCTGGCCCCCGCTTGACGAATCACCCCGAAACTTTCAGAGTAGGAGCGGACCGGAGCGGGCCATAAAGTTTGAAAATTTCGCAAAGATTCGTCAACCGACGCAAGAGTTATTTCAAATAGTTATAGTTAGGACCTATTTTCCATAGGAAATCCGCAACATTCTATCTACTGGCGACTGCCAGTAGATTATAATATATATATATACATATATATACATATATATATACATATACATATATACATACAAACAAACACCTACTGGCACACACCAGTAGGTAGTGTAGTTATGGTTAGGATGTAGTTTCCATAGGAAGATGGTTTTTTCATTTGCCAATAACTGTGGAGTCATTTGATGAACCCTGGCAAAATTTTCAAAACTACTATGATGCTCACTCCAGCTGCTGTCTTGAAAGTTTTGGGGTGATCCCTCAAGTGGGCAAGAAAAAGGGGGGTCCCAAAACGCGTTTTCCCCATCTTAATTCCCGTAGAGATTTTAGACACTACAGCCCGTCCTGCTGAACGGAATTACACCAATTTTGGCAGAAAGGTAGCTGTTGATCCAGAAAGCAACCTTTTTGTAAATTGGAGTAAATCCATTCAGCAGTTTTTGAAATATTGAGGATAATCCAAATTTCTATATATATGGACGCGAAGGCTCCACGAACCCTCCCAATCTCGTGCTGAGATCTGATTAGCTGCCAACACTTCAAACCAGGAAGTGTTGGCAGCCATCTTGGGACTCAACTTGAGCAGAGTCCAAGAAAAAAACGTAAAAAAAGACAACAAAAGGGGACAGGGTAGAAATACCTTGACCCCCCTAGGCAGTGTTGGATCTGCGGATCCCACCGAAATAAAAAAAATGAAGCGCAGGCTCCAGTGCTACGCTAGTAATCGGCCCCCAAACAGGCCAGGTCCCTGGGGCATTTTCTTAATACAGGGGTGGGGAGGCACATGGGCCCTCCCTCTTGGGGCTTATTAATGCCCCCGGACCACCACCTCCCTGGGGATTATTTATTGTAAAATGGGGCGGGGGGGTATGTCTCGGACGCGCCCAGGGACCAGCACCTCCCCAGGGCCAAAAGCCATAAACAAATCGGGGGACCTCTTGGGCCCCCATGCCCAGGGGAACACCATGTTGCCAAAGCTAATGCATTGGGGGGCTCCCAGACCCCCCGCCCCGGCCTGGGGACCACCACCTCCCCAGGGCCATCTACTTTTTACAAAATTGGGAGGGAGGCTGCGAAGCATCCCTCCAGGGCCGTTCTCGGACCTCGGGGAACAGCAACCTCCCTGGGGCAGGCCCTACAGTTAAGAAAGCAGGGGAGCTGCGCACACCCCTCCTGGAGCTATATATGGCCCTGGAGACCGCCACGCCGCAGGTCCAGCTCCTGCTATGTCCCGGAGTGCCCACCCCCGAGACATAGCTGTTTGCTGTGACTTGGCAGGAGCGGTAAAGCTCCAGCCAAGTCACAGCAAACGCTCCGCTTCCAGCAAGCGAGAGCATTAAAAATGCTCCCTCTTGTTGGAAGCGGAGCAGAATTGCTTTCACAGACAGGGAGCTGCCTTTCCAGCAGCTCCCTGTCTGTGAAAGAATGCTGGCTCCCGCAGGAAGCGGGGAGCCGGAAGGGACCGTGGGGGCCTTCAGGCTCCCCCTGTGGTCCCAGTGGAGACTGGGTGCCCTGGTGGCACCCAGCAGACATGGCTGGGCCCCGAGGGATGGGGTCCCCGGGACTGAAATAATCACATAGAGGGGGACCGCACGGCCCCCTCCACCATTTGAGAAAGGCCGAGCCCTGGGAAATGGGGTTCCCAGGGCGAAATCGGCCCAGGGAGGGGGCCACATAGCCCTCTCCCCTGTTACTAATAGGCCGGACCCCGGGGGATGGAGTAGCCTGGGGCTAAATCTGCCCAGGGAAGGGGGGCCCACGCGATCCCTCTCCCCTAATAAATCACACACAAAAAGCCAGCCTGGCAAGTCACTAAGGGCCCCACCCCCTTTCACCACCACTCTGCAAACACGCCTCCTGGCGCACTACTAGTTAGGGCATGAGGTTCCCCTCCTGTTAGCTATCCAGCTGTGTGGCAGTTACTGGAGGTGAGAGGTCATCGGAGGTCCATCCCCTTTCTCCACCACTCTGCAAATACGCCTCCTGGTGCTCTACTGGTTCGGGGATGAAGTCCCCTTAGAAGCGGTTCCTGGCCCCCAAGGACACTCAGCATCCGTTACCTCCAATAAGTCCCAAACAACTGGATTGCTGAGAGGTCTTCGGAGGCCACGGCTCCTTTCTCCACCAGTCTGTAAACGCACCTCCTGGCACACTACTGGTCGGGGAATGAAGTCCCCTTGGGCGCTAAGGGTCCTTGGGGGTGAACAACCCCTCCCTTTACCTACAGGAAGTCACACACAGCGGGATTGCTGGGAGGTCTTTTGAGGCCACACTCCCTTTCTCTACCACTCTGCAAATGCGCCTCCTGGCACACTACTGGTTGGGGGATGAAGTCTCCTTGGATGCTGAGGGTCCTTGGGGGGGCAAGAAGCCCTCCTGTTACCTCCAGTAAGTTCCACACCATGTGATTGCTGAGAGCTGGTGGGAGGCCCCGGCCCCTTTCTCCACCACTCTGCAAATGCTCCTCATTGCACACTACTGGTTGGGGGATGAAGTCCTCTTTGATGCTGAGGGACCTTGGTGGCCAATAAGCCCTCCTGTTACCTCCACTACGTCCCACACAGTGGATTCCAGAGAACTGGTCGGAGGACCCGCCATCTTTTTCCACCACTCTGCAAACACGACTACTAGTTAAAAAACCATAGAAATTTGTGTTAAAAAAAAAATGGTTACTGGGACATTATAGTTAGGAAATAGAATTCAAAAAATCTTAGAAATTCATTGAAAAAACAAAGATTACAGGGATGTTATGGTTAGGCTCAGATTTCACTCGTACAAAACCAGTGAAATTCAGCAGTTATAGTTACCTGAGCTAACTATAACTTACGCCCCAGCAATGCACTGCTTATGACCTCACATATTGCATCACTCATGATATGGTCAGTGACATCACCGATGACATCTCTGATGACATCATCAAGTGAGTAAGTGTTTTTGAGAGTTTATGGGTGTTAAACATATTTACTAACCTACTACAAAAGTAAAATTAGTATACTAGGTGCAATACTATTGAGTGATACTACTTCTAACATATATCAACTCCATAGTATCTGGAATGACCTGAATGCCTCTACAACCCTTTCTTTTAAGCTAAAGGGTGGAGAAGTGCAGCTTTACCCCTGCTTTGGCTAGAAGAGTGTGTATTTGCTACGTGACAGACACAGATATTGTTTCGATGTCAAGAATGAGGAACAGAGTAGGACTCTTATTGTTTTTTTGGTCACTGCTCCTTGGCATTTATTGATTATCGTAAGAAACTGTGGTCACAGTAGACTCATTCAGAAGTGCATCCAACATATATGTAGCAAACAAATTACTACATGCTTATTATGCACAATATCTCATTGTTTTCAGCAGCCATATAACTATTGCATCACCTAAATCGATGGAGAAACATCAGCTAGTCTCCATATTCAATCATTAAAAAAGTATATTGTTTTCATCCAAAGGAAGATAGAAGTAATAAAGTGCACAGTGTTGCCAGTGATCACTCATAAAACTGATTGTACACACGCACTTGCAATCCCGTTATTACAAAGATCAACTAATGACAGATCCAGTAAGGTCAACCAGATTAGAGATTCATAATTCTCAGCATATCTAAATGTATACAGAAAGACCTAGTCTGTTGAAACATTGTCAACATTGCAACCAACATTAATAATTACTTCTGAGGCTTTCATCAGGACAGAAAAGGTGGAGGCCACCTATATAGAGACATAAGGAAGTGGTCCCTGAATTAAATAGAGTCCTAGCAAGTTGGTTCTAAAGGCACTTACATGAAAGAAGGTGACGAGTTCCCTCGAAATGGACAAGGTATTTATGTTGCTGCTAAAAGAAGGGGGAGAGATTATGAAGTACACCAAAAGGTACAAAATTGAGACACCCAGGTGAGGATTCTACTCAATGGGTACTCACTCATAGGAGTGGATTGATAATAATTCAGGGTACTGCAAAATAAAATCATCATAAGAGTGAGGTACCCAAGTGAATGAACTAAGCAGTAAGTACTCACTCCTGTTTGAATTTTGAGGGCATCAAAAGTTCGGGGTACTGCAAAATAAGATTATTGTGAGTTTTCAGCCAACAAAATAGTGCACATTGGCATTTAAATACAAAGGTGCTCGAGCTCACCCACTGAACGGAGGGGCCCATACTTGCGCGGTAATGGAAACAAAACAGATATCATCCCCAAAGGGACCAGAATCAGTGGCCCACACCTTGTGGTGGGTGAAGATGCACGAGACAGAGCGCCTGTCTCTGATAGGCCACAGATCAATAATGAAGGAGCACCCTGTATAGAACTGCATAGAAAATAGGAGGGCTCTGGAATACATATTCAGGATAATGTAAGGAATATGAAAAAAACATGCAAAGAACAAATGTTCATACAAACAAATGACAATTATTTTTGGCTGCAGAAGTGTTCTGAATGAACTTTACTATTTATTTAAGGCAGGATTCTGAGCAAAACTTTGGGCCCTGGTACTTATTGTTTTACAAACTAAGCACTGATGCACTAAGCGCTAATGACACTAATAGCAATAACAAGTGAAAGGTGGTGTTGAGTTTTCCACAACAGTTTTCCATGGTCTTATTTTGGTTCTTCACAAGATTCCATTAACATGACCTGATTCTCTTGTGACATTGTAGCCTAAAATAGCCTACTTCGATGACTATTAATACCCCTCTTCCCCAGTCTGGTGGGACAAGATGTGGTCTAAAGGCTAGAGGGGTCGACCTTGAAGCTGGGGAACCGGGTTCAGGTCTCGGCAGGGACGCTCAACATCCTGGGATTCTGGGCAAATCACTTAATCTCCCCGTGCCTAACTAAATGAATGTGTCTATCTGTAATCCAACTGATGCTCATGTAAAGCGCTTTGATACCTTCGGGTCGGGTTTGCGCTATATAAAACTCCCCCCCACCCCCCCCAAAAAAGTCTGTGGTTGGCCCAGCCATTCAGAAGCATGGCCTTAAGACATGAAAGACTGCTGCAAACTGCCATCCCCCCAAAAGCACAAGTCAGAGAGTTTTAAGGAGTGAGCAAAGTGAGAAATTGTCCAGAACTCTCACCTTCCAATGGGGGACCTTGTAAAGTGATTGGAGATATGGGGATATATTTAGATGGAGTCAAAGAGAGGCATGACTTTCCCAATCACTACCTTTCTATCTACCTCTCTTTCTTTACTAGAGAAGCAAAGAGAGGTGAACAAGGTAGCGATAGAGAGATGAGAGTGAGTCACAGGTGGGGTAAAGAGTCACATTAGAACTATAATTTGTCTTTTTCATTATAATTTTTATAATCATTCCACAGTAAACAAATGATACATTTTTAATTGCAATATCTTAGTTAAAATGCTGAAAGATCATGAAAAATATATTACAATAAATACAAGCAATAACAGTAACAATTAAAAAAAAAAAACCTTAACACTATACAGGACTTTCTGTTGGTACTTTCTGAGTGGTTTATAAACTTACCACTTTCTTTCTTTAGGCAGTTTTAATATTTTGGGGCCAGATGTACAAAACATTTTTGCAGCTACATAGTACTCAAGTTCAGACTTTGCAACCACAAATATTTTTGGGCCACTCTCAAGCCCCTAAAATGAATTTGCGACTGGATACCATTTCAGTATTTCGAAAGATCGTATTTTGGGCGTCTCTTCCAAATACCAAATTGGTACCTGATTTATCAATGGTATGCAACCGGAAATCTGGTTGCAAACCTTTGAAAAGGTACTCACGCACCAGTTGGGGTTGGTACTTATTCTCACAATTAAATGGGTCCCCTTTGGATCTCTTCCCCTTTGTGAATTGGGGTGCAAGTTTCAGGGGAATTCATTAAAACCTTTAAAAAAGAAAACTTCCTTCAACATAAAAAAGCAACCCTATTTCCTTAAAGGAAATCAGATGGCATTAAAAAAAAAGTTTCTATTTTAAAAGCATTCACAGAGATGGTAGTCAGCCGAAACTTGCAGGGCGCCATCTCTGTTATGGTGACCAATCTGAGTGATTCACAATTTGCAACCTACCAAATGAATATTAATTAGGAATGTGAACTGTGACCCACTCCGATTTGGCATTTTGCACACTGACTGATTAGTACATACGTTTGCAAAATTACATATCGAATGCAATAAATTGCAACCACTTTTTTCGACCATTATTTTCGTACATGTATCCCATAATTCAGAACTATTCAGCGTTAAATGGGTATTTCAAGTGTCCCAGCCAGAATTCCATGCTGTCAAAGTCTAACAACTCCACCTTCCACAAATAATACTGATTTTAATTTTGACAGTGTCCACAAGGGTGTCTTTCCCGGTCGCCACTCCTGTTCCAGTTGGCTTGTTATTCTGCTGAGCCATCATGCTTGCGACAGAGATTGGCGCCTCATAGGGATGCAAGTGGCTGGGTGCCTTTCAAACCTTTCCCACACTTGGATTGTTCCCAGTGTCTTCACCACTGATTGGCTGGATGTCATGACACGCACTTTCACTCTGCCCAACTTTGATATATAATCAGTTTAGCAACAAAGCAATACATGTTACCTAATGCACGCTGTTTTACGATAGGCAATGACTTGTTTTTTTCTCCCAATTGGGTTACATTTTTTCTTTCTACCATCTAAAATTGCTCAAAATATAATACATACCTCTGAACGTTTGCCAACTATCCCTTTGCTCCTCCATATTTCCCCCGTAAGCATTTTTAGAGTTTTTAAGTGTTAGCTTCTTTGTACTGTGGCACTCAGTACTTAATTTGAGCTGGTGGTGCAGGTGGGCCCACTGGCACTCTTTTTTTGGAACCAGCATTTATTTTTCCTAATCAGACTTTGACCCAGATCAAGAGAGAGAAAAACACAAAAGGGGAAAGGAAGTTAGAGACGTAAAAACAGTGACAAAGAAAGAAAACCGGAGTAAAAAATAACCTGAAATTGTTAAATAAAGGGGCAGGGAGTGGCTGGTGGTGGATGAAAGAGGCATGAGGTGGAATGACTAGGCAGCCTTGGTGTAGGGCTCTGATCCCCTGATAATTCAATAGCGTTGATCTCAGGCTTCTGAGCAAAATTTTGGGTACCAGCACGAATTCTTGTACAAACTAAGCACTGGTGGTACTACTAGCAAGAACAAATGAATAGAGGTGTTGAGTTTCCCACAACAGTTTTACGTGGTCTTATTTTTGACCTTCACAATATTCCATTAGAATGACCTGATGGTCTTGTGACATTGCAGGCCAAGTCTGGTGGGACAGTCAGTGGTGGGCCAGGACATTCAGAAGCATGGCCTTAAGACAAGAAAAACTGACTTATGCTTTTGTGGGGATGGCAGTTACGAGCTGCCACTTTTAAGGCATAAGCAAAGTGATCGATTGTAGAGAACCCTCATCTTCCAATGGCGGTCCTGGTAAAGTTATTCGGACAGTCATTAGACTCTCTCGCTCGATTCTGTCTCTATCTCTCTGCCTAGCTCCATCTCTATGTATGCCCATTTCTCCAATCATAATTGAGTTTTAATAAGAAAAATGGAAATAAAAAACGAAATATAAATCTGAAAGTCAGTATTTGTTAAAGACGGGCAGCTCAGAGGTATGAACAGATACATCGAGGTCTCCCAATATATTGCCTACTGCCCTTTTTAAATATAAAAATACCGGAATGTTGTGTATTTACCTCCACCCCACCCCCTCTCCAGTCTCTAAACACAGAAGAGCTATCGAACACGCACCCACTAGTACTTCGCTTTCTCTGTCCCTTCAGTGGCGTAACACAAAGTGATGGGGGTCCTCTGCAGAATGTGAAGTGCCCGCTTAGTCTTCTGTATCTCCTAGATTCAATGCCTTGGGGATGAATGGGGCACCCTAAATGGTTAGGGGGCCCTTGAAAATGTGCCCCTCTCCCCCGCGCCGCAGAGGCTTGTGTTACGCTCTTGCGTACTGCATACCAACGCAGAGCTCCTGGTATCTAACCCCCAAAAATATCTAAAATATGCATCATATATCTATATAGCATATCGCATTTAACCGGAGAAAAAATCCATATGACCTGTGTTATATTCACACATCCATTGTCCTAGCCTCACACACCTTCTGGTATTGTCCTCTCCTTATTAGTGTTGTACAGCGCCCAGAAGTCTTCATAGCTATTCACAGCCCATGGACTCTAACCCAGCACAGGCCTTCACACTGCTCCTCGTCGGTGTGTTGTGACTCATTAGGAACACTCGCATTCTGTCAACTCAAGGTACAGAGTCGTATCAGAAGGTTTTGAAGATATATTCTCAACACCCCAAGCTTGTGGCATCGGGATCAGTAGTGGGGTCTATGCATCCACCCACAGCTCGTGGCATCGGGATCAGTAGTGGGGTCTGTACATCCACCCACAGCTCGTGGCATCGGGATCAGTAGTGGGGTCTATGCATCCACCCACAGCTCGTGGCATCGGCATCAGTAGTGGGGTCTGTACATCCACCCACAGCTTGTGGCATTGGGATCAGTAGTGGGGTCTGTACATCGACCCACAGATCGTGGCATCGGATCAGTAAGGGGGTCTATGCATCCGCCCACAGCTTGTGGCATCGGATCAGTAGGGGGTCTATGCATCCGCCCACAGCTTGTGGCATCGGATCAGCAGGAGGTCTGTACATCGACCCACAGATCGTGGCATCGGATCAGTAAGGGAGTCTATGAATCCACCCACAGCTCGTGGCATCGGGAACAATAGTGGGGTCTGTACATCCACCCACAGCTCGTAGCATCGGAATCAGTAGTGGGGTCTGTACATCCACCCACAGCTCGTAGCATCGGGCTCAGCAGGGGGTCTATGCATCCAGCCACAGCTCGTAGCATCGGGAACAGTAGTGGGGTCTGTACATCCACCCACAGCTCGTGGCATCCACATCAGCAGGGGGTCTATGCATCCACCCACAGCTCGTGGCATCGGGTTCAGTAGTGGGGTCTGTACATCCACCCACAGCTTGTGGCATTGGGATCAGTAGTGGGGACTGTACATCGACCCACAGATCGTGGCATCGGATCAGTAAGGGGGTCTATGAATCCACCCACAGCTCGTGGCATCGGGAACAATAGTGGGGTCTGTACATCCACCCACAGCTCGTAGCATCGGGATCAGTAGTGGGGTCTGTACATCCACCCACAGCTCGTAGCATCGGGCTCAGCAGGGGGTCTATGCATCCAGCCACAGCTCGTAGCATCGGGATCAGTAGTGGGGTCTGTACATCCACCCACAGCTCGTGGCATCCACATCAGCAGGGGGTCTATGCATCCATCCACAGCTCGTGTCATCGGGATCAGCAAGGCTTTTTTGCATCCACCCTCAGCTCATGGATCAGGGGGGTCTTTACAAACATACAACCATGCACAACTGACTCGCTGTGAAATGGAACAAGAGGCCCGTTACCACCACTCATCCTTGACGGGAAGGTCCACCTACTGCTTCCGGTTTGTAGGGTCCTGCACCCGGAAACTTAATCATTAAAATAACTTAGTGGAACGTTTGCATTATACAAATACATCGTAAAATTAAAAGTGGCTGAAGAAAACGAATAAATTGTGGCAAAGCAAAGGAGTCCCGAGATAATAATATAACAGTGACACGACCCAGTGGCCTGTCACATTATAGCATTGGCTAAAGACCAAGAGTCATTGGGCGCCCACCCGTGCAGTGGTAACACAGTTCACTGTCACAGCACACAACTGTAAATAAGGCCCTGCAGGGAGTAGACAGACACAGCTACAGCAAGGACTCCCAGTAGCTTACGTGAGCAAGACATTGAGAAAGGCCTCATTCGGACGCTGTTGCTCCACTGCCACCTAGTGGCTAAAATAAATTTAAACTGAGCAGAGAGGTGTTCATATTCAATTCACCATGAATGATTTGGAAGACACAGCAGACAATGGCGCGGCAGTAACACCTAGGCTTAAGTAAAAATATGGCATTGACTATCACCTTAAAACCCAACAGCCATTGGTGCAACAGAGACATCGGGTGGCAAGAATATGGCATTGACTCTAAACTGGAAGGCCCGTTGGACAGTGGTGCAGCAGTGATACCCAGTTATAGGCAAATATATGGCACTGACTGGAAACTCAAAAGACAGTGGTGCAGCAGAGACACCCAGAGGCCAGTGAAGGTACATTATTGGCTGAAGTCCTAGGGTGAGAAGACAGACAACAGTGCTGCAGCACCATCTACTGACTAGTAAGAATATTGCATTAGCTAGGTACCCCTTGTCACATTGGCCGAGGGCCGGAAGGGAGCCCACTCTTCGTCTTGGACACGGGGTGTCATCATCATTCATGGTGCAGTAGGAGGGAATGAGAAAAGTGGGCCCAAAAAGAGAAGTTTTCTCAAAATAACATAATAACAGACTCTGCCTTAACAGCTCCACCAGTCTTTCAGGGGCACTGTGCTGTCTGTACACTGGAATATTGGGAGAACTAGGGGCCTCATTTACAATATTTTGCCGCTGGGCAGTGCCGCAAGCCTTACTACTTTGCTGCCCTACGGCAAATGAAAAGGGCAGGAATGCGCCATATCTATCAGACACGCTGCATTCCTGTCCACTTTCCCTGCGCTGGTGCTCAATCGGCTGCCATGCGCCAACGCAGGCACGCTTGCGCCATGGTGCAAGGGTGTCTGCATTGTGGGAATGATTGTTTTTGTGCAGGGATACCTTCCTGCACAAAGGCAATCAATGGAGGTAATTTCCTCCTTCTATGTGTGCTGCTGAATGCAGGGCCACTGGGATTGTGCGGCCTCAGTGTTTTTTGCATAACTATGGATTTGTCACATAATCCATCATCTGCTGCATAATCTGCAGAATTTAACACACAAAAAAAATTCTAGCTCAAACGGTTCAAAAGTTACAAAAAATTCAGCAACACATGTAGCCAGTGGAAGGCCCTTTACAAAAGTTGACTAGTCATCTTTCTGTTGCTTATTGTTGTATTTTGATATTAAACTGGTAATGAGGTGTAACTAATGCCCAAACAGTGTTAACAAGTGTAAAAATGACAAAATAATGAAGTAATACTATTGTAAAATGTGCCGCGTTATGCTGCATAATTTTTCTTTTTATTGCTGCAAAATATACTCAATCCTGCTGCAATATTTGGCCCTCCTCTGCTGCATAATTCCAGTGGCCCTGGTGATAAGTCTCTAAAAAGGTTTAATTTGAACACTGTTTGGAATCTGTGGTGTCTTTAAAACAGAGAGGTCTGACAACCACTGAAAATCTGCCACATCCTTAACCGCAAAAAAACGTGGGCCTCATTTATGAAGCCCCTTGCGGCACTTTTGCGCCACCATAACATCACTTTTTTGACGTTCCTGTGGCCCAATGTGCTGCGGCATATTTATAAGGCCACATAAAGCCACTACACGTGGCTTTTCACAGCCTTGTAAATACGTGCCCCTTTCATGCAGAACACTGTGTGAAAGGGGCGCTCCATGGGTGTTGCTGCGGGTGTTCCCACGCAACACCCTTGGAATCTGAAGCATTCCCAGATTTACGAGAAATCAGAAACCTGGGAATGCACCAGAATCTAACGCCACCACAGGGGTGGTGTTAGGGAGGCACAACTAGGAGAAATGTTTTCCTTTCTTGACGTTTTTTCCGTTTTCTATGTGTGCTGCATTCTGCACCACACATAGAAAGAGGAAATCGCCTGAATTGATTGATTTTATGCAGGAAGGTGTCCCATCCCGCACAAAATCAATCAGCCCCGCAATGCAGGCACCATTGTGCAAGGGTGCCTGTTTTGGCGCATGGCAACCCATTGTGTGCCAGCGCTAGGGAAAAGGGCAGGAATGCACCGTATCTTATAGCTATGGTGCATTCCTACCCTTTTCTTTTGGCGCAGGGCAGCGCAGCAAGATTCCTTGCAGCACTGACCTGCAACAAAACCTCATAAATTAGACCCTGTATTGTTTATTTAGAACAAAGATGGCACCCCTGCTCTGTTTCCAACTCCCTTCACAACCCCTCAACATACCATCTTAAACCAGAAATGGAGGTGGTGGCCAGAGCTGCATTGTTTAGCATTTTTCATTCTCCCATTTTGTGGGGTACATTCAGATGGAGGATCATTGTGGCCCATCTGAACCATCACCCCAAAAGGTAATCAAAAATGCAAAAAGCCTGATGGGACAAGCTGAATCACCAGTCCCCTCCACCTTGCAGTCACATTTCCCAATCTGAGCTGCATGTTTGTAGGCGAGCTCTTCACTAACTAAAAGACGTGTTTTTATGAAGGCATGTAATGGTCTGAGCTGTTCAACGTCTCCTAAAATCTGTCTCTGTATTGAATAGGGGAAACCGGAAATATGAGTGTTAAATATAGTGACCTGCTTTCTCTTTGCTTAAGTTTGGATTTTGTTTTTCCTAGAAAGACATCTTGTGCCAGTTTGATTTAATATATGGGGGACTTGATTCAAAAACGTTATTCTGTAGCACAAACCCAAGAGTACCTTTACACTCTGAAATGGTGAATAGCAAAAAAAGTGTAGAGGGACTCCTTGGTGCTAGAGTAGATTTACATAGGAGTACATCTACACATATAAATGTACTGTTGTAAATCAGACCAATAATGTGTATTCATTTAAAACAGTGTACTGATTTAGGTTGCCAAAGACTAAAACACAAACTTTACCCTTTGGTGTTGTATAGGAGAAAGTAGAAAATACCTATCCATTGGTTGATCTGCACAATATAAATCCAGTAAGCTATGTTCAATCCTGGCTCCCCTGCTTCACCAAATTGTGTGATCCTGGGCAATTGTCTTACTTTATTATACCTCCCTGTTATTTTTTGACCTTTCCATTGATGTTTAACCATATTTATTTTGTGTTTTGAGAATAAATGGAGTTGCAAAATGGTATATTTCCACATTTATTGAACTGATAAACATGCACTCATACATCCATTCCAGTCTAGTTTTAGCAAATAAAGCAGCCAAATATAACAAAACACTACAGCCACAGGTAAATATTAACATTATCTACAAATATATGTTAACATATGCCTGTATTTAAGGAAATCTCATCCTTCTTTTTAACTCCCTATGCTGTCTATCTGCTCAGCTGTTGGCCTGGAATTCATGAAGTACGCAATGGAGAGTCACACAATTTTCTGTATTTTTCCACTTATAAAATTAAATACCGACAGGAAACAGATTGTTTTCTGTCAGTAAAATTGAAAACTAGGAGCCTTAATTATGACGTAGCTGTAACCATGAAATGACGTAGTTGCACAACTGTAATAAGTTATTACAGTCGAGTTGTGACATCACAATGCCTCCTGCTAGAAAAACCACCAACACAGGTGACAGGCGTGTCACACAGAATAATCATAGCAGCAGTGCAAGCAATGAAATTGAGAATTGGCTTTTCATTCTTGTGATTTGTTTTTCTAAAACAATGATTAGCAGAAAGGAGATATTTATGGCAACATTTAGTTTTTGCACACTAAAGGTCTTTACAGGAAAAATAGAATATTTCTACCTTTTTCGACACATTTGTAGCCTCAGAACCTTTTAAATATGTCTTGCACTAAATTTATCCTAATATCCTAATTACTGACTGCTTTTTGGTGTGTTCAATTTCACACTAGAATCCTTTTTTATTCTTCATGTCTGCAACCATACTACCTCTTTCGTATGAAAGAAGAAAACACCAAGGATGTAAGTGGATTGCGAGAAGAGTGATGGTGTAACAGTGTTTTATTTGGAATAAAATACTCTCTGCTGTACATTTTAAGGATATTGCAAGTCATTTTGGAGTTCCAAGACCTTATAAAGTAACTTAGCCTTTGGCCTTGTTTCTCTGTATGGTCACAGAAATTCTCAGTGACTTGCAATATACTTATAATGTACGGCGGGTGTCCTTTATCTCATATATAATGTTGGTCCATATATAACAATGCAGGCTATGGATAGAGGTGCATGACAACTGACTTACCTGTTGAGTTACTATTGCGAACTCTTATTGGGATGGCTGGTTTAGGACTGATTACTGTTTCCAAGTTCATGTTTAGAAGCTTTCAATTCTAGTAAATGGCAGTCACTCAGTCAGTCAAACAAGCTTTATTCGATTTAAATAAATCATAAAAGCACAAAATACAAAAACTCCATCGTAAAACACATTTAAAAAACAGCAGGAGGAGGGCGTGGCCTGAGGCGTCAAGATGGCGGTCACACTCTAAGAGTGCTCCGGACCCCTCCGTCATCCGCCTCGAATCCGGCTAACATCGGCACCCATCCGTGATCCCTACCTGGTTGCTGAGAATCCCCGGACCGGTGGCGCCGATCCCCTGTGCCTGCGGTGCTGGTGCGGGGCCTTGGAGACTATCCGGGGCCCGCGGCCTGCTGCGGCCTGCCTTCCCTGCTGCAGAGGCCCCTTGCCGGCGGCGCTGTGGTGCCTCTCGTGTGGCGGAGTGGGCTGGCGCCGTGTGACCGGCGGCGACCGGGCCTCCCTGGGCTGTGTCTGGTGTCCGGGACCTGAATGGGCTCCTGTGATCGGCGGGCGGGATCGGCCCGGAGGCGTTCTGGGAGCCCCGACGCCCGCGGAGCTGGTGGCAGCGGCCCTGAGGCCTACAATCCTGTCCTCGGCTGTTCGGCCGGCGAGTCGGCTGGCGCCCAAGGAGCGGTGCCGGCGAGGAGTGCCCGTGGGTCACTCTGCCGGGCTGGACCTCCGGTCAAGAGCCCCATTGCTGATTCCTCCGGTGAGTGGGGCGGGGACCGGCTTTCGGATCGGGCAGCGGCGCAGGTGGGAAACGCGTGCCCCCCCACCCCCGGGCCTGGCGCAGTGGGATCCCCCTTGTTCCCCCCCCGCTTTGCGGCTGACTCGGGGGCCGGCGTGCCCCGGCGCATTGTGTGGACCTTCTCCCGCCAGCAGCGCTGTGTGGAGGGTGGCAAGGCCTGCAGCGCGGCCTGCGGTGTCGGCGGTGCTGGGCCTGCGCAACCCCTGAGCCTGTGGACCACCCTACCAGGCCGACCTCCAGCCGGACCTAACGGCGGTTTCATCCTCCGGCAGGGGCGGCTGGTGGAATTTGAAACTGGTGAGGCGTATGCAGAGCAAATCAACGCATGCGAGCGCAGCGAGCGAGCCCGACGGCAATAAGGGGTGTTCGGGGGGTTCTCCCCCCGTGAAGAAATTTTTTAAAAATTGGCATCTTTTTGGTGCGATTTTCAGCAGTATATCTGTGATAAATGGACTAAAAATTCAGTAGTTCTAGGCATTCATAAAAGAAAACTCAAACATTATTTCAGAGAATTTCTGGGTTGCCAAGCAAGTCTGACTTCTGAAGAGGGCTAGGATACTAAACAAGACTGCTTTGGCTCTACCCTTTCTAATAGAAGACACTAGTTAGCGATGTGAACAAGTTCAATGGACAAACCTGGGGTCTAGGGAGAGTCCCTCTCCTGAGAAAGAAATTTAAAAAAGATTGGCAAATGGTGCATTTTAAAGCAAATGAATGCAGCGATAAAGCAAAGCTTATTAAGCAGTGGGAACGTATAGTCTTGAATATTAAACACATTAAAAACTGCCCCGTATCTTCTTGCATTAATTTGTTAACAGTTACTGTAATATGTAAATTGTTCTGCATGACAACTTTAGCCCTTTAAAATGTATGCTTAGCTTGCCCAGTGTCTTGCACTGCATGCAGCATTAACTTTGGAAAAATATGCTCTAACCAGACTTCGGGAAGCACCCACAGCTGCTGGCTGTAACCAGTCATATAGAAATATGTGCAGACAGGTCTTTAAGTGAGATGAAAAAAGTGGGTGCTCCCTATAAAGGAACATGCCAAATACATTTCTGTGATTCCCATAGTGTGCCATCAGACCGGTATTTTGGTTTCTCTCTGAGATGTAATTTTATCCAGATAAATGGCACAGCAACTGACATACGCCTAAAGCCTGTCAGTATGATTGGCTTTGTCACTGGGTGTTAGCTGTTTAAGATAAATGAGTAACAACAATGATTTCTTATAAATAATTAATATTGAAAATGTTTAAATTCTGAAATAGTGAGTCCGTGAATTAAATAGCATTGAGGCCTGTGGAAGGAGTTTTGGCCTTCAATTATGTTTGCTTTATGTTAGATATGTATCTTCTTTTTCTCTGCATATCTTGTCCATCTGCACATCTTCAAACCCCTCTCTTTCCTCTTCAGCATCCTCTTTTCACTCTTCCCCGAATGCCCTTCCTCACATCTGTCACTTCACCGCCCCCAACATGCACTGCACTCCCTCAAATATAAGCACCTTAATTTCTCTTACTTTTGCCTTGCAAATATTTTGACATCAGTGTACCCCCTTCACACACATTTCCACAGAATTTCAGTTGCAAATGGAATACACAAACACTGTTCTGTGTGCTCTGCAGAGAGGCCAACACACTGACAGGCACTTTGTTTGGCCTTAGCCTTAGCGCCTGCATGCTCAATCAAAGTCCCTCATAAACATGGCTCAAGCCTCAAAGTATGCACAGAAAAAAATACAGATAAACAACAACATTATAAAATAGCTAACTCGTGGGGAATGCAAAATTAAGTAAACATGTAAAATAAGAGAGGAACTAACTCGCTAAAATGCATTCCCTCGACGTTTTTAACATTCATTGTTTGCAACTCAATCTATGTTTTTGGCATCAGTGTTAACTTAGGGGCATGTACACAGGGCCAGTTTTAATGCCATACATCAGGAGGAAACTTCTTTATCAGTACATGGTGCACCTGAAGGACTCTAAACCAATACCGCACAAGAATGCAGCTCTAACCCTACAATGTACAAGACAGAGATGTGTCCCTACAACAGTACACGAACAGAACGCAGCTGTGAACATGCATCAGTTTCACAGAAGGAACCAGCTTTATAAGTTCACCACTGCAATAGGACGCCATGTAAAACCGTAAACCACATGCCAATATACAACATTATACTGGGACACAGCTGCATGTGCAAAGCATTACATGGGACGGCCTGTGCGCGCTTTGGGAACATCCGGTAAAGTGAGGGTTACATGGTCCCTCTGCCGTGTTGTGACCCTAAGTGTTCCTGTCTTGGCCTATGCCTTAATGCCTAGTCAGGGTGGTCCCGGAGTTTGTGAAGCAAGCAGCCCATTTCATTTCGTATATTGTAAGTAAATAAACAGCTGCAGACTTAAAAAAAAAAAAGCAGTCAAAAATTCTTTCCGTTGCATAGGGTATTGAGAGCTTGAGTCAAGGAGAAATGCGGACTCCACAGCGAGAGCGTCTCTGGCAAGAATGAACTACCTTTCTTGTCCTGTGGCCAAAAGAGGGAGACGTTTTATCTGCATCTTCATTGATGCATCCCTCTAATGGAGTTCAGGCAACAGTGGTCAACATACAAGGGCTACTCAAAACGTTGACGTTCGTGGAAATACAAAACAGAATCACTGATGCACATTGTTTGCACTTGCCCGGCTTTCCAACCCAGACGCCGTAGATGGCAAAGAGCGCTTTTCAATTAAAAAAGGGTGTTGTTCTGTGAAAGATGCCCTGAAACATGTACAAAACGGGGAGAATCTCCAAATAACCACACACCTTGTTAAAATCATAGGCGCTGCCCTCTCACACCTTAAGGCAAAAGAGCCTGAGCCATACGAGCAAAATGACCACTGATCTGATTGTAACTTCAAGTATAGACTTTTATTATCATCGTTTTATATCGAGGTCCAATTAAGGCGTGACGCTATAATGTCGGTTTTATTTCTTTTCTTTTAGGCCAGGATGAAGGATTCTGGTGATTACGTTTCTAATAAAGCAGATGGGTTATATCAATCAAGATAAGACTGGCTACTCAACTTCAATTGTTAATTTTACTGCTGTATGTATTGTATATTTTAAATACACTTTACAACAAACATTTACATTCACATTTTTTAGTTCATTCTAAACCCTTCTATTCAGCCTGTAAAGATTCACTCCCCTAAACAAAATGATTAATTTCGCTATGCAAAGCCTCTATACCTTCCCCAGACTGGCAAGTCCTCTCCCAATACCGACATCATGCCAGATGACAAATGCACAAAAAAGGGCACACTACAAACTGAAGGTCATTACCTAGAAGGCCCTCCATTTTTATGTCATGGCTCGCCAACATGTTTTTTTCTGCTACACCACATGCCTCTCATCCAGTTTTCAGTTTTTCAGCCTCCTATGCTCCCCCCCCCCCCCCCAGCCCCGCCGGCACATTCACTGCCAATGACCTACGGGCAATCACCATCCACCCGCCATTTAATACCACTCTAAAAAGTCACCTCTTTCACCTTGAGTGCATAACCGCAAATAACCCATACACTTCCACTTAAGCACTCACCAGTGAGGCAAAATGGTCTGCAGGCCACTGTCTTGTGGCTTTCCTATTGAACATTTATTAGAAAGGGTAGAAGATACAGTCTAGTGCAGTGCATGGTCTGTTAGCGCCTAGAAATCCATCACTGCTTAGCCTTGCAGAAAGCACACAAAGTATTTACCAATAATGGAATCATACAGCAACTTCCATGAGTCCTTCCCCCTTCTAAAGAGCAGGACTTAAACGCACACACAGGAACATTTTCCAAAAGAATAGTAGTAAAGAGAACAAGCAATATCTACAGTACCGGACATTTGAGAAACAGTTACATTCAATAATCACTCATTCACTCTGTGCACTGATGCACCTGGCATTCGATGAAGCATTCGATGAAGCAATGAAACCATGCACGGGCTTTCAGCATCTCAAACTAGTTACCAATCTTTCCTACAGTGTACAGACATTGTACCAGTCTTCACAACCAGCTCTAAGTGTAGATTGTGGCAGCAGAGCCGGCAAACTGACCTATTGGTAACATAAACAGCCTCTTTAAACCATAGGCTTCTTTGCCCAGGCAGACCCCTGTCTCCTCCTGTCCCCTCTTCACCTTCCACGCCTCTCTTGCAGCTCCTTAAAGAACCTGCTATACAAATATTCAACATGATACGGTGTCCCGAAAATGCCCTGGGACAGCCTTTCTTCCCCCTAGTCCGCCCAACCACAACAACTGATCTAACAAGGAAACAGCCACCTGAAGAAATTTAATGTATTTCAGGCAATATCACTGGAATCTCAGGCTCCAGATACTATTGCAAGCTCACTGAATTCCAACAAGCCCTCTTTTAGGCTTTTAGTCTCCAGCGACAGCCATGGCAAGACGTCGGGGCCTACTCTTGAAAGGCGGTAAGGGCTAGAACACTCAAGTGTAGATACAATTTTAATGGTGTACAATAAATATACTGTAGAGGTAGTGATATGACTTTAGAAAAAGTTCAACACTTTGTCACAGAAAAAGGTTCACTAGCTTAGTAAAAATATACCTAGAACATTTTACGTTCAATACTGATGATTTTGGGCAATTTGGTACTCTTATAATGGGTGGGGGTATTTATAGAATGAGCAATTTTTGCACCATTTGTGTTTTGGTGCTCGGAATATTTGATAATACCCAGTTGTATTTTGTCTCAATTCTTTAGCAAGGTTATGCGGATAGAGAACCACAGCACATCCATACAGTGGAATTGGCATTGGATACACTGATCCAAAGGGCATGGCTTGGGATATGCAAGAAACTACAGAGAGCACCCATAGAGCCGGGACCCTATCAGCAGCTCACCAATGGGGATAGGGAACATGAAGACCGTGAGACAGAAGCCACGGGAGCTCTCACGAGTCCTGGCTTTAGTCGCGGCGATTGGGAAGTTAGAGAAAACCAGGCTGCTCAGTACAGTGACGTCAGGTTAATGGGATAAGCATGGCCCCAGTCCGCGTTGCTGACATTCGGATTCATCGACTGGTGCACATGACGTTGTAGGGCTGAGTGGGTTGGGCTCGATAGCAACGAAGGTAAGGATGGGAAAGTGGACAGAGGGTGCAGAGCGGGAGCCCCCCAATTAGGGCAAAAAGTAGGGGTGGGGGGAGCTCCAGAATAGGGGATAACACCGTAATTGTACACGACTTACTGTTGCAGTGCGCACAAACTCACCATTCTTTGTGTGCCCACAGTAAATCTGCCAGCTTCTACCTGGTAAAAATGATGCTAGCAATAGCCAAGGGGTGCACAAATAGAGCAATAATGGGATGCAGCCAGAATATGGGAGAACTAATGAGGAAAGAAGGGGCTGAGAGTGGTCAAATATGCATGTGCTGCACGTGCATGAACTGAGAGAACAAGCCCTTTAAATCCCATAGGGAATGTCTGCAGTACACTTACAAAAAAATGGAATGAGATTGATTCCAAATAAAAAGACTACCTGCATTCTCGGTAGGCGAACTTGAGCAGGCTGCCTGGTGTGATTGCCTCTTTTATTTCGCAGTTGTTTTGAAGCTATCACGAGCACAGTAACTGTGCCTTCCCTCAGCAGTAATTTGATGCACTGTGTAGCGTACAGCAGCATGATGCTCAGGAGCCGTGCCGGGCCATCCTTGAACGAGCATGTCAATGAGGTGGTGCATACCACCCCCTAGGGAGCCAGCTGGCATTAGCTGTATCGCTGCAGATGGTTTATGAACCCACTCTCAACCCGTTCTGAAGGGATTTCCGTGCCTAGATTAAAGTGGCCACTGAGGGTGCAGTGAAGTGAAGCGGAGGCGGCTGCCAAGCAAAGCGAGGAGCACTCTACAGTGCCATGGAGCCAGACTGTGATGTGCAGTGACTGCACTGGGCATCCTAGACAGGGCGTGCTGCAGCTACTGCTGGCATCTGTGCGATAACTGCCAAAATATGAGACACTTGAAAAGAATGTTTGCGCCTACCCCTTTCCTCTGCTACACCATAACCTCTAACTATGGGTTCATGTAGTATTTTTTTCCAATTCCTTCACTGCGCTTTGTCGTCCTACGTGCTATTGTTTTACACTTCGGGAGTTATCCGAGCGATTGGATAACCGAATGCGAGTTCAATAATAAAGCGGCAAAATTAAATGTGTCTGAAAATGAGAAACTTTGGACACCGTCTAACTAAAACAAAAGCAGATGCGTCATCTCTGCATTAAGAGCACAGGAGGCGCCTCTGGTGACCTGCGGCTACAGGAAGTAGTGTATTTTGTGGGAGCTGCTCCTGCCCAAGAATCTCGTTCTGTAAGGAATGCGGGGGGAGGGGGTCGCGCAGGGGTGAGGCGTGGGGGGGTAGTTTTAAAATAAAAATCCTATTCCTACCTGACCAGGTCCGCGCCGCTTCGGGTCCGTTCTGGCGCCTAGGAACAGCCGCATCACTTCTGGCAAGTGGCAAACCCCTGTCAGCCAATCCTGGCACTGCTGGCAGCGCCAGGATTGACTGAGGGCATGGTTACTCTCCGCCCGCCTGCCCATTAGGAGAGCGAGGTTTGAGCCTTTGCTCAACCCTCGCTCTACTAATGGGCATGCGCCAGCCACAGCAGACACCAGTGCGCATGACTGGGCATGGGCGAAAAATTCGCTGACCTTCCCCACTCATGCGCACTTGTGCTGTTGCCCCTGGTCTGACAATCATGTCAGTCAACATGACACCGGACCGCCCACCCCTTCAGACTCTGAAGGGGTGGGCGGTCCGACGTCAAGCTGACTGACATGATTGTCAGTTCTCTGGCGTCTCTGAACTTAAGTAAACTGAGAGTTTACTTAAGTTCAGAGACGCCGAGGGAGCAGCTGTGGGCGGGGGGCAACGCCCCAATGCCCCAATGAACGCACCGCCCCTGTCCTCCGGTGAGTGGGGCGGGGGACCGGCTGTCTTGTCGGGCAGCGGCGCGCGTGGGGAGAAACACGTGCCACCCTCCCCCCCTCTCTCCCGCTACGAGGCTGACCTGGGGGCCTTCCTCCCATTTGTTCTGCGGTGTGGGAACCCATGGGGCCTGGACCACGGCCTGCGGGGTTGGAGGGGCTGGGCCTGTTGCCCATCAAGGATGGATCTCGGGGTACCAGGGTGCGAGTGATTTCGGCCATCTCACCGGGTGGCGGTGGAAGCGCCGCAGTGGGCGCTCCCTGGGTGCGAGGTATGGATCACCCGACTCCCATATCGGCTGGGCACCGGCGTATGGTCGAAGCCTTCAATCGCCCTCATTGCTGAGCGAAGTACTGCGGGGCTCGGAACGCTGATAGGGCTGACTCGACCGCATTCCTGCGGCCCAGTGCTCTACATCCGCGGGCGGGTGGTCTCGGCCACCATATCGGGTGGCAGTGGGGGGCACCGTTGTGGGTGTCCCCTGGGCAGGTGTTGAAGACCACTGGGTCTGTCTGCTGTTGGCGGCCTCCTCGTCCCTGTTGACTCCCTGCCACGTTGGTGATACACTTGCGGTGCGGGGGAGCCGGGCCTACTGCGGACCAACCGGTGGCCCGGGGGCCGGGTCCACGTGTCCCGGGGCCCCGCCGGAAGCTGATGGTCTATTAGCCTCCCCCCCCTCCCCAGGACAGGGATCTTGACACCATTCTTCAGGCCATCAGTGCCTCGCAGGTGTCCATTGAGGGGAAGATTGGGGAAATCAAGGTGGACGTGTCCCTCCTCCGGCAAGACCTCCTCAACGCCACTACGCGGCTGACGGAAGCCGAGTCTCGCATATCCACTGCAGAGGACGACATCTCCCAACTGAAGGATCAGGTGGCCCACCTTCGCACTCATACCAGGGAGCTCCATCGGCGTGCTGAAGATGCTGAGAACCGCGCACGTCGTAACAACCTCCGCCTGGTGGGGTTTCCCGAGGGGGTTGAGACGGGCCAGGTGGCCACCTTCGTCGAGGCCTGGTTTACTTCATGGATGCCTAAAGACACCCTTTCGTCATGGTTTGTGGTTGAGAGAGCTCATAGATCCCTTGCACCTAAGCCACCCCCTGGAGCTCCACCTCGCCCTATCATCCTGAAAGTTCTCAACTTCAAAGATCGGGATGCCATCCTGCGGGCGGCACGTGCTACAGGTCCCCTCAAGTTCCAAAACCACACCATTATGGTATTCCCGGACTACACTAGGGAAGTGCAAGATCTCCGGTGTTCCTACACGGACGTTAAGAAGAAGCTGCGTGCCTTGGGCCTACAGTACCAGCTCCAATTCCCTGCACGCCTTCGGGTCATTTTCCAGGACAAGACGCAGTTCTTTGACTCACCTCAGGCAGCGTGGACATGGCTGATGGAAGAACGTCCCCTCCGCCATAGGCGTGATCCATCTCCGGAACGCATGGGCTCCCAGGCCGAGGGTACGCGGTCGCAGGGACATCAGCGCCGGCGCCGCACGCGGTACCGTAAGGGGCGCCGGTCGAAGGCAGCGGCACCCAGATCCTCGACCATGGTGGCCTATGGACTTCGAGACTCTTCCAGCCAATCGGGCTCTCCGCCCCGCATCAGGCACCGTTCTACCGAGAATCTACCCGGACCATCCTCATTGCCAGCCCAGGTGGGCTCACCACGGCTAGATTCAGACCTTTCTCGCACTCCTACTCTTTGAGGGCCTACGGGGCCAGGTTTGCTGCCTGTCGGCCACCGGGGCGGGACGCTCCCCCGACGGGGTTCTTTGACACTGGTAGACTTCTAAGTTCACTTATATTGTTTTAAAGCTGATCCATTGCTTATCCGTCCTTCTGGAGGGGTCCTCCATGCAACCAATCCGAGCGTTGTAGTTTGGTACTGTTTAAATGGGGGGTCGACAGATGCTTCTGTTCTCGAAGTTTGGGGTGGGGGAGGGGGGGGAGGTTTGGGATAGTTTTTTCCCTAGGTTGTTGTTTTTCTTGCTTTGTTGTTTCAGCTTCCACGGATTGACACATGCTTCTTCTCCAAGGGCTGGATATGTCCTCACTGCATGCGATTACCCACATATTTGTGGGCTCCCACACGCATTCACACACCCCAGTGGGATTACACGTCCCGGACCCAGATACCGCCCGCCATGACCGATAATACTACGCCTAGGGCATCTCTCCATGTCTGGTCATGGAACGTTAATGGTCTCTTGGACCGGCTTAAGCGCACAGCGGTCCTGCACTATGCGCAACGCCTCCACATAGACATCCTCATGCTTCAAGAAACACATCTCCTGGGTAACTGTTGCCCCTTCCTGGCTTGCTACGGGTACGATAGAGTATGGCATTCCGGCTTCTCCAGGGGCTCCCGTGGGGTGGCTATCCTCATGAAACGCACTCTGCCCTTTGTCCTCTCCCAGGTGATCCACGACCCTCAAGGCACATCTGTGACAATTCGTGGCTCCTTGGCTGGCTCCCCCCTCAATCTCATGTCCATATATTCTCCCCCCTCGATGCTCACACCCACACTTACACATACCGCGGCCCTGCTGAACACTCTGCATTAAAATCACCCCCAATGACGGTGGTTCCCAGAGGCAGTCTCCTCCCCGGCCCTGGATACAACGGGCCCTCCCTCTGCTTCCTGAATGGCGCAAGCGAAACAGCTAAGGAACTGGTCTGAGTCTTTGGGCCTCTGTGATGTGTGGCGCACGTGGCACCCCCGCACCACTCATTTCACACACACGTCCGCGGCACACCACACACAGGCGCGCATAGATGCGATCTTTGTCCCCGCTACTGACTGTTCTGAAATTGTAGACGTTCGCATCCTGCCTAGAGGAATTTCCGACCACTCTCCGGTGCTCCTTAGTACAGGGGCTCCCCCTCCCTCTGCCCGCCCAACGTGGAGAATGAACGCATGGTTCCTCCAAGACAAAGAGTTCAAAGAGGTGGTGGGGACGGAGCTCAAGCAGTACTTTCTTGCTAATGAGGGTTCGGTAACCTCCCCGGGTACCCTTTGGGAGGCGGGGAAGGCGACCATACGGGGTGTCGCGAAGGGGCAGCTGAAGAAACAGAGACAGGCACAATTGCGGGAAATTACCTCGAGGGAAGCGCGGGCGCTTTGCTTGGAGCAATCACGTTCCCTGTCCAACGACGCTGCCCAGGCCCGACAACTCGCTCACCTTAGGGCCGAAATCAGGCAGCTATCCCTGGATGCAGCCAAACTCCTTTGGAGGTCGTCAGTAGCGAGAGTATATGGCTGGGGAGACAAAAACAGTACGATCCTACATAGGCTAGCCACATATCCCAGGGCGAATCGCATTATTCCAGAGGTGGTAGATGAGGTGGGAACGGTGCACAGCGCCCCATTGGCGATGGCCCGCACCTTCGCCGTCTATTACCGGCGTTTATACACAGCGCAAACCCCTGACCTACCGCTCCATGTTCTCCTTGAACGTGGTAACGTATGTCTCCCTCGGTTGGAGACGGCCGCCCAGAGGGATCAGGACCGCCCCATTTCTCGGAAAGAAATTGAGGAAGCGATCTCCCTCACCTCGTCGGGTAAGACCCCGGGCCCTGATGGCCTTCCCCAAGAATATTATGCGTTGTACCGCGACACTCTTGTGCCCCATCTGGCCGGCTTATTTCGGGAAGCTTTGGAGAAAGGTTCCTTTCCATCAGAGACAAATATCGCCTCCGCAGGTTCCTTTATGTCCTTCAAAATACCCCCTTCTACTTTCCCAGGACCTGGTTCAGGGAACTGGACAGTCTAGCGACCAAATTTCTCTGGAACGGGGGGAGGGCGCGCCTGGCTCTGTCCGCATGCCGGATCCCCTCCTTTGACGGGGGTATGGGGATGACGCATTTGTATCTTTACTTCTTAGCAGCACGTCTTCTGGTGGTCCACGACTGGTTCAATGGGGGCTGGTCGGATCCAGCCTACCGGCTTGAATTGAGTGAGCTGGGACTACCCAAAGTCCAAGCTATGATGTACGGGGGGCCTATCCCATCCCAACTACCTGATGTGACGCGTTCCGTGTTATTGGCCTGGCGGGCATCGCTACGACACACTGGCTGGATGCGTAAGTTGACCCAATGTACACCCCTCTGGCACGGAGCTTGGCTCCGGGAGGCTAGTGGGCAGCGGGGGTTCAAATCATGGGATCTTATCGGCATCACGCAACTGGGGGACGTGTGGGCTAAAGGCCATATGCTCTCCTTTCAAGAACTGCGCACACGCTATTCCCTACATCCATCCCAATTTTACAAGTATCTACAGCTGGGACACGCCCTCCAAGAGCACATCACTGATGACACTAGGCTCCCGGAATACAGCCCTACTGAGGCGCAGACTATGTTGGGGGATCTAGGTAAGGGGGTCATCTCCCGCATATACCGCACTCTAATCAACAACACTCCCACCTCACTGGACAAGTTGAGGGACCAATGGGTAGAGTGGGTGGGCCCCCTGGATGAGGTGGATTGGCGCGACGCCCTCATGACACCCAAGACAATCAACGCCTCCGCCAAACTTAGGTTGATCCAACTATACTATTTACATGCTGCCTATCTCACTCCCCTGCGCCTCCACCGAGCGGGCTTACGCCCGGACGCATCATGCGTGAGGTGTGGCCAAGCCCCCGCTGATTTCTTTCATGTGGTCTGGTCATGTCCCAGCCTGGAGCGATTTTGGGGGGCCATTGAAGAGGAGCTCACAGAGGTCCTGGGGTGGGGGGTTCCCCATGATCCACGCCACTCACTATTGGGGATCACAATGGGCTGGATGGGTCCAGAAATGATAAGATATTTTTTAATACAGTCATGATTGTAGCCAAGTGTGACATAGCGGCGGCATGGAAATGTCCTGACCCGCCAGACCTTGGTAAGTTACGAAAGGGGGTGGACTGGTGCGCAACCCAAGAAAAAGCCCTGTATGTGGCAAGAGGATGCCCCAAGAAATACCGTAGGGTGTGGGGGATATGGCTGGGCACTGTGGAAGATTCGGAGTGATTCGCTTCCTTAGTTTGCTTGTGTATATCTCAAGGGGTGCGGAACTGTGGGATGCTATGTCCTCAAAGATGTAATTGATCTATTGTCCTCCGTGCTTTTGCTGATTTGTTTTTTATGTTCTAAAAACAATAAAATTGATTATCAAAAAAAGAAAAAACAGCAGGAGTCTTCACAGTGCATATTAAAATAACAGCACTCCGATTTGTTCAATGCAATTTGGATTAACCGATAGAGAATATACTAACCCTTCCTTAACCACATTTCTTTCTTATTACAATTGTTTCTCTTATAAAATGTAAAACTGCACAGCTGACGGCCATTAAGTCCAAAGACAGTAGAAACCTATAGCCTTCTATATAAGAGCAGGGTCGGAGAGACTTTAATATTGGAAGTAGATATTTAGCTCTTACTGGCTTGTACAAAGGACAAAAGAGAATAATGTGCAAAGTGCTCTGTGCTGTGGAATTATCGCATGGGCATGGACATAGGGCTTAGGACCAACTACTTTGCTGAGGGAAAGTCACCAGAAAATGGACCAAGGACAGACGAAATCTTATCAAGTAAAATCTATGTTGAGGATTCATCAAATATACTTGGTAAAAACGGGGTTAATTGGTCATGTTAGCAGAAATCAATGAGTAATTTAGATGTAGCTGTTTCAGCACCTGCGAATAAAGTAAATTTGCCCTAGTTAAAAAGCAGTTTAAATAATACCTTTAGCTTGATGAGGCATATTAGTAGGATTATTGAACAGATCAATCAGATTCAGCTTTTGAAACATACGCTTGAGGTAGTTAAACCATGGAATAGCATGAACTTTGGCGTGAGAAAGACAGTCCAATATAATGGATCTAGTAAAATTCCAGTTCAGGTGTATTCGAAATCCTAGCCCATAGCAATGGGGGAGCGAAACCTACTCGATCCTCCACTAACTCCAGGCCCAGTTCAAAATGACAGAAGAGAGTTGACGCACTTTTTGGTACCATCAAAAGTCTGGGGATAAATGAGACATCGACTGCCCCTCAGTATTTTCCATCTCACATACTCGAGAGCCGCTACATTTACACATTTTGCAGTTAAAATTCCCATTCCACATGATACATAACGGATGTCCCGTAGTGGTTACTTTGCTGATTTCCTTTGCAGTTTATCTACTACATAGGGATAACACTGATCAAAAATGTTATAATAAAAATGTATAATTAACAGGTCTACTGGGCCTAATTTACACAATAAAACTTTTTGGTACCATGGAGAGGAGAAAATTATTTACATTTTTATCGCTGTATATTTAACAGAAACTAACATTGCCAATCCCCACTTTGCCCTTCCCGATACTGCTGGAATCGCGGGTGTACAAAATGTGCGGTACCCATTTATATAAAAGTCAACTACTGGCCAAGACTCCTGAAAACAAATTAAGTCAAATCTAGATACAAATGAAACCCAATCTTCATTACTCAGTTTTGAATTTACCCCCACTATGTTCCGTGACAGAACAGTAAAACAGGGATCAGAATAACTGGGTGATATAGGGGTTTCTTCTGTCAATGCTGGGCTTAAAGAACACCTTGTAATGTTGGCCGTTGGTTTATCCCCAATGGCCTTGACTTGAGACCCTAATTTAGGGTCAGCAGACATGTGCTGAAAGCCCTCTATCCGTCCGCTTCAACTTTCATTGAGTCAAACAATATCCACTAGGCCCATTAAAGGTTAAAATCTGTTCGTATGTTCAAAAGAATACCAAGATGATTGTCTGGGTACAAACTTCTGGGTACCACAGTGACTATTTCTTAAAATATACCCAGAAGGAAGGGGATAAAAGTGAGCCAAAAATCTCACCTGAATGTTACCTTGGTTCAAGCCTGTATTATACAGGCGTACCAACAAGAACCATACATATGTAGAGGTCCTAAAGTTTATCACCACACAATCTCCCTCGAAATTTTTCCGTGTGGGTCCGACCCAGTCAACTCTCAGAGCCATAAGGATTTAGTTAAGAAGGCACAGGGAGATTAGCATTCCTCATTCCCAACTGTGCAATTTTATTAATGGGGCTTTGACAATCCTCCTCAACTCCTTCCGGCAATAAAGGATCTCCTGTGAAGATTATAGTGTATGGAGCACTCTCTGATGGTAAGTGAAAATAATCAGAGGGGCTTTTATTATGGTGCGGGGGATGGCCCAAGCTGTCTATAAGACAGAGATCTCCTCATTCCAGCTATATTCTTAGCAGACTAAGGAATTGGAGAGGGGAGTCGTGGAAGCCTTGAGTGGTCAGTCACTTCCCTTCCGTTTGCATCTATGGATAAAGGTATCATAGGTGTGTCAGGGATATCGGAACTAAGCGGTTGGGAGGAGTCTTGCGTGGGACCTCCACTGACCAGTGGTAATGGACAAATCTTGTTTTCTTCACTGGTGTTATTTGCATGTTGTACAGGGATATTCTAGATGTTACTTAAACTAAGTCTGTCTTTGATAAAAACCTCTGAAAGTGAACGCTGATCTTCAATCTTCCCCAAACGTATCATGATGGGTTTTACATCATCTGCTATGAGAAGTCTCAAATGCTCACAAATCTTCTCAAGAGCACAAGGTACCCCTCCCTCTCCCTCCATATAGGCCCTACTATACTCCGCCTGTGCTAAACCTTGAGGCCCTTTTTTTGGGGTGAGACACCGGTTTTTTAGGTCTCGGCCTGCACCAGCGCTTGCGCTGGTCTGGCCGAGAGTTTTAGTAAGCGGGTTTTGGAAGTGCAAACCCACTGGCTTTCGGCTGACGACCAGCTTGCGTTCACGATGGCGTGCACGCGCACAACTGCCATCCATTCCTCGCATCGCTGGCGAGGCGCCATCTGCCTTTCCTCCCCCTCCCTCACCCCTCCTCCCCCTCCCTCACCAGAGAGCGCGTTTCCATTCCTCGCATCGCTGGCGAGGCGCCATCTGCCTTTCCTCCCCCTCCCTCACCCCTCCTCCCCCTCCCTCACCAGAGAGCGCGTTTCTTGGCAGCGTGTCTTGTTATGTTAATGTTCCGATGTTGCTTGTTCTTTTGCACTTAGTGCTGACTAATCCCTTTAAAGAATTAAATCCCTTGACTGCTGTCACATTATTATTATTTTTATGTGTGTTGCGACCCTCGCTCGGTGTCATGAGAGGATTTTTTATGTAATGTCCTAGTGTTGCTTGTTCTTTGTGCACTTACTGCTGGTCAATCCCTTTGAAAAATAAAATTCTTTGACGGCGGTCACGTTATTATTGTTTTTATTCGCTTTGTGTAGCTCGCTTGGTGTCTTGTGAAAACCATTGTTCTTGGAGATCCAGTCTAATAGTCACTGCATGATCTGCTATCCACGCAGGGGATTCGTATTTAGATTCCGCCATCCCACTTTGTGATATGTGAAGATCTGTTTACTACAGTGTGACACTTCAGAAACGGATGCTTTTGGATGCGATTCACTTGTTTGTGGAAACACATGCAGATTATTATATTATAGTGCCGCTTAATAAGAAGGGATTGGCTAATTCAAACTCGTACACACAAAGTGAATTTTCTTCTCTTGTTGAGCCTACCTGCATGCACTTTTTATGTTAATGTACTGGTGTTGCTTGTTCTTTGTGCGCTTACTGCAGGCTAATCCCTTTAAAGAATTAAATTCGTTCATGGTTGCTATATTATTATTGTTTTTATTCGCATTGCATACTACGCTCAGTGTCTCTGACACTTTGGAGCAACTGTGAAAACATACTGAAAAGAGAATACTTAGCACATCTGCTCTGTGGGGAACTATAGAACTATCTATAAGGCGTGCTGCGAGTAGAAAATCGGAGGTTTACAACATGCGCAGTGAGACTGTAATATAAACCTACCCCTGTGGTGCTGACTCCGAAACCATTTAGTGTTGTATCTTGTATTGTGAGCATGCGCAGTAGAACGGGTTGTATTGTTTTTCTCTATCGTTTACCTGGAATAAGGTAACAGACATATTCTAAGTGTGGGGTCCTCTCTGTGATATTCACATTTCTATTTGCTCAGCACGGTACCTGGGACAAGTCTCTGAAGAAGTCATTTAAGTTATTGGACAGATATGTCCAGGCAGGAAATAAAATAAGTGAGTTGTATTCTACATTTGGGCTTAATAATGACCGCTATATTCTGTAATAGATGTGCACACTTTTGTCAGCTGCCTGCCACATCGAAGCACGCTTCACAAATGCTATAGACTACTATGGGAAATGATCTAAAAGACATTCACATTGACATTTCTGTTAGCTCGGGCATTGCCGAGACCTATTGGCTTTGCCAATTCTTGTTTTTTAGATTGTACCCCATCTTCTGCCCTCTTAATGTTTTCCTCCCCTTGAGTCCAACATTAGTACTGCACCTGTATTCTGGACTAAGGCTTGGCTAGAATCACCCAAATATTTTTGGAATGATCAATTATTACTCTTGGTAATAGTGGAATTGTTATAGCTTTCTCGTGTCGGAGTTCTTCCTCACCAGGCAACACGTCTATCAAAGAAGCAGTGCGTGGTGGAGAGGGGGAAGATAAAGACCATCTCCTCTCTGCTAGTTCTATTTCTTTGTTAATAGTACTCACTGCCCGCTGCAAGAAACAATCAAGGGTCGTTCCAGCAGTCCCCGGTACAGCATTGTTTTTCCGCTTCTCCATCGTGAGATAATAAGTCTAGTGTATTATGAACAAATCAGACCTTATATTAAAAAGGCAAGTAATAACTTAAGGTGTCTGAGTTCTCCGCAATATATGCAGACCAAACGGATTCAAATACAAAAAGTCACCTTAGACTCAGAACTTTCCAATTCATGATCAAAACGGAGGAACCAAGAGAGGGGGCCCAGCCCAGCCTCGATCGGCCACAGAGCCCCACGTGTTACTCTTATGTGCTGGTAATTTCATCCGCCTCCGGGCGCGAAGGTGACACAGAAGAACCCAAGGCGATCTGGGGCTTGTAGGCCTCACCCCTGCGATCCGCTCCTCATGGCTGCCGTTGCCAAACCCCAAGATCTGCTCTACCAGGTTAAGGGGGACAAAAACGGATTGTAATTCTCACCCGTCAACGCCTCGTTGGAAGCGCCGCCAGTGCGTCCCTCTTACTTATTTTACGGTCTCGCCGGGGAGAAACAATGTCAACACTCGGCGAGGTGCAGGGAGTGCTTCTCACCCCACGTTGCACTGGCTGAGGTGTGCGGCTTAGTCTTCGGGGCCAAATTTCCACTGTAAATGTACCCGGCCCAGGCGCTTAGTTAGGGGGTTATTCAGACCTCCCGGGGTCTCTTGCACACAGTACCTTTGCATCTAGGGACAGCACGTAGCAGCAGGCGGGCTGCTTGGGTCATGGTCTCGTCTCCTCCTCTGGGCTGCGGCGTAGCGCTCTCTCACAGCGGCAGTGAAGGCGGGGCCGCCGAGGTTCCGTAACGGCAGTTGATCCTCCGATCTGGCCTTCACCAGGGATGTCGGTGCCACTGCAGGGCCGAGGGCTACTCTTCTCGGGAGGCGTTCAGGAAAGCAAGGTCGATGTGTCTCCGTCGGCCCACCAGGCCCTGTCCAATGTAGTGTCGTGCTGGACACATTCTAGTGTCTCAGCCGACACTTAGTCAGCCACTCCCTTGTGGGAGTGGACACACTTGCACCCCACACCCATCCATCACAAGCATCACGAGTGACGGGAGCCTGCTAATAAAAGGGCTCGGGTGCACGTGCTTGTGGCCGGTTCCAGTACCCTACTACTATGTGTCCGTGTCCATCATTAGTAGCATGTGGGCCAAGGGACCACAACACTACAATGGCGACGAAGTAGTGTCTGAAGTAGGGTCGGCCCCCGCGTGTGAGCTGGCAGGTGTTACATGGTTCGTGTGGGGGAAGTGTAGCCTGTGCCCAGGGCCGGACTGGGAACCGAAACCGGCCCTGGCAAACAGCTCGGTCGGCGCCCCTGGGGGGGGAGGGCCGAGCTGGTTGATAGGCCCGGTTTCGCCCGATTTGGTTACAGCGGCTGATATTGCGGGCCCCCGGTTACAAAAACGGCGCCCTGGGGCCCAAAACCGGCCCCCAACCTAGCGGCCCACCGGGGAAACGCCCGGTGCCTGCTATGGCCAGTCCGGCCCTGCCTGTGCCTAAGGCACCCCCGCACCTGATGCCAGCGTGACGGCGCACGAGAGGGACATCCGGCCTCCCTGTCCTGCAGTCACCCGCCTGCCATGACTCCAATAAGGCAGAAGAATACCAGAGGCTGTGTCCAGCGACCCGCTGAGCATTAGGTGAGCCCCGCGGGTAGGACCATATGCAGCAGGAGAAGAGAGACATGTCCCAAGTGCATGCACATAGCCGCCTGGCACAGTGAGAAAATGCCCCGCAGGTAAGGGTAATGCGGACAGACCGCAGCGAGTGCACCCACATAGTAAAGCACGGACTGCAGCACCGGGAAGCCTGCTATGACCATATCTAAAGAGGCACTACTCACCGGGGAGACGTGAATGCGGTGGCACCGACCGGGGTGAAGGCCAGCGGAGGACACGCTGCCTGGACGCACTGGCTCGGGGTGACACCCAATGCCTGGAGTTTATGCGAGGGAGAGGACCGAGGCTGCACCGAGAGCAGAGCCTTGCACAGGCAGCCCCAATGCCTGCAGCGCCGCTGTGGGGCGGCTCCAAACACTATGATGGGAGCTTATCAGGGGCACTAGAACTCCTGCACTAGCGCTAAGAGCCCCGCACCAGCATCTCCAGAGGCCCGCAGTGTGAGGGAAGCGCTGCGGCCTTGTGAAGAGAAGCGGCTATAACGCCGCAATGCTGCCAGACCCCGTGTGGCTCGTAATGACTGCCACAGCGGGGAAGAAGTAGCGGAAGCACCGCAGTTAAAGTTTCCCAACACCTGCGGCAGTTACCTGGTCCAGAAATCGGAAGGCTCGAGGAGGTGCTGCGGGCCAGCGTGAGAAAGTGCAACTACTTCACAGGGGGTCTCTGCCACATGTGCTTGCTTGCTGGCTGGCACATACGGAGGCCCTGCAGGTGAGAGAGGCATGGCTGTTCCTGGCACTGCTGTGATGGGAAATGGCACTGCCCCATGACGTTTCTCAGAGCAATGAGTTATATGCACACAAATGAGAGCCACGGGCAAAGAGAACGCCACACGCTGCCTATCACCTCGGAGGGAGAGACTGACCACTCCAGCAAAGAGAAGAGAGTTAAGTCCCAAGCAGCACAGCAAGGCCCCAAAGCAGCAATCCCACAACATGCAGAAGAAGGCTGTGAGAGACACAGCCAGGACTGGTGCTGAGTGCACCACCCGCCCCCCAGTGGCCGGAGATCACTACAGCAGCAGCAAAGAGTCCCCAAGAAGCACTATGCTGCAGAGCATAAGAAAAGGCTGCGCCTAGCATGAAGAGGAGAGCATCAGAAGCTGAGCATTGCAAGCCCTGAATGGTAAGAAGTCACCACCACAAGAAAGAAGAGCAAGCACGCCAAGTGCCAGAAAAGGCACATTGAGGAAGGACCAAGAACGCAAAATCCGAGGTGCGCCAACTCATGCACCCAGAAGTTTGACAGCATGGGCAGGCACCCCGGAGAGAGAGACCTCTCCACAGAGAAGAAGCAATGCTGAAGGCAGCAGGGAGAGCCTCCACCTCTTCACTGCACCAACACCAGCGGAGCCCCGCAGTGGGCCAAAGACAACACAGTGTCATCCCTCACACTGCCTCAAGACGGAGTCGCCAGTGGCCCAAGACAGGCAAGAGGAGAGTCGCACACTCTACATGGCAAGCTGCCACCGCAACATGTGCTCCAACGGCATGTGACACATGGACAGATGCCACATCGCACTTGCAAGCAAGGAGCACGTCACACGAAGTGACTGACCCCGCCAAGTATGCCTGAACGGAGGCAGGAGCAGGTGCTACGACTGCGCAGGCTCAAGGCGCAAGCACTACGCCCTCGAGTGAAGAAGGTGACCTGCCATCCTGGTAGAGAAGCACCGCAAAGACCCCGGAGGAAGGGATTGGACCAGCAAGAGGCAATCCCATCACCATGAAGAACCAGATGACCACAGGTGCGCTGGAGAGACCGAGAGGAGAAGAACAAGGACTCGCACCGCCACAAGACAAGGGCGCACCCGGAGACACTAGACAGCCACCAAGGCGGTCCGACGTCCCTGGAGACAGCTCACTGGGAGAACCAAATGTAAGCCGCAGCTAGCACGAACTGCGTTTCTTCTCCAACGCTTCCAAGTGCGACCGTCCATTCCAGAGCATCGACAGTCTAAGTTGGACGGCATCCCTGCTCCTGACCGCAGAGGCCACGGGTGAAGAACAGCCTCAGCAAGACAAAGATACGTGACTGCAAAGTCCCTCCAGACATCCTCTCTCCCAGCAAGTCGTCACCACCTGTCGTCCAGGTTCAATGGCAACCACAACATCACTGTCATGTGCATCACCCCATCCGCCCAAGGAGCAACATTTTCACCGGGGTGGAGCCTTGCATCTGCAGAAGAATTAAGAGACTGAGGCACCCCCATCAAAATGAGAGAATCTCGACTCCATTGACTCATCGTTCGTGCCCAGTAGACTCTGGTTAAATTGTGGCCGTGTGCCGAGATGCTCGGGTGCTCCCAGCTGCACCTGTCCACTATAGTCCTACGGACTGCCTCTCTTGACCAAGAGACTGTGTGGTGTCCTATGTGAATGTTGTTTCCAGATGTTGGACTTTGTTTTATTTTTTAATAAAGTTTGGGAGGAATATAGGGTCATGCTGGACACGTTCTAGTGTCTCAGCCGACACTTAGCCAGCCACTCCCTCGTGGGAGTAGACACACTTGCACCCCACACACATCCATCACAGGCGTCATGAGTGACGGCGCCCTGCAAATAAAAGTGCCTGGGTGCATGTGCTTGTGGCCAGTTCCAGTACCCTAATACTATGTGTCCATCATTAGTAGCATGTGGGCCCCGGATCCACAACACCATACCCACCACCACACAACATTGGCGGGTTACCATCTTGGCACTCACTCATTGAAGTGATATAATCTAAAGAATTAAAAAGCAAACTTCCAATTGTTTAAGGACACAATTTTAAAAATGTTCACAGGACATGTAATTTACATGCGGAATCTTTTGATGGCAGGACTCGGCTTTGGCTCTTAGAGCCACGTCAGACCCCCCTGGCTTGGCTCTATCTAGTGATTTTCTGGCTGGTCCACCTTTCGGGAGAACACAGTAGGATGTCAGAGAAGGTCACCTACCTGGTGACGAGGGCAGCCTACAAAGGAGGGGGAACATGGCATGGGCAACGTTGTCCCTTGCAAAGCCCGACTTGCACAGGCATTGTCGCACACCAAGGCACTCCTGCACACCCCAGCACACGCTGTGCACTCCTGCACACCCTGTGCTCTCCTGCACACTCCGGCACATGCTGTGTGCTCCTGCACACCCATCACATGCTGTGCACTCCTACACACCCCAGCACAAGCTGTGCACTCCTGCACACCACAGCACATGCTGTGCACATCCCAGCACATGGAATTAACTCCTGCACATCCCACCATGGTGTGCACTCCTGCACATGCTGTACACTCCTGCACACCCCAGCACATGATGTACACTCCTGCACACCCCAGCACATGCTCTGCGCTTCTGCACACCCCAGCACATTCTGTGCACTCCTGCACACCCCAGCACATGCTGTGCGCTCCTGTACAGCCTAGCACATGTGGAGGGTAGGCAAATAGTGTAAGATGGGATGTGCAGAGCAAGGATACTAAGGGATCCATCACATCTCAGCCAATACATTTTGTCACTATTTATCTACCACCAATTTCCTGATAGGAAAAAAATAACTAGTGAAAACCTTCTCATTCAGAGAAGAAAGGTCGAGACGAATAGTTTTAAATCTGAATGGCTTTTCAGCATCAGATCTTTAGGGAGCCCCGGTTTCAATGCTCAAGAGAGAAAGCAGGAGAGAGAGAAAACGTGTTAGGAGGGTGGAAACGAGATATAATAATGACCCTACACAATGAACGTGGGGGCATATTTATGAGCCCCTTTGAGCCGCTCTTGCACCACGCAACGTGGTGCAGGAGCAACACAACTTAAAAATCACATATATGAAGCCACGCAAGGCCACCTTGCGTGGCCCTGAGTGGCTTTATAAATCTCGAGTAATGCAACGCAGCACAAATCGCTGCGTTGCATTACTCTGTGCCAGGGAGGCGTTTCCATGGGTGTTGCATGGATGTTCCCACACAACACCCATGGATTTTGACGCAATCCCTGATTTACCAGAAGCGGTAGACCTGGGAAGCACCAAAAACCTACTCTTCCCCAGGTGAGGCGTAACAAGGAGAAATATTTATTTCTCCTAGTTTGTTCCTCTTTCTATGTGAGCTGAATTCTGCAGCACACATAGGAAGAGTAAAAAGCCTCGGGGATTATTTTTGTGCAGGAAGGTGCCCCTTCCTGCACAAAAAACATCCTGCCTCCAACGCAGGCACCGTGGTGCAAGGGTGCCTGCTTTGGCGCTAGGCAGCCAAAAGGGCACCAGCATAGTGAAAAGGCAGGAATGTGCTGTATGGCCTTAAATACAGCACATTCCTGCCCTTTCCTTGTCACACAGTGCAGCGTAGCCCTTAGTATCCTATGCTTCGACCTGCCAGAGAGGACAGAGGGTTCCTAGCATCAATGCTGATCCTGCACAAGTTAGTCCTTGATGAAGGACTGTGATGGGAAACCTACTTAATTGATTCGTCCCTGGGATTGGCTGCCGTTCCAAGATGCTAAAGCACCTATTTGCATAAAAGAAGAATCCTTACACCAATGCACACTTGACCATACATGCAACGTAATGGAAGGACTATTTTGCAGAGCAAGAATATGTGAAGCGTCCTCTGACCTCCAGCTGAAAGCGGTCAGAAAGAGTGAAAATGGTCTGTGGAGCTCTGCAGTGGAACTTTCCTTCTCACACTTAGTCTATCATACATCAGGCTGGTACCCCTGAAAGCTGGGGCCCCTGAAAACTTTGGAACTATCACCACCAAAAATCAGGTGAGACACATGCAGCCTTCAGAAATCCCTAAAGCTCTGGAAGTCTAAACTCAAAATGCAAAACTATAGTAAACATCGATACCACTGCTACAAAACATGATTGCCATGCTGGTGGCATGTTATGGCAATATCCACCAGCAACCGAGGGCACCATCATCAGGGGCGCAGCTGGAGGGGTTAGGGGGGGCGGGAGTCCCGTCTGTCGACTACCGCCATCCCCTCTGGCCCCGAGAACAAGTCGTCCATCAGCCGCCACCCCAACCCCCCCTTACCTGCATCCAGGCGGCAAACTTACCCCAGGTGGCAGTATGTCTAGCTATGCTGCTGGCCATCATGAGGTGGGAGCCAGACTGCCCCCAGTACCAAACAGAACACATAGAAGGGACATCTGTAAACTCCATATTGACAGAATAGTAGGTGAGCATCGCAAAAAGGAAACATTGACGCAATTTCTCACATAATAGGTAAGCCCTTGCTTGCTGCCATTGATATGTTGACTGTGATACTAATAAGGAGGTGTCGGTACATTTGCAGATTTTCTGGGCAGCGCTAAATTGTATGATAAAACTGTGTGGTCTTTGCACTTGTTTTACCACAAAGTTTTCTGTATATGTTAGCATGGCCCCAGCAGTAATCTGTAAGTAGGGAGGAATTTGTAGATCGTCCAAAGAAGGAAAGATGTTAGCTTATCATATTTACATACATAGAAGAGGTAGGTACATAGAGATGTAGAGTTAGAGAGAGGTAACGCGAAAGGGGTGACGTAGAAGAGTTTAGGCAAAGCAAAGAGAGAGATTTGAGACAGAAAGACTATTTTGTAGGTCTCACCCACGGACTGGTATTAGCTTTTAGCTGTCTGTTTTTGAAGACCTATTGTAGAGCATACCAATACCTTTAGTGGGTGAAGAGTCAGCCCATTGCTTAGCACTGGTTGGATTTCTTGTCCGTCTCGTTTGCTCGCTTCTTATTCAATGGTTTTCCTCCCTCTTCTTGTGTTTATCCTTCCCCTGAAGCATAGCTACTTCATGATCAGTTTGATTGGATTACTTGGATCCTTCCACTGCTTACATTAGGAAAATTACTTTTTATTTTATTTTTTAAGCACTCCATGCAAGTACATATATTTGTTTGCTCACTCTGCTGTTTCCACATTCATGTTGCTGCCCCTTCATCAACCATGACTCCTTGTTGCTCCTTGCAACCCCCCCGCCCCCCGACCCGGCACCCCCTTTCTGGCCTTGACCTTGAACTACCACCACACCCCCACCCACTCCTCCCACCCTCACTCTTCCCACGTCACATTATTTTTTTTCATTTTCTTTTTTGGAGGTACCAGCTACTAAGCTTTGGTACCAGTTTGCTCACTTTTTTCTTTCCAATATGCTTGCACAGATATTTTTAATTCACTTCTCCAAAAATGGCATCTTAAATCTCTGAACGGTAAATGAAAGTAATAAAAATAAAATGGGCACTGCATGCATGATGCATGCACATGTACAAGTCATCACACTGGAAACTTTATTTGTTTTTGCAGGTACTGTCCTGCATTGGCAAAAAATATTTTTCCCCTTTTTGCAGGTGTTGAAAAGCACTGGCAAACCCAAAAGAACCTGCAATCCCCATGGTAAGATTATAAATCTATGTGGTTTAATTACCATCAGCTGCCTCGAAGTGTAAAATTTAAGCTTGGGCAGCCCAGGCATACACACTAATTGTATGTGAAGCTGGCACGCCCAGTTGTCCAAATAAAGATAATCTGTTTTTATGCACATTATTGTGGCTTCTAAATCCTCAGTGAACACTTTACCAGGAGGCCCCTTAGAAGGTGGGGATCTTGGGCAATTGTTAACTTTGCACATGCATTAAAATGACTCTGCAGGCATTTTCCTCCTGCTGCTGGATTGTAAAGGGTTTTAGCAGGACCTGTTGCGGGGTGTACCCTAGTCTGGACTGGCAAAACAATCTCTCACAGAGAAAAAAAAATGTGTGCGTCTTTCTGCATCTCAGTGTTCATGGGGGATATTCTCAAGAACGTGTGTTAACTATCGCCAAATTCGCCAAACGCAACTTCTCAAATCGCAGTCTATCGCGGGAAAATAACACCGTATTAACGCAGTATTCTCAACCCGGCGGCACCATGCGATAGTCTCACGATAACGCGACAAATGCCCGTGTTAAAATTAACGCGACGCCGAAAGAATTGGAAACATGAACGCGAAAAAAGTGGCGATGTCCCCAATGGCGATACAAAAATCAGCGAAAACCAGCGACAGGCCTGCGATTCCCACGCGTCATGCGTGAGAATGCACTATAAAAGCAGAGAGAAAAAAAAAGACAAAAAAATGTAACTGCGTAGCACCATGGACGCACCCGGACCAAGTGCAGAGGACAACGTGAACCCCACAAGCCCCACAGACGACCAGCCAGGAACCCCGGGGCCGGGGAAGGGCAAGGAGAAGAGGAAGACTGGGTTCAGTCCGCAGGAAAACCGGATCATCGTCACGGAGGTGACAGAACACTACTAACAACTGTTCGTCACCTCCACTGTGTCATCGGCAACACAAACGAAAATATGGCAGTCCATCGTGAACAACGTGAATGCAGTCGGAGTGTTGAGGAGGTCAATGGAGGTCAAGAGGCGCTAGCATGATGTGAAAAGCCAAACCAAGCAGAAACTCGCTGCCAACTGGAAGGCAGCAACGCCGACTGGAGGTGGGAGTCCTGCGCCACAGGAGGAGCTGGATGAGCTGGAGGAAATGGTGGCCACAGTCATCAGTGCGGAGACGGTGCAAGGAGTTGGGGGTCCGGACACTGCTCGATATGACCTGACCCAACAGCAACAGGGTGAGTAACGACCAGGGACTGGGGGGACGGGGGGAGACGGGCACAATGGCACACATGCACAATTATGTGTAGCACACTGCACACCCACAATGACTGTGGAACATGTCCCTGATGGCCTTGGCACACTGCAGCACACATAGAAACACCAAGTAGGCCCCCGTCCACCATGTGCACAAATGCCCCCCCCCCCATCACCAATCCCACAACCTACCCATGCACATGTGCTGAACCCAGCAAAGCAGCGGCTCTGTGAGCCACACTGACAATGCAAGTGACACTGCATGACCAATAACATGGCTGCAGTCAAAATACATGACATGGTGCACAACACGACACTGAGGTGGCCCAGTGTGGATAACATCCTCAAAGGAGCAGGTCACACCCTGACACATCCACGTGCACATACAACCCCTGACGTCAACAACACATCTGCAGACAAACAATGCACAAGAGTCCAAAATCCGTCCAAGAGCACAAATGACCCAAGTCGCCAACATCTCAGCACCGTAAAAGCACACAAGTCAAAGGCACACCGCCTCAAAGGGATAAGGGGCCGCTAAATCAGAGCTGCAGGGGCGACTCTCCCACAATGCAAAACCAAAGGGGATGATGGACGGAGTGTTGAACATTGCAAGCACTCACCCCCAGTCAACTGATCTGGGTTTAATCCATCATCATTCTTTAGCTCACTCCGCCACCCCAGTTCAGACATGGCCATATGCAAATCAGTCTGACCCTGTACCTCATGGGAACAGTCCAGCCCGAACTGCCAAGCCATGTCTTCCCTGGACCGGAAACAAGCATCCTGGGACCGGTTTCTGGCTTACAGCCGTCATCAGCCAGGCTATCTTGAATCCAGTGGCAAAATGAGCAAGGGACCCACGTCTGGGCATACCCTGCCAACTTAGGGCGAACATAGCAAAACCAAAGGGGATGATGGACGGTGTTTTGAACATTGCAAGCACTCACCCCCAGTCAACTGATCTGGGTTTAATCCATCATCATTTTTTAGCTCACTCCGCCACCCCAGTTCAGACATGGCCATATGCAAATCAGTCTGACCCTGTACCTCATGGGAACAGTCCAGCCCGAACTGCCAAGCCATGTCTTCCCTGGACCGGAAACAAGCATCCTGGGACCGGTTTCTGGCTTACAGCTGTCATCAGCCAGGCTATCTTGAATCCAGTGGCAAAATGAGCAAGGGACCCACGTCTGGGCATACCCTGCCAACTTAGGGCGAACATAGCAAAACCAAAGGGGATGATGGACGGAGTGTTGAACATTGCAAGCACTCACCCCCAGTCAACTGACCTGGGTTTAATCCATCATCATTCTTTAGCTCACTCCGCCACCCCAGTGCAGACATGGCCATATGCAAATCAGTCTGACCCTGTGCCTCATGGGAACAGTCCAGCCCGAACTGCCAAGCCATGTCTTCCCTGGACCAGAAACAAGCATCCTGGGACCGGTTTCTGGCTTACAGCCATCATCAGCCAGGCTATCTTGAATCCAGTGGCAAAATAAGCAAGGGACCGACGTCTGGGCATACCCTGCCAACTTAGGGCGAATATAGCAAAACCAAAGGGGATGATGGACGGAGTGTTGAACATTGCAAGCACTCACCCCCAGTCAACTGATCTGGGTTTAATCCATCATCATTCTGTAGCTCACTCCGCCACCCCAGTTCAGACATGGCCATATGCAAATCAGTCCGACCCTGTACCTCATGGGAACAGTCCAGCCCGAACTGCCAAGCCATGTCTTCCCTGGACCGGAAACAAGCATCCTGGGACCGGTTTCTGGCTTACAGCCGTCATCAGCCAGGCTATCTTGAATCCAGTGGCAAAATGAGCAAGGGACCCACGTCTGGGCATACCCTGCCAACTTAGGGCGAACATAGCAAAACCAAACCGCTAAATCAGAGCTGCAGGGTCGACTCTCCCACAATGCAGCACATACACATAGCAATCACAGCACATCGACATTGACGACAATGTGGTACAAAGTGCCACACTTACACCACAGAACAGAGGACACAACTGGTGGCGCATGTGCGTAGAAACTGGCCAACCACATCAGGCATAGCAGGAAACTGTCAGATGATAATGTACGAGTACAACCTCACATCCGTCATGTAGTCGAAATGTCCACTGTCTCCCATCAAATACCCAGCTCCTCCAAAACAGTCACAATGTACATTGTCATGCAGTCTGTATGTAAACATGTACAATGCGTGCACATACATGGAACACACTGTTAACCTGCATCTCCCCTTCTCATTGCAGAGGGACAATCAACACCTCCTGCAGAGCAGACCAGACATCTCTTCAGTGATGATGAGGAGGCCCCCCTGGCCATCTGCTCCGACACCCTCCAACGACTCGTGGACAGCCTCCGCACCCCACCTCCAGGAGCAGGGCAGCCCAGCTGCATCGAGGTGATCCCACCCCCTGCACAGACCACACAGCAGGAAGCACCCACCACCACGGCTGGCTCCCAGCACTTCATCGAAGAACACATGGCATTCCAACGCCGTGTGTCAGACTGCCAGAGGGGGCTGGCTGAACAGGTGCGGGTGGGTTTCGACCTCATGGCAGCCAAACTAGATGCCATACGTGGGTGTCTTAGTCCCATCAGGGACCACTTACAGTCCCTAACAGACACCCACAGTCCGCTCCATGCCCTACAACAATCCTTGGCTGACCTCGCTGGAGCCATTACTCGGATACAAGAACTGTCTAGTCAGAGAGGCTCCAGCGACGACAGCACAAAGTTGGCACAGATGCGGAGGACAATGGAGTACATGGAGCGGATGCAGGCAGGAAGGATGGCTGCCACGGCTGAACACCAGCGAGATGTAGCTGGGATCTTCCATGCCCTGCAGATCCCCATCTTGCCATTGCTGCCACAGAGCCTGTCCCAGATGACTGCTGCAGGAACTTCGACACACACATCTCCGCCCCCTGATGTGTCAATGGCACACAGTGATGCAGCCATACCACCTCCGCCCCCTGATGTGTCAGTGGCACACAGTGATGCAACCACCACACAAACCTGGCACACCTGACACAGAAGACATATCAGAGGACGAAGATGTGGATGGTAATGACTGTGTCAAAAAGGAGGTTGTAGCATTCATCCCCCGCCATATGGCCTGTTTCTGCTTGGTACAGCCCTCTGCATCATGCCCTGGTACAACACCTTCCACTGTCCCCCGACACACTCTGCGACATTCACCTGGACCCCGACATGGACTGCCATATCTGCTCTGGTTACCAATGACACAGCAAACAGGCTGCGGACTCAACCCTTCCTCTACCGATTAACTTGTCATTCCCTAAAGGACTCTGTTTGGCCCTCCACTGGGCAACCATGTAATGTGGGGTGTGCATGGCCATGTACTGCTCCAGCTCCGACACTCCACAGGATGTGAATAAAACATTCCTAATCACACAGATGTGTCATGTCTATGTTCACTCAAGTATAACAGTATGGATGACTGTAGGGACATTGATTGCACAAAAAGGTACACCCTGGGAAATGACATCAATGCGCATGTTTGACCGTGACACACATGGCCAATTAGATGACTGTGAAGGTGTGAACTAGCTGTGGCTTCATTGATCATGAACAACAATCTCGCAACCCCCCAACGTAGCCCCACGTCCATGTATTAAATAGGGCTGTGTGTAAAAATGTCAGTCGGTAGGAGGCACAAAGTAGTGTCCCACATCACATGTGACAACAGAACATCTCTTCGCATACCTACACACACTCAACTGTGTGGACACAGCCTGGTTTGATGGAACACATTGATCCACATGGCAAGAAGTTGGACACCATACTCACATTGCTGAAGACACTTAAGCGCACAGGTCTACCAGCAACTCTCCCAACCACAATGTCTGGCTCACAGAGGTGGAGCTGGCAATAGGGACTCACCCCTAAGTGAAATGCGTCAGTCAGTCCCTCCCTGTGTACGGACAATGCTCATTGAGGCACACGATTTGGCATGCTAATCAACACTCATCACAGTTGAACACTAGTGAAGTTGCGTACACTTTATTAGCATGTGCGTGTCAGTGTATGATGCATTGGTCTGCATGTTGTGGCCCTTGTCTTGCCCGTACTAACAGGCAGCAAAGGAACATGTAGAGGTGCAAGACATGGGGAGGCACAAATGAACACCAATCATTACGGATGCCAACGGTCTCAGCCCACCTTGCCTTGCTGGACGAGTCATGTGGTGTTTGGCGAATGCTCATTGCACCGTGTCAGGGGACACCACTCACAGCCCATGGGATCTGCATAGTCCTGTACCACCGGACTGCGCTGACTGTCTGCTCTGCTGACAGTGAGCAGGTGAAGGAGTCCAACAAGGTCCCATGTAGTACTACATTGCCATGTGTGTACTCTCCCTCCAGCGGTGTGTCAGGTTGAGGAACGTTGCCAGGCGCCGCTGTCCACTCACCTTGCACAGGTGTGTGTCAACCCGCAGTCTTGCACGCACATGCATTCTGAGTCCAGGTGAATGCAGCCATGTCCACTGTTATGGTGGGATATGTGTCCATTTCTACAAGATGCAAAAGGGTGTTGGGACCTGTGCTATGGGTTACAATCTTTTGTGGCTGCAGGAACGTAGTTACTCGTCCATGAAAATGAGCGCAGCTTCATGGGCAATCAGTTCCAAGAGTACGTCGTTGTCGACTTCAACTAACACGGGGGCGAGCCAATCCATTAGCTGGTCCAGACAGATGTGCTCCGTCCACGCCGTTTCACCAATCCGCAACACAGCCCAATAGGGGAGCGCTTCGATGTGGTCACTGCACACGAGGAATTGTGCAATCTCACATGCACAACTGCCAGCACATACGACGAATACCAAGGCATCCCATGAACGGGTATCACGGTTACACTCCTGGTCATGGTCCAACAGGGGGCGCGCACACATGTCATAATCCAGTTCAGCTACTGTTGTGTTGGATAGGCAGACATCCATGGGCCACTCGAATATGCATGATCGACAGTGGAACCAGGACTGGACGCGGGTGACGTACGCAAGACGGAAGCTCAGATGGTAACTGATGCGCAACACTACAAATGCAGCATTCGGTCACGGTACAGTTTCATGTGACAGGGGTTGTGCATGTACCCGGGATGTTCTGACATTGCGTTGTTCACTCTCATAGAACCGGCACTCTTCTGACCTGCGGCTCTTATGTGGATGATATGCCACAGCTCGGAGCAATGAGTCGTATGAGTGTGCAAATTTTGGAGGTATGGGTTGTCCAGTACATAAGTGTCAAGGCCATTCCATGCAGGAGTACCTCGAGCAAGGACTTGTGTGTGTGGGGTGTGGATACGTTGATCTTTCATTAGCGCTGTGTGTAGTGTGGGAGTCGTCATCATCTGCCATGGTATCTCTCTCAGGGGGTGCCTGCAGCATGCAATTCCAAGGTCGGAGGTGCAGATGTCCTTCCGCCAAGAGTGGAGAGGTGTAGTGCAGCAGCCAGGGCAACTGACTTCGGAGCACAGGGCTCTCACGGTTCGATCCCCGGCTCCGGCGGCAGCTCAGCTCAGCACCTTGTGACTCTGGGCAATAGCTCACTTAATTTCCACGACGGCCCCCAGCGCCTTGAGACCCGTAAGGGTGAGTAGTTCGCGCTTTACAAATACGGATTTACATTTTTTTTTTTTTTTTCCCCGCCTTCTGTATTGAGAAAAAGGGGCTTTCATCCCTAATGTTAGTCAGACTACTGCTTGTATCCTGGGAATGTGATGCGTCTTTCGCGCTGCAATTGAGGCTAGGCCTTGGGCTTATGGTGCACCAAAAGCGATGAACACACACAACAGTTGCCATGTATGAGCCAAGACCCAGAGCGGCCTTGCGCTCCTTGTACAATCCCTTCGTCCGCGGACGCCCTCCGGCTGCATGCAACATTGCAACATTGTCGATTGCGGGCCGTGTGGCGCAGACACTGCAACAGAGACACACGCATCAGTTGGTTTCCTGTGCAGCCCAGATATGAACCACGCCCAGAGGCCAGGGATAATTGTTCACACCCCTACGCTGGCCTGGCGTACGCCGAGCCAGCCCACTCGGCTTACGTATAAAGGGGACGACGACGACGCTACGTGTCCCAGTTCTTCCCCACTGCCTGAGATGACATGGCTGCGTCCGCCTGGCATATGATGAGACTCAATCATATAGGGTCCATGACTTGCGTAGCACGGAGTCGGTGGCACCGGTTACACTGCGGCCGGCACTGGCCTACCGCCACGGGACGGTGACTTTCAGTGCACTGAGGTTGGGGCACCTAAAGTGCTGAGCGGGTGTGCAGCCTGCGATGATGCCGTGTGCACGGATATGGTCTCTGCCATTGCAATATCAAGACCCAGAATCAAGTGTGCGACCTGGTGGACCGCAGTGTAGGCCTGAGCCAGCGGGCAGCGCGGGCCTACCACCACGTGGCGTTGCCTCGAGGTTCACAGAGTTAGTGGCACCTATAGAGCTGAGCGGGTGTGCAGCCTGCGAGGATGCCGTGTGCACTGATATGATCTCTGCCATTGCAAAATCAAGACCCAGAATCAAGTGTGCGACCTGGTGGACCGCGGTGCGGGGCTGCATGATGTGGAGGCTGCCAAGGTCGCGGGCACCGGGCTTGGAGCTTGCACCAGCACATGGTGGGCCCTCTTGGAGACACGCCGGTGGCAGAAGGTGAGCAGTGAGGCCTGGGTGCGCAGGGGCGGGCAATCCCCGCTGGGCGGCGGGAGGGGCTGGGGTGCAGCAGCCTGTGTGCGCAGGGGCGGCCAAGCGATGTTGCCGTGTGCAATGATATGTACTCTGCCATCATTAGCTGTGGACTCCGTTTCAGATGAGGGACCTGGTGGACTGCAGTGTATACCGGCACGTGGTTGGAGACACACCGGTGGCAGCAGGTGAGCTGTGAGGCCTGGGTGCGCAGTGTCGGCACTGTCCCTCCCTGTCCCTCTCTTCCTTTCACTGTCTCTCTCTCTCCCTCTCTTTCTCTATCTTTCTCTCTCTTTCTCTCTCTCACTCTCCCTCTCTTTCTTTCACTGTCTTTCTCTCTCCCTCTCTTTCTCTCTCTCTCTCACTCTCCCTCTCTTTCTTTCACTGTCTCTCTCTCTATCTTTCTCTTCTCTCTCTCTCCCTCTCTTTCTTTCACTGTCTCTCTCTCCCTCTCTTTCTCTATCTTTCTCCCTTTCTCTCTCTCACTCTTTCTTTCACTGTCTCTCTCTCCCTCTGTTGCGCTCTCTCTCCTTCTCCCTCTCTCCCCCTTTCTGTCTTTCTCTCTCCCTCTCTTTCACTCTCTCTCTCTCCATTTCTTTCTCTCTCTCTTTCTCTCTCTCTCTGTCCTTTGTTGAGCGCATGACACACCTTATCTTCAATTTTGTCTTGCAGGCTGTGACTTACAGATTGTCCAGAGGAGACCCGCCATGACTCTTCCAATTATTAGTGTTGAGTTAAATTTGAATAAAATAATTATCTAAGATGTATGAATGTTTTTCCTTTTTCTGACCACACATGAATGTTAATTGTTGTACTTGTGCGACATCAGGCGAATTGTTGTGTTCATGAATTTGTAAGGTAGACGTGAAATATCTTTGTCCCGGGGGGTGGGGGGTGTGCCCGGGGTAGGGCCCGGGGGGGGCGGTGTCCTGGGGGGGTGGGGGGCCTGGGTGTGGTGGCGGTGGGTGTAGTGGCCCTCTTGGGGCTCCGAGCTGCATGATCAGTAGCTCAATGGCATCTGTTGTTCTTCAGGTGTGGCTCTGGGCTGGGCTCCTTTTCATGGTGCAGGTTGTCGTCCGACTTAACACCAGGTAGGAGCTGGTGTTAAATCCCTGCTGCTAACGCGCCTTATCGCATGTTTTTGATTCTTATCGCCGATCTGGCTGGTCGTTGAGAATGTTGCGAAGTGGTGTTTCCGCTGCTTTTTGCACGGTTACGCCTACTCTGCATATCATTAGCGTTAATTGCCAGTGTAATCCGTGGCGATGTTTTTTGCGCCTGCTATCGCAGGAAAACTGGTAAAGTCGGCTGTTAGCACCTGCTTGTGAATAGTGCGATGAATTTATCCCCACTTTGGCTGTGAGAAAGTGCCTCTAACTCGGCGATGAGTCCTTGAGAATATGCCCCATAGTTTCTTATGATGTACTGCTGTATCATATATGGGTACATGCATCATCAAAACCCCATCAGGAATTTAAGGTTGACCATACATTTATCGGTTCAATATATGCAGAAATGTACTAGTCCCAGGTTCATTTTTTCACCAAACCGAAAATAAATATAGATAAACTCAGACAAAATAAGCAAAAACAAGTATAGATAAACAGATGGACATTTAAAAACAAAATATTAAATACCATAAAACTTGGAGCCCTAATTATAATCGGGGTCCTAATGGACAAAAGCCTAGCTTGATGAACGACCAGATGCTTTTCAGTTAGTTAGTTTCACGTGTCAACACCTGGTTGATTGACCAATTAACTCCGAGTTCTGCTGGAGGACAGAGGTTTAGCCCTTTTCACTGTATGGGTGCCACTTTTGGTCCTTACATCAAATTACAAATATACTAATTGAATACTTCCACTCGCGGACATAAAATGAGAGTCTTGAAGATGCATAAAATTCTCATTGTCATCTACCACACTAAAATGTATATAAACAAATTTATTTTAGGGATTCTGGAAATTAAATGCTGTCAAGCCGATCATTTTAATATTTCAATATGGTTCATAGTTGTACAGTCAATTTTCTGACAGTAGCAGTCCTCAGGCTAACCTCGCCTAATCTAATCTCACTAAAATCAGAACTATGCAATTTGCGCCAAATTATATAGCGATGTCTCTACCAATTATTATTCCGTCACCTAAGAATTTGCAACAATAAAACAGAATGATATGAATCTTTCAATCAACATTAGACTTCCTCATACATTTAACATTAGGTGTACAAACAGGTATTTTATCAACAACCTATTTTAATTGTCACCAGAAAACTAATAAACAATGAATGAATCAAAGAATAATAAATACAATCATCATTTGTATGTAACAATCCAGTGCATTAATACATTGGCGAAATACAGTGCTCAAGAATATGTAAGTGACAATGATTGCAGTTGGGTGCTGAATGTAAAATAGCGCGTAGTGAGCGGTGTCACTTCTCTACCAGTGTGGAGTTTAGGACAGTGCAATGCCATATGAACTGTGCTACATCTACATAAACTGTAGTGCTGGGAAAATTACATCAGTTAGGATACTGGGATGCCTATAATGATAATATAGTGCCTGTTGATTTATAGTTCTTGGTGCACTCTTAGATATAAATAATATTGGGGGAAATTAAGCACTTGAGGGCTGCTGGGTTTGCAGCTTGGGATTCTGTAATATACGTTTCCTCAAATGGCATGTTTGTTTAGAAAAAGTGTAGCTATACTGAGTGGGCAGCTAACTTCTTTTGGTATTGTATGATAACATTGGTAAACCAGTTTTGCGCTGCCATGATATTGATCAGCATTAGTTTATGTTTGACGAGAATTGCATGCAGTTTTTGGAATTGCAATATATTGCAACAAGAAACCGATGTTGGTATTTTACCAAGTAATGTACTGTTGAAATAGATTACCTGGGAAAAGCAATATTTTGTGTGCTGATTTGATGTCCAATTAAAGTTCACAACTGGAATTATTTTAGGCGTTGACATATTGAGTTTCTAGTTTACACTGGAAATTGGAAAAAAATAAGTTTTAGGCTTTAATAGATTTAATTTCCAGTTAGAATTGGTAACCGAGAAAACAATTTTTATGCCTTAACAGATTTGATGTCCCTTTCTACCTCGATATTGGGAAAACAATTTTTTGAAAGGTGTTATAATTCGAAAACCACATATTAAATCTGGGAGAATGGCTGTGATATTGATCAAATTACGCATGTTTCCTCTCCTTGGGAAGGATTTGATACGATCTTATTAATTCTCACCAATACTTTCATTACAGTATTAAATACAAAATTCCAGTGACCAGTCCAAGGACTGACCAATTTCTTGAATAAATGAATCATGAGTTGAAAACTAGGCATATTAAACTAGATAAAGAGATTTTGGCATGCAAAAGGTGATGTGTGTATTTGTACTGGAGAGTTATATTTAAACTTGATGGGTCCTGCTCAACAGTAATTTTATTGTTGTGGTTTTTCAGCTACAACCTCTGTCTGGACCTTCTGGCGGACAGCTTCTGTAGCCCACAATCTACAAGCAGACTGGAGAACAATTTCTTGAAGACTGCAACAAACATACTCAGGGCCCAACCAAGGTAGATACAAGTCCGAGATGGGCTCCTAATTCCACCCTAGCCTGCTTCTGGTGTAAGCAGTCTGCTTCCCTCTGCATGGGGGTGTTTAAGGTCTCCTTGATGTTCTCATTCTTAGACCCTACTTTAAAAGCACCCTTTACTCAGACCTAAGGCACCTTTTCTACTGTTGGTCCTCGCCAATGTAGATTTAAAAATAGAGGGATTGGGTAAACTCCCACCTTCTACATTTCCTGTAATTTGAATTTACAATTTTCAGTCACTTAAACTGGTTGTCTGGAGTAGGATTTCTGGTAGTTGTCAAGGGTAAGCCAATGTTTAAATCTCCAAAGAATTTAAGAGTACAATTCAAGCAACTGTTACTCATGGACATCCCAGTGGATACTAAAGGATTTCAAATATCTATCATTAATGAGACCTGGTTATCCGTGCCCTGACAGCCCTGACTAGAGCAGACAAGGGTACTTTTTAATGATAGAATTATTGGAATACCTATTTAGTCAAGATCCACATACTTTATGAATTTGAAATATACTTCCAGTTTAGAGTCAATGCCATATTCTTGCCACCGGATGTCTCTGTTACACCATGCATTGCTAATTACCCCACATATTACATCACTCATGACATCTTCCATGACATCATTGATAATATCACTGCAACATTTGCAGTGAAATTATTGATGAGAAAACTGTGCATGGCGGGAGCGTAAGTTTTATAGTTACATTAGGGCATGAGTTATTGTTACTTGACATAACAATAACTATAACTCCTGATCTTCTATGGTTTTGTGTGTGTAAAATCTGAACCTAACTATTAAGTCCCTGTAACCTTTGTTTTTTCTTTTACACACACAAAACCATAGAAATTCAGCAGTTATAGCTACCTGAGCTAACTAGAACTTATGCCCTCGCAATGCACTGCTTCACATATTACATCACTCATGACATGGTCAGTGACATCACGCATGACATCATCCAGTGAGTGTTTTGTAAAAGTTTGTTCGATTTAAAGATATAAACTAAGCTACGACAGAAGTTAAATTAGTATACTTTCTGTACTACTGAGTGATACTATTTCAAACATATGTTGTCTGAGTGACTGTGTGACTGTCTGTATCAGTGTGAGAGTGGGTGTCTTAGTGGCTGTATGGGTCTGTGAGGGCTTTATGGGTCTGTGAATGGGTGTGTGAGTGGTTTTCTGGGTGTGTGAGTGGCTGTACCAGTGCATGGATGGGTGTGTGAGTGGCTGTATCATTGTGTATATAAGTGGCTGTATGTGTCTGTGAATGGGTGTGTCCTTGTCTGTATGAGTCTGAGTGGGTTTGTGAGTGGTCTCTGACTGTGTGTGTAAGTGTCTGTATGGGTCTGTGAGTGGGTGTAAGTGCCTGTATGGGTGTGTCAGTCACTGTATGAGTATGGGTGTGTGAGTGGTCTCTGACTGTGGGTGTAAGTGTCTGTATGGGCCTGTGAGTGGCTGTGTGAGTGGCTGTGTGAGTGGCTGTATGGGTGTGTGAGTGGGTGTGTGAGTGGCTATACAGGTCTGTAAGCGGGTGTGCGAGTGGTTTTGTGGATGTGTGACTGCCTGTATGGGTATGTGAGTGGGTATGTAGTGTGTGTGTGTTAGAGGCAGTATGGGTCTGTAAATGGGTGTGTTAGTGGTTCTACTGATGTGTGAGTGGCTGTGTGAGTGGTTCTGTGGATGTCATCAGTGATGTCACTGACCATGTCATGAGTGATGTAATATGTGCGGTCATAAGCAGTACTTTGCGGAGGTGTAAGTTATAGTTAGCTCAAATAACTATAACTGCTGAATTTCTATGGTTTTGGGAGTGTAAAATGTGAACCTAACTATAACGTCCCTGTAACCTTTGGTTATTTTTAGTGCATTTCTAAGGTTTTTTTAAAATTCTATTTCCTAACTATAACATTTCTGTAACCTTTGCTTTTTAAGTGAATATATATTTATATATATATATATATATATATATATATATATATATATATATATATACATACATACACACACGCACACACACACACACACACACACACGCGCACACACACACACGCACACACACTAGCTTGATAATTTGGCACTAATGCTTTTAGGAGAAACGTAAGAATTTTCAAATAATATCTGTTTGCAGAATTTAGGAGTTTAAAAGTTTATTCTCCCTTGCAGGACTAGCTTGCAGGACTAACTAGACTAGACACATGAGACTACAGGGATAGCTTCTGCTATCTGGCGATGCATGTGGCTCCCACAGAAGAAGAGAAACACAAGCATAATATAGGCAAGGTTCAAGAGGGACTAAAAATAAATGGTGTTCAAGAAAACACTGCCATTGACCATAATGGGACAGGTGGCGCTGGCCAAAATAGTCCTCTTTCTGTGAAACCTGTACACTCTCTACAGGGCCATGGGTGTCCTCCGCAGTGGGATGTTTCAAGAGTTTAACCAATTATTGGCATCACACAGGTAAACACAGCAAAGTTAAACTGGACACATAAATGCCCCTTGGAGGCGTGAAGATTGGAGTAACAAATTAAATTAAGAAGAGAAGACAACATACTCACTGAGGATTTATCTGACTGTACAACGTTGATTCACTAATTGTCAGACCCGTTGGATAGGAGACCAGTGTGAAGAGGGTAGATCCACTTGACAGTCTGATCAGTGGAAAGTGAACTCAGAGTGAAGGAGAATAAGCCCAACAGGTGAGACTATTTTGTAACAAGATGCGGGTATGATAGACAGAAGATATAGAAAACTAGTGAAAGGAAAAAGATAGGATAGATTAACAGTGAGTAAAAAAGTGGCATTAAGATAAAAGTCGTAAACTGCAAATCACAAGCGGGGGAAATAACGGAGATCCACAGAGAAATTCAGTGGGACACTGCTAAAAATAGTCACCCAGTGTCAACTTAGACAGACAAGTGCTGTGAGAATCAGGGGCACTTGATGTGAGTGGACATTACACAAGACAAAGAATCGAAAACAGCTATATACATTATGGAATACTGGGATTAAATTACATATTTTGGTTGAATACATAATGCAGCTGTCATCCTGAAAGCAAAGTTACTTAATGCCCAAATGAGAAAAAGAAAGATTTTGTTTTTAAAAAAAGAAGTAATATATGATAGGATACAGTTCCCAACTCTGGGTGCCCCAGCACTCCAATTTTTGCAACTGGAGCAGAATTAGGAATGGTTTAAATTAGGAGTAAAGCACACAGGTGAGTGCTGACTTCCTCACAATACAAAAGTAAATGTGAACTTGTTTTCGCAAGACCCTGTCTGTCTCAAGGATACAGAATATTAAATTCATTTTTAGAAAAGTAGAATTCATGTATTTATTGATTTACCTACTTGTTTAGAAAAGCAATGACGTATAGTTGCATTGCATTCCTGATAAAGAGCACTTTTAAAAAGCTAGAAAACATGCTTACAGTATTGAATTGTAAGAAATGGGCCTTGGCTGCTATTCTTCACTCTTGGTCAGGGAAAAATATACTTACTAGAAGTAAGAATTTTCTTGTAGACATTGCACAGAACACATCCTGTCCGTGTACAAGTCGAAGAATAAGATTAATTTGGAGTGATACATAACTACGGTACATAGACCACAACCCTTAAGGGCACTTTTAGGTCTGCCAAAATATTAACATATGCACTTTATATGGCAACTAACAGCTAAACAAATAAAAGCATGTAGTTGTTGGATGGGTGATAGTCTGTATTTAGATAAGCTGCACAAGTGTTTACTCTGAAATGCCAATGCTTAAGGAAAATCTTTAAGAAACATGGTATTTGAAAAGGAAAAGTTGCCATTCTTATTAAAAAGAAGAATGTGCAGGCATATAGGTAAGAGCAACAAAATTCTAGTAGCACAGAGAAACAAGAACCATGAGTCTAAAACAGAGTAGTGTGAGTCCAAAGCTGTAATTAAGGAGTTGTAGCTTCTCTACGTGGCACTTCCAGCCCTGCTTATTAAACTCTAACTTCTATTTTTTATTGTGCAATTTGTGTTAGTGGCCAGAACTGAGATTGTCTTGTTAATTGTTGTTTCCACATTGAAGGATCACTCCTTGTGTTTTAAACACTTTAATTGAATTTACCTCATGCAAGAACGTGACATCATAATTGCTCTTTAGTAGCCTGTATGATATAGATTTTGAATTGAATTTCATGTGTCGGGCATTTACAGGAGAAAGCTAGTTTGGAGACACTAATGGTAAAGCTACAGATTGTGTTAAGGTCTGCAAATCAAGAGCCAACAACAAAATAGACTAGATGGGTTGAGTGGTCATAATAATAGCAACCTTTTCCTTCTTCTGCTTGGTTGTGGATGGGAATTTCTAGAAAATTAAAGTTCTGAACTTGCAGAAATGTAGGCTCTTTGTTTGAATTTGAAGTCTGACCAGTGTGTCCGATTACCCAATCCCATCCAATGTGCTCTCCCAAATTGGATTGTTGAATCAAACTTGTTTTCATTATAAAATAAATGAAATTTCAAATCAGTGGGTTCAAAGCCATAAAGAACAGAGTGTTAAACCATTAGCTTTCTAGGCAGGAAAATCACTGTTCAGGGAGAAGCTAAAACTGTGAATGCCTTCGACATCTTTCACACAAATGAGTCATTGTTCACAAATCCCAAATGTATTGGTGCATCAGTCCAACTTCTTGAGTGCCTTCTCCTTCACTTGCTTTCGAAGGCGCTGCATGTCCAGGTACAGGTTGCGGCCCAGGACCTCCGAAGCACAGACCATTGCTCCATTAAGGGCACCTACAAATCCACCAAGAAAGGCATCCTGACCTAGAGAGAACATAGACAATTATGTTGGGTTCCTGGTCTAAAGTACAGTGACAGTCTTAACAGTTTCCCTTTATGAAGAGGGCCCACATTTCACCTTGGACAAGAACCACAACAATTTGGAAAGCACAAAACAACGTGTGGGACATGCAGTTTAAATGTAAAATCACCAGAACAGCATACATCATTACTAGCTGTGTCTCTTACACAGAGTACAGCAGTTCAAAAGAAGATATGGTCTTGTTTGGATACCAGAATATTGGCAGCATAGGTCATTATTTGCTGGGGTTTAGCCCATGGGATCACATAATCAGTGTTGAGTGAATTAACAATGCTAACTGTAGTCCATGAGTTGGGAACAACCTATTGACGACAGTGGAACAGGGGCATGGTTTAGGTCTCTGGAGCAAAAGTTCACTAATAGAGTAGTGCAGGACACAACTAGATGTGGTCCATGAGCTGGGTACAATCTTAAACAAAGGGCTGCCAATGATTAGAGTCAGAACACACAGGCTGCACATTATCGAAAGGGAGACATCACTACCTGTGATCCACACCTTTTGGTTCAGAAAATTGTCTTTGTACCATAGATACTGATTTCCAGTCATTGGGGAGAGAACATCGACAGAAAAACATACAACAGTATTAATGATGCTAAAACATAAGAAAATAACTCAGTCATGAAAAAAACAAAGGTTACAACCAGCTATAGTCCAAGGATTGGGACTAGGCGTCACTTTTATAAAAGAATATCACTTGAGGCGAGCCAAGCATAGTCAACAGAGAAAGGCAGGATATTCCTAGCCATTGCCCACAAACTGGGAAAGAATATTGTCAATCGGGAAAATATCAGCAGGTAATCAGAATCAATCAACTATTGTGTGATTTAATAAGGCAAAATGTAATTGGCGGAGTCAGACTATAAATACACTTGGATATAGCTCTTGCCATAACATCAGCTAACTCCCTTTTACTTTCTCCGTCTCTCTCCAAAACTATGTCGCTCCTTATTCAAAACTCATACATAGCTATCTTTTTAAAAACTACAATATAATGCTTGTAAAAATTTCTTTAGGCCTCTCTACAAACTGCCATTTAGGTCACTCTCTTCAAAATGATCATAAAGTGCTTTCTCAAAAAGTTGCATGTTCACTCCTTTAAATGATTCCAAAGTACAGTAGTTCACACTCTACTAAAATCCTATATTGATCTATTTTTCAAAATATCAAACATAACTTTCACTTCAAAACATCCCTAAAGTGGTCTTTAACGCTCAGTTATTTGTCCACCCCCTCACCTACTACAGGTCTCACAAAAACTGTGTTTAGCTTTCTACAAAACGGTGTGGGGCATGACTTACGCGCCACTCAAAATGGCGGCCCTTCTCTGAGCTCCAAGGCATCGCGGAGCAATTTATTCATCATAGAAGGTGAAGTGTAGTGCATTTCTCTCACCAGCATGCCGCTGCTATTTCTACTCAACTCCTGACCATGGAGGTCTTACCCTCCTGCTTCTCGGTGGCTTTCTGTGACCCTGAGCTGCGGCGATGATCTCTGGTAAAAGCGCGGGCGGCCGCCATTTGGTGCAGCGCGCTGCCCGCTTCCTTGTGACATTTCTCATCACAATTTGGCAATTTCTTCATTTAAAAAGCAGGAATATGGCTACACTGTAGTCTTTGGGGCATGCATGCTAGCCCTATTTCACCTGACTTTTGCTCTCATTTTGAGGTTGCCTTTTATGCTATTTGACCCTTTAATGCCTGGAGTTACGGTGGTGGTTTATGGAACCAGTACTACAATATTTTCATAAGACCTATGTCATTGCTCTTTTTATGTTATTTACAATATCTATATAACATGTGAGCATGATATATTCCCTGCACTCCTCTTTCATGGTTTTTCTGTTCGCCTCACGACTCTCTTTATATGCTGTGGATGTTATGGAGACTGTTCCTTGAACATTTTATGGCATTTTCTCACTAAGTAGAGCTATGATACCTTCTACTTGCTCATTTTTCTGATTCAGCTTTATAATTATAACTATCACTATTACCTGACTTCAACAGTTCCACTCAGCAACTGCCTGCCTCCAAACTACGTTCTTCCAGACGTTACTTGTTACATGGCCAGAACAAAACTCTTTGCGCATATTCCTCATCACACTACACACTATGCTAAGATAGCCTCCCCTTCCAGCACAAAACCTAGGAGGGTGAAAAATGATCCTCAATCACTACAATGTCATCTCATAACCCAGTCCTGGACACCATCCTTAATGAGGTGATGGGTTTTAAACCTTTTGTGTGTGCCACCAATGAAAAACTTCAACAAATTGAGGACCGTTGGATCATTATGAAAAATAAAGTGGTTGAAATGGAGCAACGTGTTGGCTCTCTTCAGGTTGTAGCTACTAAGATTCCTTTTCTTGAGCAGGAAATCCTAGAACTCAAACTCAATATAAAAGATCTTGAAAACAGGAATTGACGCAATAACTTTCACCAATATGGTCTACCAGAGGCTCTTGAGGGTCCTGACCTACTTGAATTCCTGAAGAGATTTCTACCTGATCTTCTTGGACTTCCTACTGCTCCTCCTCACAACATCCGAAAAGCACATAGTCTTGGCTGTCCTCATCCCTCATCCTCACTTTTCGATACTTGGAGGAATCATTATGCTATATATTGAATTTACAGACCTTCCAAGCATTCTGAAAGCTGCCAAGGAAAATAATCGTCTTGTCTTGAGAAATAAAAATATTGTGTCCAGGCCAAACATCTCTAATGCGACCAATACCAGACCAAAGGAGTTCCTTGCTTTAAGTCCTCAAATAAGACAGCTGAACATACGATACAGCATCCTCCATCCCTGCACATGCAAAATTACATATGAAGGCTCCACAAAATCTTTTGATGATCCTATTAAATTGAAGGAGTTTCTTCAAACTGTTTCATCTCATGCTATGTACACAATGTTCGGAAACCTTAAGGAATGTTAGCTTGCGCTTGTACTCTTCCTCTTCCCAAATTTTTTGAATACCTGGCTTTTTGTTTTATTAATGCATTTATCTTTTCTCTGCTCTTGTTCTGGATATTGTGTCGATTCGTCTCATGTTACCCTTCACTTTGTTTCTTTTTACATCTGGATTGCTATCCTTGATCTGTCTCTTCTCCTTTGCTATATCTTTTCTCCCCAATTTCTTGTTCCTCTTTTTATTTCTATTATCGGAGTGCCTCTCTGTAATTTAATATCGTTGTGTCACTGAAGTTGCGCCTTATGTTGTTTTTAATATATGGTGTCCTTTTGTTTTACTTTTCTTTTTGCAACTTGTTATCCATGTTCCTGTACCCTTATTCTTGTGTATCCAATATGTTTAACGTTGTTTTGTGGGACATCTGTGGACATGGGCATCCGGTTAAAAGAAAAAAGGAACTCTATCTGTCAAAGGTTTACTCTAAAATTGCCTTTTTACAGGAAACTCAATATAATGATGCGGAATCGGTCACACTGAAGCAACAATGGGTTGGCCAGGTTTTTTTTCTCCAGTTATCGTAAGGATGGTGTTGCTATTCTCCCGGCCTTTGCTTTTCGACCATTGTTTGATGTTTGGAAAACATGTAATCCTGATGAGTTTGAAATCACTTGTGTTTTCTAATGTACATCAGACAATGTCCAGAATTGATTATATGTTATTTACTAAACCATTACTCCCTTCAATATAATCATCTGAAATAGGTTCCATTTTTAAATCAGACCATGCACCAGTAATGGTTTCCTTGGATTTGTCTCATACCGACCCCATAACTGGCAGATGAAAATTTAATAATTCCCTATTCTCTGATACACATTTTATAACTGAGGCTACTACTTTAATTTGCGAATATTTCCAATTCAACCACTCTAGTCATACATCCATTTTAAATAATTGGGATGCTAATAGCACTTTGATTTCTGAGTCTGACATTTCCAGTGCTTTATAATCCTATTATTCAACACTTTATACAGAAGATGCTACCCAATCAGCACCTAATGTATACAGTTTTTAATGGTCTCCCTAAACCTCCTCCATTTCACATTTATTTGAAGAATTAGAACCTGACATTATCTGTCAAGAGATTTTGGACGCAATCAAATCCTTGAAAAGAGCTAAGGCACAATGTAAGGATAGATTCTCCATTGAACTCAGTTCCTGCCTTTCAGCATGTTTTTACCCCACATTATTAGAACTTTTTAACACATTTCTTTTGAGTTCAAGAGCTAGTGTTCATTTAAAAACCTTGATTGTTATCCCCAAACCAGATAAAGACTCCACACTTTGCAAACAAATACAATTGCAAAAGTTATGCCAAGATCCTAGCATCCCGCCTTGAAACTGCTGTACCATTCCTCGTCTGACCAATATTGTTTTTATTAACCCCTTCGGTGCTCATGACGGAATGGTTCCGTCATGAGCACCAGTACTCCTGTGCTCATGATGGAACCATTCCGTCATGTGCACAGGCGCACAAAATCCCTCGGTAGCCATCTAGGGAAACTTACCAAACCTACACATTTCTGAAAACTAGACACCTGGGTGAGTCCAGGGAGGTGTGGCTTGTGTGGATCCCCCAATGTTTTTCTACCCAGAATCCCCTGCAAACCTCAAATTTAGCAAAACTAGGTCTTTTTGTAATCGATAATTTTGAAGTCTCCACAGTACATTTTGGGCCAATTCGGTCTAAAAATCTGTAGTATAGCTCTCTTTCAAATTCCAGTGTAGTTCTTGCCAACACACAATTGTGATAGCTCTCAGAAAACCAGTAAAGCTCTTTCTCTCAAGCTCCATCTCTTTCTCCAAAACATATACATTTTTTCTCCAAAGTAGCTATATAATTCACCTCTCTAAGGTTTCCATATAACTTCATCCCTCAAAAACACCTACATCTCCAAAAGCAGAGTCTACCTCCCCGACCTAACACACCAAAATACCCATACTAGCCCCGGTTTTAGAGACTGGGACAGAGCTTTAAATGATGCTTCTGGCCAACAAGTGGGTTGAAGTTTTATCCAATTACTCTTATAATAGAGTGTACATTATGCACATGCCACACCAGGAGATTAAGTGTCTACAATGTTCAGAGATGTGGACTGGCCGTCCAAGTCAAGTGATACTTATGGAATGCATAGGCTGCAAAACACCACAGGAACACTATCATACACCAACAGCCCTGGCCAGGTGACAGCCTTAGGCATAGACTTGGACACACAATGAAACTCCTGTCACAATGACAAACATCATAAAGACAAATTGTACATAATGCCTCTTTTTTTTTTTTTAACGCAACAACACAGGCCGAGGTGAAAAACGAATCAACGACCTGAATAACATTTAACAACACAACATGCATAAATAACGCAAAACAAATTATCATATTACCCAGATGAACATGGCTCAATAACCAAAACACCAGAAAGCAAACAAAGTACTAAAAGGACAAGAAGATGCATTGTCTAATTTGAATGGAAGTCACCTTCCACTGCCAAATGGCATATCAGACACTCAACCACCATATTTAGTTGAGGTGCCCTTATATGGACACTTGGAAACCCATAAAGTGTATAGATGCAGTTTATTCTTCCGAAGGTGCACCCTGGCTTTTACAATGCCATACACACACACACACATTGGCATACCACACATGGTACTACTGTACTCGGACACATACATGCATGTTAACAGACATGCTGGTCACTCACGACTTGACACCGGTCACAGCTGATCCATTTCCATGCATGACCATGAACATATTTACACTGAAACACTGTAATAATCACGCCGTTGTGAAATGCGGTAAATTGACAATTCCCAATAAGCTTGTGGAAGATTGCAAAACAGGAATGATATTAGGGTGCATAGAATCTGACAGTTTCATGGGCATCGTTTAGAGGTCTTGGGAAAAGGGGGTGGATGGATCATTAGCCCATATATTTAGGTTGCTTGCTGAATAGAAGGCCATACAGTTGAAATTAGAGATAGCGAGCCAGATTAAAGATGCGACTGGCAAATTGAAACAAGCTTCCCCTGCACCTCAGTACCACCCCTTCACTTCAGTATTTCAGGAAAGGACTCAAGACCTGGCTTTTTGAATGAACAGATCACCAATAAGCAAGCAGCAACTCCAGTGGCTTGAGACCCTCATGGGTGATCTGCCGCGCTCTACAAATCCTAAATTGATTGAACTGATTGTGTGGGTTGTTATATTAGACTGGGAGGAGATGATGCAATCCACACGTGATGCACTCAAGAGAACTGTGGTCTTGGGCCGCAAGGTCATTGATTACAATGACAACAGAATAGAACAAACCACGCAAACCCCGTCCCTCGCCCCTTTCCTCTGGCTCATGTTATTTAAAGGGTATTGGTGTAAGAAAGCATGTGGTCTGCCATGGCTAGGTCAGAGGTTGAAGTGAACCAGATCGATGTCATGGCCAAGAGGAAAAGTAAGTGGCTGGTAATTACTGCATGGATGTTGTAGAGAGGAGGTTGACCTGGAATTCAAAAGAGCACTGAAGAAGGTACATCTAGACAGATATGGTAACAATACAAGGCTGTGCCTTGTCTATTGAGGGAGTCTGTGGATACATCTGTTTTTCCCTGCATTTTAGTTTTTCACTTATTTGTGAAACATATGTTGGCATGATCCACAGCAGAGGTACTTTCGCTTTTGCTTGAGAGGAGCCACAGTGTGTAAAGGGCAGGATGACCCTACTCTTAATCTTGTAAATGGCGCCTCAGCCACCTACCCTAGTTCTGTCTTTATTGGGGTGTAAGGTCCCAGACCTTTCTGTTGTGGGATCACTGCCAATTCTTCCAACGTTATGGCTACGACTGGGTCTCTGGAGCGTCACATGGGGTGGTGACTCTCCTACACAGGGGGTCCCCCCTTGTGGTTGCCAATACTTACTTGGACCCCATAGGAGATATATAGGGGTGGAGGGGCTCCTTGAAGGCAAACAATACAACGTTGCCTGTGTATGTGCCAAACCAGTTGCTTGGCCCCACTTTGGCTTCCCTGTCTCAGGTATGGTTGGGCCTCCCACAGGGTACCACCATTGTTGGGGGGAGGGGTGGATTTCAATGTAGTTTCCGATTCAGAGCTGGACTCCACTGGCCCCCTCCCGGGGGTGGGGCGTCAGTCTTGTTCCCGCCAGCTCAGGGCATGGATTGACTCTCTCAGGTTTTGTGACGCGTGGAGGACGTTGCACCCCCACGTTACCGCATATACCCACACCTCAGCAGCCCATAAGACATCGTCACAGATTGGCTTACTACTCCTCCCGGCCATGAATGTCTTGCAGATGACCCTGGATGGCATCCTCCCACGGGGGATTTCTGACCACTCGCCATTCCTTTTACATATGGGAGCCTGCAGGGCAGCCCATGTTGTGCCTCAATGTGTGGCACTTGTCCGATACCGGTTGTTCTGACTATGTAGAGACTGAGTTGCAGGCTTACTTTAAGTCCAACCATTTGTCCATGCCCTCGGCTGGCACCCTCTTGGCGGCCAGTAAGCCTATGATATGGGGTCTGTTGAAAGGCTATATCCGTGGTAAGGAGAGGGAGACACGTCCTTACCCTTGAGTCCCGAATCCTTGCATTGGAGGGTCGGCGCTCACTGAGACGTCGGATGTGCTTGCTCACCGGCTGGCGGTGGCCCGTGCAGAGTTGCTACAGGTCTCCCTGGAGGAGGCCAGGCATTGTTGGAGGGCTACAACCCAGCGAGTCTAGGAGCATGGTGACAAGTCTGGGAAACTCCTTTACTGGCTGGCCACCGGAGAGGTTGCCTCCAGTGTGGTCCAGCTCATTTGGGACACCGAGGGCTGCCTCAAAGTCTGCACCCCAACAATTTGCGAGTGTTTACTACCAGGAGTTGTATGCTCATGGGCCTATGCCTCCCCGGGAGATGGTGCAACCATTGCTGGGCGAGATCCCTCTTCCGTCGATCCCTTGATCACAGCCGACTAGATTGGGATGGCACTTCCAGCGATGCCCTTCGGTATGAGCCCATCCAATATTATCGTAGATTTCATTCCCTTTTGATCCGACCCCTGATGGACATGTACTTTGAGGCTGTGAGCACAGGAGCCATTCCTCAGGAGCTAGATATGGCCTCAATTGTAGTTATCATCAAAACAAGTCATCCCTTGGATAGTTGAGCCATGTACACGCCCATATCCCTTATTAAATCAGAGATCAAGGTGTTTGGAAAGGTCTTGGCCAATCGGTTGAAATTGACCCTGCCATATCTGATCCACCCAGAATAGCGCAGCTTCTTGCTGGCCCGCAGCACCCGGCACTGCATCCGTAGAGTCCAGCTGACTTTGTCCCAGGCACACTGCCTCCACCACCCAGCAGCCTTGCTCCTGATAGATTTTGAGAATGCCTTAAACATGCTCGATTAGTCCTTCTTGAGTATGGTCCTGGAGTATGCGGGGCTTGGCCCCTATTTACGCAGGCTTATTAAGCTTCTGCACTTGAAGCCATTGGCACAGGTCCACATCAGTGGGTCAGTCTCCTCTCCTTTCCCTGTTGGTCAAGGTTTCCATCAGGGTTACCCTTTCTCTCCCCTCCTCTTTGCCCTCGCCATTGAGCCTCTGGCTCAGCTCCTCCCCTGCGACGCTGAAACTTCTGAGTATATAAGAAGAGGCCATTGGTCTCTGAGTTAAAGCGAAATCACTATTAGTCCCGGTATGATGCGACTCGAGTGTCTGCTCCCGACAATCTGCAATTCCTGTATGCCACCTGACCTTCCAGTATCTGGCTATACATATCTCTTTGCTTCCTGAGCTACCATGGTTCCTCAACCTGGATCCCCTGGTTGCTAGAATTAAAAAGGACCTTCAGAGATGGGGTTGTTTGCCCGTTCACGTCCTCAGGCGTGAAATGATGGTGCTGCCGCATTTCCTTTATGTCTTCCAGAACTTCCCCCTCCCTATCCTCCAATGGTTTACGGTCTTTAACTGCATCATTTGCCCCTTACTTTGGGCAGGGAGGGCAGACCCGCATCGCCTTCGACAATTGTCGAGAGTCACCCTATGATGGGGGTATGGGAATGGCAAACCTGCACTGTTACTACATTGCCTCTCAAGTGATTGTGTTGAGCGACTGGCTAAATAGGGGATGGGGTGACAGGGCAAAGTTGGCCCAGCTGGGGCTCACCGAATCATGAGCATCCTTTACGGTTCTCCGATTCCCCGGTCCCTCCCCAACATTACACATGCAGTCTTCTTGAGCTGGAAAGAGGCGCTCCACTTTACAGGCTGGGACCAAAGATGGTCACGTATGACTCCTCTTTAGCTGGGCACATGGCTACATCACATAGCAGGCCTGGACGGGTTTGTGAAATGGGACAGGATAGGAATTTCCCTGTTTGGGGATATCTGGTCCGGGGGCTGATTTCAGAGGTTCCAAGCTCTACAAGAGCAAAATCAACTTTCTAGTACTCAATTTCATAAGTATCTACAATTAGGACACGCTCTCGCGGCCCACCTCCCGTTGGAAACTGCGGTCCCGGATTTTAGTCCTCCGGAGGCTAAACTGTTCACTGGCCTTCATTCCCCGACCAGCTTACAGGGCTGAGGTGGGAGGTGTGGATTGTGGAGCTGGATTACTCTGATTGGAGGGCCACTAAGATGGCCCCATGGGAACTGGCCACTTCCACAAGCCTTAAGTTGATCCAACTCAACTATCTTTGTCTAACCTATATGACCCTCCTCAGTGGCTCAAGCAGGTGGGTAGGCTTTTGCAGGCCAACTGCTTTCGCTGCTCGGCAGCGTTAGCAGATTATTTTCATGTGGTTTGGTCCTCCCAGTGTTGATCCTGTACTGGCAGGGGATAGAGTGAGTACTCTAATCAGTCCTTGATCGGTACTTGGATCTCTCCCCAGTAGTTGCCCTCCTGGGCCTGCTGGAAGACCTGGGGGGACCAAGACTGGAGTGTGCCTTTGGTGGGATGGCCACCCTGGTTGCTAAGAGTGATATTGCCAGGGAGTGGACTTCCAAGACCCCTCCTTCATTGGCTGCCTGGCGGGCAAGAGTGGACTGGTGTGCCCAGCAGGAGAGGCCCAGTACATGGCCCGGGGATGTCCACAGAAACATTGGAAGTTTTGGGGCAAATGGTGGGACTTTCATGATCAGAGGTTATATGACTGATGGAGCTATGTATGGGCATTGGAGGGCGGTCAGTGATAGGGTTGGTTTGACTGTACTGTTCGTGTTTTATGAATAAAACTCAATAAAATTTGTTATGAAAAGAAATCTCATAGTTGGAGGGTACTTTGATGGCAGGGAACAATTGTTTTGGATATTGGGTTGGAAGGACGTGAGGTTACAGTGCCATAAGTGTTTCTGAGCCGGCCACTGGCTTCGTCTAGGCTTGTCAATTGTGGAAAGCACAAACGTGAATTGATTGTGATCCACAGAGAGTGGGAGTGAGATTTATTATATTAAGTTACTCCTATGATCTGAGCTGTCAGACTGGCAGCAACTTTCCATGTCAATGGGTGACTACCAAACTGGGTGATGGAGCTCCTAGGCATCCTGTGTGGCTGGTGAAGGATGGGTAGAAAGAGGGACACAATAGGTGATCGAGATTTGTTTTCAATAGCAAATGCCCAAGATTGTCCCCCAGTTGTAATGAGGCACCCAGAAGAACAGGCCAGGAAGGAGGTGGACCTGATGTATGTTGGAAAGCAATGGCTACATGGTGGATTGTTTCTGAGACAGGGAGAAGGAACCGAAGATGGTTGAAACTTCAATTGTATTGCCATAGGTGGCTATCATTTTGCTGCACCAAGAACTTCTCACTGATGTAGATGTAATTAGTCATTACTTGGTGAAAGTGGAATCAGTGAGCAGTGACCACAGAGCAACTGTGTAGGATTTTAGTGGATTTAGAAGTAAGGTAGAAGAGATCTAAGCATGACTGGATGATAGAGGTGTAGAAAGGAAACCTCGGTTTTAGACTTTCCTACGCAAGTGAAACAGTTGTCCTGTATCTGTGTTTTTTTTTAGCTAGGATATTTGCTGTATGTATACATGTGGTATCTGTGTAATGTGACCCCAGTCGAAAGGCAGCAGACGCAGTGGGTGAAAGGCAAAGATACAGTCAGTGAGGGACTGGAGGGAAAGCTGGGTTCTGAGACTGGAAGTGGTCTGTCACGTTGCTGTGATGTAATGTTCTTTAAAAAGCGGTCTTCCTTAAATTGGAGCTGGGTCAGGCCAGTCCTGAAGGATATATGAATGTAGTTTCAGATCCTGGATGCACAGACCGAAAAGGCTTTTGCCTTGTTTTTTTCAATATAGCATTTCTTCTTCTCCATCAGATTGTCTTCTGGCTGTATGTGTGCCAAAAGCCACTAGAAGTAGTGGGTTTGTCAGCCAGATAGATAGGCAGGTTTGCTGGTTGTGATGACTTTGTAGATGATGTAGCTGGTTTGAAGAAGGTGCAGGCAGGCAATACAGCACCAACCATCCGCGACACCTGGCCTGCTCTTCGCGCTACAGCGACGACAATCTGTGACGCTCTCCCTGCTCCTCATAGTCTCCTTCACTGCAAACGGACCTCTTCACGGTGGATTTTAGAAGGTTACTTTTTCAGTGGGACTAACCTGGTCCCTGTACCTGGCCCACGCTTTATCATAGTTGGCCAGAACTTGTGACTTTCACCCGGTCTCATACGACCAGATAACCGTGAGTGGCGCTTTGTGCTTTTAGGTGCTAAACTTATTACCTTAAATCTTTGAAACTGCATATCTCCAGTTCTACTGATTGGCTTTTTGTCGTTTTGGTGTCAAATAATATATTACATTTTACTCTATTTTTCTAAATTGGTGTGGAATTTTTCTTGTGTTGTGTTTTCATCTTATTCCGGTTTGTGTGCAGCATAAATACTTTACATATGGCTTCTAAGTTAAGACTGACTACTTTTGTACCAAGCTACCAGAGGGTTAAGCACAGGTTAGAGACTTTTGTGGTTCACCCTGACAAGGAATGTCGCTGTTGCTTGAGGAGGGATCACACCCAGTCAACCAACAACCCAATTTCTCACACTTTATATAAATGGTTTACATAAACATCTAACATTGTTGGATAAAGACTTGCAGACAGTCAAAAGAATCCCTTTGGCGGCTTTATTGTATGCACATGACGCAGTGCTTTTTTCCCCAAACATCCTCAGGTCTTAAGGGTATGAATGATTTGGAGACCAACCTCACTAAAACTCATTATATGGCCATGGGGGGCAGGCCTTCCAAAATCTACATTAAGGGTAAGCCAATAAAAAGGGAGTATAGCTTCCCTTATTTAGGGCGTTACCTTTGATTTCTTATGTAATAGGGCCCTGTGTTTGTCAAACAGAACAAGCAAGTTTTATCAAACAATTGGTGCATTTTTTAACCTTGCTAAGCGTGTTGGGTCCAAGCCCATATCACCCCTGATTGAAACGTGTTCCATTTTCAATTTATTGGTCGCTATCTGGGGATATAGGTCAACCAACATCCTTTAAATTGAAGAGAATATATTTTGCAGAGGGTTGCTAGGATTACCACCCAGTAGTTCCCACTATTTTGCCCATAGGACTTAAATGTGTATCTGGCCAAGTTAAACTAGCTCACTTACTATTGTGGTTGTTGGTATGGGCTAATAAACATGCCATTTTACACAGGTATATTATAGGAGGATTGCTTAGCATGCGACCATGGGTATAGAATCCATTGGTTTAAGCATGTGAGGCAATTATGTAATGACCTTGGGAGGCCTAATTTGTATCTAGTGCCCACTAAATTAACCCTGAAAGAAAAAGTATGGATTAAGCGGCTTTGCTGGGAAAGGGCGGAGATGAATAGAGAAAGTGCTGAGATAGCTAACCCCACAATATGGAAGTATGCACTTATTCAGACTACCCCTAATACAGAACCTTACTTTGCCTGAGTTCATAATGTGTGGGAAGGAATATGTTACTTACCCTGTAAGCATCTATTCGTAGCGTGTAGTGCCGTAGATTCATATGCTTAGCATACTCCTGCCATCTAGTGTTGGACTGGACTTTTGCAAGTTGTTTTTCTTCGAAGAAGTCTTTCAAGTCATGAGGTATGGTGACTCCTCCTAAAGTCTGTATTGTGCATGATCAACTGCTCCTTTGTTAGATGTTTTTTTAGCCGATAGTGACAGAAAAGATGAGCATGCAAGATATGATAAAGTGTTTTAGTAAAGAAGTCAGCCAGTAGCGTCCAGGGAGGAGGGTGGGTGCATATGAATCTACGCACTACAAGTTACGAATAGATGCTTACAAGGTAAGTAACATATTCCATTTGTAGGATATGCTGGCCGTAGGTACATATGCTTAGCATAGAAAGTAAAGCAGTACTCTACAAAAGCAGTGGTTTAGCTAGTGGTTGACGCTGATGTTTGAAAAAGTGTTCACAATACAGCATGACCCACTCTAGCTTGTTGATTAGCTAAGACATCGACACAATAGTGTTTTGTGAATGTATGTGGCCTATCCCATGTAGTTGCTTTACAGATATCCGCTAATAGGATGTTTCCTAAAAAAGCAATGGAGGCTCCTTTTTTCCGTGTGGAGTGAGCTCGTGGAGTTACAAGATCGATTTGCGGTAGCAAGTTTGAATACATTTGACTATCATTTTTGCTATTCCATCTTTGGAGATAGGAGAACCTTTTTTGAGGGTTTGAAAATGCAACAAAAAAGTTGTTTTTTTCCCGAAAAGGTTTAGGGCCATATGTATCAAAGTTTGTGTTTGCGATTCTCAAATAGCGAATTTTTGAGAATTGCTATTTGAGAATCGCAAACAAGATGTATGTAGGATTCGCAAGAAAATTTGCGAATCCTACATATTCCTTAATTGCGATTCGCAAATTGCGAATCGCAGTTAAGGAAACCCTCCCCATTCATTCCTATGGGCCTAGAGGCCCATAGGAATGAATGGGAGGACATTCTCAATTTGCGATTAGCAATTAGAGAATCGCAAATTGAGAATGCAATTTCAAGGTTGCAAGGGTGTTCAAAGGACACCCTGTTGCACCCTGAAATGAGCATGGGTGCACATGTGGCGCACATACATGCCCTAAGGGCATGTATGTGCGCTACATGCCACTTTGAAAAATGCAAAAAATGCATTTCTCAAAGAAATCGCAAGTTACCACCAACCTGTAGTTGGTGGTAATTTGCGATTCCTTAAGCCATAATCGCACAACTTAGGTGCTTCATACATTTCATTTAAGGAATCGCAATTTGCGATTCCTTAAATGCATTCGCAAAATAGAGAATCGCAATGTTTGCGATTCTCTATTTTGAGAATGCCTTTTGGGATGATACATCCCAAAAGGCTTGTTCCCGTTCGCAAACGGGCCGATTCTGAGAATCGGCCCGTTTGCGAACGGGATTTGGGCTTGATACATATGGCCCTTAATTCTCTCGATGTAATACATTGATGGTCTTTTAACATCAAGTGTGTGTAGAGCTCTTTCTGCTACTAAATCAGGTTTAGGAAAGAATATTGGTAGCTCTACTATCTGATTTGCATGGAATGGGGAAACTACTTTAGGAAGGAACTCTGGATTAGTCTGAAGTACCAATTTATTTGGATAGATTTGGAAGAAAGGTTCTTCCAAGGGGAGCATTTGAAGTTCCCTTCTTCGCCTAAGAGATGTGATAGCTACCAAAAAAGCTAATTTCGGTGTAAGAAACTGTAAATCACAGGAATGTAGTGGTTAAAAGGGAAGTCCCATGAGTCTAGTGAGAACAATATTGAGGTTCCAGACAAGTGTTGGTGGGGTGGAATGACTCTTTTTAGTACCTCCATAAATGCCTTGATTACTGGAACTTTAAAGAGTGAAATAAGTTGTCCGTTTTGCATGTAAGGGTTATCTAATAGAGGTATATGCAAGGCCTGTTTGTGGCAGAAGAAAATGATAACCCTTGCACTGGAGGTGAGAGAGGTTGGATTTGCTTGGCTAAACAGTAATGTACAAATGTTTTCCATTTAGCCACATAACAAGCTCGCGAAGCTCATCTACGTGCTTGTTTTAGAATGTTCATGCATTCCTCCGGGAGATTAAGAATTCTAAATTCTAAGCCCACAGGAGCCAAATCGTCAGATTGGGTTGTGCGGGCTTTAGGGCCCGGACCTTCCCTTGTTCCCGAGTTAGAAAATGAGGCCAGAGAGGCAGTTTCTCGTGTGGCACTAGTGATAGTTGTAGTAGGGTTGTTAACCATGCTTGGTGTGCCCATGTTAGGGGAATTAGGATTAGTGTGGGGGATGTTTTCCGAATACTTTAGTTTTTGAAACATGTAAGGAATTAGTGCTAGAGGGGGAAAAGCATAAGCAAACATCCCTGACCAGTTGGTTCATAGAGCATTGCCTTTGGATTTGGGTGAGGAAACCTGGAGACGAAGCTTTGGCATTTTGGGTTCTGCTGAATTACAAAGAGGTCTACCTCTGGGGTTCCCCACCGTTGGAAATATGAGTGGAGAAGTGTTGTGTCAATTTCCCACTCGTGTACTTGCTGATGTATTCTGCAGAGCATATCTACAAAGTTGTTGTCCACCCCTGCTAGGTACTCTGCTAGGAGGTGGATTTTGTGACGTATGGCTCAGTGCCATATTTGCTGTGCTATGTGGGAGAGCTGTATGGAGTGTGTAATCCCCCTGTTTTTTAATATAATACATTGAAGTAATGTTGTCGGTACGGATCAGAACTACTTTGTTGTGAAGATGTTGCTGAAACGCTCTTAGAGCTAACTGAATGGCAAGAAGCTCTAAATGATTGATGTGAAAGTGTTTGAGTTGGTGACCGGAGACCACATACTGTTAGGTCCTGCATATGTGCCCCTCAAGCTTGTAGGGATGTATCTGTAGTAATGGTGATCTGTAGAACTGGGACTTTGAAGGGCTGACCCTGTAACAGATTGTTGCTGCTGCACCACTGCAGACAGCGATGAGATGCTGGCCCTGCCAACACTAGAACCTGTAGATGCCCATCTGCTTGAGACCATTGTGATTGAAAAGTGCGCTAAAAGAGGCACATATGCAGTTGTGCATGCGCACTAGGGAGATGCACGATGCCATAATTCAGAGAAAACTCATGACTGTTTTCACTGTGACATGATGTGGTTGAAAAAGAGGTAATGCTAATTGAAGCTTTTGCACTCTTTCTGGAGTGGGATAGGCTTTGGTTGTAACTTAGTTTAATGTTGTGCCTAAGAACGGCTGCACCTGCAAAGATTGCAGGTGAGATTTTGCTGTATTGAGTGTGAAACCTAATTTGTGTAGAAGGTTGATTACCTTTTGAGTGTCCTTTAGGCATTGCTGTTTGGTTGGACTCTTGATAAGCCAAACCATCTAGATATGGCAACACGTGTGTGTCCCCTCCTCTCCCCTTCTGAAATGAGCTGATACCACTGTGAGGCGTTTTGGTGCAGTAGTTACTGTGAATGGCAACACCTTGAACTGATCGTGCTGCCCATTTACTTGAAAGCAGAGGTCTTGGCGATGTGATAGGTGTGTTGAAATGTGGATGTAGGCATCTTTGAGGCCAATGACTGTCATGAAATCTCTTTGTAGTAGCAATGGTATCACATCCTGTAGTGTCACCATATAAAAGTGTTCTGACAGGATGTATCTGTTCAGTGGCCTGAGATCTAGAATAGGCAATAGAGTTCCATCCGTTTTGGGAATGAGGAAGTATAGGGAGTATATACCCCATGTACTTGGTGTGTATTTTGGGATGAGTTCCATAGCCCGTTTCTGAAGTAGAGCTTGGACCGCCTCTTGGAGGAGTGTAAGGTGTTCTGGTGACATATTTTGTGTTTGTGGTGGTATTGTGGGTGGGGTAGTTGTAACTTCTAGGCAATACCCATCCTTTATGATGGAAAGGACCCACTGATCTGTTGTGATTTGTGCCCAGTGTTCATGGTATTGTTGCAGCCGTCCCCCTACTGGTGTTAAATGTTGAGGGGGGGAGGCGTAGCGGGTCACTGTTTAGTGGGAGTGGTGTTCTTAGAGGTGGACCCACAACCTCTGCCTCTATTATTCTTGTAATGTGACCTATAGTACGTCTCTGTGGTGTATTGGGACTGGTAGGAACCATGCTGCTTTTGGGTATTGCCTGTGTCTGTAGATGTGCCAGGTCTTGATACACTTCTATAGTGTCCTCTCCAAAAAGAGCCCCGGTGTTGAAAAGTCTGTAGTGCACCCATGACTCTGGTGGTGTCCGTGTCTTTTTTTATTTTTTCCAACATATCTACCTGTGGTCCGAACAAATGTTCACCATCAAAAGGCAGATTAAGTAAATGTTGTTGGACATAAGGCTTAAAGCCAAAGACTCTAAGCAACGCATGGCACCTCATACTGATGCTTGCAATCACCTCCCTTGCATTTGTATCGGCTGAATCTAGTGCACATTGTATGGTGGCATTGGAAATAATTTGCCTTCCGCCACTAGCTGAGCCTCTTTTTGCCTATAGTGCTCTGGGGGAAGCTGGAGTAACTCTTACACCTCATTTCATTGGGCTCTATTATAGCGAGAAAGTAAGCCTGCAGAATTGGTTATATGGAGGTGGTTGGCTGCTTGTGTGGCAACACTTTTTCCCGCCACATTATATTTTTTGCTCTTTTTATTAGTTGGAGGAGCATCTCCAGGGCCCTGAGAATTGGCCCTTTTCTGGCAGTGCGAACCAATAAAGAATCAGGGGAACCTGAAATCTGGTGTAGGTAGGATCAGACAGACATGGTCTGCATTTCTTGTCCACTCTTGGTGTTACTACTCTGGACTGGACGTTTGAAAATTTCCTCTGTGGACTTAAGCATCCCCTTTAGCATTGGCAAGAATTGTACTGCCATTTGAGACCTACTTCGAGTTTTCACCAAGAAATCATCTGCATCCTGTAAGGTGTGGAGATCCACCTTATGATAATGTGCGGCCCTACTAAGGACTTCATTGTAGGTTGTATCATCTGGTAGTGAGGGTTAAGAGGCGTATAAGTCGGGATCAGTGTCATCCACAGGGTCTATGTCATATTGATCCCATGGGTCATGGACAGTAGCTGGATCCCCCCTGTGGGTCTGGAAAGTAAGAAGAGTCATATGGTTGAATACCATCTCCTGTGTCAACGTCACCCGTTGATGATTGTGCGGGTGATGTGTGTGGTTGTTCTGAAGGAAGGTGTCCAGGTGATTTTATAGCAAGGCAACGGAGGCCAATATTATGCATTACTCCTTTATTGCCCCTCACACACAGCAGCAACAAAAAATTTAGAATTAGAATAGAACATCCTTAAAATTCTAGAACTCTTTAGAACATGCATAATAACATAGAACATGCAGCCATCTTCCTTCTTTTGTTGCTGCCCATACACAGATAAGTACCATTCAAGCTACTTCTGAGGTGTATGAGAAGATGTGTTGTTAATAGGCGAATAAAGAAACCGGTTTTGAAAGAGGTTTATACAATGTATTTTGTTTGAGGAGTAAGATTGAGCATGTGGTATGGTTTCAAAATAGAATATGTCGCATGGATATTTGGTAAACGAAACAGAGTGGTTTCAGGGAGAGTTTTAACCATGTATTACAAGTTTTAGGCTAGGCTTGCAATGTTAGCTTGGGAGGCAAGGAATTTGTTTTGAAGACAGCTGATTAAGAAAGTTCCCAGTTTCTCAGGGGTTTGAGTGGGCTTCCGAGCGCGTCAAGATTTTCGTATGTTGTACATAATTGTTTAGGCAGTGTAAAAGGACGGAGTTGGTTTATTTGTGAAAGCGCATAAAAATGCAAGGACACAGGCCGATTTTTGGATGGTTTTCCAGTTTGTTTTGTTAACAGTAGTTGTTTGGTGTGGGGCCATTGGGGAATTTAAAAAATAACACTTACAGGCACAGCACGCACGAGAGGTGCTGCGCAGGGCTAGACGCGAGCGGGCCGATGGGAACGCTACTGCTGTGAAAGGCTTTTCCAACACAAGTCTGTCTCTTGTAGTGCAAGTCTGTAATTGGATTTTTGGAAGTACGGGGCCACCGTATGCATTGCTTGCAGCGGCCATTTTATTAAATTGGGATTAGAGGGTTTTCTAAGCTTGGAAGGCTAGGCGGCCATATTTTGGGCATTCATTTCTTTCGTAAGGTATTTACTTAGGCGCACAGTGGAGGTTTTTTTTCAGTCAGCTGCAATTTCGACAGCTAAAGAGAGTCGGAAGGCAAAGGAAGTTGCAAGTATTCGTTTTTATGGAAAGACTACAGTTTAACCATGGAGCAGGATAAAGGGAACGTTTTAGAGGTTAAAATGAGAGAGTATCTGGATAAAATGTTCGGAGATTTGGTGGAAAGAATGGACAGGAAAAATAGACAATAATGTGGAGAGGCATTTGAATAAAAGGTGATTTGAGGAATGTAGATGAGTAGATGTTTCGGTCAACCGGGGAAGTTGATGTTGGCGCTAGTGGTTCTAAGGTGGATGGCGCAAAACAATTCCAAAAGGAAAGCATACGGAGGTGCACAAAGATTATTGAGAGGCTTAGAGTAGGGCTCCAGAATCAGGAGGTGCTATAAAGGCCAAAGGAGATGCTATAAAGTCAACAGGGAAGAGTCATAATGTTGTGGCATGTGATGAGACATCTTCAAGTGGAAATGTAGAGTTATCATGCTCGTCGGGTCTAGATTAGACTGAGGAAAAGAGTGTGATGAAGAAGATGGGACAACAAAGAATAAAATTGGAAATGAGCGAGTTTGTTGACCTGCAGGGAGAGGAGATGTTTGATCCTCTACTAATACAGCACCCTTTGTCCCTTAGTGGTCGCCAGCAGAGCATGTGGCTCAGTATGTATCATATTGAATACGCAAGGAGATCCCGAAGGAGGTTTGGACAAGGCTGCGTTCCGAGTTCCCGAGGCCTACCCTGCAGTCTAAGGTGGCCTATACTCCAGAATTGGACCCAAAAATGTTGAGTTTCCTCAACAAAATTGGCAGAGACCCTAGGAAAGGGTTATACAAGGGCCTGAACGGGTGCTAAGATAGGCTCTTGGATATTTTTGGACCACTTATTGTGTTTGATCTGTGCGAGGAGGTACATACCATTAATACAGGTGTAGATGTATTTGAGCTTCGCCAGTGGGTCCAGAGGACAATATGCTTACTGGGCAACACCAATGCGGCCTTGTGTATGGAAAGGCGCAAAAGCATTCTAATGAAGATAGATCCTAAATTAGCGGAGTTAGCAAGTAAAGAGTTTGGTGAAGAGAGCAATGGGATGTTGTTTGGTGAGGAATTTGTCAAGGACATGTCCAGATATGTTAGCACAATTAATTAATTCCAGAAAGTGCAAAAGGACATGCGTAAGGTTTTTGGTGGGGCCGGGAGAATGCGGGGTCGATTCCCTGGCCAAGGACAAGGGATCACTTGTGGCTCTTTCATGCAGGGGTTCAGACCCTATGGATATGGGGATAGATCTGAGCACGGAGGTTTTTATCCTCAAAGGCAGACGACGAGGATGCATGGATCATGGAGTGAGAGAAGAGCAAGGGGTGGAACAGGGGAGTTTAAGAAACAACCTTTCATGTACCCTTGTAGAATTGGATGGCAGACTAGCTCAGTTTTTTTTTTAGATGGAGAGAGATTACACAGGATCCTTGGGTGATAAGGATGGTTCAGGGGTATCATATAGATTTTGTAGGGGTACCAGTGCAGGAATGACGTTCAAAGCTTCTACGGTTTTCAAAAAAGCAGGAGAGGTTGGCAACACAAGAGGTGGATGCACTTTTCAAGAAAGGGGCCATCGAGAGGGCAGAACAGAGTACAACATGTTTTGTAAGCAAATTCTTTTTAGTGGCGAAGAAGGACAAAGGGATGAGGCTGGTAATAAATCTGAGAGATCTAAATGATTGGGTGTGTTACAATCACTTCAAGATGGAAGGGATATACATATTGAGACTTGTTAAGGAAAGGGGATTGGTTAACAAGGCTGGACTTGAAGGATGCCTATTTAACAATCCTGGTATGTGTAGAGCACACAGATTACCTACAGTTCAGGTGGGAAGGGAAGCTATGGAGATTCAAGAGCCTGCCATTTGGATTGACGTCAGCTCAGTGGTGTTTTACGAAAGTCATGACACCTGTGATGGCTTGGTTGAGATCGAGAGGGTTACGGTTGATAGTATATTTGGACAATGTGTTAATCATAGCAGAGAAAATGGAGTTACCCGTAGATCATACGTAGCTAACTGTGAGAATGTTGGAGAATCTAGAATTTGTGGTGAACAAAGCAAAGTCTTGTCTGACCAGCGCAGAATATGAAAGTTTTGGTTTCTAAAAACAGACCTTGGAGGGTGTGTTGAAGTTACCTATGAAAACAGTGAAGAAGATACGCAAGGAGCTGAGGAGAGGGAAGTGGTCAGTTCAAATATCTTTGCGTCAGATAGCAAGGTTGCTGGGTCTCTTGTCTGCGTCCATTCAGACAATTTTTCCAGCATCCCTGCATTATCGAGCTCTTTAAAGATTGAAAGGTTATCATTTACATTTTGGGGCAAAGTATTCACAGAAGATAGAGAGGAGTCAGGAGGCAATGCAGGAGGTGAACTGGTGGCTAATGAACATGGAGGTGTGGAATGGAAGGGCCATATTTGGGGAGGTCCCAGAGGTGGTGATAGAGTTGGATGTAAGTCTGTACGGTTGGGGAGCAAGGTGTGGAACGGCGACAACGGGAAGCCGTTGGTCAGAGAAGGAGATGCATATCAATTGTTTGGAGTTACTGACAGGATCCTTTGCAGTGCAGAGTTTTATGAAGAATCAGGTGATGTGTTGTGCTACTGAAAATGGACAATGTTTCAGCGGTCCGCTATGTCAACAAGCTGGGAGGCCCACGATCGAGGGGGTTAGCGAAGTTGGCAAATGAGTTTTAGAGTTACTGCATGGACAGGGAGATTATGGTTCAGGCTCAACATATTCCTGGGAAGAGCAATGTAAAGGCAGATTGGTATTTGAGGAATCTAAAAGATGCAAGCATTTGGAGGTTGAACAGGGAGGTGTTTTTGAGTATGGACCAGACATGGGGTCTGGTGGAGGTGGATCTATTTGCAGACAGGTTGAATGCACAAAGAAGTTTTACAGATGGAGACTGGACCCAGAGGCATTCAGAGTGGATGCTTTCCTTCAGGATTGGGGGAAAAGGGAGGCTGTATGCGTTCCCACCTTTCTCGTTGATTCAGATGGTGCTCATGAAGGTCAGGAGAGAGAGGTTGGAGTTAGTGTTAATAACTCAGTTCTCAGTTTTGGCAGTCACAGATGTGGTTCCCGGATTTGAGGAGTCTGTTGACGGACGATCCAGTGTTATTACCTTGTTTTCCGCAGCTACTGCTGGATGCCCAGGAGAATTGTCACGAGTTTGTAACAGGAGGTCAGTTGGTTCTGATGGGATGCTTGATTTCAGTAGAGTATGGCAAGTGTCTGGGTTATCACAGGAAGATTCAAAGCTTATTAAGGAATCATGGGCACCAGGAGCATAAAAAGGTGTACAGGTCGGAATGGAGAAGATGGTCTGGTTGGTGTGCAGCAAGGTCTATGGATTCTGTATCAGCACCTGTGGCAGAAGTGGTGAATCATTTATCAGAATTGTCTAAGAAGGGATTAGTGTACAATTCAGTGAACTTGAGCAGATCAGCTATTTCAGCAGGGCATGAGTTGGTGGATGGAATTCCAGTTGAACAGCACGCTTTGGCTAAAAAGGGGTGTGAAGGGAGTTGCCTCCTAAGGCAAAGTATTCATCTTTATGGGATGTGTTGCAGGTATTGAAGGATGAAGGAGAGTAATGAGGCGATGTCATTAAAATTGTTGTCATGGAAGATGGCGATATTGTTGTGTTTGGTGTCTTTTAGGAGGGTTTTAGATATAAGAGATTTGGAGGTGACTGTTAGAAGTTTTCAGCCAGAGGGTGCGTGTTTTGAGTTACGAAAGCACACAAAAACTATGTCTAGAACGATTTTCTATCCAAGCATGGAGGGACATGATTTGCTGTGTGTGGTACGATGGCTGAAACAATATGAGGAGAGGACAGTGGGGTTAAGAGAGCAAGGATGTTCACCGTTGCTAATTTCTTATAGGCAACCTTTCAGAGCAGTATCTGCGCCCACATTGGCAAGGTGGGTGAAGGAGGTAATGAAGTGAGCAGGAGTAGATATGAGTGTGTTTGCGGTGAATTTGGCGAGTTGAGCGATGGCAAGTAAAGCTTATGTAATAGGTGGAGGTCTAAGTTCTATTATGAAGGCAGCTGATTGGTCGAGTGAATCAACGGTTAAGAGTTTATACTTTAAACCTGTGGAAAATGTTGTACAGAGAGTTATGGATGAGCTTTGAACATGCAGAATATTGGCCTTTGTGCCTTGCCATAAAATGCAGATTTTCACCAGTTTTAATGGGAAAGACAATCATGATTTTATTAGAGACACGGAAGCAAATATTATCCCTCCCTGTGAGTACCCAGCCCTTTAGATGCGTTTGATTTTTATTGTTTTCCAGGACAGAACTGAGGAGAAAACAGTGGAGAAGATTCTTGGCAATGAGATATATGCGTAGGTTACAAAGGATGAACTTTACGTTTTTGGTTTTTTTTGGACTCTGATTGTTTTCACAGGAAGAAAAGAATGAAGATGGTTGCATGTTCTATGTTATTATGCATGTTCTAGAATTTTAAGGATATTCTATTCTAATTCTAAATTCTTTGTTGCTGCTGTGTATGAGGGGCAATAAAGGAGTAATGCATAATATTAGCCTCCGTGTCTCTAATGAAATCATGATTTTCTTTCCATTAAAACTGCGGAAAATCTGCATTGTGTATGAACTGGTGATATTGCAGGTAGTGGCAATATAGGAGGGAGAGGTGGAGGAGGAGAAGATGTAGGTATTGAAGCGGATGGAGGAGGTGGAGTTGGAGGAAAAAAGATAGGGCTAGTGCCCCTGTCTTTAAATTTCTTCTTTGGAGCTTTGGGTGGATCAGGCCCCATGATCTCAAAAGTCTTCTTCCTTTTAGGAAGGGTGTCCGTTGATGTGAATGGTGGTTTTGACAGTACCCTGCCAGCGTCTGTATTAATAAACAAAAGTTTTGTTTTTTATCGAGTCTGTCTTGGAGTATTTCAAGAATTGGCTCCATAAGCCGCTGTTTGGGCTCCGATTATGTTTTTGATGTATTTGACACCGAGGGTATTTTTGGCGCCGACAGGATTTTGGATGCCGATGATGTTTTCTGCAGATGAGTGTGTTTCGGCGTCAAAGGTGTCTACGGATTCAAAGATTATATTTTCGGTTCTGGTGCCTTGTGATGCTTTCCCGGCGCCAACACTGGCATTTTCGACACAGGCAACTTTCAATGCCTTTGGCATTTCGACCTCTGTGTAAGGCTTTGTAGGCAGAGGAACGCAAGTCTGCTCCTTTGCCTCCTTTCGGATACCACATAGGCCGAAGGCAGTGTGGTTCCATAAGCCATCTTGGATGTTTTAGTGGGGGGGTGTATGGCTTTCGCCGGCATGCTCGCGTGCGCTTCTGATGTTGACGGATCAGGATCATCATCAGAGCCGTCGCCGCTGCCACCAAGCAGTATGGTGATGCCCATAGGTACAGCCTGTGCCTCGGCGTCCTCAAGTTCTTCCTCCAGCTCCATCGACTGCTCCCTGAAGATGTCAGGCATATCATCAACTTGGCGCACCTGCATAGTGGAGTGGGCCTAACGACGTTCCCACCGTTGCGTCTTCTTGGATTGAAAGGCCAGGCACACCTCACACGACACTTCATTGTGCTCAGGTGATAAGCAGAGATTGCAGATCGAGTGCTGATGCTGCCTGGAGTACTTGGCGTGGAACTCGGGGCAGAAGCTGAAAGGAGTCTTTTCCATCCCTTTGAGTTGTTGATTGGAACAAGGCAGTGGTAGAAAAGAAAACCGAAGCTGAACTGGGCCCGAGCCCGAAAGGGCAGATTGAAATAGTATAGGGAAAATCAATAGGCATTGGTTGTTGCCAAATCTTCAGTTGAAGGGTGATGAACCAGGGCGCTGGTACGGCCTCGCGGCCAGAATCGAAGCTACGGTCACAGAGCTCCGAGGTAGACATCTGAACCCGATGATCATGCGCAATACAGACTATAGGAGGAATCACCATATCTTGTGACACGAAAGAATTCTTTGAAGAAAAACAACTTTAAAATGTCCAAGCTCAACACTAGATGGCAGGAGTATGCTAAGTAGATGTATCTATGGCCAACACATGCTATGAATAGACAATTATTGACACGATTCCGTATAGGTAGTATAAGGTGTCACTTGTCTTTCCCCTTGGACCAATATGATACAGCCTCAATCCAACTATGTCCATGTGATGAAAATTCAGCTTAAACACTGTTGCACTTTGTCTTCTTCTGTAAGTTTTACAGGCAACTTACTTGCCAATGCTGGTGCCGATTCTCAAGTTATTTGGTTTTTCTTAAATGGAAACCTACACTTTAGTTTTTACAGTGCCTCAATAATCACAAGGTTTGTTGCTCAGTTGGTTCGTTTTTATCGTCCAGTCTCAGCTACAGAAGACATTGCCTTTTTAATGTGGGGTGGGCAAGGATGTATGCAATGAATTTAAATTTTATAGAGGTTTTAACTTGTTAATTTATTATCTGTTTATATTTTTATCTAGTTGCATTTCAATATGAATGTCGGTGGATCAAGCTTTTTTGTACTTTTATGGCTAAAAGAAATTAGCTGAATAAAGATTTTCATTAATTCATTCAGGTTCATTTATTTCAGTTTCATTACACTTTGTCTGCTCAGGTCAGGGGATAGGTGGTTAGAAGCTTTTGTCACTGAAAGAAAATCAACTGTTCATGTTGAATATTGATAATAAATTCTGTATTGATAAACCTTTTTTGATTCTCACCTTGGGAAAATAATGTAATGTTTTTCTTTACCTGTCAAGAAGAGGTTCTTTATTGGTGTGCGAGGACGAAGTTTCGCAGTGTTTTCAGCACTCAAGCGCTCCATACTGTGGTCAGCTCCATAGAATTCCCCCAGTGAGGCTGCAATGTAATGCTGGTTGGTCAGGGGAGTTCCACTGGAGACACAGACAATCTGCAGCAGCCAGAGAGAGCAATTTGCCAGAAGGCCATTATTAACCAATGTAGGCGCAAAGCACGTGTCATGTACATTCTCACTATGAAAGCCACCTTTTATAATGCCATTTGTAAATAAAATAGTATAAATGCCTTGCAACTTGGATTAAGTACCTCTAGTTAACTTGGCATTTCAAGTAAATAAATGGTAAACACAGAATCTATGAAAATCAGTAGTGAGGGAGCGAAGCAGTGCTGTCCTGCTTAAGCGAGTAAAAGCTGTTGCAATGCACAACTCTCAATTTACATACAAAGGCTAACAACACTGATTGAATTTACTTAAGTCATTTTGTTTCCTTATGTCACTTGTCACCACTAAAAACATGCATGTTGTCAATGATACTCTACCACACCAAGCTCACAAGCAGTGTTCTATTTTCTGTCTCAAAACAAAACACTGATCCTGTCATTTTGGACTAGAATACTTGCTTGAATTTCAGTTAACAGACACTGAATTGCACCGCACACTATTAAAGTTTTGTCTTAAGTTAAAGCACAAGGTTAGATCCTGGCAAACAAGAGAATCTAGGAGTGTGGCAACTGACTCGAGAACATCTATTAATATAATAAAGAACATGTCACACTAGATCTGAGGATAATTTGTTTGCCCTGATGAAGCGATGTCTTAATCTCTAGGGTCACGAAACGTGCTGACAAGTTTTAGAATGAATGAGTGGAGATTCTGTACAGTAAACCATGAAAGAAATAGTTCAGCTTACTGTAAAACAGTATTTCAATGAAAAACAATTTAATAGGGAGAGAATAAAAATTGAAAGTCACTTTGAGTCTAGCTACAATATTATTAATCTCAGTCGTCAATCTTTTTTTAGGTGTTCTATTTATATTTACTTAAATAAATGGCACATTCTGTACTGCCATGCAATATTTTAAAACTGAAGATTAAAATGCAGGGTAACATTAATATGTGTGCCTCATTTAGTTTCCTTACAGAAAACCAATACCAGCCCTGAAACACTTATTATTGTCAAGGAAATTCTGCAAGCCTTGGTTGGAACTGACATTTTCCAGCTGTATTCTCAGGCAGCATATACATTATTCAACGTGTTTTTCTTGTAATCACAACTTTGGTCAGTGAAGACTACACGAAGTTATTATTTACTTAGAACAATACACATTATTGCAGCAGCATACTAACATTGGAGGCAACGTGTCTTCTGATTCATTCTCCAAGTTTACAATGCTTGCCCTTTACATTTCGGGTACTGTGCATGAAAAAGAGAAGAAAGTGTATCCTGGATAAATTGACGTTATTTGTATAGAGCTGTTCTTTAGTTATGCTTACAATCTCCTAAATCTACTAAGAGTATTATTAAAGGCAGTACTACTGCCCTTAAGGAAGGAGTACAATGATCATCACTGGGAAAATGTAACCGGGAATCTGTTTATAATTTGTATTTGCGGCAAAGGCAAGAGTATGCAGTTCCTATGGGGGGGAGGGGAGAGAAAGAAGGGGATTGTTTGTTGATGCCAGGTGTTCACAAGAGAAAAAGGGAGTGGGCCAGCGAGCACCCAAGATGGCCGCACTTGGATAGAGGTCCGTAGCAGCGTTCACTAACTCCCCTTAAATTCGCCTCAAATATCCGGAAAAGCCCCAAACTTTGCTTGTCGGCTGTGCGCGGAATACTCCAGGATCCCACCAGACAAAACAGCGAAGTTCTGCGGCTCCGTGGAGACTAAATCGACATACACGAGTCCCTGGGGCGGAGCAGACGGGGGAGCCCCACGGGTGCAGGCTATTGAGACCCGGGAGAGGGCTGCGACGGCTGATCCTGATGCCGAGGGAGAGGTCTCCGGGCTGAATAACTGTGCCGAAAGGCTGGCACGAGCGTCGCGCTGAATACGCGTTTGAGGGACTGTGGGGGACGGCCAGAGAAGTGAGAGAAGAATCAGGCGGGGTCACATCAAAGATGGCCGCGCCTGCCGACCTCCAGTGAGCCCGGTCCCGGGAGCGCCGAAACCAGAGACTTGATTAAGTGAGTCACAAATCCCTGCAGCTTAGGGAGACACGAGTGGGCAGTGGCGGATTATCTAACTCCCCGCCACTGGGAAACGCGGTGATAGTGGGGATCGGGCACAAACAGGCCTGTGACGGCGGGGTCTCCCCAGAGCTGTGGCACCACGGAGGCCCGGTGGATAAGCCGCAAGTCCCATAAATCCAGGGTGGCATGAGTGGCCCATGAGCGGATGATCGGACCCGCCGCTGGTGACACCGTAGCTACAGGGGGGCAGAGACTCGGATAGGCCTCTTACGGCCGGGCCGCCTCAAGACCGCAGGAAGCGGGCATCAGCCCGAAACTGAGGTCCCGGCAGTGGGAGAGCAGAAGATCTCGGGCACCTCAACACAGGTGAGTACGAGGTGTGTGGCGCATCCATCGGGCCACTAGCTGCCACAACCAGGACTGTACCAGGGAGATTTGAAGGGCATTGATCACCCGGAACCAAGGAGAGGGCAGACAGTGGGGGAGACAACACACTATACCCCGACAGGATGTCGAACCCCAAGGTGCCAAAGCCAATGCACCAAACTAAACTCGAAAAGTACGCACACTCTAAAGCAGAGGTAACGGGGGGGGGGAAGTCTGAGACAAACACCCCATCAAAACTACTGGAGGAAGACGCCCGACCCTCCATGATATAATGGAGGCAATACAGGGTGTAAGATCGGCGCTAGAGATCAAGATTGACACAGTCACCACTGAGGTGACACTATTGCGCGCAGACCTACGTAACTTAGGGTACAGAGTTAAAAGCCACCGAAGATTCCGTCTCAACGATGCAAAAAACCACTGATACACTTGAACTGGATGTGAAAAAGCTCATCGCAACCACAACGGAATTGGAGGCAAAGCTGGAGGACTATGAGGGGCGCTCCCGGAGGAACAATGTCCGCATTCTGGGGGTTCCAGAGAAGGCGGAGGGCCCTGCCACTGGCCTATTTGTGGAAGACCTGGTCCAAAATCACTTACAGCCCCGGGCTCTCTCCCGATACTTCTTGGTGGAACGTGCCCACAGAGTGCCGAGAGGCCCACCGAAGCCGGGTGCACCCCCACGCCCTATCCTAGTATGAATTTTCAACTTCAGAGATAGGGACGTAATTCTGCAAACAGCCCGATCTGCTCCTACACTGAAGTTTCAGAACTCAACGATATCCTTCTTCCCGGACTTCACGCTGAAGGTTCAAAAGATGCGCTGCTCCTTTCTTGAGGTAAAAAGGGCGCTCAGAGACAAGGATATAAAATACGCTATGCTCTTCCCGGCCAAACTCAGGGTGGTGGCGGAAGGGAAGTCATGGTTTTTTACATCTCCGGAGGAGGCCTGGGAGTGGCTGGAGGGCTGTAGAACTGTTTGAGCCCACAGAGCGGACCCTCATAAACGTGTACAGGGACAGGATCGGCGCCAGGAAAATCGCAGACAGGACGCAGGTTTGGAGTCGGAGGAGAGGGGTTGCGGCACTGCTAAGTAGCGGAATGACTCACAAGACTTTAGTAGTCGTAATGAAACTCATACAGGGTTGATTTACCTTGGACTTGTGGGCAACACATTTGTTAACGTCTGGGGTATCAGGTGGTATGGTGAGGGTTCTGGCAGTGAGAGTGGGGAATGTATAACTTAATTTTACGAAGTTATCATGTGTTCTGTGTAGCCGACAAGACTACATGTCTACAAAGCAGAATGGACCAATTGGCTTACATAATGCAGGTAAAATAGGGGAAGGAATGCAATAAGTTAGGGACCAGCTAGATCGCGTTCCCCAACGTTGTGAAGAAGGGTATCGGTACACAGGCACTCTGCAAGGTTGGGGGGTGGGCAGTTTCAAGTCCACAATGCAGGAACGCAGGGAGGGGGGAGGGGTTGGGAAGTTGCACACTGTCGATGGACAGAAGTGTTGAGCTTTTCAAGTTGTTCAAGTTGGTTAAAGAAGAAAATCAAACAGTACATGTGCTAAAAGAGATTATGTGCAGGATGAAAATATCTCAAGTTGTAATGCGGTTAGCTATCGACGTATCGGGCGATTCATCGCCTCTGGCTGACCAAGATAAGCATGATATCCCCCTGGTCCCCCGTGGGGTACACACGATCACTAAGAAATGCACGAAAAGTCGCCATTAACGCCCCCCCTTGTCACTTAAAGATCCTTTCGTGGAATGTAAATGGGTTGGGGGACAGAATCAAAGAGGGATAGTGTTGCAATATTTAAAACGGCACATGCCTGACGTTGTACTATTGCAGGAGACACACATACAAGGGACTTCCTATTATGCACTGAATAGATGGGGCTACAAATTAGTGGCCCATGTGGGATACACCAGGGGATCGAGGGGAAATGGTATACTTCTGCGCAAATCCCTCCCCTTCACAATACAGAGGATCAAACACGATATACTGGGAAGGTTTGTCACACTGTCCGGTTATTGGGAGGGCCGATTACTAAATATCACGTCCCTTTATGTCCCGCCGAGACTGCATTCCTCCGCTCTAGCCGATTTAGGGACACACATACTTAACCTACCAGAAGGGGACAGTCTTATAGGAGGAGACTGCAACGCAGCCATTAACGGAGATTGGGATAGGCAGCCAGCCAAACCAAGAGAGGCACCTGGGAAAGCACTCGAGGATTTCGTGAGGGCTATGGGACTAGTAGATGTGTGGAGGGCTTACAATCCCACGATTCGCCAGTTTACTTTTCATTCAGGGGCTCATGGTACTCTGTCCCGTATAGACTATATGTTTGGGAGGGCAGATCAACTTGCGATGTTTAGGGAGGTGGCTCATCCCCCGAAAGGTATCTCGGACCACTCCCCACTGGTGGCTTGTTATGGAGGCACACCTCCCGGGAGGAAACACATACCGGCACTTCACCCCTGGTACTTTAGGATACCAAGCATAAAAGAAGACCTAGTTGAAGCAACTACTGTGTGAGAAAGTGCCCTCTTTCTGCATGGTATGCCCCCACTTTATTCTGAATTGCTGATATTCTTTGACCGAGTGTGCCCTGGGCTCCTGCTAATCAGGTACCCAGGGCCTATGTTCCTTCTCTAAAATTGCATTGAAGACTAAACCCAATTGGCATCTCTGGCCACAGGTCAGCCCCTGGTAAATGGTACCACAGGTACCCAGGGCACTGTGACCAGAGAAGGCCTCTAAGGGCTGCAGCACTTATTGTGCCACCCTTAGAGGTCCTGTACCTCTACACTCACACACTGCCTTTGCAGGCTGCATGTTTTGGTGCAGAACAAAGTGAAGAGTCGACATGGCACACATCCCTGTGTGCCATGCCTACAACCCACTGCCCTGACCTAGATCAGCCACCCCTCCAGCTGGGTGCACTATGCCAGTGGTGAGGGTACAGGTGCATGAGCCCTGTACCCCTACAGTGCCCAAGTCCATTCTTGGGCATTGTAAGTGCAGTGCTGCCATTAAGAATATATGGTGCTGGGAGTTTGTCATTACGAACTCCACAACACCATAATGGCTACAATGAAAACTAGGAAGTTTGGTATCAAACTTCTCAGCACATTAAACCCACACTTATGCCAGTGTGGGATTTACTGTAAAATGCACGACAGAGGGCATCTTAGAGATGCCCCCTGAAACTCGACCAACTTCTAGTGTCCCGACTGAGTGGCTGCTTAGGCTGCCATCAAGAGACATGTTTCTGGACCCCTGGGTCGAGAGCCTGCTTCTCTCGGGGGCCTGAAACAATGCACATCCTGGGACGAGGTGCCAAGCCTCCTCCCCCAGGATGGGCAGGGTTCACAAAGGGAAGCTTCAAAGGCATGCCGCCTTTGTGAGCCTCCCCAGACCACTTGCTGCTTTCAGCAACTGGTCCCCACTGGTTCTGCCCCCCACTTTGGGCGGGAGAACCGGCGGGAAAAACAAGTGAGGGAGAGAGGTTTGCCCACCTCTGCCAACTCCACCCTTCAGGTGGGGGAGGCGAGGTGAAGCACAACTCAGAGTCCCCGCCATCTTGAGGATGGGGGGACCCAACCAACCAGGGACAGGCTCATGCCCCCCTCCCACTGGAGGGTGGCCCCATAGGGGGTGTACCCACCCCAGGGAAGGGACCCATTGGTCCCTGCCCTCTACATACCTGTAACGCCCCTAAATCTAGTATTTAGGGGGTACCCTGAACCCTGCTTCCTCAGATTCAGAAATGACAAGAAAGAAGATAAGAAGAAGGACCGAAGAGCCGGGCAGAGCTAACAAGAGGACGACGCCCACTGACTTGGCCCCAGCCCTACCAGCCTGTCTCCCCTCGAACCTGCTCCTGTGAAATCCCGGTGTGTCCTGCAGCCAGCAACCTCAACAAACCCGGAGGACCTGCCTGCCTTCACTTCAAAAGACTGTATCTCACGAGAACAGCGGACCTGTTCAACTTGCAACTTCTGGCAGCAGCCGGAGGCCGCGAATCCAACCCACTCTGCACCCGCCGAACCCGGCCCGAGCTCAAGTGGAAAAACATGACGAGGAGGTCTCCCCGGCAATTGTGACCCAAGATCCGGAGATCCCAGACCAGCCTCAAGACCCCAGCCGACGCCTGCAGCCTCAATCCAGAGGATCCCCTCTACCGCGACCCAGAGCGGGTAAGACTTTCCGACGCCAAAAGGCACCCCTGAATCCGACGCCCCACGGCCTTGTGTGCCACAACCAACAGTGCCTAGTCAACCCAAGACATGCCAACTTACCCCTCGAAGTGGTGGTCGCACCCAGAAGGTCTTCGTCCCCGAGCCTGCAATGTCTCTCCATAGCAAACAACAGGGCGCCCGGCGCCAAACCAGCACTCTGCACCCGGCCGCCCCAGTGCCGCTGAGGGTGCACCTTTTGTGCTGACCTGCAACCCCAATTGCCCTGAGCTAAACCCTAGGAGCTTTGCTCCCACAGCCGTGTGGCCTGCTTGCTAGCAGCCACCAACCGGAGACCCCCTATCCTCCATAGGATAACATTGGGCCTCAACACTCTGCACCCGGCCGCCCTAGTGCCGCTGAGGGTGTAACCAGAGTGCATCACTGACCATGGGGGACCCCTGAGTCTAACACCAGAACCTTAACTCCCACAGTCGATAACTTACCTTTGAACCGATAACCTACTTTTCCTCCATAGGATAACATTGACAATTTTTCTTCCAAAAAGTTTCTAAGTGTGGAGTTTTGAAATCTAAAAATATTCTTTAAAAATCGCACGATTAACCAAAATGTATTTACTTACCTGTTTGCAGGAAATGTCCCAGTGCTGAATTAAGGTATCCAGCACTGAGTAAGAAAAGTAACGTAAAAAGTAACTTATCTGTAATTTACTGAAAAAGCCTATTCATTCCAATGTACTGTATTTGCTAAGTATTGCAACCTACTGCAGCCCCTGTAAATCAAACAAAGTACAATTCCTATTGCATTTTCAAACTGTTCGACATTCAGCAACTTATTACTGTAAAGTATTTAAGGCTTACCTGTGCCAGGCTTGCTTGGTTCTAAAATAAACAACAGTATATTTTTTATACAAAAACAATTGGCCTAGAGTTCAGTTCTTGAGTGTGTGTATTCATTTGCTGACTGAGGGTGTACATCAAATGCTTAACACTGTCCTCTGATACTGCCTTACTGCTCGACCACTCTGGGGTCACCTGGACTCTATACACACTATACCTCATTTTGGTGTGGTATATATAGAGCCAGTTTCCTACAACTACCAACTATTTTAAAGAAAACGAAGGGTCGGTGGAGTCAGCCCAGGTGATGTGGGAGGCGTATAAGACAGTAATTAGGGGGTGCGGTATTTCGGCCATGGCCGGACATAAAAATGAAAAGCAGAAACAATTACTAGCAATAGAAGAGGAGGTTAGCAAGATAGAAGCTGAGCTTGTCTTTCTGGATACCCAGGACTCCAGACATAGGTTATTGGTAAAAAAAAAAAAGAGTATAAAGATATCGCTGAAGAAGCGGCGAAAATGCAATATCGAGCAACCCAAAACCGAATATATGAAATAGGAGATAAAGCAACTAAACTGTTAGCATGGCTGGATAAACGGGAAAAGGCCAACAGATGGGTGTTTGAGGTTACATTAAACGACGGAACACTGTGTAGAGATAGGCAAGATATAGCAGAGGTCTTCGCAACATACTTTAGCCAACTATACACACCAGCAGGGACGTCCACACAGACAGAGGCCCAAGAACTGCTGGCCACCCTCAAGCTACCCTCCTTAGATGAAACAGAGAGGGAACGTTTGGAGGTAGATTTAACTGAGAGAGAGGTGGTACAGGCAATCGGGGCATTACAGTCAGGGAAGGCAGTGGGACCAAGTGGCCTACCTATAGAATTGTACAAACTAACGGCATCCACAATAGCTCCATACTTAGTGAAGATGTACGCGGAAAGCGTGGAGCGTGGTACCCTGCCTGAGAGTCAGAGGCTCGCCAATATTGGCGTGATACACAAAAGCGGGAAACCCCCTGAAAACTGTGGCTCATACCGGCCCATCTCTTTGCTAAATGCAGAAGTGAAGATTCTTGCCAAAATCCTTGCGATGCGATTGACTCCCCTGCTGCACAAGTTGATTCACCCGGACCAATCTGGCTTTTTGCCAGGTAGGAACACCGCGTTCAACCTGCGGCGCCTCCATGGAGTGTTAGGCAGAGCCCGAAATGTTGACGTGGAAGCAGTAATACTATCGCTAGATGCCCAAAAAGCGTTTGACATGATCGAATGGCCTTTCTTATTCGCAGTCTTGGAGAGATTTGGGTTTGGAGAGAAATATGTATCATGGGTCAAACTTCTTTATACAGAGCCCCTTGCACAGGTTACAGTGAATGGAGGTAGATCCAAGACCTTCAAGCTTCAAAAGGGGACATGGCAGGGATGCCCGCTAGCACTATTAATATTCCCACTGGCACTAGAACCGTTAGCGACATGGATCCGGGGAGATCCGCTCCTTTAGAGGACTCAAATGAACGGAGGAGTGGGAAGACCGGATCTCCTTGTATGCAGACGACATACTATTGTACGTGGCCAACCCATATTCCTCCATACACAGAGCTCTGCATATATTTACCCTCTTCCAAAAATATTCAGGTTATACTATTAACTGGGACAAGTCGCTCATATACGTCCTAAGCGGCCTGGCCATCAAGCTTCCCAGGCTCTGTGCTGCACAAAGAGTAACTGACGGGTTTCAATATCTATGGATTTATGTCACAACAGATCCAGCAGTCTTTTATGAGCGTAACTTAGCCCCCCCTTTGCGGCGGCTCAAAGACGATGTGCGGCACTGGAGGACACTACCTCTCACGTTCCTTGGAATGGCCGCCCTATATAAAATGATGGCACTCCCCCGATTTCTTTATGTGTTACAAAATGCTCACTATCCAGTTCCACCAAAGTATTTTCAGGCAATCGATGTTGAAATTCGTACACTCCTTTGGGATAGCGGTGTCCCTCGCATAGCACGGACTAAGCTCACAAAAAGTTGGTACGATGGGGGGATAGCCCTCCCGGCAACCCAATATTATTATTGGGCGGCTCAACTTGCGGTTATGAACCACTGGGTGCACTGGCCACGAACGGACCCAGCATATAGACTGGACAGATATAATATGCCATCTGAAAACTACCTAAGAACGATATAAGGTGGGCGAGGCAACACCCGGCAACATACGCCAACATCAACCACAATCACATTATGGCACACTGCAACAACCGCTCTGGGGTGGAAAAATAAGATAACATTGGCTACTCCCCTATTGGAGTCGGCACAACTGGGGCTACTGGCTAAACACCCTGGGTTTGATAAATGGGACCTCATTGGGCTCTCCAAGGTTGGGGACCTATGGGCGAAGGGGGAGATAGTTCCCTTTGGCAAGCTTCTAAAGGAATATGAATTGGGAGTAGAGGAAACATTTCGATACTTACAGGTGCGTAGCGCACTTTCAAAAGCAATACCTAGGGGTACTGAACACCCGGCCTCCTCCCCCCTGGAGGATAGACTTTTAGATGATTATTTACCGAAAAAAGCAATATCGCTAACCTATAAGAAGATATTAAATAATATGCCGGATCCCCTGGGAAAACTACGAGCTAGGTGGGTGGAGGATATCGGGGATATGAGTGACGAAGAATGCCAGGAGGCACTGGCATCCCCCTGGGAGGTGGCAATACGTTCTCGATTCCGTCTTATACAATTAAAGGTCTTGCACAGAACATACTACACGAATACAACACTAGTTAAAATGTGTGTCTCTGATTCCTCGCTCTGCCCTAGAAACTGCAGTCAGATAGGAACTTTTCTACACCAATGGTGGGATTGCCCGATTATTCAGAAATACTGGGATAAAATAACGAGAAAAATGTTGACTCTGTGTGGTAAACAAGTGACGGTTTCTCCCCGATGGTGTCTCCTTAACATCTGGGACGACAATGATTTCACATCCAAAGAAAGAACCTGGATCGCCCTGGGGTTTATGGTGGCGAAACGTAATATTGCAAAGAAGTGGAGAGGGGCGGCTGGTCCTAGACTTCGAGAGTGGGTGGAGGACATGGATTGGTGCATGCAGGCTGAAAGAGTGATTTATGAAGGGAGAGGTTGTCCTCAAAAATGGACCAAGATCTGGGGGTCCTGAAATAAAAGCAGGGGAATGATATGTTTGCCGTTTGCGTATTCGCCCGTACATGGGGAACAATGAGAGGTAGGACCTACAATACAGGCTACCGATAAGTTTGTATCTATTGTATTTGACGTGCACCCTGCAATGTGAAGGAACTGTATTCATGGACATGTACTGTAACAATGTATTATTGACAATAGTCGCTTGCTTCCAATTTTCAATAAAAATAATTTAAAAAAAATAAATTTAAAAAAAAGAGAAAGAGGAAGTGAAGATGGAATAGCTCAAATTAGGAGCATGAGCCGTCACACACCTGAGGGGTGTCATGCTTCATCATCGGGCAGCTCCTCGTTGGGCCGGCGCTGCAATGCCCAATGGTCCCCGCAAGGGGATTCTTTGCCGGAGATCTTCTCTTTTTGCCGACGTGAAGCTAAAAGGTAGTAGTGGGGCATATGTGTAGTGAGTAGAGATGGGAAGGAGTGCATGTGGGTTAAAAATAGCTATCGGAATCCCACAAAATGTTTTTATTAGCTGGGTTCCAATGCTATGAGTAAAAGCAAACGACTAGAGAGTCGTGGCTGAAGAGGGGAAATTATACCCGCTTGAGCTCAGGGTGATGTGTGTGGTGTGAAGGTGGTCAACATGATTCATGCCCTGTATCGTCCATAGGATCTTGGCATTTCATCAGGACCGGGAGATCCTCATCTACTCTAGTGGGGACGGTGTGGGTATATGTATAGAAGGTCCCGTCACCTACAGTCTGGACTCGTATGGTAGTCCTGTGTGGAAGTGAAAAAAGGTAATAAGAGGCAAATCGATGTATACCTTCTGGAAAACACCTAGAAGGGAGGGGGGGGGTCTACTAGCCCCAGCAGTGGCGTCCAAGGTACTTGCAGTATGGCGAGGGAGGAACTTCAATTAAGGTAATCTGAAGCACAGGACCTACCCGCATCTGGCCGTCACCGGGATACCTCTGTCTCACCGAACTGATCTCCAGGTTACTCTGGAAGAAGTCAATAGTGCCATTATGGCAAGTATGGGAGGAAAGGCTCAAGGGCCTGAAGGGGTTCCTGTAGACATATTTAAATCTAATCTGGCACTATGGGGCCCGTTGTTAACACAGGTAATCACCGCAAGTTGCTCCTCTCATTTTATAAATAGCTGGTAGGAATCCATCCTAGTCCCTATTTTCAAAAAGGGGAATCGTCAGGATCCCAGCTGTTACAGGCCGATATCCCTACTAGACTCCCTGGTAAAAGTAGTAAGTCAAATTATTTTGGAGAGATTACAGGACTGGGCCGAGGATAACAAGGTTATCTCCGACATACAGTTCGGTTTTCGCGAGGGTCTAGGCCCTGTAGAACAAAACCTAAATCTGAATATCATTATAGGGAAGTATACCCGTGCCAAGAAAGGGCAGGCTGTTTTTAGCATTCGTAGATCTCACTGCAGCCTTTGACTGTGTAAGGCATGATAAGCTCTGGAAGATGTTTGAGGACTTAGGAGTGGAAGATACAATTATCCACTTCTTAAGACGATTATATAGTGATGCAAAGGCCAGAGTGCGGTTTGGTGCCAATGGCGAATGCACTAATAAGTTCCCGATAAGGAGAGGGGTAAGGCAAGGCTGCGTGCTAGCCCCCTTCCTTTTTTACCTCTATATAAACAGACTGGGCAAAGCCCTGGAGAACGATTGTCAAGATCTCCCACAAATAGAGGGACGCCCAATACCTGCTCTTCTGTATGCGGATGATGCTGTTTTGATGTCCCGCACTAAGGTAGGACTGCAAAGGGTTATGAATAGTTTTACACTCTATATGCACAGCCTGGGGCTTAAGGTTAATACAGCAAAAACGTTTATTAAGAGATGTGGAAACGGTAGTCAAAAGTACAGAGATATGTACATTGATAACAGAAGGTAGAATTTACAAAAAGATTCTCTTATCTAGGCATCCTCTTTGACCAAAATGACTCCTGGACCCAGGCGGTGCAAGCGAGAAAATTGTCACTTATGAAGGCCACAGCTGCACTTGCTAATTTCTCGAGAAAACTGGGCAGGAGGCCGCCAACGGAGCTTTCAAAGATCTATAAGGCCAAATGTGTCTCTACGGCTATGTATGGTGCTGGGATCCCCGGCCACGTTGATTTGCACCCATTACAAATTGTGGAAAATGTGTTTTTAAGGTATATATTGGCAGTTCCAAATAGCACATCTTCATATGTGTGCCATTCTGAATTGGGTGTGCCATATATTGTGGATCTTATAAAACTGGAGCCCATTCTTTTATGGCATAGGATCTGGTCATCAACAAAAACCACGCTTAACCAGGATATTTTAAATGATAGTTTTAAATTGGGAAGGGTTTTAACTATCCTGTGGCTAAGGTATGTCCGGGACTTCATGTGCGATTTGGGTCATCCTCAGTTTTTCACTAAGCCCAGTACTATGACTACCATCACAAGAAAAGATTTAAAAAAAGAGGGACTAACTTTACTTGAATCACTCAGGATATCAACAGAAATAACAAAGCCCACTGTATTGTCAAATCAATTGATTTTAACAACTTTTAGCATTCAACTTATTTAAATATAGTTCCTAGTGGTCACAACAGATTTTTACTGACCAGATTCGGATTAGGGATTCTACATAGATTATTAAGCTTCCCAAGAATGAATGACTGGTCAAGAGCTATGCACCTGTGTCCCTGTGACGATCACTCAGAACAATCGACCCTTCATATTGTTTTATTCTGCAAGTTTTATAATGAGCAAAGGAAAATATGGATTATACCAATTTTTTTTTAATTAAATCTTTTTATTAAACAGTTGTGATGATATGGTGACAAATCACAAGGCCACACAGCAATAGCATGATAAGAATTGTACATGAACAAGCTTACAAACGAAAGCACTTCATAGTATTACATGAGACAGTAAGAGAATCTCCATCTGAGACATTTGCCCGCAATTCAATTGAAGGGGAGATACATATATCACCCCGGGACTTGTTCCAGTTTGCCCACTTATGATCCCATTTCGAGGGACAACCTCTATGCTTAAACACATCCTTCTCTGCGATCATGGCATTGTCCATATCTTTAGCCCACTTTGAATATTTAGGCAGATCTCCGGATCCCCACCCCTGAGCTATGTTCCGTTTAGCAAGGACAAACCCCAGGGACACCCATGTACGTTCTGTATGAGTCATGTCCGTGGCATCCCACACGTTTAGTAAACACAGTCGCGGGAGTGATTGATAGCCTTCCCACACACCCTCGCTAGTGTTGAAGAAATGCGTTACTTACCTGTAACTGCAGTTATCCAGTATTGGTATCTTTCATAGATTCACATGCCTGAATCATTCCCCGTCGTCGAGATGGGAGTCCCCGGTACATTAGAAAAGTAATGTCCCATTAGACATACAAAACCATAGGCCTAAGGCCTCTCATTAGTAACATATCCAGGTCCTTTTGTGAAAAGGACCAAACTCTAAACAACAGCCAATCAGCTGCTACCACCCTTTGGAACCTTCCTGGCAGGAGCTCTGGTCCCTCAGATTTTCGTAAGCGGAGTGCTATATAACAATATCACTGAGAGAAACCAAAGAGCCTTTCCAAGGGAGGTGGGTGGGTTGCATGTGAATCTATGAAAGATACCAATACTGGATAACTGCAGTTACAGGTAAGTAACGCATTTCTTATCCAGTATTAGGGTATCTTTCATAGATTCACATGCCTGAATCAGAGTAGCAAGCAATAGTGAGCACATTTCTTTTTCCCCATAATGGGTATACATGCATTGGTTAAGAAAAAAACATATTTGTACATTTCAGTATATCACCAATATAGTGTGTAATAATAATCAGATATGAAGGTAATAGAAATGTCCGGTAAAACAAAGGTTGGTGGGAAGGAAGAAAGGCTCACCTCTATTGAAATAGATGACGTAGTACTGCCTGTCCAACTGCAGCGTCCTTCGCCAGTTCTGAATCCAAGCAGTAATGCCTGGTAAATGTGTGCGGCGTTTTCCATGTCGCCGCTCTGCAAATGTCCACAATAGGGACGCCGGCAAACAATGCCATGGACGTAGAGACTGCCCTGGTGGAATGGGCACGAATTGTAGTTTGTAAGGGCTGACCAGCCTGCTGGTGGCATAAAGCGATAGCGCTAGAGATCCACCTAGAGATACTTTGCTTCGAAAGGGGGCAACCTTTCCTAGGTACACTGTAGGCCACAAAAAGTTGGTTGGACTTTCGGAATGGTCTTGTCCTGTGAAGGTAGAATTTAAGGCAGCGTTTCAGATCCAAGGAATGAAGAGCCTTCTCTGCTGGTGTTTGAGGATTTGGGAAGAAGGTCTTCAAAACAATGGGTTCGTTAAGATGGAAGTGCGATGGCACTTTAGGGATAAACTTTGGGTTAGTTCGAAGAATAACCCTATAGCCCTTGAATTGCATAAATGGATGCTGTATTGTAAAAGCGTGAAGCTCACTGACTCGTCTTGCTGAAGCAAGGGCTAGCAGAAGTGCAGTTTTCCAGGAGAGGAACTTGAGGTCCACCTTGTGTATTGGTTCAAAAGGATGCTTCATAAGCTGGGCTAGAAGCGTATTAAGCTGCCATGTTGGAGGAGGAAGCTTTAGTGGAGGGAAAGTCCGGAAAAGACCCTTGAGGAACTGTTTTATGAGTCTATTGGACCAAAGAGAAGGACCTGTGGAGGATCTTCTGAAACGGGATATCGCTGCCAGATGAACTCTGATGGAAGCGTGAGCGAGGCCCGCATTTGCGAGATGAAGGAGGTAAGGTAAAATCTCCTCAGGCGAGGACTTGAAGGGATGGACTTCAGCAGATGCACACCATATACAGAACCTCTTCCATTTGAGAGAATATGTTCTGTTTGTACTGTCCGCTACTGCTCGAGACAGAATCGCCCTACAGTCCGGAGGGATATTCATAGCTTGGAACTCATTGTATTCAGGAGCCAGGCCGATAATTTGAGCGAGGCCGGGTCCGGATGCTGTATTTGCCCCTGATCCATTGTGAGAAGAGACGGAAACGGCTTCAATGGAATTGGAGGCTTCTTGGATAGGAGATGTAGTTCTGTAAACCAATGTTGGCGAGGCCATGCTGGTGCTATTAAAATCAGTATGCAGGGCTCTGCCTACATCTTCTTGAGGACTCTGGGGAGCAGTGGAATCGGCGGAAAGGCGTACGCAAAGACGCCAAACCAGGCTATTGAAAATGCATTCCCCGGAGATCCCTGTTGGGGATGCCAGCTTGCGAAGCGTCGGCATTTGGCGTTGAGTCGTGAAGCAAACAGGTCGAGATTTGGTTCGCCCCATTGTCCGAAAATGCGGTCGAGAACACCCTGGTGTAATTCCCACTCGTGGCAGGAGGTTTGTAGTCTGCTCAGCGAATCTGCCAATGTATTTTCCCTTCCCGGAACATATTCGGCCTTCAGGGAGATTTTGTGCTGAAGCGCCCAGTTCCAAATTTTCTGCGATTCTTGAGATAACAAGAGAGAACGAGTCCCTGTTTGTTCACGTAGTGCATTGTTGTGGTGTTGTCCGTTTTGATAAGCACTAGAGAACCTGCTATTCTGGGAAGAAAAGCCCGAAGGGCCAGATAAACAGCTCTGAGCTCTAGGAGGTTTATGTGCAAAGTCCTTTCTATTATTGACCACTTTCCTCTGATTTGAAGCTCCTGGAGAAAGGCTCCCCAACCTTCCAGGGATGCGTCCGTAGTTATTACCTGAGGAGACACCTGAGGTAGGAAAGACAGTCCTTGTGACAGATTCTGTGGACGAGTCCACCAGTGTAACGCTGTGATTACTTGAGGAGTGACCTGTACGATATCGTCGAAAGATCCTTCCACCTGAATCCACTGAGTGGCAAGAGCCTCCTGGAGAGGACGCATATGGAGGCGACAATTTGGAATGAGCAGTATGCAAGAGGACATCATTCCCAGGAGGGATTTGAAGAGCCGAACAGAAAGAGACTTTCTTAGTTTTATCCTGTTTGCCAACTGTGCGAGCTTGCGCTGTCGCTCCTGTGTTGGGTAAGCATGCTTGTGGACAGTATCCAAAACGGCTCCCAAAAACGTGATCCTTTGAGAAGGTTGAAGTATTGATTTTTCTGCATTGAGGGTGAGACCTAATTGCTCGAAAAGTTTTAGACAAGCGTTGGAAGATTGCATCGCGCCTTGAAGAGATGGTGCTTTGACGAGCCAGTCGTCGAGGTATGGAAACACTTGATGGTGCTGCTGTCTGAGGTACGCAGCGACTGGTGACAGACATTTTGTAAATATGCGAGGAGCCGATCTGAGCCCAAACGGCAACACTCGAAATTGGTAATGCCTGCCAGCGACGGCAAATCTCAGAAATTGTTTGTGTTTTCTGTGGATTGGTACATGGAAATAGGCATCCTGGAGGTCTAAAGATACCATGTAGTCGTTTGGATTGAGAAGTTGTAGGACTTCCTGGATGGTAATCATGCGAAATGATTGCTTCCTTAGGAATTTGTTCAAATTTCTTAGATCTAGAACCGGCCTCCACTTGTCGTCTCTCTTGCGCACCAAAAAGAATCGGGAATAAAAACCTTTTCCCCGTTGATGAACAGGAACTCGCTCTATGGCTCCTTTGCGAATCATGGATGATATTTCGTTCTGCAAAAGGTTCAAATGTTTGTGAACCATAGGTTGAGGTGGAGTTGGTGGAGGTATTTGAAGAAATTCCAAGGAATGTCCGAACTGCACTATTTGTAGGACCCACTGATCCGTAGTTATTTGTTCCCAATTGTGCAAAAAATGTGATATTTTTCCTCCTATTCTGAATGGTGAGTGGAGGGTCGCAGTTGGAGGCAGGGAGAAGTCATTGACGCCGGGTAGAATCTTTCTGGCGACCAACTTTCCCTCGAAAAGAAGGTTTGTTGTAGGCAGTTTGTTGTGGTTGCTGCCTCTGTTGAAATTGCAGCCTGTATTGCTGGCCCGACGAGGAGTAACCAGAATATCTATTTTGTTGATATCCTCCTCTATAGGACGATTGACCTCTACCTCGTGAGCCACGAAAGGAGGAAGTTCTATATTGGAGGGTTCCCAAAGATCTGGCCGTATCCGTATCTTTTTTAATCCCTTATAGGGCCTCATCGGTATGAGATCCAAACAGGCACTGTCCGTCATAGGGCATATCCAGGATCTTTGTCTGGATCTCAGGTCGGAAAGTCGTCGCTTTAAGCCAGCCTTGGCGTCTTAAAACTGCCGCCCCTGCCAACTGACGGAAGCCAGTAGATGCGATGTCCATCGCACAATCTATAATTTCCGAAGCTGACCTCTCGCCCTCTTGCAGTAGCTTCTTTGCTTCCTCCTTAGTGTCCTGTGGTAAGCTGTCCAAAAAAGGTGCAATATCAGACCACATCTGCCTATTGTATCTGCCCAATAAGGCCAATGTGTTAGCAGCCCTAACGTTAGTGCAGACATGGAAGAGAAACGCTTTCCGATGTTGTCCAAGCGCCTACCCTCTTTATCCGGTGGTGCTGAAAGTGGGGTAGAAGGATTTTTTGAGCGGCGCTGGGCTGCTTGCGTAACCACAGAATCTGGCTTGGGATGGCCAGTCAGACAAGCCGGGGCATCGTCCGGTGCGCTATACTTTTTATCCAGCCGTGGTAGGATTGGAGGAATTGAAGAAGGATTTTTCATTATCTTGACCCCTTGTTCCCAGATATAATTTATTATAGGCATGGATCGCACTGACTTTTTATAAGGCTCTTTAAAGTCATACAAGAAACAATCTTGTTGCTGGGAAGGCATCGGCAACTGAAAGCGCTTCGCTGCTCTTTCTAGGAGATTATGAAAGCCTCCTATGTCCTCTGGAGGTGAGTCTACTGGAGGAGGGGAAGGGGACGCTGGAAGTGGTATAACGTAGTCGTCCCATTCCTCGTGTTGTGATTCATCATCCGGGATTTCACCCTCTTCCTGAGGGCACTCCTCCTCATCATCAGTAGAGTGGGGAGATGGTCTAAGCATTGCCGAGGAGGCGGACTGAGGCGAAAGTTGTACCACTGGTGGTGGAGCTTGTTCCGGAGCGGAAGCCGGAGCAGCAGCAGGGAACCTCTTTTTATAGTCTGTGATCAAGAATTGCAGATCGGATACCAAAGCCACCGGAAGGCACACCATCTGAGATTGCTGAGGTATTTGGTCTTCATGATAATATGTCTGATCCTCAATTTCCTGATCATCCTCATCTGAAATCTCCTGATACTTGACATTGAGTTCCGACGGACTTGTTGCCGCCCTAAAAGGCCCCTCGTCGTCCGAATCATCATCCACATCCAATAGGTGAGAGGGCACTAAAGACTGGACCCTACCGGGTGAAGTTAAAGAAGGTGATAACCTGTGTTTGCTGAGTTTTTGGTGGCAAACAGTCATTTTAGCCTTCATTTTTGGTGTAGACATCAGGGTCGTCGACGGGACACTCGTCGTCGACGGCGGGGCGTCGACGGGCAAAACCTTCAACTTCGTTGAAATTTTCGTCGACGGCATCGTCGATGGCAAGGGCGTCGACGACGGCAAGGGCGTCGACGACGGCAACATCACCGTCGATGGAAAGGTAGTCGGCGGTGAAATTATCGTCGACGGAGGAACCGTCGATGTGGCTGTGACCGTCGACGGGAGGTTCGTCGTCGTCGACTGACCCGTCGTCGGAATCTTCGACGACGGCTTCTTTATTTTTATCGTCGACATGACCACTTGTGCCGTCGACGAAGATGTTGTGGTCGTCGACGATGAACGAGATGCAGACGAGACAGACATAGTAGAGACTGTCGTCGTCGACGTTGTAACTCTGGCAGTGACAGGAGACGTCGTCGTTGAGATAGTCAATGATGCCGTAGTCGACGAGCCTGAGGAGGGCTTTTTGAATGTATGCTGGACTCTAATTGAAGGAGTCGCATGGTCTGAAGATGGCAATTTCTTACTTGTGGAGACCTCTGAAGGCTTTTTGTGCGTCTTCTTTGCAGGTTGCTGCGATGAAAGGCTTGGAGAAGCATCTCTAGACCTTTTCTGAGAGGTTTTTGAGGAGGCCCTTGACGAAGTGTCACTCTCCTCAGAGGACAATGGATCTTGTTTGTCTTTTAACCTCTGCAGCCAAATTAAAAGCCGTCCCTCCCGGTCTTTAAGGGTTTTTGAAGAGAAGGTACGACATACCTTGCAGTCTTTAGATGAATGGTCCGGGTAAAGACAATATAGACAGTCCTTGTGGGGATCGTCCACATGTGACCTCTTCTTCCTGCAGGTTGTACAGGGCCTAAAAAGGCCTTTTTTGTGGGTGTCTGACATGAAGACAACTGGGACTTCACTCAGACAGATGTACAGATGAAGAAATACCTTGTCTGATAGACTAAATGCTGTAAGTAGGAAACCTGAGCAGAGCTCAGTTGGAGACTCCCTTAGCACGACGTGCGGTAGAAAATCTGAGGGACCAGAGCTCCTGCCAGGAAGGTTCCAAAGGGTGGTAGCAGCTGATTGGCTGTTGTTTAGAGTTTGGTCCTTTTCACAAAAGGACCTGGATATGTTACTAATGAGAGGCCTTAGGCCTATGGTTTTGTATGTCTAATGGGACATTACTTTTCTAATGTAGCGGGGACTCCCATCTCGACGACGGGGAATGATTCAGGCATGTGAATCTATGAAAGATACCCTAATACTGGATAAACAATTTTCCCCCAGTAAGGCAAAAGCTTTGGGCACTCCCAGAGTATATGAAAGAAGGTACCCTCGGCCATGACTCCTCTGAGGCAGCTAGGATCTGAGCGGCTACCCATCCTGACCAGTATGTGTGCTGATAAATAAGTTCTGTGCAGAATTTTCAGCTGGATGAGTCGTAAACGTAATGGGATGGCATCCTCCCGAGGGGAGGAAATGGCTTCTTGCCAGTCATCGTCTTCTAAGTACCCCAGGTCCGTTTCCCACAGCTGTCGTAGACGTATCAGTGGGTCGGGCAGGTTGTGGATTAGTTTACGGTAGGTAAGCGAGATCGCTTTGCGTGGTAGAGGGTCCGTCACAGGATTATACCAATTTTTAAGTCACTGGGTCTTAGACAATGTCGTCCTGCTTTTATATCATTACAGCTTTTGGAAAATGAACATGTAGTATGGAGATTATCAATGTTTCTAAAAAGTGTACTTAAATGCAGGAAAACCATTGTAATATGAATATCTGACCTATCATGGAAAGTATGACAACAATGAATTCATGTTTCAGTGGAATTAGGTGGTGGAATAACATGAATTCATTTTACATGCAATACTTTTTATTTCTATTGTGTAATGTACTGTGATTTTATGTGCTTTTATGATTGTCTAAGACAGAAATCGAATAAAGATTTGTTGTTTTGATTTGAGTTGATTAAAAATACATCAACTAAAAACCATTAGATCAAGCAGTAGCTTTCAAAGGTTAAAAATGTCCACCATTAAAATCATGTGTTTGACGGGAAATTGCAAGAGAAAAAAATAAAATGCACAAACACATTAGGAAGCATCATTGAATGTCCACTCATTTTCTGTTGAGCAGAGTAATTTAAAAAAAAAACTCCAACAGTGTAAAACACGTATGGGTCAGGCAACGTTCTGAGGAAATAAAAAGCAGGTCTACATTGGAGAAGTCCATAACGTTTTAGAACAGGCGCAAGGTATTTATACCTGGCCGTCTGATAAAATTTGCAGAAAAAGAAGTGAACCAAAGATTGGGAGTGGACACGAGAGAGAGAGATAGAGATTTTTTGATGCAAACATTTCAGGCCTGCCTAGGGCTTTCACTGTTTTCTTGACTTGCTCAGGCACGGGATTCTAATCCTAAAGCCACAAGCAAGACAATCACTAATAATGTCCCGGTTGGGCAAGGCTTCTCATTGCTCCAAATCGAGGTCCAAAGGAAGAGTGGGGCAAGCCCCACCAGGTCCGCCACATGGGGCTGGCCCAGTTCCTCGTGTAGGAAATGTGGGCTACCTGGGCCTACTCCCAGCAATGGCCTGCAAAACCGATTCGCCTCCTGTTGGAACCGGGTGTATTCCCAAAAGCCCCATATTTCTGCCCCATAAATCAGAACAGGAATACATTTCAATTTATACATTTCTAAAAGGGGTAAAACGGGTTTGCCACCAACTTTGAGACACATCAAACAGAGACCCAAGTGAACAGGTAAAATAAAGGCAATGATTTGAAATGCAGAGTAAAAAAAAACTACTTTTAGAGTCAAAGATCACCCTGAGTTAGGGAAATTCAGTCACCCTTGTAATTTGATGGCTTTAGGTCTGACCTTTACTTTATTGCCCACACACCATATAGTGAGTTTTACATATATTGGTTTCGAGTTCTAAATTGTCCATAAAAAGGGCAAAGTTCTTAATTAGCCCCTGTAAACCATTGGGCGTGCCGGAAATTAGCACTACATCATGTGCATAATGCAGTGCTGGATTAGGGGGTCAAATTTTCCTTTGGGAGGTCCATCCCCATACCTGATAAAGAGGATGTCAGACCGTTTACGTATAAAAGAAACAAGATCGGTGCCAAAACCTAACCCTGTCTGACGCCTCGAGACAGCCCAAAGGTATTGATGCATTCTCCCTCTGTACTATACCTAGCCTTAGCCGATACCCCCACAATGTAATGCACACAAGACATCGATCAAAGGCTGGCGCAAACCCATCTCAGTTAATATGTGCCTCAATTTAGATCGATTTACACGATCAAAAGCACTACTTAGATCCAGAATTGCAAGAAAGAGAACCCTTTTTCACTATTGCATACTTTCCGATCAGTAAGCTCAAATTGAGGCAGTGTTCCTGCGTCCCCAAGCCTTCTCTGAATCTACATTGCACCCTATTGATGGCACCAGACTGCTGAACCCAAGACTCTAATCTAGATAGGATAATTTGGCCACCAACTTTCACCACAGAATCCAACAGAGATATTGGCCGGGAGCAACAGGGATCCTGCCTGTTGCTTTTCCTAAATATGGGAACTATAACAGCGAGCTGCCAGGAAGTCAGAATCCTGTGAAGAGTTGCAGCGTTCAGAACACTGGTGATGATGGGGCCCCACAAAGTGATGTTTTCCTTATATAGATTCATTGGGACCCCATCAGGTCCCTGTGCCTTTTTAGAGGGGTTGGAGGAGATAGCTAGGGGCACCTTCTTGACAGTAAAACTTATGTTGATGGGGAATGTAGGTGGATCAACTTCCTGAGGCTTGTACTGATCATACTGAAAGTAATATATATGTTTAAAATAATTAGTCCAACTATCTGTGCTAATGTTGGTGCCCAGTCCATTACTCTTAACACCCACAGTCGTCCTCTCATTCACAATATCCCCAAATACCTTAGTATCTCTCTTTACAAGTTTTAATCAGACTTTCCCAAGTTTCCTCCTTGAGGATATGCTTTCTCTATTTTAATGGCTAATTTATGCTCGTGCCTTGCTGGGCCTATGGCAGCACTAGCCCTAGGTGTACATTTTTTTTTTTTAAACAATTTTTTATTATTCATCAAAATTTATAACAATACAGTGCAGATTTGTCATAATACTATACAATCACAATATATTCTCCTTACAGTCTCATAGGTCTGCCATATTACACTATTACATATATAGTTTCACAACCTTACGTGTCGTCCTCCGAGTCTGTCTCACCTTCTGGGGGGGTACAAATGTCCCCTCTATGCGTGTTCCACTTTCCCTACACCTTAGCCCACTTGCGAGGGCATTTCCTACGTATAAACGTGGCTTTCTCCGCCACCATGGTCGTATCCATATCTCTATCCCACTGTATTATTGTTGGCATTATTCCTGCTCCCCACTTCTGCGCTATGTTTCGTTTAGCTATCATCATGCCAGTCGTGGCCCAAAGGCGCTCTGTATGGGTGAGGTTTGTCGGGCCCCAGACATTAAGAAGGCAGCACTGGGGTTCAAGTGGAACCTGTTTCCCCGTGACTTCTGCAAGTGTACCCACTACTGCCTCCCAATAAGACATCAATTTAGGGCAGTCCCACAAGGTGTGGTAAAAGGTGCCTATATCCCCACAGAGGCGCAGGCGGCTTGGGTCAGGAGCTCTCCCCATCTTATTTAATACCGTCCGGGTGTAGTAGGTTCTATGTAATATTTTGAACTGCACCAGACGTAGTCTGGAGGAGATTGCTGCCTCTTTAGGCGAGGCCAGTGCCTCACGCCAGTCCGGGTCATCCATATCTCCAACGTCGGACTGCCAGAGTTCCCTGAGTCTGAGCAGTGGGTCTGGTCGATTGTTAATAATTTTTTTATATGTCAGTGAAGTCGCTTTTTTATAGAGATAATCGGTAAGTAGTCAGTCCTCTAGGGGGGAGGTCTCCGGGAGCATCGTGGCTTCCGGAAGGGCTGCCTCAATTGCATGTTTGATTTGGAGATATCGGAATTTTTCGCCTGGAGCCATAGAGTACTGCTCTTGTAAGTGGGCGAAGCTGACTACTTTTCCAGTCTGCCAGAGATCCCCAAGCTGGGAGATACCGATTAGATCCCATTTATGGAATCCTTTGCTATTGCCCAGTGTTCCCAGTCTACGTGCGTCCCACAGGGATGTGTGTTTCGTGAGTTTTCCGGTCCAGCCCAAGTGTCTGTTCACAGTGTGCCAGACGCGGATGGTGTGCGTCGCTGGGCCAATAAGGTGTCGGTCTTTCTGAGTGTTGTACAGCGCTCTATTGAAACCTCCCTTTCCCAAAGTCATTCTGTCAAGGTGATAGGCTGGGTCCGAGTCTGGCATGTGAAGCCACTGATTAATAACCGCAAGCTGTGCGGCCCAGTAGTAGGTCTTGATATCCGGGAGGGCGATCCCGCCGTCATACCAACTTCTCACCATTTTTTTCCCTGCCACTCTCGCTGGTTTGCTGTCCCAAAGAAGGGCTGCCACCTCTGAGTTTAACGCTCTGAAATATGAGTCAGGGGGTATTGTGTAGGGCATACAGAAACCTTGGCAAGGCCATCATTTTAAATAGAGCCGCTCTTCCTAAAAGGGAGAGTGGCAGCGTCTTCCTAGGTGTACATTTAAATGCAAACATTAATTAGCCATCCTGCATTCCCCATCAAACCAGCCAGCCTTCTCTGATTTGTTGTTTCTTCTAGGAGCAATAATAAAAATGTAATGGCGCAATCGACATTTTCGAAGGCCGCCAGCATATCAATCACGGGGCAAACAGGTGCTAAAAGTTGATAAAGAATCAGACCAAGGCTAGCCTTGACTATTGCAATCAGCAGGGTATTGGCATTCATCGCCTACTACCTTAGCCTAGGACCACCATCCTTGGAAATCAGGTTAGACACACCTCTGGAGGCCTGTGATAGGGGCCCTTCCGAGAAGCATATGATTAATTTGTTCGGGTTATGATCACTGAACCCAATTTCTGCTGTGCCCCCGTATCCACATGAGCTGTGATGCCCTTAGAAGGAAAATGCTACTTACCAGGATGCATCTGTTCTTGGCATGTAGAGCTGCAGATTCACACACTATGCATAGATCGCCATCTGGTGTTGGGCCCGGATGTTTGCACTTTGTTGTTGTATTGGAATAAGTCTTTGGAAGTCACGAGATAGGTGACTCCTCCTCTGGACAATAGTGCGCATGGGCATCGACTCCATCTTCAGATTGTTTTTTCGCCAAGAAGGGAAATGATGGAGTTTTGTGAGAAACAGAAAGAGATGTCCATGTATGTTGTATCTAATTAAGATAATACTGGAACGGGGGGCGTGGCTTGCTGCCGCAGAAGATGGCCGCAGGTTAATCGCGCTGCGCTTGCAGTCGGTGATTTAGCCCGAAAATCCGACAGAATCCGGCACTCGGCAGGGCTCCTGACGACATCATCGTGCACCGGAGTAGTGGGGCTACAACTGGAGGTGCTTAGTGGCCGCTGAAGTGCAGGGTGAACGCAGCGGGGCCCGATAACCGCCGGCGGCAAAACCGATCCTAAGATGGCGGCCGGCGCCGTTTAATCAGCAGACCCACCGGACTCTCTCCAGCGCTCCGGTGGCGAAGCGTGTGCACAGTGAGAAGTTGCGGTAAGCGAGGGTGACGCAGGCTCTGACAGCCGAGCGACGCTGCGGGGGACGCCTGGAGTACCGAGAGCCGCAGAGTGGCGAGACCCACGGAGGCGCGCCGGACCGCCGAGACGCCACGCAGTCAGCCGGATTCATCCCACGACCATCATCGGGAGGCTAGCCTGAGGCGAGCGAGCGTAGTGGGGGCCCTGGCACACCAGACTCTCCCCAGCGCTCCGGCGGCGAAGTGAATACGCAGTGAGTGGCTGCGGCGGGTGAGGGTGTCGCGGGCTCAGGCAGCCGAGAGACGCTGCGGGGGACGCCAGGACGACAGACAGCCAGACAGTAGTGGGACCCGCGAAGGCGTGCGGGGCCGCCGGGAGGCCGCGCAGACTGCCAGATCCACCTTAAGACCATCAGCAAGGGGCCAGCGTGAGGCAAGTGAGCGCAGTGAGGGTCCGGGCGGCGGCGGACCGCCGGGGTACCTGAACCCCCTGGCCACCAGCAGGGGTCAAGGACGTAACGTAAACGTTTCCCACCCGGAGGGCTGTACAGATCCCTGGAAGCCGGGGTACGGCCAGCGGAGCCTCCTGCAGTGGACGCTTGGCCTCTCCTGTCGCCCCGGTGAAGGCAGGTCTCGGGGCAGAAGTCTTCGCACGGGTGGAGTGGGCAATACGCGGCTGGGGACCGGATGCTGCCCGCACCAATATCCGGGGGGGGGGAAAAATCCCCGGTCGGAGATTCAACACCCCCAGTGGCTCTGCAGAAAGGGGGGCGAGGTGAGGGTGCCACTGGCCCGGGGGGTAGTTGCCCGTGGAGGAACTACGCAGTGCGGGTGATACCTTTCCCCCCCCGGAAGGCACTTCAAACGGTGGTGGATCCACAGCCCATCGGCAGGAGGTGACCGATATTGTGCAGACAGCCAAAGTGAGTACTGGCACTAGCCCGGACAGTAGCGTGAGAGCACACACGAGAAGTACCACGCGGACAGGGGCTTAACAGTAGAAGGCGAACGACAGCGGCTCTGCCGCCCGGCCGGGCACAAGTAGACGAGAACTTGGTGCTCAGTCATGGGCCGCAACAAACCAACGGGCCCAGGTCAGGCGAACTAGATCGACAAGTACACGGTCGCCATGGGTCGCAAAGACGGAGCGACGGGAGGAGGACCGCACGAGATGGAAGACAGCGATCCAGACCCCTCCCTCAAGGACATAATGCGGGCCATCAGGGACTTTAGAGGTACCCTCGAGCCAAAATTGGACTCAGTGACAGAGGAGGTGAACCTCCTACGAGCTGACTTCAGAAACATGTCGGAGAAGGTTTCTGTGGCCGAAACGGGCATTGGGAGCCTCCAAGCTAAAATAAGCGCCTGGAGGAACAAGTGGCCTCCCTCACCAAGAACCAGGAAGACATCTATGCCCGCCTTGAAGATCAGGAAGGTAGGGCCCGGCGCAACAACATACGCGTCGTGGGGGTCCCGGAGGGAATGGAAGGGCCGTCCGTGGACTGGTTCATCGAAGACCTGGTGCTCAAGCACCTGAAGCCCAAACGCCTGTCAAATTTCTTCTCGGTGGAGAGGGCACACCGGGCGCTGGGCGGAAAACCAAGGCCGGGAGCGCCGCCGCGCACCATCATTGCCCGCATTCTAAATTTCCGAGATAGAGATGCCATCCTGCAGGCTGCACGCACAACCGGGGACCTACACATTGAAAATGCCACCATTCGCTTTTTCCCAGACTTCACCCTCCGGGTCCAGCGCCTGAGGCGCTCCTTCGATGGAGTGAAGAGGGCTCTCCGTGAGCAGGGAGTGAAGTATATGATGCTGTTCCCTGCCAGACTCAAGATCCTAGACGACGGAAAAGCGTACTTCTTTGACAAGCCGGAAGAGGCTAATGACTGGCTTGAGGGCTGGCGCACCGTGGGTCGGAGAGGCAGGCAGGAACGTCCTGACCCTCACCAGCAGCGTGCCGAGACTGAGTCCAAAGTTGGAGGCGACCTAACGGCCAGAGACCAGATCAGCGGCCAGATAAGTGACTATGGGAAGGGGCAAACCGTAGATTGGGAGCTGGCCTCTGCAGGAGAGGTGCTTGACTGGACCCATGGCGGAGGAATGGGGGTTGTGGATGCTCCGTATTTGTAGAGGGGGGTTGGATGGCGCCCCTTGCCGATAGCTGGAAGTACTGAGCCCTACTCATCTCTAATGGGATATTCAGGGGTGCGCAGGCCGGGCAGAAAGAGGGGCCTTGGAAGCCGGGGGTCCTGCTGAGCTCTGAACTATGGGCAATTGTTGTAGTTATTTAATAAGTACATCTTCGTGCTGACTGTAGGCACGCAGCCCCTTACCTTGGTTTGTTCTAGATTCTATGGGGCGACAGGCACTCTGCCAGTTTCAAGGGTGGGCGGTTGGGGACTCACCTAGCAGGGCTGCAGGGAGGGGGATGTGGGGGGGGGGGCTTTTGTTTCCTTTGTTGGGGGTGGGGGGGTGTTCGATCGAGACCGCAATAGCGATCATCAGTGGCAGTTCATGGCTGGCGACACAGCGGGGGGAGGCACGACTGATATCACTCCAGGAACATGGGTGACCCAGCCAGCTTGCAGGTATGGACCTGGAACGTAAATGGCTTGGGCAACAAAATAAAGCGCACACTGGTTCTACAACACCTGAAGAGACACACCCCAGACGTAGTCCTGATCCAAGAGTCACATCTGCGGGGGAATAGGTGTAAGGCCCTAGATCGATTTGGTTATAAAATGATTGCACATGCGGGGTACACTTCCGGGGCCCGAGGAGTGGGTATCCTAGTGCGTAACACCCTGCCCCTGGTGATATCTGGCACATGGGCGGATGACACAGGCTGCCTCGTGGCAGCAGTGGGTGCCTGGGAAGGACGATCCGTGGTACTCTGTTCCTGCTACCTCCCACCAGGCCTACACTCCACTTTCCTCCCGAAGTTGGGAGCCTTCCTAGCTGATCTCCCCTCGGGAATTCTCCTCCATGGAGGGGACACGAACGCAGTTATGAATCCATCCCTAGACCGATCCAATTCTTCAACGGGTGCACGGGACGAGCGCGGCCTGGCGGGTTTCGCCCCGGCCCTTGGCATGTGCGACCTCTGGCGGGCACACCACCCTCAGCTCAAGGAGTACACGTTCTACTCGGCTAGACATGGGTCCTTTTCCAGAATCGACCACTTCTTTACCCGGTTCGCACACATGGGGAACTTCACAGATACCAGGCACATGTCGCGTGGGATTTCAGACCACTCTCCGGTGTGCGTTACCCTTAGAAGCCCGGTGGTGAATAGGGCCGCGTATCCGAGAATAGACCCCTGGCGCCTCCGAGACCCGGCCATAAGCGACAAGCTTCGCGAGGGGTCCAAGCTCTACTTTGAGGAAAATCGGGGCTCTGTGGACTCACAGATCACTATGTGGGAGGCGTACAAGGCGGTCCTGAGGGGCCAGGCACAGGCGTTAATCGGGGGGCAGAAGAAAGAGGAATCCATGCAGATTAGATGGCTCGAGCAGGAGGTAGAGACTCTGGAGCGAGATCCCGCATTGACGGCGTCAGTGGAACTAAGGCATAACTTGGCACTGAAGCAAAAGGACCTTAAGGCACTGGCGGAGGGAGAGGCGCGAGCCTATGCACTGGCCACACAGCATCGGCTATATGATGTTGGGGATAAGGGGCTGAAGCTATTAGCGTGGTTGGAGCGCCGTAACAGAGAACGTTCCTGGGTGTCAGGGGTGCATGATAAGTCAGGGACCCTGTGTTCCACCAGTGGGGAAATAGCTGAAGCTTTTGCAGCCCATTTTGAGCAGGTATACTCACCGGTTTGCACGAGGACCGAATCGGACTGCGAGGAATTTTTGCGGGACTTCGCGCTGCCCACGCTGTCCTCGGAGGCGCGAGAAAGGCTCGAGGTTGACCTCACAGAGGAAGAGCTAGGAATAGCCCTGAGCTCCCTACAGTCCGGCACGGCGGCCGGGCCTAACGGGCTCCCGGTCGAGATTTATAAACGACAGGCAGCGGTGGTACTAGCTCCCCTGCTGCGGATGTTTACTGAGGCACGCGAAGTGGGGCGGCTCCCCCCGGACCAGAGAGAAGCCACAATAGTGACAATTCATAAAGCAGGAAAGCCACCAGACCGATGCGACTCATACCATCCGATATCATTAATAAACGCGGAGGCGAAGGTCCTCGCCAAGGTCCTGGCGGAACGGTTGGTGTCAGTCATAACGGAACTGGTGCATATAGATCAATCCGGGTTTATGCCCCGGAGGAGCACCCGCCATAACCTACGGAGGCTCTACGGGGTGCTCCATATGACAGAAGCTGTCGGATCTACCCAGACGGCGGCGATGGCCTTGGACGCCTCCATGGCCTTTGATAGCATCGAATGGCCCTACCTATTTATGGTTCTGCAGCAGCTGGGGTGCGGGACGATCTTCTGCAGTTGGGTGAAGCTGCTATATGTGCTACCAGCGGCCCGAGTACGAGTCAATGGGGCGGTGTCCAGATCCTTTCCTCTGCGGAGGGGCACCAGACAGGGCTGCCCCCTGCCCCCCCTCCTGTTTGCCCTTGCGCTGGAGCCCCTGGCGCACTGGATAAGGAGGGACCCCATGATTTGGGGCATTGCAACACCGGGGGGCTGGGAGGAGCGTGTATCTCTATATGCAGATGATATTGTACTGTACTTGGCTCGGCCGTATCACTCGTTGGTCCGTGTGTTGCATATCTTCGAATTGTTCGGTAGCTACTCTGGCTATACTATAAATTGTTCGAAGTCGGTGGTTTTTCCACTTTCGGGCCCTCCCCCGCGACTCCCGTCTTGCTGTGCTGCTCCGGTAGTTACCGAAGGGTTTAAATACTTGGGAATCTATGTTACTCGGAACAGGAACGAGTTCCTGACTAAGAACCTTGAGCCTCAACTGTCTCGCCTGGGCACAGACGTGAGCCACTGGTGCTCCCTCCCGCTCTCGCTTATGGGCAGGGCGGCCCTATTCAAAGTGCTCACTCTGCCGAGACTACTCTACATCCTACAAAACACGCTGTATCCGGTTCCCCCACACTCTTTTAAACGGATCGCACAGGCAGTCCGTACTCTGCTGTGGGATGGAGGGTCCACACGGATTGCACTACACAAACTCCACAGGGGGGTATTCGATGGCGGCCTGGCGATCCTGGACGTCAAGCTATACTACTGGGCGTCGCAACTGCAGGTCGTAAACGACTGGGTATACACAGATTGTAACGAGCCGGCATACCGGGTGGACAGGATGGTCATGAATGGAGGCAATTGTGAGTCCCTTCTCTACGCCAAGAAGCCATTGCTGGGTTGGCCGGAGCATACTAGGGTGGTGGTGCAATGCTGGAAGGATGCCAATAGACTCCTTGGGTGGGAGAGTAAATTGACCGGTAAGATCCCGCTGTGGATGGGGGACCAGCTTCGAGAGGTGACCGCTCTGACGGGATTCAAGGGGTGGAGGTTAATAGGCATCGAGTATTTGGGAGACGTCTGGAAGGGAGATTCCCCCCGCTCGTTCGAGTACATGTGGAAAGAGTATGACATGCACCCGTCACAACGATATCACTACACCAGATTGGTACACGCCCTTAGGGTACATGTGCAGAGGGGCGCATCCATACCGGAGTACTCCCCACTGGAGGACCGGCTACTGCTAGACCCTATTGCGCGAAAGCCCACATCCACGATCTACCGAAAGCTGCTCAATAATAGTCCGGACCCATTGGTCTCTCTCAGAGCAGCGTGGGCTATCGACCTGGGCAGTATCGATGATGAAAGTTGGCAAGATGCGATACAGAGCCCCAGAGAGATAGCAATACGAGCCAGATTTCGGCTGGTGCAGTTAAAAATCTTACACCGCACATACTATCCCTGCACACTCCTTCACAAATGGGGTAGAATTCAGTCGGGGCTCTGCTTGAGGGGGTGCCATCAAGAGGGTTCCTTCTTCCATATCCTGTGGGAATGCCCCGAGATTGCATCATTCTGGGCAGGGGTTACGGACACTATGTCCAGGGTGATGGGGCAGGTGGTCCCAATGGACCCTTAGTGGCTGCTTTTAATGATCAAGGGCGAAGAGGCTTGGCCCAGTATGCGGAAATCTGGCTGGTCCTGGCGGCTGGGGTGGCAAAACGCAACATTGCCCGGTGTTGGGGGGTGCAGGCACCCCCGCAATTGGAAGACTGGAAGCGAGACCTGGACTGGTGCCAAAGGGCCGAAGAAACTGTGTACAAGAGCAGGGGGTGCGCTAAAAAATGGGGAAAAGTCTGGGCACCCTGGAAGAGGTATAGGAATCCTGGGGTAACCGGAGATGGGTGAGAGGGAGTGTCATTGGCATTCTCCAGTGTGGATCCCCCATGCTTATATCCCTGCTGGTATATGTATTCGGTGTGATGATGAACTGTTGCTGCAATTATATGATGTATGGTCCCATGAGCTGTGTTAATAAAAAAGATTTAAAAAAAAAAAAGATAATACTGGAACAGATAAAGGTAGCCGGGGAGATGGGTGGGCGTGTGTGAATCTGCAGCTCTACATGCCAAGAACAGATGCATACTGGTAAGTAGCATTTTCCGTTCGAGGCATATGAGCTGCAGATCACACACTATGCATAGATTGCATAGCAGTACTTTCCTTTAGCGGCGACCACCAGTATCTGTTGCAGTAGTCTGAAATAGTGTTTTGAGTACAGCCTGGCCCACACTAGGTTGTTGTTGTGCCTGCACATCTACACAATAGTGTTTTGTGAATGTGTGCGGTGTAGACCATGTAGCTGCTTTGCAGATGTCATCTAAGGGAATGTTCCCTAAAAATGCCATGGAAGCCCCTATTTTGCTGGTAGAGTGGGCTTTAGGGGGAATAGATAGTGTACTTTTTGCTTTGTGATAGCAAATTTGTATACATTTGACAATCCACCTTGCAATCCCAGACTTTGATATAGCATTGCCTTTATGTGGTGGTGAGAAGGATACAAAAAGTTGTTTTGTTTTGCGAAAAGGTTTTGTTCTGTCAATATAGTAAAGGAGTGCTCTTTTCACATCTAGTGTATGAAGAGCTCTTTCTGCTACTGTTTGTGGTTGCGAGAAGAACACTGGCAACTCAACAGATTGGTTGAGATGGAAGGGAGAAATAACTTTAGGAAGGAATTTGGGATTTGTCCTGAGAACTACTTTGTTATGATGGAGTTGTAAAAATGGTTCTTTAATAGTTAGTGCCTGTAACTCACTGACTCTTCTGAGAGATGTGATGGCCACAAGGAAAGCAACTTTCCATGTAAGAAATTGGAGCTCACATTTATGTAGAGGTTCGAATGGAGGACCCATTAATCTAGTGAGGACGATGTTTAGATTCCACACTGGAGAGGGTGGTACCCTGGGAGGAATTATTCTTTTGAGGCCTTCAATAAATGCTTTAATGGCCGGTACCTTGAACAATGACAAATGTTGTCTATTTTGTAGGTAAGCTGCTATGGCAGCGAGATGCAATCTAATTGATGTGTATGCTAGATTACATCTTTGAAGATGCAGCAGGTAACATTTGATGTGTTGAATGGACGCATCTAGAGGATTGATTGTGTTATTGGTGCAGTATATAACAAATCTTTTCCACTTGGCTGCATAGCAGGCTCTAGTGGTGGGGCGCCTAGCTTCTTTGATAACGTTCATACAATCAGGTGGAAGATTGAGGTAACCAAATTCTAGGACTTCAGGAGCCAGATCGCTAGATTGAGCTGTGCTGGATCTGGATGTCTGATCTCTCCACGGTTCTGTGTTAAGAGTTGTGGGGAGAGGTGTAGTTTTTGGTGCGGGACTACGGATAGTTCCAGCAACGTTGTGTACCATGGTTGTCTGGCCCATGTTGGAGCAACTAGAATCAGTGTTAGTGACTGTTGTTGCAGCTTGCGCACCACTAATGGAATGAGTGGGAGAGGCGGAAAAGCGTACGCAAATCTGCCTGACCAATTCATCCATATCGCATTGCCTTTGGACAATGGGTGTGGATATCTGGCGGCGAAGCTTGGGCATTTTGTGTTGTAATGTGTGGCGAAGAGATCTATCTCTGGATGCCCCCACATTTGGAAAAACGGTTGAAGAACTTGTGGGTGAAGTTCCCACTCGTGAATCTGTTGTGTTTGACGACTTAACAGATCTGCCATCTGATTCTGAATTCCTGGAAGATGTTGGGCTAAAAGGAATATGTTTTGAGGAATAGCCCACCTCCATATGCTCTGAGCTAGTTGAGAGAGCTGCAGAGAGTGCGTCCCCCCCTGTTTTTGTAAATAATACATTGCTGTGATATTGTCCGTCCGGACTAAGACAGCTTTGCCTGATATCTGTTTCTGGAATGATTTTAATGCCAGAAAGATTGCTAGCAACTCCAAATGATTGATGTGGAGTAGCTTTTGCTGAGGTGTCCATGTGCCCTGTATGTTGTGATGTAGTAGATGAGCTCCCCATCCGGTGAGCGATGCGTCTGCTGTTAGCATAATCTGTGGAACCGGCTCTAGGAACGGTCGCCCTTTGGAAAGGTTTTGGGTGTTCCACCACTGCAGAGAGCGATGCGTGCGGCCGTCCACCAACACCAGATCGGTTAGCTGACCTAGAGCTTGGTTCCACTGACGTGCTAAGCATTCCTGTAAGGGGCGCATCTGGAGTCTTGCATGCGGTACTATGAATATGCAAGAGGCCATCATCCCTATTAGTTGCATAAACACTCGAGCTGGAAGTGAGTGTTGCGGCTGGAATTTTGTTATAAGGGCTTGCATGCTTGTTATCCTGGCTGGATTGGGATATGCAAGGCCTTTTGAGGTGTCTATTGTGGCACCTAGATATTGTTGGATGTGGGACGGTTGGAGGTGAGACTTTGTGAGGTTTATTGTAAACCCTAAGTCGTGAAGTAGTTGGATTGTGGTGTGTGTGTGATTTACACACTGGGTATGCGACTTGGCTTTTATGAGCCAGTCGTCCAAGAATGGGAAGACGTGAATTTGTTGTCTTCTTAAGTGGGCTGCTACCACTGCCAGACATTTTGTGAAGACTCTGGGTGCTGTGGTGACTCCGAATGGGAGAACCTTGAACTGATAATGTTGACCGTCCACTACAAATCAAAGATATTTTTTGTGAGCAGGGTGAATGGGAATGTGGAAGTAGGCGTCCTTGAGATCTAAGGTGGCAAGGAAATCGCCTTGTTTGAGTAGAGGAAGGACTTGTTGAAGAGTGACCATATGAAAATGGTCTGATTGTATGTAGAGGTTTAATGGTCTGAGGTCCAGGATGGGCCTGAGGGTTCCGTCCTTCTTTGGAATGAGAAAATACAGTGAGTAAACCCCTGTGTTTTGCTGATGCAGGTGAACTGGTTCTATTGCATGTTTTTGTAGGAGGGAAAGCACCTCTTGTTTGAGAAGCGTTAAATGCTCTGTTGACATTGGACGCTGTTTGGGTGGTATGTTTGGGGGAGTTGAAGTGAGTTCCAGGCAATAACCAGATTGGATAATTTGTCTCACCCACCTGTCCGTGGTAATGGTGTTCCAGACAGGTAGGAACTGTAGCAATCTTCCGCCGACCGGAGTGTAATGGTCTGGGGGGAGTGGAGGGAAGTCATTGTTTGGAGGTGGAGGCAGAACGAGTATTGATGGTTTTGCCTCTACCGTTATTGCCCCTGTAGCCTCCTCTGTAATAACCTCTGGTAGACGAGGTCTGGGTGGGACTTTTATAGGATGTGGAGGAGTTATCAGTGGTAAAACCTCTAGAGGCGCCCCTATAAGAGGAGCAACGAAAGGAACTTCTGGGAGTTTGCGTTTGCAAAGCTCCCATTGATTTGGCTGCATCAGTATCTTTTTTCATCTTTTCTAAAGATGAATCCACACTAGGTCCAAATAAATGTTCCTGGTCAAACGGTTGGTTTAGTATGGCAGTTTGAACCTCGGGTTTGAACCCTGAAATACGCAGCCACGCATGTCTACGCAAAAGGACACTGGGATTAATAGCTCGGGAGGCTGTGTCTGCAGCATCCAGAGCACATCGAATGGAGGTATTGGTTATAATTTTGCCTTCCTGGATGAGATCATTGGCCCTTGTTTTATATTGATCTGGAAGGTGTTGTAGTAGGGTCTCTAGTTCGTCATAGTGTGCCCTATCGTACCTAGTTGAAAAAGACAGCGGTCTGGGGTGAGGCCAAAAGGGTCCTCGGGTAGCCAGAGCTACTATTATTTCAAGTGAAGCCTTTGTCTAGGTTTTAGTAGTGAAAGGAGAGTCCCAACAGGACTGGGAAAACAATAAATGCGGGGACACAAGGTTGTACGAATGACATCACATTTATTAATATCATAAAGGGAGTGTCATTCACATTATAGGAGCTAGTCCTGGTGCTCACACAAGAGGTGAAAGTGCGTGAAGTGATAGGTGCTAGTGACTTAAAATTTACATCGCATTGACAACACTGTACAAAACTCCGTAGTTAATAAGATATGTTAAAGGAGTTTCGGTTGTGGAAGTCGACGGCGTTTCGATCTCCTTAGTTAGAGATCATCATCAGGACGAGAAAGCGTGTGAGCAGGTAGGATCTGTATTACAGGGAAGAGAAGTCCAACTGCACAGTTGCTGAGCCAGTCAATTGTGCCAGCTATCATGAATGCTGCAGGTCGATGAGATTGTTCAAAAAGCTCTGCTGTCAGGACGAAGGGAATCCCACCAATTTACAACGCGGTGAGTGAGTAATTCAGTTATAGATGATCTTGCCGTCACGGGTCTGTAAGTGACAGTGACAGTCAATATAAAACGCGGTGAGTGAGTAAATCAATTACTGATGTTCTTGCCGTCACGGGTCGGAATAGAGGGACAGTGATCCGCTCTCGCTGGTACTAATCAGGGGACAAACGGTTGGTTTAGTATGGCAGTTTGAACCTCGGGTTTGAACCCTGAAATACGCAGCCACGCATGTCTACGCAAAAGGACACTGGGATTAATAGCTCGGGAGGCTGTGTCTGCAGCATCCAGAGCACATCGAATGGAGGCATTGGTTATAATTTTGCCTTCCTGGATGAGATCATTGGCCCTTGTTTTATATTGATCTGGAAGGTGTTGTAGTAGGGTCTCTAGTTCGTCATAGTGTGCCCTATCGTACCTAGCCTGCAAAGCCTGTGTGTTGGCAATTCTCCATATGTTGGCCGCTTGGGACGCTGTTCTTTTACCAGATGCGTCCAACAGTTTTGACTCCTTATCAGGAGGTGGAGCATCGCCTGAGGTTTGAGAGGTAGCCCTTTTCCTGGTGTTGGAAACTACCAAGGAATCTAAGGGAAGTTGTCCTTTAATGTAAACAGGGTCAGCTGGGGTAGACTTGTATTTCTTTTCTACTCTGGGGTTAATGACTCTAGCCCTTACAGGATCTTTAAAGACTTTAGGAGCGTGTTTGATTACCCCTTTTAACATTGGGAGAATAGAAGTGGACCTTTGAGATGGTGCAAAAGTGTCCATAAGGAAGTCTTCTTCTATAGGGTCTGTGTGTAAATTTACACCGTGGTATTCTGCAGCTCTGTGTATGAGCTGAGTGAACCCTATAGTGTCCTCTGGAGGGGATGGTCTAGATATCATCTTGTGGTGTATCAGGAGCATCTGGGGTGCCATAATTGTCCCATGGGTCATTTGGGATATTAGGATGATTAGGTTCTCCTAAAGGTTGATCATCGCCTTCGTACTCAGAAGGGTCCTCATCATCCTGAGGTGGAGGAGATTGTGAGGGTACTGGAGATGGAATAGGAGAGATGTGGTGTGGAGGAGGTGGAGAAGGAATTCTTAAAGGAGAAGTGGCAATGTCTCTCTTCTTTAGAGGGAGTGGAGCTGGTGCAGGTTTGTCCATCTTCCTTTTCCTGGAAGGACTAACTATAAGTTGACCTGTCTTTGGGTCTATTTCGAGAGTTTTTTGGGTTGGATCAGGTTGGAAAAGCTCCTCCTCTGCAGTGTGTTGTTTCGGTGCCGATTTTTTCGGGTCCGACTGTTTGTGTGGCACCAGTTTTGGAGTTGTTTTATGTTCCTTAGGTTTGGAAACGGGAGTTTTCCTCGGTTCCGTTGGGGTCTTTGGAACCGGTTGTGTGTTCGGTTCCGATAATTTTTTCGGCTCCGAAGGTTTAGTGCCAGCGGTTTTCGGAACCGGTTGTTTGTTTGGTTCCGATGGTTTTCTCGGATCCGAAGGTTCAGTGCCAGTGGGTTTCGGTGCCGAATGCGCCGATGTGGAACCAGGCTTCGGTGTGGGCGAAGACAGTGGTTTGTCTTTTGGTCTCGGTGCCGGGGATGGGGTTTTGGTACCGAGGGTAGGCTGGCTCGAGCCCGAGTGGCCTGAAGGCTTATGTGTTGACTTCTTTGCCGAGCCGGAAGGCGGGGCGTGGGAAGTTTTGTCCTGGTGTGCACCTAGGCGTGAAGGTGTTACCAAAGCCTTTGTAGGAATGGATGGGGGGGGAGGGGTCGACGTCAGTACTTACGACCCGTTGCCCTGGAGTGATGTCTTCGACGTCGGAATCGTCGGCTTCGGAGGTGCTAATGATGCCCTCTTCGATTTGCTCCTTCTCCGGTACATTGATGCCTTCTTGGAAGATATCGTCCGGTATCGATATCGATGATCGAGCCATGCTTCTTCGAGCTCGACGATCCCGTATTGTTTTCTTGGAGCGGAAAGAGGCACAAGCTGGACAGTCTTTGGCCTCGTGCACAGGCGAAAGGCAGAGGTTACACACCTCGTGAAGATCGGCGTGGTGAAACTTGGATCCACATTGAGGACACTTTTTGAAAGGAGTCCTTTCCATGAGCCAAAAGGCCTGATGGCGCAGCTAGGCCCGAAGGCCTGCGTCGACGGCCGGTATCGAAGAATTTGAGTTTGTAGAGATGCGCGTCGAAAGGGAAACGCGATCGAAAACAATACCGAAGAAAGGGTGAAGGAGTGTGCGTCGAAAGTTAGAACGGTAGCGACACCGAACTGGAGCGCAACGAACACATCCGAGCCCGATGGCGGAAAAAAACAATCTGAAGATGGAGTCGATGCCCATGCGCACTATTGTCCAGAGGAGGAGTCACCTATCTCGTGACTTCCAAAGACTTATTCCAATACAACAACAAAGTGTAAACATCCGGGCCCAACACCAGATGGCGATCTATGCATAGTGTGTGATCTGCAGCTCATATGCCTCGAACATAAAATTATAGTATATAATGGTTCCTTGCCCCATTCCAAAAAAGGTTGTTGTTTGTGCCTGTGGTTCAGCGCAATTTCTGTCAGGTTGCAAAGATCAAGCCGCATTAAATTACGCAACAAAAGCTGGCCCTATTTGCCTTTCAACTGGGTGGAGTAATGTCTGAGACCAGAAAGGGATCATATCATGTTAAGTTATGGCCTATTTGCATATTAAAGTACCCTCTAACAATCACATGGAATTAATTTGTGATGCGTTTGGGCCTGGCTGATAACATTTCCATAATTTGAAATAGAATAGAAATTTGACAACCCATCTTCAAAACAGGCTTATAAAAATTGATAAGAAAAAAATGTAATCTATTCGATAACACTATCCATTGCAGCTGAATACCAGGATGACTTCAGGTAACAGGAAAAACCTTAAAATGTTTTGAGATTCTAACAATTATGGAGAGCCCCCTCATGCTCTGCCCCCAGCTGAACGAACAGCAAGTATGACAAAAGTTTCTCAGATATCACCTTGACGCTAGAGATCAGGTAGCATTATGTATCAATTTTTTAGATATGGTTACACCAGCTCAAATCTGCCCATTTAGCACTTAGACCAGCAATGTTCGAACATATAAGATGGGTGCGTATCGCCATGATGTTCCAAGCTTTGGGGGAAGACCCAGCACATACATGATCTACCGGGTTGCTGCGAGCCGTGCTTGAGCCTGCTTCTGCTATGGATGGTGGACAGATACTAGATAGTCATTCAACATCCTCAAGGCTTGTTAGGGGTGCAAAACTGTTGGCGGTGGAGATATTTGGGTGGACTATTATTTCAAATTCATAATGCTTAGGGGGCAAAACCAACCTGGTGGGCAGGAGGTGAGAAAAGGGTCTATAAAAGTAGTCCAATGGAAAATTAGTAATGCATTTGTTTAGGAGATTCTCTAGAGCCTATGGAGCACATTGTCATATAAGCCAGCCGGCCAAATACGGATTCCTACAATTGATCACCACACAATCCCTGCTAGTTTGTTTGGTTAAGGGACCAATCCAGTTGACTTTCCAAACGAAAAGGATGCCCTTAAACTCTGCAAGACTGAAGTCTGTGTTACAGGTTAACAATTAAACACCTTATTTTTCAGATCACAATGGGTTTCGGAGCGGGTTACAGACAAACAAGGAACATTTGTCAAAACCGCCACGTATGGGCAACTCACTGGTGGAAGATTAAGGTGGAGATTAGAGGGATGCTCCGTTTAGGCGGCCCACCTGTGTTGTATTCCGCTTTAGGTGTCCGTATATAGGCTTTCCTGAAACATGTCACGTATATAGGCACAATTCGCATTGCCCTTTATAGGCATAAAATCCCAGTCCTTATTTAGGCATTAGCCATGCACTCCAAATACAGGCATGGTCACCGACATCCGTCCACCCTAACGTCACAACGAGTTCTTAGAAACCAGACCCTTAAGCTCTTGGGAGTTCCCCTAGCACAGGATTATTGATTTCTCCAAGAACTCATTTATTATGCATGAACCGCTATTCCTTAAGGGTTCATTCCTGACGGCTTCCTCTGTCCGACTTCACGTCAATGCTAACATTCCAAGGCACCTACCAGGTATAAATATACATTCCCTTGCCCAAGCAAGTTAGGAGGAGACCTCGACTTTAGAGGAGCCCGTGTCCCGGCCTGACGCACTGAGAAGAGACGCTGTCATCCCTGCTCGCAGAGAATCCAGCCTCCAGTGTTCTGACTCCCTTTGCGGGGTGTTAGAGTTCGAGACTCGGAAGGAGATTCCCACCTCTCTCATTCTCAAGGTATGGAGCTGACTAGAACCTAGAGGGACTCTTGGCATACTAGACTCTTGGCATACTAGACTCTTGGCATACCAGACTCTTGGCATACTATAGCATACCATACTATAGAATACTTCACCTACTTCTCACCTTGCACTACACTTCGTTTAGGTACACTGGGGTAGAACTAGCTTAGAGAAGCATCTTATGAGTACTCGCATTTTTAGCTTATGTTATTTATGTATATGAATATATGTGTCATAGCTAAAAGATAATGCTAGCGCAGTATTATTTCTTTCTACTGCTTACGCTGTACATTATATATCTTGCATACTGTCTTGTGATCATAACAGCTCATATCTCTTACACGAGAAACAAGATTGTTCAATAAATCCTTTTATTGAAACGCCCGTCTATTCTTTCTGTGTAACTCTGAAGAAACTAAGCATGCACGATTAACTGAGTGAAACTGTTATCTATTGTTTCCACGATTCTGAGAGCGTTCTGATTCTAAAGGGAAACAAAGTTGTCAATGTTTATGCGGTTGCCAAACTACTCCCTTCTTGTTCACAAGGAGTTTCTAGTGGCCTCTGAGTTAGCCGACACAAAGTAATTAAGTTTAATATACTCGATAGGGACATACTGACCTCAGTCCTATGTCAAGTCTATAGGGTATATTATTCCAATGCGCAGAGCCTATTTGGGAAATAGGAACTACACTACACCTGATGTAATGACGTGTCAAGATTCCTGATTTCTGGAGCAGCTTGCTGGGGCTCCCCACCCCCAGTAGATGGGATTCTGCTCATGGGAGCAATTGGACCTATAGATGGAATATGGGGCACAATTGGTACTAATCCTGTACCTGGGACCTCTTGCCAAGCAATACCATTTTGACCCCTATCTTCATACACCTTAGCTGTCTTTGTTATGATGGAGAAGATATGGTGAGAGTCAGCTTAGGAGAACTCATCTCAAAAAAGCAACGGTTAGAGGGAAGAGTTATCTTGGATCCAAATTTTCTAGTGGTGGACTTTTTTTTATATGAAACATTGTGTCATTCAAATATTTGCCCACGAATAAATAGATGTACTTCAAGAGTAGGAAATACATGGAATAGCCTGCCAGCAGAAGTAAGAGTGAAAGAGGATAAATGAAATTTAAAAAATATTGGTCTAGAGCAGTGGTTCCCAAACTTTTTTGACCTGTGGCTCCCTTGACCTAATTGGCAGTTGGCCGTGGCTCCCCACCATTTTTTTACCGGAGGCGGGTGCGGGGGATGTAAGCACGACCTCGGGAGTACTTCCTGTTGTCTTCCTTAAATTAATTGGGATGCAATGAAGGTATTATAATCATATTTGTAACAAAATAAGAAGATAACAGTTGTTCAGCAGCTGTGACTCAAGACAGGCTCCTACTTCATGATTTTGCTACTACAGCAGCTGCTGTTGCTCAATTGGGTGTCATTTCTGATATTTATATGTTTCCTTCATCTTACTGCTTGATTTTCCTTGCGAGAAAGTGTTGCTAACTCATTGAAGTGTCACTCATAATGGAGCTGAAATTATGAAAATGTCACACATAGCAATCTGAAACCTTGGCAGCTATGGGTTGGACAACAGGGCGCACAAGGCTTTAGAGGTCAGGAGGAGACCAAAACAGAGAAAAACCAGTAAGCAGAATGATATGTGCTTCTCTGATACTAGCTCATCTCTGCACTGCAGAAGGGCACTTTAGATCAAAAGAAGCCATTTGGATTCTGGGCTCACCAGACTGTTCACATTATGCTACTGTCCACTCTATTGGCTCTCGTGCACTGCGTGACTGCATTTTGTCTGCTCACAAGTGCACATCGGCCCAAAAAAAGTTAAATTCATTGGCAAGGTGGGTGGGCCAACATTGTACTTTGCCAATGCTTTACTCTCTTTATCCTTTCTTTAAGACAATATTGTCCCTTTAGCTAGGTCTTCCAATTACATTAATTCAATAGTACCTTTCTTTGTGCCACTACAAATCGAATGTTCCTGTGATGGACATTATAGGTTATTTTGCCTATGTGCACTACTTTCTAGGAAGTCCTGTACCATCGTTCATCAGCATGTCTCTTTTTCCTGCTTTTAACTGTTGTGGCATAAGCTTGCAACTATGTACATATTAAAATAAATCACCACACCTGCTGCCACAGCCAGACCTATTGGCTTTGAAATACTTGTTATGCAAATAGCAGTCCTGACATTTGACGATTTCCGAAAGATTAAACAGTCCAATACAGGCGAGATGGTGATAACAAGAACCACTCAAACCAAGATACACATTAGATGCCCAAAAAAATCAATATATTATTAAACAAATAACCTCTAGTCTCGGGTTCCGTAGTAACATTTTATTCGCTGCAAAAGCGCTTCAACAACTGGTCGGGGTAGTAGCACTATATAAATAGCATTTACAAGGAAGTGCGCATCGAGGGCGCGGCACTAAAAGCCCTTGCTTACCGATTTCCTTCTCGAGGGTCCCACGAGGCAAGGCACAACACGGTGGGCAGCAACGCGCCTCAAACGCTCCGAGCTGTGTATGCCACTACGACGGAGACTACGCATCTAAAAGCACGTACGACGCGTGCGTACGCACGTATGCGTATGGCGGCAGTGCGGCACTCGGGCCAAACCATTGTGAAGGTGGCATTTCAAACCCCCCCGCATATTGCGCTGCAGCTGCACTTTCCCAAATTGTGCGCCGCGGCGCCCCTGGCTTCTCTTCACGGCGCACCGGGGTGCCCCGGCGCACAGTTTGGGAACCACTGGTCTAGAGGGTAAATGCAGTACTGAGTAAACAGGAGTGGATGTACCATTTTTTTATAACTATTTTTATTATAGTAAGTACAAACATGGGGCTGTTAAAGATACAGTGTTTATTGCATTTTATAAAGGACACATTATTTAGCATGAGAAGGCATACCAGTCACTCTGCCCAATGCATTACTACAGAAGTGGCTAATCACTTGACAAAGTAAGCTGTATATAACGTTATATGCATTAATCACATACTTAAAAAAGTTCTTATTTTCCAAATCCATATCCAGTGGTCTCAATTGCTAAGTGCTCAAATTCTAATTTGGTAAATGTTTTCAGATAGCACCAATATGAGTGAGTTTTGAACATGGCAGCTTAGCAAATTATCCTTTTCTTCGATGCACATAACTACTCATAGGCATTTTCAAAACTGTGGCTCCTGGGTAGCAGCCACGGTGCCGTCATTTAGCACGGATGTCTCAGAACCCGGGTGCTATTGCTCTCCTACTGGATAACCAAGTTACCAATTACACTTTACTCTCAGAGCATAGCTAGGTCTTAAAAGTAAATGATTGGATTTGTTCGGAAAATAATTGAGTCCCAGTGTTAAATTTAGAGTGTATGTTACCACTGCCACCCGGTAACTGGTGGTCCATTACAAAGGCACGGTTGGGGGGGGGGGAAATCAGGCACAGTTCCAAGTCTTCTACAAGTAATTGTCCCAAATAGAAGAGTACAGGTGCTGAGAATTTAACATCAGATGTAGGCACACTGGAGTACTTAACACGATGTGTTTCACCCACTGGCAACGGGGAGAACTTGAGAATTATTGGGAGAGTCCCATGGCACACATCTATACCATTATCTTTGAAAGCATAAGTTGTATATGGATAGTTCAAATGGCACCAGAATCAGCGGTACCATCCATGGCCTACCCTAAGACCTTAAGTTAAAAGACAAATATGCTAGTGTCCCTTTCAGGCTACTGCTTGGTAAACCAAGGGGCACAACATGCAGGTCTTCAGTGGGCCAACAACATTTTGAAACAACAAGGAAAGGAGTATTTGAATTTGGTCAAGGCTAGTTGGCTGCAGGTTCTTGCAGCTCCTTGGCAGACTCGGTTCTTCAAAACACATGCACTGATTTCTCAATAAAGAATTGCGAAACACAAAACGCACACAGATCAGGCAGGTCCTCTCCTGACAGGGAAATCCAATAGCATGTACAGGTCAGGACACAGTGGAAGGGCTTCTTCTTTGCCTACCCTTTGTCTCGGTTTTAGAGGAATCATCATGTCTAGAAAGGTTGGTCCTGGTCTGAATAATGTCCATGCTGGTGATGCAGAGGTTCCTTCAAAGTTAACAGCTCTGATCACCGCTGATCTTCTCAGGAAAACCTCTAAGCTTGTGCTGATGCACTGGCCATTTCAGCTCTACAACCCTGCAAATGAACTGCTTTGGCAAACACACACCACAACCTACCTTGTCCCGGAGGTTGGGGAAGTGCTGCAGGACTGTCTCGAGTATGGAGTCGGCAAAAGTCTTCTTCAGCCCTTCGTACTCCTCCCCTCGCTTCTGCACTTTCAAGCCCTTCCATTCTTCAAACCACTCATAATGTACAAGTGTCAAAACAGTCAGCGTAGATTTACCTGTAACAACAAGTTTAAAAAACATAACCCTGCATTATTAAACAAGCTGTGTAATGTAAGAGCAAAACAACTACAAATTGATCGTTTTAGAGCTTCCCAAAGGACATTTTGTACAAATGAGCTCCAGTGGTGCAGTTCTGACACATGTTTCCAAACTATAATGGTAAAATCTGTTATGAATGTGTTAGGTAATTTATAGTGAACACAATCTCCATCAAAATGGTGTTTGGGTGTTAATGAATAACAAACGAGTACTGGAGGGCCGCCTTAGAGTCTTACAGGACTTCTCAACTTATGATGCTCGGATAGTTAACTTGAGAATTCATCAAAAGCCTCCCAAATTATCAATAATGCCCAAATGCAGTAGGTCTTTGAAGCTCAAAGAGCATTTATATGGTCATCACCTACATGTTGTGCCCAGTTAAAGCCCTTACTAAACTACTTACATGTATTTGTGTAGTAGCCTAACTAGGTCTATCTTTAACAAAGCCACATTTGAACTAATGTTGATTACAAATACAATAGCAGAGAAGCCAGTGCCAACTTAGATGAGCCTTGTGGCAATGTGGCACATAACACAGTAACATGTAGACAAAGCCTTTGGCAGTCAGAGTCCTCACTACGCAAAGACCTTGCCAGTGTTTCCCGGAGCTTGAGTTTGGAAGTGCCTCTAGACAAGTGGCAGGCCAAATGCCCTGAAAGGAGTTCAATGTAATTTTGTATATAGCACCTACCCCCAACCTGAGCTTGTGCTATATATTCTTTATGTACTTTTCATAAATGGCAATGTGTTTCGCAAGGGAGCTTCTTCCTAAGCACGGTTTTGTTTTTTTAAGGGGTGTCTCAAACATTCCTAACTACATTTTAGATTAGAGGTATACATTTGTTGTATTTTTTATAGCCCCTAAAAATAAGCTCTGTTTTTATGACCATATTTCTGACATCTTTTGATAGTGTGAGCGTTAGAAATGTAGTAAGCCAGCTAGGTAAAATAAAAGGGCCAGGGGCGAACTCCAAACCGGCAGATGAATGCCCTATTTGAGTGAACATAGTTTGTTAGGCACAAATTGCCTAAATGACAACGAAATTAAACTTCTCAGCAAGAGTATCTTTACAATCTTTCTTTAGTGATTTGTTTTCACAATACATAACATAACATAAAGATGATGGATGGGACCTAAGTAGCTAGCATATTTATCCAGGATTGCAAAATAGCAGCATACAATTGATTTAAAGTTGGTGCAATTATCAAAATAGATCAAGTGTTCACAGTAGCTAAGATGATCATCATAATCTTGCAGAATATAAAACAGTGCATAACAAGGTAATCATGAGCACAGCATTGTAGCATTCCTCACAAAACATGACGGCATTTACCATAGGTTTCCTAGCCTACTCTAATGGGAGAAGAAAGCATGCTGTGGCTACCAAATATGTTTGGGCCTTGAAGTTTGTAGGAGAGTCTTCTTAAAGTGTTACAACTCTTTATTTCAGTAAATTAGATCTTTAAGCCATTAATGAGTTGGTACAAAGCCTCTGCCCCAAGTGTTTAGCTACTTCCGCTTAGCGGCCAAGAAGGCCAGTGATTTGAACTTACAAAAACCCACTCTGGTACATCTCTGACCAATCTCAGCAGAGCTAGCTTGGAATTCAACTGAAATGGTGTACCGATGATTGCACTGAATTACCCAAAAGCTGTACCCCAAATATTTATATACCAACGAACAGAGCCAGGCTAGATACAAGGAGCCTCCCTCGGAAGTACTATATCATCTGCATTTTGAACCTGCAATTAGGTCACATGGGGTGTGGTTGAGTCGGTGAAGGTATTTAAAATGAAATCGTTCACTATCTACCATTAGATGATAAGACCCACAACACTAACCCCAGTCTCCATCTGTTATCTGCACCTCTAACTCCACGCATCATTTATCTTTCGACGTTGGTACTATTAGTGGGGCCTCCTTCTGTATGGCATCGTATAGACTTGATACTATACACTTATTACAAGGCAAGGAACGTAGCACTGCCAGAGACAGGAACTCTGGCGGTGGTTGTAGAAATAAAATAAATTTGCTTCTGCAAGGCGCCCGGGTTCAGAAATATAGGAACACATCCAGAGCAGTGTGGAGGGCCTTTGAGGTTACGTAACTTAGTGTGTTAGGTGCCTAAATGACAGGGGTAGCACATCCAGCAATTAATCCTTCCTTTATTTGAGTTATACCAACCCCATAGTTTTCACAAAGAACAGATGACGCATCATGGACAGGCCCAGATGCTTGGACATGTATCGGAGGTTCTGTACCAGCGAAGGGGGTATTCTAGCCGACAGTCGGGGATGTCTTTCATGAACGGGAAGATTAGTGACTTATTCCAGTTTATTGTAAGTCCAGATAAGTATCCAAACTAATAATGTCAGAGACCGAGAATCCTTGTGCATGCTCATAACTGCAAACCCCAACTTGATTTGCAAATGCCTCAGGCATACTTCACCTGCAGTTACAATTGTATTACTTTATTGGGATATGCCTGTGTCACCTTGCCATATTACTGCGGACAGTTCACATGGTGAAAAATTTATAGCTGAAGCGTTTGTGTATTAATACAATTCACAAATCTTTGTCAACGATTTTCCTTCACATTATGCATATTAAGATTCACTTTCTCCCGCAACTCCACGAAATATTGCTGTTCGTGTGCAGTTTCACACTGTCAATGCAATTTTTAACTCCATTTGAATGACATTTATGTAATGCTCTAAGTGTCACAAAGTGCGTATAAATTCCATGATTTTAAAAGGACATTCGGGAAGGGCAGGCTTTTTATGGACAATCATTTCCCATCCAGTTTCCTAAACTATAAAGTGAAATTATTAGAGAGAAGTATAAAATATATCTTTGTTCCCGGCTTCTTTTCACAGAAAATTAGTTTTTTTACCCCAACATCTTTCTTTCACCGAAGCGGCTTCTTACAAATGGGGATTTCATGTGCATTCCCATCACACAGTCTATAAGGAGTTACCAGGAAGAGACAGCTAATTAGCAGTTCAATACCAGTTAATGGTACAGTAGGCTAGCGGGGTCGTGTGCCTGTCGCACAGGCCCAGGAATTTCTTAAACATAGCAAAAGATCAGTATTTTAGATAAAAGTCTGACAACATAGCAATTGTCCTGGCTATGATGTCAAAGAATACATTGGTGTGTGGGTTTAAAACGCTGTCAATTTCAGTTAAAAAGTAGGTATTTTAAAAATGGAGCAATGTCCAATTACTGTGGGGGTTCAGACCTGTGTATATCAGAAAAAGTAAAGTTATTTTGCCACATTTGTTTTTTTAACTGTACTCGAAATAATTAGTCCGATTAGTCGCCCTTGGCAAAATGTTAATTACAGCAGCGAAATCCCCAAATTTTGTAGTATGCAAAATGTAACATCATGTAATTTTGCTTAACTTTAAGCAAGTGCACACGTAACGTACAAAACAAAGTCCACCATGATACGAGCTGGAGATTGGTTCACAAGGAGAATGTTTAGCTGATAGATATTTTCTGATCGACCAGTCTGCTGCCAGTATTTTGGGAGGCTTTTTTTTTAAAGCGAGGTAGACACTTGCTTAAAAAAATATTTAAAAAGTAGAGCGAGATACAGCAAACCGCATTTTGTCCTACAACCTGCATTAAAAAGCAACAGGCAATAGTTGTACCTTCGGTGTTGGTATTTTGAACTATGCAAAAACCTATCAAAAGGAAACTAGCAAACGGTTATTACAACTGAGGATTTGAGGACACATTTGCCATATGCTTGTTTCTTTCACCTAAATCCAGAAGGTGTCACTAAAGTTTGAGTTATAAAAGCCTCCACTTTGCAGACAGGCAGGTGTAAGCATAAATTTTCAAGAAAACACAATAAGCGTTTGTTTGGAAAAAATCAGTATCTGCCTAGCTTGATTACAGGCAATCTTTGATGCTAAACACATATCAAAGGCTGCAAGATAAACAGAACACAGTTTAAGGGGCTTCATTAGTGCTCATTCCGCTGCTGATACCTTTCCATGTGATTTAGAGGCGCTGTAATTCCTACCGCACCCTTCTTCCAGCGCCCCTACTCACCACGAAAGGGGTCTACCCCTAGCTGCATTAGCCTCTCAGTCACTGGCTGTTGGGGAATCCCAAAGAGGACATTTTGACTCCGCACCGGCCACCAACCAACCTCAGCTCAAAATATCCCTTTCTGGGAGAAGAAACCTGCATGGAGGTTGAAATATTTCGTGGAAATGATGTCCCCATCTGGAGGCCTCCCCATTTTTTACGTGATTGGAGTCATGCTTTGAAAACTTCCATGGTTTTCTCTTCCTATTTTGGCAAAAAAAATAGAACATGACGAGCCAGCCATGATAGCATGTTAAAGATGGGAAAGGAACGTTATCAGTTCCCCACTTAATTGGAGGCCATTGATGATGGCCTATAAATCTGGCTGAGATTTATTCCTTTTTATAGCTGTCCGCACAAGAAATACATACCTCTGGTGCTCTTCCTCTTGTCTTTGCAATAGTTAGCAATAGGGAAGGAGACCATCTGAACAGCTGTACAGTGGCATATATTTCAATAATAGAGGGAGTGCCTGGCCAGAAAAGGATTGATGAAGAATTCAGAATGCAGCCTCTTATGTATGACAAACACAATTCCCGGACCTGTGCCAGCCACATTAGCATCCTGTTGAGAAACAGACTGAATTTTAAGGGCACTGGACATAACTCAGGAAGACCTATTAGAGTTCCCCATGGTCCCAAAAGTCATTATTACAGCTACTGGTGATGTCAAATGGGCTTAGTATGCAATAGAAGATTCCCAGTAGTACTCATCTTTGGTGGTTCTTACCCACTAAAGCCCATATTTACTAAAAAGTCACACAATTCAACTTGCTGCGTTGCGTGACAGGGAGAGAACAGGAATGCGCCATATCTACTACGATTTGGCACATTCCTGCTCTAGCCCTGCATTGGCGAATTGAGCCAATGCAAGCACCAAGGCATAATGGTGTGACCAAGGGCCGGGCAGGCTCAACCTGTGCTTTAAAAGTCAAACAAAACCTGGACCTTTAGGTCATGCAGATGTTTGGTCACCACAACCTGGACTCAAGACACTTGTATCTCCAGAACTTCCTCTAATTGCCAAGTCAACTCTAATTCACCTGGGCCTTGTGCTTGTCCTCCCCACAGGGACACCTTGTGGGGAGGACACAGGGACACCTTGTCTTCTAATTTAAACCACCCAGATGTAAGTCTTACAGGCAAGGCTCAGCAACAGGGCTTCTCCTGTGAGCAGACTTTGTACCACCATAGGCAACTGGTCTGCCAACTCTCCCGAATCAGGCTGTATATCTTATTCGTAAGTCAACATGAAATCAACATAATGGCTCTACAGGGCCACATGGTATTTATAGAAGAGCGGAGACACTAGTGTGAATCAAGTGTGAAATGTTAAAAATCCGTATTTCCAACCAACAGAGAGGTTGTAATCAGTCCTTGCATAGGACACCATTCATTCAGCAAACAAACTACAAACAAGTAACACAGAAACGCACTCACAAGCCACATAGGACAAAACCAAAGCATACACTGTGGGGAAGGGAGGGATTCCAGTCAAAGGGGTCTACTGGCGACTGTATTACTGCTTTGGTTGTCTATCGGTATTTCACTCAATCACCTAGTCACTCACACCACAGGTTACACAAGTTAAACTACTGAAGATGCATTAAAAGCAGTGGTAAGAGAGTACCTGGACATCTCTGTTCATGTGTTGGATCTTTGGCAGAGGGGAAAGAAACAAAGAGCACAGGGATGTGCTGTGGTGCCTCCTCCCTGGAGGATGAGAAGTAAAGATCTTCTCTGAAATAAAGAGAGAACAAAAAACTATTAATCTGGGAATATCGTGCTGTCACATTTAAAACAAACTACAGATAACAAATATTGAGAATGGAGGGTATTATCCTCATTAACCTGCAATTTTTTTATCCACTGTCCGGGTCTGGGAGAAAGGAGTTAGCTAGAGGAAAAAAGTTGCAATTTCCCTTGGGCCTTGGTGGCTAAAGCCAATCGAGCTGTGAAAGGAGTTAGCCATGCATCAGACTCTGTATAAACCATGCATGTCTCTTTCCCAGCCTCGCCAAATATCTTACTGTACTAAAATGCCAGGAAAAGTCTCATCTAGCTGCAAGAAATAGGTTCTTTCTTCAACAGGATCCTTCTCCTTAGCAGCTTTGTAATAAAGTGATAAAAATCGAATCTATTTATTGATACACCCAAAGTAATAATATTTCTCAGAATTTGTTTGATGGGCCGCAAGTTTCAAAATTATTATGAAACCCCCAAGAAGACTCTTTGGTGCTTTGTGTCCATGACCAAATCCCTGTAGCTACATTTGTTATTTCCTTTTATGCATCTTTTAGGAGAATGGTTTCAGAATCACTATTTGCACTCTGAATGCTTCACTTTTTTTGCAGTATAATCTAGTATTCACTAATCACTAGCGCACTATGGACATATGAACTGCTGTTTAACCACCAACAATCCTTATAGTCTTGAACATTTGGCCCTCATCGTCTGTCGGACACTCAGTGACTACAAGACGCTTCAACAGTGATTCGCTTCATAATGCGCTGGAAATACATAATGATCACTGATGTAGAGGCCGTAATATATTTTCCAAGAATTATCTTGGGCAATGCTGTCTAACCTGTCCTGCCCACGTTACTTCAAATCAACTGTCTTGGCATAAACATTTCTACCAGTGCTGCCAGGTTTAATACATGACACATGGAAATTGTATGTTCTGTCTGACCTGATGGAAAGACGCAACACATCTAGCAGCTATTTCTACAATCTTAGTAGGTTTTCTTGATTTTCCTCACTTTTTCTGAGAACTCTTTATTACTCCCAGACATTTTCAATATGCAAGTCAAGTCAATATAACTTTATTTCGGCCATTACGGCCATAAAAGTTTCACATGCATAGAATACAGTACAAACATAGCAAGCAGTCAATTTTTTAAAAAAAATAGTCCGTAGTAACATGTGGATCTTTCATCTTAGAGTCCAGACTTCCTAAACACCGACGGAAAGAGAGGGTCCACAAAAGTGCATTCAATAAAAAATAAAAACCATCATACAAATACAGGAACCTGGAGATAGGAAAGTCTACCTGACCCCCATTTAACAAATAAGGACCCTGAAAGTGACAGTGCCTAAAGTGCAAGATGATCCGAAGATTGGTTACAGAGATCCAAGCTGCTTCGATGCAAACTATCTAATACAATGATAAAAACAGTAAAAACAGTTATAATCAAGACCAGGGAGCCTATCAGCAAAAGTCTATGCAGTAAAGGTTCACAGCATGACCCATCATGCAGTACAATTCCTAGTTTGGTACAAAGCTAAGTTGCTAATTAGCTACTTATCCAATCGTAAAGCTTTGTTTCAATCAGTGTGATCATGACAGCAATTAAAACAATGTCCAACATCTCAATAAATTAAAAGGAAGAATATTACAGTTATTCAATAAGGAGTATACAGGGTTCAGGAAGCATTACTATTAATTCATGATTTTGTCTGATCAGCTCTAATTTATGGTCAAACTTGGTACCTCAGACTATGGTTACCTGTATATACAGTACATGGAAACAATTTAAAATAACAAAGTATTTTGTCTGCACTTAATCTAATACTCTAGTCAACTCGCAATTGATAATGCGTATTAATGTATACAATCCTTGTGTTGATCATTAAGGCAATTACTAGCAGCATAAAAATTTACAATAAAGTGCCTGTGCAAAAATATAATAAGGAATCCAACGTCGTTGGTCATTAGCCACCGGTCCTATATCATAATAGCCTATAAGCTAGTAATATGTACCCTTGATATAACACGTGATTAAAATACTGTTAAGATACACCTAAAATTAATCTAAAATTCCATCAGATAAAAACGGGACAATATATACACTAGATTGATCACCATCATTAGGGGCATTTTTTATAGAAGCTCTTCGGGTGCACCACATGGAAAATAAAAAGCCTGCCACTGAGTAAACTATGGGGGTACTAGTATCATGTTTCAGTAGCCTATAGGCCTCTGAGCATTGCCTGGTTCCTAAGTTTCTACATATCTGGACCAGCCAACGTTTTCTTGCTTTTTTATAACCAGTACAGACAAAGAGCACATGACTTTGATTCTTCTCGACAATTGCATGCCGGACAGCCCAACGTTTGGTGGCCCGCCCATTTATTCGTGAAGGCACGCAGTGGCAATACCCCATGCCTGAACTGTAAGTAAAGCTTTCGTGCGGCAGCCGGCTTGATATCATTGAGTGCTGGCACTAATATGTACTGATCTTTAAATTCCAAAAACGCCGCCGTAAGTTTCCCCGTAGAGTGTTCCCCATGGAGCGGTGCCATTTTAGTCTCCCAATATCGACCCTTAAGCACTTCCCTTGAGACTATAGGGCATTGGATTTCAGGATTGTCCCACAGATTACCCAGACCCATTAGTGTAAGGGAGTTCCTGACATAGGTGAACCACTGTAATCTCCTTGCCCCTGGTAGATTCAACACCTCTCTCAATTCCTCCCTATATTCCAACAATTCTGGAGTAACCCACAAACGCCTCCAGAATAGAAGTGGTCTCAAGGCTACTTCATCCGCAATTGGCCTAACACCCAAGTCTAAGCGTAAGTGGGGTGCTGCGGGGGAGACCAAACAGTTGTCTAATAAAGGAATTTTCGGTTTGTGTTAGAGTATCTGTACGGTCATGCCCCCAAATTTCAGCTCCGTATAAGGCAGCACCTCTAGCTTGAGCCCTGTATATCTCTACTACTGGGCCCACAGGTTTGTGGCTGGAGTTGCGGAACACCTTGGACAGACCCCCTGTTGATTGTGCTAACTTCAAACTTGTCTTTTTGATCTGTGCTCCCCAGTTCATTTTATCTGAAATGGCAATACCAAGATAGTCGAAGGTAGATACCCTCTCTAATGGTCTACCTTCTAGACATGGATTTGGCCGGGTGCTTTTAGATGAATTGAATACCATAAATTTGTTTTTTTGTAGATTAATCTCTAGCCCCCTTTCTTTGCAGAAGGCATCGAATTTGTTAAGAACCCTCTGTATGCCCATTGGGCTTTTAGATAATAGCAGAGTATCGTCAGCGAACATCATAGCCGAGATGTTACGTGCTGCCAACTTTGGTGCGTCTAGATCTTTCTCAGAATTTAAAAAGTCGACTAGCCCATTGATAAAAAGACTAAAAAGAGTTGGAGCAAGGACACACCCCTGACGCACTCCTCTGTCTACGGGGATAGGAGTAGTGAGTTTCCCAGATTTACCAAATCTTATCTGTGCGTAGTTTCCTTCGTGCAGCCGTTTTTTTATTACATGACACAAGCATGGTGGAGCCCCCATCTCTAACAGGACCGCCCACAACTTTTCTCTCTGGACCAAATCAAATGCGGATTTCAGGTCTACAAAAATTAGATAGAGGCTGCCACCCTCTATACACACGGTCTTCCAGTGCAATAATTGTAGCCTGAAAACTTGGTCCAGAGTGGACATTTTTCTCTAAACCCTGCTTGGAGCGGGCTAAGAACTTTGTGTTCCTCCATCCAACTCTGCAAACGGTATAACAGTACGCGTGCAAAGATTTTTTGACTGATGTCAATGAGGCTTATCGGTCTATAGTTTGTGGGCAGCAAAGGGGAGCCCTTTTTAAAAATTGGAATTATTTCGGCCCCGGCCCAGCTTGTAGGGATTGCTATGCCTTGCATAACAGCATTAAATAAGACCCAAAAATACGGAGCCCAAATAATTGGTTCGCTGCGGAACAAATCCCCGGGAATCTTGTCAAGCCCTGGTGCATTACCGGGCGCAATTTGGCCTAAGGCACTAACTACCTCTGCAAGGGTTATCATTAAAGTGTCAGCTACCGATCCATGGGTGTTTTTGTTTACACTAGAGCAATCTACCTGCGGTTGGTAACATAATTCGTTCGTTGTGCTAGCCCCTGACTTAGTGCTTGAGTAAAGGGACTCAAAATGTTTCCTCCACACATTTGCCCCCAAGTTTGGCTCAATTGCCGATTTGCCTTCCATGCTACCCGTATTCACCACGTTCCAAAAGTCTTCATGTCGCGGGTTTCCAGAGAATTTCTAAGGGTTTCCCACTTGTCACTTTCCCACTGTTTTTTTGCCTCCAGCATACTTGAGCGATAGGCCGTTCTACAGATTTTAATCAATGGTTTATTTTTGTCCTTAATGGCAGAGACCAGAGCTATTTTTGCCTTTCGACAATTTCCATTAAACCATGTGTGACAAGAAATTCTTTTGTTACTAACCTTTTTTATTGGGAAAAAAAAGTCAGCCATTATGGCTGTTAACTTTGTATGGTTCAGGGCAACCTTCGTTAGTTCAAGTTGGGTATTGTCGGTAGAGACAGATTGGAGAGAGTCCGTGAGAAACGGAATGACAGTTGAATACAGGGCGCCTAGCTTTTCTTGAGATTTACTCAAGTCAGTCCAACGGACTCTCCTCCTGCAGTTGGAGATGATCAATCTGCCATCAGTAGGAGTAGCCAAGTTATTAATACTCTCAGGGGTTAAACTAAGTAGTTCCAGGACTAGCGCATCATGATCACTGTCATGACGCGGCACAATTTTAAAGTCGACAACCCTATGCCATGAGGTTATACTGACCAGGATATAGTCAATTAACGAACTTTGGCCAACTCTGTTAAAAGTATGCTTGCCGGGGGTATCGGACTTACTTCTTCCATTACAAGCTCTCAGTGAATGCTTTAGGACCATAGAATTCATCTGGAGTACCAGGGGAGACCATGCTCTTACTAACGGGCAGGAAGAATCTGGTACAGCCCAATGCAGATCTTCCTCACATGGGGAGTCCCTATTCATACCCTCTAGGGGCTCGTACTGACAATTGAAGTCCCCCCTAGAATCAACAGGTATTTATCCGGAATATTAGCAAGAAATGTCGTTAGTTGCAGTCAAGAGTCGAAGACTCTTGACGAGCTAACTGGTCTAGAATAGACATTTATTAGGGCAACAGTGGTCCTTGGGGGGAAATTGAGAAGGACACAAAGTATGTCATTAGAAGCTGTATCCAGCTGGGTAGCTGTACAACCCAGGTGTGTCCTTATCCAAATGCTCAGCCCCCCCGATGGCCTTCCTTTACCTCCCGAAGTCGCTGGGATCGTGTATGTGGGATAACCTGCTTTAAATAAATCCCCCCTTGCCCAAGTTTCCTGGAACATACAAATTTCATGCTGTTCAATAAAACTCCCCCAGTCTGGACTATCCAGCTTGGTGGCAAGACCACCGGCCACGTTCCAGGAAATAACTCGCAGCCTCGATAGAACCGGCCCTCTATCACTTGTCATGCAATCTAGGGACAAGGGGGTCGTAATCTCGCCTATACACGAGCCTGACTTCTTGGGGGACCCACCTTCAAAGTCGTGGAGTTGGATGTTAGATATTGCCCTTCTAGAATCTGGCTTATTACCTACTTCTAATATTTTCAGCCCCCACTGGGCCCACCCTCTTCCACTGTCATACACTGTTCTGTGGTCGCCTCTGCTAAATAATCAGAATCCTGTACCCTGTGCCCCTTCAGTGCAAGTCAATCCACTTCTTCAAGAACCCCAAACCTATTAGATGTGGGAATGGAGAAGAGTGGTTGCCTCAACGGATAAAATCCCGATGGATCTGTTAGATAGTTTTGATTTGGGGGCCTCCCCTCCCCTCCAAATCCACAATGCTGAGGACCTTGTGGGGGGTAAAAGTACCCCAGCGGGACAACGCTTATTGTCCCTTCCTGTCTCCAGTCACCCCTTGTTAGGATTGCCCGAGCAGCTAATGGGTTTCTAAAATTGATGACTACACAGTCTCCCCGTAAAACCTTGGGTCTCCAGCCCACCCAGCCTACTCGATGGGTCGTTAAAATATCGCCAGCATCTTCGTAACGGAATTGCTTGTTGTTGACCAACCAAAACAGACATTTATTTTTAAGGTCCTGGTGTGATTCCTTTTGCCCCCTACCAAGTTCGGGTATACCTAACAAAGTGACAACATAGGGGGTTGACTCTGGCGGTAGATTGATACATGGTGGTGGACTATTTTCATTGGGGGTCTCAGTATATTTGATGGGACCAGGCCTCTCCCTTTGTCGAGAATCTTGCTTTGGGCCACTGATCTGTATGGGGCGGATATTGATTTAGCCCTGCTAGGGGTTGGAGTGCACTGTCTTACTTGCACATTAGTGATACTGGGTAGGGGAATATTTTGATGTGGGATAGGAGCAGCTTTACTTAGATTGCAGGTAGCCTGAAATACTTGGTTGTTACCAATCTCTTCCCTTCCGTTGTTGACCCCTGTCCTAGTCTCTAGCAATGTCGTCAGTTTATCAATCCTGTCGAACAGCATTTTGAGTTCATCTTTAACAATGGCCCTTAACTGAATGTGCAAATCCACCACTAGATCTGTAATCCATGCTGGTTGTTCCATGTCCCTTTCGGATCTAGTAGAGGAACACCCCTCTCTACTATCTTTACCAGCCATAGGTTCTTCTGTTACTTTCTTCTTTTGCATCCCCGTTTTAGTAGGTGGTTTAAGTTTTCCCCTTTTCACTTGGCGCAGGGGAATCGCCTCCGTTACTATTTCAATACTGGGCACAACATCAGTAGAAGTCAGGGCCCTCGGGGTATTAATAGGGGTAAAACCAGAGACTTGGGATGTATCAGGATCTGTCAGGGGGGGGGGGCCATATTTGGCGTGAGTGAAAGACGTCTCTCGGTTCGTTCGATTTCTGTTGCCACCACTCCTATTGCCCTCTCCAGCATCCTATCAATAGAGGTGGGTTGGATTTTAGATTTAAGGATTGTTGGAACTGGTGGTTTTTTATCAGTACAATTTCGTTTGCCCATATTGGCTTTAAATTATTGTTTTTTATTTTTAACTTGGTTGCTATCGTTGCTATCACAAACAATATTCCAAAGAAATAATCCAGTCAAACCACAACTTATGACTTTATCCGTCTATCAACTGGACCCAAGGTAAATCAAACGCCGCCCAGTCAGACAAGTAGATGCACCAGTGCAAAAACAATTACCGAATCACTGACCTGAGATCAAATGGTGACCAGTGGCCACAATTATACAATGATTTTAACCAAAACTAAGAGGAATGGCCCAGCCCGGCCTCCTTCGGCCTCTGACCGGCGCAGACGGGCCCGCCCTTGGCCCGGGCTTCGCCCGCGCGCGTCCCGCGCTGCGGGAACCCTGGAGAGTTTTTCAAAGCGCCTCCTGGCGCTCGCGCTGGTGCCGGCGTGACGTTGGCGGCAAAGAACGGCCGCGGTGCTGCTGGGGCTTGTGGTCCTGGCCCCTGACCTCAAAGCACTCCAGGTGAAAGCTGTAAGGGCGTCCCCTCAATATGAGATGTCTGTACCTTGGCCTTTGCACACACAGAAGATCTGGTATGCCTGCAGCTGGGGGGACTGCCATACTTCTCACACCACTCATTGATGATTTTCTTATCTCACCTGAAGTGCAGGAGTTGTATGTCAGAACACAGAGGACAAAAATATAGTGCGTCCAAAATATAGAGGTCTAATATATAATGAAGGTAGGTATAGATTTACTATTACTAACTCCACATCTACATACCTTAAAGATACATATATCACCAAGATTTAAGTAAAGTAAACCTATACTGAGCTATATATACTTATCTTCATGATATTTCAGTCCTCGATAATAAGACCCACTGCATTTTGTAGTCGACATTCTGGTAGAACACCCACTGCAGGGCTATGCGTGGGAGCCCCTGTGACACTCTCTTTTCGGATTGTGATGAGCAGGAAAGATGAGAAATCATCAGTTAGGCAAGCATGCACTGTCAAAGCCAATAAGTCTGGCTTTTGATAGGGGAAGTGTTTGGATGACTTTGTGTGTCTTATCCCCAGCTGTCCTAGAAAGAAAATGCATAGCAAAGTAGAATCATATGCTACAACAATATGGAAGCTAGGAATAGAGCCTCTTTCCATAACACTGCCTTAGCAGAGGTAAGACATAGCCTGAAAAAAAGGTGTTCTGAAAATAAGATTAGGTTTACATTTTAAGTGGCGAGATGGAAAGGCATATACAGAGAAAATTTGCACAGAGGGCAGTTTTGAAAAAGGGCCTGAGTTTTCGGTTGAATCTTTAAGGAAGTGTATGTGCACTCGTGAACACAAAAACAAATTCAATTACATGTTTATCATGACAGCAAAGTTAAACAAATGAACACCGAAAGTAATGAATAGTATCCAAACAGGACTCTCTTCCTAAATAAAAAAACATGAATTAGCAATTAAAATATGTACAATTGTCTCAGCAAAGTAAATACATTAAAAAACACACACGGGCTCTCAATTATATTCAACATGTCATGTCACATCTACAATCTATCAGAAGCACTTCTTGAAACCCCATCACCAAAACCTATGGGGAATACAAATGGGATAATATAACCAATCATGAAATGCCATGTCCTTGATAGAAGGCCCATCCAAGCAACGACAAACCATAAAAAAACATGACCGCGATGGCGGACAGGGACTGACTCAAAACATGCTCTCGCTCTGTCTTTTTGGTACCTCTTTTGAAGAATTGATGACATTAAGTAAACCACAGAGGAAGCTGTCTGTAGCCAAGCCTAAAACGGACAATCGTGATTTAAAAATCATCAACATTTCTGTTGTATATGCCACATTGAGAATCTCTGTTTGAGATGGTCAGTTTGCACGTCTGCCTCTGAATGTCTTCATTTGAGCACATCCTTTGGGACAAATGGGGATGGAGGGGGTCTAGATGTTCACAAAGAGGACACTAACGGACCAGTTCCTTCACGAAGGAACCATTACAGAGAAAGGTTGTTATAAAGAATTTCCTTAACAGAGAAGCCACTTTATAGAAGTCTCAATTACAAATGTGTCTGTGAACAGTAAAGCTGCTTGAAATGAAACTGCTACAATTTAATTACTTTACAATGTAAATATATTTTATTCACAACTACTACATTTATAACCTAAGTGTATCTTGAACTCTAAATCAAGAATACTAATAACTTTAGTCCAACCCTAAACTGAGCTTCAACAGTGTACCTGCACTCTAATGAATTTATTGAAATTTTCCTTTTTATTGAGCACAGACCAAGGCAGATCCAGTTGTCAGAGCGCTGTATACAATATTTACATGCTTATTTATCGTTGGCTGCTAGATGCCGATATCACAGAAACAAAATCAAAGCATTTTAGTATTATTGGAGGGCACAGAAGTGTGTGGACGAGCTGGTTCATTTAGTCTTTTATGTGTTTTGCTTAACCAGTTAGTTTTTCAGTTCCTTCTGAACTGAAGGAAAAAAATTCTGGGCAGAAGCGAAATCGAGACTTGTTATGCGAGACTGCCCGTGCCTGGTAGATGATGTGCGGCAGTCCCAGGTGTAGTGAACTTTACCATTCGAGAGGGTGGGCGTTACCAGAGATGGCTAGTGTTTTAGTTAGGTGGCCTGATCTGCGTGAATAACTTTATATAACAAGTAAATAATATTAAAGATCAGTTTGGCTCTGGTTTTGGAGGCAAGTACAGGGATAACAGAGATCGGGTCATATAATCTGGATCGAAAATGCTGGCTTTATGTCAGACTGGCGCAGGGTTAAGTTCCTGGAGTAGAGCCAAGGGTGACAGGCTCGATCTGGGAGATATTCAGTCCCTTGAATACTCATTTTACCTTTGTAAGATGTAACACTCAATCTTGGAACAAGTCTGCAGCAGAATGTTACAACCTATTAGTTTAATGATGCAACTTTATGCCTACAGCCTATATAAAATAAAAACTTAATTTACCTTGAGAAGCTGTAACCATAATCTCCAAAAGGAAACAACCGTAATATGTCACTCTATTACACTTCCCACTTTGTCATTAAGTCTCTCTAATATCAAGCGAAGCATTCACGCCGTGACACTGTGGGTGGGGACTATAGGAGATGGAACACATCTTACAGTGGTAGCCCGTCCAACAGTAGCATGATGCGGCTTTCCCCATCCCCGTCAGACTGTCAATATTAGAACCCAACTCACGCATTGTTAAGATTTGTGTCAGGAAAGATGAAGAAGTTTGATGCGGGGAGCCCCAGGCTTTCCTTGGTTCCATCCAGGCCAACAAAAAGGCTGAAACCGGCCAGCCCATGCTGCACACTGCTCAGCTGAGACTGGATCCCTAGGGGAGGAAATGGAAGACCAGTAGGAGGTTATCCAAGGTTTGTGCACTCCATGTTTCTCTTATTCTGAAGTGACTGCATTGGTTCACAGGACATTTAGGAATTATTTTCAAGCTTCTCACCCACACGCTGTCTACCTGGCACAGAATTACAATAAATCAAGACAAGAATTATCTCAACCAATGCAAAAATCAGCATGTGCACCTTCTCCATCGTTCCTTCACAGATAACCAGCTTTTCCCATCTGTCGCTGATTGCCAGTGTTCCTGATGTCCAGCAGGAGCTACGGGGTAACCCCTACTCAATCAACTCCACTAGCAAAAGAAGCCTTGTATCTTCAACGGTGAGTCAAAACCAGAAATGTGCTACATTACCAAACTTGCCTCCTCTGGTCTCCCAAAAGCAAGGAAACAATACCCTTCTTTGCGTGCGTTTTACTTCTGAAAGTTTGCTTAAAATTGTCGGTCCTTTTTCATGCAAATATAAATTTAGGAACATTTTACATTTCAATTTTTAAAAACACCAACATTTTTCAACCACGTAAGTAGCTAACCGAAGGAAAAGTAGGGCCTGAAAATGAAATATTTCTTACTACATACACTTTTGCACATTTTTTTTTTTTAACAATTTTGTATGCTATATACTCGTGTTTGTTTAAAACAATTACCTTTTGTGGAAAAATGTATCAATTACAGTCAGATTTCGCAGCATAATTTGCATTGAAATATTTCTCCAACGATGCAAAGAGCACCAATTTTGAAAGCGTTACAATTTTGTCCAGGCATTGAGGAGTTTTCAATGATGTACAATTCACCTGCAGAAACGGAATTCAAGCAGCTTTGTGGTCTTCAAAAATACATCACAATTAAGCATTCCTAAAAAAATAACCAATATTGTGGAAATAGATAGAACACTTGGTTACGTCCTTAGAGATTGCCCAGTGGCAGGCAGGAGTCATTTTACAAGTGGCTTGTTTGTCTTACCTGGCAATGCCTGCTGCTCCGGGGGGAGGAGATTTTCGTAGGTGTTGAATATTCCAGCATCAGAAATAACCACCGGGGCAAAGATATTCACTGACTCCCTCCCCTTCCTTTGAACATTAACGCCTAGAAATAAAGCAGGTGGGGTGAGTCATCAAATGAAAAAGGTGCCTGAGATCCAACTAAGGCTTACTTTCTTTCAAAATCAACAAAATGAACACCATTGAGGTGGGCAGAGATGGTCACTGTCATTGAAAGAGCCAAAAGACAATTCAGTTGGTGGTGTAAAATAATAACATACTACACAAATTAGAGTTTTGGAATAGATTTGCCAGATTGGATTTAGGGCCAGATGTACGACCCTTCCATTTTGCGAGTCGCGAATTGTGACGTTTTGCGACTCACAAAATGGAATGTATGAGATGGGTAACTTTTTAACCTTAAAACCCCCCAGCATTCCAGCAAATGTAGATAAAGCAGAGGAGAGTTACTCAAGGTGGATTGAGAGGGCTTGTGATAAATTTGCGCCAGTTAAATTTGTTACTCCAAGGCGGGCTCAGCCCTTTGCCCCTTGGTTTACTGACACTCTGCAAAAATACAAAACTGACTGCAAGAGGCTTGAGAGAGTATGGAGGAATGGGTATAGTCCCAATAATAAAGTTAGGTACAAAGAAAGCCTCACCATCTATAAGAAATTAATTATAGAATCTAAAAAAGCCTACTTCGCTGAGCAGATAAAGAAGGCCAATTCTTCCTCCAGAGAATTGTTCAGGACCATCACGAAACTTACGATCCCTACCAAACCCGCTACACACAGTAGTCCGGCACTGTGCGAATCTTTAGCCTCCTTCTTTCGGAATAAGGTGGAAGGGATTTTCTCCTCCTTCTCCAAAGATCGGGGCGAGGTAGGGGAAGCTACAATTAGCCTCAATTTGAGGGTGAGGTCGGCACCGGATAGTCTAGAGAGTTTTAGTCCGTTACAGATTGAGGAGGTTATAAGTCTTCTTCTGGCTGCCCGGTCAGGCTCACCCAATGATCCCTGCCCGGTGGCGGTACTTAAAAAATGTCCCGAGGTCATTGCAATGACACTTACCCCAGTGTTCAACACCATCATTGACTCGGGCAACTATCCCAGGAGGTGGAAGTTTGCCTCTATCCTGCCCTTAATAAAAAAACCTAGTCTGGATAAAAACGACCCTAATAGCTACAGACCCATATCCCATCTCCCGCTTCCGGCCAAGTTGGTGGAGAAGGCCATAAATAGGCAACTAAGTTCTTTTTTTCAAAGAACTAAGGCACTTGACCCGACGCAGTTCGGGTTTCGTGCAGGACACAGCACAGAATTGGCCTTGGTTAAGGCCACTGAGGAGGTGAGAGTGGCGGTGGACCAGGGTGGGGTGGCTATTTTGATTCTGTTGGACCTGTCGGCGGCCTTTGACACGGTCCATCATGGGGTTCTGATGGACAGGTTGTCGGGGGCGGGGGTAGAAGGCGCTGCCTGGAGCCTCCTGAAGTCCTTTTTAGCCGACAGAGTCCAGACAGTTGATCTGGGGCTTGATAAATCTAAGCCTTTGGCCCTTCCGTGTGGGGTACCACAGGGATCATCTCTGAGCCCCACGCTTTTTAACATTTATGTCAGCCCACTGGCGGCTCTGATAAGATCCTTTGGCCTGCAACTCACTTCCTATGCAGATGAAACACAAATTGTGTTATCCATACAGCGAGGGTCCCAAGTGGATATGGCCGCGAGGTGCCATGATTGCCTGAAAGATATTGCGGGCTGGATGGCCTCGAATTGCCTTAAATTGAATGCTGGGAAGACAGAGGTCATGATATTTGGGAACAATCCTAACATCTGGACGCCGGATATGTGGCCTGATGCGCTGGGGATGCCCCCTGTCCCCACGTGCACGGCAAGGAATTTGGGCGTGATCATGGACCAGAAACTTGATTTTGGGGATCAGGTTAGTAAAGTGGTTTCGACATGCTTCCATATCCTTAGGATATTGAGGAAAATTAAAAAAAAATTCCGGCCGACGGTTTCAGGTTAGCAGTCTCAGCCCTTATTCTGTCACGCTTGGACTACTGCAATAGTCTGTATCTGAATTTGAAAAAAAAACATCTGCACAGATTACAGCTGGTCCAAAACGCGGCGGCGAGACTGCTGACAGGCATCCCAAGGTTTGCCTCCGTTCGAGAGGGACGCTGGCTACTGCACTGGCTGCCGGTTTCAAGACGAGCTCAATTTAAGGCTCTGTGCCTCGTTTTCAAAGCATTGAGGGGCAGTGGCCCAGAGTTCTTGAGTCGGTGCTTCACTTGGTATGTGCCAGGGAGAGCGCTGCGCTCGTCCGAGGGCAGACTAGTTGTGGTACCCCGAATAAAAAAGGCTAGTTGGGGAGGATATAGCTTTTCATATTGTGCAGCGAAGGCCTGGAACAGCTTGCCGGTGCATATCAGGAATGCCGAGGAGCTCCTTTCTTTTAGAAAGGGGCTGAAGACTTGGTTATTTAGGGATTAGGCCCCTCGTGCTCCAGGGACTCAGTGTGCAGCGCCAGGACACCCTTGGGTAAAAGTGCGCTTTATAAGCTCATAATAATAATAATAATAATAATGTACAACAGTGTCTCAGACACTGTTTGCAATTCCCAATGAGGTCGCAAATGACCTGCCTCGTTAATATTCATGAGGCTGGTCGCAATTTGCGACCCCATTGGGAATGGCCAGCACTCACAGGGATGGTGGCCTGCTGGGGTCAGCAGACCACCATGTCTGTGACTGTTTTTTATATAAAGCAGTTTTTTTGTTTTTTTTAATGCAGCACGTTTTCCTTAAAGGAAAACGGAATGCATTTAAAAATGGAAAATGAAACGTCTCCGTTTCATTTTTTAAGAGTAGGCAGTGGTCCGTGGGACCACTGCCTGCTCTTAAAAAATATTTTCGCTGCCAGTCACAAAGGGGAAGGGGTCCCCTCGGGACCCCTGCCTATTTGCAAGTGGCTTACCACCTACTTGAAGTAGGTGGTAAACTGCAAGTGTTTTGCGACCGTAATTGTGGTCGCAAAACAATCGTACATAGAAGCGCGACTTGTAATTAGGAAGGGACGCCCTTGGCACCCCCCTTCCTAATAGCGAGTCGCAAACCCTATTTTGCGTGTCAATGACAGGTTACCGACTCGCAAAATAGGGTTTGTACATTGCACAGACCTATTTAGCGGTCGCAAATGGGCCGATTTCCTGTTTGCGACCACTAAAAACGGTCATACATCTAGCCCTAAGATGCATATGGCTATCCATACAACATTAACATTTGTTAATATCCACAAAACTATACAGTTATCTAAAATACTGGTTCTGTCATTGGACTTTGGAAGATGAATGAAGAACTATAAAGTTGTGGTCAGCGTTTTATATTTAACATTTTTACTTGGTAAGCCTGAAGCGTTAAAGCAAGGAGTATTGTCATAGGTTTTTTCCTGAGGGCTTTAGTCCGTATTGCCTAGAAACCCATGGCAACAGGTGTGGCGTAGGGGTAATCCCCACACCTCATTCTAAGTAAATTAATCACTTAATGATAAACTCCGGAAAAATACCCCAAATCACCTAGCACAGCCCGTACTCCTAGCCTGAAGCCAGGTTCCGGGGTCACAGGGAGCTACTGGACTCTTTACTCTAGTGCCTTCCAAGGCTAATGTAGGACTAAAAGCCACTCCTCCTCCAAACCTTCACAGCAGCAACTCTCATTCCCTGTCCCATTTACCTGGTACCCAAGTAGGTTATAGAAGAATGCAAACATCCAATGCAAGTATCCTTCCTACTCACCATGCCCCCACCGCCCCCCACAATATTCTCCCACTTTGTCCTGTTACACTCACCACAGGCTCTTCCAGCCTCATCAACCAGAATCCTTTTTACCGGCGCTCTGGCAAACACAGCACCCCCAGCCTTTTCAATCACTGGGATGAGGTGGAAGGCTATCTCACTTGCACCACCGCTCGGGTACCAGGCTCCATTAAGGAAGTCTTCAACCACCAAGGCATGCAGGGAAAAGCTGGCGTTCCGCGGTAAAACACCTGTGGAATGGGAGGAGGTCATATCACAAAATTATACACTTCTTAACTATGCTGTAAAAAAAAAACAACAACATTGTTTTAAGTAATTTTGCCAATCGATGCTTATCTAAGATGGTGGTAAAATTCTAACCCTGGGCGGAGCTTGCGGAGTTGTACTCTGTGGAATTTCACAGAGTTACTGGAAAACTCTGTGAAATTCCGCAGAGTTCCATGGCCTGGCGGAGTTACCTGCACCATTAATTGCCCCCCCCTGCATCCCCCTGCCTCTGCGTAGTAAGGCCTACCTTACCTGTCCTGAGATTCCTCCTTGGTAGGTGGGTATGGCGGCGCCGGCTGTCCACGGCAGTGCAGCCCGGCCGCCAGTCCCCTAGCTGCCACTGCCTTCCCAAGTTCCTTACTGGTACCTGCCTGCTCCTGCTGCTGGCTGCACTTGGCTTCCGCTGCTCCGGCTCGGAGAATTCAATTAACAGGAAGAACTGCAGTGCGCATGGCGTAGTGCATGAAGGCATGCCGGACCCTATCATGGGATTTCATCGGGTCAGGCATGCCTTCACGCAATACGCCATGCGCACTGCAGTTCTTCCTGTTGATTGAATTCTCCGAACCAGAGCAGCGGAAGCAGAGTGCAGCCAGCAGCAGGAGCAGGACATCATTTGGGAGGTAGGTAAGTCCTAGACTCATGTCCTCTGCACTGGTAAAATCCGCTCTGCTGCAAGTGCGGAGGTTTTGAAAACTTCGCACTCCAAAAGGAGTGCGGAGTTCTAAAACTCCGCTGGCGGAGCAGAGTTAACTGCCCACCTTTATAAAATTCCTTTTGCAGGGCCTTGTGTAGAGTATCAATCACAAGGGGTAGAAGTATCAGTCAAAAGAAGTTGACTGATTGGCGGATAAAGAACCAACTTGCGTTCTCCAGCAAGATGCTTCAGCCAGAATGTCAGAAGGTCAAGGGAAGACTCCGTCATGTCAGCCAATGAAATATCACTAACCCTTCTCCAGCCATGCCTGCCGGTCACAAAAGAGGCAGATATTTGATTGACTCTGCCCCAGATGCTTCAACAAAAAGAGGAACTACTCTTGTTTCTCTCAAGGGGAGCCCACTGTGGGAAATAATAGTGCACTGACCAGACGACCTGATTAAAAGTGTCTTTTAAAAAAAAAAAAAATTATAAGTGAGTGATTCGAGTACCTGCAGATTTGATCCCCACAGCTTGGATCCCACACATCTACTACTAATAGAAGCCATTTCATACACCAACTCATGGTATGTATTCTATATATCCATAACATTTTGTTAAAACATTCCTTGAGTTTGTGAATTGATCCTATACTCCCCTTATGCAGAAATCACTTTTCTTTGACATTTTGTTAGTTTTGGCTTACTTGTTGCATTACTCGCATTGCTTTCTCCAACTTCTCTGGCTTACCGTAATCGAGGTATAGGTAGGACAGCACAGTTTGGAGCTCCTCGTTGGTTGTTAGCTCCCCAACTACCTTGGCAACACTCTTGGATGCCATCTTGAAGAAAGACGACAGCCATGCAACAAGGCCTGTGCGACACAGGAAGAGAGCTAGAGGAAGGGGGATGAGCTTCAGAATAGCCATGTGGGGTGCACACCGGGATACCCTCTGCAAGAAAGCCAACAAGTTGGTTTAGGTACCAGCCATCTACAATAATTCAATTTTCAGTCCGCCATTTATACAATTTCTATGGATCTAAAATATGTTCAAAATGTGAAATAGGGGTGTCCTGGGTGGAAGGACCAAACTTCTGCATAACCTTAGCTGTACTCCTAAAGGGACATTAAAATATGAATCGCCTGCACAGTTTAAATGGGCAGCAGGGCCAGGGAAAAGTCAATTGAATGTAAGGCACTGCTTAATACACCTCTACTTCTGCTCCGTCAACCCTTCAGGGTATGTCTCCTACATAGGAGTCTATAAATTTCACAGGTGAGACAGTCAGTTGTGTGCTGAACATAGCAAGTAGGTCTGTGGAAGAGTCAGCCACAGGCCAGGTTCTCAGCAGGTTAAGGAACATGAGTTTTTTAGGCAGGCGGAGAGAACGATTCACCCACACCAGAAGGACTGAAACAGATTAGTGCTGCTGCTGTGTGTGTCTGCTTAAAAGGAGGCACGCGATATCACACCTTGTTAATCTGGAACCTTAAGGGCTGTTGACCCCATTCTTAAGGAAGGAGAAATGTAGGTGCTTTGTGGCAGTGTTTACATGCATAAGTCCCTGGGGAGTAGAAGGCCCAGCTGTAGCATTCTTGTGCTGGTCATTTCAACAGGCAAGGATTGTGTGTTGGAGGATTTGGTGCTGCGTGGTATTGTCAGTTTATCAGTACACTTTGCATGTCCTCAGAAGTGGAGTGTGAACAATTTGTTGGTGAGAGTGTGCTGAATACTATCTTGGGACATTTTTAGATATTAAAAAGAGGCCACTCAACAGAACGAGGAGGTGGGAGGGCAGGGAGGAATCTGCTGCTAGATGGAGCATCCACCAAAAACAGCGATACCAAAGGTAAGGAACTTATTTTTTTTGATGGACACATCTAACTGCAGATTATTCATCTTAGAATAGATACCAAAGCAGAACCCTCCACCCTCAAGGAGGAGGGTCTGTAGAGTGGCTCTGACCAAAAAGTCTTGAAGAAACGAGCAGGTAAAGTGCCCTTCCCCTTGGAACTGTCTGTCAAGGCAGCAGTGCTTTGTAAATGTTTACGCTGGAACCCACGTCGCAGCCTGGCAGATATCAAGGACGTGCACTCCTCACTGCATCACAGTGGTAGAAGCCTAAGCCCCAGTAGAATGGACTCTCAGACCTTCCGGGGGCAACTTTTACCCAGTGCGTAGCAGATTTTAATGTGGAGGACTATGCACCTTGACAAGGTCCTCCTCCGCACATCCTTCCCCTTCTTTGCTTCAGAGAACACCACAAAAAACAGATTTATCACTCGATGATCCTTAGTACGATTTATGTATAACTTAAAGGCCTTTTGCCATCTACCTGAAGGAGTCTCTCCTCTTTAGAAGAGTGAGGGGGAGCAAAGAATGCTGCCAGAGTGTGATGATTTGCCAAACCTTGAAGGGAGTCATGACTTTAGGTCAGAAGGTTGCCCAAGACCTCTGTAACAATGTGTTCAGGACAAAGGTGGTGTATGGTTGTTACACTGAAAGTTCTGGTAATTCATTCATGTGACAAGCAAACATTTGCAATGAGGAAGACAGTCTTCAAGGTCAGGAGACACAGGTAGTAGGTATGCATCATCGGCTCGACCACATGAGAAAGTTAAGGCCAAGGTAAAGTCCCATTGTTGCATCAACAAATTCACAGGAAAAAACATGCGTGTCAAACCTTTAATGAACCTCATTACAACAGGTGATTTTCACAAGAAGAGTTGGTCCGGCAAATGCAGAAAGGCCGAATGGGCAAACAAATAACCTTGTATAGCGCCCACTGCGAGGTCTTGCTAAGCTAAAAGCAAAACAAAAGGACATCCAACAGCTTCACCTGGAAGGAATCTCTGTGCTGGGCACCGCACCAGGTCACAAATTTATCCCAGAGGCTGGCATAAATGGATTTTGTGGAGGGACATCTAGCGGTAAGGATGTCATCCACCACTTCAGGTGGCAAATCAAACGGTCAATTACCGCCGCTCAATCTCCATGCCTGGAGGTGTAAATTGCATAGATTAGAGTGGAGGATCATGCCTTGTTTCTGAGACAAGAGGTCCTCCAGAAGTGGCTGCCTGATCGGAGGATATATGCTCATGGTTATAAGTTCCAGGTACCACACTCTTCTGGCCCAATCCATGCCCCCAGGATGATGTGGTCCTGGTCTTTCCTGATCTTCTTCACAACTAGAGGCAGGATAGGAACTGGCAGGAAGGCTTACAGGATTCAATTGTTCCATTCCAGTCGGAATGTTTCTCATAACAAGTGCACTTGCGGAAACCCCAAATGCACAAAATTGGTGGCTCTGCATATTCTCAAGGGTGGCTAAAAGATCTAGTCAGGGATTTTCCTACTGGTGATCTGATAGGTGATGTCTACTTAGTTTGTCTGGGGTATCATTCAGGCACCCCTTCAAGTGATTGGTAACCGGGAATATTCCAAAAATTGATGTGGAGCAGCCCACCACTAGATACCTCTGATCTCCACCTACCTCAGGTGACCCCACCAACCAAGCAGTGATGCGTCCGTCACCACTGTCGGCTACGGATAGGGAAGGGAGAGTGGCCTGCTGCAGAACAAACTGCAGTCGCCAACCACTGCTACTGATCTTGAGCTGCCTCCTCTGAGATTTGGACGGTTTTGGAAAGGAAGCCTTGGTGCTGGGCCCACTGGGACCTCAACTTCAATCGCAGGCCTGCATGTGCCATCTGGTGGCTGACAAAGAGGCTGCACAAAGCTAACAGGCCAAGAAGCATCAGAACCTCTCTCACTTGGATCCAGGTACGAGCCTCAAACATTGGGAGCAAGGCCCAAATGTCCTGGACTCACTTTAGAGGAAATGTCATGAGCTCCACCATGTCCAGGATTGCCTGAATTAATGGAAGCCTCTAAGAGGGAATCAGATGTGACTTCAGCTCATTTATGATGAACCCCAATGATGTCAGGAATTCTGCAGTCATTCAGAGTGGGTTGACAAATGATTGCAGTCATCGAGGCACAGATATTCCTGGCTTCTTAAGATGGGCAGTAACCACAAACATCACTTTTGTTAACACCTGAGGGGCGCTTGTGATGCTGAATTGGAGCAGGATAAACTGAAAATGCTGCTGGCCCACCTTGAACCATGGGTAACGTCTGTGGGACTGCATGAGGTGTATAGGAAAATACGCATTCTGCAAGTCCAGGGGCACCATCCCATTGCCTGGGTCCAAAACAGAAATTATCTAGGCCATGTGAGCATGTTAAATCTGTCCTTCCGTAGGTAGGAATTTAGAGAACAGTCATGATAGGCCTGATTCCCGCATTCTTTGTTGGCACAAAGAAATAGTGAGAGTAGCAACCCTCCCCATTCTCCGAGTCTGGAACCTTCTCAATTGCACCTTAGGAAAGCAACTGGCACAACTCCTGTAGGAGGGTGGACAGGAGCTCCTCTGAAGTCTGTTCTGGTGTAGGAGGGATATTGGGTGGAGAGGAAATAAAGGGCAGGGCATAGGCATTTTGATTATTTTGTAAGACCCATCTGTAAGATGTGATGGATTGCCAACCCTGGAGGAAATGTTGGATCCTGCCTCCCAATGAGTGGACATGAGCTACTGAGGGTAAACTAAAGCGGTTGATTGCTCGGGTGCAGCAGCAAGAGAGGATTTGAAAAACTGGTGCCCCTGCTGACCGGCACTTTGTCTGCTGGTCTCACGTCAGCAGCCCGAAAAGACTGGGTTGACCACTTCATCATTGGTTGTGAAGGCTGTCTTTGTCTACATACCACCAACCAGGAGAAGCCTTTGTATTTACAAAAGTGGTGAGAAAATTGTTTTGCTGGAGCCATTAGTCCCAACGAGCATGCTGTGGCTCATACGGTCTTTAAAATGTCCCAAAGTGGAGTCTGCCTTTTCACCATAGAGGCAGGACTCAAAGGGCATGTCTATTCAGGCATGCTGAGGACGGACCACACTGTAACCAACGACCTTGACAAGGCAATCTGTGGTATCCAAACATGCACAGAAAACATATTTGGCCAAGTCTTGTCCATCTTGTATCACCTGGGTCAAAGATGCCCTCAGACCTTCCTGGACTGCCAGCAAGGTCTTTCTGGCCATGTCCAAAGGACATAGGTTTAACAGGCACAGACTGCACACCAGACTGGCTGAAGAGACTGCACACCAGACTGGCTGAAGAAAACATGCGCTTGCCAAAGGTAATCTAAGAGGACTGACGCCTATCAGGAGGAGTGGTGGGAAATTAATGTATACGATTCACTTTACTTGCCGAGGCCTGCACAATAAGGCTTTCAGAAGTGGGATGCTTGGTTGAGAAAAACTAGGTCACCAGGTATCAGTCTATGAAGTCTGGCTACTTGCCTGCTCACAGGCAGGAAAGAACATGGTTTCGACCAGGAAGTCATCAGCGCATATGTAAGAGCATCACTGATAGGAAGCAAGGGCTCAGATGCTGCTGGCCCAGGCTGCATGATTTCTGTAAAAACATTTGTTTTAGTCTCAATGGAGGACAACTGTAGCTCTAGCACCTCAGCTGCCCTTCAAACCACCACTGCAAATTAGGGACTCTTCTCTACTTGTGGCCCATGTTTTAAGTCCAGCTCTGTCTCGGGTGAAGTGTCAAGCTAACTGGCATTTTGTAAATCACTGTATAAGGATCATCAATATAAGCATTCACCATCATTATCATCAACATGCTGAAGTGCACCTCACTCTGGTACAGGATCAGAGTCAGAACCAAAAAAGATAATGCAGCCTCTGACAGCTGTGATTCGGTAGAGGCACAGGATTAGAGTCAGACTGCATGATGACTGGTTGCAATTTTGTGATTTCGTAGTGCGACAGTGGTCAAGCTCGGGCTGACATTGGGTCAGGATCTACCTTAGGCATCAGCACTATGTCATCTTCTGGCGCCGGAGCGTTGGCACTTGTTTTGGAGTGGTGGGACCGGCATTGGTTGTGAGGCTGGTGTGAAATTCTGTGTTGGAGTCGGTACGAGCCTAGTAGCATATCGGAGCGATAGAGATGGCCCCAAGGAAGGAGCCGCAACTGTAACTCGCCTGGAGGCCCCTGCCGGTCCTTGGGCCGCGAAGGCATGACAGAGGGAGCCAGAAGTGCAGAGAATATCTGCAGCTTGGCCTCTCTGAAGATCTCAACCTGCTGTAGAGTCGACAACGGCCAAGAAAACTTGGGGCGCAACAGGATCAGCTGAGGAATCATCTGATGGAGTTTGACTTGCATCTTGATGCCCTTGTGGAGCTGGAGTGGCAGGATAGGCTTGAGACCTGCTTCGCTTTTTCATGTTTGTGCTTGGACTTACAGGTAGACTACAAGTGGGAAGTGTAATGAGCGTGGGAACAGCGCCGAGACCAGGACAGAGTCTGGGCCCATGAACTGGAACAGGACATATTCGAAGGCTGCAACTTTTTCTTGTGCTCGGTGACACAGTTTTGCCTCCTGGTCTCAAATAGCCCTCAAATGGATGAGGGTTCAGATTTCACACGACGTAAGGTTGTCTCCCAAGCCCAGGCACCAAAGAGACCCCTCATTTGGTCCATCACTGGCAAATCATCTTCTTGCAATTACAGCATAGCTTGAATCCTGTTTTTGTCGGTGGGGACATCATTCCCTAGCATACTGTTTGAAGTTTGGATTTCAATGGAAAAGTTACAAATTCAGGAGTAAAGCTCTGGATCTGCGTTCAAAGGCGTGGAAAGGAAGTAACTGATGTCAGCGTGCGGGGGTGAAAGTTGTGCGGTGCTATTCACTGCTCAATGTCACAAGCGGTGCATTTTAGCACTGCTGTGAAAAAATCTCCAGTTACAGTCTGCCACTGTTGAATATTCTACATTGAGGAATCTGCAGGTAGCAGTATCAGTCAGAAATCCTCTACATATATATATATATGCCAAAGTAGTTTTTTTTTATTGTAACCACCAGCAGCTTAAAGATTTTTGGAACATGACTGGTGCCAAGATACACATTGACCCCAGTTAACAATCCTAAGTTAGTATTAAAGTGAAACTCTGCAGAATAAGTACTGGACAATGGTCTAAGTGGGGAATCAGATTTAAGACCGAGATCAAGGTCTTAAAATTGCTAAACTCCACTGTACCCAAGTGATTGGAATTGCTCTGTTGCTGACAAGCTGTAGAAAGGTTATCTGTCAAGGCACATGGATTGGTTTCATGCCAGATCTGCAGTACTTTGGTTTCAAAAACTAAGAAAAGAGCACTGCACAATTCTAGAGGAGTGATCTGTGACACAAGGGCAAGGGGTGTGAGATCAATCATCGCCAATAGTAAATATGCCCTAGTTACTTGTATTCTCCAGTTTTCTTGCGTCGAACTAAAGATTCTTGGCCTTTCTTGTCTGTTTTATAATCTTTGCATTGAGTATCTAGAAGAGAATTGTAAAGGCAGGATCATTTTTAGAACACCTTTTGCACCTCAGCAGCTCTACGGAGTGGGAGAAGCTCACCAAACTTAAAGGTGTGGCTATACATCCAGAACACCGCAGCCAGACTCGTCCTCGGCATCCCTCGACACGAACACATCACCCAACACCTGCGTAACCTCCACTGGCTATCCGTTGAGAAGAGAGTAACCTTCAAGATACTCACCCATGCCTACAAATGCCTCCACAACATCGGACCCCAATACCTCAACAATGGAATCTCCTTCCACGTACCCAAGAGGAACCTCCGATCCGCCGACCTTGCCCTCGCCAAACCCCCGCGCATCTGCAGAGCAAGAACGGGTAGAAGAACCTTCTCCTACATCACGGGCAAGACCTGAAACGAGCTCCCGATCGACATCAGATGTGCCCCCACCCTGCACATCTTCAGGAAGACCCTCAAGACCTGGCTCTTCGACTGACCGGAGTTGCTCCCCCCCCTCCCAGCGCCTTGAGACCCTCACGGGTGAGTTGCGCGCTTAAAATTCCCTGATTGATTGATATATCAGCGCCATTTTGCCATGATTTTAACAGGTGCGTATGCAGCCCCTACTCCTGTAAGCCAGTAAGAGTATTTCTCATGTGCATCAGACCAAGTGACTGAGGAAACATCGGAAGGGTGAGAGCAAACTAATAAAGTTCCTCACAGGTAAATGTAGACCAGTTCTTAGCGGATCGCTTGATGCAAGAGGGTTTGCAAAATGTGCCAGAAATCCATAGCATAGATGCATGAAGTACAATTACTCTGGCCTATCAAGTGACAATATTTCCATTGAGGTGACAATAAAAGGCGCAGTTAAAATGTATGCGAGTTTAACTTCACATATTGTATGTATGGTGACGATACCGCAATCTTCAGTTTACAAGGAGAGTATTCTGAGCTGTCAAAACACATTCCTTGCACTTTAGAGGCAGTTCGGGAAGGATTAATTTAAACTTCTGACATTTCTATGCATCAGAAACAGCGATTATGCTTACAAAAAGTAGCTTAGCCTCTGGGATGCTACTTTGTGGTCTTCTGCTCTTGAAACCTGCCCCCAACATGTTCAGGCTGTGAGGCATTTAGGTCTGAAGAGTGATTCTGAGCTGTGTCTTACTCGACGAGAGATTTACTTCGGAACTACTATTAACACGTGCTTACTAACTGAAAAAAAAGTTGTGAATCAGAGGCCAGGAGAGAAATTCTTTCAGAAAACTGTGTATTAAAATGTTTTTCATAACCTCGTTGGTACACTCTACTCCTAACATGTGAATCCAGAGTATTCTGGAGCTTGCAGTCTTGGTTCATTTCATTGTACCTGCTGCACTTGATTAGCAGAGTACAAGTGCACATAAATGAACAGAGTAGTTCTGGAGACATGATGTGCCAAGTTACGCGTAGTAATATGGTAACTACAGGGCCACGGTCCATTATCACTCAAAAGGTTATTCAAAATGCTCAGTTTGCTGCTCCACATATTTGCATAGGTGAACACGGTATCCGTTACGCAGTATTCTACTATGCATGCTTTTTCACATCCTATCTTTGAAGCATGTCTGATGACGGCTAAAATAGGCCTTTTGAAGACAGTGGAAGTCAAAAGGGGATCTGGGGGGCAGCCGACCACAGGGAGGTCTGCCCCCCGGGTATTTTGTGGAAGTGGAGCAGTCTGATGACTGCTCGGGGTTTGGGCATTTTTTAGGCTACTTATGTAGCCCAAGGGTATATATGCAGCCATTTTACGGTACCAGCCACCATTTTATCTTGGTGACACGGTGGCTGGTACCTGGTAAATAATATTTTTGTCCCACCCTCCCATCCCTATACTTAAGTTTTTTCAGTGGGGGTCCCCCTTTTCTAGTCCATCATCCTCATTGGGCAAGTTTTGTTGCATACAGGTGTGCAAATGGGGTTATGTTGTTAAGGTTGACGCTTGAAGCAGGTGCTTAGGCGGTTGGCAGAGAAGTTGCCATGGTTTAACGAATTTTATTGTTGTTGTCAGCGGCAATTCAGGCTGAAAGGGAATGGGTAGGCAAGTTCACGCTTGGATGAGCCAGTAAGTTTAAGGTCCTGTAGGAAGTTTAATTGGTTAAGAGGTTAATAGATGTAGTGAAGAGGGAAGGGAGTTTAAAGGTCTCAGTTGCAGTTGACCAGCTCTGGAGCATGTATGATCTTGCTGAATTAAGTTGTGGTGGGGGGGGGGCATTTTAGGGAAGAGGGTAGCTTAACGTAGGTAATTAACTTTGTATAGTGAGGTTGTAGTTTTGTAAGGCAAAGCCAAGGTTGTTTTGTGATGTGCATCTGTTTCAATAAAGCGGCCTTTTTCACACAAACCTGGTGTCAGTGGTCTATGCTGCTCCCCTCATCCCCAACCTATTAAAAGGCCTGCCAGAAATGTTTGCTTGGCCTTGGCCAAAAACTTGATGTGGGGCAATGGACGCTTCTTCCTCTTTTGCCAGAAGTCCTCCAGGGAAAGAGAAAATACATCAAATACAGCATCCAGCGCCACCTAGTGCTATGGTCATGAAAGCTGCCTCATTATTAATCAAGACGGCATGGGTGTGTGTGGTCACTGACGGAGATTGTCTTGTACGGGTCCTCTGCTCTTTTTTCTTACGAAACGACTTGCCCGGGGCTCGCCTCACGTGCCCATTCATGTACTACTGTTTTTTTAATGATTTCTTCTGCTATGTACTGCTCGCTCCTGGTTAGAACATATTTACTTTTTATTTATGTAATATGTTTGTTTTCTTTGCTGAAAAGTTGAAAAATAAAGTTGTTAAAATTCTATCAATTCCTGATGGTTGTTGCAGGTGCACAACAGACTAAAAAGTGTTGCGCCTTTGTCATAAAGTCCCCTCCGACCCATCCCTTTTACCAGCTCTGGTTACGAGGGTCATGAAAGCCATCGAAGTCCCCTTGCCAACATGAGATTAAACCAGGGAGACTGGATGATCCAGTTGCCCCCCATCCTGAAGAGGGTTGTGGAAGGCGGTAGAAGCCACGCTAGCTATCAAACTCTCCCCCTACTCAGTGTAAACCAGCATTTATTCTTCTGCTTTTAATGCAAACCACAAAGTAAAAGCGTCTATATTGTGTTTCTTAAAACTATAGGCGTGTCTTGCCCAATGAAGCTGAAAACTGAAGTTTTTGACAATGAAATTTTACACATCCGCCAAGAGACAGTTTCCTGGAATGCAGGTTTGAAGATCGCTTGGGATTTTATATGGTTCCAACTTTTCTTTTTCACTTTACGTAGATTTTTTTCTTACGTTGATTTTTACTCAACAAAGATGTTATTTAAACAGGAGCGGAGGAGAACATTAGTCCTTCCACTGCATTCTGGTTGATGCAGCCCTCCAAAATGTTTCTACTGACGGTCAATCAAGTGTTTGCCACCCAGAAATTACACAGCAAGTGCTGAACATTCTTCGACACGTGTTTCTTGTTAATTGGGACTCATCTGCATGGAGAAATCGATAATCTTCACCCAGAGCCACCGCCTTCTAGAAATGGAGGCGGAGGTTTGACCATACTAGCCCACAATCATCCACTTGAGGGAAATGGACTCAATATAGTGGCACAGAGACAATGTGTAGAATAGTTTCACTCATTTTGCGCTTCTTTGGGGGTTCGAAGATCTGCGAATTACCTTCTGGGAACCAGTAGGGAATCTTATGTATGGCGGTCAAGGAATGTACAGACGGGTTCAGGAAGGGAGAGCAATTCGCGAGTGGCAGGATCCATCCTTCGGATAGCGAGTCCTAGCTAAGCTAGGGAGATGCCAAAGGGGCACAGGAGATTACATCCATCCCTGGATGGCGGTTTTTGGGTGAAGGCACGTCAGACTCCTGCTTAGGAGAAAACGGAGATGGGTGAGAATGCATTGGGTCGATCCATGCATCTAGGGTGGTCTGTGCCAAACAGTAAAGTTGTGGTCTTTCCTAGGTTTTAAGGTGCTGGTGGTCAGCCAGTGGGCATGTACAAATGAGGCTGAGATATATCTTGGGGCACCCACAGAAGGGGGTCCAGGGGATGGAGAAACTATGGGCCAGAAGCCAGGCACCGGCAGTCGCACAATCTTAGGGACGGTTATGAAGGCCCTCCGGCGGTGGCTGGGGGGAGGACGAGATCGCCAGTGACATCTTCGTCCTGTGGCGGAATTTCTTGCAGCAGAAGAAGGGAGGTACCCAAAGTTTGGACTGATTTACTGAACTTACCGCTTAGAGGGGTGCTGATTTGTGCTGGTGGTCCTGGACCTTTCTGCCCTACCCTGGGATGCCTGGAGTTGAACATTCTGTGGGGTTTGCCTGGTGACAGGTCCGCCGGCAGGGACTGAGCCCTATGCAGTGCCCTGGTGTATGTGAAACTGTGGGTATTAACCATCCCTCCGTGTGATGGAGGCGAAGTTGCCATTAAGTTATGTCCTGGATGCTCTTGGTTGAGGGCGTGGGCGATGGAGATTAAAAAGGGGCCTGCTGGCACTTTTTGCATTCCGAAGTGTTCTGCTGTAAGGGGTGGAGACAAATGTTTTAATTGCTTGCACAATCTTTGATCTGTTTTGCTGATCTTACGTCCCGTATTCTCATCACAATAATGTATTTGGCTTATCTTAAGTCATGAATTCTCATCACAATAATGTCTGCTTAACTATGGCTATCATTCCACACTGATGCTATGTGACTATGTGAATAAAAGGCTACGCCCTTGGTTAAACCACACTAACTGCAGTTGTTTATCTCCTTGGGAGTCGGTTCAGTGAGGGGGCAGCGATTTGCACGTTGTGAGCACACTGTCAATAAGTGCCGTTTAAGTACATCAGGTTCTGTACCACTGCGAGCCACAGGTGTATCCACGGGGTCCGTCGACTCAACATCCTTTAGGAAACTTAAACAGTGGGAGATGTGTGTCATGCTAATTGGCACTCATCAGTACTGGATTAGAATAGAAACATCCTTGAGCACTGCATCTGGCGGGAAGTCAGCGTGAGAAAACCAGTAAGTGTGGTCTGCTACATTCCACAAAAACAATTCCACAATAAACATTCCACTGCAACTTTCCACCAAGGAAAGTGGCCCAGTGAAGATACATGCTCAAAACTGTGGGTATAACAGATGAGTGTCCATGTGGAGGATAATAATAACCAATTAAGAAGTCGACTAGTGAAATGTCCACTTCTGCTCTTCAGAAACCTAGAGCTACTCACTTTGAGGAAGATGTTTGCAGAATAAAGCAGGTGGCGATTTGACAAGTATAGTAGGGGTCATTGGCATGACTATAGCTTACCTTTCCCTACAGCCTAAAAGTCTGTTCTCCAAGGATCGGTCCAGCACGCACATCTGCTACAAAACCACAAACAAGATGGTTTCCAAGATCTGCATCTGTGCTGGTTTATCCTTATAAAGAGAAGGTCTGCAAATGCCAAGCACGCAGAACTTGAGAAGGGAATGGTCTGCAGTAGCCATCTTCAAAGTGAAATACAAGTAATGTGCTGAAAAAATAATGCTAATTTAATTTGCATGTAAATGAGTTTGGGCCAAGTTCTCTGTTACAGGCATGTTTTCAACTGGAATCTTTCAAAACAATATTTTGGAAGTTTTTTTAGCAAATCTGCAACAGTGTGGAAAAAATAAACTGAAATTCGCATTCACTCGATTTAATCCCTAGCGCTTGCCCATGGCTGCAATCTGCCCAAACACAAACTGAAACATGAACAGAAATCATTTGCTGGTGGAACTGCTTTTTTGTACATTTCTCGGCAGCAGATTAGTAGACCAATCACTTGTGCTTCAAACTGAGGCTTTGTCAGAGTGGTGCAGTCAAATAATTTCATAGTTAAAATATACAAAACAATTCCATCATCTTGAGTTTTTTGGGAGGTTTTTAACATGTGAGGTTAGATTCACACCAAATGTACAGTACATGAAAAAGGCAGACTAAAGCCATCAAGGGAAAGAGTGTTTCATCTTCTCCACTACCTGGAAACCTCCGTGGGTTCCAGAAGAGCCCCAGAGTAAAAGCAAAAAGACCGTTTGCTTCGGAAAGATATCAGTTTGCACTGCAATTGCAAAACTGTTCCAGGTTAAACGTCTACATTTTGTTTGAACTGAGGCATCAAACGACTTCGTGTTTTAAAGAATCAGAACACGATGAAAAGGGGTCTAATGTCTACCCCAAAAAATAACGTGTCAATGCAGTAATCCCAGAGCATTTCTCAAATTCTGGAAAAGCCCAGCTTTAAATTGAACAGGACAAAGGGAATGGGTGGAATAGCTATTGGAGAAAATCTTGGTTCACCTACATTACTTTCTCTGATAGAAAAACACTCTCTAGTTGCTTAAAGAATATCTACCGAAAATCTACAACATAGTGCTGTTATTACGAGATGCCCGACACCTCAATTGGTCCAGAGGTACCAACAGGATCTGTGGATATTATGGGATGTCTCATGATCATCACTCTGGACAACAAACATCACATTGGATTGGGTCCGTCTAAATATTTGCGTGCAGCTTAGCATCTTAGTGAGTTAGCTGATTTGTCAGGCACAGCCCTGACATAGAAAATACTTTGGTGGTCTCCCACCAGTTCACCTTTGTGCAATCTGCAAAGTTGTGTGCACTTACGCGTAGAAAGGATTAGACAAGTGAACAAGTCCAATGTTCCCATCCTGTTTGAGAGTTGGGATAGGCTTAAAGTTTGCAGTAAAGCCTACCGTTGCTGTACATGAAGAGAAGGAGGCAGACTTGCCACCATGTCCAGAGGACTGACCTGAACTCAGCCGAAAGACCCACCATGCCCAGTTGTGTGTGCTTGTCCAGAGAACATGGTGCTACCTTGTGTGAGGAACCCCTGCCGTGATCAGATTGCTGCTTCTGCTGCCAATCAACAGCAATGCAGGCTGTGCAGTGATGTTTCCAAATAGTCTCTATGTCCTACAGTAATGGAGCCCCTTGTGTGTTTTTTTAACTGCAGGGGCCTGAAATCATATAGGGAAGTGTTCAAGAGGCTTCATCATTGAACTATTGGTTTTATGGTAGGCGTCTCGAGGTGCTCTTTCCCCCCTGTGGCCACACAAATCCCTGCGGTCTCAACTATGGTTAACCCAGAGACATTTGAGTGCCAATGGCTGTATTGCTGTTGTCAGCCACAAGAGGTTGGTTTCCATAGACATCTACCCCTCTTCCTCTTGCAGCCAACTAGAGAGAATTTTTCTACCTGAGCTAGACACTGTGTGAGGAGTGTGAAAAGAGCAAATTATTTGAATAGGTGTAAGCAAGGTGTCAAGCCATCTTTGGAATCATTAATCTATCCAAGGTGGGGAGGTTTAGCTGAAGTTTCTCATCCAAGAGTCATCTTCCTATTCTAAGCAACCACAAAACAAAACAAGCTAAGTCAGGCCTTCAAAGGGCTGCTTTTTGACAGTATACATATTTGGATGCCATATATAATACAAAAAAAAAATACATTTTAGGGAAAGTGCTATGGGAAAGGGGCAATTAACACAAACTGGCTGGCACCCTGCTGGCGGTCCTCTGGTGGTTTAAAGACCCTGATCCTTGTTGGGTCTGAGTGGCTTCAACGGCAAGTGTTCAAATCATTAGCATCTTTAAAAGGTAAACATATTCCTCATAGCCTGAATTCAGCAGCACATCTCCTGTGCTGTGGCTCCTGCTTCCCAGGTCCTGCATTAACTAATAGTGGCTCCTCACAGGTACTACTGCATGGCTCAGGTTCACAATTTGCAGGACTGCATGAAGAGCATCCAAGCGGCCATTCAAAAAATGCGAGTCCATTGCTGCATGAGGCATTTCACTGCAGGAGGCGATGGAATTCAAGCAGGTGAGCATGACTAGTAGGATGAAGTGGAGGACCAGAGAACCAGGAGGATCAATAGGATGACGGGGCAGAGGAAGACAAGTAAGAAGAGCAGCACCAGATAACCAGGGCGGTCAGCACCATGAGGGCAGGGAGGACCTGTAGAAGGACCATGAAAAGCAGCAGGGAGACCCTGAGGGAGGAGGACCAGAACCAAGAAAGCAGAGATATAATGGAGGACCAAGCAGACCCAGGAGTGCCACCAGAAATAGGAATACAAGGATGAGGACTAGGAGTGGCTGATCCACCAAGTCCACTAACAGAATCAGACCATGACCATCATGAGTGCTAGGACCAAAAGGAGGATCATAATCAGGAGAACCAGAAGGGATTCTAGACCACATGTATTATGACACATGGTTAATTACAGAGACCATGCCTTTCATAAGTGGTCCTTGTTTAGGCTTCTTAGGCCACACCCCCTTTAAAGAGTCACCCTCCGCGTGTGCGCACACAACTTTTTCAGCCCAATTCAAGCATTGGGATTGTGATCCATTTTTTGACGGGTGGGCTTTCTGTTGGGATTGAATGTAGCTCCCTTTGTGCCTGTCCCAGATGTTTACGTCCCACCAGCAACCGCCCAGCAAAAAGACATGACCCCTTTTAGTCACAGTAACACAACTTCTGGAGCACCAAGATCAGGCCAACCAACACAACCCAGGAGCATGCTAGACATTAAATGTCAAAGCCTGTGATTACCACTGATCGTAAGTCAACATAAGTAAAGAGCATTTGACTAGATTATCAGCCTCTATAATTGCTTCAACTAAGGGTGCATGAAAGAAAAGAACTAGCTATATATATGTTTAGAAAGCCCTCCAACTGGCGGAGTTAGCATTATTTTGTTGATGATCACTTGTTACTGCACCACTCTTGCTATTAACCAGAGTTGTATCAAAGGGTACCATAGGCCCTAATGCAAGCCTGGATTAGGTAGTAATAGGTAGCCATATTTGGGGTGGAGTGGGTCCCTCATATATCAGGGCCCCACTGCTGCTGCACTGATAATACCTACACCCTTGCACTTAATCTAGTTTTATAACTTACCTTTGATGATGTAATGTAAGACAAGAGAATGGAGGTGATGTGCGCTCAGGAGATGTAGTGGGGGGTACTGATTTGAAATGGCCAAGAGGTGAGCTGCTTTAAGGGATACAAGTCCGGCCCTCGCCATGTTCCTTTATTAAAAGAAGCGCAATCAGCTATAGTGGCTTAAAGTGGACAGATGGGTAAAAGGGAATATTGCCCCACTCCAAAGGTCTACCGCTGTATTACCTTAACAAGCTCCATGTATTGGTCAATGGCATGTGCCTCCTGTGGGAACAGTTTTTTTAGTCCTTCTGCGTAGGCATTCTTGCCATAGTACAGTGGATACTGCTTTCCGGTGCCCCCAAGTATCACCACGTCAAAGGGATTCTCCATGGGCGCCCACTGCAACTGCCCCTCCGTAAGCTGGTCCATGATCACCCTCGAGGGGTCACCCTCAGACAGATGTCCGATGTAGTGGATTCCTGAAACGCAACCGGGATTGATTACTGCACATAGTTCAACAGTGAAGCTAGAGAGGGCAGTGGCCTGGTGACTGTAGGCTATAGATATGAAAGGCCCTGCAGACAGAGTGGAGGTGTGTAGCAGAAAACACGATGGCAATATTCTCAGAAGGTGGAATAAGATACCAGGAGCAAAGCGATAAAGGGTGGGGTTGGAGGCATGAAAATGAGAGGCGGGCTTGCTATGCAGAAATTATGAGAACTCACAAAGTTGTGAGAGGGTAGAAGGTTGCAGGCAGAATCAGATGTGCCTGGCCTGGCATGTCTCAAAGCCTAGCGGGTTGGATAAAAAAAAGTAAGACACAAGAGACTAGACTCTGGAAAGCTGTCAGAGTCCAGGCAGAGTGGTTCTCTTTTCTGGAATGGGGGAGGACACGTCAAACCTAGTGTGCAAGTATGTTTCTATATTAATGGTTTCCCAGCCCCAAGAACTCCTTCTTTCCTTATTCCAGATTAATTCCCTGAATTCCTGCCAGCCTGCTCACCCCTGCCACCTATTTGAATCTTGACTGCACTCTCTCCTTTTTTGTGCTCTTTATCCTGTGTTTCCTCCCAATTTCCCCAACCACAGACCCTCACATTAGATGTTCTTTATGTTCTACCTCACTCTAGCACCCTTTTCCACCAATTATCCAATACTTGACTTTACCATGTACAATCTGTTGGGGACGCCTTGGTGTTGAACTAGTCCCGGGCCCCTTGTAAATGATGTCCCTGTGTACCATTATGCCTAAGGTCAGAGCCATAATGAAACTAAGTACTTTCCTATTTGCCTCCTTGCATGCCTGGTTAAACCAAAGCTGATGGCTTCTTAGCCCCACCAAATCCTTCTGGCCAGCAGCAGTGTCCAACGCATCTCAGCTCCTTCCCACTTGTCCTGAGACACCTTCAGATCTCCATCATCACCTTAATCAGCTCCAGACCCGACAGCTGCACAAGCTCATTCTCCCTGCATGCATCGGGACTGTGCCTGGCTTCAGGCTTCTATCCCTCCTTTCCCCCAGTGTTGGTCACACCTGTCCCTTGCCTATGCCAATACACCTCCATATTCTCACCAGCACTAATGGCTACCCATAGCTCTGCCTACCTTGCTGTTCACAAACCCACTTCACAACAGGATGGCCACATACTACTCAACCCTCCTTCCTACAATTCTTCAAATGATGCTGTCCTTCCAACAAATAAGCCAATAGGCAATACAAGCTTGTAGCATGGCACCAAGTGTGAAAATAATTCACCCGTCCCACTCCTCCCCTTCTCCCTTGCCCACTCTTATGCACCACAAACTCTCCTCACAGCTTAGATCCCCAAAAGCACTTTTCACAGAATGCTCGGATTGTCATTTGTCCTGAAATCGTTACCGTAGCCAGTCCCTTCTCAATCAATGCCATAACAAAAATAACCACATCTTTTCTCCAGTCTTAAAACCGGACAAGGTGCTGCACCTCCTCAAAGCCCCAGTCTTCACAAAACCCTCCCACGCCCGATAAGATACTCTCGTGAACAGGGCAAGTGAGCCTTCAGCAAGGCTCACGACCCTCACATCTTCCAGCACCGGTGTCCCTTGGAATTCCATATTTGCGCTAACCCACAAAATATTGACTACTGTGAACCAGAAAGTCCATCAGACACTCAGGACTGGAATATGGCGTGCTTGGAACCACTGTAAGCAGCACAGTTATAATTCTCTCAGCAAATGCAGCATCCACCAGTCACTGGCAGCCATTCCGTGGATCACCCCAACCATGGTCTTGTCAACCACAATCATTATCTTCCGGTTACTAATCTTTCCCCCTCGATGTTTCACTGCCAGAACCACAGGGAAAAACTCGGGCGGCACTATTGTGTCGCCTTTCAATAAAGTCCACTGTCCAGTGCTCTGTGGACCAGACAGTCTTTCAATAAAGGCCAAAATCCCGTGACCCAGACAAGATGGAAAAAATCCTGGCCGTCCAGGCGGCAGGGTCATTTTGAAGTCACTTTCACTCCATTACACACCTTCAAAATTATAAATCAATTCTGCACGTCCTGACCCAAATTTTAACCCTACGATGCTGTTTTGTAACACCTGACATGGCAAGCGCCATCTGCCTGCTTAATGCATTGGAGGGCGCCACTACTTTGCACTGAGAATTCAGACATCCTAAGAGTAACTGCAGTTTCTTCCACTCACACTTCTTCCTTCGTACAATGTCTGGTGGCATCAACTTCGGTCTTGGATTTCTCAACTGGTAAGTGACGCACCATGGCAATTTAATCCATATTGCTGCGCAAACTATGTACCATCGTAGCTGGCCTTTCAATGTTTTCCAGTGCCAATGCTAACCCAAACTCCTGTGTCCTCCTTTCCAATGCAGGTCTCTTGCATTCGTTGCAGACTTCTGCTCTCCCCACAAGTAAAGGAATCATCATGGTTTTGTAGCACTTGACCCCACTTTCATTTTTACCACGCACTCAAAAGATTTATTGAACATCTCAAGGAGAGTACATGCCGGTGAACATCCAATTGCCATTGCTTTGTCCACAAATATTTGGGCTTGAATTTGAAAATCCTTAACACAAAAGAGAGAAAAAGAGGCTAAGTAGACCCTGTGTCTGCCTCCAGGAATAGATCACATCACAAAATTAATGTGGTAGTCCATCAGATAGGCACCCATGAGTTTTTCATACCTATTCAAAGATTCTGTCTACCTGTCCTACTTTCCAGCTCTAGATCTGGGCAATTTTCAGAGATTGTATTAGGTGGTCTCACCCACGTAATGTGGCATGCATCATCATAGGCCACCTCATCCCACACTGGTAAGGTAGTACTACCAGAGCGGACTCGACCTCAAGTGGGACTATCTTGAGGGAGTTCTTAGAAATTAATTACTCTGGATAATTACCTAGGATCCAGTTCATTCAGCTAAAAATACCTCAGGGTAAACCACAAAGAGTCCTTTATTCGGTGGTACCCTGAGTAGCTACAAAAATACTAAAATGAATACCCAGAGGACATTATGGGGTACCATGACCATTACGTACCTCTATAGTGCCAACATGTTTCTGCCCTTGGGTAGCCTAGCTTGGTCTCAGGCATTCATCAGGGATTATCTAAGGATCCCTATACTATTCTAAATGATAATATAAAGGAATTAAGAATGGGACCTACCTCTCCTTGAAAGTCTCAAGGTAATTTTACCTAGCTCAGAGAGACCCCATACCTCATGGTCTGTTCAAGGGTGGGCGACTCCTACTGTCACATTTTCATCAAGGACGTTCGCCCTTTGTATTCCTACCCTGCCCCTGAATACAGCAGTCTGGAAGCCCTTGAATTTGAAAACCAAATAGATGAAAATCATACAGTGAACCAGTAGCTGTCAGAAAGCAGATCTTGGCTCAGCTCCATTCCCAGTTTGTGTCCCCTCTTTCTCAATATGTACTGCTTCTGCTGCGGTTTCTTCCCCCTAACCCACCCCTCCATCTCCACAGACCTTCGCACATCACATCATGCTCCAAGGCTTCACACAAGCCTCCATACCCACATTCCAAATGCTTTATGGCACTATGTCCTTTAATCTCTAGCTTTTCTCCCATCTCATTCGTAATCCTCCACCAACTGCTTCTTGTCCCTCGGCTACACTCTCAGCAGCCTGTAGCTCACTATTCTCTCAACCCTGCCTTGATGCTCGTCCAGGGATCCTGTGTCAACCTGTCCACCACCGGCCCTGCCTCTGTGGTAGCACTATCGTAGAAGCCATCATCATTCCATGGTGGGTGGTATCACTGCTGGTTCCTGGGCAATTCAGCTTCCTACTTCAAGGTGATCTCCAGTTGACCACTCCAAATCAAACTCCTCCATAGCCAATACTAATGTCATCAAGCAGCCCACTGGCCATCTCGTGGTTACTCTTGACATACTGGGCCCATGGCCCATGACCCCGTCATCACATGTACCTCTGCTTCCATATGCACTAACTCTCTGACCTGCCTTCCTATCTTTGCCGCCTTGCCCATCATCTTCCATCTGAAGGAGGTTTTCTTTGCACGTGCATTCTTTTTGAGGTTTGGGTGCCCTGTGCTCTTCCACCATCTATTAAGCTCCCAAGCAGCCTTTCCATGATGCATTTCTCTCAGCAGATCAGAGGCATATACACTAGTTAACCTGCCCCTTAATACCAGGATCACAAACCAAAAGTATAATAGACCAAAAATGAGGTGGAAGAAGAGGTGCTCCAACTGTACCTTGAGCCCACCATCTGCTGCACTGTGCACTCTACTGTAGCCCAGTGGAACGTGTTTGCTGCTTCCTTCCAAGTTGTATTGCACTACTCCTTGTGACCTACCTTACTACCACACTTTGAAGCCTCTTCTGCCCCGCTGCTCCTGATGGTGTCCCCATGCTTTTACCCCAGCTCGGGGGAAAGCAAGCAATAACTGCAATGTGAACATCCACCGATGCTGCCCTCCTTGGTCTTGTAGTAGTCAGTGGTGCCGCATGAGTCCTTTCCAGATAACCGGACCACATAAACGGTGCCTGTAATATACAGCGACTGCTAACTCCTTTTCTGAAAGAGAGGACTCCACAGACATCCTTCTTCGTGCGCAGAGGTAACAAGTTATCCCTACCTCTGACACAGTTTTCTGCCCTTGCATAGACAATGTAGCAACCAACACACTCCGGACAGATCATCCAGCCCCCCCAAAGACTATGTGCCAAAAGGACAGTTCCATCAACTCCATACGGGACCTGGTCTCAGTTATGAACGCTGACAACCCTGGGGGAAAAGTCTGTGTATAAAGACCTATCTGAAGCATCCCTAAAGGAGATAGAGCTTCATGTGTGTCCATGGATCGCTCTGCATGTATATTTAACTAACTTTCCCTTCTTTATCCTTCCCAGGGGAAGACTCAGAATGTCCGAGTAGGTCCTATAAATGGCTACAAAGGCACCCACCCTTCTGAAAGTGGCTGAAGTGAGAGAATCAGAGGGTTATGAAGCCCTAAACTCAGGACCTGCCAAAGTGTCTGTGTTCAGAGACTGTGCTAGAGGCTGCTGTGGGAATCTGTACTCTATGGAAAGCAAGCAAAGCAGCAACTCGACGAAGATAGCATTTACTATGTGCTTCTGCACCAAAACTTACTGCCTGCCTGTCTGGTATGAGTGCTGGTCGGTATTTTGACTTATAGCTGCATCTCTTTAATGCCGACGACCCTGCACTATCGGACACAGTCAGCCTGACTGACCCCTCTACCTGCCCTTCTTAGGAACTGGTGAGGTGAGGGTTTACTGGGTAAACATAGGGTTGGTATGGAGGCTGGGGTGGTTCCTTGATTACACATGTAGGGAAGTCAATACCTGTAAGTGACAAGTGATTTGAAATAAAGACTTGGGACCTGTGAAAGGGATGATCCACTCACCAACAGTTTCATGTCTGGGTTGTAACTTTCAGGGTCTGTAATTGGGGGCGAAAGGCCTTGCCAACACGAAGAACAGCAACTAGAGGGTAGGACCTCTTGCCTCTTAAGCAGAGTAGTTTGGCCCCACTGACAGGGAGAGAAAACCTCCTTTTGGAAGATTTCAAATTTCCCACTTGTTTGGAATGCTTGTTGTAATTTTCAAGGAATACGCCAGAAGTTTTCAGTTGGCATTAACATCTATAAAGTGAAAATGTCCACATATGGAAATGCAAAATAAAAGTGCATTAGCACTTCTCAATTACCACGGATGAACTACACCGCCAATTTTGTGGACTATATTCCCTCCCCATTCTCATCCTTACTCTGGATTAAGGAGTAAATATGGGAGTGTTTATGGTGTGAGACTAACTCCAAAGTATATGTGAATCTCCACAAACCTACAAGTCTGCGGGACTGTGCCCGATTTGGCTGTAAGACTTCCCTGGAATGCTCTCAAGTCGGCCTTTAGCCGTACATTTTGCAAATTCAACGGTCCACGGTCCTGCAGGAGTTTGGGTACGAGGAAATTACGTTTGCAAGGGGTGAATTTTACAGTCCAGATTCTGAGAATCCGAATTGATGGCTTTAACCTCTCAGGTCGATTTTTGTTGTTTACCCAAGTTAAACGTCGGTGTGCAAAAGTATTGGTGAATCGGACCCAGAGCGCAGGAGCTCTGGTTTCACTGAACTAAGGCATTGTGCTGCTCCTTGAACCTGTTGTAAATAACTGGAATTGTGGACTATGTGTTGCATCATATTTTAGGTTTGTTGTCTTAGGTGTGTAAATAAATATATGCATTCTGTACCTTTAACCACATCTCTGCTTAAATTGCACGTGCATTGCAACACAAAAAATCAGGCCCACAGACCTTTGCAGGTTATAGTCAATTTACTTTAAGACAGAAGTACAACACAGCAAGCATGAGTAGCATGTTTAGGGCCTAGTGGTTGCCAGTTGTAACAGTCACTGAGTTTAGAAAGTTTATATGTCACGAAAGACTCTGAATGGTCTGCGGGGCTAAGGAAGCCACTGGTCAGACCTACTCTTGGGATGCGGTCATACTCACCCACGTCAAACTCGTAGCCCTGTTCATTGAAGGTGTGGCAGCAGCCTCCAGTCTTTGCCAGCTGCTCCACCACCAGGACTCGCTTCCCAGCCTTGGCCAGCATGGCAGCTGCTGCCAGGCCACCTATGCCGCTGCCGATCACCACAGCGTCCAGGTTCTGCGGCACCATCTCCTTCTCAAAGCCTAAGGAAAGATAAAGAGGTAAGTGAGGGCTGAACAGAAGGCACTCAACCGCATGATACTGCATGCAAACTCAAAAAGGCACCACAATAGTAGCCATAGCAACAGATGGAAATCACAGGCGAGAAACTCCTAAATGTACATCGAAGACCTTATCCCAAATCAACCAACACACTATTGGATATCTAATACCGAGAGTGTTTCGATGAGACATTACCAGAGAAGGAAGACACGCAAGTAGTAATATGAAGAATTTACACTTGTGTCTGGGTGAAGGTGGTGCCCACATTTCATGAGTATATACATCTGAGTCTATACTGGGTCCAGCTGAATAAAACATCTCAATAGGCTGAGTGGCGCACCCTTTGTCAAAGCTAGTGGCTTCCCATATACAGAGGGACCTGCACAAGGCTTTTTGCTAGTTCAAGGGGAATAATCAAAGACAAGTTTCAGGAAAGAGACCAACACCATTCTCACCGCCCAATCACTTGGATAGGTCTGACTCATCCAGGGAAAGTCTTCTCTAACCTGTGTACATTAGCCCTAGTAGCCCACACTTACCCTTACAATGAGGCTCACATTGCAATGGCATCTGCTGCTGCCAGCTGGAGATTGATATCTCTCCATCCTCCCAAGAAGCCTCTTTTGGTCTTAATTTCCTCGTCTAGTGTGGTGGAGAGCAGACTGATAGGATCTTGTAAGCCGGTGTGCCGCCCACCCCCACCTCTCGCATCCAGTTAGGGCACATCTAATGATGAAGCCCCTGTCTGAAATATATTGTACCTTTACACCTAAATTTGGGTGACAGGGACACAGGCAAGATCCATCTCGGTGTCCAGGGGTAGAACCTAACTTACTCGAAGGGTTGCTAGTAGTAAAAATGGTGACCTGCTATACATCATCTACACACTGCTTCTTAGGGTGGAAGTGGATCTGGGCTCCATGCAACTACACCTCATCTCTAGCGCAGTCCAACTCCGCAATAATGACATGGGACTAGGATTGCTCTGGGGAATCTGATTGCTGGTGGCTAAGGAACAGTTGAGAGTTGACCTCTTCCGCCCCTGAATACCAGACGTTTCTGTCCCTTCTTCCCACAAGGACTTATTGCAGGCTAGGACACTCCAGTATCATTACCACTCATCCTCTCCCCATCCAGTGGGATACAGGGACAAAGCCTAGCTCTGTTGGACTGTCCTAATGTTAATGTTAATGTTAATGAAACTTGTAAAGCGCAGCTGCTGCCCAAAGGCGTCCTGGCGCTAAGCACTACCTGGTGGGTGACCTGACGGAGAATTATACAGAGAAAAGCCAGGTTTTCAACTCCTTCCTGAAGGAAAGGAGATCTGTGGCCTTTCTTAGATGCACAGGAAGATCATTCCAAGCCCTAGCGGCACAGTAAACGAAACTCCTGCCACCCCAACTGGCTTTCTTAACTCGGGGAATAGTCACTAGCTTAGCTTCCGAGGAACGTAGCAATCTTCCAGGAACATACCAAAGTAGTCGGTTTCTCAGGTAGACTGGGCCACTGCCCATCAAGGCTTTGAAAACCATACACAGTGCCTTAAACCGTGTCCGTTGTTTCACTGGAAGCCAGTGGAGATCTCGAAGACCCTTTCCCACTGAGACGAACCTAGGAATGCCCAAGAGCAGTCTTGCTGCCGCATTTTGCACAATCTGGAGTCTGTTAAAAGTTTCTTTTGTAAACTCAGGTACAGACCGTTACAATAGTCCAGTTGTGACAAGACGAGCGCAGTGACTGCTGTCCTAAAGGTATCTTTAAACAGAAATGTTTTTATTTTTCTCAGCTTTCTGAGAAGAAAGAAACTGGTGGATACCACCCCGCTAACATGATCACCAAAGGTGAGTTTGTCATCCATCACCACACCCAGGTTCTTTACTTTCGCGGAGGGCGCTGGAGGTGTGCCCATTTTCTCTGGCCACCAATCAGGTGACCAGAGGTTAGCCTTATTCCCAAATAGCAAAACCTCCGTTTTGCCGGCATTGAGCTTTAGGCAATTAGATGCCATCCAGCCTGCAACAGATTTCATACAATCATGACATCTCAGGCTAGTCTCAGCTTCTTTGCCCGGCTGAAGGGACAACACAATTTGAGTGTCGTCTGCATAAGACGTCACCTGAAACCCAAAGGATCCAATCAGGGCCGCCAGAGGGGCCACATATATATTAAAAAGTGTGGGACTGAGGGATGAGCCCTGTGGCACCCCGCACGGAAAGGAAAACGGCTTGGAATTATTCTTACCTATGTTCACCGTTTGGGTTCTATCTGACAGAAATGATTGTAAAATGTTCCAGGCCTTGCCCTGAACCCCTGCAGTAGATAGCCGGTCCATCAATACTTCATGATGGACCGTATCAAAGGCTGCCGAAAGGTCCAACATGATCAGAATCGCAGCACCTCCTTGGTCCAAGGCCTCTCTTATTTCCTCCGTTGCTTTAATCAAGGCTAGCTCTGTGCTATGTTCAGCACGAAAGCCAAACTGCGTAGGATCCAATGAACAGTTAGTGCGAAAGAACGTGCTAAGCTGGGTATTCATGGCCTTTTCAATAATTTTAGCTGGCAGTGTGAGACGTGAAATAGGTCTGTAGCTGTTCATATCATTAGGGTCCAGTTTAGGCTTTTTGATAAGAGGAAGAATGGAGGCTTGTTTCCACATTATGGGAAAGTGACCTGACTCAAAAATAGAGTTGATCATAGAGGTCAGAACCGGGCCAATGATCTCAGGAAAGAGTTTAATCACCGAAACTGGACAAGGGTCCAAGGGAGATCCAGATCTACTCGCCATCAAGAGCTTAATAACCTCTTGAGTTTCTAGTGGTGTAAACTCAGCTAGAGTAGCTATAGCTTTGCTTGCATTGGACTTCGCCTCGTCTAAAGCCTCATTAGCCTCTAATTGCTGGGGACTGAAGGAGGAAAAAATACAATCGACCTTTTGCCGAAAGAAAAAGGCAAGATTTTCACATAGCTCAGGGCTAGTATCTACATTTGGTCTAGTGGGATTAGTGAGTAAGTTTATTGTTTTAAATAACTCTTTAGAGGAGGATTTTGCCTTTTTAATCTGCTCAGAGAAATAAATCCTCTTAGTTTCCACGAGTAGTTTTTGTACCCTGAGAGACTGGTTTTATAGGCCACTTTGTCACTGGCACTATAGCCTTTTCTCCAGACTCGTTCCAACCTCTTACAGTCAGTTTTTTCTCTTGAAGGTTATCAGAGAACCAAGGGGCTGAGGGGGAAACCCGCTTGGGGGAATACTGTTTAGTCGGGACAAATTTACTGCACGCAGCGTCAATCCATCCGGCATAAACAGCCGCAGCCTCCTCTGCTCCAGCCGGAAGGAGGGGAGCTGTATCTTTCAGGAGATTCCCTAACGCGGGATTGTTGGCGGTATTCCAGGCCCTGATAGTTAGTTTGGCCCTGGACTCTGGTTTAAATTGATAGTGAGGCGTCCGAGATAGAGCAAATAAAATGGCAGCATGATCGGTCCAAGTAAGAGGCAGGGTCTCAGAGAAGGAAAGACATGAGTTATTAGTAAAAATTCCATCCAATGTATGACCTGCTACATGTGTAGGTCCGACCACCAGCTGCTCAAGATCCCCCCCACTCATAACCAGTTTCAGCCTCATATTGTCAGGATCAGTGGGTTCTTCCAAGTGAAAATTAAAATCCCCCAACACTGTAAAGGACTTAGCACAAAGTCCTTCCTCCAGGAGCGAACCAATGGCATCTAGGAACGCGCCTCTGGGACCAGGAGGGCGATAGAGAAGGATAGCCTTAAAAGTGTCATGGGGAGAAAGACGTACACTAACCGACAGAGCTTCACAAGCTGCATTGGAGGCTATAGAAAAAGAGGGCGCTAGAGTATTATGATATAGCACAGCCAGACCTCCGCCCTTCCTGTGTGGTCTATCCAGGGTATGGCAGAGAAAATCTGGAGGAGATGCTTTAACAATATCAGGTCCTGAGGTATCATCAGTCCATGACTCAGTAATAAATGCCAACTTGATATCATACTGCTCAATAAGCAGTGAGCATTCCATGCTGTGCTTAATTAAAGACCTGGCATTAAGAAGTAAACATTTTATAGGAGCCAGTTCAGTTAGTAGTAGTGAACTACCTGGCTGGTTGTCCAGACATTTAATAGGATAGTCAGTGATGCAGGGGAGGGGTAGGGAGCAGTTGGAGCATAGCGCGGCGTGATCCACCGACATGATGTCAGGCCACAGTTTAGGACAGCTCACCTTGCCGCCTCTCGGATCCCACCTTAGGAGAGACTCCCTCGAATATGTCTGTAGATAGGGCTTCGTGGAGCCAGGGGGGCATGCCCTAAGCCCGGGCCGAGCGCGGACGGGCGCAGACGGGCTTGCCTTAGGCGCGCCCGCTGCGCGCGTCCGCTGCGCGGTCGCGTCAGCGTGTGTTTTGTAGGTACAGCAGGAAGCCTAGCCCGCTGACCTCCAATGGCTGCCCTGCTCCTGCGAGCACTGGACCGGAAGGGGGAGTGCCTCGTGCAGCTCACCGACCCGTCAGACAGCGTGAATTAATAATGAAAGGCTTTGAACCACGATGGATTTAAAAAGGACAGTTTCAAATTCAAATACAATGTTGTAAAACACTTAAAATGTTCTAAAACCAAGTAAAAATCACCAGCACTTCCGTACACACCCAGCTTGTGCCCCAGGTAAACAGCGCTGCGCGGTCGCGTCAGCGTGTGTTTTGTAGGTACAGCAGGAAGCCTAGCCCGCTGACCTCCAATGGCTGCCCTGCTCCTGCGAGCACTGGACCGGAAGGGGAGTGCCTCGTGCAGCTCACCGACCCGTCAGACAGCGTGAATTAATAATGAAAGGCTTTGAACCACGATGGATTTAAAAGGACAGTTTCAAATTCAAATACAATGTTGTAAAACACTTAAAATGTTCTAAAACCAAGTAAAAATCACCAGCACTTCCGTACACACCCAGCTTGTGCTAATGGCCGATCTCCTCGGGTTCTCACACATAAGAGAAGAAGGAAAATATAAATAGTCTTGTTCCTGTTATGCAAGGGAAACAGTCTTTACAATGCGGTAATTAGCAGTGCCTTTACCACGCATTTTTTACCTAGCATATGCCTTTAAGTTATGCAAAGCCCTACTACTGCAGGCACTCATCCAATCAAACACATACAGGAGTTGACACTCATAACAGTCCCAACCCAAAAGCCCTATCTGCAGTGCTATCTGGATAGCTCACAAAACTCCAGTACTCCCAAAGACTTGCGCAGCTCCAATCACTTCTACACATAGAGCAGCAGAGACAGGGGCCCGCATCCCTCCACCGCAAACTGAGGCCCATTACTTGGACAAGACCTAAAGAAAGCAGTCACATTTGAGGTCATCCGTAACCATATCAGAAGGGGACTATTTGATACTCCTTCTAATGCATAAACTAGTCACAAAAGACCCCTAAAGCAAGTCATATAGTGTTATGCATGTTTAGCAGGTGTCTTATACACTCTTTACCCCTACACATGCTCTGCAATCAAGAGACATCTTACTAAATGTGCACACCTGAGATGTAACCCAAAAGAAGGGCATGAATTACACCTGTAGCTCCTTTGATCGTAGCGTTTGTAGTTACAACTATTGCTTCATCAAGTTCTATATCTTTTTCCTTCCTGTAGCACCAACACATTACATTATATCCTAGTTCGGTCCAACAAGTCGCTATCAAACTAGTATAAAAAATTACTTAAAAATGTTCATCTTAGAAGGGTGTTAAACATGGGCAAACAGAAATGGAATGAGCAAAGAAAAACGTAACTCAGCATACTTAAAGTTCTTTGGAGTAGAGGATTTCCTCTCTTGCGTCTAGTAAGAATAAGACTTTGGCTTGAACACCATAACATAACATGTGTATTTGTAAAGCGCACGTTCACCCATAGGTCTCTTGGCGCTGAATAACAGATGTTTATTGTTACCCAACTCAATGGTACTCATTTCATCGACCTCAGATGGATGAAAGGCTGAGTGGACCCGCCGGGATTTGAACCTGTGACCATGAGGTCGAACACAGGCCCCTGCAGTGGATGCATTAGTCCACTGAGTCACCAGACCCGGCCATAATGCAGTTTCATCTGGCATCACATAGTTCATACCTACTTATGCAGATCCCTCCATGGAATCATGGTCACTAGAGAGTGGCCAGACCGGATACCAGAGTCTTAGCACTTCTTGACACCTATTGCATGTTTCAATGCCTCAGTTAATTGAAGGCACAACACAGTTTAATCAGCCAACAAATACTGTTCAAAACGTTGATGCACCAAAACTAGTCAAATCTGTTCCGCTGAATCCAATACCTATTCAGGGGCCCATGACAAGAAATGTCCACGTCTCATGCATCTCTCTTCTACTCTCCTTTTACTCTCTGCTCAAGTGCAACAATGCTCTCTTTGCGAATGCTTTCCTGGGAGCACCAACACTCCCACCCATGGTCAGCAGATATGAACAATTCCTCCAGGTTTCATTGACTAAATTCACTCATTGTTGATCCGGTTACTTGCTTCACCTTCGGTAGTGTCCCTATTCCTTACTGAGCTCTTTCAGGACAAGTTACTGACTCCTCAACTTGAAAAATAAAGTTACTGACTGCTCAACGTGACAAATAAAGATACCATATGTGCATTCTTGGTCCTTATTGACTAACGGCTGCCACTTCACCTTTCATTCTTAGGTTTCTGTGTATAAAAGATACAAACTACATTACTGATTTACAAGAAGACAGAGTAAAACTATAAACTGCCTCAAATCTATTTTGTTCTCTACTCGCCATTTTATTTGACAGATTAATTTTAGGACTTATCCGTCATCTCTAAAATCATATTAAATGCTGCCTTACATTTGGAGCTACACAGTCCAAACATTGTCATCTTTGTTATATCTATATCTCCCAGTAGCAATAACTAATTCAATGTGGAAAATCTTCCAACCTACTTCTACCGCTGTCAGTTCTGGTGGACATATGCTTTCATTTAATAACCATATACTTCCAAGCAATAACAGTCAATAGGAAACTTATGTCACAATGATTTCCTCTTCTCTTTAAAATCATATATATTCATTTTTATTATGTTTTGTCCTAATATACTTCACCAATCAGCAAGAAACCAAATAAACTTTCTAAGCTCAATGCTGCAAATACGGATCTTAATGTCGTGAGATACTTCAGAAAAACAAGTGCACATGACTGAGACTGAAATAATGTTTAGTTGGGCAGACTTAAATCTGTTGTTGGTGGGAGGATCACTGGACTTCTAGATTTAAGCTACAATTACTCTTAAGGAAGGAAAAAGAAAAATACAGCCCACATTTCTTTAAAGAAAAAGATAAGTTAAATCCTCATCCCATTTCATCTCATAGGTCTGGTATGTTTCTTAGTTAACTGATTTACCACATCTTTACCTGAAAGGATGTAAGGAAAGAAGTAGAAAGGGCAACGGCTAATCCCGCTACCAATTTCAGAGAGCAGCTCATATTGTTGTGTATATCTGGCCCCAACCAACATTCCACATCTCATGCAACACCATACACACAAGAACAAACTTTCATACTTTGGGGAGATTGGCCAACTTGGTGAAATCTGTATGCTTGCCACTAATATTATATGACAATGAACATGCAAACCCAACAATATCGATGATCGTAGGTATATATGACCCCAAGGATAATTAGTACATTATTAAATTAGAACTCACTCACAATAAAGTTCTCTATGGTTACAAAGGCAGCCTTCCAAAATGTTAGAAATCCAGGGCATTCAGTACACGTGTAGGTTATCAGCCACCTGGGCGTCCATTAGAGGCATGTAGCTAGAATCCGAGGATGCTTGACAGCTCACCTCTTGCACTAATGGCGAGATTCAGATTCCTTCCTAATTCCCTTTCAGCTCCTGCGTCCAGCGAGTTTCTAGAGGGCCAAGAAACCTGAGCATAATTAACTCAAGACAATCTACTTTTTGTGGTGCCCTGAAAGTTATTCCAATTCTAAGGTCTCCATGATTGATTACCCGGGTGCCTATTAAACAGGTCCCTATAGCACAAGAGCTCTGATTCAGAGAGTGGTTTGACCATCCTCACTAGTGGTGCCCATGGCGAGTCCAAGAACGCCTGTTGATCGGAGTTAAAGTGCAATCCGTATTTCTAACAAACATCCTTCTAAATCAAAACAAAATACCTCCTAGTCAGAAATGTTATCTTTTAATGGCGATGTGGTAGAATATGTATAAACTAAGCCAGCGAATTCACTAGACTAAATCATGGCATGATAAAGCTTGTTGATTGAACTGAAGGTCTGTAAACATCCAGCGACCCTTTGCTATTTTTCTCCTGAGTTTCTTCCAAGTCATTTTAATTTCTTTGTTTTCCCATACAAACCTAAGCAGCAGAGAGAGAACCTTACAGGGCATGGCCTTGTTAAAAAAGCAGGGCTGTATTAAACATGAAGGTTTGTGTCAGACATTTTAATTACATTAAGTATTTCTATGATTGTGGGATAGATCTCTAGAAAGCAAAATTAACTTTTAAATTATTGGAAAAAAGGGTAATATTATAATGAACAATTTTAAATATTTGGCCAACAATGTGTACCCCTTCTCCCCCGTCCCCGAAATACTTTAGAGAAAGTTTAATAAGGGCAGTTTGGTGCGCTATATTCCAAAACATTATCTCTGACTTATTATCGTTTTATGATAGCCAGACATTAAGTAAAACTCCAGTCTTTACAGAAAAAAGTGGCAATGTCTTTTTTGTCTAATATTTTGTGATAGAGGCCAAATACATACAAATATATTTCGAACAAAGCTGGAGAAAGCGAACATCTTCTTTGTCCACATGAGATACTGAATTCTTTTTACAGCTCACCATTCATTAGTATCCTACCTTTGGGCTTATTATATAGGCTCTGTATGTCAAAAACTTTAGCAGTATCAAAGATATTCATTTAGTGGAAATGGCCAAGATCTTATTAATCAATAACGTCATGATTCGTTCAATACCGGACAGGCTGTGATAATAAATAATATGAACTAGAATGGCTGGCACACCCTTCTACCCCTGCCATCCTCCCAAAACCCTCCTTTTTAACCAAAATTGCCCAACTTGTCCAGGGTACAATAAAGGTGGCAATTAACAATAATGTCTTCTCTTTTAATTTGTCAAATAAATTATCTTATGGCCTTTGCAAGATATTTGTGTCCCAATTCCAACACACATTACCATGCCTAGATATTCTTCCCCTGTCTGATGAACCGATTCAGCTGTGTCCTGCTCTATCACATTCAATAGCTCATAGAAATAAGACCTGTTTAAAAGCCTGTGTAAATCTGCCAATTTTGTATTTGGGCAAGTCAGTGTCCTTCTGAAATCCTTAAGTTGGACTTGAATCTTTGGGGAAAAAAACAAGATAAGAGCAAACAAATACTTCGTTGTCATGATGATTGTTCTCAATTGAAACAGGCACAAATGTATCCCCATTCTCAAATACCCCACAGTTTCGAAGATTTGACCTTTCATTCTGTACAATTTTATCTCTTCAAAAATAGACTGTTAACCGTTCTTTCCCCACAAGGGAGTAAATGCAAGAAAGGTCCAAAGCCCAAACGTCTCAGAAATTGTACAGGATGTGCAAAAGTGCTTTCAAGCCCAACCCCTAATGTTAAAATATTTTGGATTTGGAAAAAGCAACATGTTAAAAATCTCACCTCCTGATCCTCTAGCCTACTTCTGTAGAATATAGCCAAGGAACCTGGTTCACACAGTGGGTCAATGAAAATGTAGCTTTAAACTTTATGACTAGGAAAATATAATTACATAAAATATGCATACGCTAATGCAATGTACAAGTATCTTTAATGCCTCTCAACTCTGCAGTATGACGGAAGCACGGGCTCACAAATTGTGAGGTCACAAAGTAAACACATCAAGTATAGGTCAGCGTAACTCAAATAGCTTCCTCTGCTGTGAAACAAACAGGGCCAACAAGAAATTGGATCATTGGCCACTGATGGAGCGTGATTATTTTTAATTGTCTTGCTCAATCAAATCTGCTCATTGGGTGTGATACTAATAGCTACTTAAGAAATATGACTAACAGAGTATCTTGTGAAAACACGTGAAGGTTTAAAACTGCATCGTAAAAGCATGCTGAAGTGTCACGAACTGGTTTGAATTGAGTCATTCACAACAGAGAGAAAACTTACTAATGTGCTATGATAATAATGCAAAAAGTAATAATGCAATTCGTAGTTTAGCAAATTATGATTATGAAAACGTTTAAGTAAAATGATTTTTGCTCATGTTTTCTCTGACATGTAAGTTTAAGGGAAATTGCTTGCTTTCATTTTTATGAATCATAATTAGACTATGCTTAAAGTTTAATGAAAAGTTTATTTCTTATATCGTTTCTTATGCATCTTTATGTCTCTAAATGTTTTCAATATTAGCGTGATTATTCATTATAAAATGATGATTTAGTAGTTTTCCATGTAGGCCTCAAAATTCAGAATGTATTTAGTTTTCATTATTTCCTTCGGACAGACTAGAAATGCTGACCTGATTGCATTGTGACTATGAGTATTATCGCTGGAGTTTCTTTCCTGTAGTTTGAATAATGGACATTTTTCTCTGTGACTAGAAAACTGTAACAACTTTGTTGCAAGCTTAGAGGAAGGCGTGCGAAGTGGACATGAATAGGTTGCAAATGTATTTTCCTATTCCCGAAGGGAAGTGATATTGAACATTCTTAGAGAACAGTGAACACTGTACAAAGGTATTACGTATGGGTTCCAGACGATTTGGGTTAGAAAACGATCACACCACAGTGGCACCATGGATTTTGACCAATGGAAATCATGAAAGCTGTGAAAAAGTTATGTTGTGGGCAGGAGTTATGTCGGAAGGTGTAATTACCCCGTGGGAAAAGGACGTGTGCTGCTGTTTTCCTTGTAAATCCTGAGCTTGACATGCTGTCAGTTTGAACTCTGATTTCCCTGCACTGAACTCTCCGGATTACCTCCGTACTATATCCGGCTGGTGAAGTCGAGCAGGTCGAATCTTTCAGCTGAAGAACTAATGACTCCGGATATTGTACCCTGTACTCTAGCATTCTTTTGGGTTCATCTTGTGACCTGGTTCTGAATAATCTATAACCGATTTTGGTTTGTATGATTCCGAATTGCATATTGTGTTTGCAATGTGTTTTTTCTCTCTCTCTCTCTCTGTCCCCTCACACATGATGTTATTTGATGATGTATTTTGCTCTAAGCTGGGATATATTGTGATTTTACCTGTATACAAATGAATTACTGATATTAAATGATTTTAATGTATTATTGTGCTCTGACCATTCATCTTGAAGTTTAGATAAAGGTTTTGAAGACTATTCCAAGTGTTTCTCCTTACTTATTGATGATATTATTGATATTGTGTGAATATTGTTATTAGATAGGCACTTCTTTATTACAGGTCCTCATGAAGGAGTGGCTTTCCGTCTCTTGTTATCTGAGTCCCCATTAGCACTTACAAAGATCTATCGGAGGTCCTTTATTGATTATGTTTTATTGTAGAGTTTCTATGGGCCAAACTCTGTGTTATTGTGAATTGTGTTGCTAAGATTTGTGTTCATGGTGTGGTGGGTTGCTCATGTCGGAGCCCACAAATTTTACACATGCTTTCGCTGGATCAGTTTTCTGGTAGCGTAATCAGATGGTTATTTTGACTAAAAATACTAGGTAATGAAGAGACGGAGTTAAGAGACATTGACCGACTATATAAAATGTGTTCCTTTGTGTTTTATGTAGTGGTCCGTCGTTGACCTTAATGGAAGTAAACGGGTCCGTCATGGCCTAAGATCCTGGGATAAAGCCTAAGGGCGGTCTTAGTGTGGCATACACTAAGCGTGTTTTGTCTGCTGTCAAGGAGTACTGTGCAAAAGGCCTTGCCGGTGCTAGCATTAGGGAAACTTTAAGTGTGACAAGTGGAGATTCTTGAGTTTTCTTCAAAAGAGCACATTTGAAGGGGTCTTGAAGATTTTTCATTTAAGTGAGGGCGAAATCGCGCTGGTCGAGATTTTGCTGGAAGCAAAAGGAATTCTCAGATTGTGTGATCCTATTGTTTTCTTTTAGTTGAGCAGACAAGGTTGTTTTCTGTTGTTTGTTTTGTAAAAGACTTGGTAAAGACGACGACAACTTTATAAAGGGAGGGTCAGTCGCAGGAGTTGAACTGACATCACAGGTGCGGCGCTGGTATTGGTCAGTTGGTGAGCAATCGTCACAGGTGCTGCGCTGGTATTGGTTAGTGTATCTGATAGAGACATCTAGCTGCAGATTCCTTAACTTAGAATATTCCCCAGGCGTCAGACTGGATCCGGAAAACTTTTTCCCCAGCAGTACCTCTGCACGCCGGGGGGCGGCCTCGCCCGGCTCCGTCCTGACGTCATTCACGGAAGTGACGTCAATGGAGCCATATAGGTCCCCCCCTACCCCCCGGCGTGCTGACGTCAGTTTTCTTCTTTTCCGCGTCCCAACGCGGATCCGGGAGAAGCGGTTCCTCTGGCCTGTTTCTTTTCAGGCCTTCACGACGCCTTTTCGCAGCGGACACAGTGTGCCGATGCCTTCGGGCTTCAAGTCGTGTGCGTCCTGTTTGCGGCAGATGTCGGCGACGGACCCCCACGAGATTTGTATGTGGTGCCTGGGCGAGCACCACGACTCCGCCGAGTGCGACGCCGGCCGGCAGCTGAAACCAAAGTCTCTGCGGGAGCGACAGATGAAGTTGATGTCCGCCCGGCTGTCCCGGTCGGACTCCTCGCGGCGCCGGTCTCCGTCTCCAGCGCAAGGCTCCGTACAGCGTAGTTCTTCTTCCCACGCTGAGGTTCCTGTCCGGGACAGGTCCCGGAGTTGTTCCCGTGGACGTCGCTCGCGTGCGTCAGGTAAGCAACGGAAGAAGTCACAGAGGTCATCGACCTCGCACAAGCGTGACGTCGGGCCCACCACTTCCGGTCTTCACCGGACACGGGCCGTCAGGAGTTGGCCCCAGCCTACCCCCCGTTTCCTGGTGTGGGTGCGACTCGGACCCAGATGGAAGCCTATTCCAAGGCTCTGCAAGCCATCTTTGGGTCACCCCCTCTCCCTGGTGCGCCTTCGGGCCCCACAGTGGGGGTAGGGACTCAGGTCGGGGTTCGCCGTCAGGTTCGCCCTCGGCGCCGACCGAGTACCTTGACTCCGGTTCTGGGATTGCTGCGACGTCGGGGGACAGCCTGGAAGGGCATCCCACAGCGACGTCTGGCCCTCCTGATGCGCCTTCGCACAGCCCTGCGGGGCTCCCTGCATCGTCGCGGGAGGCGGCTGCAGCGCGGGGTTTGACTCCGAGTCGACGTCGTTCCTTCCCGCAGGCTCCTGCCTTGGTGGAGGTCGAGTCGACGCTGGGCGAACGACTCCTCTCCCGGGGTCATCGACATCGATCCGACGCCGTCTCGAGGTCGGTCGACGCCGGTTCAGTCCCCGGCTGTTCCTCTGCTGGTAGAGGATGTGACCCCAGTGGGTTCTCCACCCCCGGGGTTGTTTCATTGCTCCATGGAGCAGGGGCCTGTGAGAAGTTGGCCTGGCATATGCTGTCCACTAGTTATAGTGGGCACCTTGCACCAGTCCAAACGACCCTTATTGATGATAGGTTTAAAGACAACCTTTAGTGAAAGCTATCCTAGTGGTAGCTATGGAGAGCAGCCTTCAGGCTAAGTCTTGGAGTGTAAAGCAGCTTGGTTTACCAGATTATAACCTCTTGAATAACTAAATGAAAGGAGAACCACACAAGATATATATAAAATATATGTATTTATTTCTAAACACGAACTACTAATCCCTTTATGAGATTAGAGTTCAAGATACACAGTATCACAGTATTAAAACGACAGTAAATAGCACAATACACAGTGGGCTCCAGGGGGAGACCAAACCATATATTAAGAAAGTGGTATAAGAACCACGACTTGACTAGACACAGTGCCTAGAGCACATAGAATCGCTGGGACCCCAAGGAACCACCCAAGGTAGTGACACAGGAGACCCACGGGGACGTGTGCAGTGTGAGAACACAGCCGCGAGCGCCGTAGGATTCAATGCGGAAAGTCGCGGTTGGAATTTTAAAGTTAAAGGACACTTAGGAGAGGACTTTGAGCAAACCCCTTTAGACTTAAGGGGTTCTAGGGCCAACACCCACGGGAGCACCGGAGTACTCGAGTTACCTCACCCAGGGAAGCCGGGTGCATAGGTGTCAAAGGGTGTCGGGAATCGCCGTCGTTTTCAATGGCGATCTGCTGCAAAGTGCTGCTGCCGTGAAGGAGAAAAGTGTCCGGTGTGATCCAAGCCTGGATCGAAGATGTGAAGAACCTGAAAGCAGAGGGGACAGAGTCTGGGTCACTAGCCAGTGACCAGGAGCGGAGCAACCGAATGCCCACCGATGTTGGATGCTTCAGGTGCGAAGAGGTGAAGCTTGACTCTGCAGCCACGGGGTCCCGGAGACGTCGACGATGACCAGGAGCCGGATTCGAGCTGTCCCACAAAGGATGTCGAGTGCTGGGGTGTCGGCGATCGGATTGACCACAACAAGCCTTGGCAACAGCAACCCACGCAGGAAGAGAAAAGATGCTTCTGTGCGGACCAGCAAGGTCCTGGGGACTCCCCAAGTGATGGAAAGTCAGGGCACGTCTGGAGCAACCAGGGAAGCCCAATAAAAGTTAGAGTTGCCTTCTTGGGGACCCACAGGTCAACGGACCAGGGATCGCAAAGGGACCTCGAGAGGAATCACAAAATGGCGGCCCACGGAACACTCGTTGAGTGTAGGCCTGCAATCTTCGGTGCAATTACTGCTCGGGGTCAGGGCTACAAGTAACCCAAAGCTCAGCCTCAGGGGTCACCGGAAAGCTGATGCTTCTGCAAATGGTCGCGGTGTCCAGGGGTTTGGGTTGCACGGTCTCCACGAGGGATACGGGCCTCAGACTTGCTGTGGGCACAGATCGACCTCAGAGACCTCAGAAAACCCACCTCCTGTGTGGCAATATTCTTCGGAGTGCGTCGGAGCTCGGAGATGCCAACCGGTCAGTTGCGTTAAAGGTGCCTGCCTTGCAGGGGAGTAACTCCTTTACTCCAAGGGAGATTCTTCAGTCATCCAGCGTAGTGTAGATCGTCGAAGTACTTGGTTTCTGGTATCAGAGTTTAGTCCACGTGTAATCTAAAATCCTGTAGTCAGGGTTTCCTACTTTATACCCAAGGAAGGGGTGGGACAAACTCTGGGGACCCACCTATGGGAGGGTCAGGAAAGAGGGGTGGCTACACCCATTTCCTTTGTCCAGTTTCGCGCCAGAGCAGGGGCTTTGTGCCCCTGCAACCGGTTTGAGCTGGACTATGCACAGGGACACCAAATGTGCCCCCAGTGCAGACTTCAAAGCACTCTGAGAGTGCACCCACCCAGCCCCAATACACTAAAGCCTGTCTGGGAGGTGGTCACACCTCCCTGTGACAGGAAACCTATTGTCCAGGCCTCCCCTGCCAGAGTTTTGTCCAGCAGCAGGAGGGCAGACTCGTGTCTGTGGCTGCAGCATCCATTTTGTGATGCCAGGGCTCTGTTAGCTTGTACCGGGTATACCGGTGCTGTCATGTCTCTCCCTCTAGAAGGGTGGGATCATACTCCCACACTAGTTACTGGTGTGGGGGTATGATTCCAAGGTGTTTGACACCAAACACGACATGTTTCCATGCGGCCATTCCAAAGTTAGCATTTACCGTTTGGTTATAATGCACTTAAGAGTATATGGTCTGGCTGCATCACAAACAACCCCGGGATAAAGATTCCGAAAGCTGCAGAGGGGCTCTGCTCATGCATGGGCACCCTCTCACATGAAACCCAGCACCCTGCCTTCAGGATTGTTAAGGCCTGCCATAGGGGTGACTGATAGGTTTACATGTGCAGTGATATGGAGAGATATAGGGAACCTATATCTCAGTAAGGGGTGGATACACCACCTTACACAGGCTGCTGTAGCAGACCTGTTGTGTCATTTTAAAAGGCTTCCCAGGGGTGGCACAATACATGCTGCAGCCCCTGGTAGGCCTCTGGGGTACCTATGCCCTGGGTACATAGTATACCATATACTAGGGACTCACAAGGGTACCCCAGAATCCATTCTGGAGTGTACCTAAAGTACATACAATCAATTTAAGGGGAAAGCAGATAGGCTGGGGTCCTGAATAGCAGGATCCCAGCCAAACTAAGTCGAAAACCAGCAAAACACCAGGAAAAAAAGAGGGGGCAACTATGCAGTCAGATTCCACCTTCCTACAGGGCCCATGGCGGAGCAGGGGCCCATGGGTCAGCAGGGGCCCATGGGGCACTGGCCGGCTCAGCATTTTGCAGGGCCTCTGTCGTTGGGTGGACGGATTAGCCTGCAACCGTCCCCAACGGATGAATTACTGTCTCCACCTCGGGTGGCCACGGAGGCTGGTGCTGAGTTTGCGAGGGCGGTTCGCTGGGCTGCGGATATCTTGCAGTTGCAGCCGCCCTCTGTCTCCCTGCCTTCGGATCCTTTGTTGGATCTTCTCCACCAGGGCACGGTGGATGTGGAGCCATTGTTGCCTTTTGGCGGGTCCTTGTACGATGTCCTTCTGGTGACTTGGGTCAGACCCTCATCGGGGGATCCCGTGGGTCGCGCTATTGTGCATCACCATCGCCCAGCTCCAGACGACCCTGCCTGTTTGTCCCTCCATCCTAGGGCTCACGGACTTGTAGTCCAGGCAGCGCTCCCTTCCTCTCCTCCTCCGTTGCTCCCTCCCACTCAGGAGTCTAAGTGGTTGGAGTCGTGTGGCCGCAGTGTCTTTGCGTCCACCAGCTCAGGGCTTCGGTCCTTGAACACGTCCTGCGTGTTTGCTCAGGCCACTTTTGCCCTTTGGGACTCAGTCGAGCGGCTCCTCCCCTCTTTGCCGGAGGGCCCTCGTGCTGACCTGGTCCGACTTATTAGGGACGGCCGCGACATGGCGCAGTTTTCCGTACAGTCGGCCATGGACACCGCTGACTCCGTGGGTCGGGCTATGGCCAGGTCAGTTGCTCTGCGTCGCCATGCATGGCTACGCGATGGCAGTTTCCCTGAAAATGTTCGGGAGCGACTCAGGGATCTGCCCTTTGATGGGGTCCATCTGTTTGATGAGCATGCCGACTCGGCGGTCCGGCGCCTCCTCTCTGGATTTCAATGACTGCCAGGTTTTTAGGCCTTTTGGAGGACTTGTGTTTTCGAATGCAATATTGTCCCTGCTTTTATAATTTCCGTCTCTGATCAAGACATTATTGCCCGGCTGTTCCGCCGTGTCTCTTTTGTTCCTCCTTCTGGTGCAGCTGGGCCAGCTGTTTAGGATGATTCTTTTCGAACTCTGCTTATGAGCTTGTCTCAAGAGATGTCCCTCGTTTTTTGAAGGGATGTGACTTACCCTATGTGGGGTATTGGTTGGCTATTGTGTAGCTGTTGTTCCTTGCTGGGCAGTTTCGGAGGCTCCCGTGGAGTTCTCTTTGTTATTTTCTGTCCCTCTGGGGGTTTTTCCTGTGGGTTCTGCTGTGAGCATTCCCCTTTGTTCTTTGCTTCCTGCTGTGGTGGAACATCTCCTTTGTTGAGGCCAACGGGCTGGCGTGGCCCTCTCCTGGAGCTTCTTTGCTGCCTACGGTTGTTCCGTTGCAGTCTTCTGAGTCTGTGAAAGCAGTCTACTCCGGTGTGTTGTTGGCATCCCAAAGTGGGGTTCACGTCCTCCTTAGCACTTTGGCTGTCTTGGGCGTGGGTGCGCGTCCCTGTGGGCGCTGTGTTCCATTCCGCTCCAGTCCGGTTCTTCTGTGTCTGGGCAGGCACCACATGTGGGTCCACACTGGGTGTGTGCGGTATCACGGAGGACCCGTAGTGTTCCTTGAGCCACTGTCTTGGCTGCGTAGTCTTCTTCCCTGGTGTGGGAACAGGCTCGGGCTCCCCCTGTTGGGGTTTGCCTATGGGCAGTAAGGTTTTCGCCAGGGCTGCTCCCTGTTGCGTTTTCCCTTCCTTTGCCAGTTCCCGGCCTGATCTTTGGTCTTTCTGTTGTTGCCACACACGGCTCAGGTGTTTCTCCTTCTGCTGTGTTTTTCGATAGCCTTGTTCTATCCCCGGATGTTTTCTGGCATCATCCGGTCTCTGGCTATACTTTTTCAGACATTCTGTGTCTGAGGGTTACTGACTCCCTCTTCTTCCTTAGTGTGGTGGTCCGTTTCCCGTCTGTTTCGCGGTGACTCAACCTTTCCTATCCCGATCGGGAGGTTAGAGTCGCCCTCTTTGTTCATGGACTTGGGTGTCCTGCTCCGTTCACATCGGTGCCATTGGTGCTTCTTTCGGCGACGTTCGGGGTCCTCTTCCAGTTTCCCCTTGGTTGTCACTTTCTTTACTTTTTCATATGTTTCTATGATGCTGTGTCAGCACATGAGGGCAGGCATGCATGTGGGGTTTCCCTGCGGTGGTTTCTGGGGGTTGTCCCAGATTTCCTCTCTCTCTCTCTCTTTCTCTCTCTCTCTCCTTCATGGGAGATAGCTTGGGTGCGTCGGGCTTGCCGGTGGCCCTTTGTCGTTGACCCTGTGGGTGGGGTTGACTCGTTGACTTCCTCCTGCGGCGCCACCCTTCTCTGTCGACGCGCATGATTCATTGGTCTATGCAGTGGTGTGGTTTTCACGGTACACACTGTCTGGTCCATGTCTTCTTGTGATTCCCATCTATGGTGGACGTAGTGTGCATGTCTCGGCATGATGCCTTCTGCCACCATTTGCTGGCACCTGATGCTGTGCCGCTCATTTGGTGTGTTCCGGCTCTGTCCTTTTGTTCAGTCCCTTCGCTGGGGCTTTGTCTCTTACGACTTCTGGGATCCTGTACTTAGTTTCCCTCATTTCGTGGCAGCTGTGGCATTCTGCCATTGTGCACTGACCCTTCTGGTTCTGTGTTTTCGTTTAGTCCCTGTCTGGCTGATGGTGGATTTGTGTCGTCCTCTGACGGATTGTGGTACTTGGCTTCCTTTACTCATGCTCCACTTTTTACTTTGTGGCATAGTATCAGCTCAGCTGGTGTTGCTGAGGTTTATGGGTCTGGTGTCAGCCGCGCTGGCATTGCCGTCCCCACCTTGTTTTCGTCACTGTGCTTGACGGTTTACTTCCCTTGGGAACTTGGTGGCTTTCCATCGCAGACCCTCCTCCAATGGGGTATGGCTTTGGTATCTATTCTAAGTTAAGGAATCTGTGGCTAGATGTCTCTATCAGATGAACGAGTTACTTACCTTCGGTAACGATGTATCTGGTAGAGACACAGTCTAGCCGCAGATTCCTTAACGCCCACCCATCCTCCCCGTTCTGCGAGAGCCTTTCCAGGTGGGTTACTACCCACTTGCCTTCTTGCAGGTGGTATTGGTCTACTTCAAGGCTTTTCTACTTTGCCTGCCTCTGGGGCAGGATGTGTCATTCTGTTTTGGCACATTGGCTCTCCGCCATTTTGGTTCTTGGGTGGCTAGGTTCTGTGCTTCTCAGGTTCCTCCACTTGGATTGCTACGGCATGGAGATTCTCATGTTCTTCTGCCCTCATCTATTTCTCCCCATTCCTTGGGGTCTCCTTGTCTCTGCTGCAATCGATTGGGTTGTGCTTCTATTTGACTATGCTGATGTTTATCGGTCATTGTGGGGGGTGTGGTGAGCATCCCTTGTTGTTGCTCACTTCTGGTCCCTTGTCATAAGTCATGTTGTTCCAGTCTTGTCCTTTACAGTTACAGTATATGGTTACTGTCTTTCATACAGTTCCATTCTGTGGTTATGAATTGCCCTTCATTTGTTATGCTATTTCTTTCCACTGCCGTTGCCTCTTCCAGGGGGCCGCGGCTCTTCGCTTTGGTGGGACTTTTTCTGGGGCGGGTGCTCTGTTCGCTCCCCTCAGTCCCTTCAAGTGTTCTTTCAATGTGGTGATGTTTCTCATCATTATCTGATTTCTTCTCATTGTTCCGAGAAATTTGTTGTTTCAATGATTTTTACTCTTTTTTGGCACACTGTTCCTATACTCTCACAGTTTTTTGTAGTGGCTCCGCGTTGTGGCGCGGAAAAGTTTCACTGAAAACTGACGTCAGCACGCCGGGGGGGACCTATATGGCTCCATTGACGTCACTTCCGTGGACGACGTCAGGACGGAGCCGGGCGACGCCGCCCCCCGGCGTGCAGAGGTACTGCTGGGGAAAATGTTTTCCGGATCCAGTCTGACGCCTGGGGAATATTCTAAGTTAAGGAATCTGCAGCTAGACTGTGTCTCTACCAGATACATCGTTACCGAAGGTAAGTAACTCGTTTGATCGGTACTGATTGGGGGCAGAGAAATCATAACACGGAAAAGAAATTAATTTGAAGATTGTTTTTTCTTTAAAAAGGTTTGACTTTAGCGCAAGGAAAATAATGAAGTTTTTTAAATTGTTGAAAACATTGTTCGTGAAGATGAACTGATACCGATTAGAGAAGGAGTTCCTGTGGCTCCGGAAGGTACCCCACCTTCATTTATGTCATTAGAAAGGGGATATCACACGTGTACGTGGTTGGAGAATTGGATGAACTATACTGAGCGAGATGATAGCTTAGCATTTCCAGAATATGGGACTTTTAATACTAGAATTTTAGAAAATTTGAGGAATCAAATGAATAGTCCTATGCAATATGAAACTCTGGAAGAGTGGAAACATGACGCATATAAAAGAGAGAAAGAAAAGCATCACAGCAAGTACAGAAATACTGTGAGTCAATATGCTGAAGCAAAATGGGATGCACAAAAGAAAATGTGGAGAAAAGATCTAGCTGAGGGAGAACGAATGTTTCCAGTCATGGTAGCTGAGACCGGTGAAGGAGAGAAAAGCAATGAGAAAAAGAAGTATGTTGAGGGATTGAAGACAAAAAACACTGAGTTATTTGTTGAGGGAGCTGAGGATATAGATGATGAATTCCTGAATGAGCTATTACTGAATAGACCTCCACCTTATCATGAAGAGCAGAATGATGTGGAGTCAAGACCTTTTGGGTTACAAACGAAGTGCTCCAATAGGGCATGTAAATTCGGCACATGAGAAGACATCATTAGTACAGAATCAGACTCCAGTTAGAGAAGGGTTGCCGGAAATAATGACATCAATTAATTCAGATGCTTTATCTGTCCCATTAACTATAGGTCCTATTGTTCCATTATACAATGATGGACAAAGAGTTAGGCAAGTCCATGCTTTAGTAGTCCACAATAAAAGATTTAGTGGAGTTCATACTGCTTCAGAGAGAATAAATGTGAGGAATCAGGGAGTGAAACAAAGAATGGGTCAAATGAGAATAGTGGAGTTAGTGTTATTACGGGAGAAGTGTTCGAGCCATTGATTCGAAATTTAGACAGGCCAGTTGAAACCCCAAAAAGAGGTTTACATATAGAGCCAAGAAGGATGTTGCAGATGGAGAGGTGGATGACATTGTCTTCAGGAGGGTCAAAAACAGGTGGAGTTAGTGAAGAGATTCAGAGATCAGGACCCTGTTCATCTTTAGAGCCTTCCCCAAAAGAACTGGATGAATGGATAAGGGAGATTGCACCTGGTTGCAGCATACAGAATAATTGTTCTCCTCAAGACTTGAGTATTAATGTGAGTAGATTAAAAGTGGAAATAGAAGAAATGATATTGGGAACAATTAGTCCAGGGAGGTTAGCTAAATATTGAGATGAAGAATTGCTTTTATGTGTAAAGATATTACTCGGAAAGCGAGAAATACACATGAGAAATTTGCTGAGATTGCACAAAAGTATGGAGTTGACAGAGTAGTCTAAAGCTTTACAAAAGACATACCGATTGGATTTCAGTGACAAAGATTTAGAGAGTTTGAATGTTTCAGGAAAGCGTTTGCAGATCAAGGAGTTGATAAACACTCTAAAGTGTTGGGGTGAAGTGGATCGATGGGAAGGTAGATGGGCAAAAAGAAAAGAAGACACAATAGTAACTTTAACACTGTATCCTGTGAGGGAGACAGAATCTGGAGAAGCTTATACAACAGTATATCCTATGAGAGAAGTACCAGAAGGTGGATGTGTTCATGTTCCTTGGTCTAGACAGGATATAGAGAAGCCAGTAGAGTGGTATAAACAAGTGGAGAGGTTTGTTAAGGTTTCAAAAGTCTTGTGGAGAGATTTGGATGCTTTGTTTGACATTGTAGTCCCGATTGATTTGTGGGTAGAGTGTAAAATTGCAATAGATTGGCCGAAAGAAGAGTATCCGAAAGATCCAAAAACAGGAGCACCATCAGAAGAAGTCATGAAGAAATATAATAAGGTTATTACCTATTTGAAGGGGAAAATTTCGCCAAAAGAAACAGATTGGGTAAAAATGGATAGGACTACTCAGGAATTAAAAGGGTCAGTTCATGCATATTATGAAAGGCTTTTGCAGGCATTTAAACAATATAGGGGTATTGAAAATGTGTCTGAGAAAGATATGGGACATTTTGTGTAGCGCTATGATTCAGCAGCATTTAATTTGTGGGCAAAGCAAATCGATTGACGAAATTACTCGTTATGCGAAATATTGTGGTGATGATATTGATTCGCGTCACAAAAAGTTAAAAAAGAAATTGATGTTGGCTTAGATGAAAGCAGCAAAGAAAGGAGGATTTATGAATGCGGATTTTACAGGAGTTTATCAGGGAGAGGGTCAAACTACTACTGGAATGGGAGGTGTAGTGACAAATACTGTGTCAAATTTGATACCTCAAGGGAGAGGTCGTTGAGGTAATTTAGAGGAAATGAAGAAAAAATTCCTGTGTCATGGGTGTCGCAAGCTCGGACATTGGAAAAGCGAGTGTAGGAGCATTCAGTCGAATACAGGTGGTGTGCAGTTGATGGACACAGGTATAAATGGAATAAGACAAGGGCAAATGAGTAATGAGATGATGAATAAACAAAATCAGAATCAGCAGATGTCGGTTGGCAGAGGACAGAGACAAAGAATGCTACGAGCGACTATGCAAAATGTGAATGGTCAAGTGCAATGGGTACAATATGAATCTGGGTTTTCATACAAATGATCAATTGAATTCAAATGTGCAGGTGTCTTCACAGTACTTTATGCAGTTGGAAGAGAGTGATTCAGATACATCTCAATGACGGTGCCTGAGGGGGGAGGAAGAATGCGTGCTTGGTGCATCCTTAAAAGTAGATCAGAGTGGTCTCTATGTGGATGGCGAGGTTGACGGAAAATCTATTACGTTCCTCGTAGACACTGGTGCTACCCGTTCCACTGTGAGAACTGTGGAAATACCTAACCTACCCCTCTCGGGAGAAAGTATTCAAGTTGTAGGAGTATCGAACAAATTGATTAGGACCCCAGTGACAAAACCTATGAAAGTACAAATTGGGAGTTTTAAAGATTTACATAAATTTGTGGTTTGTGATACCAGTCCAGTTAATCTGCTGGGTAGAGATTTACTTTGCAAAATGAATTGTTCTATTTATTGTACACCAGATGGAATAGCATTCCATACGAAAGATGAGGATATGGTGTTTAAAATGGCATGACAGGAAATGGAAATGAATAGTTTATATCCTTTATTTACAGCGAATGATTTACCAGTGGAGTTAAAAGATGCGGTGTTGACGGATGTGTGGGATTTTTCAGGTAAAGATATTGGTTTGATGAAAGGAGTGGCTCCAATTCAGATTACTGTAAAACCAGATGTAGAATTCCCGAGAACACCAGCTTACAAAATGAGTCCTGAAACAATTGCAGGAGTAACTCCTGTGATTGAGATGCTGATTGAACAAGGTTTTCTGAAAGAAATTTTAGGGAGTCCATGCAATTTACCTATCATGGGAATTCACAAACCTAAAGGGAAATATAGAATAGTGCAGGACCTTAGAAAAATCAATCAGATTGTGATAACTTGTTGTCCAATAGTGCCAAACCCAGCTGTGATTTTGTATCAAATTCCATGTGAAGCAGAATGGTTTTCAGTGATTGACATCTGTCAAGCGTTTTTCTCGATACCCTTGCATCGGATAGTCAATATTCATTTGCGTTCCGGTTCGGAAACTGTGTCTTGGCATGGTGCCAAGTTCCACAAGGGTATACTGAAAGCCCATCAATCTTTAACTCAATCTTTAATCAGATTTTGAAGACAAGTCTAGAGTCATTGGTAATGCCTAAAATTCAGTATTAGTGCAGTATATTGATGATTTATTGGTTGCGTCAGGAACGAAAGAAGCTTGCGTTATTGATACGATTGCTCTACTGAACCATTTGGTAGTAGGTGGGCATAAAGTGTCACCAGCAAAGCTACAATTATGTAAAGAAGAGGTCCTCTATCTAGGACATAATATTGAAAAGGGAGTCAGAAAAGTGTCTCAAGATCGGATTAATGCCATTTTGTAAATGAATCCATCGAGTACACAAAAGGAGGTTCGACTGTTCCTGGGAATGGTTGGATATTGCAGGCAGTGGATCCCAAGCTTTTCACTGATAGCCAAGCCATTGCAAAGGCTGACACAGAAAGACATGTCAGAGTCTGTACATTTGGATGAGGAATGCACAAGTTCATTTCTTGAACTTCGAGACAGTTTGTGACGAGCACCAGCTTTGGGAATGCCTGATTTCAACAAGAGTTTTGCACTGTTTTGCAGAGAACGTGATGGTTGTACACTTTCAGTTCTGATGCAAATGCACGGAACAGCACGCCATCCAGTGGCATATTTTTCAGCCATGTTGGATCCTGTGGCTGCTGCCTTACCTGATTGTTTAAAAGCAGTTGCTGCTACTTGTGCGAGTTTGAAACAGAGTGAGACGATTGTAATGGGACATCCATTGAAAGTGTATGTTCCACATTCAGTTGAGATTTTGTTAACGCGAACTCACACACAGCACCTTACAAGCAGTCGCTTAACAAAATATGAACAAGTGATCTTGGGTGCGGAGAATGTGTCTGTGACAAGATGCCCAAGTTTGAATCAAGCTACATTGTTACTGCTTCCCAGTTGTGAAGAGGTGGTAGACGAAGCAGATCATGATTGTCTTGATGTGACTGAGTTGTGTACGAAACCGAGACCTGACATACAAGATACTCCATTGACTGAATCTGATCATGTTTTGTTTGTAGATGGATCATGCTTGAGAGACAATGAAGGTACCTTGCGAGCTGCATATTCGATCTGTACAATGGTGGGTGTTGTTGAAGCATTACGGTTGAAAGGAGTAAATTCAGCACAGGTGGCGGAATTAATTGCACTGACAAGGGCATGTTGTGTTACAGAACCTATGCGAGTTACCATATTTACGGATAGTCAATATGGTTTTGGGGTGGTGCATAATTTTGGGCAATTGTGGTCTCAATGTGGGTTTAGGACCTCTTCAGGTTCACCGATACGAAATGGAGAGTGCCTAAAAAAAACTATTGATGGCACTACAACTGCCAGCCCAAATTGCAGTGGTGAAATGTTGAGCACATAAATCTGGTCGTGACTATGTCACAGTTGGAAAAAAATATGCTGATGAAATTGTGCGCTATTGTGCTCTAAATTCACATACAATCAATGGGGAAACAACTATGAAAGAACAATCTGATGAATCTGAATGCAGACTAATGTTTTCAATTGTTGAAACAAGGGAAGAAATTAGACAGTTACATGATTCAGTTGCCAAGGCAGAAAGAGAAGGGTGGATTAAAGCAGGATTTATACGCAGATCAGAAGATGAAGTGTGGGTTTACACAGATGGGAGACCTGTATTGCCAGATAGCTTGTTGTCGCCAATTGCAAGAGTCTGCCATGGTCCGACTCATGTAGGCAGAGATGCAATGACTCATGTAGGCAGAGATGCTATGAGGCAGCTTTTTAAACAGTCAAGGTACAATCCAAAATTCAGACACATTGCAGAGAGTCTGGGCCAAAGATGCATAATTTGCCAGCAACAAAATGCAGGGAGAAAAACTGCTGTTACCGTGAGTCAAATTGGAAGAGGAGGCGGTCCATTTACTCGTATGTGGATGGACTTTATAGAGATGCCTCCTTGTAATGGATTAAAATATGTCCTAGTGATTGTGTGTCTGTTCTCACGTTGGGTCGAAGGATACTCCACGTGACGTAATGACAGTCTAACTGTAGCTAAACTGCTGCTTAGAGAGTTAATTCCGAGGTTCGGGTTTCCAGTCTCCTCGGAATCAGATAGAGGAAGTCACTTTAATAATGAAGTTGTGAGGAGGTGCAGGCATGGTTGGATGAGGGGCGGCCACAGCGAAACAGTCAACGCAGGGAAAGAGGGCTGGAGAGACACTCGGGATCGTATGTCCGGATCTTCCGGTGGAGCCGAAGGACTGGAGCGGCGGGAGACACGACATCGGCGATCACGATCGTTAAGCCCAGCGGCCTCAGAGACTGGTGGAAAATGAGACTTGTTGCACGAACTTGGGGTTGGACGCACTGTCGGCTGCACCACGTAATGTATAGAGAAGTACCTGCGTAATGGGTCTTTTCGTTCGCCATGTGGGGTGGCTACGTGAACTGTGATATTGTTTTTGCAAAGGAACGATATTGGACTCAGGCAGGGTAGCGGCCCTGGGGAGATCTAGGGTGGTGACCCTTGGCAGCCCCCTTTTGATTGAGTTTTTTGTGTGTTTTTGGGGCGACAGGCGCTCTGCTAGTTGGGGATGTGGGTAGTTCTAGGCCTACGAAGCAGGGAGGGGGGTTGTAAGTAACGGGGTTTCGTCTCCGCAGTTTTAGTTTGCATGCTTCAGAATACTATTGCCATCTGGCGAGACCTGGGTCTCAGGATAGGGGGATCCCGGTCGATAGTTAGCGTGGTTTTTTGTCAAATGTTGATGCTTTCAATGCTTCCTATTGTATATAAATGCGGGTTGGATGGTGGAGGGCGGCACGGGTGGTATAAGGGGGGCGATGGGGGACTGCACACTTCCCAGATGAGTACACACCGGGCTAAGCGACTCAAGGTGTTATCGTGGAATGTGAACGGTCTGGGGGACAAGATTAAGCGAACTATGGTTCTTCAATATTTACATAGGCACTCCCCAGACATAGTGCTCCTCCAAGAGACGCACTTGAAAGGTAACAATTATTTAGCCCTAAATCGGTTTGGCTACACCCTGCTGGCCCATTCCGGGTTCACTTCTGGCTCAAGGGGAACGGCGATTCTGTCCAAAAACTCCCTACCACTGGTAACCAACCGCACGTGGTGCGATCACATGGGATGATACGTAGCAATCACAGGGATGTGGGAAGGTCTTACCCTGAATATCTGTTCTGTATATATACCGCCTAGGATGCACGGGGTGACATTTCCTGACCTTAGTAAGCTCCTGTTAGACATGCCTTTGGGTACCTTGATTATGGGGGGAGACATGAATGAGACGATGTCACAGGAACTAGACAAAGACACTCTATCGCGCAGGACCCCGGGGACACAGCCATTGAATGCGTTTGTGAATGCAATGGGGCTAGTAGACCTATGGAGAGCACACAATCCTGATACTCGACACTACACCCATATCTCTGCGGCACACGGCAGCGGTTCTCGCTTAGACTATATTTTTACGCACACGATTTCGGCTGGTCTGTTCCGAGCCGGAAGCCACAGGGCTCGAGGCATATCGGACCACTCCCCTGTGGAGGTATGGCATTGGGGCCCCGAGAGAGTGTGGTCGGTGCCCCCACGCTTAGACCCATATTTATTCAGGGACCGTGAGTTCCAGGACAAGTTTCAGGAACGATCGAAGCAATATTTTGCCGAGAATGTTGGGACTGTACAGTCTCACTGCGTGCTGTGGGAAGCATACAAGGCGGTATCAAGAGATTTTGTGCAAGCAGAAGTGGGGGCCAGCCGCAAGGAGAAACGGGCGCAATGTGATAATCTGGAACGAGAGATATTGTTACTTGAGACGGCGCAGAGCGCAGACTCGGGGGGGCGAGGCAGGGCGTAAACACGCGATCCAGCTTAAACAGAAGGAGCTCAGGGATATCGGAGAAAATCTGGCACATGCGATAGCGACACAGCGGCGTCTGTATGACCTTGGGGATAAAGCTAATAAGGTTATTGCGTGGCTGGAAAGGAGAGACAGAAGTCGGAATTGGATCCCAGGCATACAACCCACGGAGGGCGCGTCACGACTGGTAGGGGCAGATATCGCGGAGGCCTTTGTACAGTATTATGAGGGGATATACCAGTCACAGACTGGGAGAGGGGAAGAGGACTGTACTGAGTTTCTCAGGGATATAGCGTTGCCTACGCTTGGTCCGGAAGAGCGAGAAACAGCGGACTCTGACCTGACTGTTGAAGAAGTTGAAGGGGCAATAGGGGATCTGCAGGCAGGGAAGGCGCCGGGCCCCAATGGATTCCCGGCAGAATCATTCAAATGTGTGGCGGGGACGGTCGCCCCATTTATGTTGGGTATGTTCAACGACGCACAGGTAGCAGGCCAACTGCCGGAAGATCTAAGAACGGCGACCATAGTTGTGATTCATAAAAAGGGCAAGCCACAGGAGCTTTGCAGCTCCTACAGACCGATCTCATTAATTAACTTAGAGGCCAAGGTGCTAGCAAAGGTCTTGGCAAACAGGTTAAGCCCGATCATTCAATCCCTGATCCACCCGGACCAGTCTGGCTTTATGCTCCATAGGAGCACTAGGCTCAATCTCCGGCGCCTCTATGGCGTGATGCATGTGGTATCCCAACACCCGGAAGTACCGGCCGCACTCCTGTCCCTTGACGCCCATATGGCGTTCGACAGTATCGAATGGGAATACTTGTTCGCTGTTTTGACCAAACTGGGCTTTTGGCCGAAATTCTGGGCATGGGTTCGGCTCCTATATACGGCACCGCTGGCGCGGGTCAGAGTGAACGGGACGGTGTCTAGGGTTTTCGAGCTACACAGGGGCACGCAGCAGTGCTGTCCGCTCTCCCCGATTCTTTTCGCGCTTGCGCTTGAGCCGCTGGCCTCCTGGGTGCGGGGCGACCCGCTGGTGAGGGGCATTGACACAGGGGGTGGATGGGAGGAGCGCATCTCCCTCTACGCCGATGATGTCCTACTCTATGCACACCGCCCCAGACAAACATTCCATAGACTTATCCACATTTTAAGGTCTTTCGGAGAGCACTCCGGGTACCGCATCAACTGGGGAAAGTCCTTAGTGTTCTCGCTGGCGGGAGCACTTCCGGTGTTGACATCCACATGTAAGGATCTGATACATAAGGAGACTTTTAAGTACCTGGGTATATGGATCACTAAATCCAAAGCGGACTTTCTGCATCTGAATGTCTATGCACAACTGGTTAGACTGAAGGGAGATGTGGCCCACTGGCGAAGTCTGTCGGTTTCGCTCATGGGACGCGCTGTCCTGGTCAAAATGATGGCCCTGCCGCGCCTACTGTATGCATTACAGAATACTCCCTTTCTGGTCCCTGAGAGTTTTTTCCGTGCACTGGAGGCAGAGCAGCGCACACTGCTGTGGGGGGGGGGGACCAGAATTGCCCTACGAAAGCTCCAACTGGGGGTATATGAGGGAGGACTGGTGGTACCGGACCTCAGAAAGTATTATTGGGCGACACAGCTTGTCAACATTAATGGGTGGGTTTTCTCCTCTACCGAGGAACCAGCGTATCGGGAGGACTGTATGGCCCTGGGGAGGGGCAGCTATCTCTCGGCCCTTTACAAGAAACGAAGGGGCAACTCAACCCTCCCAACTCACACGGAGGCAGTGGTTACAGTGTGGCGGAAAGCGACCAAGATGACGGGGTGGGAAGCCAAACTCACGGAGCAAACCCCATTATGGGTAGGGGATTTTATGACGGAAACTGCGCACTTAGGGGGCTTCCGTGGATGGAGTAACATTGGTATAGATCTCCTGGGCGATGTTTGGAAAAAGGGGAAGATGCTAGACTTTGCCGCCATGCAATTGGAATATCAGATGGGGAGGGGGAATTTTTGCGATACTTACAGCTACGACATGCATTACACTGCCATTTGAAGGAGGGGGACCAATTGCCAGAGTATGCTCCACTAAAAGATAGGCTTCTGCTCGATCCCATGATCGATAAGGCCATTTCACTCACGTACAAAAAACTGATAAATAACACCCCGGACCCCCTGGGGCCATTACGAGAGGCATGGGAGTCAGATCTTGGCCTCCTCGAGGATGGCGACTGGGCAGAGGCGCTACAAAACCCCAGAGAAATAGCGATAAGGGCAAGATTTTGCTTAGTTCAGCTCCGAATTCTTCATCGGTCATACGTCCCTAGGACAGTGCAGTATCGCATTGGTTATTGTGGGTCCGACAAATGTATGCGGGGATGTGATGAGTCCGGGACATTCTTTCACATCCTGTGGGCGTGTCATAGGATACAAAGGTACTGGGAGAACGTAGCCCAGGTGATGTCTGAGGTAGTGGGTACCACGGTCCCGGTGGACGCTAGGTGGCATATCTTAGGAGTGACTGGGGATGTGGTATGGCCCAAATGGGCCACAGTCTGGCTCGCATTAGCGGGTGTGGTGGCAAAGCGAAACATTGCTCGACTATGGGGTGCTGGTGAGGTCCCATCGGTGGAGGGCTGGAAAAAGGATCTAGACTGGTGTCAAAGGGCGGAACACACTGTGTACCAGAGTAGAGGGTGCCTACGGAAATGGGAGAAGATCTGGGTGGCCTGGATGGCCTACAGGGGGGATTTGTTGACTGATTGAGGGGCACCAACAATCAGAGTGCAAGTGGTTATTGGGTCAACAGAGTTCGCCTTGGGGACAACATGGAATTGCGGGAACTGTACATTGTGAACACTGCTATGTTCTTGGGTGCACTGATCCACTGATGAATATACTGTACCATCATTATGGAAGCATTTTGTTTTTGTTAATAAAAAGATGTTTTAATAAAAAATAAAAATAATGAAGTGGTGCAAATACTTTGCACTGCTTTACAAATTGAGCAAAAATTGCATTGTGCTTATCGACCCGAAGCATCAGGTGTGGTCGAACAAGTAAATGGCACAATAAAATCACGATTAGCAAAGGTTTGTGCTTCGACCTCACTGAAATGGCCTGATGCATTACCACTGGTGTTGATGAGTTTGAGAAGTATCCCAGACAGAAGAAAAGGACTATCCCCACATGAAATAATTATGGGGAGGGCTATGAGACAGCCTACAGTCCCAGCAAATCAGCTTGTGAACATATCTGATGATTTAGTGCTCGATTATTGTAAAGGATTGGCTGACGTAGTGCGTCCTGAGTCTCACCAGGTTGGAGAAGTCGCTACTACTGTTCAACAGGAGCAGTCACATAACCTGTGCCCAGGTGATTGGGTGCTTGTTAAAAAACACGTGAGAAAATCCTGTTTGGAACCTTGTCGGCGTGGGCCATACTAAGTGATTCTCGTGACAACAACTGCAGTTAAATGTGGTGGTCTACCTAATTGGGTGCATGCAGCACACACTCGTCGAGTCCCATGTCCACTTGAAAGTACAGAGTCAGTTGAAGGTGAACAAAGACAGCTTTAACAGACTGAGCATCAAGTAGATTGGGCGTCAGCTACTGGGTCTCGTAACACTGTTAAAAATGAAAAAAAGAGTTAATCCCTGAACAAACTGAGCAAAATTCTGAAAAAAAAGAAATAGACAGTGTTCCAGAAAAACGAGTGCGAAGAGGTGACCAATGGCCTGGGAGAACTGAACAGTTGAAAGATACTTTGGCTAAAAGAATCCCAAACACTGTAATAGACGTCTCCAGTCAATCTGAACAAAGTGATACAGACAGAGAAGAAATTGCATTACGCAGAATGCAGATTGGACATATCTGGCTGCCACAAGTGACTGGGAAAAAGAATTAAATCGCTTATTGTTTCAAAGACAACTCATCATATGAGCCACCCTAAATGAACTGTGCGTAAGTAAAGAGGGTGCTTAAAAAAAAGAAGAAAAAAAAGAGGAAGTTGAAGAAGTGGCCAGACGCTGGAAAAAATGGTTGCTCGAATACGTAAACCTTGCTAATCTAGTCTCATTGATATTATTCTCCAAGAAAAATTAATCATTCTGAGACTGAAAATCCAATTCCAAATAGGTTTGTTTTACCTAGACGTAGGCGTTTAGGTATTTGCTTTATATGTATTTTTGTTTTAATACATGTCTTGTTAGTGTCTATATTAATTGTGCGTCATTTTGTTTATCATGTTGAGTCTACTAATGGATGTGTGTGCACGACTACTGAATTAACAAAAGTCCTTGGAGAAAATATAAATATAAAAAACTAACAGGAAATTACTTACACCAAGATAGATCAATTGATGACTTTTCGTTAAATGTTTTTACTAAACTCTTGTATGAGTATGTTGGATGCAAGAGATTGTTATGTGTGCATTCAATTACCAATATCCGTTTCTGAAGGGGTGACTTATGATCTTCCTTTAACATATGGTATATTGTGTAGTGCACTAACCAGTTTATTCTATGGCAAGGAGCAATTTCAATATTTTTACTCAAATTTTGATTTAGTTTTTTCAGAAGTTCCTATTAAAGGTCCTATTAAAAAAGAACATGAATATAGTGACTACTGCGAAAAATGCTGAAATAATGGGTGCATTTTTTCATACTACTAAGCCTATAGATACTGTATACCCGCATAGAAATAATTTGACTTGCATTCTGAGTAGTGTAGAGATAGAATTTATTAATTCCATAGAAGAAAGACGTAGAGAAATAAAAAGAAAAGCTGCAGAACAGAAAAATAGAGAACCTCCTTGGGCTCAAAAGGAGGGTGATTACAAGAAAGGTGAGACTTATGCTGCAATGACTCTGGATTGGCATCATAAGGGAAATCTTTGCTTATTAAGACAAAAGACTGAATATAATAATAAATTAATTAGCTCCAGTGAATGTGAACACACCTTCCTGATTACGGGGGTTGGGGATTAAGATCCAGTTTTTCCAGGAGTGTATTTTGTGTGTGGTAAGAATGCTTATTATAAATTGCCTGAACATTGGTATGGATGCTGTTATATGGGAATTGTCTTTCCAAAAATATATCATGTGGATGATCATCCTGGAACCAATGAGAAGAAACTAACACGGACTAAAAGGGGAATAAGTGCTGCAGAAATTGTGGGTGATATATTTGGTGCAATAATACCTTCAGTGGGAGTGATTTTTAATTCACATAAAATTAGAAAATTGTCTACAGTGGTTGATCGTATATCAATGGATACCGCTGGTGGGTTTTTAGTGAATGATATTGAAATGGTTGCGATTAGACCAATGGTTTTGCAGAACCGGCTTGCACTTGATGTATTATTGGCAAAAGAGGGCAGAGTCTGTCGCATGCTGAAAATACAACAATGTTGCACTTAATTCCCTGACAAACGTAGAGATTTGCAGGGATATATTGGTAACATTACTAACCTGAGTAATGATTTAGGTGAACTAAAAGTTGACGGTGCATGGGAGAAACTTGGTAAGGATTTTTCTTCAGTGGGAAATTGGCTTGCAGCATTGGGTAATAGCATAGTGGGCCAAATATTAACACCATTAATGGCTGTTGCTGTTGGCATAATAATCATAGTATTGATATACAGATGTTATAAACGCAAAGTAGAAACAAAACAAAGTAGAGGTAGGAAAAGAAAAAAGACTGAAAGGGTACTTATTATGAAGTAATGAAAGATGTAGAGGGTGTTAGGCTAAAACAGATGAAAACAAGTGCATTTTAAGATAATCAGATTGTAATCAGATTATTAGAGATTGTGTGATGGCTATATTCGCCATCAGTTGGGGGATTGATGGAGCATGATTATTTTTAATTGTCTTGCTCGATCAAATCTGCTCATTGGGTGTGATACTAATACCTACTTAAGAAACATGACTAACAGAGTGTCTTGTGAAAACACGTGAAAGTTTAAAACTGCATCGTAAAAGCATGCAGAAGTGTCATGAACTGCTTTGAATTGAGTCATTCACAACAGAGAGAAAACTTACTAATGTGCTATGATAATAATGCGAAAAGTAATAATGCAATTCAAAGTTTAGCAAATTAGGATTATGAAAACGTTTAAGTAAAATGATTTTTGCTCAGGTTTTCTGTGACATGTAATTTTAAGGGATGTGCTTGCTTGCATTATTATGAATCGTAATTAGACTATGCTTAAAGTTTAATGAAAATTATGTTTCTTATATCGTTTCTTATGAATTCTTTATTTCTCTAAACGTTTTAAATATTAGCGTGATTATTCATTAGAAAATGATGATTTTGTAGTTTCCCATGTAGGCCTCGAAATTCAGAATGTATTTAGTTTTCATTATTTCTTTCAGATAGACTAGAAATGCTGACCTGATTGCATTGTAGCTATGAGTATTATCGCTGGAGTTTCTTTCCTGCAGTTTGATTAATGGACATTTTCTCTGTGACTAGAAAACTGTAACAACCTTGTTGCAAGCTTAGAGGAAAGCATGTGGAGCGGACATGAATGGGTTGCAAATGTATTTTCCTATTTCCGAAGGGCAGTGATATTGAACATTCTTAGAGAAGAGTGAACACTGTACAAAAGGTATTACATATGGGTTCTGGACGATTTGGGTTAGAAAACGATCACACCACGGTGGCACCATGGATTTTGACCAATGGAAATCATGCAAGCTGCGAAAAAGTTGTGTTGTGGGCAGGAACTGATAATGTCGGAAGGTATAATTACTCCATGGGAAAAGGACGTGTGAGGCTAGTTTCCTTGCAAATCCTGAGCTTGACATGCTGTCAGTTTGAACTCTGAATTCCCTGAACTGAACTCTCCTGACTACCTCTGTACTTTACCGGCTGGTGAAGTCAAGCAGGTCGAATCTTTCAGCTGAAGAACTAATGACTCCGGCTATTGTACGCTGTACTCTAGCATTCTTTCAGGTTCATCTTGTGACTTAGTTCTGAATAATCTACAACAGATTTTAGTTTGTATGATTCCGAATTGCATAGTGTTTGCTATGTGTTTTTTCTCTCTCTCGCTCTCTCCCCTCACACATGATGTTATTTGATGATGTATTGTGCTCTAAGCTGTGATATATTGTGATTTTACCTGTATACAAATGAATTACTGATATTAAATGATTCTAATGTATTATTGTGCTCTGACCATTCATCTTGAAGTTTAGATAAAGGTTTTTGAAGACTATTCTAAGTGTTTGTCCCTACTTATTGATATTATTGATATTGTGTTAATATTGTTAATAGATAGGCACTTATTTATTACAGGTCCTCATGAAGGAGTGGCTTACCGTCTCTTGTTATCTGAGTCCCTATTAGCTCTTACATAGATCTATTAGAGGACCTTTATTGATTATGTTTTATTGTAGAGTTTCTATGGGCCAAACTCTGTGTTATTGTGAATTGTGTTGCTAAGAATGGTGTTCTTGGTGTGGTGGGTTGCTCATGTCTGAGCCCACAAATTTTACACACGCTTTCTCTGGATCACCACTCAGATAGCCACAGCAGATTCAAATTCTTGAGACAAAACAATATAAGAGGGCGAACGGAAGACAAGATTATGTTAGTCTCTGTGTATTTCATATAATATAGATTTCCTATCCATAAAGGGAAACATCTGTATTTTATAGCCATGTCCGGAGGCGAACATTATGAAAAATCAAAGCCAAGCTTGTAACACTTTTCAAAACTTCACTTGAGGATGGTCTTAAGTAGAAAAAGCAAAAAAGTTAAGATTGTGACCAATCCATTGACTTCATGATGTCCTACAATCTACCTCCCAATATGAATGCTACAGAGGCTACTGCTTCCAAAACAGAATGTCCTTCAAACTTACTTGGATCAACACTTCAATCAATCAATTGGCTTGCAGAGCGCAACAACTCACCCGTAGGGGTCTCCAGGCGCTGAGAGGGGATGGGGGGGAGGGGAGGGAGGAAGAGAACTGCTGGTCGGTCGAAGGTGCTTAGGTTCAGTCAAAGAGCCAGGTCTTGAGGTCCTTCCTGAATTGAGGCAGTGACGGTGAATGCCTGAGGTAGAGAGGGAGGGAGTTCCAGGTCTTTGCTGTGAGGTAGCAGAAAGATCTTTCTCTGGCCGTGGTCTTGAGGATATGTGGGACGGTAGCCAGGGCCAGTTGGGCGGAGCGGAGGTCTCTGGTGGGTGCGTGGAATGCGAGGCGGTGGTTAAGGTACGCAGGTCCCACATCGTGTTGGGCTTTGTAGGGATGTGTGAGGGGCTTGAAAGTGACTCTTTTGCTGACTGGGACCCAGTGTAGGTCTCTCAGGTGGCTGTTTATGTGGCTGCGGCGGGGGATGTTGAGAATAAGTCTGGCAGAGGCGTTCTGAAAGTTCTGCAGTTTCTCGAGGAGTTTCCCGGTGATGCCGGTGTACAGTGCATTGCCGTAGTCGATTCTGATGCTGATGAGTGCGTAGGTGACCGTCTTTCTGGGCTCGTGGGGATCCACTTGAAGATCTTTCAGAGCAGGCCTAGCGTGTGGAAACAGTACGATGAGACGGCGTTGATTTGGCGGCTCATGGTGAGTGAGGAGTCCAGGATGATGCTGAGGTTTCGTGCATGGTCTGTGGGTGTGGGGGGTGGTTCCAAGTGCTGCAGGCCACCAGGAGTCATCCCAGGTGGAGGGGGTGGAGCCCATGATGAGGACTTCGGTGTTCTCTGATTTGAGCTCGAGGCAGCTGTTCTTCATCCAGGTGGAGACAGCCTTCATCCCATCGCGGAAGTTGCTCTTGGCGGGGTTCATTGGTGAGGGAGAGAATCGGCTGGGTGTCGTCAGCGTAGGAGACTATGTTGAGTCTGTGGTTCCTGACGATGTCTGTGAGAGGAGCATGTAGGTGTTGAAGAGAGAAGGGCTCAGGGAGGAGCCCTGAGGCACTCCACAGCTGATCTCTGTGGGGTCAGAGTGGAACGGTGGTAGTCTAACTCTCTGTGCTAGGCCGGTGAGGAAGGAGTGGATCCATTCCAGGGCTTTGTCGCGGATGCCGCGTCATGGAGTCTTGTGCATAGGGTGCGGTGAGAGACAGTATCAAATGGGGCGAAGAGGTCCAGAAGGATGAGGGCTGCAGTTTTGCCTCATGCGAGGAGGGTGCGGACATCTGTCGTGGCGAGGAGCACGGTCGCAGTGCTGTGGTTGCTTCGGAATCCGGATTGGGAGAGGTCCGGGATGTGGTTTGCTTCGATTAACTCAGAGTTGGGCGTGGATGGCCTTCTCAATGACCTTGGCTGGGAAGGGGAGAAGAGAGATGCCATAGATATTAACACATAGCCAATGAGCCAAACTGGGTGCTTTAAAGTGACCTCAGAAAGCAACTAAATGTTGAGGAATTCGATCTCACGGTCAATGGTCTGGTTTTCATAAGCATGTGTGTAGGAAAAAGCACATGGTGGTTAGGATGGGCTAAATACACAATGGGAATAGACTTATTTTCACTCAGGAGAAAGAACCAATGCCAAAACACCAAAAGGTCCTAATGTCCAAGCAATTTTTGCAGCTGATCAGGTGAAGGAGCATTGTTGTTTTAAGGCTGGGGTGCTTTAAGTCTACACATTTATTTCCCAGTCAACCAGAAGAGTGAGCACCAGGTTAACAGGCACAGGGAAGTAAATCATATTGTAGATATTTTTTTTTAACATGAATTCTCTCCAAGAGGCTGCAAACAATAGGCTTTCTGTCAACAGCTAAACTCTCAATGGGTGCATGGTTTGCATATATAAGGGAAAAAAGAAAGCCAACAGTGTTCACTTTAGCGTCCTACAGTGGACTCAGACCCCATTCTAAACATTTTCCATCTGATTGGTCTGCCGTAAAATCCTCTAAAGGCCCAAAGAGCTTTAAAAGATCAGACCATGATTCTCAACTTGGTAAAACATCACGTGACCCAAGGACCACCCAAAGGGAAGTTGATGAGGCCAAGGGGGCTCATAACAGAGCAAGGAAAGAGGAGAAGCACTTGAGGTGTAACTGCGTGAATCAGCCTTCTCCTCACAAGTCATCACTTAGGAGGTGAAGGCTGTCCATCTGGCAGTGGTTCTGCACCAGACACAGATTCACAATGTAGAGAGCCAAGATGAAGGTTGTTAGATGTATTCTTTCGTTTTCTTTTCTTCCTTTTTTCTTGCTCCTATGTTTTTCTCAGTATGTTTGGTCAATTCCGTTGTACGCTGTTCTCTTTATGTGATGTATTTTTTAAATTCTGAATATATTTTATATAGTAAGTTTACATTTGATTCAATACATAGACATTCATTGTTGTAGTGGGATGTTTTTGATGTTTCAAAATAAGGTCTTTATACTTAATGCAAAAGCTGTTAAGTGCAAAGACTCTTGGGAAACAACATTTTTCCAATAGGTTAATGCATTAAATATAATCCTTTAAACACCTTAATAAAAAAAAAAAATGTTTAAACTAGTGATTGATCAGTCCCTCTCGTCATTTTTCCCCTTTAGGAAATTGGTGCTGATAAACCCAGTATTGGTGAAGAAAACCTTAGACCCAATGAAGTTTTCGCGATAATCATGCAAAGTACTGCAGTGTCTAGTAAACTCAAAGATCTAAAACAATACCTGCCTAGTAGTGTGCAAGGGGCACTCAGTGGGCACCGATTATTGCAATAGAAGAAAGGTCTGGACCTAGCTCGTGCAGCTTTACCACGGGTGCAAAATGCAGCATCATAATTGTCTGAAAAACCTCCGGGGAGAGAACGGAGTTGTTAGCATGAAAGGATCTCCACAAGGAAGAAACAAAAGTGGAATAACTGCTGGTCATCAGGAAAGCACACTCTGTTTGCCATGAAAACAAAGCCATTGGTGCAAATAACCACTCTCCAAAATTTAGAAATTTCTTTCAGAAACTATTCTTAAAGAGTACACCGTTGGCATTAACACCATTCTTGATTGGGATTAATTGGTTGGAAATAGAATTTATGAGTGATCTATATTAAAATGCATCTACTGTGCCAGCTGAAGAGAGTTGTGTTAGCGCTGGCCAAGAGATGAACTCCCCATTTAAGCCATTTCCACATCAGTTCTAAGTTAAGAGAAGAGCCACTCAAGGTTTCATGCTTTGATAAAGGACCCATAAGACCTAACAACCAGCCCGGGCATATTTAAGGGCCCATGCCAGAAAGGCAACAACACCTATTCAGAGTACTCCTACACTCCTCCCCTTTGCTGCAAACCGCAATGTATGCCGCCACCATTGTTGACAGCAGAAATGGCTGGCTGTGCCCAAACTCCTGCTTTTGACTGCACTCTTACCGCATTGCGGTCGATCCGAGCAGCTCCTGTGGGATGTCCACACCTAATCGATGCCCTCCTACCCAGTACTGGCAACAATGGACACAGTAAGTTCTACACTGACTAAAATAACAGACACTCATAAATCAATCTGATTTATTATCCGACCAAGTAGTATAATTTGGAGAAATTTAATCGGATTTAAAGGTCATGGGAGAGGCTCAAAAACAATGGTTGGAACTGGGTAACTTCATTGAGAATTACTCATTCAAACTCAAATACTTTTTGCAAATTGATGACATACTTGATCAGGTACAATTACTACCACTTACAATAATATCATACATACAGAAAGACGAAGGTGAAAACTTAAATAAAGAGCTGGGGATATCAAGTATATGTAATAAATTGCTATTAGAAGATCATTCCACAGATGCTATAACGATGCTCGTTGAAATGATTAATTTCAAACACGCTTGACAAATTGCTATCGGAACCTCACAAAAAAAGGTATCTATGATAGCAAAGGATCTCTCCCATTTACAACCTCAAAATGTATCACCTGTATCATTAGACCAAAGCAGAAAATGAGGGATTAAGCAAGACAGTATTTGTTTTATATGACAATTTTTTAAGGAAGCTACAAATAGTTTTAATGGTGAACAGGACATGCTAGATTTAACACAAAAAACTCACAATTATGACACTTAGCTTCACAAGCACCACAAAGTCATGCTAAGCAATGCATCACCGAAACGGCCAACTTTGTGTCATCATGCCACTATACGTAAAGGTCACCCTTTTGCACAAATGTCAATGTCTCAGTCGTAGTAGCTGTGCTTTATGGCAGCAAAATTGCTCCAAATCAGCAAGTCATCGTGCTAAAGAGTAGAGTAATGGTGAGTCTGCATAACTATGTAGACTGGATCTCCGTTAGGTGACATGGCAAGGGAATAAAGACCATTGCACCAAAAATAAGAAGAAAAAAATTCAAGTGTGCTCCGAGCTGCCATCTCATTTTTACAGCCAATGCCTTTCTGTTCAGCATTCTCTGTAAAGAATCACACAGAAAGTAAGCCCAATAGAATTATGCGCTTATGAGCCTGTGGCGTTTTACGCATAATTATTCATTTGCCACATAATCCATCTAGGTAATTAGGTAAAGGGTAAGAGCATGTGCATATATGGTTTCTAAGGACACATATGGCAATTTTTCATAGAGGTATTCTATTCAGTAACTCTTGTGTGAGGCTTGGTCCTGTACTGGTTATTGCACAGTGGTGTGTCAAAGACTTGTAAATATGGGCACAAAAATAGTCTGATGACTTTGCATGCTCCTTTAAGGTTTAGGTTCAGCATGTTTTTCACGTGGCAGGTGCCAGCATGCAGGTGACACAGGCATCCTTCTGTGAGGCAAAGCTCCTGTGAACACACAGCAGCAGTTGGCAGCAGCCTCCTGTGAACAATTTAGGGCGCCAGCACTTTATCTTTTTTAACAAATTAAACACCGCCTTTTAGCACCCAACTCCAAATGAGGACCCAAGACTCCTCCTCAATTACATATAAATGAAAAAAGTGGAAAAGTAAGGGTGAGACAAAAGTAGGGGGTTTATGATGAAAATAACTCATCTGCGTGTAAAATAAGACTTTCAAATCATTTTGGGGCTAAATAGCCCTGTAGAGTGTAAAGATAAGAGCGCACCATAGGTAGGTAAGTACCAGATTTATTGGAGATGAAGCGTGTGGCACCCTAACGCCATCAGTACAGACTCCAACTGCCATCACCCCCAACATTCTAGAACTTCTGTCAATATCTGGTTACCTGGAAACAGGTAACCTAGATACCACACATGCCCCCCTTGTACTAATACAAAACCAATAAACCCAACTCAATTTTTTTTTTTAAATCAATGTGGTAAATATTAGTGAAGAATAGAACATTATGCCCCCTTCGTGATAATAGACAACTAAATAATTAAAAACTATAATAGAAAACAAAGTGCGGTAACATCAATGAAATAATATATTACAGCAGAATTAACAATGCAATAATCATTTGCGGGATGAGTGTAACATTAGAGCAGATTGTACTACCCCATTACAAAATGTTGATATTTTTTCGGCAATGCGATTGATCTACCAGCCCGAGTAGATACATTGGTAATACTAGGTTTAGCATTACCAGAATCAGCATTACTTAAATAAGGCTCCACTTCAGTAGTACCCAACTCTCTGCTGTTTACTCATCCTGACTCTGAGACTACTCATGGCACGAACATCATCGTCACACAACCACTTATATGGTGGTACACTTCCCTGGTTTCCTCTGTCATGTTCCCACTTGAATACTTTGTTACATCTTGACATCCTGCTGAAATGCCAAATCTTTTTAGGACTTAACAATGCTTATTTTGAATAAACTTCCTTCACTAGAAGAGGTTCTGAAGATTTACTGACACCTTTCTTAGTTTTGGATCCCAACTTTACTCTCATCCAGTCACCTGGCACCAAATGCGCCTTTTATTCCATGTTTCCTGTTGAAATATTCCTTGTACACCCTTTGTGCTTTTAGCAAATTACCCTTAACCACAGTGGTGGACCATTTACTGCACAATTTTATGTCCATACAGGTGGCAGTGTCCTTAGAATAGGGTTCCCTACCCTACAGAATCCTGAGGGGACTGTAACCAGTCAAGGTTGGTATGATTCTGTAGGCACATATTGTGCCTCTCAATTCCTTCTCCCAATTTTGACCAGCATTGATGGCAGCTTGCACACTACCCATTATCACTCTATTAAACAGTTCATCGATTCAATTGCCTGCGGGATGATAAACTGGTGTACGCTTTCCTTCTATTCCATTCCTGGATAAAAACTTCACAAACCTTTCTGCTGTAAATTGTGGCCCATTATCACTTAACACGGATTTAGGGATTCCTTCTCTTAAAAATACCTTCTTTAGGAAGGAACTTATAGCATTGCCATCTACAGTGTCATACACTTCACAGTCTAGCCATTAAGAGTAATGGCCCATGAGGAGGACAATCACATGTTTAGGTCCCCCCCCCCCCACCTCCACAATGCATCCAAAATATGTCCTAGTCCATCAACACTCAAATCTGCCCATGGGTGTTTTGGACATTTCTTATCCCCTGGGGGGAATTCTGCCAGAAGAAGGAATGACCTGCCTTCATCCTTAGAAGCTGGCGCAGGCGCCTTCCTCAAAGACTCAATGTCTTTCTTCCGAGAAATACACTCTATGCCCCAGCTATGTTACTGACCTTAAGGCAAACTTGCACTTCTTCAATTTAGCAGCAAGTCCTTTTGCAGCTAATTTACCTAAAACAAGTTTTAGTCTGTACTCATGCTCTTGTCTGTCCCTGCCCATCACCAGTATGTCATCCTGGAAATATGTCACCCCTTCTATATCTCTGAATAACTTGCACACTAAACACTGAAATACTGCAGCTGCTGATACTAAGCCAAAGGCCATGCGTACAAACCAATAACATCCAAATGAATGATGTCAAACTCTTACTGGATGGATGTAATGGAACCTCGTGATAGGCAGAGGACAGATCAATTGTAGAGAACCAATAAACTCCCCTGGTTTCAGCCAAAAGTTTGTCAACCCTGGGCGGCAAAAATTTGTCCACTATAATATTTTTGTTAAGGTCTCTCAGATCAAAGCAATCTTACATGACCATTAGACTTACGAGACACAGCTAAAGGTGCTTACCATTCTGCACTCTCCACAACTTTCATAATTCCATTTTCCTCCAGTTTGTCCAACTCTTCCATTACACTTGCTTTCACACTTACAGGTATGTTTCTGACTTTCTGACAAACAGGCAGAGCACGTTCCTCAAGCATAATGTTGAGTACAAAACCACCTAATCTTCCCACACTCCCTGAAAACACACTGGGAAACTTTTTTTTATCAGTTCATCCTCCATAGAAGATACGGGTTCTCAAAGCAACAAAACCTGGTCTTTGCTGTTGGGATCTAACATAATACCTAAGACTCCTTGATCCGTCCATCCAAGAACAGAAGGCCCCTTTTCTACTATATATAGCTTTCCTTGGGATTTCCTTCCTTTGAATTTAAATGTGGCAGATCTATATCCAACCATAGGGATTTCTTCACCTGTGAAAGTAACTGGGTACATATCAGGAGGGGTCAGGTGGTCACCTAATACACTTTCAAACTTGTCTTTCCACACAGAACACTGCACTATAGTGTAGGGCAGGTGTCTCTAACCAGTCGACTGCCAGCTAACAGTAGCTCCCAGACCCCTTCAATGTAGCTTGCAGCCTTGTGTTCATTTTTAAATAAGCACAGGGTCCAATTTTTCTTTCAACATTAAGGGAAGGTTGTGTTTACTTTACATTATTATCCTCAGACTGCAGATAGCAGAGCCTGATAATGAGCAGTGCTCAGTCGATTTATGGGAAGCAGGATCACAGAGGTGAAGAACTGAAGTATTCAACTCTTAAATAAAAGTCCTTGTCCAATCAATATTGGAGTGTGAGAACAAAATGATGTTTCTGAATGCTTTTAAATGAAAGACATTTAAAATGAAATGTTACCTTAATGATTAATTCTTCATTTTAACACTCTCCCATTTCAAAGTGACGCATTTACAAGCAGCTGTGCCATATTTATAACTGAAAAATAGTAAAACAAAAATTCAAATGGGAGAAATTTAAAGTGAAGAAAACTTTTTCTATTAAAACATTAAGTATTAGTGCTTTTCTCCTTTTTAGGTCTCGCCTGAGCCAGCGCATGCGCTGCTCTGGCGAGAGTTTTAGTAAGCGGGTTTTGAAAGTGCAAACAGTGGCTTTTGCTGGCGACCAGCTTGCGTTCACGCGAGCGTGCACGCGCGATCAGGCGCCATATGGCTTCCCTCGCCATCTGGACGCTCGCGTGAACACAAGCTGGTCGCCAGCAAAAGCCACTGTTTGCACTTCCAAAACCCGCTTACTCACGATTACTTTCACTTTCACGGCCGCGCGGCCGTGTCAGTTTCACGGCCGCGCGGCCAATGCTGGTTATACTATGCATGTACTGTCTACTGTAAGTTTTCTTCGGTCAATTGCAAAGTTACTAATTGTAATAATGGGCACGATATCTGTCTATTTGTTACTATTGGAAAAAACATTGAAAATATGCAGCGTATAAATACTTGAGCACATTTTGATACGATTTGCATTGTTTATTTATTTTGTTAATTGCACTCTGCACGCCATTCTTTATTTTTGTATTACTTCCAATCGACATTTTTGGTACACACATGAAAGCCACGCCAAGGCTCGAAGCGGTTTCCCGAGTCCCAATGTCGGCAGTTTTGTACTTACACCACATGTCGGCAGTTCTGTACTTAAACTAAGTGAGGACCAAAGTGTTGCGTATTACATGCACAGTGCGGCGCCCTCTCCTGTATACCAGTGCTTGTTTTTCTTACTGTTCCTTTTGTTGGGGTATGTGAAATACGTCTCCGCCAAATGCAGTTTTAATATGCTCCTATTTCTGTTCTTTATTTATTCAAGAACTTAAATATCAATTAAGGTAAAGAGAAAGTATTAGGGCACTAAACATGCACAGGAGTTATATTATAAATTATTTTGTATGTACGGGGATAATAACTATGGAATTTACGAGGTTGCCACTGTTTTCGTGGAGAATGTGCGCTATGTTCTGAACAGCTTTAAAGAGAAGACATTTTTATGTTTACAGGGTTCTTTTCAACATGTTTATTTCACAGACGCTTGTGTGCAATGTGTTCGGTGGCTTTCTTACTATAGTATGCTATAGTGTGTACGTTTGTTTCGGAAGTCCAAATTACTTTTTAACAATTTTGGGAAAGTTGACACTGTTTTTGTAAAGTTTGCTTGTCCCTACCTAATCGCATAGGCAAAAACAAGCATTGGCCTAGCCAATAGGTCTCGCCTTTGGGACCTTAGAAGTGTTTAGTTACCCAGCACAATATCCTTGGTGCAACAACATCAAGTGTTGCATGGCTAAACACTTATAAGGTCCCAACGGAGAGACCTATTGGCTATGCCAATGCTTGTTTAATTAAGCCAACTACATTTTAATGGTTTATGAAACATGTTTAGACACTTAAAATTCCTCCAATTTAAACAAATGTATTCTTCTGTTATAAATATTGCACCATGTCTACAGGCCACTGGGAGCAAGATGCTCGACGTTTGTAAATGTGACACTTGGTAATGGGAGAAAATACAAATGAGTTTTATGGAATCCATGTAAACAAAGTTAACTCTTCAGTTTAAGTTTCTCGATACAGTGCCATATTTATAAGCGAAAAATACAGCCATTATTTTAAGTTGGAAAAATTTTAAGTACAGAAAAATGTTCCATATTCTAACATTTTTGCAAAACATTTTTCTGCACTTTACATTTCTCCCATTTGTGTCATACATGCAACAGGTCCACATATGGCGAAATGTTTGTCCTGTACCATAAGTACTTATGACACAGTCTCTCAGTCACCCATATTCATATATCCTATTCATACGCACACATGTTCACACATCCCGAAAGACCACGCTCTCACTGAAACACATGGCAGCCCTGTCATACTGCCCCTAGTCTAAGTATTTCGTTCAAACCATAGCATCTGAGTCTATGGACATTAGGCTTAAAGTCAATTAAGCTAGGTGTGGGGACATCTGCTAACAATGCGCGAGTTGCTTAGCAGTCAGTAGCTCACAATGATTTTAACTGATTATAAGTAGCTCTCCCTACAGAAAAGGCTGGAGACCCCTTGTGTAGGGTGATCCAGAATCTGCCACCATCAATATGTCTACCCCGCCGATAGTCATAATGCATAAAGGCTTTTTCTTGACAACGTTACTGACATCCAGAACCACATCCTCAATATTAAGGATGCTAGCATCATACTGACTCATACTCTGCATCCTGCTCTTCTTCATTATTCTCCATAACACATTTTACTAAGTCTTTGTTCTTGCCACTTTGTTTTCTACAAACTTTGAAAAAATGTCCGGTGATTCCACAACATGAACACTTTGACTTTATAGCAGGACAACTTTTGTCTCTGGCTAAGTGTCCCCTATTCCCACACCTGAAACACACGGGCATTTTTCATCTATCAGACTTCATTTTATCAATCTGTTTTCAAACAAAATTCTTCACAACTTGCTTCCTATACTTCTTTGCACTCACGCTGCTACCACCGATTTTACACACCGATTCACCATCTACCTCATTTCTTAACACAGCTTTAGCACATCTTTTCGACATCTCTGCTGTCTTGACAATAGCTATAATCTCACTGAGCGGTGCATCACCACACACCCAAAACCGCTCTTGAATACCAGAATTATTTAAAAGCATGACAATATGGTCTCTTATACGTTCGTCATGCAAGGCCCCGAATTTGTACTATATTGCAAATTTTTGAGTGCAACTACATAATCTTCAACAGACTCAGTTTTAGACTGTTTACGTTGGGGAAAAAAATATCTGTCTATGGCTACACAAACCGCTGGTAGGTGGTGATTGCCTAAGTCTTCAAGTGCATTCTTAAATACGTCTGTGTCTGTATCGCTCCTATGTTTTTTTTCCCATCTGGCTGTAAACTCTTAGGCCCTCAGGACCCAAACTATGTAACAATCTTTTTTTCTTCCTTGTAGAAGTAAAATCTTTCTCTTCCTCAACAGCAGCTATATAGTTCATAAAGTAATCTTTCCTAGCTGCCCATTTCATTTGGGGTTCACCAGCTCGAAGAAAAAGAGGCACAGGTCTATATAGGGAGGCCAAAACTTTGCATACTCATTCTTGTTCACTAATAATAAATACCACTTACTAGTTAAATAACAATAATAGCTCCCAACCATAAACCAAATGTTTCTTCAAACAATATTCAATATAAGATGTGCATGAACCAACACTCAATAACAAACTATTATATAGTCCCCATTTAAGTCTTATTTTGCACATTCTAGGGAAATAAACACTTTTCTGAAGTGTGTACGCCACCGAATTTGGATGCACGCACCACACTTACCTCCTCTACACTGTCAATTAATTCACGACTGTAGCTCTAATTACATGGAAAATGAAGGGGTGTGCATGTCAACGCAAACGCACACTATTAGCAATTAAGTGGTGTGGGCATCACCGTCCACTCACACTGCTTGCTGAGGGCAGTGAAGTAATATTAACAATAAAGTGGTGTGCAAATCACCGTAGATACACACTGCTTGCTGGAGCTTGCTTAATGACCAGGGTTTAAGAGGTGCACGTGTCACCGCAGACTTGCGCAACACAACATACAATTTTCCCTGCCCAAGCACTTTTAATTAGTGAAACAGGTGTCTGTGTCACCGCAGACCCACACCAAGCACTAAGAAAAAAGCGCTAAGCCACACAACGCAATCAATTCATATGTTCTGTAACACAGCTTGTGCAGCACATTCTGCTCGCCTTGAGCGCGAGCCTCAGCACGGAACATCGCTGAGCGGGAGCCTCAGTATAGAACAGCGCGAGCCAGATTTCAGTCAAAGTTTATAAGGCACGCACTCACCACTCGGCATCCTTAACTCCACAAAGAACTCCACAACTGAAGCAAGGCTCTACTGATCGCCTTCAACGCCTCTAGGCAACTCTGTCCTCGACCTTCTTCACATCCAGCAATTACACCCACAAAACTCCGCCTGCTCTCCTTGAAGTGGGCATATGGTACTCTCAGCAGCTTGTGTTAAGGCATCCCATCCTCATCGCCAAATTTGTAAAGATGAGAGCACACCATAGGTAGGTAAGTACCAGATTTATTGGAGAGCGGGCGTGTGGCACCCTAACGCCACCAGTACAGACTCCAACTGTCATCACACCCAACAGTCCAGCACTTTGTCAATACCTGGTTACCCGGAAACAGGTAACGTAGATACAAAACAGGGTTAGCAGCATTTACAGACTCTACACAACCTTCAGTTACAACCTTCGCAAAGCACACAGAACTATGAGCCTGAAGAGAATCAAGTGAAGAGGGTTAGCTCGGACACTTTGTTCTTGTGCTGGGAGCAGACAAACCACATGAAGGTATCTGTCGCCAGGCCATTTGTCGCTGGTCATCCTACCAAATCAAAATTTATGAGCAGGTTTTCACCTGACAAGGTCAGTAGCAGGGTGCCAAAAGGGATTGATAGGGAGCAGAGAGGCATATAATTGGAAGAGCCTGTGGGTTGGGGCCAAACACTGAGACTGCCTCATAGAGAAGTTTCAGGACCTTGGTCTGCTCCTCTGATTTTTTGGAAGGTGAAGTGCTACGATAAAGTGGTGTTTAAAGGAGGAATGTGCTAGGATACCTGGGAGGAGCAGCCGGTCACAAAACCAAACTAGTGGTGAATGCTGGTAAACGTGAAGGCAGTTGTAAGGTTCAGCAGAATATTTCTCCATCTTTTTCCCATCCAGGTTGGCTTGGTTGTCAGTGGCAGGCATCGGTAGACCGAGGTTGGCAGTGTAATGAGGGTATTGGTGAGAATGCAAAGGTGGGAGAAGCGAGGGTTTAGATGCTCTTTCAGTGTCACACTTGCATAAATCAAGCCTAATTTGCTCTGGACTGGTTGCCTCATGCTACCAGCCTCTTCTGGATTCTTACTCGTACTCACCCTCAGTGACCCCCATTTCCCAATCTTCAGCATCACACACCCTATTGTCCCTTCCACCCCTTCCCTGAGATCAGGTCTTAGTGTTTAATCGGTCGATCTACTGCCCAGGTCTTTTTATTGGCATTTCCATATCAGTCCTTGCTCATCTGTGCTAGGACATCTCCAGGCACTTGTGGTAGGCTTGAACACTGCTTACATTTGCAATTCCCTCCTACACACTTGGGACCAGACTCTCCCTCCACGACTGCCCTTAGACCACCTGCTATCCACTTGTCAGACATACCTCTACTTCTAAAGGATCACCCCCAACAAGCTAGCCTTTCTCCTCATGGTCCCTGCCCAGCTTGTTGCATATTATGCCTTTAAGGCATTTTGTGTGTTGTGTTCTTAAATTGATGTCCCATTATAGCCTTCTGGTGCATGGATTCCACTGCTGTTAATTGGATCTGTGCTGGCAGGAGGGAATTCACGTACAAGTCAGGTTGCAAATAAAGGTCAGTCTTAGCCTACCATGACCGTTGTTGGAGTAGTCTCTACAATTTGGTGATGATTTCCCAGCACACAGCCTGCCTTGTGGCTTCAGAATCGGTCTGCGTGCAGAGAGGACAGAAGGCATTGCTTGAATAGAGTCACGGACAGCTGCCTTCAATATATACTGGTACTGTACACTGCAGCGACAGCTTTGGGTTAACGTGCATGTAGGTGTCGGAACGTGTTACTTTTAAGGAATCGCCTCAGCAATAGCTATATTGGTCAGTGCAAGACTTTTTTAAAGGCCATTCTGTTACCAGCAAGTGCGAGCCAGTGGAGCACATGACCTGCTCAGAGCGATTCGAGCAAGTGCGCGTCACAGCCAGAAGAAGACTGCCCTTCCTTCTTGAGCCTGTATCATTTGTGCGACTCACTCGCAGCATGTGTACTTCCCTCTGCGGCCATACTGCCGTTCTAGTGCACGACCGGCAAGAAGCTAAATGCAGTTGCGTGTTGTATTTAGTGCACCACCAGGGGGCCAACCAATGTTTTGGACACCGCCGACTTGACTTTCCATAATATAACTGAGAATTTAAACAGTAAAAGTTTGGTATTTACCATCACTCAGCTCAGCCTTCACCTCTTTTCTTGCTGGTCTCCCACGACTGTTTGTGGGAGGAGCACAATGCAGGAAGTTAAAGGCACAGCCCCAGATTTCTCGGCTGTCAATAACAAATTAGAGGACAGCATTTACTAAATTATATTTCTCCAGCTCTTTTAGTAGACTTATTCATGGGTTTCAATTCAATAGTTTTACCTCCACTATTCTTGTCTGATCGAGGTCAACCTCCAATCCTGTGGGAGGATTGGATGGACATTTTTGCAAATTATTTTGGATGGTCAAAATTTTAGAGTGGAGAGGAAAAAAGCTTTACAGTTGAGTGTCTTGGAGAAGGAGGCTCAGCATATCTTCACATTCTTGCCAGTGGTTCTGGATGCGTAGAATCATCCTATACAAGATGTTTACAAAGAAGCAAAATGACGCCTGGAACATAGGTTTGCTAAAGAGACAAATATAGCGATGACGAGATATAAGTTCTATACACACCCCAACGACCGGAAGAATCCATTGACTACTTCGTCTCAAGACGGAATTTATCTACGAAGTGCCAATCTGGTCAGAATACTGATGAACTAATAAGAGATCAATTGATAGTACAGTGTTGGAGTAACAAAATTCAGGAGAGGTTATGGGCAACGAAAAATCCTTCTTTGAAGGATGCCATACAAATTGCCAAAGTAGTTGAAGAATCAGAATTTTGTATGAGTGAGATGAGTAACATGGAAATAGCAGATGGGGGTGGTGGAGTGTCCATCATTCACAAAGAAGAAAGGGTGCAGGAAAATGAGGGCGTTTTGAATAACTATGGCAAATTTCAATGAAACTTTAAAAAAAATACAATAAAAAACAAATTTGGTTAAACTGTGGGAGTAATTCCCAATTAGGAGCTTCCAAATACTGTTTTGCGACCAACAAAGAATGCTTGAAGTGTGGGCAGGTGTGCAAGAGTAATGTCAAATCTAGAGTAGCAGTGATGGAAATGGGGGGGGGAGTTCCCTCAAAATAATCATAAGGATCACAGTTTGATCGTGGAGATTGATAGTGTGGATTGTGTGGGTAGGAAGTTTCATCCTATAGCTGTGTTTCAGGTCATGTGTAGAGAGTTGGAACTGATGGTGGATTCAGGTTCCATGTTTACCATCATTCCAAAAACACTATTTTGGGAGAAATGGCCCGAGATTCTGACTTCCAAGGTTATCAATCCCATGGGTGATCAAGGAGAAACTATCAACAGTTTTGGATATTTTTCATCTCCATTAAAATTTGAGTTGAGAGAGGTGGTAGGAAAAATGTATGTGGCGGAAGACGGTCCACCGATGTCAGGGTGGGTTCATCATATGACCTGCATATCATAAATCCCAGGGCGCCCAACCAAGTTATGGTGGTGGGGGAGGTTGGTATTGAAAGTATACTTGAGGAATCCAAAGATGTATTCAGGCAGGAATTAGGTCAATTGAAGGGGTATGTGCATGAGATTGCACTTAGGAAGGGATCCATAGCAGTCAAACACAAAGTTAGAAGAGTGCCAATAGTAATAAGAAATGAAGTAAGTAAGATGCTTGATGACATGCTCAGTGAGGGAATAATTGAGCCGCTGGAAGCCACGACTTGGGTGTCACCTGTGGTGATCACTGAGAAGGCTGACTATCGTTTGCGCTTGTGTGTGGATCTGAGAAGTGTGACCCATGAAATAATTACTGACAGTTTCTCTTTACCTAATATAAATGAAATGATCTCGTCATTGAATGGGGGAAAACTTTTCTCCAAACTAGACCTCAAGAGCACTTATCAACAGATTCGTCTTCATGAGAAATCAAAAAATCTTACAGCATTCATACCTATGGAGGGAATGTTTCAATTCACCAGCATGCCGTCTGGTTTTTCCTCAGCTGCCATTGTTTTTCAGCGAATTATATTAGAGGTGTTTAGAGGAGTGAAGAATATCATCTATTTCCAAGATGATATTGTGGTTTTTGGGCAGACTAAGGAAGAACACAATTGTGTTCTTAAGCAAGCTTTGAGAAAATTAGCTGAGACAGGCCTCCCCTTAAAGAAGTTTAAATGCACATTCTTGGTACAAGAAATAAACTATTTGGGGCACACTATAACTAGTAAAGATGTCCAGCCGAAAGATGATCTTCTCAAAGCCATAAGAATGGCTCTCATTCCACAAGACAGATCAATTGCATTCATTTATGGGTCTTGTGGGATATTATTCGATATTCGTTGACAAATTTGCTGAAAAAACTGAAAGCTCGAGAGTTATTGAGAATAGGCTGGACTTTTGAATGGGGCAAGGAGCAGCAGGATACTTTCGATTGCATTAAACACGAAATTTGCACTACAGGTATACTTGTGCCTTCTGGCACTTCATTGAGAACAAATCTAACCATGCATGCCAGTGACTCTGGCATCAGAGCCGTTTTGCCCCAAGTGCACAAAAGGACTGAAAACACTGTGGCCTTTACCTCCCGTTACTTGACGGACACAGAACATAATTATTCTGTGATAGAACGGGAAGCATTGGCTGCAGCCTGGAGTGTAGAATATTTTCGAACAGACATGTGGGGTTTGTGTTTGTGCTCCGTACTGATCGCAAACCTTTGGTGAAGGTTTTAATCCCTTGAGGTGCAGGAAACGGCTTTGCCAGACTAGCAAGGTTGGCAGCAAGATTGCAAGAATACCGTTTCAGAGTGGAATATATTCCACAATGAAAGAATGCTCAAGCAGATTGCTTGACTCAACGTCTTCCTTTGGATTAGAGGGATGTAGATAAAGAGGGGGTAGTGGCAACAGAACAGGAAGAAGCTGTAGCGTGATTAGCAGATATTGAGGAGGACAGTGAGGGGGTGTTTACCATTGGATAGTTAAGTGCCAAGACTGCATAGAGAGGGAGAAGATGCTGAAGACAGGTATACAATCAGAAGGAGGTCACATTGAAAATGTGGGAAAACCGTGGTGTAATGTTTGCATGGATTTTATAGGACCAATGCAGGGCTTGAGATCTGATTTGAAATATGTTCTTATTATAATTAAGGCTCCCAGTTTTCAGTTTTTACTGATTTTTACAGATAAATGCAGACAGAAAACAATGTGTTTCCCGTCTGTATTTATTTTTAAAAGCGGAAAAATATGGAACATTGTGCTTCTTTTTAGCGACTCTCCATACTGTTTTTCGTCATTTCCAAGACAACAGCTGAGCAGATAGACAGCATGGGAAGTTAAAAACAGGTTGAGATTTCCCTAAATGCAGGCATGTTACCATATATTTGTATTATAATGTTGATTATTTACCTGTAGGTGTAGTGTTTTGCTACATTTGGCTGCTTAATTTGCTAAAACGCGACAGGCAGCAAAGTATGAGTGCATGTTTATCAGGTAAATAAATGTGGAAATATACCATTTTAAGACTCCATATATTCGCAAAACACAAAATAAATATGGATCAATACCAATAAGATGGCCCAAAAAATATATGGATAAATACAGACCGAAATGTTAAAAAATAAATACTATAAAACCGGGAGCCCTAATTATGATGGACGTATATTCTAAGTGGCCAGTAGTCACATTTATGAAGGAAGTGACAACAAAGAATACTATTTCTGCTTTAAAGAGAGTGTTTAGAGAAGAGGGTTTTCCTAGGATACCCATTACTGATAATGGCACACAACTTACATCCTATGAGATTAAGGTATTTTTGGAAAGGTGTGGTATCAAAACACAGGCGTACAGCATTATACAACCCGCAAGGCAATGGCCTTGTAGAGAGAGCCAACCTTTTGTTGAAGGGTACCATCTTGATGAACCTACAAAGTGGGGGGTATGTTTAGAGAATGAGGAAATTGTGTAGGCTTATCGCTCTACGGAGAATGGTGCTACTAAAATGTCTCCCTTTGAATGCATGAGAGGAAAGAAGCCGGGTACCAAGTTGCTTCCAGCGTGGTTATTGATGCATGCGGACATGGACAAGAATGATGAGGATGTTGTGTGTAGTAGAAAGGACAATGTGGAAGCAGGAGATCTGGTGAAGATCAAGAAGGGACGTGCGAAAGCAGGGTTGGCTAAATATTGGGGTCCTTTTAAAGTTAAGATGGTTCATGATTGGAACATTGTACTCGAGAATGGGGATAAATGGAATAAGAGAGAGTTGCATTATACCAGAAGGGTGGCAAGTGCTATTCATCCACATGCCATAACAATACTGACATCAGTGGGTTTATGTTGATGAAGGATGGTGATGGTTCGAAGCAAAAGTGCAGAAAGAAGGGGGAGAGGTGTCATTGAATAGGAGTGAAAGGAGTCGTAGACCACCTCTGTACTTAAGAGATTATGTAAAGAAATAAGGTTTGTATTCCTTCAACAAACATTAATTGTTTTCCATTGTTTATTTTTATAGAGTCTTGGTTCATTAGGTTTCCTTTATTCTTTAACCCCTATTTCTTTATTCCAGTTTTGGATTGGTTTCTCACCCTGCTGTATTTCCTGTTTTTGTAAAGGAGGGAGATGGGTCATGCATTTAAGGCATCTTGTGTGTCGTGTTCTTAAATTGATGTCACATTAGAGCCTTCTGGTGTGTTGATTCCACTGCTGTCAGTTGGATCTGTGCTGGCAGCAGGAGGGGAGCCATGTACAAGGCAGGTTGCAAACAAATCTCAGTCTTTGACACCCATGACTGTTGTTGGAGTCGTCACTACATTGCACTTGCCCACTTCCCTGTTGCCCTCCAGTAGGCTATTGCAACTTAGCCATTGGAGGGGTAGACAAATTTCTAGCTGTGCCTCTGCTCCTTTTTCTGTGCCTGCCTGGGTGAGTGCAGGGTGACAGGGGTGCCCGCCTGGGCGAGTGCAGGGCGACAGGGGTGCCCGCCTGGGCGAGTGCAGGGCGACAGGGGTGCCCGCCTGGGCGAGTGCAGGGCGACAGGGGTGCCGGCATGGGCGAGTGCAGGGCGACAGGGGTGCCCGCCTCAGCGTGTGCAGGGTGACAGGGGTGCCCGCCTCAGCGAGTGCAGGGCGAAAGGGGTGCCCGCTTCAGCGAGTGCAGGGCGAAAGGGGTGCCCGCTTCAGCGAGTGCAGGGCGAAAGGGGTGCCCGCCTCAGCGAGTGCAGGGCGAAAGGGGTGCCCGCCTCAGCGAGTGCAGTGTTAAGTAAGAATCCATAGTGAGTAGTGTATATTGTGTATGCAGGAACAATGGTGTATCTGTATGAATGCATATGGGGAGTTTCTGCATGAATGTGTGAGGGGAGTGCATCAATGGTGTGTCTTGGGGAGTGGGGTTTATTACACCAACCAATTAATACTAGCTAGATTTTAGCTCGATACTGCACTCTATACCAGACCTGTGTGTGTGAATACTAGTGCAACCACTCTTTGAACAGCTACTACAGAACCCAATTGCTTATTCACGAAACAACTGAAAAATAATTAACCTAAACCCAACAAGAAAACAACATTTGGAGCGCCTAATTTGGACAGGCCTCCTTTGTATGCGTACTAAGTCTTATACAAATGACTGAGTGCACACTAATTAGCTGTGAGTGGGGTGTATTTTGGGTATAGGATGAGTGGTGATCTTTTGCAGGTACAATCGGAGCAGTGGGAATCTGAGGAGGAGGGATGTTTCTGAGTAAGTGTAGAGAGTTGGACCTCTGAGTGTACGATGAGCAGTGTGGCTGAGTGCAGAGCGAAGGATGCCCCTTTGTGAGTGCACGTTGAGGGTGTGCCTTTGTAAGCGTAAAATGGGTGTTGTGTCTATGTAAGTGCACGGTGAGCACCTGAGTGCAGGGCGAGTAATGTGTATTGTGACTGCAGGGAAAATCTCTGAGTGCAGAATTAACAATGTATGTGTGTGAGAGTGTAGTGTAAGCTGTGTATGTGAACAGTGCGCATGTGAGAGCATAGGGTAAGCAGCGTGCCTTTTTAAGCGCAGTGTGAATTCTGTGCCAGAGTACAGGGTTTTGCTGGGTATTGCAAGTGTAGGGTCTGTCGCAATGCAGGGTGAAGGGAGGGGTCTGAGCCTGTGTGAGTGTATGGTGAGCAGTGTTCCCGCAAATGAGGATGAGCAGCGTGCCTCTGTGAGTGCAGGGTGAGTACTGAGCCTGAGTTCAGGTTTCAAAGCGTATGAGTGACTGTGAGCGAGGGCAGTGTCTGTATGAGTGCATGCTGAGCAGTGCGTCAGTGTATGCAGTAAGAGGGGTGTGTCTGCATTAGAGTAGAGCAAGTTGTGCCTTTGTGATATGCAAGGTCATCTGTGTGATTGAGTGTGCAGGATGAGTGGTGTGCGAGTGCAGGGTGCAGCAAATTAAAGACAGATATTTGGGAATTGCAAGCGTTTTTTGTTGGTTTTTTTTGTTGTTTTTTTACAGTTATACACGCGATAATTTACTTTCACTTGAAAAATGTGGAAAGGGTGTCTCAAGTGTTTTTGAAAAACACTGTCTGCTTTGTCCATAGTCACTAAGCGAAATTACAAGCATGGCAACTTCTACCCTCTGGGTTTGTTTTTTGATTAGTGTTGACGGTTTCCATTTCTAGTCTGTGCTCACTACGTCTATATTTGGTGCGTGCTTGCCTGTACTTTGCGTTTTCCACCCTGGTATGATCTTCTGTAAGACCAAAGTTTCTTCCCAGGTATCGGGCACATTCTAGCTTGTTGCGTTGCCCAGGTGGCCCTCCCAGTACATTGTGCAGCGCTTCATTTACACCAGTAAAACGCCTTGGGCTGTCGATCCTCTTGCTTGAGTTTGACATATTAGTGTTCTGAGGCGTGCTGCTTCAGAGGGACTCGGAAATAGTTTTCAAGGGACTCCTTAGAAGGTGTAAAGTTTGATCTATCACCGCCTGGAAAAGCAGAGAATTTGTCTCACTTTCCTTAATCACATCAATGTCCAGATGCGTTTCTGAAAGATTGGAGGGGGGGAGGGGTTGAGGGGGGGTGTCTCCCCAGTTCTGTTTTGCTATCACTATTTAAGTAATACTTGTACCCGAAGAGAACCTCAGTGCAGAATTAGAGGTGCAGAGTTTCTGTGGATGATTTCTCACAGTCTCTGCTCTCGTTTGTTGCCATTATAACCCTCACTCCATAGCTATATAGTCATTTTAGGGAGCTGAAACAGTTCAACAGTTTTAGAATATAATTTGGTGGTGGATTCAGGTATGCTATTTTGAGCTCCTAGATTCGCTAGTTCTGAGGCCCAGGTAGGTATAGTTGCGTTTGTCTGAGCTTCTGTGCCATTAGGAAAGAGTTTTAACTTGTTTCTGTTGTCCTTGGTTTTTTTGTTAAGAAAAAAAAACATACGTTTAATCTTCTTTAAGTTTACCTCCACCAGCAGTGGCGGCTGCTGCTCAACGGTGGTGGCAGGACAGAGTGTGGGAGTTTGGAGTTGAAAAAGAACAAAATCCACTTACCTTCAGGCAGGCCACCGCCTCTCGGTCCTCGAAGCAGGAAGCTCCAGTGCTCACCTAGCCAATCACGACGCTGCTGTCACCATGACAGCAGCCTAGTGATTGGTCTGAGCTCTGTGGTTCGGCGTCCAAACAGGGACTGGGAGCCTCTGCATGTTCTCCACCCACGCTGTGCAATACAGCCGGTGGAGAACATGCAAAGTGTGCATGACTGTTTGACCAGCCAAACCATCATGCGCACTTAAGAGGGTGCCCACCACTCCTGTGACAGCCCCGCCCCAGCTGAGCCAGGACGGAAAAATATTCCTTTTTGAACTGCTCACAGAGCAGTGGGGCGACGCTCCTCCACCTTCGCGGAGGAGTCATCCCTGTCCACCAGAGCCTCCTCATCGCTTCTTAAGTTCTGCAAGAAGCTCAAGACCTGGCTTTTCAAATAACCTCCAGGGAGTCCTCGACCTACCCTCCTTCTAAGCACCTGGATACCCTCACTGGTGATTAGTGAACTATACAATCAGCATAACATTTGTATGCTGTTGCAGTACTCCACTAGGGGTTAATGGCTGTGCTGGATTGCTTCTATAGTGAAGGTGGATGTCTGAGGGCCTGATTTGGAGTTTGGGTGACTGGCCCTCCATCACAAACATGACGGATCTCCCTTCTGCCTCATCACAAGTGCCACAGGATATTACGCATATATAATAAGGCAGAGGGGCTATCCTTCAGGTTGGTGATGGAGGGCCAGTCACCCAAACTCCAAATCAGGCCCTCAGACATCCAGGTTTCTAAATCAGGCCGTAAATTGTCGGCATTCGACATACGTGATATGGCTGAGCCTTTCCAGTGCTAAACCTGTTGCCGGAGAGTCCTTTAGCAGTTTTCTCAAGTCACTAATGTAAAGGCTGAACAAGGACGCGGAGGGCGGATCCTTATCAGATTAACTCTCCTTTTTAAGCCCGAGTTGCAGGTGGATTACCTTTACAATACAGTCTTTTGAGGCATACCTACATTTTTTTATGGTCGTGTTAAGTCCTCGCTGCCAAATTCAATCAAAAGCTTTCCTCAAATCGATAAGACAAGCAAATATATTCCTGTCTTTGTTTGCTGAGCAAAGTCCAATCTGAAGATCCAGTTTGTGGTTCAGTGTTTGGTAGGAAACATTTCTGGATCTCAGGGAAAATGTTACCAACATATGTATTCTTGGATTCATAAACTGCTCAGGTTTGTTGGTTGTTCAAGTTTACCCTACCGTTTCCAAAAGGAATTGCCATTGATTGCAGCATTTCCTGAGCTAGTTTGCAGGTCGTTTATTTTTGTTTTTTCCCTTAACGTCGATTTTTGCCTCCTCAAGAGAGGCATTCTGAATGTGTCACAATATTTACAGGGGTATCGAGCTCAAGGTTGGCAAGTTATCGCCTTAGTATTTTTACAGTCGATTTCAAACAATGTATCCTAATAACACTTACATTTTTCTGATGTTCTTGTATCTTCAGTGATTCAGTTGCCGCCCTGATGAGGGCTTTGTTTAGACCTCGGGCAGCTTAGTTTATATGGCCTATGAAATGGTCCAGCACAGCAACACTCATAGCACTTGCTTTTCATGGGCCAGTTTTACCTGCACAGCACATGAAAGCCTGTGCTGCAAACCCAGGAGGAGACCGCACCAATCACAGTGACATGGAGGCGGGGATGGGGGAGGAAGAATCCAAGCCGCTTCAGATGCAGTTACTCATTTGGAAGCTGGGCCATCATTCACGTGGCGGTATCCATCATCACAGGCTACATGTGGCTGCAAGAAGTTGGGTCCGGACATACTTTGAGAAGCTGCAGGCAGTGGGTGAGAAACACACTGTCAGCCCAGTCAACTGATGTTCCTTAGTAATCAGAAACCTTGATGGGCAGTTTTTTAGTAGTATTTTATTTGTACGTAGGTTTCTATTTGCTTCAGTTTTTGATTTTAGAACGCCAAACTCGTTTTGAGTAGTTCACTGTGCTGCTGACGTCCCTTGATAACAGACCCTCTGACGTGGTATAAAGTAATTGTGATGTCTGATGTTGCCTTCTCATAGGAAGTGACGTGGTAGTCATCACCATACTTTGTATAAGTACCGAAGCTATCCCAGAATGTTTACTTCCAGGCATCATCATGTTCTATATCAAAGAGGAGGTTGATTTGCAACAGTGGAGACACTAGTAACCAATCTCTTTGTAAAGCTTTCAATTATTATGTTTAAGGGATTTCCTTGCATGTATTCGTGCAGAGCTCTTCTGTGTACAAAATGTCAATTCTTGCAACTCCACACCAGCAAGGTGCCCTACGAGTTGCTCTTTTGCTGCTCTCAGGGAGCATTATTTTTCACAGAGCTTCTGTTTTCAAAGTTTAAAGCAGATGATTTTCAGAGTTCTGTTGCTTCAGTTGTAAAAAGAGATATTCTCTCTCTTGATTACAGTTTGTGGCTTTACATGGATTTATGGCCCGCAGGTCCCCTTTGAGATTCAATTGAAGGTGGCAGCCCAGCAGAGTCAATGATATCTGTGGAATGTCTGTTGTTCCTGCTAATAAGGTTGCTGCTCACAAGGCTTTCATTTATGTGTCCCCTCTCCTTTCCAATACATTTTTAGTTTTGCTTTTAATTGCCCTTTTCTTATAACTTTTGCTTTCCTGGTTTTCAGACTTCACATCCGGGAAGGGTTGAGATGCTGACTTGATTGCATAATGTGTTGTGATGTACGGAGCACCAAGGAGTATGAGAAACACTTACTCGCCTCTCTTCTGCAAGACTGTGCGTCATGCATTCATTACACTAGCCCACTGTTATGCAATGCAGTCCTACCAACTCGTGTAGAGAAGGAGGGGGCGAAGTCACCATAGTTAATAAAGAAAGCACCATCATACGCTCCTCAAACTTCACTCAACTATAAGTCAGTACTCATACACTACTCCATTTAACTTAAATCGCTCTCTCCCTCCTATTACTATACAGGCCACCACCACACTACCTCAAATTCACAGACACGTTCACAGATGCAGTAGCAAAGATCATTCTCAACCAGCCACTCCACGCAACCCTGGGAGAGTTCCACACATGGTTCGGCATACAATACCAACCGACCGCACAAACTTCAACCATCAACTTAGACTTAGTCAGCAGGTCAAAGGACCCACTGCATCAGCGCGCACACAATGAATACACTCACTAAGGTAAAGAAAACTGCCCTCCAGCAGAAATGATACTAATAAAATGCACTGCAAAGCACACTGAAATTGGAGCAACTGTGGCACAAAAGCGGAGCAACTTGCAACATAATTTTCTGCTCCACCGCCTTCATTTCCTTCCACCTACACTGGTCACACCCAAAACACATCGGATTGTTGGATACAATCTTCCTAAAACATTACCCCATTAATCCCTCGGATATCTTGCTCTACCAAACCTTTCAAAAATGTTTCCCTTCAAATGGCAGATTCTGTTTCCACTTAAAAAAGCAAATTAGCCTTCTATAACTCTAGTCCTAAACCATTAAAATGTGAAAGTTAATATTTTCCAAATATTTTAAATTACTGTTTACATGTTGCAAGTTAGCGTCTCAGTACAATCTGGTCGCAGCTGCCCAGAGGGCACCATGAATGCAAAAGACTAGGCAAACCAGCATCAATCACATAGCGCGGACATATCCCCTCTTTCAGCAACTGTACCACAAGACCTGGGTCAGCGTCAAACTATGGTGGGCCAATCACACCTCAGATGAATACAAAAAATGACCTAAAGCAGGGTTGTGGATCAGCACTCACACTTTTACATTTGCGTATTGATTACCTGAGCACAGCTCTCGGAAATTGCATGATTATCCCCCCTAAAATTAGGAAGGATGCCTATACCAGTCTTACAATATGCTTATGATATGGCCTTACTCGAGGCCAGCGGTGGCCTTCAGTGCTTACTGTGAGTAACTTCCTATTAGTAAGCATCTCAAAAACAAATAGTCTTTTTAAATCTTTTGGCAAATATAACAATAACACCGGGACATTCAAGGAATCTCCGATTCCTAGGGCTACAGGATATACAAATCTTAGAATGTGGCTGCATGAGAGGCAGTCATCACCTCTAGTTTACTACTATAAAAACAACATCAGTATCACTCGTATCGTTTTTCAAGCGAATTTTCTGCCCCCTCCCTTTCCTCAATTTTGGAAATTCTAAAAGCTAAATTCACACAGCCTTGGTGTATGGTAATGAAGTCTTTCAGGGTACACGGTCACCCTGGCTAAACCCAACCCAATGCAATTTGTTTAGGCGCTTATTTCTCCTTCCCCTCTCTACAAGCCCAGATACAGTAGAATGTGGCCAGCTAAACCAACACCTGGCAGGGGAGTCTGTCCTACTTCGGTGTTGGCACAGAGATAAATGCGCTAGGGACAGGACTCTAAAAATTATTTTTGTGGGGAGAGCTAAATGGCTCAAAAGTGACTATAATCATCCAGCACTGTTCATTGTCCATTCAACGTCCATGGTCATAAGCCCTCTATGTTCTGGCTTAGCTCTCCTCAATTTCTTTTTGATCTGGACTTCCAGCCTCCCCGACTTTCTGGGAGAGGAGGGAGGGGCCCCTTTTTTGGTGGGGGTTCACGTCGCGGGTCTAGGCTTCAACTTGCTACCGATTTGGAGGGTGTCCGTTGGGACCTGCCCGGGCTGCAAGTGCCGTCCCGCTCTCCCTGGGCCTTTTGGTGGGCCCTCCCTTCTCCCGGGGGTCCCTGCCGTTTGGCATCCCAAGGACCTTGCCTGAGCGTTTACTCTCTCTTTCCTGAGGCTGAGTCCCTACCATCTTCTCCCTCTGTACCCCTGCCGTAAGGCATCCCAAGGGTCCTGCGGGAGTGTTGCCTCTATTCTTTCTCTGGCGGCCCGCCGCCCCCTGGCTCCCTCAGTACCCCTGCCGTGAGGCATCCCAAGGCCACTGTGAGAGCCTCCCGTCTATCCTCTAGTGATCTTGCGTCCTACTAGCTTCCTTGTGTTTGATCCGCTACCCTTCCCCTGTTACGGCTGCGACGCCCGTCTTCTTAGGTGTGGGTGGGTGGGTTTCTTTTCTCTTCTCTCCTCGCCAACGGGGGGGGGGTGACTTGTGGTTTCCCAGGGCCGTTGGCCCCCTTCTTAACCCCCCCCCTTTGGCTTACCGGCTCGCCCCCTGATTGGGGGGGAGCCTTCTTTGACCTTGTGGGCCAATCCTGGCCCCTTCCCCGGCTTAGCCGGGCATTTACATGTGGCGGGGGCGGGGAAAGGGGAGGGTCCCCCCGCCGCCGGCCGGCGTTCCCCCCGGGCCCCTACTGGGTCCGGCTCTGCCTTCCCGGCCCGGGTCCAAACCCCTTCCAGGCGGCGAGTCCCCCCCCTTCTGTCCGCCCCCCGCTTGCTACCGCCAACTGCGCGCTTTCCCTTATAATCACCACTGACCACTTCTTTGGTGCCTGAAAAGGTCGCAGTTTATTTTCAATAACACAAAATTTTTGTTTACATACAATTTTATATTTCAACGTCCATGGTCATAAGCCCTCTATGTTCTGGCTTAGCTCTCCTCAATTTCTTTTTGATCTGGACTTCCAGCCTCCCCGACTTTCTGGGAGAGGAGGGAGGGGCCCCTTGTTGGTGGGGGTTCACGTCGCGGGTCTAGGCTTCAACTTGCTACCGATTTGGAGGGTGTCCGTTGGGACCTGCCCGGGCTGCAAGTGCCGTCCCGCTCTCCCTGGGCCTTTTGGTGGGCCCTCCCTTCTCCCGGGGGTCCCTGCCGTTTGGCATCCCAAGGACCTTGCCTGAGCGTTTACTCTCTCTTTCCTGAGGCTGAGTCCCTACCATCTTCTCCCTCTGTACCCCTGCCGTAAGGCATCCCAAGGGTCCTGCGGGAGTGTTGCCTCTATTCTTTCTCTGGCGGCCCGACGCCCCTGGCTCCCTCAGTACCCCTGCCGTGAGGCATCCCAAGGCCACTGTGAGAGCCTCCCATCTATCCTCTAGTGATCTTGCGTCCTACTAGCTTCCTTGTGTTTGATCCGCCACGCTCCCTCCGGTTCCCCCGATCGGAGGGTGCTCCCCCTAATTGCCGCTGCCCTTCCTCATGTCCTAGTTGCAACCCCTTTGTTCCAGTACCCCCACGATGTTCAGTAGGAACATGTCCATTCCCACCCCCGTGAGGTGTACCCCGTCTTCCAGGTGGTACCCGGGGGACCTTAGGTTTATGAACCTGTGTCGCACGAATCCCCATCCCTGGGCCTTGCATATTCTGGCCATGGTAATATTCAGCTTTCTTCTGGATTTTTCGACTGCTTCCGGCCTCACCGCCCCGCGCCAGGCCCCCCGTGCTATGATTTCAGAAAATATTAGGTCTGCTGGGCGGATTAGGCGTGCCAGCGCCGCGAGACTGCTCTGCATGTTCTCTAGCAGCGCTCGTCTTCCCAATGCTGCCAGGTCGTTCCCGCCCAGGTGGATCACTACCGCGTCCGGTCTGCCACCGTGCTCCAGTGCTGCCCGCGCCGAGGGTAGCAATTGTTCCCATTTCATCCCTGCACGTCCCCACCACTCGATGGTGGTGTCCCGCAACCATACGCCTCCGAATTTGCGTCTGGATGCCGCCCACTTTTGCGCCCGCGTTACGTAGGAATGTCCCATTATCCACACCGTCTTCCGCGCCGTTCCTGGACCTGTATGGGGCGGGAGAGATTGGGCTCAGTAAACCGTGGGGCGTATGTAACGCCTGTATGCGCTGGATGCCCATCGCCCTATCTCCTTGATCAGCCCTTCCCCCAGACCTAGCCCCGCCGCTGTCGTGGCTGCACCTATCCTGAAGGAGTGTGAGCCGTATTCCTGTGCGGGGAGGCCTATTTTCTCTAGTACCTTTCTCATCACCGCTATGAATTGAAAGCGGCTGAGGAAGGACCCGTCCCTGTGCCTGAAAAGCGGCCCCTGGCTTAGCTCCCTCCCTCCTAGGTGCTCCTTTAGTAAGCACACTGCGCAGGTGTTTGCACTCGCTGTGCAGAGAATTCTGGTCCTCCTGCCCTTGCCTGCTTGGTCCGTCTTGGACCGTCTTAGCATTATGTCCATGTGGCCTTCCTCTATCGCCACGTCCCCTCTGTGTATGCATTCTGTGCCTGGGTCGCTTCTTGATGGGGCTACTAGCTCGCTGACCCTGTAAGCCCCAAAAATGCTACTGCGAATGCTGCTCGGAAAAGCTTTCCCTCCTGTTTGGAGGGGCACACCTCTGCAGTCGCCTCCAGCATCCTGTTTAGTATTTTGACATGGATGGGGCGCCTCTTATCTTTGTTTGGCTGTTGCAACCGCCCCCATCCTTTCATTGCCATTCTGCTTTTGAAAGACCTGGTGGGATCTGCCTGCCCCTCCATTTTTGAGTAGTATGCCACAGCATTGAGGTGTGATTGGGCCCATGTTTTCGTCCTACCCGTCATGAAGGCCCACTCGATGAAACCGAGGACCTCCCCTTGTGAGGCCCCCCTGTTCCCTTCCAACCCCGTCCTGCTCCTGAATGTTGCCCAGCACTTACTGTAGTGTTTTCTTGTTTTTGGTGCCAATGCGTTGCTCAACAGCGTCTCCAACCCTGTTCCACCCATGCCCATGCTTCCTCTGGCATTTCGGTCATCCGTCTGTCGGCTGCTGGGGCGAGGTCCCTGAATTTTTCCACTGAAATCGAGAAATGGCATCCGCCACTGAGTTTTCAGTTCCTGGGATGTGTCGTGCCCTAATTGCCATGTTGCCCTGCAGTTGGTATCCCACTAGTCTACGCAGCAGTGCGCCCACTGCTGGGCATTTTGCCGCCCCTGTGTTTATTGCCTGTACTACCGCGTGGTTGTCTGACCACAGTGTAATTTGCCTGTTTGCTAGCCGCTGGGCCCAGATGTGGAAGGCCACCACTATGGGGAATAGTTCCAGCAGCGCTATGTTTTTTGTCAACCCTATGCGTTGCCATTCCTCTGGCCATTTACCCGCTGTCCAAGAGGTCCCTAGTATTGCTCCGAACCCGAGTCCCCCTGCTGAGTCGGTGTAGAGCTCTAGCTCATGTGCTTGTACCCAGGGTTCTCGCCATATCAGGGTGCCATTAAACTCTGCCAGAAACCTGTCCCACTGTGCCAGGTCCTCCCGCACCCCGTGTGTGATGCGGATCCTGTGGTGCTTTTGCGTCATGCCCCTGGTTAACCAGGCTAGTCTCCTGGCGAACGTGCGCCCCGCGGGGATTACCCGTGTGGCGAAATTTAGTTTACCTAGAAGCTGCTGCACCTCCTTCAGCGTAGCTTTCTTCTGTTGTTGCATTAGCTTAATGCCTGCGCGCAAGTCGGCCACCTTTTCTGGTGGCAGCCTGCATGTGCCGGCCACCGAGTCCAACTCGATTCCCAGAAAGGACAGTCTCGTGGTTGGGCCTTCTGTTTTTTCCTGTGCCAGGGGGATGCCCAGTTCCTGCGCCAGTTGCACGAATTTGTCTAGGAGTGCCCCGCATTCCTTTGTGCCTGCTTTCCCGATGAACAGGAAATCATCCAGATAGTGTACCCGCCCTCCTTTCGGGGCCCTTGTCCCCAACTCCCATTCTAGGAAGCTGCTGAAGGCCTCAAAATGTGCGCATGATATTGAGCACCCCATGGGTAGGCATTTGTCATGGTAATATTGCCCGTCCAATTTAAACCCCAACAGATGGTAGCTGTCCGGGTGGACCGGCAGTAGCCTGAAGGCTGATTCTATGTCTGATTTTGCCATCAGGGCCCCCTTTCCTTCCTGCCTAATTAAGTCCACTGCATCGTCCACCGATGCGTACGCCACTGTGCACTCACTGTGTTCCAGCCAGTCGTTCACTGATTCCCCTTCTGGGTGGGAGAGGTGATGGATCAGTCGGAATTTTCCTGGCTCTTTTTGGGGACTACCCCCAGCGGGGAGACCACCATGTCTGCCAGCGGGGGGTTGGGAAATGGCCCGGCCACCCGCCCTAGTTGTACTTCCTTTTCCACCTTTTCCCGCGCCACCCCGGGGTTGTCTCTTACTGACTTCAGGTTTGGGCTTTCCCGCGCCCCCCTTGGCACTTTGTAGGGTATGGGGAAACCCTGCGTGAAGCCCTCTGCCAGTAACTGTTTGTCGTTTGTTTTGCGGTACCCTTGTAGTAGTTGTAGTAGTCTGCCTGTCCTGATAGGGGTGGGTAGCGCCTGCCCTCCGCCCCCGTCCCCCTTGCCCCGGTTCCGCGGGGGCTGTATCTTATTTTTTGGTGCCTGTTTTCTCTTTGTTGGCCCCCGGCCCTGCGTTGCGTCTGCAGCGAATGCTGGGATGGTTGCCCCCGCATGACCCGCAAGCGTGTTTAAATCTGCATGATGCTCCCCATTTACACTCGTCTTTGTCGAATTTCCAACATGCTTTATTTGACTTTTGTCCTGCCTGGTTTTTTCCCTTGAAGTCTTTCCCTTGGCTTTCGAACTTGCCCTTACTCCCGTACTGCCGAAAAGTGTACTCTTTCACACCAACCCCCTCTCTGGCTGCTACCATGTGTTTTGAGAAGCCCTCCATGTCTTGGCAATCCCATTCTATTACTGGCCACACCTGCATCTTTTCCCTAAAGCCCTCGTCGTAGTGTAGCCATGCCTCCCCTTGGTATAGCTGTTGTGCCTCATGTATTTTCTGCTCATATAACCATAGTGCCGCCGCGCTTAGGGGAATTTCTCAATGAACACACATGCTAGCGTTCTGAACGCTTTCAGCCAGTTTTCTATTGACCTCTCCACTCTGGGCTTTCGGGGGGCTCTTCTGTCCTCGTCTTTTTTATCCTGCGCTGTCAGGTCTATCCCTGCCTGTCGCACCTCGAGCAGTGAGAAAATATCTATGAATTCTTTTCTCCAAATTCTCTCCTTAACTGCGAGCGGGATGAGGTTGGCCAGCCCTAGCATTCTAGTTGTTGTAGGTGGGTCGCTCGGGGAGGGACGTATGTATTCTCTGGCCGGCTTCCCATTGCTATCTTGCCCTTCTGTGGGTCTGGGTTGGTTGGAGCTGTTCCCCCCGCTGGCCCCTGTGCTCCCGTGTGGTGCTGCCCCCGTCTCTGCCGGCGTATTTTGTGATGCTGGGCTTGTCAGCCCGGGCCCGTGGCCTGTAGCTCCCATTGTGAGCGCCCCATTGCCCCCCCCTGCGCCCGGGGCCAGGGGGGTCCCTGGACCCCTTGCTCCCCATGTTGAGTACCTGTTAAAAGGGGGGGGTCCCATCGCTGGCCATTGCCACCAGGGCAGTCCGGATGTTTGCCCTCCTTCTTCCCTGCTCCATGCTTCCCCTTGGAATTCCGGCCTCCCTACGCCTAGCCCTGCCTGCCATGGAGTTTGCATGTGCCATGGAGCTTGCATTGCTATATTGTGCACCCCTCGCTGGGTCCCCATATTCACATTTAGCCCCGGGCTGGCGCGTGCCCCCTGGCCCGCCCCGCGCCCCTGTTCGCTGTTGCGCGTGCCCTGCTTACCGGTGCCCCCTGCCGCTTGCTTCGCCGTGTCCCTCATGACCTTCTCGTGGGGCCGCCGTGGAGGCTACAGGCCCCTCTTCCTCACTGCTGTCCTCGGACTCTGCGCTGCTCACCACTTCGGGGGTTCTGTCCTTCCTCTTTCTGGCCTGCTGGGGGGCCTTTGTCCTGCCCTCCCCGTGTTTCGCCGGGGGGGGTGGTTTGGCTGCTTGGGGCTTCCCAGCTGCCCTCCTCGGGGCCGCCGTTTTGGCTGCCTGCCCCTGCCCCGCTGGCTGTTTTGGGGCCGCCGTTCTGGCTGCAAGCCCCTTGCCTGCTGCCTTACTCGAGGTTGGTTGTGTAGGGGATGCGTTGCGCGGCCTCTTTCCTTTGCCCCGCGCTGCCTCCTTGATCTGCTGGTTCAGCCAGCTGCTTCCCTTTAATGCCACCAGGACCCTGGCCTGCTCCAGCATGGCCTGCAGGTCCCCGTCCAGGTCTGGTTCTGTTCTTTCGCCGCATCGTTTTTGCCCCCTCTGGGGGACTGCTGGCCTCTCCTGGTCCTCCCTAAATCTTGCCGGGAGCCGTGTTGTCCTTCCTGCTGCCCCCTTCCTGCTGGGCATCCTGTTGTCTGGGCGGTGCAGTGTTTTCCCCTCTCTCCCGTTGGTTTGTGCAATTCTCTTGGGGTGTTGGTGTCCCCTGGCGCCATGTCCGATGCTCGGGAGCTTGTGCCCCTTAGCGCTGTGCCTGTGTTCAGGAGCCTGTGCCCCCGCGGCGCTAGGAGCTGGTTCCGCTGCCCCCTGCTGCCTTGCTACCAGCTGCAGCTCCTGCCAGGTGCTCCGCTGTTCCTCCTCGACGGCGCGTTGTTTTTTGGCCGAGGCGCGAGGAGCGGGTTCCGCCGCCCCCCGCAGTCCTCTTTCTCTGTCTCTGCCGCTCAGCTGCTGTAAAGGCGGGGGTGGAGGCTCGTGGAGGGTGGAGACCCCGGCCGGTCGTAGGCGGACCCTCTGCGATTCCCAGCTGTGGGGTTGGAGGCTCTGGTCACGCTGCACAATCCGGCCGGAGAAGCGATCGAAAAACCCGGCGGGACGACTTTCCGCTGGACGGCTGTTTCGGGAAGGCGGGGGTGGAGGCTCTACTCTCGCTGCCCCCGCCGCTGCGCTGGAAGGCGATGAAGGAAGCCCGGGGCCCGACGACTCGCTGCTCCGGCCCAAGCCGCAATGTCTCTCCGTCGGGTCGTCCCAGGGTCGCTGCAGTCCGCCGTCGATGATTCGAAGTCGGTAGGGCGACTTCTTTTCTCTTCTCTCCTCGCCAACGGGGGGGTGACTTGTGGTTTCCCAGGGCCGTTGGCCCCTTCTTAACCCCCCTTGGCTTACCGGCTCACCCCTGATTGGGGGGAGCCTTCTTTGACCTTGTGGGCCAATCCTGGCCCCTTCCCCGGCTTAGCCGGGCATTTACATGTGGCGAGGGCGGGGAAAGGGGAGGGTCCCCCCGCCGCCGGCCGGCGTTCCCCCCGGGCCCCTACTGGGTCCGGCTCTGCCTTCCCGGCCCGGGTCCAAATGGCTCAAAAGTGACTATAATCATCCAGCACTGTTCATTGGGAAAAAAATGCCCAAGATACCCTAGGGCTGGAACCAATCTGAAGTCAGCGTCTGCTATGTAATAGTTTTAAAAGTTTTTTGAATCGGCAGAGGAGATTGCTATCCTTCAATTAGGACATCTTTTATTTAACTGTCGCAAAATGTTTAATTTGGTTGGGAGATCATGGTCGAAATCAGGATTTTAATCAAATTTAACTTTTGAGTTAAGATATGTCATAAAAATAAATGACTGAGATTCAGTCTGTTAGATTTTAGTAAGGCTGAGCAGAGCTGGAAAAACGTGACAGCAAACAACCTATGCATTTTGTGCAACACTAATTCAAATGTATTGCCTTACTTTCTACGCATTTGCCCAGACTTAAGAAGAAACCAAGTTATCTTTTTAGAACCTGCCTTCTTCAGATTGGGTGCAACAACATGTAACAAGGCTATTAAAATATATTTTAACTGCAATTATAAGCATCTGTTAGGTTTTGTGAAATTCATATTGGCTGCCCAAAGGAAATTCATGGCAGCTTCAGTTGCCATGGGTATCAAACACGAACCTGACCGCATTGCTCCATTAGCCACATTAAATTGGCTGGCACTTTTTCTAGGTGTATTCCAGAGCGGTCATTTTGATATATTTTATATAGAATAGTGTACGCATCCTGCATTATATATTGAATAGTGTACGCATTGACTTTAATATCAGATCGCTGGCTGCTCTGTACTGCATTTGCAGATATAATTTGGATGTTTTAATACTGTATTATTTTAATTAATAGGAATTGCTGCCCTTATTTATTGTCTATATTATTAATAGTTGTAATTAACCGCACATACAGAAGTTAACTGTGAGCCCACACTTCAGGTGTAAAAGGATACATTCCTCTATAATACTGCATAATATAACAGAATAACATAAGATACGTAAGCTCTGTGGACTGAGTACGCTACCCACAAGTCAAATAAGACAACTGGAGATCTCCCAGCAATGTCACTAGTCGCACCTTTTAAGGAGGGCCAACTCGAGATCCAGGGCGATGAAAATAACTAACAACTCAGATGGGTGGGGGGGAGGGGGTGGGGGGGGACACGCCTGATGCCAATGAGGTAGGACAGTCTCTGAAGAGGTCCTTGCACAGCACTCCCATCCTGTCGCTCATGTATTCCCTCATACTCTGACAGAGCCCTGGGCACCAATGTTTTTATGCCCCAGACCAGACTCACGACAGCTGAAAAGATGGTGCTGTTGCAGCCCTAGTCGGACGGAAGCGGATGGACGCTTTCTGACAGATATCATATCACGGATCTATGTCTCGACCTCTCTCCCAAGACGTGTATACTTGGAATTTATCCTTGCCATGCCAAAAACAAACAGACATACCGATTTATTGGCCTGGCATCGATATTTGCCAAGCGGCGTATTACGATGCACTGGAAGGCCCCAGCCCAAGTGGAAAGCCGCCCTTCTTAAATGGGCCGACAGAGGGGTGCACACTACTTAGAAATACTCATAAGGCAGAGGTGGCCGGTAATTTTAGCAGGGAGGGGGCGGGTGGGCCAAACACGCACATATACACACTCAGGCCCATGCATTCACACATGCGCACACAAACATCCATTCACAACACTCACAAACATTCATACATACACGCAGACATGCATGCACCAAAGCTTTAATAAAAAAAAAATGTAAAAAACCACTTACCTGCTTGCAGCTCTCGGGAATGGAAGGCTCATAGGTCCCAGGAGGGTTGGGACTGCCGTCTTCTCTCCAAGATCAGCCAATGTGCCTACCTCGTCACAGAGTGGGATCTGGTAAGTGAAAGTTATAACCCCACCCCACTCTGTGATGAGGTGTCAATTATAGACACTCGGCCCTAGGAACTTCAGAGTTTATAACTGAAGCCCCCAGGTCCGAGGCTATCAGTGACACTCCCCCTCGTCACAAGGAGGAGGGCCTGGAGGTACTTTGGCCAGGCTGAGGAGGTCAAGCCCACAGGGCTGCAGAGGCGGCTCCTCCGTTATGGCGGAGGAGCGTCGCCCCACTCATCAGAGTCAGTCACAGAAAAATAAAATGATAATGAAAACAATATTATTTAATTTTTCCGTGACTGGCTCGGACGTCGGGGCCATGACAGGCAAGAGGTGGGCACTTAGAAGTGCCAAACATAAATGTGCACTTCTATTTCTCCAACCCAGCTGTGTTCACAGCCGGGTTGGAGAAAAGCCGCAGGCTACACAGCAGTGCCTGAGCGGCAGAGCAGGCCGCTCAGACCAATCCCAGCAGGAGAGATGCTCCAGGATTGGCTGAGCACCCTCTGCCTTCCCAGAGGCTGCTGGGAGAGCTCCGAGGAGGCGGTCGGACTCAAAGGCTGCAGAGAAAGGCAAGTTTAAAAAAAAAAAATCTCCCCCCCCCCCCCCCCAAGGGGTGTGAAAGCCTCAGCCTGGAGAAGTTCAGCTCAGGCAGCCAGTAGCCTGAGCATTTAGCATATGTACAGCTCCTGGCTGCCTGACCTGAACAAGAAGAGTGTCTGTCAGGCTACCTTTGCTCAGCCCGATGGGCACTCATGTCAGGCAAAAGGTGAGGCAGCATGGCCCTTCTGTCTAATGGGACAGGCCACTGCTGCCATAGGGGCAGGGAAACAATGGCTTTTGCTAGAGCCTGGGAGTCGCTAATAGATGCAATGAAAGAGGGGGATGATGACGATGAGGCTGCCTCTTCGGGTTAAATGCCCTTATGCCCACCAGATCAGCTGGTAGGGGCTGTGGGGCTCCGGATCTGACAACTTCCAAATACGAGATCATCTGTCCGAAACGAGAGAGTTAATAGCGACCTAGAGCACCCAGAACAGAATAGTTGTATGATAACAGAGACGGCATTCTATCCCATGCTCATTTTGTGCGCAGTCAGCTAGATTGGAGAATAGGATATCGCAGGGAAACGGGGGAGGGGGAAAAGAATGGGATGTTGTGTCATTAAGTTATGATAATTGCAGTCGCAGCCGGCATGACTTGCAGGGGGTGGAGGGGGTAGAGGAGGGGGTGGAGGGGTAATTTAATAATAAAACAAAATTGAACTTACCTTCGCCTCCGGTCCCGCGTCACGTCTCCTCTCTCCTCTCCACACAGGAAGCAGGCAGCCTCCCTCCCCTAAGCCAATCACAACACTGCAATGGCAGCGTTGTGATTGGCTGGGACGCCGACCCCACAGGCGTCTATGGGGAGGCCATTTTCTCTATGTAGGCTGCATAGAGAAAATGCAGAGTGTGCATGAGTGGTTTGGATGGCCCTGGGCCGACCAAACAGTCAGCGCCCACAACAGTGGGCAAGCCACTCCTCCCCTGCCTGGAGCAGGACAGCCCACCCGCCTGCCCCCAACCAAACCCTACCTTCTGCTTTCTCGCAGTGCGAGAAGCAGAAACATAAAATGGTATTCATAATAGCATCTTATGTTTCTGCTTCTCGTACTGCGAGAAATCAGTGGATCAACGCTGCTCCGCCCACGTGGAGGAGCCGCCCCTGGATAATTGTGTATGCCTACTGAGAATGTGATTTCTGTACATGACTCACTACTGCTACTCGGACACTGCATTACTTGGCATAGGCTGTTGAGAACAGAAACGTTTCCCGCTCGCCCCTTGACTACTGCTCTGTATAGACAACTAGATATGAGAACACCGGGTGGGATGTCCTAGGCATGTTTCATTATACTTTGTTGGTGTTCATGCGAAACTCAAGAACTGTTTTAAAAAAAAAAAAAACACACACAAACAACTCAGATGGGAGGGCATGGATACCCAGAATGCGTGAGCTACATTGGACAGCGCAAGGGCTCCGGGCTGGGTAATTTTCTCACTCCTGGTATCAAATACCATCTGATCGCTGGTCAATGTGAGCTATTCACTCAATATGCGAAAACTTAATAATGCTAAACTAGGTGACCAACTCATAAGAAATGTGTGGGAACAGAAGATCTGTGCAGTGGGAGAGCTATTGACAATCTGTACGCAACAGCTCGGAATCTATGAATTACTAACACGTAATTTGTGGTAACTTCAGAGCACTTAGGGTTGCCACCTTTACCAGTAAAAAATACCGGCCGTTTATGTTTTAAGATTCTGCAAAGGCCTGGACATGAAATGTAAATAGAACTCTGAGTATAATTTCGTCTGAATTCATTTTTAATATTGTCTTTCTGCCTTTGTTTAGTTTAATTAGCAGTCTGGAATCATTAAGGCAGCTACAGAACACATTGCCAAGAGCTTTGCTCTTATATTTACTGTTTAAAGTATCTACTGATGAGGTGAAAAAAATACCAGCTTTCATTTTCCTATTTTTTCTACCAACTAGGGGGCAAAACTAAGAGCATTAGATTGACAATCTACACAACACACATCCTCCAAAACAGCATGGCTCTCTGGACTGGGTGAACACATCATGGGACATCTGGGTGGTCTGCCATGAGCATGAGACATCCCGGTCAACCTCAAACCTTCCAAGGATAATGTGTTTTCATGTAGCAGTGCAGCAATAATGTGTAGCATTTATACAGGGCGCATCACAAATGGATTTGTGTCTTGGTGCTTTACCAATAGGTGCAAGACTGTCAGACATTTGAAGACTCAACAGGTGGAGTGATTTCAAATGATGTTATCCTTTAGGTTTTAGCTTCCTGACCATACTCCATGAACACCTTTCCAATGCCACTCTTTGCCCCTGCACCGCCACTTCTCTGCACCTTTGCCACTCTCCCATGAACCTCACATACAGCTTTTTCTCCTTCCTCTACACTCCTTGCACACATACCACCTCTCTTTTTTGCACTTTTTGCCTCCTGACTTTGCCTCTTCGCTATCTACAGCGCACAGCTTGTCTGTACGTCTACCTTATACCTGTCCCTTGATACACCCAAATGAATCTCACCTGACCAGGCTGGAATATAATAATAAATCTCACAAAAAGAGGCCCCGGGTCCAAAGAAAAAACTAACATTAAAAAGTGGCAAAATGAAAACTAACTCAGGGGGATAACCCTTTTTAAGGACGGTTCCCCTCACACACACCAAAGGTGTCATGCTTCATCATAGGGGTACCTCCTCACGTGAGGGACCTGGTCCTCACGTGGGCTACAACCCCCTCTCTACGAGGGAGGAGCTCAGGGATGTTTTTTGATATGTGAGGTAGGGTATACTAAAACCCTATGTGAGCAAGGTGTTGTGAAAAAGACAAGTGCAGTGCTAATATAAAAGTGAATTAAAACTGACTACAGGGTCAGCTAAATATTTTAATAGTGCTGCCCGGTGCCAGGATTAAAAAGCAGAATTGCTTGTGAACACAGGGAACAATACCACTGTGTATTTATAGGACCAACATGTTTCTGCCTCAATGATCTATATAAGTATCCAGGCATTCATCAGGATCAGTGGTAGCTACTGCAAACAAACGAATATAAAATAAAAACTCTACATACGATTAATACTGAACCAGAGGATAATTTCTTCGTTCAGTGCATCTCAGAACTCCCTAAGTTGGGGAACAAACAAAAGCAGTGCATCAACTTTTGTGTAAGACAAACAAAACATGTAATAACAAAACCACTTTCAAACCAATATTATTTTGATGTTTATGCAAAGAGAAAGAAACTTCTTGCTGTAATCTTTGCAAGACCTCCAATTTAGTCTAATATGGCATTATCTACCCAGAATTGCTCATAATGGCAGACAGAAAAGAGGATGCATAACTCACCCATCTGAGAGAACGAGTTTATAGCATCTATCCAAGCTCATTTAGCCATTTGGTACCGTGCCACGACCTGAGGAGAATGGTACGTGGTGATTAAAAACAAAAGAAAGGAAGAAAATGACAAGAGGAGAGTAACGATAACTGCGTAGCAACAATTATCTATGTCATCTATGCACATATATTATTTAGTCAGCAAAGATGAAGAGCAGAGCATTAGGAGGAACCTGTATACTCATGGACTCAAAAGAGACCCCATTGGTGGCATCGGCCCATACTATGTACTCAAAACAAAATGTTGTGGTTACAACAGAGGTCTAATTCTTAGTTGACACATAAATAGCAGTCTATGCTAGAGTATACATAAATACAAGCTTGGTGGACCAGACCCGGTCACAACCAAGCCTTATATGCCGTAGGATATAAACAACCGCTTGATAAATCTATGAAGGGAGGGCCGGCGGTGCAGGACAAAATCATAATACCAATAAAAGTGAACCACTAGTAACCATCTAGGGAAGATGAAAACCGGGACATAATTACGATATTAATTAAAAAAGAAAGACAGAAGAAACGGACTAAACACAGGACACCTAAGGGGTGGCATCAACCAGAGACTTACCAATTGGAGGTCTGTTGCTCTGGGTCGCGGTCCAGGGATAGGCAAGGAGAAGTCTGCCGGACCTCCAGGTTTAAGTACAAACCAAACGCTAGTGAAAACGGGCTGCACCTGGGATTCCACGCGTTGCCGGAAGTCCGGCGGAAACGCAGGAAACCTGGGAAATGTAGGAAATGTAGTTCGGAATGGTGCTATACTCCGTGAAGGAAATGAAAAAATGCTGAAAACATGCTAATAGGTATGGGAAAATTTGCGACATACCATTATCGTTCAGACCAAGATGAAATATGTAATACATTAGTAAGTAACTAATCACAACAGAATAAGCACGAAGATTGTGCGCTCTGTAGTGAAAAACCGTGGGAGTATAAGGCAAAACTATTCAAATAAGCTGTATTAGTTGATAATCACCAACGAACCAAGCAGTAGCTAGCTGTTATGTATTGCCCATATCGAATGGGCCAATCAAGGGTGACAAATGGCCTATTACTGCACCCAGATCAATAGCTCAAATATTTGTCCTGTGTACCAAAGTTAATAGGGATGTCCTCATCAAAATGCTGAGGCACTCCACAGCATGGGCTAAGTTAATTCGATGGAAAATAACTGCACAATGGGTGACTGATTAACGTATGCTGCCACCCGTTGGTAAGAAAAAGACCAAAGAGAGGGGCAATTAATCGAAGAAATCATAGATAATGATGCTAAGTACCAACCCAATAGGGCAGGAGTACACACAACTAGGCCAATGCCAACCAAGGTATCTCATCATTGAGTCCAGAGGACACCGTGTCCAATCTGTACACCCATCTTTGCTCGAGTCTCAATAATTTTGTTGCTAAACCAGGTGTATTGGCAGTCACCTTAGGTTTGTCTAGCACGGTCCAAGTTAGTGTGTCAGCACGGTGTTTCAAATCAAAGAAATGTTTAGTAAATTTTGTAACTTGTTTGGCGCATCTAATCATGCTCTTGTGTTCTAAGATGCGCACCCGAACCTTCCTAGTGGTCATTCCCACATACCTCAACTCGCAAGGACACGTTATCAGGTATATGACCCTTTCACTATTGCAGTTCGTGTGTTCTTGAAGTAGCCATGGTCTTGTTGTGCCAATGTCTATTGATTTTGTAACTCTTGTTTGATCGCAAACTGCGCAATTACCACAGGGATAGTGCCCTTTTACAGCTGGTAGATTCCACAATGTATTAGTACTCATTTTGTCTAATGGTTGTGGTCTCGTGTGAATAAGGGTATCTTTGAGACTACGACCTCTTTTATGTGCAAAAGTGGTTTCTCAAGTGACAATTTGCCGGTGTTCAAAATATCCCAATTGTGTAGAACTGACTTCTTGACTACACTAGAGAGGGTGCTAAATGTATTAACACAAACTAGTTTAGATGTGGTTTTCTCTGTGGTGCATGGTTCCAAAAGAGCTTCCCTGTGATTGTTCATAGCTCGCTTTGACGATTTTCTTATCAAAGCACCGGGATAATGCCTATCCATAAGGTTATTTCTCAATCTTGACGCATGAGTTTTATACTTCTCTATGGTGGAGCAGTTACGTCGTATTCTTAAAAATTGTCCGTAGGGTAAGTTGTCTCGTAACGACTTGGGATGGTAGCTGTCATACTGCAGTAACGCATTGCGAGACATGGGTTTCTGATACAATTCTGTTTCAATGGTTCCTCTTGCTGGATAGATCCATAGATCTAAAAAAGCTAAACCTATCTTGCTATATTCACAAGTGAATCGTAGAAAATTATTCTGTGCATTCAGCCAGGTATGAAAGGCGATGATTGAATCTTCATTCCCACGCCAGATGACAAGAATGTCATCTATATATCTCTTCCAGGTGATGACTTGTGATCTATAAGGATTGGTCTCAGCCAGGGCAACACCTTCTTCAAACATATGCATGTAAAGATTCGCCAGACTCGGCGCAAAGGTGCTGCCCATGGAAGTTCCAGTAACCTGTAGATATAGCTGATTTTCAAAAGAAAAAGTTTTCTTTCATTGCGACTGTGGCACAATCCATGATAAATTTAGTAGGTGTAATGCTATCTGGTGGGAATTGGGTAAGTAACAGCTCCACAGTTTCCAAAGTCTGATCTTGAGGAATACAAGTGTAGAGAGATTCTACATCAAAGGAAACTAAGTAATCAGTTGTGAGATCAAATTCTTTGTCATGCAACAAGTGTATGACATCCGTGGTGTCTTTAAAAAATGTTGGCATATTACGCAAAATGGGTCTCAGAAAAAAGTCTACAAACTGGGATAGTGGTTCCAAAACAGATCCGATCCCTGAAATTATCGGTCTGCCTGGTGGTGGTCGTTGAGGTTTATGAATTTTTGGGAGAATGTAAAAGTATGCAATTACCCCACTGAACGGCTTATGAGTCTTATCAAGAGAATGACAGAAGAAGCATTAGAAAATAACTGGGTTACACGAAAAGAAGCTGAATTTCTGTGTACTAAATCTCCAATAATTGCATACTTTTACATTCTCCCAAAAATTCATAAACCTCAACGACCACCACCAGGCAGACCGATAATTTCAGGGATCGGATCTGTTTTGGAACCACTATCCCAGTTTGTAGACTTTTTTCTGAGACCCATTGTGCGTAATATGCCAACATTTTTGAAAGACACCACGGATGTCATACACTTGTTGCATGACAAAGAATTTGATCTCACAACTGATTACTTAGTTTCCTTTGATGTAGAATCTCTCTACACTTGTATTCCTCAAGATCAGACTTTGGAAACTGTGGAGCTGTTACTTACCCAATTCCACCAGATAGCATTACACCTACTAAATTTATCATGGATTGTGCCACAGTCGCAATGAAAGAAAACTTTTTTCTTTTGGAAAATCAGCTATATCTACAGGTTACTGGAACTTCCATGGGCAGCACCTGCGCCGAGTCTGGCGAATCTTTACATGCATATGTTTGAAGAAGGTGTTGCCCTGGCTGAGACCAATCCTTATAGATCACAAGTCATCACCTGGAAGAGATATATAGATGACATTCTTGTCATCTGGCGTGGGAATGAAGATTCAATCATCGCCTTTCATACCTGGCTGAATGCACAGAATAATTTTCTACGATTCACTTGCGAATATAGCAAGATAGGTTTAGCTTTTTTAGATCTATGGATCTATCCAGCAAGAGGAACCATTGAAACAGAATTGTATCAGAAACCCATGTCTCGCAATGCGTACTGCAGTATGACAGCTACCATCCCAAGTCGTTACTGAGACAACTTACCCTACGGACAATTTTAAGAATACGACGTAACTGCTCCACCATAGAGAAGTATAAAACTCATGCGTCAAGATTGAGAAATAACCTTATGGATAGGCATTATCCCGGTGCTTTGATAAGAAAATCGTCAAAGCGAGCTATGAACAATCACAGGAAGCTCTTTGGAACCATGCACCACAGAGAAAACCACATCTAAACTAGTTTGTGTTAATACATTTAGCACCCTCTCTAGTGTAGTCAAGAAGTCAGTTCTACACAATTGGGATATTTTGAACACAGGCAAATTGTCACTTGAGAAAACACTTTTTGCACATAAAAGAGGTCGTAGTCTCAAAGATACCCTTATTCACACGAGACCACAACCATTAGACAAAATGAGTACTAATACATTGTGGAATCTACCAGCTGTAAAAGGGCACTATCCCTGTGGTAATTGCGCAGTTTGCGATCAAACAAGAGTTACAAAATCAATAGACATTGGCACAACAAGACCATAGCTACTTCAAGAACACACGAACTGCAATAGTGAAAGGGTCATATACCTGATAACGTGTCCTTGCGAGTTGAGGTATGTGGGAATGACCACTAGGAAGGTTCGGGTGCGCATCTTAGAACACAAGAGCATGATTAGATGCGCCAAACAAGTTACAAAATTTACTAAACATTTCTTTGATTTGAAACACAGTGCTGACACACTAACTTGGACCGTGCTAGATAAACCTAAGGTGACTGCCAATACACCTCGTTTAGCAACAAAATTATTGAGACTCGAGCAAAGATGGGTGTACAGATTGGACACGGTGTCCTCTGGCCTCAATGATGAGATACCTTGGTTGGCATTGGCCTAGTTGTGTGTACTCCTGCCCTATTGGGTTGGTACTTAGCATCATTATCTATGATTTCTTCGATTAATTGCCCCTCTCTTTGGTCTTTTCTTACCAACGGGTGGCAGCATACGTTAATCAGTCACCCATTGTGCAGTTATTTTCCATCGAATTAACTTAGCCCATGCTGTGGAGTGCCCCAGCATTTTGATGAGGACATCCCTATTAACTTTGGTACACAGGACAAATATTTGAGCTATTGATCTGGGTGCAGTAATAGGCCATTTGTCACCCTTGATTGGCCCATTCGATATGGGCAATACATAACAGCTAGCTACTGCTTGGTTCGTTGGTGATTATCAACTAATACAGCTTATTTGAATAGTTTTGCCTTATACTCCCACGGTTTTTCACTACAGAGCGCACAATCTTCGTGCTTATTCTGTTGTGATTAGTTACTTACTAATGTATTACATATTTCATCTTGGTCTGAACGATAATGGTATGTCGCAAATTTTCCCATACCTATTAGCATGTTTTCAGCATTTTTTCATTTCCTTCACGGAGTATAGCACCATTCCGAGCTACATTTCCTACATTTCCCAGGTTTCCTGCGTTTCCGCCTGACTTCCGGCAACGCGTGGAATCCCAGGTGCAGCCCGTTTTCACTAGCGTTTGGTTTGTACTTAAACCTGGAGGTCTGGCAGACTTCTCCTTGCCTATCCCTGGACCGCGACCCAGAGCAACAGACCTCCATTTGGTAAGTCTCTGGTTGATGCCACCCCTTAGGTGTCCTGTGTTTAGTCCGTTTCTTCTGTCTTTCTTTTTAATTAATATCGTAATTATGTCCCGGTTTTCATCTTCCCTAGATGGTTACTAGTGGTTCACTTTTATTGGTATTATGATTTTGTCCTGCACCGCCGGCCCTCCCTTCATAGATTTATCAAGCGGTTGTTTATATCTCTACGGCATATAAGGCTTGGTTGTGACCGGGTCTGGTCCACCAAGCTTGTATTTATGTATACTCTAGCATAGACTGCTATTTATGTGTCAACTAAGAATTAGACCTCTGTTGTAACCACAACATTTTGTTTTGAGTACATAGTATGGGCCGATGCCACCAATGGGGTCTCTTTTGAGTCCATGAGTATACAGGTTCCTCCTAATGCTCTGCTCTTCATCTTTGCTGACTAAATAATATATGTGCATAGATGACATAGATAATTGTTGCTACGCAGTTATCGTTACTCTCCTTTTGTCATTTTCTTCCTTTCTTTTGTTTTTAATCACCACGTACCATTCTCCTCAGGTCGTGGCGCGGTACCAAATGGCTAAATGAGCTTGGGTAGATGCTATAAACTCGTTCTCTCAGATGGGTGAGTTATGCATCCTCTTTTCTGTCTGCCATTATGAGCAATTCTGGGTAGATAATGCCATATTAGACTAAATTGGAGGTCTTGCAAAGATTACAGCAAGAAGTTTCTTCTCTTTGCATAAACATCAAAATAATATTGGTTTGAAAGTGGTTTTGTTATTACATGTTTTGTTTGTCTTACACAAAAGTTGATGCACTGCTTTTGTTTGTTCCCCAACTTAGGGAGTTCTGAGATGCACTGAACGAAGAAATTATCCTCTGGTTCAGTATTAATCGTATATAGAGTTTTTATTTTATATTCGTTTGTTTGCAGTAGCTACCACTGATCCTGATGAATGCCTGGATACTTATATAGATCATTGAGGCAGAAACATGTTGGTCCTATAAATACACAGTGGTATTGTTCCCTGTGTTCACAAGCAATTCTGCTTTTAATCCTGGCACCGGGCAGCACTATTAAAATATTTAGCTGACCCTGTAGTCAGTTTTAATTCACTTTTATATTAGCACTGCACTTGTCTTTTTCACAACACCTTGCTCACATAGGGTTTTAGTATACCCTACCTCACATATCAAAAAACATCCCTGAGCTCCTCCTCGTAGAGAGGGGTTGTAGACCACGTGAGGACCAGGTCCCTCACGTGAGGAGGTACCCCTATGATGAAGCATGACACCTTTGGTGTGTGAGGGGAACCGTCCTTAAAAGGGATATCCCCCTGAGTTAGTTTTCATTTTGCCACTTTTTAATGTTAGTTTTTTCTTTGGACCCGGGGCCTCTTTTTGTGAGATTCATTAACCTATGGGGAGCCGGTACCCGCAGGTCCTTAAACTCCTCAAGCCCTCAGTGTGATTGATGGAATATAATAATAACCATATGTAACGTCCCACAATTAGTCATCGGTTGTACGACATTACCACACATTTCTCATAAAACATGCCTTTACCATGCAGATAAGTATAAATAATAAGGAAAGTAAAAAAAAAAAATATATATATATATATATATATATATATATATATATATTCACTGAAAAAACCATAGGTTTCAGGGACGTTATAGTTACAAATTAGCATTTAAAAACCTTTGAAATTCACTGAAAAAACCATAGGTTTTAGGGACAGTTATAGTTAGTTGGACATTGCACTCGTACAAAACCTCGTGAAATTCCCCCGTTATAGTTAGTCCAGCTAACTATAACTCGCGCCCCGTAATGCACTGCTGATGACGTCACATATTACATCACTCATGACATGGTCAGTGACATCACTGATGACATCACTGATGACATCTCAAATGACATCACTGATGACATCACTGATGACATCATCCAGTGACTGTGTTTCTGTAAAGTTTAAATATTTTTAATATATATAGGAAAAGACGTATTGAAGAATGAGTGGGTGTGTAAGTGTCTGTATGGATGATTTAGTAGGTGCGTGACTGACTCTATAAGTGAGTGATTTAACGTATCTTACTGAATGCATGGGTTAGTGACTAAACTGGGTGAATGTCTGTATCCGTCTGTCTGTTGCTGTGTAAGTGGCTGCATGTGTTTGTGAATAGCTACATGAGTGTCTATATGAGTTATTGAATGCTTGTCTGAGTATCTGTATGGGTGCCTGAGTGTTTGTGTGGGAGGGGTGTGTGCAACTCTGTGCATAGATGTGTGAGTGGGTGATTCACTGGGTGGATGGTTTCAAGAGTGCAACTGTGATAGACTGTATGGGTGGGTAAGTGTGTGTAAGAGTGTGTTAGTGAGTGAATGTATGTCCCAGTGGTACATGTGTGAGTAACTACATATGTGAAAGGCAGTATATATGTGTGTTGGAGTATATAAATAGCTATAAGCGAGAGTAAGTGATTGTGATAGTGGCTGTATGGATGAGTGTGTGCTTGTATCAGTGATTGTATAAGAGCGTAAGAATGTGCTACTATTTGTATGAGTAAGTGAGCTGGTGTGTGTATAACTGTATAGGTGAGTAAATGGTAGTGTGTTTAATTATTTGCATGACTGACTAGGTGTGTGAGTACCTCTATGGATGAGTGGCGGTGTTTGAGTGTCTATATAGGAGTATGAGTGCATATGATAGTCCTGTACTGAGTGACCGTAAGTATGAGTGACTGTACGGGTGAGTGAGTGGATGTGTGCGTAGACCTAAGAATCAGTGAGTGGGTATGTAGTTATTGGTGTTGGAGTGTCTATGGTTTTGCGAATGGCAGTCTGTAATTTAGAGTGGGTGTATCAAAGGTTATATTAGAGTGTGAGGAGGTGCATCAGATTATCACGTGGATGATGTCATCAGTGATGTCATTTGAGATGTCATCAGTGATGTCATCAGTGATGTCACTGACCATGTCATGAGTGATGTAATATGTGACGTCATCAGCAGTGCATTGCGGGGCGCGAGTTATAGTTAGCTGGACTAACTATAACGGGGAATTTCACGGGTTTTGTACGAGTGCAATGTCCAACTAACTATAACTGTCCCTAAAACCTATGGTTTTTTCAGTGAATTTCAAAGGTTTTTTAAATGCTAATTTGTAACTATAATGTCCCTGAAACCTATGGTTTTTTCAGTGAATTTCAAAGGTTTTTTAAATGCTAATTTGTAACTATAACATGTCTGAAACCTACAGTTTTTTCAGTGAATTTCAAAGGTTTTGTAAATGACAATTTTTAAATGTATTAATTGTTATATAAATTTTTTTCATACTGATTTCCAAATTTTTTAGAAACAATTTTTTTTACATATTTTATTTTTTAAATTACATTGTAATTACATTATACATTACATTACAAAAAATACTTTCTCAGAATGAATTACTTTAGTTTAATTACTTTGCACATAGGCAATAGACTTTTAAGTACAGTAGTTACAGTTGTTGCAATGGGCAACACATTTTCAAACAATGCAACATTCAGCTCAATGTGAATTTCTAGTTAAATGCAATTAGTTACTTTATGGATTACTTTTCTAACCACATTACTGGATCCTAGATTCAGTCCTGGGACATCTCCTGTAAACAGTTGAGTAAAAGCGTTTTGGTTACAGTCGTGATTTTTAAGGAATATTATTGTACTTTAAAAGTTCACACTTAGAAACTTTTTCTCATAGAATCACCAATGTTATCCTATGGAAGGAAATTCACCTAGAAGTTAAAAACTGTTATCGTTACTTTTTCTTACTCAGTGTTGGATCCTGGATCCAGCACTGGTGCATCTCCTGTAAACAGTTGAAAGAATGCGTTTAAGTCATACAGGCGATTTTTAGGAATATTTGTAGTTTGTGAAAATCGACACTTTGAAACTTTGCTGCTGAAAACCAGACAATGGATTCCTATGGAAGGAAATTCAAGTTACTGGTAAGTACGGTTAAAATTACTTTTCAGGACCAGTACTGGGCTGAAAGATGCAGCACTGAGGTCTCTCCTGATAACAGGTGAGTAAATCGGAATTCGTATTTCAGCTGATTTTAGAGGAATATTTTAAAGTTCCAAAACTCCACACTTAGAAGAATTTCCAAGTGAAACCAGTCAATGTTAGCCTATGGAAGGAAATTCAAGTTACTGGTAAGTACGGTTAAAATTACTTTTCAGGACCAGTACTGGGCTGAAAGATGCAGCACTGAGGTCTCTCCTGATAACAGGTGAGTAAATCGGAATTCGTATTTCGGCTGATTTTAGAGGAATATTTTAAAGTTCCAAAACTCCACAATTAGAAGAATTTCCAAGTGAAACCAGTCAATGTTAGCCTATGAAGGAAATTCAAGTTACCGGTAAGTACGGTTAAAATTACTTTTGAGGATCAGTACTGGGCTGAAAGATGCAGCACTGAGGTCTCTCCTGATAACAGGTGAGTAAATCGGAATTCGTATTTCGGCTGATTTTAGAGGAATATTTGCACAATGGTGAAGGGAGGGGGCGGGGCCTGAGGTGACATATGTGCAAACGCGCCCCGTGGCGCGTTTTAAGTTGGGGGATTAAGTCCCCTTGAATCATGAGGGTCCCTACGGGCCAACTAGCCCACCAGGAACCTCCAGTATGCGCCAGGGGCTGCGTTGCAGAGACATGTACAGAGGCCACACCCCTTTTACACCTCTCTGCAACGCAGCTCTGTGGCGCTTTCTGGACGTACCTGTTGGGCTAGTTGGCCCCCAGGGACCCTCAGGATTGAAGAGGATTTAATTCCCCATCTTAAAACGCGCCACGGGGCCTGTTTGCACACATGTCACCTGAAGCCCCGCCCCCTCCCTTCACCACTGTGCAAACGCGCCCGTGGCGCGTTTTAAGTCGGGGGATTAACTCCCTTGAATCCTGAGGGTCCCTGGAGTCCAACTAGCCCACCATGTTCCTCCAAAAGCACCACAGAGCTGCGTTGCAGAGAGGTGTAAAAGGGGCGTGGCCTCTGTACACCTCTCTGCAAGGCAGCCCCTGGCGCATACTGGAGGTTCCTGGTGGGCTAGTTGGCCCCCAGGGACCCCCAGTATTCAAGGGGAATTCGTTCCCCCTCTGCAAACGCGCCAGGGCGCGTTTGCAGAGTGGTGAAGGAAGGGGCGGGGCCTGCGGGCCCGATCGTTTTTTGTTGTTTTTTTCCCCTGAAGGGGGCCTGTGGCCCTCCTTCCTTTTTCCTATTTTTAGGCCCTGGGGACCCCATCCCCCAGGGCCTTACCCCTTTTTTAAATTAAAATTAAAAAAAACGGGAAGGGGGCCGCGTGGCCCCCTTCCCTGGGCCTGTATTGGCCCCGGGGACCCCATCCCCCGGGGCATGGCCTCTTTTTGTTTTTATTTGGAGGGGGCTGCGTGGCCCCCTCCTCAGGCCATTTAAGGCCCCGGGACCCCATCCCCGGGGCCGGCCTTGCACTTTTTTTTTCATTTTGTTACTTTGGGGAGGGGGCTGCGTGGCCCCCCTCCGTGGCCACTTATGGCCCCGGGACCCCATCCCCCGGGGCCTGGCCTCTCGTTGGGGACTGTAGGGGGTCCCCAAGCCCCCCACAGTCCCGCCGGCTCCCCGTGTCCTACGGGAGCCGGCATTGCTTTACACATGGGGAGCAGCTAACATGCTGCTCCCCATGTGAAAGCAATCGGCTTTGGATATTGGAAGAGAGAGCAGGTTTCCTGCTCTCTCTTCCAATATCCAAGCAAGTTTGCAATGACAGGACGGGAGCCGCGAGGCTCCGTCCTGTCATTGCAAACAGCAGTGTCCCGGGGTAGGCACCCCGGGACACTGCAGAGAGCCGGCCCTGGGGGTGGCGGTCCCCAGGGCCATCAAGGGCTCCAGGAGGGGGGCCGCGCGGCCCCCTCCCCACATCGAGAAGCCCCGGGGAGGTGGTGGTCCCCGGGGCTTGGGGGTCCAAAACGGACCCCCATTTTCATTTTTCTTAGTGCCCCTGGGAGGTGGTGGTCCCCGGGGCGTGTGGGGGCTGGAGCCCCCCACACAGGTTTTTCAAATATAAAAAGAAGCCCCGGGGAGGTGGTGGTCCCCGGGGCTGCGGGAGGCTCAGAGCCCTCCCGCACCATTATCCATAAAGCCCCGGGGGTGGTGGTCCCCGGGGCTTGGGGGACCTTAGAGGCCCCGCACATAAAATTAACCCCCCCAGCATGCCCCCGGGACTTGGCTCACCCGGGGCCAGTGCATCGAGCGCGGGAGACCGCGCTTCGATTTTTCCGGCAGGGTTCGCGCTCCTGAGCGCATCCTGCCGATTTTTATAAAAATTTTTAAAATTTTTTGCCCAGGGGTCCTTGTGGGACCCCCTGAGCAGACCTAGGGGGTCAGGGTGTTTCTACCCTGCCCCTTTGTGCGCTTTGCGCACTTGTTTCTGTCCCTCGGTTCTACCGAGGACAAAATGGCTGCCAACACTTCCTGATTTGGAGTGTTGACAGCCAATTAACATAAAGCTCGTGCTCGGGAGGATCCGCGGCCCTAGATATACCTATCTTTTTACTTTTGATTTTCTCAGCAACTACTGAACGGATTTACACCATTTAACAAAAGGGTTCTTTCTGAACCAAGAACTACCTCTTTGCCAAATTTGGTGTAATTCCGTTCAGCAGTTCGAGCTGTAGCCGTGTCTAAAGTTTCCTATGGAAAATTGCATGGGGAAAACGCGTTTTGGGACCCCCCTTTTTCTCGGCCCCGCTTGACGAATCCCCCGAGACTTTCAGGGTAGGAGCGGACCGGAGCGGGCCACAAAGTTTGAAAATTTTGCGAAGATACGTCAACCGGCAAGAGAGTTATTTCAAATAGAATGTCGCGGATTTCCTATGGATAATAGGTTGTAACTATAACTATCTACTGGCGACCGCCAGTAGATAATATATATATATAGATATATATATATATATATATTCACTGAAAAAACCATAGGTTTCAGACACGTTATAGTTAGAAATTAGCATTTAAAAAACCTTTGAAATTCACTGAAAAAACCATAGGTTTTAGAGACAGTTCTAGTTAGTTGGACATTTCACTCGTACAAAACCATAGAAATTCCCCCGTTATAGTTAGTTCAGCTAACTATAACTCGCGCCCCGCAATGCACTGCTGATGACGTCACATATTACATCACTCATGACATGGTCAGTGACATCACTGATGACATCACTGATGACATCTCAAATGACATCACTGATGACATCACTGATGACATCATCCAGTGACTGTGTGTTTCTGTAAAGTTTAAATATGTTTAATATATATAGGGAAAGAGTAGGTAGTGAAGAGGGTCGTGCTAGGGGCAGTGTTTTGAGGTTTAGGGTAGTGCAGTGGTGCTTTGTGTAGTGTAGAGGGTCATGCTGGAGTAGATTTAGGGTTTAGGGTAGTGCAGTGGTGTTTGGGTAGTGTAGGGAGTCGTGCTGGGGGAGTGGTTTAGGGTTTAGGGTAGTGCAGTGGTGTTTGGGTAGTGTAGGGGGTCGTGCTGGGGTAGTGTTTTAGGGTAGTGCAGTGGTGTTTGGGTAGTGTAGGAGGTCGTGCTGGGGTAGTGATTTAGGGTAGTGCAGTGGTGTTTGGGTAGTGTAGGGGGTACTGCTGGGGGTAGTGTTTTAGGAGTAGTGCAGTGGTGTTTGGGTAGTGTAAGGGTACTGCTGGGGGTAGTTTTTAGGGTTTAGGGTAGTGCAGTGGTGTTTGTGTAGTGTAGGGGGTAGTGTTTTAGGGTTTAGGGTAGTGCAGTGGTGTTTGTGTAGTGTAGGAGGTCGTGTTTTAGGGTTTAAGGTAGTGCAGTGGTCTTTGGGTAGTGTAGGGAGTCGTGCGGGGGTAGTGTTTTAGGGTTTAGGGTAGTGTAGGGGGTCGTGCTGGGGGTAGTGTTTTAGGGATTAGGGTAGTGCATTGGTGTTCGGGTAGAGTAGGGGGTCGTAATGGGGGGAGTGTTTGAGGGTTTAGGGCAGTGCAGTCGTGTTCGGGTAGTGTAGGGGGTTGTGCTGGGGTAGTATTTTAGGGTTTAGGGTAGTGCAGTGGTGTTCGGGTAGTGTAGGAGGTCGTGCTGGGGCTAGTGTTCTAGGGTTTAGGGCAGTGCAGTGGTGTTTGGGCAGTGTAGGGGTAATGCTGGGGTGGTGTTTTACGGTTTAGGGCAGTGCAGTGGTGTTCGGGCAGTGTAGGGGGTCGTGCTGGGGGTGGTGTTTCAGGGTTTAGGGCAGTGCAGTGGTGTTCGGGCAGTGTAGGGGGCAGTGTTTCAGAGTTTAGGGCAGTGCAGTGGTGTTCGGGCAGTGTAGGGGGTCGTGCAGGGGGTGGTGTTTAAGGGTTTAGGGCAGTGGTGTTCGGGCAGTGTAGGGGGTCGTGCTGGGGGTGGTGTTTCAGGGTTTGGGGCAGTGCAGTGGTGTTCGAGCAGTGTAGGGGGTCGTGCTGGGGGTGGTGTTTCAGGGTTTAGGGCAGTGCAGTGGTGTTCGGGCAGTGAAGGGGTGGTGCAGGGGGTGGTGTTTCAGGGTTTAGGGCAGTGCAGTGGTGTTCGGGCAGTGTAGGGGGTCATGCAGGGGGTGGTGTTTCAGGGTAGTGCAGTGGTGTTCGGACAGTGTAGGGAGTCGTGCTGGGGCTGGTGTTTCAGGGTTTAGGGCAGTACAGTGGTGTTCGGGCAGTGTAGGGGTCGTGCTGGGGCTGGTGTTTCAGGGTTTAGGGCAGTGCAGTGGTGTTCGGGCAGTGTAGGGGGTGGGGCTGGTGTTTCAGGGTTTAGGGCAGTGCAGTGGTGTTCGGGCAGTGTAGGTGGTCGTGCTGGGGCTGGTGTTTCAGGGTTTAGGGCAGTGCAGTGGTGTTCGGGCAGTGTAGGGGGTGGGGCTGGTGTTTCAGGGTTTAGGGCAGTGCAGTGGTGTTCGGGCAGTGTAGGGGGTCATGCTGGGGCTGGTGTTTCAGGGTTTAGGGCAGTGCAGTGGTGTTCGGGCAGTGTAGGGGATCTTGCTGGGGCTGGTGTTTCAGAGTCTAGGGCAGTGCAGTGGTGTTCGGGCAGTGTAGGGGGTCTTGCTGGGGGTGGCGTTTCAGGGTTTAGGGCAGTGCAGTGGTGTTCGGGCAGTGTAGGGGGTCGTGCTGGGGGTGGTGTTTCAGGGTTTAGGGCAGTGCATTGGTGTTCGGGCAGTGTAGGGGGTCGTGCTGGGGCTAGTGTTTCAGGATTTAGGGCAGAGCAATGGTGTTCAGGCAGTGTAGGGGTTTTGCTGGAGGTGGTGTTTCAGGGTTTAGGGCAGTGCAGTGGTGTTCGTGCAGTGTAGGGGGTGGTGTTTCAGGGTTTAGGGCAGTGGTGTTCAGGCAGTGTAGGGGGTCTTGCTGGGGTTGATGTTTCAGGGTTTAGGGCGGTGCAGTGGTGTTCGGGCAGTGTAGGGGGTCGTGCTGGGGGGGTGTTTCAGGATTTAGGGCAGTGCAGTGGTGTTCCGGCAGTGTAGGAGGTCGTGCAGGGGTGGTGTTTCAGGGTTTAGGGCAGTGCAGTGGTGTTCGGGCAGTGTAGGGGTCGTGCTGGGGGTGGTGTTTCAGGGTTTAGGGCAGTGCAGTGGTGTTCGGGCAGTGTAGGGTGTTGTGCTGAGGGTGGTGTTTCAGGGTTTAGGGCAGTGCAGTGGTGTTCGGGCAGTGTAGGGGGTCGTGCAGGGGGTGGTGTTTCAGGGTTTAGGGCAGTGCAGTGGTGTTTGGGCAGTGTAGGGGGTCGTGCAGGGGGTGGTGTTTCAGGGTTTAGGGCAGTGCAGTGGTGTTCGGCCAGTGTAGGTGGTCTTGCTGGGGGTCGTGTTTCAGGCTTTAGTGCAGTGGTGTTCGGGCAGTGTAGGGGGTCTTGCTGGGGGTGGTGTTTCAGGGTTTAGGGCAGTGCAGTGGTGTTCGGGCAGTGTACGTGGTTGTGCTGGGGCTGGTGTTTCAGGGTTTAGGGCAGTGCAGTGGTGTTCGGGCAGTGTAGGGGGTCGTGCTGGGGGTGGTGTTTCAGGGCTTAGGGCAGTGCAGTGGTGTTCGGGCAGTGTAGGGGGTCGTGCTGGGGCTGGTGTTTCATGGTTTAGGTCAGTGCAGTGGTGTTCGGGCAGTGTAGGGGGTCGTGCTGGGGGTGGTGTTTCAGGGTTTAGTGCAGTGGTGTTCGGGCAGTGTAGGGGGTCATGCTGGGGGTGGTGTTTCAGGGTTTAGGGCAGTGCAGTGGTGTTCGGGCAGTGTAGGGGGTCGTGCTGGGGGTGGTGTTTCAGGGTTTAGGGCAGTGAGTGTTCGGGCAGTGTAGGGGTCTTGCTGGGGGTGATGTTTCAGGGTTTAGGGCAGTGCAGTGGTGTTCGGGCAGTGTAGGGTGTCTTGCTGGGGGTAGTGTTTCGGGGTTTAGGGCAGTGCAGTGGTGTTCGTGCAGTGTAGGGGGTCGTGCTGGGGCTGGTGTTTCAGGGTTTAGGGCAGTACAGTGGTGTTCGGGCAGTGTAGGGGGTCGTGCTGGGGCTGGTGTTTCAGGGTTTAGGGCAGTGCAGTGGTGTTCGGGCAGTGTAGGGGGTGGGGCTGGTGTTTCAGGGTTTAGGGCAGTGCAGTGGTGTTCGGGCAGTGTAGGTGGTCGTGCTGGGACTGGTGTTTCAGGGTTTAGGGCAGTGCAGTGGTGTTCGGGCAGTGTAGGGGGTCATGCTGGGGCTGGTGTTTCAGGGTTTAAGGCAGTGCTGTGGTCTTCGGGCAGTGTAGGGGGTCTTGCTGGGGCTGGTGTTTCAGAGTCTAGGGCAGTGCAGTGGTGTTCGGGCAGTGTAGGGGGTCTTGCTGGGGGTGGCGTTTCAGGGTTTAGGGCAGTGCAGTGGTATTCGGGCAGTGTAGGGGGTCGTGCTGGGGGTGGTGTTTCAGGGTTTAGAGCAGTGCATTGGTGTTCGGGCAGTGTAGGGGGTCGTGCTGGGGCTAGTGTTTCAGGATTTAGGGCAGAGCAATGGTGTTCAGGCAGTGTAGGGGGTTTTGCTGGAGGTGGTGTTTCAGGGTTTAGGGCAGTGCAGTGGTGTTCGTGCAGTGTAGGCGGTGGTGTTTCAGGGTTTAGGGCAGTGGTGTTCAGGCAGTGTAGGGGTCTTGCTGGGGTTGATGTTTCAGGGTTTAGGGCAGTGCAGTGGTGTTCGGGCAGTGTAGGGGTCGTGCTGGGGGTGGTGTTTCAGGGTTTAGGGCAGTGCAGTGGTGTTCCGGCAGTGTAGGAGGTCGTGCAGGGGGTGGTGTTTCAGGGTTTAGGGCAGTGCAGTGGTGTTCGGGCAGTGTAGGGGGTCGTGCTGGGGGTGGTGTTTCAGGGTTTAGGGCAGTGCAGTGGTGTTCGGGCAGTGTAGGGTGTCGTGCTGAGGGGTGGTGTTTCAGGGTTTAGTGCAGTGGTGTTCGGGCAGTGTAGGGGGTCGTGCAGGGTGGTGTTTCAGGGTTTAGGGCAGTGCAGTGGTGTTTGGGCAGTGTAGGGGGTCGTGCAGGGGTGGTGTTTCAGGGTTTAGGGCAGTGCAGTGGTGTTCGGCCAGTGTAGGTGGTCTTGCTGGGGGTCGTGTTTCAGGCTTTAGTGCAGTGGTGTTCGGGCAGTGTAGGGGGTCTTGCTGGGGGTGGTGTTTCAGGGTTTAGGGCAGTGCAGTGGTGTTCGGGCAGTGTAGGGGGTCTTGCTGGGGCTGGTGTTTCAGGGTTTAGGGCAGTGCAGTGGTGTTCTGGCAGTGTAGGGGGTCGTGCTGGGGCTGGTGTTTCAGGGTTTAGGGCAGTGCAGTGGTGTTCGGGCAGTGTACGTGGTTGTGCTGGGGCTGGTGTTTCAGGGTCTAGGGTAGTGCAGTGGTGTTCGGGCAGTATAGGGGGTCGTGCTGGGGTTGGTGTTTCAGGGTTTAGGGCAGTGCAGTGGTGTTCGGGCAGTGTAGGGGGTCGTGCTGGGGCTGGTGTTTCATGGTTTAGGGCAGTGCAGTGGTGTTCGGGCAGTGTAGGGGGTCGTGCTGGGGGTGGTGTTTCAGGGTTTAGGGCAGTGCAGTGGTGTTCGGGCAGTGTAGGGGGTCATGCTGGGGGTGGTGTTTCAGGGTTTAGGGCAGTGCAGTGGTGTTCGGGCAGTATAGGGGTCTTGCTGGGGGTGGTGTTTCAGGGTTTAGGGCAGTGGTGTTCGGGCAGTGTAGGGGGTCTTGCTGGGGGTGATGTTTCAGGGTTTAGGGCAGTGCAGTGGTGTTCGGGCAGTGTAGGGTGTCTTGCTGGGGGTAGTGTTTCGGGGTTTAGGGCAGTGCAGTGGTGTTCGTGCAGTGTAGGGGGTCGTGCTGGGGGTGGTGTTTCAGGGTTTAGGGAAGTGCAGTAGTGTTCGGGCAGTGTAGGGGGTCGTGCTGGGGGTGGTGTTTCAGGGTTTAGGGCAGTGCAGTGGTGTTCGGGCAGTGTAGGGGGTCGTGCAGGGGGTGGTGTTTCAGGGTTTAGGGCAGTGCAGTGGTGTTCGGGCAGTGTAGGGGTCGTGCTGGGGCTGGTGTTTCAGGGTTTAGGGCAGGGCAGTGGTGTTCGGGCAGTGTAGGGGTCTTGCTGGGGGTGGTGTTTCAGGGTTTAGGGCAGTGGTGTTCGGGCAGTGTAGGGGGTCTTGCTGGGGGTGATGTTTCAGGGTTTAGGGCAGTGCAGTGGTGTTCGGGCAGTGTAGGGGGTCTTGCTGGGGGTGGTGTTTCAGGGTTTAGGGCAGTGCAGTGGTGTTCTGGCAGTGTAGGGGGTCATGCTGGGGGTGGTGTTTTAGGGTTTAGGGCAGTGCAGTGGTGTTCGGGCAGTGTAGGGGGTCGTGCTGGGGGTGGTGTTTCAGGGTTTAGGGCAGTGGTGTTCGGGCAGTGTAGGGGGTCTTGCTGGGGGTGATGTTTCAGGGTTTAGGGCAGTGCAGTGGTGTTCGGGCAGTGTAGGGGGCGTGCTGGGGGTGGTGTTTCAGGGTTTAGGGCAGTGCAGTGGTGTTCGGGCAGTGTAGGGGGTCATGAAGGGGTGGTGTTTCAGGGTTTAGGGCAGTGCAGTGGTGTTCGGGCAGTGTAGGGGGCGTGCTGGGGGTGGTGTTTCAGGGTTTAGGGCAGTGCAGTGGTGTTCGGGCAGTGTAGGGGGTCGTGCTGGGGGTAGTGTTTTAGGATTTAGGGTAGTGCAGTGGTGCTTGTGTAGTGTAGGGGGTCGTGCTGGGGGTAGTGTTTTAGGGTTTAGGGTAGTGCAGTGGTGTTTGTGTAGTGGGTCATGTTTTAGGGTAGTGCAGTGGTGTTTGTGTAGTGTAGGGTGTCATGTTTTAGGGTAGTGCAGTGGTGTTTGGGTAGTGTAGGGGGTCGTGCTGGGGGTAGTGTTTTAGGATTTAGGTTAGTGCAGTGGTGTTGGGGTAGTGTTTTAGGGTTTAGGGTAGTGTTGTGGTGTTTGTGTAGTGTAGGGGTCATGCTGGGGTAGTGTTTTAGGGTTTAGGATAGTGCAGTGGTGCTTGTGTAGTGTAGGGGGTCGTGCTGGGGGTAGTGTTTTAGGGTTTAGGGTAGTGCAGTGGTGTTTTTGTAGTGTAGGGGGTCATGTTTTAAGATGCAACGCTCCAATACCTGACCAGTCTGCACTACATAAAACTGCAAAAAAACTAAAAATAAAAAGTGTTTTGCACACTTTTGTCATTGGGCTATATGTGGGCTACATCTGGGTAATATTTGTGCTACATTTGGGCTCTTTTTTCACTGGTGGCCATCTTGGAAGACTTCTTTGTTATGAAGTTTCCTAATTTCCTCATTTACTGCAGTCTCCTCAGTAGGAAATGCTTTCAGTTTTTTACTTTGATTCCATCAAGAAGGCATTCAGATGTGTCACACATTTGCCATAAATTCAGAATGTTAGCACTCTAGTTGTTCATTAGATCACTGTAGTAAAGCTACTGCTCACCAAGGAGTTAACTGGAAGTCTACTGCTGGTATTGAAAGTGATTGTTTCAGTCTGCATGTCAGAATTTTCTAATGAAATAGAAGAGGATTTGAGATCTCACTTAAAACATGCACTAAATTTTCTTTTTGCAGCACTAACCATAATTTCTATGACAAAATGAACCCCATCATTTTGTTCCTTTTTAAATTAAATGTTTTAAGTGTTACCAGTTTATTCCAATCAAGATGGCTTCAGGTGTGCCATACTTTTGTCATAAGTAAGACTGTTAGCGCTCTAGTTGTTCTTTAGAACACTCTGGGAAGCTGCAGTAGAACACAAAGGCATCAACTGACAGGCTGCTCCTGTTGAAATATAACAGGAAGATATTTGAGATCACACTTGAAACATGTCCTAATTTTCTTTCTACAGCACTAACCATAATTTCTATGACAAAATGAACCCCATCATTTTGTTCCTTTTAAATTAAATGTTTTAAGTGTTACCAGTTTATTCCAATCAAGATGGCTTCAGGTGTGCCATACTTTTGTCATTAGTAAGGCTGTTAACACTCTAGTTGTTCTTTAGAACACTCTGGGAAGCTGCAGTAGAACACAAAGGAATCAACTGACAGTCTCTGCCCTTGTTGGATGTACATGTTTTACTGAGAATGTCAGACTTCATTCTCACATGACTGAGAAAGAATGTGAATTTACAGAAAATATGCTCTCATTTTAGCTTCTGGAGCACCTTCCAAAACTGTATGGGACAAGCATGTGAAAATAGTTCTCTCTCAAACATGATTCATGATATCCCAGCAGAAGGTTTTTCACAGGGTAAAATCACCTTAGAACACACCACAATTCCTGAAATTAGTATGGTACCATCAACAAATGAATTCTAATGTAACTCAAGTCTGTTATCACCCTTTATAGTTCTCCTTTTGGTAACCCTCAAAATCTTCGATTCACTACAATGCATTTCAATGGGGTACTATCATTTATATTGGTCCCAAGATGGCTGCCAGCAATTCCAGGATGAAGTGCTGACAGCCAATCAGATCTCACGATGACGTGTGGTTAGGCTCCGCCCAGATATATATGTGTTTTTACTTTTGATTTTCTCAGCAACTACTCAACGGATTTACACCAATTAACAAAAAGGGTTCTTTCTGAACCAAGAACTACCTCTTTGCCAAATTTTGTGTAATTCCGTTCAGCAGTTCGGGCTGTAGCCGTGGCTAAAGTTTCCTATGGGAAAATGAATGGGGAAAACATGTTTTGGGACCCCCCTTTTTTCTCGGCCCCCACTTGACGAATCACCCCGAAACTTTCAGGGTAGGAGCGGACCGGAGCGGGCCATAAAGTTTGAAAATTTCGCGAAGATTCGTCAACCGACGCAAGAGTTATTTCAAATAGAATGTTGCGGATTTACTATGGAAAATAGGTCCTAACTATAACTATCTACTGGCGACCGCCAGTAGATAATATAATATAGATGTTCAAACTCCCAACTCTGCCACAGAGAACAGAGACGCACTCTCCTTCAAAGCGTCTTTTATTCAAATTGAACAGCAATCCAGGTACAAATCACGAATGCACGCCTAACGCATTTCAAACTATTACAGTCCTTGATCACGGGCCATTTTGAAGCACTAGTAAGACGCTGCGTTTTATAGTCCCTCCTTTGCTGTGATAGTTTGAAACGGGTTGGGCCTGCATTCGTGATTTGTACCTGGATTGCTGTTAAATTTGAATAAAAGACGCGTTGAAGGAGAGTGGGTCTCTGTGGCAGAGTTGGGAATTGGAATATATATATATATATATATATTATCTACTGGCGGTCGCCAGTAGATAGTTATAGTTAGGACCCATTTTCCATAGGAAATCCGCAACATTCTATTTGAAATAACTTTGGCGCCGGTTGACGAATCTTCGCGAAATTTTCAAAACTTGTGGGGCGCTCTGGTCCGCTCCTATCTTGAAAGTCTCGGGGTGATTCGTCAAGTGGGGCCGAGAAAAAGGGGGTCCCAAAGCGTGTTTTCCCCATGCAATTTTCCATAGGAACCTTTCATCGCAGCTACAGCCCGAACTGCTGAACGGAATTACACCAAATTTGGCAAAAAGGTAGCCTTTGGTTCAGAGTCGTGCCTTTTGGTTAAATGGTGTAAATCCGTTCAGTAGTTCCTGAGAAATTTGAAAAAGAAAACACATATATCTGGGCGGAGCCTAACCACACATGTCATCGTGAGATCTGATTGGCTGTCAGCACTTCATCCTGGAATTGCTGGCAGCCATCTTGGGACCAATATAAATGATAGTACCCCATTGAAATGCATTGTAGTGAATCGAAGATTTTGAGGGTTACCAAAAGGAGAACTATAAAGGGTGATAACAGACTTTAGTTACATTAGAATTCATTAGTTGATGGTACCATACTAATTTCAGGAATTGTGGTGTGTTCTAAGGTGATTTTACCCTGTGAAAAACCTTCTGCTGGGATATCATGAATCATGTTTGAGAGAAAACTATTTTCACATGCTTGTCCCATACAGTTTTGGAAGGTGCTCCAGAAGCTAAAATGAGAGCATATTTTCTGTAAATTCACATTATCTTTCTCAGTCATGTGAGAATGAAGTCTGACATTCTCAGTAAAACATGTACATCCAACAAGGGCATAGACTGTCAGTTGATTCCTTTGTGTTCTACTGCAGCTTCCCAGAGTGTTCTAAAGAACAACTAGAGCTCTAACAGTCTTACTTATGACAAAAGTATGGCACACCTGAAGCCATCTTGATTGGAATAAACTGGTAACACTTAAAACATTTAATTTAAAAAGGAACAAAATGAGGGGGTTCATTTTGCCATAGAAATTATGGTTAGTGCTGCAGAAAGAAAATTTAGGGCATGTTTTAAGTGAGATCTCAAATCCTCTTCTATTTCATTAGAAAATTCTGACATGCAGACTGAAACAATCACTTTCAATACCAGCAGTATACTTCCAGTTAACTCCCTGGTGAGCAGTAGCTTTACTACAGTGATCTAATGAACAACTAGAGTGCTAACATCCTGAATGTATGGCAAATGTGTGACACATCTGAATGCCTTCTTGATGGAATCAAAGTAAAAAACTGAAAGCATTTCCTACTGAGGAGACTGAGGTAAATGACGAAATTAGGAAACTTCATAACAAATAAGTCTCCCAAGATGGCCACCAGAGAAAAAAGAGCCCAAATGTAGCACAAATATCACCCAGATGTAGCCCACATATAGCCCAATGACAGAAGTGTGCAAAACACTTTTTATTTTTAGTTTTTCTGCAGTTTTATATAGTGCAAACTGGTCAGGTATTGGAGCGTTACATCTTACTTGGACCCCTTATTGCGTATTTTGCACGAAGTACATGAGATTGATCTTGCGAAACATTGAACTTTACGATTCTGTTAACCTGAAGTTGCTCTAAACCGGGCTTTGTAACACCCGTTTTTACCTACTGGTTTTAATTAATTCTCACTGTATTGTATTAGGAAAGAGGATTTACTGTTTTTATGTACACTTTTATGATCTAGGTTTCTAAATCAGATCAAATAAAGTTTAATGAATTCTATGGCAGGACGGAGGTGAGGATTATGCATATCTTTCCTCACTTTATTTGCATAGCAGTTCAAAGAAAACGTAACACAACAATCATTAAACAAAAGACTACACAACCCATGAACCATTAGGGGGTAGTCTCCAAGGCAACTATAGTCCAATCATATCACAGTCCATCGTATATAATATTGTGACGTCCCTTCCGCTTCCTCTTTCTTCACTGCTCGTCAGTTAAGGGCATTCCTTACATTCTTGGCTTAATCTGACGTTGTTGCTGTTTGTATAGCGATTTCTTGTGCACGTTATTAGCATTATTGCCTTGGTATTGTTTCATATTCCCTGCGCAGCAGGCCTCTTGCCCGAGCGCGTTCTCCCCTCGCAGTTTCTCCCGCTGTGTGCTCTGCGCGCGGTGAGATCCTGTCAGGCGCGTCTGGTCCGAGCGAGGCAGCTCCGTCGAGCGCTCCCGCTGGTCTTTACGCGCGTTTGGGAATCCAGTCACTCCTTTAGTGTCCGCTTGATTCCCGACCAACCCTCACATAATTTTGACACCGCTACGCGGTGATTTCCCCACACGGCCATGTTAGTGACCAGCGCCACCTGGTGGTGGTAATTGGTATTGCGCCTCAGTCTATTCTTATAACCGCTTCGGGGAAAGCCCAGCTGTTGGAGCACCGGCGAGGGGGCTGTCTTAAGGATTTTAAGGGCATTTGTTCTGTGCTCACACCCTCTGCTATCATGTCTTCTCCAGAAGACCATTTTTACTCCTCCTACCAGGAAGTGGAGGAGGAATGGCCCCCAACTTCTCCCTCCAGCAGTGGACCAAGCCCTCTCTCTGGCTATTTCTAGGGCGCTGGCTCCTCTTAGGGATCAGGTTGATAGGTTGGCGAAAAGCATCCCTGGGGTGTTCAGTGACCCAGATCTGGTGGTGGCGGGTCCAAGTAGCTCCCAGATGGGGAATAAAAGGGCCGTTAAGCATAACGCGGGGCACTTGGAAGGATTTGATAAACTTACGGAGACCTTCCTCAAGAGTGCGCGAACGCTAAAGCATGCACCCTGCCGGGAGGAGGAGGGGCCCGGAGAAAATTGCGACACTGTCACCACTATTGTAGACCCCGACGGCGGGTTTCCCTTAGAGGGAGAGGGTGTATCGGAGGACGATTTCTCCTCCGATGAGGATAAGGACTCGGGCGTCCCTGGCGTCCAGAGTCCCACTCCTCTCAGTCCCCGGTTGAGGACGGGGTCCACTCGGACATGTTCGAGCCTACCCAAATTTACCATCCTAGGTCGGCAGAGTGGACACCTGACGCCAAAGTGGCAGAGTATGTGGTGGGGAAAATCCATCAACCCCTTGAAAGGGAGGTCAGGAATAGGATGAGGGGAGAATGCCCCAGGCCCTCACTGAAGGGGAAGGTGGCACACACGCCTGAAATTGATGAGAAACTATGTACCTTTTTCTCCAAGTATATGAGGGATCCCAAGAAAGGAATTGATAGGTCTTGGACGTGGTAGGGCCCTTGACCCAAATTATTCAATTGACGGAGCGTTCCAAAGAGTCAGGATCCCCTTTGTCCACGGATATTGTGGCTGGTTGGGCGCACTACCCTAAACCCTAAAACACTACCCCTGCACTACCCAAACACCACTGCACTACCCTAAACCCTAAAACACTACCCCCAGCACGACACCCTACACTACCCAAACATAACTGCACTACCCTAAACCCTAAAACACTACCACCAGCACGACTCCCTACACTACCCAAACACCACTGCACTACCCTAAACCCTAAAACACTACTCCCAGCACGACTCCCTACACTACCCAAACACCACTGCACTAAACCCTAAATATACCCCCAGCATGACCTCCCACACTACACAAACACCACTGCACTACCCTAAAACACTACCCCAGCACGACCCCCTACACTACCCAAACACCACTGCACTACCCTAAACCCTAAAACACTAACCCCAGCATGACCCCCTACACTACCCAAACACCACTGCACTACCCTATACCCTAAAACACGACCCCCTACACTACACAAACACGACTGCACTACCCTAAACCCTAAAACACTACCCACAGCATGACCCCCTTCACTACACAAAGACCACTGCACTGCCCTAAACCACTACCCCAGCACTACCCCTACACTACCCAAACACCACTGCACTAACATAAACCCTAAAACACTACCCCAGCACAACCCCTACACTACACAAACACCACTGCACTACCCTAAACCCTAAAACACTACCCCCAGCACGACTCCCTACACTACCCAAACACCACTGCACTACCCTAAACCCTAAATCTACCCCCAGCACGACCCCCTACACTACCCAAACACCACTGCACTACCCTAAACCATAAAACACTACCCCAGCACAACCCCCTACACTACACAAACACCACTGCACTACCCTAAACCCTAAAACACTACCCCAGCACGACCCCCTACACTACCCATACACCACTGCACTACCCTAAACCCTAAAACACTACCCCCAGCACGACCCCCTACACTACTGCACTACCCTAAACCCTAAAACACTACCCCCAGCACGACCCCCTACACTACCCAAACACCACTGCACTACCCTAAACCCTAAAACACTACCCCCAGCACGACCCCCTACACCACCCAAACACCACTGCACTACCCTAAACCCTAGAAAAGAAACCCCCACCCCATGCCCAATCCCCTTACCTCTCACTCCTCGTGGTTCCTCTCTCCTCGTGGTTCCTGCTTCACGTCGTCTCTGAGGGGCGGTGCACGTCGTTGTGAGGAAACGGAACAGCCTCTGTTTCCTTACAACGGCATGGATCGTCTACATGTTTTTAGAACGCATGGTCATTTACCATACATACCTTTACAACAAAATTCGTTGTAAAGGCATGCGTGGTAAATGACCATGCGTTCTAAAAAATGCGTAGTAATGACTTTATGATGTACAACGCATGCGTGGTAATGCATGCGTTGTAATGGTATCGCAAAGTAAAAAGTCGTTGTAACGGCTGTTTACCGATCGACGCTGGCCCGTTCTTCAGTGAGACGTTTATTTGATTAATTAGGAGGAAGGAATGTGGTTTTTTTACCGAAAAGCGCATTCCCGGCTGTTGTATTGTGAAAGTGTCCGCGTGGCCTGGTTTCACTTCCGGTGAGAGAGTGGAAGAGTCTGTTTGGATCTAAAGGAGTTCTGTTGTTGGACGGGGCCAGCGCGACATGTCATCAGAAAACATAGCTAATGGAAAGCATCCTCCCTAAAGTGTGGAGCAGTGCCATGAGAGGTCAACGAGTGTGCGTCCCACCGCAGTATGACCGTACCGCGTGACCCAAGTGCCGCCTCCAGGGTACGGGAGGCAGAAGCGGCATCGCAGGTCCTCTTGAAGACCGTTGTAGCACTAATTCTACATTTTGGTACTAGGGCATTTTAACTTCATTGTTCCTGCCAGATACAAAGAGAAGATCCTGTGTTATTCAGTGCCCTCGTTACCTTTTTTGTGGGTTGTGGTGCTTGTCACTTCGCTGCCCCGCCGGTGCACACGACTGGGCACCCCACCTCGTGTGCCATCTGCAGGGCCTCTGCCCTCGGATCACTGGTTTCGGTTTCTGGAGTGGCAACATAAACAGTTGCTCCCAAAGGACTAGCCTGAACACTTAGGTGAATATCCCCTGCACCAGCATTCCACGGAAATTCTTTCCTAGCTCTCCCACGTCAACGAGCACGGCTCCGCTCGCGACACCGTATGACGTCATCGGAGCCATAAGAGGACCTCGTCGGCGTGCTGACGTCAGTTCCACCCATTTTTTCCGTGCCACCGAGGCAAACAGGGGACGAGACATTTTCACATGTATACATAGTATAATAAATATATATATATATATTCACTGAAAAAACCATAGGTTTCAGGCACGTTATAGTTAGAAATTAGCATTTAAAAAACCTTAAAAATTCACTGAAAAAACCATAGGTTTCAGGGGCGTTATAGTTAGTTGGACATTTCACTCGTACAAAACCATAGAAATTCCCCCGTTATAGTTAGTTCAGCTAACTATAACTCGCGCGCCCGCAATGCACTGCTGATGACGTCACATATTACATCACTCATGACATGGTCAGTGACATCACTCAATGCATCGCTCATGACATCTCAAATGACATCACTGATGACATCACTGATGACATCATCCAGTGACTGAGTGTTTCTAAAAAGTTCAAGAATATGCCAAGGTGTATTGAAGAATGAGTGGGTGTATGAATGTCTGACTGGATGATTTAGTGGGTGCGTGACTGACTGTATAAGTGAGTGATTAAATGTGTCTTAGTGAATGCATGGGTGAATGATTAATCTGTGTCAATGTCTGTATCAGTCTGTCAGTTAGTGTGTAAGTGCATGGGTTGGTGAGTAGCTACATCAGTGTCTATATGTTAATGTTAATGTTAATGTTAAAAATGATTTATAAAGCGCACGTACACCAGGAGGCTTCATGGCGCTGTAGGAGGCTCCAAATGCTATCCGGTAGAACATCAGTCATAGGCCTGTTCAAAAAGCCAAGTTTTGAGAAGCTTCCTGAACTGCAGGAGGTTAGTGCAAGACCGTATTTCCAGCGGGAAAGAATTCCACAGTTTAGGGGCAAGGATCGCAAATCTACGGCCACCTTGACGCACCCGCTTGAATGTCGGGGTGTCAAGAAGTGAGAGGTGGGCAGAACGTAGGTTACGTATGGGGGTATGTCTAAAAATCAAGCAGTTGATGAAAGCAGGGCTATTGCCATGCAAAGATTTAAAAATAAGGCATCCAGTTTTAAAGGCACAGCGCTGGGCGATAGGGAGCCAGTGCAGTTTCTTCAGCAGGGGAGTTGCTGATTGCCATTTAGGTTGTTGAAGAATCAGTCGGGCTGCATGGTTTTGGACCATCTGAAGCCGTTTGAGTAGATAGAGAGGCATGCCCAAGTACACGGAGTTAGCGTAGTCAAGATGCGACAGGACAGTGGCTATTATAACCATAGTCAAGGCTTCCTGAGTGAGAAGGCGGTGTATCTTCCTGATCTTCCGCATTTGAAAGAAACACTTGGAAATGACCGCTCCAACCTGGGTTTTTAATGAGAGGTCATTGTTAAGAGAAACTCCAAGCGTTTTGGCCGAAAGGGACGGGGAAGGAGAAGGTCCTAGCTCTGGGGGCCAGTAATGGGGGCCCCAGTACTTATGACTGTCCCCAGTAAGAACAAGCTCTGTCTTACCAGGGTTCAGTTTAAGGTGATTAAGGTCCATCCATAGTTGGATGTGCCGCATTGTAGCCTGAACGTCCATGACCGAGTTTTGAGAATTATCGATCTTAAAAAGTAGTTGAAGGTCATCTGCATAGTTAAAAACAGTCACATTCATATCTTTAAGGGACTGGATCAGTGGGGCAATGTAAAGATTAAATAGATGGGGAGAAAGGGCCGAGACCCTGTGGGACGCCACAAGTAATTTTACGTAGGGGAGCTGAAAAATGGCCTTGGCAAACGGCCTGAGAACGATCTTCCAAAAAGGAGGCGAGCCAGAGAGCCGCCGTACCTAGAATGCCAGCTTTTTGACACGGTCGAGCAGGATAGTGTGGTCGACCGTGTCAAAGGCGGCAGATAGGTCCAGTAATACCAGTGCCTGAGGGGAACATCTGTCTGCGTTGTCCCGGAGAGTGTCCAGGACAGCGAGGATGACCGTTTCAGTAGAATGGGCCGGCCGAAACCCTGCCTGATGAGGGTCCAGGTATTTAGATTCCTCCAAGAAGTTAGATAAGCATTTAGCTACATGGCCTTCCAGGATCTTCGCCAAAAAAGGAAGCAAAGAGATTGGGCGATAATTAGATAGGAGAGCAGGATCAGCTCCAGGTTTTTTTAGGAGGGGTACCACTGTGGCTTTCTTGAAAGCCAAGGGAACTTGGCCAATTAAAAGTGACTCGTTCAAAAGAGCGAGTGCCGGGCCCGGATGGACTGCAAGGCAGTCCTTTAGTATGTGAGGTGGGCAGCAGTCAGAGGGGGCACCTGATTTAACCTTAACAAGAAGATCTTGGAAAGTCTCCATTCCAATAGGGGAAAACAGCTAATACTACAATTATTACAATGCACAGCAGGGTTCTGGATGGAAGAATGCTTAGGGATGCTGGCTTTGATGGCGATAATTTTTCGATAAAGTAGTCATTTAAAGAATTGCACAGTGTCTGGGAGGGTGTAGCCTTCAGAAGAATTCTGTCAGGATTTGTTAATTCATTGATGATAGAAAAAATTTCCTTAGAACTGTTATTGGACTTCAAGATACGCGCAGAAAAATGGGCGGCTTTAGCCGTAAGGATGTTCTTTTTAAATTCCTTCCGGGCTGCAATATAGAGAAGTTTTATATCGGGGAATACTTTAGCCGCCACTGCCTCTCAAGTTGGCGCAAAGACAGCTTCTGGGTCTTGAGTTCAATGGAGAACCATCGCTGTGCGTCTGCGCGCCGGGCCAGTTTAACCTTTTAAAAGGTGCATGCTTATTGCTAGCATTAAGTAGCCACTCGGATACATTCATTTCCGATGCATTAATGTCAATGCCAGTGGATGGAACTGTGTTGGATAATGTGTCAAGAAAATCCTCTTTGTTGACATTATTCCATTTTCTGGCATAGCTGCCTTCAGCCGTACTAATTTTCTCAGTAGCCGGAAGAGTACAAGTAAATTTTATTAAATAGTGATCGGACCAAATACAGGGGGCAATTGTAGGGGTAGAGATGGTCAGGCCAATGGTCCAGACTTGATCGAGGATATGCCCTTTCAAGTGAGTAGGGGATGAGATATGTTGGGTAAAATTTAAATTTGAAAGAAGATCAGTCATCTCAGCTGATTGTACCCCTTCCTGGGGGTCATTATACCAGTAATTAAAATCTCCTACAAGCAGAATCTTGGCATGCTCAATCACTAGTTTAGCCATCTGTTCACTAAGTGAAAGGGGAAAGGAGGGCATCAGATAGGGTGGCCTATAGATCAATACACAGACAAAGGCATCATTACCAGATACAAAGTGTATCACTATGTTCTCTGTCTCTTTAAGAGCAAGACAAGTCAGGGAACAAGATTTAAAGTTAGTATGGATGACGGCAGCAACCCCCCCTGGTTTACCAGGTGGACGATTAGCAAACATAATATAGTAATCGGGGGTAATGCTGCCAACATGTCAGGGACAGAGTCAACCGTGAGCCAGCTTTCAGTCAGTAATAACACGTCAGGTTTATCAGTGGACAGTAAGAGGAATATGTCCAACTGATGTTTGACAAGAGAACGGGTATTAAGGTAGTGAACCACTAAGGGCCTAGCTTCAGGTTTAGTCTGGCTGTATGAGGTGTGCTTGGGAATAATGGAAGTCCGTATCTCTGGAAACGTGCTTCGAATGATAAAAATTCCGAGTTTAGATATAAGGGAGAGAGTTTCACAGGCAAGGTGCGGCTGAGTGGAATGTATATTTTTCAATGTTTCAGGGGGTAACTAATGGGACGGACATAATGACCGGCCCCTGGGCCCTGATGGGCGCGGACGGGCGCAGACGGGCTTGCCTTTGGCGCGCCTTCGGCGCGCCGCCGGCGCTCCCGCGCTGCGAGCTGCATTTACCTCCAATCCCCGCCCTCAGCTCCACCCTCTCGCAGCGTGATAGGCTGCTACCGGGGGAGTCACTAGGAGCAGCAGGGGGCCGGAAACAGTCGTCTTAGGCGTGGGGCGATGGCGAAGAAAGCACACAAATTCAATACAATTAGTTTAAAAAAGCGGTGAGTGATTAAAACCAGTTATAAGTAATGGATTTTAAAAACAGCGTTTTAGCAAGGCCACTGAAGCGAGACCTTCGAGCAAAGGAAGCCTAATGAAGAGCTCCGCGCTGCGAGCTGCATTTACCTCCAATCCCCGCCCTCAGCTCCACCCTCTCGCAGCGTGATAGGCTGCTACCGGGGGAGTCACTAGGAGCAGCAGGGGGCCGGAAACAGTCGTCTTAGGCGTGGGGCGATGGCGAAGAAAGCACACAAATTCAATACAATCAGTTTAAAAAAAGCGGTGAGTGATTAAAACCAGTTATAAGTAATGGATTTTAAAAACAGCGTTTTAGCAAGGCCACTGAAGCGAGACCTTCGAGCAAAGGAAGCCTAATGAAGAGCTCCCGCGCTGTGAGCTGCATTTACCTCCAATCCCCGCCCTCAGCTCCACCCTCTCGCAGCGTGATAGGCTGCTACCGGGGGAGTCACTAGGAGCAGCAGGGGGCCGGAAACAGTCGTCTTAGGCGTGGGGCGATGGCGAAGAAAGCACACAAATTCAATACAATTAGTTTAAAAAAGCGGTGAGTGATTAAAACCAGTTATAAGTAATGGATTTTAAAAACAGCGTTTTAGCAAGGCCACTGAAGCGAGACCTTCGAGCAAAGGAAGCCTAATGAAGAGCTCCGCGCTGCGAGCTGCATTTACCTCCAATCCCCGCCCTCAGCTCCACCCTCTCGCAGCGTGATAGGCTGCTACCGGGGAGTCACTAGGAGCAGCAGGGGGCCGGAAACAGTCGTCTTAGGCGTGGGGCGATGGCGAAGAAAGCACACAAATTCAATACAATTAGTTTAAAAAAAGCGGTGAGTGATTAAAACCAGTTATAAGTAATGGATTTTAAAAACAGCGTTTTAGCAAGGCCACTGAAGCGAGACCTTAATGATTGGTTGTCTGAGTACCTGTATGGGTGCCTGAGTGTCTGTGTGGGTGGGGGGGTGTGACTCCCTGCATGGATGTGTGAGTGGGTGATTCACTGGGTGTATGGGTTTATGAGCGCGTGTTTTAGGGACTGTATGGGTGAGTACGTATAGCTGTGTTGGTGAGTGAATGGATGTCTTAGTGGTATATGTGTAAGTAACTACATATGTGAAAGGCAGTATATGTGAATGTTGGAGTATATGTGACAGTGAGTTATTGTGACAGTGGCTGCATGGATAAGTGTGTGCTTATGTCAGTAATTGTTGAAGAGAGTACGTATATGGTACTATCTGTATGAATAAGTGAGGTGGTGTGTGTGTATAACTGTATAGGTGAGTAAATGGCAGTGTAATTAATTCTTTGGGTGACTGACTAGGTGTTTGAGTAACTCTTTGGGTGAGTGGCAGTGTGTGAGTGTCTGTATGGGTGTATGAGTGGATATATCAGTGGCTGTATTGATGAATGACTGCGTGTATGAGTGACTGTATGGGTTAGTGAGTGGATGTGTGAGTAGACGTATGAATCACTGAGCGGGTATGTACTAACTGCTATTGGTCTGTCTATGGTTTCGATATTGGTAGTCTGTATTTTAGAGTGGGTGTATCAAAGGTTTTATTAGGGTGTGAGGAGGTGCATCAGATGAGCATGTGGATGATGTCATCAGTGATGTCATTTGAGATGTCATCAGTGATGTCACTGACCATGTCATGAGTGATGCAATATGTGATGTCATCAGCAGTGCATTGCGGGGGCGCGAGTTTTAGTTAGCTCTACTAACTATAACAGACAAATTTCTCTGGTTTTATACGAGTGAAATACCAACTAACTATAACGTCCCTGAAACCTGTGGTTTTTCAGTGAATCTCTAAGGTTTTTTAAATGCTAATCCCCACCTATAACGTCCCTGAAACCTGTGTTTTTTTCAGTGAATTTCTAAGGTTTTTTAAATGCTAATCCCTAACTATAACGTCCCTGAAACCTGTGGTTTTTTCAGTGAATTTCTAAGGTTTTTTAAATGCTAATTTCTAACTATGCCTACATAGGTAGGACATGTGCAGAAAGAGGAAGAAAGGCGCAGAAAGAAGCAAGAGAAGTGCAGAAAGAGGCAAGAAAGGTGCAGAAAGAGGAAGAAAGGTGCAGAAAGAAGCAAGAGAAATGCAGAAAGAGGCAACAGAAGTCCAGAAAGAGGAAGAAAGGTGCAGAAAGAAGCAAGATATGTGCAGGAAGAACCAAAAGAGGTGCAAAAAGACGCCTACTTTGACTGTACATTACAACAGACTCATACAAAGTACCCTAATCACTAATCCTTCTCCGAAGATGTCTTAAACCTCACTTTTCTCTTGAAGGTTCACTATTAATCAACTGCTCAGAATGTTAGGCCTACCAAATATAAAACAGCAATCCTAAGCATATCACTGTTGTAAGTCTGACCAAGTTTGTGAAGGTATGCATGCGTGTCTCTGCTTTTACCGAGCGACATGTTACATAAAAATAAACATAGAAATACTTGAATACCTGTGTTTCAAACATCATACTCTGTAAATTTGTGTAAAAAAAGGTGTATGCATTTCTTTCTGCTCACAATACAGGGCACAAGGGTATTCAATAGTATATTTGAGGGGCTCTATAACACATATATACATAAGACATGTCTGCCTGTGCAACCGAATGACAGAGCAGAACTGAGAAAATGTGACCACCTACAGGAGAAGTTACCCTCTTTTTAAGCTACAATCTTCAGATGCATAACACCTGTAAGAATATATATACAAGTAGACATATACCTCAGTCATGAGAGCATGCAGACCTTTAAACTTGACAGCTTGCACTTCCCGTTTTAGTACAGAAAGAGGCGAGAGAAGTTCAGAAAGAAGCAAGAGAGTTGCAGAAACAGGCAAAAGAGGTGCGGGAAGAGGGGTGCAGAAAGAGGCAAGAGGGGTGCAGAAATTTGCGAGAGGTGCAGAATGAAGCAAGAGCAGTGCAGAAAGAACCAACAGAGGTGCAGAAGGAGGCAAGATGGGTGCAGAAAGAGGCAAAAGAAGTGCAGAAAGAAGCAACAGAAGTGCAGAAAGAAGCAAGAGGGGTGCAGAAAAAGGCAAGAGAAGTGCAGAAAGAAGCAACAGAGGTGCAGAAGGAGGCAAGAGAAGTACAGAAAGAGGCAAGAGAGGTGCAGAAAGAGGCAAGAGAGGTGCAGAAAGAGGCAAGAGAGGTGCAGAAAGAGGCAAGAGGAGTGCCGAAAGAAGCAACAGAGGTGCAGAAAGAAGCAACAGAGGTCGCAGAAAGAAGCAACAGAGGTCGCAGAAAGAGGCAAGAGAAGTGCAGACAGAAGCAACAGAGGTGCAGGAGGCGGCAAGAGGGGTGCGGAAAGAGGCAAGAGGGATGCAGAAATTTGCAAGAGAGGTACAGAAAGAAGCAACAGAGGTGCAGAAGGAGACAAGAGAACTGCAGAAAGAGGCAAGAGATTTGCAGAAACAGGCAAAAGGGGTGCAGAAATAGGGAACAGGTGGGCAGACTGAGGCAAGAGAGGTACAGAACAAACCAACAGAGGTGCAGAAAGAGGCAAGGGGGTACAGAAAGAGGCAACTGAAGTGCAGAACGAAGCAAAAGAGGTGCAGAATGAGGAAAGAAACTGCAGAAAAGGGCAAGAGAGGTGCAGAATAAGGCAGGAGAGGTACACAAAGAGGCAAGAGGGGTACAGAAAGGCAAGAGGGGTGCAGAAAGAGGCAAGAGAGGTGCAGAAGCAGAGAACAGGGGTACAGAAAGAGGCAAGAGGGATACAGACATTTGCAAGAGAGGTGCAGAAAGAAACAAGAGCAGTGCAGAAAGAAGCAAGAGAGGTGGACAAAGAGGGATGCAGAAATTTGCAAAAGAGGTGCAGAAAGAACCAAGAATAGTGCAGAAAGAACCAACAGAGGTGCAAAAAGAGGCAAGAGGGGCGCAGAAAGGGGTAGGAGAGGTGCAAAAAGAGGCAAGAGGGGTACAGAAAGAGGCAGGACAGATGCAGAAAGAAGGAAGAGAAGTGCAGAAAGAAGCAACAGAGGTGCTGAAAGAGGCACGAAGGGTGCAGAAAGAGGGAAGAGAGATGTAGAAAGAGGCTAGAGAGTTGCACAAAGAGGGAAGAGGGGTGCAGGAAGAGGCATGAGGGGTGCAGAAAGAAGCAAGTGAGGTGCAGAAAGAGGCTCATAATATGAGCAAAGCCCCGGGGAGGTGGTGGTCCCCGGGGCAGCGGCGGCTCCTGCAGGCCCCCGCAGGCCCCCGCTACATATATTTTTTGATTGCCCCCGGGACCTGGCCCACCCAGGGGGCTGATTACAACGAAGCACGGGAGACCGCGCTTCATTTTTTTTTTTTTTTTCGGCGGGATTCGCGCACCCAACGCGAATTCTGTTGATTTTTTTTTTTAAATGCTTTTTTTGGGCCTGGTGGTCCCTGTGTGACCCCCTGAGCAGGCCTGGAGGGTCAGGGTGTTTCTACCCTGCCCTCTTTTCTTGTTTTTTATCTTTTTTTTACTGTTTTCTTGTGACTCGGTTTTACCGAGTCACAATATGGCTGCCAACACTTCTTGGTTTGGAGTGTTGACAGCCAATCAAAATGAAGCTCGTGCTCGGGAGGGTTCGCGAATCCTCCTCAGCCACCAGATATCGATATTTTTTTTTTTTGAATTTCTCAGGAACTACTGAAAGGATTTACACCATTTTAAAAAAAAGGTCGCTTTCTGAACCAAGACCTACCTTTTTGCCAAATTTGGTGTAATTCCGTTCAGCAGTTCAGGCTGTAGCTTTGTCTAAAGTTTCCTATGAAAATTAATATGGAGAAAACGCGTTTTGGGAACCCCCTTTTTTCTCACCCTCGCTCAACGAATCACCCCGAAACTTTCAAGACAGGAGCTGACCTGAGCGAAACATTAGTTTTGAAAATTTCACGCAGATTCGTCAAACGGCGCCAAAGATATTGGCAAAAGAAAAAACGATTTTCCTATGGAAACTAGGTCCCAACTATAACTACCTACTGGTGACGCCAGTAGGTAATATATATATAAATATATATAAAAATAAACACACGCATATACTTACCTTAAATATACTTACCATACGTGGTAAAGGCATGCATAGCGAAGACATATGCGTGGTAAATGATGCGCGGTAATGCCTGCCTTGTAAATGCTATTTCCCTTGGTCATCTGTCTAATGCACCACAGTTATGCTCTTTCTTCTAGCGGACAATCAATATATTGTCAATAACGTTTTCTTCCAGAGTTACACGTTTGAAGCAATCCTACTCATATCCCATATAATCATCAAGGTGGTGTGAACACTGACCTCATGGGCGAACAGTTCCTCTCACTTAGCTCAAGCCAGCTCCTGAGCAATCAATAATCCATACTTGTACGCGACTGAACCATCACCACTGCGTGTGGTAGTGTTAAGCTCAGTCCCGTTGGGCATATAGCATTGCCCTTGTTACAATTACACATGCTTATAGGTGTGAGCACAAGAACATGTCCTTGGTCTCCATTTGTATGGTGTCATCTTCTTGCAGGTCCCAGACTTTTCAAAGCAAGAGACAAAATTATAGTCTGCCTTTTGGGTGCTTCCTTTAATCTAGTAACAACTATCCTTAGACCATTTTTGCAACTTGGTTTCCTCTTATGGTCACTTATGTTGGTGCTTCAAGGTAGCTGCTGACAATGGCATTAATTGGGTATCTATCTCACTCTGACTTACTGGTCCGCAGATGCTAACTGGATGCAAAAATCAGTGAACCCCTCATCTATAGTATGCTTGCGTCCCCAGACTGGAACCATTCAACAACTTCACTGAAGCATCTCAATTTTTACCAGCATCACTTAGTCATTATGTTTCTGTACTTTGGACCACACGCAGTCCAGGATCTGATGTATGTAATGATCTCCAGCACTCCATTTACTTTAGTAATCGGCGCCAGACACTGTCAATACAATTCAATTCTTGCTTGAAGAGACTGCAATATTAAGACTCACAGATCTGCCATTGTGCCCCGGTCTTGATCGGTTGTGTTGGCAATTCTAGACCAGAGACTCATAGCAAAGCACATGCACCCACACGACCTGAAGTACCCTATGCTATGAAACCCATACACCTTTGCTTAATTTGAGCCAGTGATTTCCGGTGCACAGCACCGGCACTTAATTGTCAACAGTCTGCCACATGGTGGCGCTGCTCATCTAATTTAGAGGTGAGCAGAACAACGGTTGTTTATTAATACAATATACATTAAAAATTACTAATACCTACCTCCCCAGCCATTCCTTTAGTTTTTGGGACCTCGAATAATCTGAACTGTCGCACTAACATGCGAAAGAGGTGTTTGGTACCGTCATTGGCAGCGATGACGGGCAATGGGTAGCGCAAGCTGCAGTGGCCTCCTGGCCAGGGCCCTGGCACTTATTTTACAAATTAGGCACTGCCATACATACAGCTTTGCCAATAACGATCCATTCAAAGCTGATTTACAATATTTAAATATATAACCGAGAACATGAAACTGTTTAAATTGAGGATTGATCAAACAAATTTTGCATTGTTGAACAAGCAATATTTCAAGTCTTTCTTTGAGCTACTCGGCCATAACTGTCCAAGCACCCCTTGGAGCAAAACCTCGTTAATCATGTCACAGGACTATTTGCTATCGGACTACTCGGACCTTAGGCCCTGCATAGATTCCATCCATCTCTTCTTCTTGGAGTTGCAGAGGCTCCGGTCAAGGTAAAACAAGCCTTTGCACACAAAATGCAATGCAGTGCCTCGAGATGTTATTCTTCGGTCTGGCTACGGAGAGTTAAGAACAACAACTAAACACACCCAGTGAGCAGCTTTGGCTCACCCTCATGGCTCACCCAGCCATGAGTTGCTTTGGCTCATCCGCCCTTCGTCTTTGCCAGATACTTCAATCGGGCAATTAGCCTGTCACATATAGTTAAGCCCACAGGAGTATTATGCAGGTACGCATTCTGCAATGGATATTTGAATTGGTGATTGGTCATAAAAGAATCCTCACAGCCATAGCTAAGCACTGCCACTTACAGAAACAGTGCTTCCACCTCAGTATCCCAGGCACAACCTCTAGGAGCTATAGCAGTGTCTCCTCCCACTACATCTCTGCCGTAACCCCAAACTGCAGGTCCTAGCAACTCCATAGATTCCAATCACAAGCGGGGCTGCACCAGGGTGGCACCATCTGCCCATTCTGTCCCAGCAGCTACCTGCTACCCATCACTGTTGCTTCCCGAGACAGGGCGGCCCACCTCTGTCCTTGGCATCTCTGGAACAATCTGTCGGTGGCCCGTACTGTACCTATGCTCCTCCCAGGTCTCTTACGTTGAGCAATGCCTACCAGGGTCCTTCGAGCTGGAGTTCCTGCAAACTTACCCACCTCAATTGCGGGTCAAAGAGCAGCTGGATGGCTGCCATTTTCACAGGTCTCTCCCCAGGCATCCTACAGTCTACAACCATGCATCCTACAACATGTCGTCTCCCCATGCATCCTACAACCCGGCCGTATCATTCCCACAACAATAACTGATACTCAAAGTAAACCGGTTGCAGGTTTACATGCTACGGTCAATCTTAACGGTGTCACATTTTACAATCTGGAAGGCAAAATGAAAGAGCATTCTTATTTTTCCTAATATGGGGAGCCATCTGGGTCCACAGGTCATCAAGTAATGAATGATGGTACGTCAGCCTTAATCCAACCTCAGTGGAATATCTGGTAATGACCTTTGGTACTGAACCCTTGTGCAGCTGGAAGCCTTAAGAGAACGGTGGAGATAAAGAAAATCACTACTGGTGAAGGGTGGAGAGACATGTACTCTTGTCATCGTAAACCCCCGTTTACAAATTAAAATTATATATTGCAATATTAGCAAAAACACCATGTTGGTTGCTATGTTGTCAAATGAAATGATATTGAGTGGTCATGCAAATATGGACTAAGGGTTTTTGAGTCATGATGTATATCACAACATGCCCTAATGATTACTGAGTGATGTTGCAAATCTGATCAGGTACTAGGATTAGTAAGAGATGGTGCAAATGGGCCTGTGTAGCTACATCTTCTAAGTGATGATGCAAATGTAGCCTGGCACTGAAGATTTTGGAGTGCAAATCTGAACAAGTATTAAAGATGAACGAGTGCTGGGGCAAATCTGAACTAGCACAAGGAGTACCAAGTAACGAGGCAAATCTAATCATGAAGTTAGGATTAATGATGATGGTGCAAATCTGAACATGCATTAATGGTTATTAAGTGGTAGAAAAATCTGAACACGCACCATGATGGTAATGCTTGACACAGGGTGGGTAACTGTGGCATGGTAGGGTCTACTTTTGGAGTGATGCTTGCATTGGCACAATGGGAGTAATTCTTGACACTTTAAGCAGTCTTGAAACAGTGGTGCCCACCCCAGTTGTAATGCCTGCATTAGCATAACATTGGTAATTCTAACTATCCCGTGAGCATTCTGGCACCACTGTGCTAATGCCTGGTATAATATTTGCACTAGCATGATATTGATAATTTTCTGTTTCTTTCAGGTTTGAGACCGACGGCCTGCCGTAATAAGGCATTATCTTAACACTGCAAACACAACAAGATGATAGACGGAGTGCTGAACATTTTCAACCACTCACCCCCAGTCACAGATCTGCATTTAATCCATTGTTCTTTTGCTCACTATGCCACCCCAGTTTGGACCCAGCCATGTGCAAATCAGTCTTGACCCTGTTCCTCATGGGAACAGTCCAGACCGAACTGCCAGGTAAGGTCTTCCCTGGATCAGAAACAAGCATCCTGGGACCAGTTTCAGGGTTTCACTCCTCATCAGCTAGGCTAGCTTGAATCCAGTGGCACAATCGAGCAAGGGACCCATGTCTGGGAATACCCTTGGCCTCTTAGGGCAAACACAGCAAACACAACAAGATGATAGCCGGAGTGCTGAAAAATGTTTAACCACTCACCCCCAGTTACAGATCTGAGTTTAATCCATTGTTCTTTTTCTCACTATGCCACTCCAGTTTGGACACAGCCATATGCAAATAAGTCTTGACTCTGTTCCTCATGGGAACAGTCCAGCCCCAACTGCAAGGCCAGGTTCTCCCTGGACCGAAAACAAGTATCCTGGGACAGGTTTCGGGGTATCAGTCCTCATCAGCCAGGCTAGCTTGAATCCAGTGGCCCAGGGATGCTTGTTTTCCGGTCCAGGGAGGACCTCGCTTGGCAGTTGGGGCTGGACTGTTCCCAAGAGGAACAGAGTCAAGACTGATTTGCATATGGCTGGGTGCAAACCTGAATGGCATGACGATTCAGGGGAGACGATTCAGGGGAGAGGATGTAGCCTTATGGCTTGAGCGGTCAACCTCAAAGCTGGGGAACCGGGTCCGAGTCTCGGCAACAACGCTCAACATCCTGTGATTCTGGGCAAATCACTTAATCTCCCTGTGCCTAACAAAAATGAATGTGTCCGTCTGTAACGAAACTGGTGCTTAAGTAAAGCGCTCTGATACCCGATGTCTCAGGTCTAGTTTGCGCTATATAAAACACCCAAAAAAATATACAAAAAAAAAATTCGCAAAATAACAATGGATCAAACCCAGAACTGTGACTGGGGATAAATGTTTGACAATGTTCAGAATTCCGTCCATCATCTTTTTGTGTTGCATTTTCACCCTAAGTAGGAAGTGTATGCCTAGACGTGGATTGTGTGCTCCCTACACCACCGGTTTCAAGCTTGCCTGGCTGATGAAGCGTAATACCCCAAAACCGTTCCCAGGATGCTTGTTTTCCGGTCCAGGACCTGACCTGGCAGTTCAAGCTGGACTGTTCCCATGGGGAGCAGGGTCAAGACTGATTTGCATATGGCTGGGTCCAAACTGGAATGGTGTGGCGAGCAAAATAACAATGGATTAAACCCAGATCTGTGACTGGGGGTGAATGTTTGACAATGTTCAGAATTCTGTCCATCATCCTTTGGTGTTGCATTGTCTTAACACTATCACTACCGCTAAGAGACTGTAAGAGCGATTTAACCTGTCTACATCCATCCAGACACTTGCTTATTAACCAATAGTTTGCTCAGACACATCTGCCTATTGGAGGCAGCTTGGTTTAGGTTCGTGTTTTTTTGCACAAGTAAGCTGCTTTATTTTTGCATGACTGTCATGGAAGGCATTTAGCTACAAAACAAATCTTGTCTCATAAGCCCAACACAGAGCGCCGAAAGCACCTGCCTTTTCTGTTAATTCCAAGCCACATTTAGTCCAACTTTCAAACGTCAGAAGGACGCCAGCTAGGTAAAATTCAATTTCTAAGAGCTCTCCATCGCTGTGTAGGGGTGGAGAGCTCTTAGAAACGGAAGTTTACCTAGCTGTGTAGTGATGGAGAGCTCTTAGAAACTGAAGTTTACCTAACTGAACTTCCTAAAAACAATTGCGTTAATTCACTGAGCAATTTTAACGCTCGATTATTTTATTTGCTCACACATGCTTTAGGCACTGTGGATTAGTTATTAAGAACTCAGTTGATTAATTACAGGACGCTCGGGGAATCTGATGACAGCGGGTGGGATGTTTGTGTTAGACAGCAGTGACAGGCGAGGGTGGGTGGGTTAAGGTCTGTTTTACAGGCTGAGTGACTATTTCAGACGGTTTCACCAGACACCAACAGGCGCGTTAACCAGCAGAACTGATTTAACGCTGGATTGGTTTATTCTGCTGACTCACGGGTGCTTTACACGCTCTTGGGTTTATTATTAGGAACTCGGTGGATTAATTATTAATTACAGTTCTGTCGGGTAATCTGAGGACATCCGCACGGGATGTTTGCGCTAAAACAGAAGCAATAAGCGAAGGAGGTTAACGTCTAGTATACGGACTGAGTGACTATGTCAGACAGTTTCACTAGGAGACAGCGGTTAAGTTTATAAAGAGCAGAAGCAGGTCGCGACCCTCTAAAAGAGCGTCACTTCAGAGCTAGGACATGTGGTTTCAAACACGTGATGGGCTGCCGCACTTTCAGGCTCGTGCGCGTGCGCCGAGGAGTCTGACCGTCACGTGCCATGCCGGGGTCTTGGGAAGGCTGCCTGAAAGGCGGGGGCAGCCGGCTGCTTACCTTGCTTGATGACCTGCCTTCGGACAGCTTTGTCGGTGACGAGAGGGGCCGGGGGTCTCCGGGCATCCGTCTGGAAAGGGTTCAGGGATCCCTTCTTCCTCCTCCCCCATAGCTTCCCGATGAGGAGCAGGGGGAGCAGCACTGATGCCAGGTACAGGAGCCACATGGAGCCGACAGGTGTTACCTCAAGCGTCCTCAGTCTCTCAGTGCACGGTGGAGGGCAGGGCCTCGGTATCAAGGCTTGGCACCGCTCCAGGCGCCACTTCCTGCCTGCGTTAAAGTAACAGGAGAGTTACTACAACCACTAGTGAAGCTCTACTTCGTCTCTGAAAGGTCCTGCGGGGTTAAAGGTAAAGAGTGACTCATGCATCGGCCAACGTAGAAAAGAGTTTCGTGGTGCTCGCCCCAGGAGAAGAGCCTTCCACATCACTTGGCACTCGACCATGTGAAAGATCACACTACTTTTTATCCAATAGCACTAGGCATTCTGGGATTTGTAGTCGCGCCTCCCCATGGAAAGGCTAGGCTGGAAAGCCCCTGCAAGAAAGGTGCACTGTTCGTTCTCTTTTTTTATTTTTAAAGAAGAAACCAGACGTATGGATGGTGTCACACATGACACAAAGCAACTTGCTGCGCTCTCAGTGAAATATATGTATCCACCAATGTTTCCAAATGCATTAACAACATTTGAAGTTCGAATGAGATACATTGTCACTATAATGTTGGACTGCGTATTTAAATATTTAGAGTAGGGTCAAAACACATTCATTCTACTTCGTTAGGTGACCACAGAAGTAAACAGGCAATGGCAAAGACAACAGGTCTCGCGATAGCTTTGCTTTTTAAAAAAATGTATTTCCCCATACGGGCTGGGCTGGTAAATTTAAAAAATGTATCACAAAAGCATATGTTTTTTAGGCAGTAGGAACACAGAGGACTCACGTGGGGCGAAGCAACGCGAAAGGTGCAGGTGGGGAATGAAGCATTAATACAGGTGAAGGAACACGGAGTGCGGTGGCCAGAAGCACCACGGAAGGCAGCACAGGTGGGCAGATTTACAGTAGCTTTGAATGTTAAACCTGATGGAAGGCACATATGTAGTAGCCTTTGCTCAGATATGTGCCTTACAACAAATGTCGTACCCATTTAAGACAATTTACTGACTGACCCAAAACTCGCAGGCAAGAGATGATAAAACGAAGTGACCAAATGCACAGATAATGTCAGCCACGTACAAGTTGGGAATCCAAACAAGTTGCAACCATAGTCAGAAAAAAACATTTTTTTTTTAGAAAGTAACAAAAACATTTGTGATAACTCAAACTCCCAAAAGCACCGACACCACCCAATCTTCTTGCCGTTTTTCAAGTCTGCAAGAAATTCCAAACTGGAAATACATTTCACATCGCTAATTAACAAATAAAGAAGTGCTGGTTAAGGAGAAAATCAAACCATTGTGACTTGTACAGGTCCCTTCTACAACAACTATACTTATCTCCCTCCCCGCCTTGTCAGAGCCCAAGCCACAAAAGTAAAAGTTCAGAAGAAAGACTACTTCCAGCATGTCTGTCGTCAGCATCCAAGCGTCTCGGCTGCTCCTCACGCACACCGTGTGTCGGACCTCTCTAAAGTTAGTAATTTGAAACGTGACTTACTACTGGGAATCCATCTGCCAGCATAAAGTTTGCTTATCCTGGGCCTAGGATTTACATTTCTAGGTGGATTCCTCTTCACGAACTTCAAATTAGGTACACAACAGAAGTTGTGAACCTGTCGCTTGTGGCATTTTCTGTTACAATTTACTGGAAGAAGGCACATCAGTCCAATTGCTTCAATGGAAGCACACAGACTTCAGCTCCCACAAGGCAGTAGTAGGTCGTCAAATAAAAGGGTCTGGAACATGGTCTCCTTCCAACACAGTCCGAGGTGGTAACTTCAGCCACATCAATTTGTACTGAGCTTTGAAACATGGATTAGTGCTATTTTTCTTTATTAGAATGACAGTAGGGAGAAGTTCCGTGATCTGATCCGGTCAACAAATGCTCATGAAGAATAGCATTAAATTATTGACACTTAGAATTCTCTCTTTCTTATAACAGGGACGGGAGGAGGGTGGTGGGAAAGACGGGTCAAGCAACCAAGGTATGCGTGTGGGATTGGAGGCGCATACTTTAAAACAAAAACAGAGTTCTAAATAGGAACATATACATTAAAATGAGATGACAGGGGGCAAGCAGCGATGGCGGTAGTGAACAGGACAAGCAAAGGGGGTGGGTGCAGTGGACCACGGGAACGGATGGCGTCTAAATAAAAAACAAAATCAGTATTTCGTTGCTTTTTTAATCACTGCATGCGCTATGTGATGAGGTTTCCTTGAAAAGTGTTGTTTGCATTAATTCCCTTTGAATTGCATTTTAATTGCGCCAAGTTTATATTGCTTTTAGTAGTGTAACAGTGCATGACAAATGTTGTGTGGGGACCCTCCCTTGTTCCTCGTTTTTTAGTGCATTTCCATCTTTACAAAGCGATGTGAAGGAGCTGCAAGGAGATATGTAGCCTGTGTAAACCCCTGCATAAGTAAATTAAAAATAAAAGACAGTGTGCAGTTGCGCAAAAAGGGAAACGAGAGAACCTCGTCACAATGTACCAGAGGCTGTGGGCGTGAGGGCTCTTTCTTCCATATCTTGTGGGACTGTCCTGTAATCCAGGAATACTGGGGGGAAGTTATGTCCTGTGTAGGGCGATCTGTGCGGAGAAGGTTGAAATTACTCCCCAATTATGTTTGCTGAATATATGGGGAACAACAGATCTCGCGATGGGGGAAAACTATGGGTTACACTCGGCCTCATGGTTGCGAAACGTAATATAACAAGAAAGTGGGGGGCGGACTCTAGACCGACCTGGGGAGACTGGGAAGAAGATATGAATTGGTGTATGCAGGCGGAACGTGTGATTTATGAGAGATGGGGATGTCTCCAAAAATGGTCTAAAATCTGGGGAAACTGGAACACCAGTAGAGGGATGCTCTGCACTGAACTGGAAGAGGAATCCGAGCCTGCGGGGGTGACGTAGCCCATGTTCTGACAACAATTGTATCGTATTTCTAAAAATGTGTGAAGGGTAGGCCTTACTTGTATATGCAATGCAACACTTTTCCATCTGTAAGAACTATGCTACTGCTATTATGTTTTCTGTTTGCAATAGAAAAATAGATTTTAAAAAAAAGAAAAAGGGAAACGAGTTTCCCATAGGCACTTTGCAGCAGTCGTCACAGGTAAGGAAAGTACTCTACAAGCCATCTAACCAGGAGGCAACTGCAACTTCACAGACTCTCCAGCAGAGGGCAGTAGATCCCCCTCTTTTAAAATCAACTACCATCTAAAAAACAATCAGAGCAATTCATCAATAATTTGAAGTTAGTTGATGTCGATGTGTCAGCTACTGGGTGTTTGACTCGAACTAGTGTTGCTGTGGAAAATGAAGGTTAGAGCGTTGTACCGCCCGTTAGGGTGGGAGCCGAGGAGATGGGGTGTGGGTCTCAAAAGACAGAATGAAGGAAGATTAAAGGGGGCGGAAGTGAGAGTCAAGCAAATGCAGAGAGGCAGAAAAGAGAGCGACGAGCGGTGACAGCCTGACACATATGATGAGAGAGAACAAAGGGGCGAATAAGACAGAGAAACAGAAATCAAACAAATGGGTAGGCAAAGAATCTGGAGAGAGACAAAGTTGACACACAAAAATAGAAAGAGGGAGCTGGGAGAGAAAGCAGGACAAAGAAAGAGCATGTGATAGCGTGAGAGAGAATTAGGGAGAACAAGCAGCACCGTGTGCCAACCAGCGGCGGGGAGAGGGCGGTAAGAAAAAGTAGTGCAGGTTAAGAAAACATATGGCTCATATCGAAAGGATCCATGTAGCAGGGGAAGTCGCCAGGGTGGAAATGCAACACCAACGAGGCGGGACTAATGTGTACTATACACCAAAGAAAACTATGAAATTAGTAAAGGCAGACCAAGCAACCTATGAAAAGCGGTGAGCGTGTCGTGGGTGTGTTCCATTTCCACGGACGGAATACAGCATGCCTCGCAGAGCAGCACATGCGCGCTGCCTCTAGGCTCGACCTAAACACACCGATGTATATTATACGTTTAGAGTAAATCCCGAGTCCTCGGGCATATTTTCCATTGAGATCTTGGCAGAATATATCCAGTGAAAATGTCCAGAATGTGGACCATTATGCAGCGTAGCTTCCATTGGTGCAGCAGGTGCAGTGGCACCAGAACCCAGAGAACTGAGTGGTCCTCTGATCCCTGATTAACGTGGGTATTTCACAGTTCAAACTGTGGACAGGAAGCCTAGCTCCACCCTTGCACTAGAGCCCATGACACACTGGCTATGCCACTGGGAGGCCAGCGCACAAACAAGATCCCTGTTCTGCCTTTCTGAATGTGAACCTTGTGTGGTTAGGTGCAGCATTTCCACAAATCTTTCACTTCGTGCACGCTACCAAAAAAACCCCAAACTTTTTCACAGCTTGAATAAAATGGTGTCCATTTTTTTGGTTGCCAATTAATTTCGGCAGGAGGGCCCAGATTTACTAATTTTTATGTAGGCACTTGTTCGAAGCAAAGCAGCACAAACAATATCAATCAATTTTTCGATGTAAAATCTAATTTGCACCAAAAAGAGGACACAAATGACACGCCAAACGGTTTTGCATCTCAGTGCCAAAACCGTGAGGCAAAAGGGGCACAGTGGGACAGAAGCAGTGCAAACACACTTAGGATTTAACATAAAACCATATTTGCTTATCTAGTGTGACCCGGCTTTGTGTGAAATCTTAGTGCCAAACGAAACCAGATGCAAACAATTAGCAAAAAGAATATTGCATGATAACCCCACAAGTAAATTAAAATTTTCATGAAATTACACATTTTACTTGGATTACCAGTGGGTGTTTGCCATTGCATAAACATTTGTACCAGAGGGTGTACTCTGAGAACAAATATTAGACAAGACCCTGCTGTCTTGCCTTTGCACCATGGTGCAATGCTTAGCGTAGTGCTAAAAACACAATTTTTGGATGTGTGCTGTCGATGATATTGGCGCAACAGTACCAATTTCATTATATATACAATTATAGGTAACAGTGAAATACGGAGTTTGTTTTTCACCAAGGGGTTCTAGATGATATCAAACAGACAGCCAGAGCAAAACTCAAGTTGTCCATGATGTCACTCCGAACCCAGAGGTGAAAAATATCCCTGTAATTCACTTTTTACCCATCTATAATTTTTTGTCATGTATGGCCGCCATAATAATCTGTCCCTGCTTTCAACTACTATGGCGAGGTATAAGAATGAGTGAGCCATACATATCATGGTATCTCTTCTATGTCCAAAATGTTAAAAAAAACAACAACAAAAAACCTGACCTCCTGCCCCCTACCCCTACCACACCTCAAAAAGCTGTGCTTTCCAGCGCTGCTCTGACAGGCTTTAGGGAGCTCACACGCAAAAGGGAAAAGAAGGTAGTAAAAATAGGATGCCTCCCACTCAGGAAAAACCACTAGGTTTTTTTAAAATGCCCTCACCCACTAATAGTGGCATGCTTCATTGGGCGTGCTTCAACATCCCTGCGCGGACCAACGCCTGGGATGGAGCAAAGGGTTAAGGGGGAAGGCAATATACACATTTATGGGGATCCACCATGCAGAAAATCTCATTAAAACTACCCAAGGGATGTCCCTGGTTTCTCTTTAATATTGGACCCCCTGGGCAGGATTAAAATAAAAACCAGTGATGAATCAGAGATCGACAATAGGCAAAAGAATATTTCATAATAACCCCAAACGTAAATTTAGATTTTCATGAAATTACACATTTTACTTGGTTTACCAATGACAGCCCAGCCAGAGCAGCCTGGAATTCCTTTGACATAGCAACAGAGGGTAACAACTTCTATTAGCAACTGTTGCTCCATCATAGCAGTGAGTTACAGGATTTGAATCTAGTTATTCACACTAGTTGCTCTCTTCCAGAGCCATACATAACATATGGAATTATAGATGGGTAACAGTGAATTATGGGGATGTTTTTCACCAAGGGGTTCTGAGTGACATCAAATAGACAATGAGAGCAAAGCATGAGTTGTCGATCATGTCACTCCGGACCCAGAGGTGAAAAACATACCCGTAATTCACTTTTTACCCATCTATAATTTATGTTATGTTATAGCCCCCCAAATAATCTGCCTCTGCTTTCAACTTCTTCACAAGAGCAGAGAAATAAGGGGGCGGGGGAGAACAATACATGATAAGGCCTCTCCATCCGGACCCAAATGTGAAAAATGAATTGCTTACCTGCCATCCTTAACCAGCTCCATGGGGGGCGTGGCCTGACTGAGCACCAAGATGGTGGCTTGATTCAGGAGCTCCGGAGTGGCCGCGCCATTAAACCCGTCTAACGTCGCTTCATTGCAGCAATGACCGCTGCTGAGCTCTGCCCTCGCTGCTCACTACTCCGTGGTCTGCCCGGAGGTCGGCGACACTGGTGAGCGCAGCTCTCCTGCCTGATCGGGACCTCTCGCAGGCAGCAGCCTGACGTGGCCCTCGGAGGCCCCGCGACGTCCGGGGTCGTGGGCGAGCCTGAGGCCTGGGCTGCGGCCGAGCGGCTCCAGGAAAATCGAGGTCCGTGCTGAGCGGCCCCCAAGCACGGCGCAACAGTGAACGACGTCTTGACTCCCTGGATGGCTGAACTACCATCATACTCATGGCGGTGAGTCTCCCCCACATTCCCTGGCCACATCAAACCTCGGCCCCCTCCCTCGCAGTAAGCAGCGGCATGCAATGTCTGGCACGGAGCGATTACTCGCAGGCCTCATGTGGGGCTGGGCAGTGGATAGAACCCTCTCATTAAAGGCGGCCTGATGCTCTAAAACGCCAGGACAGTACACAAATATTGCGCCGGAAAAAGGCAGCCCAAAACGCTAACTGTTTGATGGCCCACTGCCTGCATCATCATTGTATGTTGGAGCGGGTGTGATCCGTCTTGCGCCCAAATTGAATAACCTCGAGGCGGCGGCATTTTCGCTCCGGCCCCCCTTGCACTTGCCTCACTGCTCTGCGATCAGGACGCTCCTGCCTACTGAATACTAATTCTGCCACCTCTCTCAAACACCGGTGCTGGTCGTGCCTTCTTCGCTCACCATGGGTCGTGGTGACCCCAATCAGCGGCAGCTCACATTTGAGCCTACAAAAACTCCCAGGAGGGAGAGTTGTGAAGAGGCCGCACGCAATGATCCTCCAGGCCCCACGGACCCCCCAGATGCTGAACAGCCTAATATGAATGGTGCAGCAGCCATCGTGGGGGAGCTGCGCACTGTTTTTTAAAGCAATAGACATGCGCTTTGACACCCTGGCGTCTCGCCTGGATACTATGCATGGCCGCCTGGAACTGCACGAGACCCGCGTCGACACTGCGGAGCTTCGCATTTCAGAGGTAGAGGATGAGCAATCGACTATGATGAAGCGCATGGAGTAAGCGGAACGCCTCCTTAAAACAACAGCGGGCAAGGCAGAGGACCAGGAAGCCAGGTCACGACGCAACAACATCCTGATAGCAGGGGTGGCCGAATCCACCAACAGGGGCCCTATGGAGACATACGTAGAGCGACTTCTCGTGGAGCTCTTTGGAAGGGACACCTTCTCCGCCACATTCGCAGTTGAGAGGGCCCACAGAGTGCTTGATCTCAGGTTGGCCCCCGGCGCTCCACCATGGCTCATTATAGCCCGGCTTCTAAACTACCATGACCGGGATATTGCACTGTGCAAGGCCAGGGTCATAGAGGAACTTCAGTATCAGGGTATGACGCTCTCTCTCTTCCCTGATTTTACGCCAATAGTCCAGGAGGCTCGATGTAAATTTCAAGATATAAAACGGACATTGAGAGGAGCAAACATTCGATATGCTATGCTCTACCCGGCGCGACTTCATCTTCAACTCATTGTAAAACCCATATCTTTGAAACACCAGCAGAAGCCACTGAGTTTTGGAAGAACCACAAGCCGACCTCGAGTCCACCCCCCCGGGAAGTGATCTATCACTTTTCAGTCTACAGCTATGGCATAACAGAGATGCATGGTCCTAGAGGCCAGGACCCAATAAACTCATACTCATTGACAATGAGCAACGGATATAACGAAATATCCTTTCTTTGTGAATGTTCTCTTTGTTTTCAATAATGGCTGCACTAATTCTGCTGCAATAACTGTGCTATTCTAAGCGGCCCACTCTGGGCGTTGCCTCCCCCCTAGGAGATCTCCTACCTACTTTTTTAGTTGTGGGACAATGGGATTCACCAGATACAGTTTGGGTGGTTATCCGATGTGGGTGGAGAGTGGTGGGTTGGGAGTTCTGTTTTATATTATGGCGCATGTTGATTTTATGCAGGATGTTGCACATTACACTGGCTGGCTGTACGGCATCATATATATGGATACCCCACTCTGCACACTGTTACGTCTGCTGTGACACAACCGGAAAGGGGCGCGGGGGCTCTTGAGCTGAAATGCATGTCATGGAATGCGAGAGGTCTATCCAACCCCCGTAAGGGACGACCAATATTAGCCTACCTTGCCAGACACAAGATACATATAGCTTTGCTACAGGAGAACCACTACGCTCCTCTCCCAGGCAATCGTTTCGCCGCTACCTGGGGCACTAACTGCTTTTTTGCCAGTTACAGCACCTACTCCCGTGGAGTATGCATTTTAATTCATAAAGCAATACCATTTACGGTCCACACAGTGATCAAGGACCCTGGGGGAAGATACCTATTAGTGGCAGGGAGCCTCGGTGCGAAACAGATACTACTGATCAATGTATACGCACCTAATGAAGAGGCCTGCGGGTTTTTTACCAACATTTCAACGCGCATTTCCTATCTTCACATCGACTCCATCCTACTGGGGGGTGACTTCAATCTCACACTGCAACCCACTCTTGACACTACGGGCACGGGACATGTCACTAAATTACACTCCGCAGGGGAACTCGCAGCCCTGCTGCAAACCAACTTGTTATCTGATGCTTGGCGGCATCAGCACCCTGCTGATGCTGGATTCTCATTCTATTCGGCGCCTCATGGTACATGGTCTCGTATAGACCACTGGTACCTGATCTCTTGATCCATGCACCATCAACGGACTACTTGCCCCGAACGTTCTCAGACCATTCACCGGTGCTAATGTCACTAACACTTCCCTGCATTGCGCGACCATACAGACCCTGGCGCTTCCCAACTGACTCACTTCTTGATGCCGTTTTTAAGAGCGAGATAAATGGCTTTATTGTCGAATATTTCCAGCTCAACACGAGCTCATTATGCCACTTTATGGGAAGCCTTTAAAGTGTATATTCGGGGCATCTGCATAACCAAACAGGCTGGTGTCTTGCGCACCATTCGGCGTGATCTTGACGCAGCAGAGAGGGCGCTGAGAGACCTGGAGGCCCGCACCCTGTCGGGCAACTCACCTCCTTCCTTACATCAACGCACGAAGCTTCTAGTGGACTTCCAAGAGCTCGCTGCCTGTGAAACTTGTTATTTGGGGAAATATGCGCGGGCTGGGTGTACGGGGAGGGTGAGAGACCGGGGCGGACACTGGCCAGACTACTTAGCCCCCGACACCAGACCTCATACATTACCCAGTTGCAGCTAGATGACGGCACTCACATTACTCAGGGCGCAGACATAATCTCAGCTTTCTTTTCATACTATTCTCACTTCTACACCATGTGCTCTCCACCGACGGATACCGCTCTCTCCGACTATTTAGAGAAGGTGGCGATGGTCTGGATTGAAGAGGGCCAACGTCAATTCTTGGCCTCGCCTATAAACGCCGATGAAGTATCCCAGGCCATAGACCACCTTAATGGCACCCGTGCCCCTGGCACGGATGGACTCACGGGCATTTTCTACAAGACATGCAAAACCCTACTGGTTCCGCACCTCCTGGAGGTTTATGCGGAGGCATTGGAATCGGGGACACTCCCTCCCACGATGCAAGAGGCTATCGTCTCGTTGCTACTTAAGCCGGGTAAACCACCTGATAGGTGTACCTCTTACAGGCCCCTATCCCTACTAAACCAAGATTATAAAATGTTAGTTAATGCGCGTGGCGCGCATATCTCTTTTAATTGGCCAAATTATCTCCCCTTTTCAGGCTGGCTTTGTTCCGAACCGATCAACCTCCGTCAACTTGTGTACAATATTTGCGGTAATCAATCAAATCAACCCTGAACGCCCTGCGGCTGCAATCTTATTGGATGCCGAAAAGGCATTCGATTCCCTGGAGTCGCCGTTCCTCTATGCAGCACTTAAACTGGGCTTTCCCCGTGGCTTTTGTGCTCTCATCTGTCTTCTTTAAACCACCCCAATGGCTCGGCTCCGAGTCAATGGAGAACTTACCTATCAATTCCCTCTGTCGCGAGGTACCAGACAAGGCTGTCCACTCTCGCCCCTACTATTCATCATTGCTATGGACCCACTGGTGCGACATCTCCAGCGGGGCCTCCAATTTCACTGTGGTCCTCTTCTGGCCTCTCTATATGCAGATGATGTGCTTCTTTTTGTGCGTGAACCTGAAAACAACCTTCCTCCACTTCTCTGGGAGGTGGTACGATTTGGAGTCTTCTCTGGCCTCGTTATAAACTGGTAATCACAACTAGGAGCCAAGGGGGAGAAAACAGAACAGGTCGCCCCCCACTCACAGACTTCAATACAATCAAAGACCTGCTCTGTTAGTTGTCTGGACTCCTATAGACGTCCACATATATTTTCTCAGGCACAAAATATTGTGTGCCGCAACAGTGGATCAATGTCTCCCATCTGCCGTCAAGTGTCTAGAATCACTATTTTTAAGCCACATGTGCTGTACTAGATCTACAAATGTAACCCCCCACAAACATCACCAGGAAGGGGAGTGAAAAAGTGGGAACAAAAGAAGGCAGTGCCTCACGGGAGTAACACCATGGGAGTTTACAGACTGATACTCGCCTGTATCCTCAGGTTCTCATCATTAGCAACTGCCAACTTTTACAACAAAATAAAGAGTGAGGAGAAAAGAAAAAGTGCAAAAACTGTGCATGTTCGTGCACAATACGTGTCTGTGTCTGCTCCATTAAAACCTGTTTTAATGGAGCAGACACATAGCAAAGAAATAAAGTAGTTCAGCTAGTGGTTGTCTAGCTCGGTTTTAGACTCAGGTATACCGGTTGTTCTAATGCTAGACCCCGGTTTCCTATATAGGGTTCACGTATTGTGCACGAACATACACAGTTTTTGCACTTTTTCTTTTCTCCTCACTCTTTATTTTGTTGTAAAAGTTGGCAGTTGCTAATGATGAGAACCTGAGGATACAGGCGAGTATCAGTCTGTAAACTCCCATGGTGTTACTCCCGTGAGGCACTGCCTTCTTTTGTTCCCACTTTTTCACTCCCCTTCCTGGTGATGTTTGTGGGGGGGGTTACATTTGTAGATATAGTACAGCACATGTGGCTTAAAAATAGTGATTCTAGACACTTGACGGCAGATGGGAGACATTGATCCACTGTTGCGGCACACAATATTTTGTGCCTGAGAAAATATATGTGGACGTCTATAGGAGTCCAGACAACTAACAGAGCAGGTCTTTGCTCGTTATGAACTGGGCCAAGTCCAAAATAATCCCCTTAATAGACTCCACACTCCCCTTCATGCTGGACTTCCCTTTGCGCTGGTGCGATGACCTCCCTCGTTATCTCGGTATTACACTGCACCGCACAGCATCTGAAGTCATCCGCCTTACATTTGGCCCTGCAATCGACCGATTATCGATGCAAATTGATTGATGGATAGCACTCCCACTATCGGTCGCCGGTAGAATAGCCATCAATAACATGGTTGTGTTGCCCCGTTTCTTAGATCTATTTTTAAACATCTCTATCCCACTTACATCTAAAAAAAAATTAAACCCTTTGGAGCATGCTAATCAGGCTGATGTGGGCCGGTGGACAGGCCCACATAGGATGGCAAACACTCACAATGCCCTTTGCACGGGGGTTTTGGGGTCCCAGATTTCCATTTTTATTATTTGGTAGCACAAATACACTACGCATATTTTTGGTATCACGCAGACGCACGATTACAATAGCAGAAACCTGAACAGTCGCAGGCTCGCCCCTGCTCTCTTACCGCCATTCTCCCCCTTGGCCTCACGAAATCTCCAACCGAGATCCAAACATTGCATACCACATGCTGGGCTTGGGAAAAACGTAGCCGATACCTGAAGGCAGATTGCCTTTACTCTCCACACTTGCCGCTCCCGAACAATCCATGGTTATCCCTGACCACTGAAACATTGACCACACACACGCTCTACCGATGTGGACTCCGTACAATGAGGGACTTATTCTGCTACACCCAGTTGCGCTCTCTCTCGGACAAGGCCGCAGGGCATGACGTGTCCTCATTAGATAGATTCCTTTTACACAGGACATGAGCCTCAATGGTCACTACGATACAGCCGTCAACGGTGGAATCACAGGAGTTTTCCCCCTATCCACAGTAATTATATCACTTGACGGTGCGCATCTGGTGTCCCACTTATACCACCTTGCTCAGACACTCCGTCCAAAATTGGGGGGAGGGGCACGGACGGCATGGGAGAGGGATCTTGGCCACCCCATGCTGGACAAGACGTGGGCATATTGCTGCGAACAGACTCGCTACATATCCAGCAATTACAAACATAAGCTTCTCCATTTCAAATATTTACACAGAGCCTATGTCACCCCCAAACTCCTCGCTAGGATGGACCCCACCAGGCCCCATAGCTGCCCACGGTGTGCGACTGACCATGCCGACTTTATCCATCTGGTGTGGAATTGCCCCCCTGTCCTGCCATATTGGGAGGCGTTTTTCAGACATCTTGCATTAATGATCGAGGCCGAGCTGACCCCCTCTCCATTACTTGTGCTGCGAGGATATGTCCAACCTTTGGGGGTGGAGATTTGGCGCTTTACTGCTATTGCCTGCCTGCTGGCCAAGAGGCAGGTTTCCTTGCATTGGGGTGGTTCCAAGCCACCTACAGTGAAGGCCTGGATGAGAGACCTACTATACTGTGACACTACCAGTAATGTGTATGCAAAGCTGTTACCTCTTGCCTCCAGGCCCAAAAACATTTGTCAACCGCTCCACTCCTATCTGTTACTTCACCCTGAACTGACTGATTAATGTACAATTACAGTTGTGATAGCAGATATGCTTGTCAGCCATTGTGATAAATGTGTTATCCACTTTGCTTCCTTCCCTTAGTGTATACACCTGCATTGTTTTTCAGTTATTATTGAACTATCAGCCACTGTCGTGCTCTATGCTACTGCCTATCCTATATCTTATGCACTGTATGGACCGTGGCAATACTTTATGAAAAAATCCAATAAAACCAGTTTAAAAAGACAAGCAGCACTGCGACATACCAACAGCGGGTAAGGAGTTTTGTTATCAACTGTTGCTACGTCATAGCAGTGTTACAGGCTCTCTACAAAAGCCATACATAACATATAGAATTTTAGATGCGTATCAGTGAATTATGGGGAGGTTTTCACCAAGGGGTTCAAAGCAGAGGCGGCTCCTTTATTAGAGCGCCAGAGGTGTTGCCCCCCTATATTTGTTTCCTAAAACTGCTGAATTTAATGTCAATAAACCTACAGTTTATACACTGTGCATTTTTTTTTTCTATTGGCCACGATCCGGGTTGGTTACGGATTAGTGGGTGGGGCTTAAAAATACGATACAGGCCTGGTCAGGCCATCAACACACACTTGCACTTCAAAGTGCACGTCAGGTTGGCCGACTGCCTTTCAGCGACCAGCCTGACATGCGCACTAGAGGCTTCTCGCCATCTGTGCATAGCAATAGGGGTGGGGTAGGCAGTGCAGCGCCCTGCACTCAAAATGAGTGCTGGGTCAACCTTCCCGATCTAATCCTGGCGCTGCTCTCAGCAGGGGAGCAGCGTCTGGATTGGGCGGGACTTGCGGCACTAACTGCTAATGCACAAGAGTCTGGGCAGCAGCTCCTCGCTCTCCGTGAGACAGAGTAGCAGTGTAACAGAGTGTAGTGTGGGCAATGAGAGGCCAAGAGGAGTTGCGGTGCAAAAAGGAGAATTTATTTTGAGGGTTAGACAGCATTCGGGTAAGTTGTGGCTTGGCTTCCCTCCCGTCTTTACATCAGAGGAAGGGTGTAGTGAAGAACTTCATCTTCATTCCAGCGGTAGGCAGTCCGGGGCATGAAAACAACAAAAAGAACACTGTTTTAGTGTGTGTGTGTGTTCGCCGGCTTTCTGACGTAATGGGGAAAGGAGTGAGGGAGGTACACCTCTGCCACCACCAAGTGCGTGCCGCTAGCGCTTGAATCACTACGCTGCGAACAGACGCATGCTTTATGGCTTTATCCCTCCCCAGCCCTGGCAGCCGGCTCTCTCCCCGCTGGGCGCCCCCTTGTGAACCACCCCTGGATACGAGCACGTACCTCCGGTAGCCACGCTCCTCCAGGAGCGCGGCTGGCATCAGCGTAGTACCGGATAGGGTCCGGCTCCCTCTTCGGATTGTCCTGCGATCTTCGTTCCAGCACGGCGGGCCTCACACACCATTCAGTGTCCAGTGGAGCAGGAACGTCGCGGTCTGGGAAACGGCATCTCTCCTGGCTCGTGGTCTCGGTCTGGGGTTTCACGTCCTCCAGGAGCTCCCGGTCTCTCTGTTCGTCTTCCGCACTTCCTTCTTGAAGGGCCGCCCTCACGTCGTCCTCAACCGTCACTGAATCATGTGACAGCGTCACATGGGTCGGCTCGGAATCCCGGAAGAAAGGGATGTTAAAGGAGCCATGTTCGTCCTCCGGAGAATGTCCCCATGGAGACTGCAAACAAAACACGGGAGAGGCATGAGGGGGGAGTAGGTCATCGGTCCCCTCCTCCTCCTGGTCGGGTACGTCACGACACAGAGGCAGCTGAGCAGCGCTAGGAACTGCACCAGAGCCAGGGAGAGCCCGGAGGACATGGCTGTAAAGGTAAGCACCGGCCATGGGCCTTCCTTCTCTTGCGGTCATCGCCCCCTCCCCCCACACTGCACTTTGCATGATTGTGTGTGCAGCGCTATTGCTCAGTGGGTGCCAAAAAAGACGCTCCGTTTCCGGCTTAAGAAGTTCTGTTTTCTGGCTACAAAACGAGGTGACAGTAACGTTTGTGACTTATGGTTATTTGCCAAGGACGTTTGTAACTTTTAAGGAAGAATCCACCTTGTTTTGAATGCACATATTTTACAGTTCTACAGATGTTCCTCCCCCCCTCCTTGGTGAAGTGTGCTGTTATTGTAGGTGTCCAAGGCCAAGCGCAGTTATATCCCCCGAGGTCCATTTATCCCAGGTGAGGCCTCCATTGCTTATAGTGGAGGCAGCACACTGACTGTTATAGAATAAACGCCCTGCTCTTTCTTCAAACGTGCAGATGCTGTTTATTTATGAAAGTAAATTTATATCAAGGGTGAGAGGATGTGGCATGCTGCCAAGAGCTGCCTACTTTGGAATTGGGAAATCAGGTTTTAGTCTCAGCATCGGCTCAACACCTTGTGATTCTGGGCAACTCACTTAATCCCCAGTGCCTAAAAAAACCCACAAAAAAATTAAATGTTTCAGTGTGTAATGTAACTGGTGCTCATGTAAAGCACTCCAGTACATTCGGGTCCAATTTGCACTATATAAAACTGCAAAAAAATATTACTACTACTAATATTAACAAGATAATATCAGTAATTTCTCAACCATAATACAAATTAAAATGGTGTATATGGGACGCTGTACAAGCTGAGCCATAACTAGGCGTCTTGATAATACATTGTTACCAACACAATGGGGCACCTTTCCTCAAGCTGGATGAAATACTGAATCCGCCATGCCTAGGCTGCGAGCAGCTTGAACTCATCTCAGCAAGGATGGCCTGCGAAGCCTGATGAGAAAGCGTCTTGACCTTAAATGAGGTCCCGGATGAAGATGGATGGTCCAGGGGGGTTCCTCTCCCACCCTCAGACCACAGGGCCCATCAGAACCAGTAACAGGTTTGAAAGGCCCAGAGACAATCACTGGGCGATATGGTCCTCAAATCCAGGACAGGCCGCTGGACATCTAATGTGTGTGGTGATGGGAGGGTGAATGCTCCCAGGTTAATGGTTATCGCCGCTTCTGATGTATCTCGGAGCTCCACTGCCGGTCCCCACACCTCACTGAGGACCCCGGTGGATGTACAGTGTCTGACAGGGCCAATGGTTAGCCTGGCTCTCCTCATGTCACCCCCACCAGGCCCAGCCACCCTCTGAGGGCCCCAGAGGATGTACAGTGCCTGACAGCACAAATGGTTAACTCGTCTGTCTCATTGTCTCCCCTTAACCCCCTCTGCAGCCCCTCATTGAGGACCCCGGAGGATGCACTATTCCAACACGGCATCTCATAGGCAATCTAATCAATCAGGCAAAATTGGTTGTCTTCCCGTACGCCTTACCACTTTCAAATGTCACTAACCGCCACTGGTTCTGAGTGACATCAATTAGACAACAAGAGCAAAGCCGGATTGTCAGAAAATCTGAAGCTCGCCCCCCAAATCTTACTGACCAAGCACCACCCCTGGTATTATCGTTAACAATACACAGAGCTACTCAGGGTTGTATTAACATAAATCAGTGGTGTATTTTGTGTTCGCCAGGGAGCAGGAGGAGCACGCAACATACAGGGGTGAGAATGTGGCATCTGGTTCGACTGACCTACCGTCCACAGTCACGCTGTAGGGACCTAGATTCCACGATACAGGAAAACCTGGGTCCTTTGTAATAATGCAGAGCAGAGAGGAGTGACTATGTATTATCTAGAGCAGTGGTCTTCAAACTTTTTAACGCTGCCCTTCCCAGTGCAAAAAGAAAAAAATACATCGGGTCCGCACTCAAAATTTTTCACAATTCTGTTAAACTGGCTATGTTTAAATACGTCTAGACTTATTTAAACATTGCAGGTAAGTTCTGTTACCGTTTTAAAAACGCAATCAAACACAATTGCCAAACATACGATTCTGGTCAGGCAGGCCCTTCTAACGTGTAAAAGTATCCACAGTGTGATTATTAGAAATGGGGGTAAGGGTTTTAAAGAATATTTGGAGTCCCCTCCCTTTTGACACCGTCTCCCAGCCAGGATATAAATGACAAATGATGTTAGTGATGGCCCATTATAGAGCGGATTACTGCCGCTCATTTTTTCCAGCTGACAACAAAACACTTACCATAATGCTTCTTTTGGCAAGAGGCGGCCCCCCACGCCCCTCCCCCCTCCAGTCAAACGGAGTTTGCTATTATCATGAACGGAGCTTTGCGTGAATCCGGGTTTACCAAGACCAGACCAGAGCCCTTCGAATCTTGCTTACTAATTAGAATACATTTTGAGTGAACCTGTATCATATGAAGAGCTCTCTGTGAGCCTGTACATTATCAAGAGAAGATTCTGAGTGAGTTTGGTTAATATCAGCAGAACTCCGAGTGACTGGGTCTGAACAAGCAGAGGCTGTAGTTACTCGTTTCTATCTGGCTGTGGTATTTTAGAAGTACCCTTGGATTGTATCCAGTATTAGGAGCAGAACAATGAGTGAGTCTGTGTAAAATCAAGAGCAGAGCACCTTGTGGTGCTTTGTTAGCAGGACTCTGAAAGACTATAAGTCTCATTTAGCGCATAGTAGGCAGCCCGCCATACCACCAGGATAGCAGAGGGTTGTTCTCCTCTCCCCTGGTGGAGCACCGTCCGCCATATCTGGAGATCCACCCAGAAAGATTGGGATTTTTGTCTCCAGCGGAGCAACCACTGCGGCGGCTCTGAGGAAGGTAGTGAAAATCTGCCCAGCTGGTACTACGTTTGTTGCACCGGCTTGGCAAAGTGTTTAAAAAAAAAAAAAAAAAAAAATATATCAAAAAAAGACTCCCACAATGTGATTTAGTTTACTGAAAAACATTTTTTTTTAATCTCAAAGCAGAGGAGTTTTCTTTCTGCGCATGGGGGTCAGTGTGTATTTTCCTTGCTCGTGTCAGCCATACATCACATGGAAGACATAGGGAGGGAAAATGAGAAATGTTCCCATCACCCTCACTCAATAGGGCAGGATGAATGGCACTGTGACCTCGCAGTGTGCCCACTGGCAAACGGGCCACCAGGTTAGAAGTTTACCTCAGCTGAGCTACACCTGACCAGGGGTGTAGCTACCATTGGTGCAGTGCACTGGGGCTCATAGGCCCGAGGGGCCCATTGTACCTTGAGAATTGCTGTATTTTACTACCCCAACAGCAGTCAAAGGGGCCATTTTCATTGCCTGTACCAGGGCCAATGGCATCCTTGCAACGCTACTGCAATAGGCATTTCCCTGACTTATGGCGGTCCTCCCACGATGCCAAATTCTAGATAAAGCCCAAACTATTATGAATACTGTACACAATTGTTGCAAACAACAATAGGAGATCATATGCTTACATAGGCTCGCAGAGAAGGATGATTTTGTCTCGTTAGAATGATAAAACGAACCTGACAGGTTTGTATAAATAATTAATTCTTGTATATGTTCACAATGTATTCCATCCAGCCTTATGCTATCTGCAACAAGGGCTGCCTGTTGAACGTTGTCACAAGCACTGCTGAGTAATTTTCTTTATATTAATAGATAAGAATCATAACTTTATTCTGCGGCACAATACTGTGAGGCCAGCTTCCAACCAGTATGTAATATGTTGGTAAGGTCTGTGACATTGCAGCTTTTTGAGGGACACTATTCAGTTGGGTATCACCACTTCGAAGCAGTATTTTTTCCATGCCCATAGACATTCTGAAGAGCGTTAATTTTCCTGACTCAGCATTCATGATGACCGTTATTTCTACTATCGTTCAATGCGAAACATAAAATCATTTCTCTGTAGGGCATTCAGAGAGTACCACATATGTACTTCAAAAGGGCCAATTGAAGCCCATTTTACAGAAACGTCATTGAGAATAATAATACTTTATTGTTTGGTTAATTAAAACCTTTACAATCTAAAACCGCGGTTGAGATTCTTAAAACAATAGTGGTTTCAGCTGAAGAAGTTCATGCTCGTTACTACAGCAATATTATGTCACATTGGTCGGCCGCATATGTATAGCAGCTGATTGTTTCTCAGTGTAATCAGCGCAACCTTGATTAAAGTGCGAGTGAGTTTGGAAGGCCTTTTTTACATGAATAATGTAACGGATTAAGTTAAGCAGGTAAAATCACTTGAAATGCTCAATTGAATTGATTAAGTAAACTGTCCGCTGTGCCTGTGCTGCAAATGTTCTGTGACCTGTGTGCAATGCCAAGTGCATGAGTGCTAAACATTCGATTTAAAATAAACAAAACACAATTTTATGCATGCTCAAAAAACTCCTTTTTAAAAAAAAACTAAATTTTGAGTCCTTTCTTAAAGTACTGTTACAGTAAGCGGTGACATGCTGGAATATTTGTTGGTGTGAGAGAATGTTCAGTTTGCCTTAAGTACCGGAAAATGTACAAAGCGTCGTAAACAAATGAACCGGAGACCCTCCTAGTAGCTTTATCACGGCGGGCCAACATGATCTTATTTGCAACTGTCTTCGAGTTGGACGTAGTAGTTTCTTCCTGAGTGATAATAGCGCCGGGCAGGTGCACAATAGGTGGAACAATGTTTCACTACTGTATCCGCAGAGACGACACTCCTTGGTTGACCAGATCTGTTTCCATGCCGGGGTTAAGTCTTTTGATGGAAAGACTCCCAGCCTAATTAGCATCAAGTTGTGCTTCTTTGACTCGGAGAAGTGTGCCGAAAGGTATGGTTGAGGTTTCAAAACTTTGTATGAGGACAGGACCACCCACACTTGCCTATTGTTTACCATGGCTGCTTTGTCTGTTAAAAGTGATTGATGTTTGGCTGATTTATTTGTTGTCCATTTGAACACTGGGTACTCTGTTATGGTGTGCCAAGCCTCTTCTAATTTTAGGGCTGCAATCGACTGCTGTAAGGAAGTGTAGACGGCTTTCTTGGCGCTGGCCTGTTTTTCTATTTCGAGCCAACATTGGTGGGCCAATGAATTTGTGTGTGTTGCCCTCATTTTCCAGTAGTATTTTATTATGGTGCCCTGTCTCACGGGCATCTGGTTGAGTAGCCCAAACTCCAGCCTAATGTGGGTTTGTGATACATGTCGTGGGATCCTGAACAGTTTTTTGAAGAGTGTAGATTGTAGGGTGTTCAAACTTACGGCATCTTTGCTCTTGAATAATTCTGAGCCACATGCTATGGAGGGGATTAATTTTGCTCCTACGACCTGCAAAAGATTGTTTGTTGAGCAACCTCTTAACTTTTGTTGCAAAGTTTTGAATGCACACAACAATTTGTTTGCTTTTACTTGCCTGGATAGTGCTTGCTGTTTGTAATTCAAATGGTGATTTAAACACACTCCGAGATATTTGTAAGTGGTGACCTGTTCCAGACTGTTACTATTTGCCCTCCAGGTAAATCTGGGTTGTCTGTTATGTGCTCTCGAGAAACATAGGACCTTTGTTTTGTTGTAATTAAGGTCTTAATGGCACTTTCACTTTCCTTCATAGGGAGCAGGATCACTTGCCGCTCTCGCCCTTGCAGTAATACATGGATTTAGCAAGAGTCCTTTGATTTTAGAGCGCTGGCCTCATTGGCCAGCAATCCAGTCTGACAAATGTTCCAGCAAATCTGGCATCCAGTGGTGACATTGGGTGCAAGTAATCGAGTAATCCAACGAGTTAAAAACTAGCTTTGTTTCACTGATGTCACTGCAGACGTACTGGCTCCTGCGTCAGCCAGACATTAAACTGCCTGGAAGATCATTGTTATTTATTCTTGGTTCCTTGAACTAAGTATACTGTACAATTAACAGTGAACTGGGAGTTGTGGCGGTTTAGCAGAAATCGATGAAGGGCTTTGGTTACAGCAGGCTAGTCCCAACATGTAGGTAGCCTCCAAAGTATGTTTACAGCAGAGCATGGCCTCGTGTGATGGGATGTGCCACGCCTCCCAGGTAAGACGTGTAATTATTATAATAGCTAATCATCAAACTATCCTCAGTGGATAAAATCAGCAATGAAACTGCAGAGTAGAGAGACACGCTTGTGTTTCACATCAGGACCTCCCCACACTTCCACTTCAAGTATCAATGATGTCTCTGAAGCGTCCTCCCCAGCCTGGGCACCCGCCAAGGACTACGCCACACACGGAGCTTGGTATTACACGTCTTTATTCGTCTGCATGTAATTGCAAACTTAACATTCTAAACTAGCATTCACTTAACTATGCTCTAACACTTACGTCACAGTTCTAAGAGTTCATCAGGAGCCAAAATGGTTCCCTCATTGCTAACTCACACAGCACTTGTCTCCAACATCGATAAACCAGTTTCATATTAGCTCTTCACCCCCCCTTCCTCGTCCAAGCTTAACTCTGTGGGAAGGGGTTCAAGGGGGACCACCTCACCCAACAGGCACCCACTTGTTAGATTTCCAGAAACTGCTTTTTCCTAGCAGGGTTCAGTGGGGACGTCTCAAAAAGGGGACTTGCCAAAGAAGCTTGCCTAGGAATCCTTTCCAAGGGTTGTGGTATATGTAATTAAGAGTGTGGTTTAACAAATTGAAACTAAAATCCTGTGCTTCACGCAGCATATCATCTGACCAGTATTTGAGTGCCGCTGTGTCAGCGGTCAAAGTGCATTAAAAAAAAAAGTATGGTAACTGTGATGCTGCATGCAATGGGTGCTTGGTCAGTGGATGTGGGGTAAAAGTGTGGCTAAAAAAACAAAATATTGTGTACTCATTTTGGTCTTTCTCCCTCAAATAGCTACATTTAAAATAACATGCAGCTTAAATGAGAAATACATTTTCAAAAAGTTACGTTAATTAGTGGGAAATTCACTAGTACATTATGAAACCTCTATTATTTAATGCACCGCAGAGGTTTGAGTGCAGCCAGAGAATTAAATCTTGGTTGGTGCAGTGTATAATAGAGACTTCTGTATTTTTAGTGCTACGACGTCCCAGTCTGTGACAGAAAGCACTGTGAATATGCAAGTCATTATTTTAAACTTGCATACACAGTATAAGATAGACTGCTACAAAATGCAGAAAAATGTTAAGATAAAATGGTGATTCCAAAATATAGATTTTAGTAATACCCAGACTGTATGTAATGCCATTGTTTTATATAACTGTCCCTTAACAACATGCGCTTCACACCTCAGCTGGCAACTCTCTTGCACTACCATTCAAAAAGAATAAATCTTTATCATCACAAAGCTTCAAGTGAATCCATCAATTAAAGAAAGTACCGGCGTCCCAAGCACCTTTTATATTTGTAGATTGACTAGTTGTGTACATTTGCATTTCTTTCAGGCAAGCAGGCACCCTGGCAAGAAGGGTTGTTGTTTCTTATTTAGCTGTCTGCCCGCCTTCAGTTTCACAGCACAGGAGATTCCCTGAATAACTTCTGCTGAAGCTTTTACACTTTCAGAATTAACCTGCCTCGGGACTGTTGTCTTTTCACAAAACGTTGGGGAACGTTTTTTCATTAATTAAAAAAGTATGGGCAGGTCGTGCCCCTCCGATCCCACTCCCTTCGACATCTGTGCTGTATGAGTTTTCTTTTATTACATACAGCCATATAACCAGGGTCACTTGAATTATGCGGCAGGGTTGACTAAATTACACACCAAGATAGCATTATGTTGTCATTTTGTACACATGCTAAAACTTTCTGGGAAAAAGTTTCACCCCACTAGTGGCAGTCTAACACTCAAATACAGCAATAAGAAACAGAGAGGTGACCAGTCAATCTTTGCAAAGGGTCTTCCACTTTGTGGGTAGCCAGGTTACTGAATTGAATGGTGTACTTCTAGAGTGCACTGCCACTCCCAAAGGAGTATCCTGGAGCTGAGCGGCTATGAGTGTGTCTACATAATCTGAAGAGACCTGAGGGAAGTGATCAGAGGATGAGCGAACAACACAGCGTATCAGAAATGCAAAAATAAACATGTCTTGAGCTGCCTCCTAAAGATGACTTCCGATTAGATGAATCTCAAATAGCTAGGGAGATGATTGCAAGCCTTTGTACCGAAGACAGTGAAGGATTTTCCTCCTTGTGTTCTAAGTCTGAACGTAGGAGGTTTAAGAAGGTTTGCTTGTGAGGACCTAAGCGTCCGTAGAGTCATATAGTGAAGTTAAGTATTTTGGCCCCAGTGCTATATAAGCTCTGAAAGCAAATAGGAGGATTTAAAAAAAGAACACTTTTTTGCACTGGCAGTCAGTGTAAGGCTTCCAGGGCTGCTGATGCTGAGCCAGAAGAACATCAGGGATGTTTTAGCACCAGTCTGGCCGCAGAATGTTGCACCACCTGTAATTTCTGAATAGTTGGTTTAGATGAACTTGCATACAAACTATTACAGTAGTCTAGTGTAGATGTTATCAATTCAAAGGCTACTGCCTTTTTTGCTGCTAGTGGGAGATACTCAAATAACTTTTTCAATGATTTTATGAGGGTAAAACACGTTCCTGCTAACTGCTATCGCTTGTGGGAGAAATAAGAGAGAGGCGTCAAATTTTACTCAGGGTTTTTTTACGACCTCGACCATGGCTTGTGGGGGGAGAGGGAGGCGAGAGGAGGGGGAGTGGAGTTGGGCCACCTTAGGGCCAAATCAAAGGAATTGGACTTCCCGTGTAGCATAATCTCCGTTTTGTCCGTATTGCACTTCGGATGATTTAATTGCATCCACCGGATAACTTTGGTTAAACAGTTTTTAAAGTTGATCTCAGAGTCAATAGAGTCTTTATCCAACGACACGATCAGCTGTGTGTCCTCGGCATAAGATGTGGCTTCAATACCAAAAGAGGCAATCAGCGAGATCAAGTGGGCCATGTAGATGTTAAGTAATGCAAGGCTGATCAAGGAGCCCTGGGGGTACCCCTGAAGTGACAGTCTTTTCGGGGATAGAAAAAGTCCTAACATAACCGCTTGTCTGCAATCTGAGAGGAAGGTTTTTATCCAAGATAGTGCCAGATGAGAGATTCCACAATCCTTGATACTATCTCCCATGACATCCTGCTGCAGTGTATCGAATGCAGCCGATAGGTCTAGTAAAATCAGCACTGCATTTTTCCTGCGTCCAACGTTAACTTTAATATAAACCCGACTGCCGTGGATGTAAGAGGTTAGCCTCCTCCAGAAACGCTGTTAGTTGATGATTAACCAATTTTTCAATTATTTTTCTTAAAAGAGAAAGTAGTGAAATCGAGAGGAGGTTTGAAAGAGTAGTGGGATCTGCCAATTGCTTTTTCTGTAGTGGTTTAACAACTGCTAATTTCCATTCGTTCGGGACCTTAGCAGTGGCTAATGAAGTGTTCAAAATTTAATTGATCACTGGGTTTACGCAGTCCACAACTCTATGAAGTATAAAAGGGGGCCAGGGATCATGAGGGGATCCTGATTTGCAGGCTAATATAGCCTGGCGTGACTGAGGTAAGGTGACTCTTTGGAAAGTTGTCAGTGACGCTGCTGTCGGGGGAGTGTTCTCTGTTAAAGCATTCTTCAAAGGAAAGATGGTTCTAAACTCCTGTTGAATGATCTGTATTTTTTCATCGAAAAATTAGGATATTTTATTGCATAAGTTTTGAGAGGGTGGGATATGCCTGGTCATTGCTTTCAGTTGTAGAAATGATTTAGCAATTTTAAAAATAGTTTTTGGGTTGGATTGGGCTTTGTCAATCTGGGAGGAGAAATAGGTCTTTTTTGCAATCTTAATCTGTTCATGGTAAATTTTCAGGGCCCTTCTGCACTGGAGCACATCTTCACCATTGTAGGCTCTCCGCCATTTCCGTTCCAGTTGTTTGCAAGTTCTACTATGGTCTGTGAATACCATGGAGCTGAGACTTCAATTTGTTCTTAGAGGGAATGGCTGTAGCTAGTTTGGGAATGGATTGGGTAATCCAGTTCGTAAAAGCTGTGGCATCCTCAACCACATTGCCTGGCAGAGTGGGGGTAGAGAAAGATAGCCCCATAGCAAGACTAGGATCTAATAATAGTTTTCCGCATTTTTGAGAGTTCTGGGGGGCTGGCACTGATGGAAGAGGGGGATAGAACTCACTGACTCATGTTGAATTCTAAACGGAATCAACATCTGGTCAGACCAAGCCTGCCTGACAGGGGGTTCAGTAACCAGGCTGGGGTTATTAGAACAGACTCCATCTAGGGTATGCCCGGCAGTGTGTGTAGATGAGGTGACCAACTGAGCAAGACCAAGGGAACTTAAGGTGTTTATAAAATTGGCTGCCTCTGAATCTTCACTGCACTCCAAATGAAGGTTAAAATCTCCCGACATTGTGAAATTCACATAGTGTAATACAAAAGGAGCAATGGCTTCTCCCTATGAAGTTAAAAAATGAGCGCATAGACCAGGGGGGCGGTAAATGAGGCCCACAAAGGACATAGATGGACTAATCTTGAGACAAAAGCCAAGGCTTTCTGCCCCTTTGAGGGGGCCTAGATCAAGAGTTTGACATTGGAAAGCATCTCAGAAGACTAAAGCAAGGTCACCCCCACAAGATTCTGTTCTGTCCTGTTTCTAGGATGGTATAACTCAGGGGTAGAGCATGCGCAATGTCAGGGTTACACCAATCTTTGACTCATGACTCTTTAATGAACAGAAAATCCAACTGACAGTTGATGAGCAGGTCAAAGGTTTCTTGAGCAAGTTTACTCAAAGACCATGCATTAATGAGGCCACACAGAAATGCTCACGCAGCCGACGCCTGGCAAATAGCAGGGGATGGCGCTGGTGCAACCCCAAACATGGCTCTATACTTGAGGCATGACAGCAGGCCTTCAATTTTAGTTGGAGAGAGCAGGAAATCACAGTGCATAGTGGAAACATTCAATGCTTTTAAAACATCTGATGACATGTGCATACCGGACGCTAAACAGGCAGGGTGGCTAGCACTGGATGCGTCCCGAGACGGGCTTGCCTTTGGCATGCCTTCAGCGCTTCCGAGGCAGCCACCCACTTTAGTAGCACGTCATCAAAAAAGAACAAGAGTACCACAAACCAAAAATGGCTGCTCTAAAAGGAACTCTGGTAACCCAGGAAGTGGAGTTCAAGTAAAGGTCAATGTGCGATGAGCTGATTAAAAGTAACACAGTAATTAAAAAAAAAAAAAAGATTTAAAAGATCCCCCTTTCAGGAGATTTCAGCGTTTCATCCACACAATTTAGAAATACCACCAATTTGATAATAGACACAGGTAAAAACCAAGAATGTCAAATCACAGCGTTTTTAAGCCCAGGCTAACTGCTGCGCATCCGCAGCATCCACCCACTTTAATAGCAAGTCACGAAAAAAAGAACTAGAGTGCCACAAACCAGTAATGGCCATCTCTAAATGGAACTCCGGTAACCCAGGAAGTGGAGTTGAATTTGGTTACCATTGATCCATGTGAGCTAGAAACAAACATTTTTATTTGGTTAAAATCTACAGATTAGGCAACGGGTGATGGATTATGTGGCAAATGCGTCAAATCCATAATTTTGTGGAAAATACTGCTGCTGCAAAATCTCACAATTCCCTTGGCCCTACACACAACACAACACATTTATGCCAAAAACAAGTCAAACGTTTTGGCTTTGCCAATGCTTGTTAGCAGTATCAAAAAAAAGAGTAACAACAATTTGTTGCGAATAATTCAATTCGAATTGGTTTCAATTTTGAAAATAGGAGAATGTGAGTTAAACATTACTAAGGTATGTGGAAGGGGTGGTGGCCTGCGGAGTGTGTCTATCTCCCGTTCTCATCTTCACACCTCTTCTCTGTGCATTTTCTTGCTCTCATCCTTTTTCACCCCACATATTTCTGAAATTGTTCTTTTGCATTTCCTCTACTTGACCATCACCCACAAACAACCCACCCACTCACCTATAAGCACTGCATTTTCTTTCCTTTGGTGCTACCAGTATTTCAACAGCTGTGCCCTCCCTTTATAACTGTTCCACAGAATCACAAATACAATTAGCAGATATGTTCCCATCGCCCTGTGCACTCTACAGAGAATCCAAGGATTGGACATGCTTGTATTCTGAACGCCTTTTAGACCCAATGACAGGCAAGGAGCACTGCACTGCCTTGTGCCCAGTAATAAACACCCATCTACACTCAAACACCTTGAGGCAACTAGGTCCATACTATCCACTATGCTGTATGAAAAAGAAACCTACAGAAACATGACATCTGGCTATAGCAAATAGTCTTATGGAATGCAAGAGGAAGTAAAACTTTTTAAACATAATCTGGGACTGCCTTGATGACATGGATTACCAAAAGGTTTTTTACATCATTGTTAAGAAATTGATCACTGTTTTTGCCAGTAAGGTTAAGGGCATGAATAAAGGGCCCGGTAGGGACCTGGTTCAAAGTCAGTTTCAAATTACTGACAAGTTTGAGAACTTTAAATATTAATGGGGTAACCCAGTGTCTCACAGAACCTGGGGAAATATAACAGTATATACTAATGGTTGGTTCTGTCGAGGAAGGTAGAATTGCTTCAGAACGTTTTGCATTTTTCCTGACATCTAGGAAAACCAATCAAATGCCATTGATTATTTTTCCTAGATGTCAGGATAAATGCAAAACGTTCTGAAGTCTGAGAGCTGGCAGGTCGTGGCCCACTTAAAGCTGTGATTTTCCAACATGAAGGGCTTGTCTCCTCGACGGAAAATGTTCACGTCTCTGCTGCCTCTGAACTCAGCTTCACATCCTGCTGCAATCAGATGGGCACTTGCTATAAAGGATCTTTCTTGTCTATCTGGGTAAGAGGGTGCCCCGCCAAGATCCGCATCCTCCTTGCTATCGCGTACAGGGCAGCCATTGTTGAAAAGTCTCTGATGCATTCTGGGCCTGTTTTTATAGGTTGGGCCCTTTTACCACCTGTTTTGGATTCTTGGTAAATTGCATGTGCAAACGGGCCATTTTGTGACTACTCACAGACAGCTACTTGTTACTCGCTATTTGAGACTCACAAAATCCACCTGCTATTTTTGGCGAGTCGGTAATTGGTCACATCGCTATTTCTAATTTGTGACTGCCTGACGTACATCGCGTACGGCCCATTTTGCATTCACAAATCGGATTGAGACCGATTTGCAACTCGCAAAACAGTCGTACATCTGGCACCAAGTTATTAATGAATGCCCAAGTGAACAAATTGGCAAGATCAAGCATCATTACTATGAAAACTCTGTGACGCATCTTCCCCCACCTGGGATTTCCACATAAGGTCCAAGCCACTATCTCTCTTGTACTGTCTAAAGTTGATTACGCCAATGGCCTCTACCACGGATCATCTTTGTCAACTATAAAAAGACTACAACAGATTCAGAACTTTGCTGCCAGACCACTCCTACATGTAAAGCTGTAAGCCCACATCTCCCCTGCCTTGAAAGCCCTACATTGGTTACTTGTTGCCATAAGATCCACATTCAAACTGCTTTGTATCACCCACAAAGCAATACATGGAACAGGGCCACTCTTCATCAGGAATAAAATTACCAAATACATTCAGCAAAGGAACCTCAGCTCTAGATTGGCACCTCCCCTCAAAATCCCACCCTACACGAAAAAAAACATATTTGGCACATCCTTCTCTGTTCAAGCAGCCAAACTATGGGACTCTTTACCCCCAAACATAAGATATACAGATAACTATCTTATCTTCAGAAGACTACTCATGAGTTGGCTCTTCCTTACATAACCACCATACTCAAACATAAAGGTACAGCATATCCCTGTGTACATAAGCATTTCATTTGATTATATGTATGTATTGATGTGTATTTCTTGATATAAAATATGTATAATATGTACTTGTGTATCTATATATGCATTACTTTACTTGTACTGTAAAACAAAAAAACTGACTCACTCCTATGCATTACCCTATATTCCACCCTATACCTCTCTCAATATATCCTCTACCTCCACTCTGACTCATCCCAAACCTCATTCTACTACTATGATCTCCAAATAACCCTTTCTAGACTCTTCCCTCCTCTATCCCTCCTTGGATCACCCCAAAACGCATTTTAATACTATGATCTCCCTAATCCATTTCTAAAGATTCTTCCCTCGTTCATCTCTCGTTATACTCATCCCAAACCTCATCTTACTACTATGAAGCTGATAGACAGTTATGATATTTGTCTTTTCCAGGAGACATGGGCCGTTGACAAAATATATAGAGTGGGCTTTACCAACTATAGTGTAGAAGCTGCACTGTCAAAAAAGGGTAGCCCTGCAGGCGGCCTAATAATCTAGATCAAAATTAATCTGGGGGTTCGTATTGAAAAAAACAACATAAATTGCACCAATATAATGGCCCTGAACATTAAAAATATTACCAGTAATAGGTCAGTCTTACTAGTGAACATCTATAATAGATTCCCCTCTCAACAGCACGATTACTCAACAATTGCACTGCTAGATGAGTTCCTTGAAAAGGAAGGGGCATCACACTACATAGTTATTGCGGGGGATCTTAATATAACTTTTGAGCCCCTTGAAGTAACTAAAAACGTCACTGACGAAGAGGATGCTGAATTAGGCATCCCATCCCTGAGCTATGGAAAGTCAGTCAAGAATGTGAAAGTAGCACTTCAAGTTGCCTCTCTTTCAAATACGGGCTGAAGGCTGTAAACCACCGCTCTACCTCTGATCAAAGATTAAATCACACATACAAGAAGGCCAACTGTAAAACTAGAATTGACTATTTTTTGCTTGATGTGCAACTATAGTCAAATCTGGTTGATATGTGGGTAGTAGAGAGACACAATAGTGACCACAATGCCTTATCTCTAGAATTAACAGAACCACTTAGCTTCCTCCAACCCCCCTTAGAACCCAATCTATTCAATCCTATTGTCCTTAGTAAAACAAAAGGAGGGTCAAGTGGCCCTCAATTGACAGCAGTGTTGATATCTCGGCACAAATTTACACCATAGTTACCAATTCATTGGTTACTATGGGAACTAGAAGATTGGAGAGGAAATTCCTAGTGGACATATTTATAAATCTCCTAAATATTATCAACACATTTTTTCTACAAAAACATTAGTGGAAGAAACTGGCTAGGAACAAGAAGAATGAGTGGTTCGATGAGACCTGCAAACAAGCTCGGTAATCCCTGATGGGAGCGATTAAAGCTGGCCTAAGAACAATGGTAGTAATAAAAAGGAAAGCCCATAGAAATGCACAACATGAGGCACAAAGGAACTGGCACATAGGGTTTTGGCAAGACCCATTAGTTGCGGCCCAAACTAAAAACAAAGAATTCTGGCATTTGATCTCAAAAGGTACAAAAAGTTCAGTCATGGAGGAAAACCTTTATATCCTTCCACAGATCTGGGAAGATCATTTTTCCAAATTATACGCAGGACCAAAGGATGGTGGTGGAGTACTTTTTGAGCATTTTAACCCAGAAACAGACACAGACTACCTTACCTACACTGTAGAAGAAACCACAGACGCAATCACAAACCTGCAGTGGGGGAAAGCACCAGGCCTAGATAAAATCCCGGGGGATCTCTACCTTTCGGAACCCAAAATATGGAGTGTGATTTTAAACTGCACCTTTAATGCTATATTAAAAGGGGCCGAAATCCCAGACTCCTGGTTAGCCGCTGAAGAAGTACCCATATTTAAAAAGGGGGATAAAAGTGACCCAGCAAATTATAGGCCTATCAGCCTTATTGACATCGCTCAGAAAATATTTTGCCGGCATTTGCTGGAGAGAATCCATGACTGGACGAGGCAAGGGAACTTATCACCTTTGCAGGCAGGATTTAGAGGTAAAACAAGCACCATAGATCAGTTGTTTCGTTTTTTACTGATCCCCTGGAAATATGTGACAATTAAGAAAGATCCACTATATGTAGTGTTTGTAGCCCTCCGCGCTGCTTTTGATTTAGTTCCCAGTGAAAAACTCTGGGCCGCCCTTACTAAAATGGAGATCCCGAAAAACCTCCTGCAAATTATTATCAGACTTCACACGAACAACTATGCCTGAATTGGATGGGGGAGCAAGGGGGGCTAACCGATCGGATCAAGGTGAACAGAGGAGTGCGGCAAGGGGGAGTCCTTGCGCCAACTCTCTTTACCCTTAACATTAACGGTCTGATCGAACCATTAACAGACTGTAGGGGTGATCCCCCTAGGATCGCAGGGCAAGTGGTGCTTGCACTTCTTTTCGCAGATGACACCCTGCTTATCTCCAGAACTCCGACCGGGCTCCAAAATTTAGTAGACCAGTTTGGGAAGGGATGTGAGGAATTTGGGTTAGAAATCAACAACTCAAAAACGAAGTTTATGTTTTTTAATCATCACAAGTCCTTCAAGTGTAGCATAAAGTTGGGCTCTACTGCACTGCAGGAGGTGAAACAATTTTTTTACTTAGGGGTAAGGCTGACCAGTACACAATCTTAGACCCCACAAATAGTAAAAAGTCAGCTTTAGCTACAACCTGTGGGGACCGCCCTAGTTAAAAAGCTAAGGAAGTCAATCTATAGACCGGTGACCCCAGTGATCCAAGTATACCATGCACAGGGCATAGGAGCCGCACTCTATGGGGCGGAGTTATGGGGCCACACTAACGTGGGTCCCATTGAAAAAACTGAAAACATATTCATGTGATCAGTTTTGGAGCTCCCCCGAAATGCACCACTGACACCAATGCATCGGGATTTGGGCCTGAAGAGCACCGCTCACGCGATTGCTCTCAGGCCCCTTACTTTTTGGATCCGCATCTGGTCAAATGACTCACCATTGCTAATGAAAGAATCACTATTAGATGTATTATCATCAGATACCAGAGGGTGTGTCCAGTGGTTCAACCACATCAAAGGATGGTTGGTCAAATTGGTCATGAGCGACTTGTGGCATAACCCTGACAGTATTCAAACAAGAATTTGCAATGCAATAGGTCTCGCCTTACTGAAAGTTTCAGCTATTCGCGTTGCAAATGATAATGTTTGTTAGATTTTATTTTGTTAAAAAAATATCCCAGCAGTAGCATAAGTCTTAAAAGAAAACCCACGAAGCAAGAAAAGGTTGCAGTACCACAGGCTAGGTGTGTTTGTGGAGTTGTAAAGGGACCTCTGTTAGCCATATAAGGTACTGCACCCTTACTTATGCTACTGCTGGGATATTTGTTAACAAAAAAAAGCAATCTGTCTCGCATTAGTTTGAGTTAGAGCTATTGGCATTGTAAATGGCAATGTCTTTTACCTATGTGTTATGGAGTGTATTATGTGGTGTGTAGTCGAATTATGTTGGTTGTATTGGATTAGTTAGTTGTGTAATTGTGTGGCGTGTAATTGTGTGGTGTGGATAGGATTTGTGTAGTGGAATTATGTGGCATGGTATACCGTGGAATTATGTGGATAGTAATTATGTGGTATTTAGTGTACTGGAATCATGTGGAGTGGGATACTGTGTTATGGAGTGGAATTATGTGGAATGGTATTTTGTGTTGTGGAGTGGTATGTAGAAGAGTTTAATTATATGGTGCGCTGTTGAATTTTGTGGCATGATGTGGAATTGTGTGGTGTGGATTGGATTTGTGTGGTGTGGACTGTTTATATGTGGTGTGTTGAGTAATTGTGTTGTTGAGTTGTAGTGGAACGGTGTTTGGGAGTGGAATAATGTGGTTTGGTGTTGAATTATGTTGCGTGCATTGGAAATGTGTGGAGTTGAATTGTGTGGCGAGGAACAATGTGGATAGCGTTGCGTTTTTGTGACGAAAAAGAACAAATAGTTAATAGCTAAGCTCCAGATCTGTGTGTTTGGGTGTTAAAAAAAGAAAGAGTTAGAGGTATTGGTGTTGTAAATGTAAATATCTTACTTATGTGTTATGGAGTGGAGTGGATGTATGTGGTGTGTAGTGGAATTATGTGAGTTGGATTGGAATTGTTAGTTGTGGCATTGTTGTATGGTGTGGATTTGTGTAGTGGAATTATGTGGCATGGTGTGCAATTGTATTATGTGAATAGTAATTTGGTGTTTTTGACTGTATTGGAATGGCATTTTGTGTTGTGGATTGTTATGTAGTGGAGTTTAATTATGTGGTGTGCTGTTGAATTTTGTGGTATGATGTTGAATTCTGTGTTCTAAATTTAATATATGTGGTGTGTAGTGGAATTATGCTGTGGAGTGGAATAATGTGGTTTCGTGTTGAATTATGTAGTGTGGAATAGATTTGCGTGGAGTTGAATAGTGTGGCATGGAACAGTGTGGTGTTGAGGGAAAATATGTTGAATGGAATTATGTGGCATGGTGTGGATTGTTATATGTCAGAGTGGATTTATGTGACGTGTATTTATGTGGTATTGAGTAGCATGCAATTAGGTGGAGTTCAATTATGTGGTGTTGAGTGGTAATATGTGGATTGTAATTATGTTGTGTGGTGTGGAATTGTGTGGCTCTGAATTGTGTGTTGTGGAATTGTGTGGCATTGTTTTGATTTATGTGGCGCTGAATGCTTGTTGACTATCTACAGCAGTGCTGACTGAGTACATATAAAAAGCCTTCCCTTTAAAAATGGTGAAAACATCACGCAAAAGCTTCAGAAAACAATGTTAACCTTCGTACAATTTCTAGAAAGAAAGCTGCGCTATTTATAGATCCTGAGTGGGCAGATTTTTTTTTTTATTCCAGTAAAGGAGGAGTCCTTTTGTAGGAACCTGTGGGTTATGGTTGTTTGCTTATAACAAATAGCCCAGATGTATTGGTTACATCTCATATGCCCTGTTTACAGGTCTTGAGTTCCCTTGGATTTTGAATTATATTGTAGACACTTTAGAAAATAAAGAGATTAAAAAAGGAACATTTTTACAAAAGCAGCACACTATCTCATATTAAAGAAAAAAATGCCTTAGAAGATATCACAATTTTTTTTAATGATAGGCTAGTAGTGTTGCGATTATCCATTATGTTGGTCATGTCCCTCTTCTGAAGGCTCGTTGATGCATTTACTTTATCATTGTCCCAAGTTTTATGACTTTTGGAAAGCTATATGGTCGAAATGTTTATTGATTTTTAATTGTGATGTACCATTTGCTATTCACAATGTCTTTTTAGGTACCATATCTACGGATTTCGATCACCTCCCTTCCAAAACTATTCTATTTGACCTCTTTATTGCTATTGCCTTTAAAGTTATATTAACTTGTTGGAAAGATAACTCTAAAATATCCTTTCTGTTATGGTGGAATTTGATTTGTGATGAACATAGAATTGCTTCTGTCTCCCACTCTTCTATTTATTTAAAGATTAAGTCTGACTTACTATGGTTACCTTTTACCTCATTTCTATCCTCACACTCATCTTTCTTATAACACCTATTTTTACTTGAATCATTTAACCCTCCCTTCTTCTTTCTCTCTCTTTCCCCTCTTTCTTCTCTTCTTTCTCTCTCCTCTATTCTTTCCTCTATCTCTTTTATATATCAAATTATTCAAATATAACATTTTCTATAATGGAACACACTCCTTTATTACGATAATGTAATTTCTCCTTACCCTTATTTCTCCTCTACTCTTACATATTTCTTTATTATAATAGTTGCTAATGTTATTATGTATTACTCTTAACCCAAAATACTTATGTAATGTTCTAATTCTGTGTTCATTCTCTCAATAAAAATTATTTAAAAAATAAATAAATAAATATAAAAAGAAATGCATGATTTCGACAAAAATTCCACACTGTATTATATTATAGTAACAGGAAAGCAACACATGTTTCTTGAAAACAGACATAGCCTTTGGTTGCTGATCCTTATCTTATCAGGGCTGTCTCCTTCCTGGAGCACCCATAAAAAAGCTTGCCAGAAGCATGAACAGTTAGCACTAAACTCTACTTAAGAATAACAAAAGGCTGACTTTCACAGAGCAGTGACATTTGCATTTTCTAAAGCTTTGTGTTCTAGCAACTGAAATGTGTGCTAAAGAAAAACACTTCCTTTGCATTAAAGCCAGAAAACTGCATTAAGTGATAGTAAATGAAAGATGCAAGGGGCTGTTACTGCACATATAATAAGCATAACAAGTTTATTTATAAAGTGCCCTCCCTCCTCCTATGTAAGCAGAGACAGCGCATTTTGGACACAATGTGTCTTTAATGCATTGCTAAACTGTCTCTGCAGACATAGGAGGAGAGAGGGCACTTCATAAATAAGATGGTTCTTTGAAAAGTGCCACACTTCACCTTTGTGGAAGTTGTTTTTAACATCTGAATGGCTGCAAAACTCTCGTTTTTGAGAAAGAAAAGGCGACTGTGGGGAAAACTACATTTAATGTCGGCTTGCCAAAAAAAAGTGTTTTTTCCAAGTTTAATCTTTCTCTGCCATCATGCAGTACTAAACCCTCCGTTTACAATTTTATTTTCATTTCTGCAGGGCAATTGAAACAAGCAACAGGAGGGAGGGGTGTTGGTGCTAATTAAAGCTGGGTGGGGGTGTCAATGTAAAACTCGCAGCAGACAGCATGATTAAAGAAGCAGGAGGGAGGAGGAGGGAGCCGAGGAGCGAGAGGGAGCGTCTGTCAGTAGTAAATTGTAAACAAGCAGTTGCAGATTGCAGGAAAGCATGTCGTGCCTGTGATAAGAGAAAGCCATTTAAGAAAATAGTGCCCACAGACAGTAAATAAAACATACTGCGTAACACCACAGTAAGAGGGCCAGTCCTCATGGGAGGTTACAAAGAGAGACAGGGAGGTACTAAGGAGGGACTACTAAGCCTATTGACGAATCAAAAGCCATAATTTACAAGGGACAGGAAGAGAAGCCAATTGTAAAGATGGGCGGAACATGGGCGGACCTTAATGCACATATACTGAATACTGCATGTCTCGAAGAGACATCGCAAGCGCTGCTCTAAGCGAGACCTAAAAAGGTCCTTAGACCTTCTTAAAAAGAGATACTGGAGTTATGTGGAGGACAACTGGCTAAGTAAGAGAACTGCAGGGAAGTTGACAAGCAGGTTTCTGAGTTTTAAAGATAAAATGCAGCAGGAAGAATTCTTGTATCGCACAGAACCACTGCTTATGAAATCCCTATACCTAAAATTCAGGTATAGCATCCTTCCAATTAATAGTTTTTGCAGTGATTGGAATGTCGTCGATATCTTGTCCAGCTGCCCGGCATGCAAGGCTGTACCTGAAACAGAAGTTAATTTCTTATTTTTCTGTCCCAAGTACAAACACATCAGAAGAACTTGGTTAATTCAGTTATGTTGGATTCTGGCTGCTAATCGATTAACTGAGATTATTAGAATTTTAAAAAGTGATTGCACAGAATCTTTGGCTTGCCTAGATATTTGTTACATGCATGGAGACTAAGAAATAGGACATTGAAATCCTAGAATACTAAATGATCCAACTATGAAGTATTGTATGTGTCTGTTATGCCTATATAGTTTAGGAAAGTCAAACTAATTTGTAAGAATAGGGATTCTTATGAGGTTTTAACCAATGATAGCAATGTATTCATTTATCTAAGAAACTTTTTGTAGGAAATTGATGGTGAATTTATGCTAACTATATCCATGCTAAGCACACTAGTGATACTAAAATAATTGTATAAGAAATTGGTTATAGTTCACTGAGTGTCGTTTTACTGTGAAACAAATTTTACCTTTTTAGTTGGTTTTAAATGGTAGTATCTATATTCTTAAACATCGTTAACATTCTTTGTATGATAGGCAGGTCCTTAACTGTTGGTGGACTCGTATTTATAGTATTATTTTATTGTGAAGACATGGAGTTGGGAAAACCTTTTAAATTCACTTGTATGTTGTTGTGCTTTTATGTTTTTTTAATGCAAAAATTGAATAAAGATACTACGACTAAGATCGCTCGATAAACACTTTCTAGACTCTTCCCTCTTCTATCCCCCATTATCCTTTTCAATCCAGAAAATAGACTCATATGTCCACCGCTCAAATTAACTCAACGTTCACTTTACTAATCCACCACTAATCCTTTTTGAGTTCCAGAGCAGCGTGCTACTCGCTAAAAAGTGCTTAGACGCCTCGTCAGGGGTAGTGAGCACTATATAAATACAATTACAATATGCCCCTGAGCTGCGGACATCGCTAGGCCTCCCTGCCACGACTGCAACAGCTCTGACGTCATTGCTAGTTGACTGGCAGGCCAGGAGAGAGAACAGCCCCACCTCACGGCGTAGGATGATTCGGGTAACACAATCACCAACGTTTCAGTGTAAAAATGAATGAAAATTGTACTCACCTTTTTAGGTACAGCTCAGTTTTATACCAATCAAGAATTAAGTAGAGCACTCAATCAGAGAAATTTTGAACTGGGATTAAGAGTTTGTATTTTAAAAGATGCAGTAAAAGGGCGTAGGTGCAGTACTAAAGTAGGAGAGGTATGGTGAACAAAGAACGAAAACCTTTGCATCTGAGGTGCTCATGGAAATATAATTATTCTGCAATTGAGAAAGAATCATTGGTGATTGTGTGGGCAACTGCAAAGTTTCAAAGCTTTGGTAAGAAATTGGGGTATAATAAGGTAAAAATGGGGTAAAATGATGTTCAAGGGTACAGATTATTTTCACCTTGGTATGCAGTGTTTTGAGTGTACATGTTTTGCTTGTACTTGATGAAGATGTTTCTCTTTCACTGCACTCACTAGACTTAAGTATCACCTGGTTTTTTAAATGAGTTGCTCCTGTCAGGCTCGGCCTACTTGATCATCTCTTTTTCCTGGTAATCCTCTTGAGTTTATAAAATCAGAGTCCTCTCGTTGTTTCTGGTGCTGATTCCAAACCTTATGTCTCTGTAGATTTCTGGACTTGTAGAATTTCTTTCCAGGATACACTTTCTCTGGCATTTGTGTTGAGGTTTGCTTCATGGTCCAATATTTTGATTCCCTATCATAGGGTGAATCTCACTTTACTTTGATGAATGTTTGTCACTCATGGGTAGAATATGTTGATGATTGTTTTGATCATCTGGGCAATGCCCTCAACTCAATCTCAGCTTCCCTAGCTGTCATCTTTAGATGAGTCTTCCCTGCTTGGTTCTCTGACATAGTCAACTCTACGTGTAGGATTTCTTGTACTGTTTTCAGTTTCTCTCCAATGAGGAAAAACATGTTTTTGTGCAGATCTTCCTCGACTGTATCGCATGATTTTTAGGCTTTTCTTTGTTTTATTTATTATCATTGCGTATGACTGGGCAGGCTTCAGCTGCTTAGGCAGGATGCAGCAAGCAAAATGGAGTCAATTGTGTGAAAGAATGTGGAATGAAACTCTATATATGATGATCTTTTAATTGATGTTACTGGCATATTGGTTGTGCAGAGATTGTATGAAATACAAGCATGCTCCACCTCTCAATTTTGGAAAGTTTTCTCATTATGCCAATCCTGACTTAAATTGCTTGTTGGCATATAGCATATGGACAACGTGCAATAATTTGTGTTGTAACATTTTTGAAAGTTTTGCCCCCACCACAAAAGCCTAGCTCATTCCAAGTCAAAAGCTTGGAAAAAGGTAAAGAAAAGCTGCATATAGTGTTCTTCTTCTAACAGTATTTGTTAATATATGGAGTAGGTCTGGTCGATTATTCTTTGACAAGACCTTATACCCAACATCGATTGAGGATATTCGCTGCAGTTATCCAGTCTTGTTGCTGAGTCAATATAATTTGACTGAAGAGCTAAAGGTCTGGTTTTGTTGGACTGACTGCTCTGTATGATTTTCGCAGAGCTTATGTAGAGCCTTTCTTGTAAAATAGCACAACTGCATTTCTGTTCCATGATAAAGGACTGTTTCTGAAGATCACAAGCTTGCTTAGGATTTTTACAGGTCCCAAATCCCACCTTTGTTAAAAAATAAAATAATTAACAGTCCACGTGGCATCCATTCTGCTGTTTTGTTTCCCACTGTTTGATTTTCATCAATAGTAATTGCACTTGTACAAAACACGCAAGAAAAGTATTGAATTCTTTGTCATCCTACAGATGGCTAGACTGTTGAGTAACAGATGTTCCCACAGTAGGAATTCTTTCTTCTGCAATGATGGTGGCCCATACGTTTCATTTTCTGCCCTCTTAACTCCCATCTCTAAATACGTTTTGGGTTGCCATTTGCTGATTTCTCAGACTCTAGCCGCGTTATTCCAGTATTCAGGTTTTCTTGATTGGACATTTGTAGCATTCCTGTTATGTGCAGTATTGTTGCCACTTCTGAGTGCTATGAATACTAGCTAACCCTGGCCACTGTGCTCTCTTTATTCTTCCACTAACTCCCCTTCTATGTTTAGGAACGTGCACTCCTCTTTGATTTCTGCCAATCATTTTCTTTACACTCTTCTCAAGTCTCTTCTCTCTTAAACCCTCTAACCCAAGGTCGCATTTATCATCCACTTTCTTTGTCCAGGCAGTCGCCAAGAACAACATATCTGGAAGAAAGTTTCTACTGAGGATGCATGTATCAATGATACATCGTTTCTTATATTTCTTCCCAGTCTGTGGCTAAATAATTATTTTCCTCCTGCTCTCTTTTGACTCTCGGACACGCTATGTTCTTCCACCACTGACAGGCTCTTATGACCATATTCATCTCTCCAACTACTCTTCACTGTGGACATCCATATTTTCTTAAAAGACATCTGCATAAGACTCAGCTGTTCCCTCTACATATTTACCACCATCCTTTCCCCCACCACCCATATCACTCTCTGTGACAAGCTTTTCTCTGGTTTCTCCCATCTACCCTCTCTGTTAAGATTTCTGGCACAGGCATAGAGTTATGCCTAATCAGAGACAAGAGAATGAAGTTAACTCTAGTCTTGTTTCCAGGGCTCATATTCATCAACATGTCTCTTACCATCAAGAAAGGTCGTCCGCCTTGCAGCTCTGTTTGGGATCAGGCCAGCTTCTCTGTCCAGCTGTACTGGGGTGATGCATTACAACTGCCTTAAGTGTTGAAGATGCGACCTCTGTCGGGTGGACTACTTAAACCACAAATATTCTTTGCGTTGCTCCTTAACGCTGGTCAGGGGTTACCACCCACAGCGTTGGGCCGGGTTCAAGCAGACATTTTTTGTATAGCCGTATTGGTCATACTTAACACAGTGCTTCAGAGCAGGCTCTTACTACAGTGAATGCCGATCCTTTTATCCAGTCGTCATCTTTGCTAGAGGTACCTTGGGAAGTTTAATTACTTTTACTAGTATCCTAATGAGGCGTCCGTAATTGATCATGGTGTGCTATTACTTCCTGTTATTTCTCGGTTTCCTGTTCCAGGTCCTTACTATCTGAGAGTATAAAAGGGAACTGTCAGTCTGTTTGGTGCATTGCAACTGTACTTTAGACTTGCTGCTCACTCCAGAATGCTTTGAGTTTGCTTCCTGCTTCTGCTACAAGGATCCTGGCTTTTGCTCTTGACCGGCCTGTATTTCTAGAGGTTTTTTAGTCTTATTTTTCATCTGAGAGCTGACGTTTTCTTCAGTATGCCACCAATTCCATTTTCCCTTCAGTCACCATTCTGGTCTCAGAACAGGTAACAGTAACTGTCAAGGTATTTAGGAGAGTCATTTCTGTAGGCCTTGAAGATAATGTGGGCCTGGAGGGGGAGCCAATGTAGTTCCATCAGCCTTGAGATTGCATGGTGACACCTCTTTAAGATCCGGATGAGCCATGCACTCGCATGTAGAACGTCTTTCAGGACATCCGATGAGATGTCAAGATAGCCATTGACAGGGCATTACCTCCATCAAAATGGAAGAGGACCAGAGCTTGGACTGGTGCCATTAAGCAGCTTCTTTTAGGATATTTTTTTCCTGAGGGAGAGTTTTGACTTCCTATGCCTTTGATTTAGTGGCTACTCTCAGATCATTGCTTCTTTTCTGACTCACTGAGCTAAAGTATTACTTTCTGACTTTCTAGTCTCAGGTTTTGGATGTAGTCCCAGTTTCTCTTCATCAACTTTTTAAAAACTGAGGTCATCCAGTTTTCAATTCATCTTCTGCCATCTATACCCACATAATCTTAATTCTATCACTGCCCATCTCCGTCACTCAGTGCATTTGACAATTTGGATCAGAATCCATTCCTTCTCTTTCCTTTTCGTTCTACATTCTCCGTATTATCTGCCCTTCATCTTCTCAATATTATATGCCCTTCATCCTTTCCTGACTTCTTATTCAATCAAACTACCTTCAGATCTTTATTCTTCCATAATTATATTACTGTAGCCCTCTACTTTTAAGACGGTCTAGACATTCTATGTATTCTCTTCCAAGTGCTCCAGAAATCTATTGTTTTCTTCAGTCTTCTGCAATTTAGTATGAACTCTAATAGACTTCCATCTCCCAAAATAATATTTTCAAAATAATTTTTCTCATCTAAAAAATATATACGCTCACCAGCCTCATATTTTCTTTGTCTTTCTCTTGATCCTCCTTTTCCTGTTTCGATCTTCACAGCTTGTACTGGCTTCACCTCATTATCCATGCACTCCATCTCATTCTGTTATTTCCATCTATTTGACCTTCTTCTCTCTTATGCTCTCCACTTGATATCCTTCTGTCTTTAACTGTTTTCCATAACTTATGTTTACCTTTCCTTTCCTTTGTCACCAATTTCAAGTTCCATACTTTTTTTCCTTTTGTTGAACATTGTATATTGTTCATGTTGTATGTATGGGTTAAAGTTCCATAAAAATGAAATAATAGACCTTCAAGTGAATTTATAATGTTTTTTCACACATCATTGTGCACCAACCAAAACTGCTGCATTGCATGAAAGAGAGCAGGACTACGCCTTATATACTAAGGTATGGTAGTGCTGCTCTCTACCCTAGTGCAGGCCCACTTTCTGGCTGCCTACCGCCACACACACTCGCACATACATACATATACATACACCATGCACCGTCGTACATAGGTGTGTGCATGAATCTACCACAGGTTTTGTACAAGGAGACCACTGAGTCCAAAAAACTATGCTTAAACTAACTTCAAAACATTTCTTACTTTGTATGTGTGCTGTTCAGTGCAGTACACATGCAAATTTGAAAAAGCTTGGAGAAAATATTTTTTTTCTCCTACTTTGCACCTGCCCTAAAAAGGCATACATTTCTGGCACATTTCCCACTTTGTATGTGTGCTGTTGAGTGCAGCACACATGCAAAGTTGGAAAAGCAGGGATAAAATATAACGTTTCTCTTACTTTGCGCCTTCCTAAGGTGCTGTACATTTTTGGCACAAAGCCCAGTCAAAAACCATTAAACACCCACTTGACGCAAAGTAGCACATACTGCTACTTTGTTTTACTTTAGGGCTACTTTCCAAATACATCCCAAATCAACAATTTGCACCAGTTGTCACTTTTGGTGAAATAGCACCTCCAGAAAGTATTGATAAATTTGACCAGTTGTGTAGTACCTTAAAGATTGCCTTGCTCAGGTATGAAAGAACAATCTGGCTAAGCCGTAACAAGGGAATTGGCTTTCTATGCCTAGCAATGTGGAAAAACGCAGGCCGAGCTGCGTGTAGTTGCCTGAGAATGAATTACTATTCTTTTAGGCCCATCTCTCGGGGCTAATTGATGGGTGCAAACCTACTATTCTAAAGTAGAACATGCATGTGAAACTGCCACCAGGTCTCTGAAAATGACAGCCGAGTCATACGCTCAGTGCAAGAGAGTAGCAGGCAGACCGTTGTGGCTACATGGCTTTGCTCCTCCAAACGCCTCTCTCCCCACTAGCAGACCCTAAATGGTAAAACCATAAGTAAAATGGGCCATCAACACCCCAGCTTTAGAAATACCGCTCAGCAGATGCAGGGTAGGGTGCAGGAGCCCTGAAACATAGCGCCCATTTTGTCTCTCAGTCAGCAACGTCCACAGAATTATTGTGTCAACTTGGCATCTTACCTGTAACATTGCATTTACTGGGTATCCTGCAAACTGCACCATACTACAGAGCTTTATTGAAACCACAAACTGTGTGCCAACTGGGCAATGCTCATACTGGAAATTGAAACGGATACATTTGTTTGATATAGGCCACAGTATAAGAACTAGGCATTAAGGAAGCAGCCATAAAGCAGCCAGTGATCTGCAAACTGGGCATAATGGAAATTGACAGGTTTCCTAGCTGAGCATTATGGAAACTGAAAATAATGTGGTAACTGGGCATTTCTGTAAATTAGAAATGGTGTTCTAATTGGGTGCAATACAATCAGACAAATGCTGGACTCCCTGAAGGAATAACAACACATCAGATTTGCCCACAAAAATCAAATCCGATCCCCTGAAGCGATGCCCCGCTGCATGTATCAAAGTGTTTTTCCCAACGCTTGTTCTTGAAGTCATGAGAACAGGGGAAACATCCATCGCTAAAGGCATAGTCTAAAACCAGAGCACTTGGAATAACATTTCAATAACTATCAACAGAAGCATTTCACATGGATGGAGGGAACAGAAACAACTTAGCCAACATGAAGGTATGCCCTTTGTTCTCAATATGAACAACCATGTTTCTATAACAGTGCTTAAGATTTCACTGGCCTATGAGACAGCAGTTCATGATATATTGATCAAACTTCGATCCTCTCCAACAGAACTCAATACGGCGGACTCCCTTCCCCCCCCCATACACCTCTGAACCCAAGAAGCTTGTCTGCAGAGTCCCCCTGTGTTCCTCCCTCAGCCCACCCCTGTTCAATGTGTACATGGCACCCCTCTCCCGCATCATAAGAGCTCACTGCATCAACACTGTCTCCTACGCCGATGACACACAGCTCATCTTCTCTCTCACCGATGCGAACACCACCACTAGGACTAACTTCACCTCCTGCGTGGCCAACTGGATGAGAGAGAACTGCCTTAAACTCAACACGGACAAAACGGAGATCCTGATCTTCGGAAACAAGAACTCCCCATGGGATTCCTCCTGGTGACAATCCGAACTAGGTCCCATGTCCACCCCCACAGACCATGCCAGATATCTCAGCATCATCCTAAACGACAAACTCACAATGAATAAACTGGTCAACGCTGTGAATGCATCCTGCTGCCGCATTTTCAGAATGCTTTGCAAGAATTTCAAAGGGCTCCCCACGCACACAAGACGTACGGTCACCCAGGCTCTCATAACCAGTAGACTTGACAACGGCAGAGCACTATACGTCCGCATCTCCAACCAGCTTGTATAAAGAATCCGAAACATCGCCGCCAGACTCATCCTAGATGTCCCTAGAAGTGCTCACATCACTCCCTACCTCACTGAACAACACTGGCTACCCATCCAGAAATGTTGCCAATTCAAGCTGCTCATCCTCGCCTACAAAGCCCTTCACAACACCAGACCAGCATACCTCAACAACTGACTTCAACTCTACCAACCTTCCAGACAGCTTTGCTCTACCTCTCTCACCCTTGCACAGGTCCACTGCATCCGCAGAGCCAAGTCAAGAGGCACGCCTTATCCTTCATTGCCGCCAAGAACTGGAATGAACTTCTTCTATACATCAGGACAGCTACTTCACTTTTCTGCTTCTGCAAGAAGCTAAAGGACTGGCTGTTCAAGTAGGAGCTCTGCCTGGCCTATGTTCCTGCTCCAGTGCCTAAATACCCTCACGGGTGATAAGCTGCGCCATACAAATTAACATAACATAGAGTGTCGGAGCATTTCTGGACAGCTCTAGAGAATATCAAATCATTGCAAGATTTCAGCCAAATATTTCAAATAGGTCAAATGAGTCCACCCAATGCAAATTCCTGGGTGGCATCTTTGATGTCTATTGCACCTATTGTTTACCAGGTTTATATGCTGTCAATTTCAGATCATGGAGATCTGCCATCTCAAATTTCAGATATACACAGATGAAACACCAAGTTACTTCTTTATGGAGAAGGGTTCATGGAACAAGAAACATTGCTAAACACCTGGATAATGTAAACTTTTGGATGAAGACAAAATACCTCTGCCTTTACAGTGTCAAATAGGAGATTAATGTAGTGTTCTACACTGGGGATGGAGATCTACCATTCAAAATGTATCTGCAATAGAGATCACCACAGCTCCAGCAGAGCATTTTAAAAATAAGGGTCACCTATTCGACAGAGACCTCTCTTAAGTGCCACAAATAAACACAATAGTCAAGAATACCACATTTCTCTGAAAGACAACCACAATTTATGTATACAAGAGTTTGAAGAAGGCCCTCAATGGCATCATACGTGCCTTGACTAATAAACCCCTAAACCATCAAGTGCAAAATAAAACAGCAACCTCAGAAGATGTGATCGCACAAACAGAACTTAAAATCCTCCCAGTTAAGTCCATGATTACATTTAAAACCCTGGCCTTATGCACAAGGCATATTGGAGCAGAGGCCTGGACAGCCTTCAAAACCTGGCATCCCGCATCTTACCAAGCAGTGACGGAGATGAGCAAACTACTTCTTGATATCAAACTAAAATGTGAACAGCAGAAACACATCAGCCTATCACTAGGGACAAAGGGACAAACTCTGGAATAGGCAACTTAAAATGGAAAGCAGTGACCGATCATCGCAGCTGTAGGAAACCTCAAAACATAGTTCTTTAGAAACTACTTTATCTAAACTGGAACAGAACAGAAATGGCAGACAGTGACAGACAGGTTAGACTCCATGCCATTGTACCAATCTTGGAAACCCATCATGATACGACCAACCACAATGGAACATGTCCTGCATCTGGGTCAAACCGATGCACAAATGTCTTGAAATGCCTGATGGTTACACAGTACACAGAGCCTTGACAGAAACCAGTCAGTTTCCACTTACGATTCAGAGTGGCCTGCTAATAACAATTAACTCTTCTTACCCCGCTCCATATCAAATCAAATCTACAACCTGAAAGTTCTGGTAACGCAAATGGATAACTTAAACAGCAAAATAGTGACAGATGGAAATGCTTGAATTAATCTGAACAACTAGAAACTACCCAGGGTGCACACAAACCACTGCTTATTTTGCTGTCTGCGTGTATCCATTGCATACCACTGGTTTTATCTTGTCTGTGTAATTATGGAGGAGGAACAACCTTATGCAGATGAGTTGTGCTCCTGCTCCAGTGGCAACAGTCCACTCAAACATCTTAGCCTTGTCAACTCCAAGTGGGAACACAAGCAACAAACCCTGACTGATGAGGCCCAGCAAGGCAAAAACATATTCTAGGATCGCATGTGTTCCTTTGCAGATAAAATGTGGCCAGCAGTTTGGGCTGAACAGTCCCTATTGGAATAGGGCCAACATTGATTTGCCTATGGTTGGTCCTTTTCAGTAGGGACAGTAAACAAAAACTACCAGTACAGTGTGGGTCTCTCAACATGTACAGTCCTCATCCAACTGCAGGTTCCCACAAATTCCAATCCTCTGTCAAAGTCTTTGTCCTGCATCAGATTTCGATTTTAACAACCTCGTCACCTTGATACTTCTAGACACTGTTTGGGTCAGTGTCTTGCTTACTTTATCATCATGATGGAGATGGAGTCCTGGGGCTTGGCCAAAAGGCAGAGCTGCAGAAGATTGATTGTTTATTTTGATCTTTTTCTACTTATTTCCAAAATGTTCCTTCTTGCCCCATTCTTTTTCAGTTTCATTCGTTCATTCTTGCTTTAGTTTTTCTTTATTTTCTCTTTCATGTTTCACAACAGATGAAACTTTTTTACAGCTCCATTCAACTCTTTTCATTACAACATTATAATAGTGAAATGTTGGGTACTCCAGTGAAGACAACGGAGTGACTCAGACCAATAATGGCAGATGTAGGTCTTCTCCTCCAACACTCCAAGGTTTGCCTTTCTGTTCCTCCCATTTTAATTTAGATAATTTCACCATCAGTGAGTGGACTGTTTTTATAGCCCTTCTGCCTCAGGCTATACCAGTTATTAAAGGCCCTCTCTCGTTATAGACCCTCGTTGTGGGTTTGGAGCCTTTAATAACCCATATAGCCCTCTGCATCGCACCGCTGTATGTAATTTTGTATGACAAATACACATATTAATAGTTAGATGATTTTCCTTGCAGAACACGCACATAGGTCCAAAAGAGTATTGAACAATACTTTTTAAACAAAGTTGTTGCCCTGTACAGTGATATTGTTATCTGAGTTTTTATCTGCATGGGAGACACCTGCACGATATCCAAATACTTGTCGCACCTCCATATCCCTCATCATAGAATGTGTGATTTTGTCATCATTATAGGTTAAAAGATACGCAAATGCACTTAGCCCACTAAAGCAAGCAGACCACCAGAGTAGTATCTCATCAGGAAGTCGAGAAAAGATTCTGTGAGAGAAAAAGTGTTGAACTTGCAAAAAGTGGAATCCACGTTAATTTGGAGCGAGGGCCAGAATGTGGGGCTCACTATACATAAACATAAAGACATTCACCAACAGCGCTTTGTTCATTGACAAAAAAGGTGATGATCAGACATTTATATTGCCTTCTTCAAGACATTAATTTAGTAAGACACTAGACAAGTAAATGATTCAAATGGCAGAATGACGAGTAGGTAGACCATGGATTAGCAGCTTTTGATTTTTCTGTGTCACCAGCTACCACTGAATGCATCTAAACAAAGCCAAAGAGGCCTTGGCCACCTCTCTGGCCACCTCAACAGGCACTGTTACCAAGCACATCTGTAAAAATAAGCCAACATGGAAAGGCCACCGCACAAGATCAGGGTCTCTGTTAGGTACCCAAAGAAGGGAAGCAAGGGTTATTTCTACACTTTTAACTCCTAAGGAAAACACCAGCAGTCAGTTAGATGGTTCCACCCAGAAGGCACAGCATAGTTTCAGTTTATGTGAAAAAACTGTACATAACAGAGACAAGCAAATCACACAGCAAAATGTATTTTATTCATAAACACACTACAAAAAGTACTCAGTTTATCAATATCCACAGGGGAAACTGATCCTACTACCCTGCAGTCCACTCACTGCAGAAAGTGAGAAAGACGACAGATGTCTTCCCCGCAACGCCTTAGCTTTCTCATCTGTCATTTTCAAGTCATACCAGAGTATTGGACCTTCATTAGAAAAACAACTTCTTCAACTAGAAGAAATAACATCTGGAAAATAAACAAAAGTTTGAGTGTTAAGGCCTTACTATTACTAAGTCAAGAGATGCCTACACTCAGGAATCAAGCTCACCGATAATCCAAAGAAAGGCAGTGGCGAACGTCAATCTATTTTCTTGCGATTTGCGTATTTGATTCGCCTTTCGAGGAGCTTCAAATCCAGGTAGATGGTGCGTCCCAAGACAGCAGATGCACACAGTAGGCCACCATGCAGAGCACCAGTGAAACCGCAGATGAATACATCCTGGCCTGAGAGGGAAGGTAGAAGAGCAAATAATGGAGACAGCTTAAAATGTAATACCATTTGAAGACTATTATCTGTGTTTGGCACTTTATAACAAAAACCTAGAAAAACAAGGGGTTAATGAGATTTATGGGGTAGGCTAAACGTATCCTCATAGTGTGTCCCTGCTGTGGTTGTACAACACTGGCAAGTTAACAAGAAAGGGGAGAAGATATCTTCTTTAAGAAGCTCTGTTCAGACAGTGCAGCATGAGCGTCACAGCTCTAACGCATCTCGCTCAAGAATACAAGACTATCATTTTTGACTGGCAACTGAATGCGGACTTACTCCTCTGACAACTATTGATGCGAAATTCCTGCATTGCCTCTCACCTCTCTCATACACACACACACACAGAACACAAAGAGTTGACAGACATCCCAATCCACCTTAAAAACTCATTCATTTCACATATTCAGGAATTATGCCAGTTTTAGTCAACTTCCGGGTAAATGACATCATTTGAGTTAGGCTTTCCAGGCTAATAAGATTATACATTTACCCAAAATGTTGGAACATTAAATAGTGCCTTATTCTTGGTTCCACAAATTATTTTATTTTAGCATGAAAACGTCTCATTTTATAGATTCTGCCTTAATCTGGCCAAAATGTGTTTTGCAAATTATTCTTCAGGATTTCACAGTAGATAAACAGACATTAGACAGTGATTTTGATAAATGACATCCAACATGGTTTTCGACCTATCAGGTTTTGTCATGTTAAACAGACAACAGAATCAGTTACAGCCACACCTCAGAACTCACCTGGTCGGACCACTCCATCGTAAACTTCACACTCGTTGGACCTCCCCACACTGCCCCCAACCACCACCGCGTCCCCTTCCGCAGCTGGACCAAGGTCACACAGCACCAACGGACTGATGCCCTTAGCATCACACAGCCCAACGTCACCACTAACTTGGACCAAGCAGTACAGAACTTAAACGACTAGATCAACTGCACCGCTGACAAGTTGCTTTCACCAAAACTGCCAAAACGCACACACCTACCAAACAGGCCAGCTGGTACACCCCTGAACTCAGCACGTTGAAGCGCAAGTGCAAATAACTGGAAAGAAGATGGCGCACCAGCAAGAACCATACCAACTGAGCCACCTTCAATTCAGTCCTCAACAACTACCACCGCCAGCTCAAAGCTGCAAAAAAGGAGGCCCTGACTCCCCGGATCGAGACCAGAGCCAACCAAACCAAGGAACACTTTTACCATTGTCAGAGAGTTCACCCACCTGTCAGCCACCGAAAACTCAATCCCCTCCTCACAGGAACTCTGCGACGTCCTCGCCGACCACTTCCACAAGATACCAACCATCTATAGAAATTTTGATCCCCAATCCCACCGACCTCCACAACATCCCATCGACCACCAGCGCCGACCACCTGCTCACCGCATGGGAACAACTCGGCACACCGAACACACCCGATCTAATGAACTCCATCCACTCGGAGGCACCCACCGACCCATGCCCCCACGACTTTTCAAACTCGGAAGAGACGAGATCGTCCTCCAGCTTACCACCATTCTCAATGCCTCCTTTCCCAACGCTTGGAAACACGCAGAAGTGAGACCCCTCCTCAAGACACCCTCTACAGACCTGAGCGAGCTCCAGAACTACTGTCCCATCTCACTGCTCCCGTTCCCTGCCAGAGTCCTGGAAAAGGCCATCAACCTCCAAATCACCGAACACCTGGAGAGAAACAACCTGCTAGACCCTCCCCAATCAAGGTTCAGAGCCAACCACAGCACCGAGACAGCACTGATCGCTGCAACAGACGACATCCGCACTCTACATGACAGGAGAATCAGCCTGCTCGACCTCTTCACAGCCAGACACTGTCTAACACTACACACTCATTGATCGACTACGCTAGATTAGAATCACGGATGATGCGATCAGATGGATGGCATCCTTTCCCACATGGCGCACCTAGAGAGTCTGCCTCCCTCCCTTCACCTCACAACCCAAGCACACCATTTGTGGCGTCCCCAAGGTTCGTCCCTAAGCCCAACCTTCTTCAGCATCTACATGACACCACTCGCAGACATTGTCAGATCGCACGACATCAACATCATCTCATGCACCAACGATACCCAGCTTGTCCTCTTGCTCTCAGCCGACCCCACCTCGACGAAGACCAACTTCCACAGCTGTATGAAGAAAGTCTCAGCCTGGATGAAGAACAACTGCCTGAAGCTCAACACTGACAAAACTGACGTTCTGATCAGCAGACAAAACACCATCTGGAACGGCTCCTGGTGGCCATCGGAAGTCGGACCCACCCCCACTCCGAAAGACCACAGCCGCAACCTCGGCATCATCCTGGACAGCAAACTCTCCATGAAACGTCAGGTCAATGACGTCTCCTCAGCCAGCTTCAACACGCTTCACTTGCTATGCAAAGTCTTCAAGTGAATCCCCATCAGCACCAGAAAAACAGTGATGCAGGACCTCATCATCAGCCAGCTGGACTACGGCAACGCACTCTATGCTGGTACCACCACCTAACTTATGAAAAGACTCTTGCTGTAGCTGCCAGACTTATCCTCAACCTGCCCAAGAGGAACCACCTCACCCAGCACCTGAAGGACTTCCACTGGCTCCCGGTCCAGAAGAGATGTCAATTCAAGCTTCTAACCCACGCCTACAAAGCCTGCCAAGGACCTGCCTACATGAACCACTGCCTTCAGTTCCACCGACCTCCCAGGAACCTTCGCTCCACACACCTAGCCCTCGCACAAATACCACTTATCCACCGCTGCCGCTCCGGAGGACGCTCCTTCTCCCACCTCGCCGTCGGATCCTGAAACGCCCGTGCCCTCCACCTTCGCACCTCACCCTCGTTGACCCACTTCAGGCAGGGACTCAAGACCTGACTCTTAGACTGAAACCTGTAGCACAGCGCCTGGATACCCTCTCGGGTGATAAGCCGTGCTATATAAGTACAACTTGATTGATTGAAACCAGCTCTCCTCCACCATCTGTGTGTAAGCACCTTTCTGTCTCCAAAGAAAGCCAGAAGGGACATACACATCCTCAGACTGCAGTGTGACACCTGCCTTTGCACCTCCTTTCAAGCTAGAGAGGCCCCCAACTAGTCTTCCTCTCCATCAAAGCCCTCAGCTAGAGTGACTCTTGGAGCCCATATCCAGCCAGACCTTGGCATCATGGGAAATGTTTTGCCCTTACACCCAGGACAGGTGGCTGAGAAGGAGAGCCTTGGCCTTAAATTTTTTGAGTTCATGGTTAGATTCTTTACTTCAAGAGGACTTTCAGTTCCTTCAAAACTGTACATAAGGCCCTATGTACTTACAGGACACTTACAACATGTGCACTAAGGATGACACTGCTCTGTTTACCTTTGAAGAGTCGACTCTAGTGAGTGGGAGCTTTGGAACCAATCCCAGCAAGTGTACTTTATTTTCTTAGGGCTTCAGTTCACGGAGAATAAGACATGCTCTTGATCGTAGTAAGCACCTATTAGGACTGTTTTATTGTATTCAGCTTAGCCTATATATTACACAGTGGTGGTTGTCACTGTGTAGTAATGGGTCAGATGCACTTTTCATTGAAGGGATATTTTTTGATATGCCTATCATTTTTGAACCCTCTGACAGATCTGCACCAAATTCGGGAACTGCTTGGCATTACAATTTTTGTGCAGATGAGTGCAGAAGAAAAAAGTTAACAGCGGTGTGAAAAAAAGATGCATTTTCCAATTTTAGCTTCCATAGGAAATTTTGCTCGTGTCTTCAGCCAAATCTGCTGAATGCATTTAAACCAAACTAGGCATAAAAGTAGAACTTTACTCTGAAAGCTTGCTGTCATTGGTTTGGTGTAAATCTGTTCAGTAGTTATTTTTTTTATGTAAGCATTTAGCAAAGTTGTCTAGTGGGATTTAAAGGTTTAACAAGTTTGTATTTGGAATTGTATTTATATAGCGCTTACTACCCCTGATGAGGCGTTGAAGCACTTTACGGAAAGTAGCACAGTACTCCAGTACCCAAGGTTAGTGGTTAATCCAGTAGTTAAATGTTGGTTATTGTGATTAGTCATGTGCTTTCAAGAACAAATTTGCATGCATTTACTCCAGTTACTTTGTGATAGATTATATTAATGCCAGTTAGCTGTGATCATAAGTGGGGGCTATGTAGTTTCAGGTGAATGGTTGGTGAGATAGATAGGCTAGATTATGTAATGTTAGGTTGCACGGATAGGGTTTTTAAGCAGGAGAGTTAGTAGTCTATGAAATGAGGTATCAGCCTTTTGCAGAACAACAAGAGGGATTTAGGCATACAGGCATTAGACTGAGAGAAGGCTATACTAAGAAATAGAAGGCTAGCGGAGGATGTAAGGTAAGAAGACGGTCACTCAGAAGCCAGTAATTACAGGAATCAAGCGGAAGTAAGTCAAGGACAATTTTTCATGTAGGGTTTAGGAGTATAATGGGAGAAGTCTTTTTGAGATAGACTAAGGATGTAACCATGTAGAAAGCAATCTGAGATTGTAAGCTGTAGAAAGAAAAAAACGTATACCTAATGGTCCATATCTGGGGCAGACAGCTAAAAACATGTGAGGCCGAGTTTGTATATCTGGCTTGTTGAAATCAGTATTCAGAAAGTCATGAATCCTGTCAATCACCTGAGAAGTTTTTCGAGAATGTGATTGGCTGATGATTTTTTGTGTCATCTTGAAATCACGATTTTTGCACTGTAGGAAAAAATCCACTGCCATTGAGAGGCCCACTATTAGAGGTGTTGCACCCCTGGTGAGTGCTGGAGGCACCCTTAGATGTGGAGAAATGGCTGGGGGGGTGGGGGAGGGACGCAAAACAAACAAAAACAACATGTTTGCTGAGATATATTCGTAATGAAAATTGCGATCTTGCAGCCATCATATTGTAAGCAGCAAAAACGGCACCTTCCTGTGCAAAATGACCCAATTTTATTTTAAATCACTATTCATTAAAATCACAATTTTTTTACTAAAAGTTAAAAAAGTGAGAAAATATGGAATGAAAATGTTTCTCATCCTGGAAGCATCTGTTCATAGTGTATAGTGCTGTAGATTCACATATTACTGCCATCTAGTGTTGGGCTTGGACGTTTACAAGTTGTTTATCTTCGAGGAAGTCTTTCGAATCACGGGATGCACTGTGACTCCTACCTTAGTGTACAATGTGCATAGGCACACACTCCATGTTAGATTGTTTTTTTGCACAGGGGTGAAAGTATGTATGGACTTGCGAGTGAGTGCAGCATAGTGCACCATGTGAATTATGTGTTGTAGATATGTAATAAAGAAAGACATCATAAAAGAAGAGCTCTGCAATAAATACAGGCTTCCAGGGAGGAGAATGGGCGCATGTGAATCTACAGTAAGACGCGTTCCAAACTGCTTACTGGGTAAGTAAAATGTTCTATTCATAGAATGTGTGGCTGGAGATAGACATGCTCTGCATACACTGCAAAGCTGTACTCTCCATAAGCAGTGGTTAAGTCTGTGGGTGGTGCAGATGTCTGAAACTAAGTACTCAATACTGTCTGGCCATCCGCAGCCTGCTCACGAGCTAGTACTCGGTAAAGGTAAGTGGCGTTGACCAAGTGACTGCTTTACATATGTCACCAAGCTGGATACTACCCAAAAAGGCCATGGTTGCACATTTTTTAGGGGCAGAGTGTGCTCTGCGGGGAAGAGGTAGGAAGGATCGTTTTAGCTTTGAGGGAGCAGGTCTGGAGGCACTTGACTATCCACCTAGCTATGCCAGCCTTTGAGATGGGATGGGATGGGTCTGGTGGGGTTTTGCAAAGGCTCGAAAGAGCCGGTTAGACCAATGGAAGAACTCCATCCTGTCAATATAGTACATGAGGGCCCGCATAATATCTACAGTATGAAGGGCTCTCGCTGCTATAGAGTCTGGCTGTGGAAAGAAGACTGAGACACTATAGTCTGATTGAGATGGAAAGGGGGCATCACTTTGCGGAAGAACTTAGGATTAGTTCTGAGAATAGTCCTTTCCCTGTGAACCTGAATGTAAGGCTCTTTCAGTGTATGTGCCTGCAGCTCGCTAGTGCACTTGAGAGAAGTTATAGTTATGAAAAAACTCACTTTCCATGAGAATAACTGTAAAGTGGCAGGTTTGAAAGAGGGTGTGTACCGGGGGAGCACCACAGTAAAGTTCCTTGCAGGGTCAGGGGGCACCTTCAGAGGTATGATCATTTTGAGGCCCTCCATGAATGCATTGATGACAGGAATCCTAAATAAGGATGTTTTGCATGTAGGCGGCAACAGCAGCTAGGTGTAGCCGCATGGAAGTGAGGGCGAGAACTGACTTTTGTAGGTGCAATAGGTAACAAATGATGTACAAGATGCTATAGTGGAGAAACCTTTTTCACTTTGGAGCCTAACCAGCCCACGTAATAGGTCTGGGGGCTTCCCGCAGGATAGTTATGCACTGTTGCAGATGGAGATAGCCAAGCTAAGTTCTCAGGAGCCTGACTGCTAGGTTGAGCTGTCTGAAGTTTGGGTGCCTGATCCAGCCTTGGTTCTGTATGAGAACCTATGGCCTGTTTATTAGCTTCACATGGAGGCTGATGGACATCTCGAGAAGTGTTGATTTACCAAGGATGCCTTGCAAAGCCAGAAGCCATATGGATGAATGCGAGGCATGTTTTGCCGCATTTTCCTTACAAAGTACAGAAGGAGCGGTGGAGGAAGAAAAACGTAGGCAAATATCCCTGAGCAGTTCAACCTGACAGCATTGCCCATGGACTGATGGTGTGGGTGCCTGGTGGCGAAAACTGGACATTTGGCATTGTCAGGAGTGGCAAACAGATCTATCTGAGTAGTGTCCCAATGTTGGAAGTAGACACGCAGGTAGAGTTCCAACTCATGGACTTGTTGATGCATCTTGCTCAGCAGGTCCACAAAGTCATTGTCTACCCATAGATGGTACTCCACCAGGAGCTGTATGCAGTGGCGTATGGCCCCGTGCCAGATCTGTTGTGCTAGTGCTGACAGCAGGCGAGAATGTATGCCGCTTGCTCCTGGTGGTAATACATGGTAGTCATGTTGTCTGTTTTGATGAGAACTACTTTGCCTGCTCTGAAAGAAGGCTGTGAGATTTAGGAGCATGGACAACAGCTTGAGGTAATTGATGTGTCGCCCCTTGTATTGAGTGGGATGCAACCCCTCTATCATATTGTCTTGATGCGCCCCCAGCCTGTGAGAGAGGCAATAAACTGTGGGACAGGGTTTGTGAAAGGCCTTCCCTGATTGTTGCTGTTTCTCCAAATCAGGCAGCGATGGGCACTGGCCTTTAGCAATGTTGGATATTCCCACTGAACCTCCACTTGTGACCTCTGCACAGAGAGGCACTCCTGCAACTGGCACATACAGGGCCGGCTTTAAAGCTGTGCGACCGGTGCCGCTGCACTGGGCACTAACCTGGAGGGGGGCACTAAACTCTGAGGGGGGCTGTGTTTAGTAGTAACATACAATTTAATAGCACCTGATGCAGAGTTCCTTGTGTATCCAGCTTTCAGGCAGCAATAAAAATGTCATGATAACTCTTGTGAATAAAGTTCCTCCTAGAAAGAGAGAGAGAGAGAGAGATCAGAGTTTTGTCTAGTGCCACTTTTGACTTGACATAAAGTAGCGCAGAGGGTTAAATATGCCTGCTGCAAAGAACAGATCGGTATTTTACATGGATAGCCGAGTGGATGAGTGGATTAGTAAAGCCAGCTTTACAAATGAAATGTATTTGAGAGCGAGGCTATGGAGAGATGAAGGGCACTTTTGCCGGTGGTAGTGAGCGAATCCAAGGAGGAGGTCATATGGGGGGCGGCGGGGGGTTGTGTGCCAAAAAAGATTGTCGACCGGGCACCACCAGCACTAAAGCCGGCTCTGAGCACATGTAGAGCCTGGTATGGGGCCCTATGGTGATGCAAGAGGCCATCATCCAAGGTCCTAAACGTAACTTGACGATTTGCCTGAAAAAGAGGCAGTAGCTGCTGAAATGCAAATACCCTCTCCTGGTTGGGGTAGCCTTTGCCTCTATGTTCAGAATGGACCCCAGAAGGGGTGGGGTGTAGTGGGTGGAGTGGGCTCTAGGGTTTGCAGGTGGGACTTGATGGCATTTATGGTGAATCTCAGGCTGTGGAGCAAGGAGACTGCAGCTTGACTTTGGGCTAGGCATGCTGCCTACCAGTGCTCTTAATCAGGCAATTGTCGAAGTAGGGAAAAACATGAGTGCTATCCCTTTTTAGGTTCCCGACTACCACCACGAGGCACTTTATGAACACCCTTGGGGCAGTGCTGACCCTGAAAGGAAGTACTTTGAATTGCTAGCGTTGGCCATTTACCACAAAGAAAAGGTAGCATCATTGGCGTGGTGGATGGGATGTGAAAGTTGGCGTTTTTTTAATGATTGCAGTAACCACCTTCAATGGTTCCTCAACTATTCAAAACTTATTTTTGAATAGTTTGTACATGTGCATGAAGATTTGATTTTTTTATATCCACCAAAAGGCAGAGTCCTGAAGAAGGCCGGCGTGACACAATCGAGGGGCACAGACACACGGCCGAAACATGTCGACTACCTGGCAGTAAGGAGGGGTGTAAGGAGCACATTACATCTCCCAATCACCACCATCCTTCACGTTTTTAACCCTGGCCGGAGGGTCCAGGAATAAAGTTATAGGCACAGCGACACCTCCAAGCTAGTTTTAACCTACACCACAACTTCACTTCCGGCGTTCCCAGTCACTTTAAAACCATTGTTTTTCTTTTGTGTTGTATTGTCTTCCCCCACCCTATTGCTCCACCCCAGGCATTGGCTGCGCCGGGGTGTTTTGTAGCAGCCCTATGATGAAGCATGTCACACAATTGTGTGAGTGAGGGCAGTATTAAGACACACAGCACGTGCCACCACGAGACACAGACATTTGTATTGCTCCCTACTCCTTTTGGTGGAAAAAGTATTGACTGGGGGTTCGGAGTAGGTGAGTCAGTTACCCTCACCCCTTTCTTTTGTGTGTACTCATGAAGAGTTGATGTCTTATTAGCACAAAATAGCTAACCTATTTAATGCAGATACATAATCTTTTATAAGTTCTTGTTTTTCTGGTTTCCACTAGAAAAAATGTAGTATGTTGAAATCTACACACAGTGTGGGTGTATAATGCATGCCAAGGTCAACAATACCATTTAAAAATAAAACATAATTTTCCCCAAGAAGCTCTTTATTTTTTAAGTCTCGCCTGAGACAGAGCATGTGCTGCTGTTTGCTAGACATTTTATTAGCTTACAGGGGGCTTAGGGCTCACCAATTGCTTAACATTGTTTGGCTTCATCATCCCTCTCATTTTCGTGCTTCTCTTTTGTCAGAGAATGCCGGCTTACCTTCCTGATTGTATGTTTGTCCCCCACTCTCTCTCTGAGCATGGCCAAAGTACTGCTTCCTTACCCAGTGAGTGCTCTTTTGTTGCTCAACCTTTCAGGCCCAGGCTACTGTTTTCTTTTAGTAGCAGTACTCCATATGATTACTTACAGGCCCGCTCAAACCCGTCCTTCTACCTCTTACCCTTCCCTCTCTGTGTTGTTGCTTGCCCTTCCCACCCTCCCGTCTCTTTCCATGTTGTTGCTTGCGTCCTCCCACACTTCTCCATTGTCGCTTACCCCGTTCCAGATTCACCTGTTTTCCTTCCACACTTGCCCACATACTTGCTTTGTGCCTGTAACCTTTTTTCTCCAACATCTTCTACCTTGGACTTAGAAACAGAAAATTCCCCCATCTACTGCCATATCATCTTGGATGCAGGAATCCTGCCTCTTAACAATACAAAAGGTGATACTCCAGTGTCAGAGTTAGGAGTAGTGCACACAGCCCATAATAGATTCCTCAGTTCTAAAATGCAATTCAACCCATTGACCTTTGCCAACTGTACACTGTCTTTGACGACCCTGTTAAACCTCTCAAAGAGACAGTTACTCTTTGGATGATACATTGAAGTCTTGGTATGCTTAATCCCCAAAAACATTGTCCAATCCCATTCCTTCAGGAATTCCCTCCTTAGCAAAAATGGACTCTAAAAATTCAATAACCTTAGAGCTATTGACTGTTTTCACAAACTTAACCTCTGGCCAACGGGCGGAAAAATCTATAACCACTATGCCATATTCTAGCATGTCCCCGAGACAACCATGGGACCAATGAAATCAATGGTTAATTTACTCCAGGCCTTGTTGGGCACTCTTATTGCCTCCAGAGGACTTGGAACGGTGACCTGAGATTTTTCACTAATGGCACAACTCTTGCAATCTCTTACAGTGTTCAACATATTTGTTCAGACCTGGCCACCAACATTTTCACAAATCCTACTCTTCATCGCTCACATGGCAATGTGCAACTCATGTGCCAAGGGTAACACTTTGTTCCTCATTACACCAGGCACAACTAAAACATTAACCGGGATGGAAGCCCATTGGCAAAGAATAATTCTTCAAATACCTGTTTGTACTCTTCATATAACCTTCCTTCTGACTTCCACCAAGACCACCCTTCCTTACCCCCAGCTAACCATTCATCCTGCGACATTGCACCTTCAGAGGGACTATCATTAGGGAACACCAACTCCTCCTCATCCTCACACAATTCTTCCTCTCCGATGTCCTGATCACATCCTGGGAGATGAGAGAGACAATTGGGCAGCAAGTTCTTGGCAATTGGTACATATTCCCCTCAATAATCAGACTCAGGAAGCCTTTACTGTCATTTGGCAATTCTTGGGGTAGCTCTTTCCCCTCCCTTAGTGTTAACAACTGTAGAAGGGATTTATGATCAACACGTATATTGAAACAGGTTTCCCACAAGTAAGGTTTGAAGTTGCTAATTCCCCACCAGCATTCCAGGGCTTCTCTTCCCATTACGGAATACAATGACTCCACCCCTCTCAAATCCTTGAAGCAAATGTGACTACTTCATCTCTCCCATCCCTGCATTGTAGGATACCTGTGCCTCGACCCTTCTGGCTGGCATCAGTCATAATTACACTTTCATCATTTCATCACGGGTATCAAAAGGCTTAAGGGAATGGCATGAGCTTCTTCATTCTTTACTGAACTGAACTCTTGACCACATTCACGGCTCCACTCCATATTCCTTCTTTCTTTAAAAGGTTTTTCAAATTGTAAATTTTTTCCGCACATCTGAATAAATCTTGCGCAGAATTCTCCTGATCCCATGAAGGATTACAATTGATCCTTGTTTTTAGGAGGATTAAAATCTTCAATGGCTTTTACTAGGCTAGCTTTCAGTTCAACCCCATAGGCAGATAGTTTGTATCCTAGGTAATCAATGCTGGAAGTGCTGAATTTGCATTTTTCTGCTCGGAGGGTCACTCCCCTCCCTTTCAGAATGTACAACACTAGATTCAATCTCTTGTCATGCTGCTCTTGATTACCACCATAAACTAACACATCATCCTGAAATGCTAAAATGCCATCCAGACCCTTGAACAATCTCTCCACCACTCTTTGAAAGACAGCAGATGCTAACCCGAAAGGCATGCATTAAAATTGATACAGTTCCTCAGGAGTTATGAAAGATATGAAATGCCTGGAATCTAGATGTAGGTTGTTTTGATGGTATTCAGAGGTCATGTGTAGCAGACTGAAAATCTTACCCCCTTTTAGTGTGGATAACATTTCTGTGATATTGGGAAGAGGATGACTATCAACTCATAGCTGGTTGTTCAAGTCGCGTAAATCCACACACATGCGAATGGATCCATTTGTCTTGGAGGCCAATCGGAGCACTCTATAGGTTCAATGACGTCCTGTGCACACAGCTTATCTAATTCCTTTCTTAATTCACTCTCTGAAACTTGTGTACTACAGTACGTGCATTGTCTACCACTCTTATTTTATGTACAAAACCCTTAAACAGACCAAGATTCCTTCGAAACACTTATGGGTAAGCATTCTTCCATGCATTTTCTTCACTAGAGAGAACTTGGACATACTCCTTCCTCAGTATGACTTGAGCCGGGTTATTGGGCTCCAACAGTATACCCAAGTTCTTTTGATCATACCATCCCAACAGACAAGCATTATCGCTTGCCACATAGTCTACACCATCCGTGCCGCTATTCTTAAAATGAAGTTTTGCCACAAATTCGCCCACAATTTCAATGGGTTTTCCCCTGCAACCAACAAGACGAGTCACTGAATCCTTCAGCTGGCTTTCACTAAAGGACTCTTTACATACTTTTTCGTTCAGTAAGGTAAAAGGAGAACCTGAGTCCGCCATGACCCTTGCTTCTACCGTGTTTATGGTCAAAATGCAAAAAGGTCTTTTTTATCTTATCCAAACACACCCTTACACCGTCTCATCCTCTACATCCTTGGAAAATGTTTTAGCAGTCAATGCTTCAATCCCATCGCTTGTGGAAATGTCTTTTTCACTCGATCTGCTAGCCTCAACTCTGTATTTTGCTCTAGCTTATTTTGCTTGATCATCTACAAACCCTGTCAAAATGCCCTTTTATCATGCATTTGGCACAGGCCTGATCAATGGCAGGGCACACACTAGCGTTTCCAAGTGAGATGTGCTTCTACACCTATAACACTCTTGTTGTTTTAGAGGCTTCTTTTTGTTAAATTTCTCAGTCAGTATCTCAGCCTCTTCCTTCCCTTTCCCTTCTTATGTTCAAGACTGACTGATTTTGAGCATAAGACTTAACGTCTGTTATAGTAATCTGTTCCATAAACGAAGTTGTACTTTCAATTCTGGCTGTTATTTCCATGGCTTTCTCTAAACTTAATCTAGGGGTAGATAACAAGGCCTTTTTGTTATTCGTTTTTTTGACCAGTTGATCTCCGATTATCTCCTCCTCGAAGGACTTGTGTTCACAAGATACTGCAAGAATCCTTAGAGCCCCCAGAAAGCCTGCTACAGATTCTCCAGCAATTTGAACTCTTTTGTAAAATGTGTGCCTTTCCATAGTAACATTTTTGCGTGCCTTAAACCTTGCATCTAATTACTTAATAGCGGAAGCATACTCATCAACATTTCCTCCTTCGCCATCACCCAGAAGAACAACTTTTCGAGGAATGTTTTAGAATAATCCGACCTTCAGAGCCTAAACAATGCCACAGTATTGCAAATTCCTTTTTATGTGTAAAGGGCTCTCCATGTAGGGCATCTAGATATGCTTCGAAGCCCTCTTTCACTGTTCCCAGTCTGACTCAGGAGCTGTCGGATTAGGTAAAAATGCAGAAGGAGGAACTATGGATTGCTGCATGACTGAGGAAAAAGAGACTTACTATGACAGATATGTCTGATGAAGCTACGACCATGCAGAATCACAGTTGTACTCTGTGCCACTTACAGGTTAAATGAATAATGCGCAAAATAATGCCAAGGCACAGAATCACAGTAATAATATCTCTTTTCCCAGCTCTATCAACGGCACAGCGGCATAAAATAATGATGAAAACAAGTAAAGGTAAGGCAACGCCCGGCTTACAGCTCTAGTAATGAATAGAGCATTGTAATGGTGAAAACATTTCGAGTCTTTGCAGCCAGCGTAGTAATCATGAAAAGTAAAAATTGCCCCTTTGTGTGGACGTTATACGCGTGGACTGTACTTCCGATGCAATGATAGGACCTCCGTGGACGTAACTTTCTGATCCAAAATGGCACCTGTACTTCTGCACCAATGCATGGCGGTCCAGGTGGGGATGAGGCCTGCCTCTCCAGCGTGTATATACTGTACATCACAGTCAGGCCTTGAAAAATCTACTCGCCCACTCGCAGTTGCGAGTCAAACTTTATCAGGTTGAGCTATATTTAACCCCATCTGGTGAGTAAACTTAGGCTGGAAAGGAACAGGTGTTCTGTTCATTGAGAAAGTGAATGAGCAATAAAGATGCCATTAAATCTTGTTTTTATCTTGACACATTTGCTGTCTGTTCAAGGAAAGAGGTCAAATGTCAGTTTGACTTTTTACTATAGCTGCTTCGAAAATGGAGTTTATTTTTCTCTTTCTACATTTAGAGGTTTTTTGTCAAGTGAGCTGTTTGCAAATGTCAGTTTGTTTTTCTCTAACACTAGCATTTAAATAAATTTCCTGTAAATTAATATTACAAATATTTCAAACTAGATCAGGAATTACAAAAGCACATTTTTTTAGATTATTAAGTGTGATGCAAACAAAGATTTAAATAGGAGCAAAACAAAATCAGAACACTTTACTTTGTGATGTGCAAATGATATATATATATGCGGGAACTTTATTTCCAAACATTTTTGTTTGTACACTATATAGTTTTACCAGTAAAACCGCATGTCAGTGGGAAATTTTGTGGCCATTTAAATGTAAAATCTGCTGATTGCAAATGACAATGTGCTATTACTTTATGCTTTAATTATGTATTTATTAAAAGTGATAGATTTTAAACATGATTTGAGAAACATTCCTGTTTCCGCCCTGATGACAATGCTGTAAATGAACTAAGAGGCAAGTCAGGGGTCATGTGTATCCTATATGTGGGTAGATTTGAATTATTTATGGAGCAAATGTTTAGTCTAATCAAACAAAACGAATAGTTTCTTACCTGTCGGTGTAGTTTTGCAGCTTGAAGAATTTTCTGGATTCACTATGCTGTGCATTATTCCGCCAAGTGGTTGGGTAGTATTTCTTCTCTCTTTTTTTTTTTTTTTTTTTGCTGTTGGTGGGCGTCGACAACGTAGTACCATTTGGTGTCGTCCTGTGACGTCGACGGGCTTCCTCCGGAAGCTCCCACCTTTGGTAGTCATCTTCGGATTCTTTTTTTCTTCTTTTTTTTCTCTCCTCCTTATAGTTCTCTTCCTTGGCAGAGGAGGGTGGGTTCGCTAGTGAATCCAGAAAATTCTTCAAGCTGCAAAACTACACCGACAGGTAAGGAACTATTCGTTTTGCAGCATGAATCTTTTCTGGATTCACTATGCTGTGCATAGACTTTGTAGCGGTTTGCTAGTCTTGCGGTGGCTGGGTGGAAGATGAACTTTGGTTTGTAAATAGATGCTGTAAGACCTTTTGTCCTACTTGTGCTTCTTTGTTCATTTGAATGTCCACACAGTAGTGTTTGGTGAATGTGTGTACTGAAGACCATGTTGCAGCCATGCAAATGTCTTGGATTGGAGTGTTAGCAAGAAATGCAATAGTTGCTCCTTTTTTCCTTGTTGAATGCGCCCGTGGCGCTCCTTGTAAAGTTTGTCCTGCTTGTTTGTGGCACAATTGTATGGCTTGTGCTATCCATCTTGCAATTGTGCTCTTGGTTACTGGTCTTCCAAGAAAACTTTTTGCAAAGGATACAAATAACTGTTTCGTCTTTCTGTATTCTTTAGTTTTTTCCACGTAATACATGACTGCTCTTCTTGCGTCAAGTGTGTGCAAAGCTCTTTCCGCTTTGTTCTTAAGGTTTTGGAAGAAACTTGGTATTTGTATACTCTGATTTATGTGAAATCTTGACACCACCTTTGGCATGAATTGCGGATCTGTCCTCATGACAATCCTGTTACTAGGTATTTGGAAGTAGGGTTCCTGTTGTGTGAGTGCCTGCAATTCACTAACTCTACGTAAGGATGCTATTGCCCACTAAAAATGCCGTCTTTATTGTAAGCATTTGTAGCGTTGCCTTGTGTAGTGGTTCGAAAGGTGCTCTCATCATTTGTGCTAGAACTATGTTCAGATTCCAAGTTGGTGCAGGTACCATTTTTGGTGGTGCAATCCTCGTCGCACCTTCCAGGAACCTTTTGACCACATGTGAGGTGAAGAAGCTCTTCCCTGTTTCCCCTCTTGTATATGCCACAATTGCTGCTAAATGTACTTTTAGTGATGTAAAACATAATTTACTTTGTAGTAAATGTGTGAGGTATTTTAGCACTGTTCTTTCTTTTGTAATCTTTCTTGAAAGACGCCTTTGAAGACACCATTGGGTGTACCTTTTCCATTTTGCTGTATAACATTTTCTTGTTGTTGGTTTCCTAGCTTCTCTTAGAACAGCCAATTGTGCTTTCTGGTAGTTTGAGATGTGCGAATTCCAAGTCCTCAGGAGCCATGCCGCTAGGCCTAAGCTCTCTGGTTCTGGATGAAGCACTTTCCCTGCATTGTTAGCAAATCTTTTCTTTTTGGACGTTTGTGCATTGTTCCTTGTGAGATTTCCATTAGTTCCGAGAACCACGTTTGTCTGGCCCATTGTGGTGCTATGAGAATCATTGTAATTTTGCTGATTCTGCATTTGCTGATCACTTTGTTCAGTAATGGTATTGGGGGAAAAGCGTACGCAAATATCCCTGACCAGTCTATCCATAGCGCATTCCCTAGGGACTGGTTGCAAGGTCGCCTGGATGCGAAGTTTTGGCGTTTTGCATTGTGGGGTGTTGCAAATAGGTCTATTTGTGGTGTTCCCCACTTTTTGAAAATTCTTTGCACTTCTGTTTGATTCAGTTCCCACTCGTCGGATGATGTTGTTTGTCTGCTTAGTCTGTCAGCTTCTAGATTGTCCTTCCCTGGTAGGTGTATTGCTAAAATGTCTATTTGTTTTGGAATTGCCCATCTCCAAATCTGTTGTGCTAGAGTTGAGAATGCTACAGACTGAGTCCCTCCTTGTTTGTTTATGTAAAACATAGTTGTAGTGTTGTCTGTATCAACACCCTTTTCCCGCATAGCTCTTTCTGAAAGGCTTTTAAGGCTAAGAACACAGTTTTTAGTTCCAAGATATTGATGTGTTTCACCGCATCCTGTGGTGCCCACAATCCCCTTACTTTGAGATTGTCCATGTGTGCGCCCCATCCTACTAGGGATGCATCTGTTGTTATGGTCACTGTTGGAGTTGGAGGTGTGAAAAGTCTCCCCTGTGCTATGTTTGCTTTGTTCCACCATGCCATCTCCTGATGAACTCTGTTTGTGACAACCACTAGATCCTCCCAACGCCCTGTAGCTTGTGACCATTGTGTTTGGAGCCATTCTTGAAATGGTCTCATGTGCAGACGAATATTGGGAACTAAATGAATGCATGAGGCCATCATTCCTAGTAATTTCCCCACTGTCCTCACTGTCAGATGATGCCCCTTCTGGTATAGAGGAGTCTCCTTCAATAGAGCTGATCTCCTTTTCTCGCTGGGGAATGCTTTCCCTAACACAGTGTATATTTCTGCGCCCAAGATCACCTTCTTGCGTTCCGGTTCTATTGAAGATCTTTCCCAGTGTATGGAGAAACCCAGTTGAACTAGTCTCTCCATCACTTGTTGTATATGCTGTTTGCATAGGCTGTATGAGTTTGCTCTTACTAACCAGTAGTCTAAGTAGGGGTAAACATGAATGCCTTGCCTTCTGAGATGTGCTGCTACTGCTGCAAGGCACTTTGTGAACACCCTTGGTGCTGATTTTAGACCGAAAGCAAGTACTTTGAACTGGTAGTGTTGTTTGTTCACGACAAATCTCAACATTGTTTTGTGTTTTCTGTTCATTGGGATGTGTAAATACGCATCCTTTAAGTCTATTGTTGCCATGTAATCTCCCGTTTGCAACTGAGGTAACACCTCTTGTAGTGTAGTCATTTTGAATCTTTGCGTTTTTATAAACTTGTTTAGAAACCTTAGGTCTAATATTGGCCGTAATGTTCCATCTACCTTTGGTATTAGGAAGTATGTTGAATATATTCCGTTGTTCTTTTCTCTGTGCGGTACATGTTCTATTGCATGTTTTTCCTGAAGTTCTTTCACCTCTTTGACTAGGTGAGATAATTCTTCCTTTGAATGTGTCCTTTGCTTTGGCCTCCTGTGCGGAGGTTTTGTTAACTCTATACAGTAACCGTACTGTATTATGTTTAGAATCCACTTGTCTGTGGTTATTTCTTTCCACTTTTGTTTGAAAAGTTTTAGTCTGCCTACTACTGGAGTGTTATATTGGAGGAATTGTAAACTGGTTTTCTCTTGTTTTGGTAACCGCTTCTTCTTTGTGTGTACTCTCACTGCTGTTGTTTGTGAGTGTACCTCCTTGTGAGTGCAGTCACTTGGTAGAGGTTTGTTGTCCACCTCTTGTGGCTGTCTGTCACGGGCACGCCCTCGAAAGGATCCTCTTCCTTGATATTGCCAGCTTTGTTGCTGTCCCTGTTGTGTGCCCTGGTTTCCAGCTTGATATGGCTGCTGGTAACCTTGATGTGAGGTAGTAGGTTGGTGTGTACCTCTTCCTGCTGGTCTTCTTGATGGTGTGCCTCTACGCATGCCTCTGAACTGCAGAGCCCTCATGGATCTTGCGGTTTTGTTGTCCTTCTTTAGTTGATTTAGCTTTTCATCAACCACCGTTCCAAACAATTGTTCTCCATTGAATGGTGAATTAATGATGTTGCTTTGCACTTCTGACTTGAAGCCTGAGATTCTAAGCCATGCGTTCCTCCTTTCCGTTATGCCAATCATCATTTGCCTGCTAGACGTTTCAGCAGCATCAAGGGCTGATTTTAAACATGTATTAGCAATGTTTTTACCCTCCTCCACCAGGTGGCTAGCTCTTTTCTGGAATTGTTCTGGTAGGTTTTGCAACAGTTCTCCTACCTCCTCCCAATGTTGGTACGCATGCCTGTTTATCAATGTATTCGAATTTGCTATGCGCCACTGATTAGCTGCACTTCTCTCCACCTTCCTTCCTACGAGGTCCATCCTCTTGCTTTCCTTGTCTGGAGGTGGTCCCACTGTAGGAAGTACATTTGCTCTTTTCCTTGCTGTTGAGGCAATGATAGAGTCAGCTGGCACTGATCCCCTGATGTATATAGGGTCTTTAGAGGAGTGTTTATACTTTTTCTCTGCCCTTGGTGTTATAGCCTTGCATGTAGCAGGCTCTTTGAATGCCTCTTTCCCCTGGTCTAAGACACTAGGCAGCATTGGTAGGAATTGATTCCTTGATTGTGTAGGCATCAGAGTCTCTAATAAAAAACATGACTGAGCTATTTCTTCCTCTAGCTGAACCCCATAAGTTTCTGCAGCCTTTTTAATCACCTGATTGTACATGCCAATGTCATCTGGGGGTGATGGCCTCGAAGGATATGATTCCACGGCCTCCTCGGGTGAACCGGCGTCGAGATCTTGCCATCGGAGCTCTTGATTCTCTGAGTTCGACGATTCTGCGTATGCTTGCTCGTCTTCCTCGACGTCTTCCCCGAAGAAGAATGAACCTTCCTCTTCGATCTGTTCGGGGGTTCTTGGCGGTATTGGTTCCTCGGCAACCCTTTCGCCTTCCGTTTCCCTTGTTTTCGGCGGGATCTTGAATTGCTTCAAGCTTTCGTCGAAGTCTTTTTTGCGTTGAAGGATATTCGCCATTTTGGCTTTGAGTCTTCTTCTCTTTTTCTCAATCTCAGCCTCGTGTGTTGCGGCGTCGAGATTTTCCGTTTTTCCGGCTGACGCCGCCGAACCGGTCGTCGAGGTTTGTTTCGGTCTCTCTTTCTTCGACGCCACGGCGTCCTTTTCCAGACTGTCTTTCGACGTCTTTGTTTTTTCGAGGACCTTTGCCGTTCCGGAGTCCTTATCCAAGGATCCTACGGTCTGTTTTTGTTTGGATGCAACTGCGGTCGCCCGAATGCTTCGACGCCGAGGATCCCTTTGGAGGTCTAGAGTCTGATTTTCGAGACTCTTCTAGTTTTTTCGAGGTCGACGACTCCCTTACCTCCTTTGAAGTCTTCTCGACTTCCACGACCAAGACTTCTCTTTCCTCGTCGCCTTCTGGTCCTTCTGCCACGTTATCTTCCTCCTCACTGGAGAGGCCCAGGTCTCGCAGCGATGGCGGTGGTCCTTGGCCTTGCATGTTGTAATTGGCTCGTCGCTGCCTTTCTCTTACCCTTAACGTCTTCGGGGTGAAGACGGAGCAGGCGTTACAGTCGTTGCTTTGATGATCCAGCGGCAGGCACAGGTTACAGACCGGGTGCTGATCCTTTTGAGCGTATTTGTGGTGGCAGTTCTTACAGAACTTGAACGGCGTCTTGTCCATTACCACGCCCAGGGAGCCCCCTGCATGCGCATCCTCCGATTGTCGATGAAGTTCTTGATGTCTTCCCTTCGTCGAACTGCGGTCGTCGTAGATTTTTCTCCGATTTTCCACGATTCTTCTCTCCAATCTTGGGAGCGTTTCCGTATTGATCCAGACCCAACGGCGGAAAAAAATCTGAAGATGGCTACCAAAGGTGGGAGCTTCCGGAGGAAGCCCGTCGACGTCACAGAAGGACACCAAATGGTACTACGTCCTCGACGCACAACAACAGCAAAAAAAAAAAAAAAAAAGGGAAGAAATACTACAATTCCGGACCCAACCACTAGATGGCGGAATAATGCACAGCATAGTGAATCCAGAAAAGATTCACGCTGCAAAAGAGTGTTTTGTACAGCAGACATGCTGAACTCGAATATTTGAAGGTGCTCTCATATGTGATAATGAAGAAAATGGCAGCTCAGTGAATTAAAATATTTGCCCACGATCACATCATTTGAAACCAGTTTATGGGTCAAGAGCATTACAATTAGGTCGAGTAGATTATTTAAGTCACTAGACCTGCAGGTCTAGTAACACGTTTATGATTTTTCGAGGCCTGACAGTGGAGCTCGAGGACCAACCTCAGAGTCCAAGAAGGCGCTCACGCATGCGTGATGAAGCCAGGAGTTGACGGGGCCCTCAACTAACCCACATTTGCAGTGATTACTAGAGAGCTCCACACCAGCCACACTCTCACCCCCTTCAAAATGCGGCGCAGCAATACACCGCACGGCAGCCAACAGCCTCGAAGCTCCTCCAACGATGGCCTGCAGAGCACCAAGCGGAGCACAACACTGCTGCGCTGCACTGGAGCTGAATCTTCCACACATGTGGTAACCTTGTCCTGACGATTCTGGTACTGCTCGTTTCCACTAAAAAGACACGGTTTTCCAGATAGGGCTTTATTAAGATACAGGTATACAGCAGGAATATCAAGATAGATCAACTGCCACTGATCAGCTCTAACTGATCCTCCTTCTGGAGATTCCATCTCCTTGGAGACCCCAACATTCCCTCACCATGGAAACACCAGCACTCCATGGTTAAGACTCAACACAATGATATATACAGCTCCTTCATTACTCCCCTTTGTCCCTGCCTATCACATATAAGCAGAAGCAGATAATTTTGGAGGCCTTACATAAAATATACGTACAATGGGTAAAAGGTAAATAACGGGATGTTTTTCACCTGGGGTTCTGAGTGAGATTATAGACAACTCTAACTTTGCTCTTGTTGTCTATTTGATGTCAGTTAGAACCCCTAGGTAATAACCATTGCTGTTATTTAATGTTACACTTCTTTAATTCTATATATCATGCAACAATATGAGGCAATGTAAAGTGTCTAAGAATAACTCCAAAACACACAATTAACTGCAACTAATATATGGTTGCCTTCCCTGAAATATATTTCTTGACCCAGACCAGAAGCCAAATGAGGTGGGAGTGGCGGGGGACAGTGGAGAGAGCAAGACGACTGGGAAGCATGTCCCCGTGGTGCTAATGCTGCCACCCTGTGCACTGGCAATTGTGGGTAGGTTGTGGTTTGTCTGGGTTGGATCATAACGCTTTGTTGTTTAAAGGAGCTCGGAAGGGTTCTTTAGGTGGTTAGAGCAACACTGAAGCTGTGGATGGCAAGAAACCACAAGAAAGCAGATGTCACTGCATCCACCTGTAACAAAGCGATGTGCCTGTATCTGTCCCACACATCTTGTGACCAGCTCAGGACGATGGCCTGAAGTTTGAAAAAGTGAGCAACAGGCTTTAATTTTCTGAGGGTCATTGAGTTTAGATACAGACCAATAAAGTATAATGTTATGATGTAATCTGAGACACTGTGCATTGTAGCATCTTCCATAACACTGTCACACTGCGTCAACAGCAGTCAATGGAGCATTGAGTAATGTGGAAGGCAAAGCCTATAAACATATGGAAAAAGGTCCTAGAACATTGGTGCGCAAATGGAGCAGCATTTCTGCTTGTGCTCCATTAGTTGCATGCCGATATTGCTGGGTGGATTTATATTTCCCACACATCAAAACACATACATTTTTGTTTCACAACATACAAACCAGGAAACCTCAAAAAACTATAATCGCATTAAGACACAAGAGAAAAATGAAGGATTTATTCAGTACTATAACAAAATGTCTGGAACCACAGCAGCCCTAGTCAGAATACCTTGAAAAGCTCCTGCGCCACCAAATTCACAAAGAAAGTAATTGGATGATATGTTTAGTTCTTGACCAACGGATTTCGGTTTTTTTCATTTCATTTATTTTATTAATAGAGTGCTCACACCCAAGCGATGTGCTGAAGAAACAAAAAACAAGTATTTCAATAGTTTGTAATAAAGAACAAGATACAAGTGCACACAGAGGGTGATTTGGCTATGCCTGAAGAGAGAACTAGGAAGTGTCAGGAATGCCGCAAGGAGGAAATGAGACCTCAGAGAGTCACAAAAATGTGCAGTGAGAAAGAGTGCAGAAAGGGTTAGGAAGTCCTGCTGCCTATCTGTATCTGTTTCTGCCAATAAAAATCAAAGCAAGCATATCACTAATCCCCACCTACCTGTCAAGTAGAGGTTCTCAATGGGTGTCTTGGGTCTGAGAGCAGCAGTGACCTCCACTGTGAAACGGTCCATGCCATGGTTGGCTCCGTACCACTCCCCGCGGGAAGCTGCAATGTAATGCTGGTTGGACAGCGGCGTGGCGGTTGAAATGCAGTCAATCTGAAAGATGGATATTGGTATAAGGGTTGAGAAGTCGCTTCTTCATCACAAAAAAGATAGCTCTTTGTGTTGTGCTGCTGAGATCTTTAAAGTCGCCTACATTTCTCAGGTTCAAATCGAGACAAGGATGATTCTGTTTTTTACCCCACCAAAGTTGATAATGTGCACTGTACGACATGGTCAATAATGAGATTGATACATTTCACAGTTTTCCCTCAAATGTGCGAATTTCAACACATGCTGTGGAAATATCTGCAAAAATGTCAGTTACTGCAGACATAGCAGTTAACTAGAGCAGAAATACACTGGATATTTCAACAAAATGCAGCCTTCCACCCAAATCGTGAAAGAGATTACAGAAGTTGAAATCCTAATCAGCAATATTTATTTTTATTGCCAACCATAAGTGGCTGCCCAGCAGTGCAGAGAAAGGAGACCAGGCTTTTGCTGTGAGATTGTGGTTGTGACATCACCAGAACCACATCTACAATGTGACCACCACATTAAAGAAACTGCATTAAGTGTATTTTTATGGTTTCACTTCTATTTGCATGTTGAAAATAAAGAAAAAAATATGATGAAACTAAATTAAGCAAAATACTAAATATATAGTTGGTGTCTCATATATCTCATTGAGGACCAATTAAGTTAGTGTTTGAAACTCTATAAGAAATGAGGACTACTTAGGTAGATATGAACCTTACTATCCATCAAATGATGTCTCAGGAAAAGTGGCATTTCAGAACACCCATTCATGCCTCAGTCCTGTCACTGGATTCTATGTCAGAATATCACATACAAAAATATCATCAGACATAACTATTTTGTCCTAATTAAATTTCACACAAAAAATTGTCCCAGAGGTTGTCGATTTTCGATTATTAAATGTAGACGATAAATATTGTACTCTACATAGGTTAGACAATACTGTGACAGCAATATTCTGGTAGCACTCCTTTCACCGACAGATATCTCTCTTCTACCAACAATGCCCTCTTTGGCTAAACCCCTCCCTTGGACAACCCCACCTTTCAGGACACGTCTCGCCCTAGGACACATCCCTTCTGTAATGAACTCCACCTCCCCACATGCTGCCATTTTGATGGGTCTGCACTCTGACAAAAGATGCCCTTTTGTGGGAGTCTGCATCTCACCACATGGACGCTGCCATATTGTGGACTCTAAACCCTGCCGAGATTATAGAACAGTACAATCCCGTTGGAATCACAGAAAGTCAGAATGAAAAAGGGCAGGAAGGAAGCAGTTTGGAGAGTTTGGGAGGCTGGTCAGTGGCAGCAGAGGCACATAGGGATTCGACAAGCCTTGCAGGACACGCCCATCAGAGCTACTCCTGGAGGTAAGGCTGGAAGAAGCAACAATATTAATTGCCAGTTTCCTCACAGCTGCTTAGCTGTATGGTTGCGCATTCATAGTTTTCCCACCGTTGGTTCCTTTGCCTACACCTCTGTTTTCCCCATTCCCTTCTTGCTTTGTTCGCTTATGCAGTTCTGTTAGTTTATGTGTGTTTGTGCTCCTGTGTTGACGGAGCATATCGACTGTGCTCTTCTGTTGTAAGAACTTGCCAGCTTCCTCCTTTGGAGTTCCCCAGTCTCACTGTCCTCCTGGCTTAATATCATTTATTCACCTGACTATCATATACTCCAGCGTCAAGGTTCTCAGAATTGTGAGGGATTCCGGCATACCTCAGATGAGACCTGATAAGTGTCGGACTGGAGTACTGTATACATTAGCGTAGAGCAGGACTATCTCTATCCACTCTCCTCTATGAGCCACTGAGGCCCTAGGAATATTCTGGTGAGGAGTGCGAGCTTGATGACCTTATGCTTGTAAAAACACGCATCCTTCACCAATGAGGTGCTGCCTGCAGTGTGTATCTCTCTCTGTGCCCTCCCCCATTTTCCCCAAGAGGTCCGCGTTCAAACCAAGCTTGTCGCTACGAGTCTCTCCGTGAGTGGAGGCTTGGGGATTAACATCAGATTCCTGAGGTTTGCTTTCCCAACACCAGCTCCTCACACTATACTATTTTGGAAGAGTTCATGCTGTGACAGCAATAGCCAGTGTGTTATCATCTGAGGTCTTTCTTAAGCCTTTCCTGCTTTGCTTAGCTAGGACACCATGGAAGTTTGTGGTGCCATTGTGTGGCTGAGTTGTCAGTTAGAGTGGATTGAGCAGAAAGGGTGTAACCTATACACTACCATCTATAATAAATCTACAACCTGTTTACCTACAAGAACTGTCTGACTCCTGCTTACCAAGAGCTATCTTTAAATATATCCCTGGTGATGAGGATGTAAATGTCAGAAGAGTGTGTGTGTTAGGGTGTAATCCTTAATAAGGAAAACCTTTCGAACAACTATATGCATAGAGTAAATGTGCTTTGGAGGACTGTCGATTGGGGGAAGGGTGGGAGCCGGGAACCCCATGCCAGGAGAGCTGAGATACCTAAAGTAATTGAAAAAGGCTACAGTATGCTGCCATTTAGAAGGTCTACACTTTGATAGAGCAATCAGTGGCACTTTAAGTCAGTATATTAAATTTACAAAATAATCGCACAATAGAATGTTGGTCTGTCTGGAATGGTACAGATAAGAGGTGCAGTGTGTGAGAACTTTGAGAGAGGGCATGCTTTAAGGATCATGTCACAACAGAAAGAATGCTGCTCATGAGGGGTCATGGCAAACCTTTGCCTCAAGTCACTTAGGGGAGATTTGCCTCAAAGGTGCAGCCTGGGATAAAAGCCATTGACCCAAAGGTCAATGTACAACATGCATGTAAGAGATTCATTATGAGGCACACAGCTCCTTTACTGATGCATAAACTGAAGGTTTTAAAAGATAGCCCAACCATTTCCAAATATGTGGATATCTTTTGCATGTGTTTAATAGCTGCTCAAGCCCAAACCCAGTCAAAGAGTCAATGTTAAAAATATGCGATGGTGACGCTAGCCCACCTCGGGTAGAAAACCTTTGCAGTTTTACTACAATGCTAGAGCCTGGTAGTGACAATGTTCTTTACTGTAGAGTCCAAAACTGACTGCTTTCTAGCATCAACAGGTAAAGTATTTAAAAAAAAAAAAAACACACAGGTAAAGTATGTGTTAAGGTGAAGATTATCACTGAATGAAAGAATATAAAATTATAAGCGCTATATAAATCCAATTACAATACAATAATAATTTGAATCACCTTTTTGACTATTCGATCACCCTAAAAAACGTTTGGCAGCAACCAGAATTTCTGTGAAAAGCCTACACGTTGTCTCACATGTTCTTCTTACTGACTTTAAATCGATGCTGAATGGTTACTAAAGATTCTTTTTAACATGCTATTTGCAGCACTGTTCACTTTGCAGAAACATGGCCTGTCACGTGTGGCACTTACTCTTCCTGGCAGGGCCCTTCAAGTGATATAGTAATTTCATTAAAACATTGCAGAATATCTTCCAGCTTTTTTGTGCCAAATTCCAGGTATCCTAATTACTGTATCCAAGTTCCGTTATACAAAAACCAGGAAAATTATCTGCCAAGATGTGACTGAATGAATTTGTGGGTGGTATCCAGATCAATTTTAAAACAAGAAACTATCCACCCCACCGGCAGTAAACTTGGTTATAGTGCAGAATTACTTGTGTGACTTTTGTGACAATCACAAGGTGGAGGACTTGTTCTATGTCACATAATATTTTTTAGGTAGTACCTTGTTCTAGCTTCAGAAATCTTAATCTATTGTACATAATCTTACTTACAAACCACAGTGATAAATGAAAAACCCCTTTATGGAAGAGGGGATAAGAGGTGACCGAGGTAACATACCCATTAATAGTTCTTTCTCAAAGCTTTTAGACTTGCAAATAAAAAACAAGTTTTACACCTATTTGTTAATAAATGTAAATGCTTTCTTTCTCAAAACTTGCACTATATTCTCACAACTTTCCTACAGTTTACACTGGCAAAAGGAAGACTTATTATAAAAGGTGAAAGTGTACTGATGGCAGACTACAGATTCCCCAAAAATGACAATTCGGGTGGACTGTAGACTCCCCGATAAGGTAACCTCTGTGGTGTGGAATATGGACTTGCACCTACTTACGGAGCAACATGAACCTCCGCCCTACACCGCCAAAATGGCATTTTCAGAGTGGGGTACATCTTCCCTACAATTACTGTGTCAGGGACTGAGGTGTATTCCACAGGGAATGTGGGAGCTTGAACCAAACACATATCTCGGTACCAGGGCTAAATTTGCATTTGATGGCTGGAGAACGTCTCCATGACAGCCATCTAGAAAACATTTTCATGTACTTGAGTGCACTATATCAGATTTTATGAATTTATTTCAGAAATAAAGCCACCCCGCCACCCCACTCGACACACCTACCTTATCTTGTATGTTCGGGAAGAGCTTTGTAACCGTCTGGATCATTGAGTCTGCAAACATGTTCTTGAGCCCATCGTAATCCTCTCCTCGTTTTTTTACGTTTTTATCCTTCCACTCTTCAAACCACTCATATGGGGCAAAGGTAAGCACAGTAAGGGTAGATCGACCTAGAGGCAAGAGAAAGGAGATCACAGCCTGGTTGTGATCAGGTGTTATTTCAACAATTTTCTAGTACTTCTGTCTGGAAAACATGCTTCAAAAAGTTTCTTGTATGACAATGTGAGTCCATTTTTTGTCAATAAAGAAAGAGCATTACGATTTGAGCTTATGCTAACATTAGATTGTGTTTACACTGTCCTGCATCTTGGCTCAACGTCACAATATATCATGTGATAACTGCTGCTGATTCCTATTCTAAATAAAACTTGTCTAGTTTTCACTTGAGTAAGAGAACCAAGTTGTAGGCATTACAAATCAGCAGCATACTAACCAAGTTACTGTCCCAGTAAAAAATAGGAGACATTCGAGAGCAACACCAATTTGTAATCCGTGATTCCAGTTCTGTAAACCTTTTGGGCAGAGACCTTCTCTGAAAGCTCAACTGTGTTATATATTGCACAAAGGATGGAGCAGGAATTGAGACTCAAGCGACTTAAGCAGAGTTCAAGATACATTCATCAGAGCCTGTTGTCAGGCTATACCCGGTCCTCACTACCAAGGACTTGCCAACAGACTTAAGGGAGACAGTCAAGGAAGAGGTTTGGGATTTTACTGGAAAAGATATTGGACTGAACGAAGATGCCAAGCTCCTTAAGATAACCCTTCCACCTAATGCTGTTTACCCTCAGACTTGTCGACGAGGCCATCGCAGGAATCACCCCTGTCGTAGAGAACTTGATAGAGCAAGGGATGGTGAAGGAGGTTATTAGAAGCCTATTTAATTCCTCAATCATGGCCTTACCGAAGGCAAGCAAAAAGTGGAGGTTCGTTCAAGACCTCCAAAAGATTAATCAAATTGTCGTTCCATGCTATCCTGGTACTAAACCCTTCTCTGATCCTATTCCCAATCCCTCCAGAAGCAGAGTGGTTTATAGTCATTGATCTTTGTCAGGCATTCTGCCTGGTCCCGTTGTTCTCTTTGCCTTCTGGTTTCAAGAGAAGACCCTTGTGTGGTGTTGCGCCCCACAAGGGTATACAGAGAGCCCATCCTACTTCAACCAGATTCTTAAAATGAACCTTGAATCCCTGCAGTTGCTGTACAGCTCGAAGCTAACCCAATACATAGACGATCAATAAAAGAGGGACACCAGCATTTAGTTTAACCCAGAGCTGCTACTTCTAAAGCTGGCATTTAGGCCGCAGCCAAACACCTTGGGGAGGCTGGAAATGAGTGATGGGTTGAGTGGCCCGATGTAAAATAGAACCCCAATAACAAAATCGCCTCCCTCGACAAAACCAGCCCCAACCCTTCTAGCCTCCTGGGGGAACGCCAGGTAGTGCCAGTCAGGGTGTGTCTCAGGCTAGTGGCCTGCTGCACGTGCACAGTGCCAGAAGGGGCCCCCTGGAGCTCGGGCCCCCCGCACCGCGGGGGCTGCGGGTGCTATTAATATGCAACAGCCAGTGGCTGGCTTAGCGGGAAACATCCTTTAAAACGAAGCCGGAATCATGCAGTGCCTTTACAACACAGGCAATAGAACGAACGCGTCGTTACCACGCATTCGTTTAGCACGCAAGTCGTTCCACTGGTGGAGTGGTGTTGGATTTAACGTACAACACCTTCCCTATTGTAGCGCAGACTGGAGTTGGCATAGTAAATGATACTATTCCAAAATCCTGCACCCCAAGGCAAGTTGTTGTAACGACTTGCGTGCTAAAGGAATGCGCCGTAACGGTGCGTTTGTTCCAATGACTGTGTTGTGAAGGCATGCGTGCTAAAAGCATGCAGGATTCAGTCATACATTCTGGTTCGGCTGCTAAATGTGGACTCCACTACAAGACAACACATCATTACTTAAACCTCTGCCCCTTTCAGGATAGGAAGGGGTATGCCGCAAGGCTGCCCTAGGTCACCTCTACTTTTGGCCATTGCGATAGTCACTCATCTCTTTACACTGCAAAAAACATAGCGAGAAGGACATTACATTCCCCACACGTAAATTTCTAGTATCATTATATGCTGATGATAACTTACTGTTTGTTAAAAACAGAGTAAAAAAGAGATCTATAATAGATTCCAGGCTTCTTTGAAATTCAAATCAATTGGAGGAAGTCCAAAGTATTCTCCCTTAACAATGATACCAATAGCTAACACCGGGCGAATAGGATACCCCCTACTGACTCCTACAGCATCCTCTCGTCCTCCAGCCCCACCTTCACACCTCCTCCATTCCATTCGGATTGTCTACTAGCAGTTTGTTTAGTTATTAAAGTTTGCGCACTGTAACAACTCCGTATTATCTTCAATGTAAACAGTACTGTATTACTCTAGCAGATGCACCCATCTACAAAGTTCTTTATACTGTATATGATGGCTATATGACAGGTGGCAAATGTTACATTCAATCAATCAGGTTCTTGTAGAGTGAGACTACTCACCCATTTATGGTCTCAAGGCGCTGTGGCGGGATCTGCGGTTCAGTCGAAGAGCCAGGTCTTGAGGTCCTTCCTGATTTGAGGGAGTGTCGGTGATTACCGGAGATGTAAAGGCAGGGAGTTCTAGGTCTTCACAGCGAGGTAGGAGAACGATCTTCCTCCGGCCGAGGTCTTGGGGATCTGTGGGATGGTGGCCAGGGCCAGTTGGGCGGAGCGGCGATGTCTGGTGGGTGTGTAGACGAAGAGGCGGTGGTTGAGGTATGCAGGTCCGGCATTGTGGAGGTCTTTGTAGGCGTGCGTGAGGAGCTTGAAGGTGATTCTTTTGTTGATCAGGAGCCAGTGGAGGTCTCTCAGGTAACCAGTTATGTGGCTGCGGAGGGGGATATTCAGGATGAGTTTGGTGGAGGCTTTCTGGATGTGCTGCAGTTTCTTTAGGAGTTTTTGGGTGGTGCCGGCATAGAGTGTGTTGCCGTAGTCGAGTCTGCTGTTGATGAGCGCATGGGAGACAGTTTTCCTGCACTCAGTGGGGATCCACTTGAAAATCTTCCGAAGCAGGCGGAGCATGTGGAAGCAGGAGGACGAGACGGCATTGATTTGGCAGTTCATTGAGAGCAAGGAGTCCGATTCAGAGGTTTCATGCGTGGTCTATGGGTGTGGGGGGGTTCCGAGCACTGCGGGCCACCAGGAGTTGTCCCAGGTGGGGGGTGGAGCCCAGGATGAGGACTTCAGTCTTGTCTGAGTGGAGCTTGAGGCAGCTGTACCTCATCCAGGTGGCGACTGCCTTCATTCCGTTGTGGAAGTTGCTCTTGGCGGCTGTGGGTTCGTTGGTGAGGGAGAGAATTAGCTGGGTGAGTGTCATCAGCGTAGGAGACAATGTTGAGTCCGTGGCTTCTGACGACGGCTGAAAGCGGGGCCATGTAGATGTTGAAGAGGGTGGGGCTTACATTAGTTGAAATGCTGTAGGAAGGTAAGATCCTTCTGCATGGTTACCCCCACTTTTTTGCCTGGTGCTAAGCTGTATTTTGACTAGTCTGACTGGGATCCTGCTAATCAGGACCCCAGTCTATCTGCTTTCTCCCTAAATTGTTGTGTTCAGTACTTGGGTACATTCCAGATTGGATACTGGGGAACCCTTATAAGTCCCTAATATATGGTACCCATGTACCCAGGACATAGGTACCCCAGAGGCCTCCCATGGGCTGAAGCATGTATTATGCCACCCATGAGAGACCGTTCAAAATGGAACTACAGGCCTGCCATTGCAGCCGGTGTAAGTTGGTGCATGCACCACCTACTAAAGATATAGGTTTACTATATCTAAGGCTAACTGCACTTAAAACCTATAAGTCACCCCTATAGCAGGCCTTAGCAATCCTGAAGGCAGGGTGCTTGGTTCTAAGTGAGCGGGTGCCCCTGCATGAGCAGGACACCCCTGCACCCTACGGAGTCCATTCTCCCGGGTTGCCAGTGAAGCAGCCATATACTATATAGAGGGGCACTGCGTAATCGCACAATGACCATCTCGAAAACGGCTGCAACGAATCCCATCATGTTTGGTATCAAACATGTTGGAATCATACCCCCACACCGTAAGCGGTGTGGGAGGTATGATTCCAAGCACTGGAAGAGCCTTCCGTTAGCCTCTCAGTGTTCCCAGTACCAGCCTTCTAGTCCCGGACAGCACAAAATGGTTGCTGCAGACCAGAGACACATTTCTGCCCTCCTGTTGCTGAGCCAGGCTCGAGCAGGGGAAGGCAGAACAATAGGCATCCTGTCACAGGGAGGTGTGACCACCTCCCAAACAGGATTTAGTGTATTAGGGCTGGGTGGGTGCACTTGCCAGCGCCTGAAAGTCTGCATGAGGGGCACATTTGGTGTCCCGGTGCATAGTCCAGTTCAAACCAGTCCTGGGAGCCGTTGGCTCCCGCTCTGGCGCGAAACTGGACAAAGGACATGGGAGTATCCTCCCCCCTGTCCAGACACTCCCCTGGGAGGGTCCCCTGAATCTTCCCAACCCTTTCCCTAGGGTACTTAAGGGCTTACCTGGGTGTAGGTCCCTAGATTCGTCGTGGATAAGATTTAGAACTAAAACCACTGCACTTCTACCGTCCTGGCACTCTGGACTTCGCTGGACTTCGTTTGGGCCTGACTTCGTCTCCCTTCCAATCTACTGCATCATCTGTGCCTGTGCATCATACAGGAACCTTCCAAGGCTTGTGAAGCATCAAGGACAACCGAAGTAATCTCCCTTGGAGTGAAGGAGTCACTCCCCTACATTTGTAGGCACCTCAACACTGCTGACCAGTTTGCTAATCCCGAGCTCCTGCGGACTCCGAAGGGTTCAACAACACAGGTGGTGGTTAACTACATCTCCCGAGGCCCGAGCTGCCCTCTCACCAAGTTTGAGGTCAGAATCCCTCATGGGGGCTGCATTAACCGAACCCCTGTGCACCACGTACTTTTGAAAGTGCATATGCTTGTTGGCAACTTTGAGACAAGTGCATTGGGCTCCCAGTAGCCCCAACCTCCGGCAACATTATTCCACCAAGATCTTCGTCCACATCGCCTCATGGGCACTGTGGCCTGCTCCCTTTGGTGAGCTACTCGAGGTCCTCACGCGATCCCTTTGCCTCCGGCCTGTGGGTCCAATTGAGGGTCATTTTTATTTTCCTTGGGCTGCCCTGATTGCTTGGGGCCTGCCCTGACTCCTCTGCTAGTGGTGAGTCTCCTGGACCTTGCTGGTCCTAACCGTGCACCTTCTTGACTTTCTGCGTGGGTTGCATTTGCCAAGGCTTGTTGGTGCTCCCGCCGGACACCAACTCCTCAGCACTCGACATCCTTCGTGGGACAGCTCGTATCCGGGTCCTGGTCTTCCTCAGCGTCGCCTGGTCCTCGCAGCTGCAAAGTCAAGGTCACCGTCATCTATCCTGAAGCAACCGACATCGGAGGGCATTTGTCTTCCAAGTCTCCTGGTCACTCCAGAGTGACATAGACTCTGTCCCCTCTGCTTTCAGGTACTCCTCTTCAAGAATCCACGTTTGGATTCACATGGACACTTTCTCCTCTTCCAGCAGCGGCACTTTCCTGAAGTCCTCCATTGGGTTCGACGGCGGTTTCCGACACCAATGCACCCGGCTTTCCTGGGATAGGTAACTTGGGTACCTCGGTATCCACGGGTGGGGTGGCTCTCCAACCTTCTGTCTTCCAAGGGGTTTCTTCAAGGTCCACTGGGAAGGGTCCCTAATCTTTAAAAATCCAACCGCGACTTGCACATTGACTTGTACGGGGCACGCAGTCGTGTTCACACACTGCACACGCTCTCCGTGGGGTCCCTATCTACTTACCTTGGGTGGTTCTGTGGGTCCCCAGCAATTCTACGGCCTCTCGACATTGTCCTGACTCGAGTTGTGGTTCTTATACCACTTTCTTAGTATATGGTTTGGTTCCTCCCCCTCCTCCCCCCCCCCCCGGGGCCCACTGTGTATTAGTGCTATTTACTGTGATTTCTTTGCTTAAGTATTGTGCGCTTTGTGTCTATCTCTGTGTGGGAGATACTGTAATGTACTAGATAGTGTTATATAATAAATACATATTTTTATAAATACTATGTGTGGTTCTCTTTTCATTTAATCTATACTAGAAGATTGCATTCTGGTAAAACAAGCTGCTTTACACTTCTTCAAGACTCAGCCTGAAGGCTGCTCTCCACAACTACCACTTGGATAGCTTTCTAAGGTTGTCTGAGACCTCTTAAATCACCATAAGGGTTGTCTGGACTGGTGCAAGGTGCCCACTTACATTAGTGGACATCATATAACAGGCCAGCTCTCACAAATGCCAATATAGAAATACTATGGAAAAAAACAATGATACCAATAGCTCTGTGCAGTAGTACCTGCTGGCCTGGAGTGAGGATTTCGTTTTGTTACCTCGTTTTTATGTGAACAGAAACTGAGAGCTGAACCTCAGCAACAACCATAGCTTGGTGATTAATAAACTGGCTGTTCAGGTTGAACGGTGGATCAGCGGTCCCAGCCGAACTGCACTACCACCCAGTAAGCTTTTTTCTGCCAAGCTGCGCACTCTACTCACTAGACTTGTGGGGGGTAGTTCTGAACTGCCGGTTGTGCCAGAGAAAACATATACTGCCATATAAGTTGGGCAGTTTTGCAGTGCCTGATTTGGAGAGAGACTTTCTGGCTGCGCAATCCCTCTTTGCCATCTACTGGATTTACTCTTACTTGCCCCTAGAAAGAGATCAGATAGAGGCAGGGACATTGAGTTCTGGCCACTAAGCTGCCCAGGCAAGGCAAGAACTTAGAGACTGTCAGGTGCACACATTGGGGACTATGGCCGATGGTCAAGAATGCTGGCAGGACTCCCTTGAAATGCCCATTGCTGATCACCCAGCCCAGCCGCCATCGCCTGACAGGTCAGTGTGGCGCACACACTTGCCTACCTGGTCTTGCTAAAGCCTGTCCAGCTCTTTCCCAAAGAATGCTTTCTTACTCTCTTGCATTTACATGATTTTGGAGATACCAATGTCTTAGATGTATTTGCCTATTACAGATTATGTCAAGCAGCTATGTTTATGTTTATGTTTGTGGGTTTTGTATAGCGCATAGCTGCCCGTGGGCCTCCCAGCGCTGCGGAACAGGAGTAAGTGCGGAAGACTCTCAGCCTGGGAATAGCCAGGTCTTTAGTTTCTTTCTGAATGTACGTTCCTCAGTGGTCACTCTTAGCTCTGATGGCATTGAGTTCCATAGTTTCGGTGCCAGATGTGAGAAGGATCTTCCCCCCCATCTGGATCTCCTTATTCTGGTTGTTGTGGCAAGATGTTCCGAGGAGGATCTCAGAGTTCTGTCTGGTGTGTATGGAGTGATCAAGGTTTTCAGCAAAGTTGGGCCTTTTCCCTTTAGGATCCTATGTGCTATGCATAGCGCTTTAAACTTAATCCTTGCATGCACGGGCAGCCAGTGTAATGATTTCAGGGCTGGCTTGGTGGATTCATGCCGAGGAATTTTTCGGAGAAGTCTGACAGCCGAGTTTTGTACCACCTGCAGTCTATTAAGAACGTATTTAGGTGACCCCAGGAAGAGAATGTTCCCATAGTCCAAGCATGACACCACCAGTGCCTGAACTACGGTTCTCTGCGCTTTCTCTGGGATGAGGTCCATGATTTTTCGGAGCATCCTCAGGTTTCCGAAACAGGTGGCAGCAAGTTTGCTGGCTTGAGTTTCCATTGTGAGGTTGTGATCTATGGCATGCTGGTATTCATTCCCTCGCAAACCTGAGGAGCTCTCCTAGATGACGCAGATGATTCTCTCTCCATACACCAGAGGTTGAGTCTTGGAATTATATAAATAGCACATGGGGTGCCTGCCACCATCAGATCACTTGGCCAAAACACAATGGGAAACCGGCCTGAGGGTAGAGATTTTGGTTAATGCTTTGAGGTTTTGCTATAAGCAGACACAGCTTGTGTCCATTAACTACAGGAATAAACTCCTTCATTGCGGTTTCCTGAGTAGGCTACATTATACACCCAAGCTACTACACAGCATTGAGCCCTCATGCTGCATTGGGTGCTCCATAGACCCATCTGACCTGATACGCTTTGCCTGAAACTGCCCCCATTTTTAAGACTTCTGGTCGCAGGGGACAAGTTATTAATGACAAAGTCTCTACACACTTGGTCTGCCTGCAGCTGACCTTCTTGCTGAAATATGTCGCAGACATACTGAGTCCTTCCAGACAATTTGTGGCTGTGCTGTTGCACTAGCCAAATGCAGAGTGGCAAAGGAATGGATAAGGGATCCTAACCCAAAGATGCGAGACTGGCTCAAGGATGTCATATTATGTAATGAACGTGCTGAGACATATGCCACCTTGTAGCCTCCAAGCGATAGACCGAAAGGACATATGGGCGTCCTTCAGGGATGAAGGCTACCAAATAGAAATCACGATTGCAGGAATGTATGAAGCATGAGACAGACCAAGAGACTGAACAACCAATCAGTCTGTCTTTAGAGGTCTCATGCTATGTGAGAATCTCTGACCCAAATGATGCCCTGCGATCCAGGGCAAGAATGACTCCCATACAGCAGGCGGCCTATTTGTAACTGTCAAATTGTGCGCTCCTCTGTCTGTACATGATGCTCTGAGCTGTAGACGCAATGCTGTTAGTTTCACATATCTTGGGGTCGCATTTTCTCTCTCTGGTCTGTATAAATGCATGTAATTACATTGTATGACTGTGGCCTCTAGACATGCAACTTTACGCTGTATTGCCTGATAAAATTTAACAAACAGAAATTTAAATAAATGCCTATCAACGCAGACAATGGCAGAAAACATTAAACCGTCATCTTGAGCCCTTGAATGACAAAGCACCCAAGCCATATAATTGGCAAAGTAAATCCACCTCAACAGTAAATGACATTCCTCTACCAACACCCATAATAAACACAGAATAGACAGCACACTCGCATCCTCACGTATGCAATACAGCATCGAAGAATCTAGTCGACAAGGTGTGGATGGCAAAAGATAACCATCTAGTCCCACAAAATGGGATGTACCGTCAATTTCACCCTGACACAAACACATTCTTTAACACTCCATCTAAAATGGGTTACTCTTTTAATCCACTCAGCAATCATCCTTTAAATGCATCATTGACTTTATTCGACATTGCATACTCCTCATGCCACTGTGATCATGGTTGAAAAGAGATCTCAACAGTGTACCCAAGAGTGCTACAAAGACAAACAAATGGCATAGCATAATTTATCCTAATTATGAAAACATTCCATAGCATCCTGCTGCCTAACAGTCAAGATTGGCATTACCTGGAAACCTTTCATCCCAGGTGGGATCCTTGGCAGATGGCGAGCCCACGAACACCATTGGTACATGACCTGCAGCATCCTCCCGATTTGCACTGCAGTAACGAACTCCCCTGGAAAAAAGGGGAAGTCAGTCATTCCAGAGACATAAGTGTTGTCCAAGGTCCTTTAGAACTAACTATGTCCTTCCATTCCCACCCCTGTGGTCTGACACTTATCTCTTCTGAACCAACCCAGGCCCCTAGTGCCTCCCCGCACAAATACCATCTTTTTGTTCTAGGAATGAATGGCACATCTTACAATTCATTGAAATCTTTGTCGGGGAACAGAAAATAGTTGGTGGCAGTAAGTCCCAGCTCCTCCTTCGTGCCTTTGATGCCCAAGAAGAGGCTTATACCAGCGGCGCCGTGGTGAACCATGCTGAGCTGGGAGCAAATCTCTGGAAGAAAGGAAAAAGCCAGGTGACCATTTGATGCTTTAAGTATGGATGGTGCACAAGTACAGCTGACTGTAAAGAAATATTGAGGCAGGAGCCTAACAATAGACTTATTGAAAGAATGCAAATTGGAATGAACATGGACCCACCGTAGAGACAATATGCTGGGCTCATAGACCAGAAGGGATGTAAATAAACATATTCTAAGGATACACCGAAGCTTTAAACAGACTCATTGTAGAAACAAGAGGGACTTCAAATTGAAAGGTCTCATTTAGGTCGGTAAACAGACAGACTCACTGCAGAAACAAAAGGAGAGGTATTCAAAATCACTGAAGAGACACAAAAGAATATAACTGGACTCCTTAAACTTTGGCAAAGCTGGTCAGCCTGGAGTTGGCCAGCTTTCTGGATTTGTGAATGCTTATTTCGTTTTGACATAATTTTTATAAACTGCCCGCCTACCTTCAAAAAAAATGTGCCTGGTCTTAAAAACACACATTGCCACAGAAGTCCTTGGCACTGAAGGGAACTACTTGTGTGCTGATGTCCTAGCTGTGAAAGGGCAGAATGCAGTCACTCACAGTATAGTTAGCCAATAGCTTGAATGAGATGAACTATTGCCCCATGTTGTATGCTGTAGTGGGCCAGGAAAACTTTGAATGACAAAAACAGACCAATGGATGAAGAGGGCTGGCAAAAAACCCTTATAGTTAAGTGTTTTTTATATATAATTTAACCTAAAGTCAAAAGGTCTTGGCTAACGCCAGACCTAAAAAGAGGACCGTAAAATGACTTGCAGAAAGTATTATAAGGAGGACTCACTGAAGATACAAGAGTGACCAATAAACTAAGTCATCAGAGACAGAACAAGTAATAAAAAGGCTCACTGAAGGCACACCGACAAAGACTCACTGAAGGCACACCAACTGAAAATCGAGTAACCAGAAAACCTATCAGAATAACACAAACACGATTCTTACAAACATGACGTGAAAAACATGTGAATATGAGGACACACATAACAGTCATAGGAACGATTATAATACAAATCACCATGACAATGGATAAGACACCATTAACAGGTATAAGAGCGAAAGTGGCCAGTAAATTAGTTTGCACTTTAGTTATATCATGCATGTTTGCAAAATCATAAAATAATTTAGTAGGGTTCCAATCTGCAAACCTTTTACATCCAAATGGCTTCATTCCAATACTTAGTACACAGGATTTCTGGTGAATATAATGGGTACTGCACTCCCCACCTGGAGCCTGGGTCAAAAGGTTTTCTAGGTAAATCGAGGCAAAACAGTGTCTTTCAAGAAACAAGTGTACTAGACAGATCACCCATAAGACATCCACTTACCAGGTAAGCTCTGCACCTCCTTTGGCAAAAGTTTCTCATATGTGTTAAATATTCCGGCATCTGAAATCACAACTGGGGCAATAATATTCACCAGGTCCTGGCCTTTCGCTTGTACACTAACACCTGAAATACATGCGGGTCCACGTCAGGGGAGGTCTTTCAAAACCAACATAGCTGAATTTTCTATAGATAACCACAAAACCATTACATGCACAGGCAGAGCTTCCCTTTTTCTACGTCCCAACCTGAACACTTTCAAAAGATGTTTATGTAGTTTTCGTAGACTGTTACAATACCAGATAACAAAAACATAGAATAGTTTCATTTTCCATTATAATTAAGGCTCCACGTTTTCTGTTTTTACAGATTTTTACAGATAGAGAGGAAAAGCAATTTATTTTCCGGTCTGTATTTATTTTTAAATGTGGCTAAAAAAAGAATTAGATTGTTCTTTGAGTGATTATGAAAGTCATTCCTGGCTGCCATGCCAGTAGCTTTGGGAATGACAGGTAAGGGAGCTAAAAAGAGAGAAATTTACTTGGGAGTCCAGCTATGCTCCACACTGGAGCGCACGAACGCTCTCAATTACCGAGAACTGACAAAGAGGGGGTGCACAGAACTGGAGCAATGGAAGCACTATCCACTTTCGCTGATGGGCCGCATTGCAGCCCTAAAAATGACCACCTTACCTAGAATACTTTTCTTTTTCCAGACTCTGCCATTGACCCCCCCCTTCGGGGACAATATCGACCCTGCAGGCTGCTTTCCACCGTTTCGTGTGGGCGGGTAAGAGACCGGGGATGAGCAAGGAGCGCAGTTGGCTCCCAACAGCAGAAGGGGGACTTGGGATACCTTGCCTTCTTAGATATTTTCAGGCGGCCCAGCTACGATATTTGGTTGAGTAGTCCAGACCAGAGTCAGAGAGACACTGGCTATTTATGGATAGGGCAATAGCTGGGACTTCTTTGGAGAAGGTCCCATTTTTACAACGTCGCTTTCGCGCGCCTAGCTTATATATTTCTCCAGTCACGAAGTCTCTTATGAAGGTGTGGGATGGCTGTGCGCGCAGAGGGCAATTAACCACTTTCCCATCTCCCCTGACATCTGTCGTTGACAACCGGGCCTTTGCTCCAGGGTCTGGACCGGCCTTTCGGGTTTGGAGGGAGGCTGCATGCAGGGCGGCGGTCACTTTTTTGACACAGACGGCCCAAAACCCTTTGATGTCCTTAACAGGGATTTCACCCTTCCTGAGGGCGAACGCTTTAGATACCTCCAGATAAGGCATTGGCTGTTAAACCCAACCATGAGGGATGGAGTCGAGCGGATGCTGACCCCCTTCGAGAAGTGGCTGGTGAGCAAACGCTCAGACAAACACCTCCTATCTGAACTGTATGTTCTTATGCAGCCCACGCAAAAAACAGTTAAAAGCCCAGTCCAACGCCGGTGGGAAGCGGTACTGGGGCGACAGCTTTCTCTGAAAGATTGGAGAGACATATATCATAGATCGGGACACACAACCTACAACACAGCTGGCATAAGACGGCTCTGAAAATCACTTCATATTGGTATCTTACACCAGTACGGTTGCATAGGGGCAATCCAACCCGCTGCGATAAATGCTGGTGGCAATGCGGGGAGAAAGGCACGCTTACACATATCCTTTGGGAGTGCCCAAAAATAACATCGTTCTGGGAGTCAGTTCTAAACGACATAGATATTCACTTCTCAACACAACTCCCAAGGTTCCCGTCATACAAACTGCTGGGCCTCCCTAATCCCCTTACTTACCCCCTAGCATCCCATAGAGGACGTCAAATAGGAATAGCACTGGGGGCCGCACACCAGACTATTCTCTCACTCTGGAGATCCATCACTATACAGACACATCTGGGCTGGCTACACCGCTTGTGGGGGGTCCTAGGGATGGAAAGACTTATCCAAACTCTCACTGGTCGAGGAAACGCTTTTAACACCACCTGGCGCAAGTTTATATCACCACTCTCCCGAGAACTGACTTGTCCCCATTATTTACGAATACTGAGAGTCACGGACCCATCCCACACCGGACACGGCGATGCCACACAATGAAGGGCCCTCACATAGACATAGGCACAGAGTCACTGCTAGATGCATAGCAACTGGTACTGGGGCGGGTGGGGGGGTTGTTGGGGGGGAAGGAGTTATTTGTTTGCTTTCCTTTTATGTCATTGAAAATGTCAAGTCTCAACTGATGCCCTTATGCTGGTTTCAAATTCAGATTCTTAATATGGCATGTTGTGAAACGAGATAATGACAACAATAAAAACAAATTTAAACCATAAAAGAGAGAAATTTTAGGAACGATCCTTAAACAGCTGTAGATGTGCACAAGTTTGATACTAAAATGTTTATATTTTCGTACAAGTGCACTGATTTATTATCTATGGCTGTTCATATAAATGAAACTTGTCAGGCATTCATGCATGAGTGTACTTTTATTGGTTTAATAAATGTGAAAATATACTAGTTTCACCTTCATTTTTCACAAAACCCAAAATAAACATGGATACACAGATAAAATTAGTAAAAAGAAATAAAAAGAAATATGGATAAATACAGACCGAAATGTAAAAAAAAAAAAAAATACCATTAAACCGGGATCCCTAGTTATAATAAAACAGTGAAGTTGGTCTTATTGTACATTATGCAGCGCTACAGAGGAGACCCCGTAGATAAGAGAGCACTCACCACAGGCTTTCCCTTGACTGTCAAGAAGAATGCGTTGGACGGGGGCCTTGTTGAGAACAGCACCACCAGATTTTTCAATGACGGGGATCAGGCTGAAGGCAATCTCGCTGGCACCCCCTCTCGGATACCATGCGCCCTCAAGGTAGTGATCAATAAGAATGGAATGCAAGGCGAAGCTGGCATCCTTTGGGAAAAGGCCTAACCCAGTGGAGGAAACATAGATTATGAGTCAATGACTAAAGGACAAGAATCTAGAATCATACAATATTTAATTATTAAGGTTACAATGCCTTTTTGAAATTCCTCCTCGTTGCTTTATGAAGATGTGCACCCTGCCTTTGCACTTTTTTCAGACAGCGCTATGCATTTTCACCCTCCACCCCCCAGAGCACTCTACAACTGTGCAAATCCACTTGAAGTATTCAAGTTTTACTCTTGTTAGTGTTCATACCACAGTTCTAATACTCAGGAGAACCCAAAGAGCAGACCTATTACAGTGGCTATGGCCCGCCATACCCAGTTTTCGAAGGACTGGCAGTGCTAGCAGCATATTCTATAGTCAAGGGTGCAGGCCTCTTTACCCGTACTTTGATAGTATTAAAAGGGAAGCAATTACCAGCTTCTTCACATAAAGGTCTGTGCATTCTCCCATGTCTGAGATTCAATGGCCTTCATCAAATATGGAAAATGCATGGAGGTTGCCTGAGCTCAAAGTACTGAAAGTGAGTATGTGTCAGTGTGGGAGGAAGGACTACTAAGTTCTGGAATCAATTGGTTCATATCAGAGTGGGGTCGGCAAGTACTGAACTGCTGTACATATTAACCTGCAGGCACAACTCCTTGCCACCAGCTCTCTGATCCCAGCTGAACATAGTAGGTTGGGCGAGGTAGCCTGGCTCATCCGTTGAAGCTCTTCTCGGTAGATCCACGGAGGGCTGGCCTTTGCATTACAAAAGTACCCTCTACCAGAGGGAAAACCATTCTCGCTTTAATGCTTTATGACCATTAGCCCTGCCAATTGACCTACTGTACCAAACCCATTCATCTGAGACAGCCTATACGGATCTTGGGAAAAGTGCAGGTCTGCGTGACCTGGACTAAAGGTTGTCATGCATCAAACATTCACGCTGGGAACTGGAGGAGCACCCAGAAATGCCAGACCGGTTGTATGACGTAATCCTGCATGCGTTTAACATGCATGCCTTTACAATGCCGGGATTTGAATGAACATGTCGTTAAGACACGTTCCTTTAGCATGCAATTCGTTACAACGACTTGCCTTAGGGGGGCACTGGACTTTAGAATATTATAATTTACTATTCAAACTCCAGTCTGCACAACAGTAGGGAAGGTGTTAGACTTAAAATCCAACACCACTCCACCATTGCGCCCCCTAAAGCAAGTTGCTGTAACAACTTGCATGCTAAACGAATGCGTGGTAACGACACATTCGTTCTATTGCCGGCGTTGTAAAGGCACAGTGTGATTCCGACTTCGTAATAAATGATGTTTCCCGTGCACCGGTGCACCAGGCAAAGGAGAGAGGAGATGAAGAGCCAGGTGTGGATTAATGGTCTTGGCAACCCTAGTGAATGCTGTAAATCAGGGAGGTGGCATCAATCAAAGAAGGTATAAATCCAACAAGCACTATCAATATACACAGAGGTGACATACCATAAGTACCAAAGATGTACCCAAGCACAGCTCGTAGTTTCTCGTTTTCGGTCAGCTCATTCACCACTTGAGTGACGGTCCTGGATGCTAGCTTAAAGAACGGAGACAGCCAGGCGACCAAGCCTGTCCAAACAAGGAGTTTGGCCAGAGGAAGGGGTATAATTTTCAGGACAGCAAGGTGTGATACGCTTCTGGAAGCAGACTGAAAGATAAAACAGACAGCAAACCGAACATTGAACAATGTACGACAAAGATAGGGCAGCAGTGAAGCTCCCCTGCTTTTCTTTCCTATTGCAAGAGGGAGGAGCATTACATTACATTTAAAATTAGTTTCAGCCTACAAAATAGGCCTTTGGTCTAGAAACAGGAAAGACTGGCGGCAGCAACACATTAAAAATTCATTTATTGGAGAATCACTTGGTGAGGCAAACTGGTATAATCACTGGTTCGGAATGCCCCTAAAGTGACCACTTGAAACTAAGTGCCACTGAAGTGTACACTTTGCTATGAAGAACCAATCTTATTCATCCCACCAGTTTTCTGGAGACCTCTACCGCCCAGGAAATCTCACCATTTACCTGTAAGTGCAAGTCAGGCGGGGACACCAGAAGTGGCTTTTTTTCCAAGAAACAGTGCATTTGTTACCTTCATGAGCTGCATGAATTTATCAATGGCCTTGGCCTCCCCTGGAAAGTGCTTTTTCAGTCCTTCTATATACTCCTTCGTCCCGCTGTGCAGGGGGTACCTTTTGCTGGTACTGGGATCTCCCAAAATGACCACATCAAAGGGACTGTCCATCTGTGCCCACTGCAGCTGCCCTTCAGTCAGCTGGTCCATAATGAACCGCACGCTGCCGGTCTCCATCCCTCCAATATAATGGATTCCTGAAAGAAGCCAGACATAGGGATTCAATGCGTTCTACGATTAGGATTCACACTCTTAGAGTATTCCAAAGCAATCTTCTGAGCATTCTGCCATATTCCCTTATGCTTATCAATGTGTTTCCACATGTATTTAGTAAATTGTTATACTAACGACCATGCCACCCTCAGTCATTGAGTCAGTCATCCAGGTCAGTCAATTAATGAGCCAATAATCAGGACCACTGAAAAATACTGTGGCAGTTCTCACACATCAATCTGGTAAACCTACCAAAATCAGATATAACGTGATTTTTTGCATAACACTTGCTAAAGCAGAATCACTGTTTTGTGGGTCTGTACATTAGAGGCATTATCAGAATTGTGCGACTTAATGGTACTTAATTATCAACTTCAGAAGGGTGAAACGCAGAGTCGCCATGTGCCATATATACCACCCTCAGAACCAGTCATCAGATTATGGCCTCACGACATAGTAACGGACCAGTCCTAATGATAACTATCTTCTGATGCATCTCAGAGCAGTTGTTGTGCCAGTAATAATGACCACCACAGAGTTACTGTGCAGGTTATTATGCCAGCAAAATTGCCCTCAGTGGTCAGTTTATGTGCCACTAATCACAAACTATGATAAGCAATACAGGGAAATGAAGATCTGTAGAAATTATGCGTATGGAGTAGCTAGGTCCTTTAGTTTATTTTTGGCAGATTTGCCAGCAACTTTAAATCTATCAAGATATTTTTCTCCTAGAGCAGGGGAAGTGCATGTACCATGCATGCTCTATGCAGACGATTTGATACTATTAGATCACACATCCCTGAATTTACAAAGGAAACTGGAGTCTCTGGAAGTTTATAGTGAAAAGAATTATCTAAAAGAACCCTAGAGAGAAAAAAAAGATAATGGTTTTTGGGAAAGAATTTGCAAGGTTCAGATGGGTTCGGAACTCTCTACCTGTTGAAGTGTTGGACCTTTCAAAATATCTGGGGCTGACTTTTAGAAGAATTTAAAATGAGATGCACATATGAGAAGTGTTAAGTCAAGGGCCATGTTACAAGCAGGATGCTTAGTTAAGTTCAATCAGAAGTATGGAGGCACGTCACTTGCCCCCCTCATGAACGATTATCTAGGGATCGAGTGCAAGAATCTTAGCCCTGTAGAGGGCTAAGATTCTTGCACTCGACATCGCTTGGAGTTGGGTTCAGCTGGAGGGTGCAGTCCTCAAGAGGTTATTGAGCCTTCCATCAGCAACTATGATATAGGACTTAAGGGAGCTGAAATTGGTATCCTGGCAGTTGTTGGCCATCGCCCGAACTTTGAGGTTTTTTAACAACTTCTCTAAGAAGATCTCTAGGTAATGCTGTGTTAGTGAGAGGCAGTGGGGCAGTGATGTTCTGCCTTAGGATAAGAGATTGTGAAACCATGCACACGGTACGGGGCACAATAGAAGCATGGTCTCCCTTTCCAAGTACATTACAGCAGAAGAGAGTGGTCCCAGTAGAACAACTTCTAAGAACACAAACATTTATGTACCAACAAACATTGAATTACTTGCACTATAAATTTGTGCTCAATATTATTTATTCATATTGAACATCCTTAGATGATCGCAAAGCAGCAAAACATCTGGAAATTATGTACAACAGAAGTGCCCCAAAAAGGAAAAAAAGGGGGAAGAATGTGCGTAAGGTGAGGGTTAAATGTGAAAGGAGAGGTAGTGACAATACATGCATCACAATACTATTTACAACGAAAGGGCTTGTCCAGCCTGACAATTGAGTATCAACAAATTAATAGCCATTATGCATACTAAATAGGCACACTGACAAAGTCGACGTTTTGACCCCAACAATACGTAGGTAACCTTGATCCTTACAAAGGGGTCTTCCTCAGGACTGTGTATGGGGCACCTGAGAATGAACAGAGGAAAAACTTAGAATCTATTGTGATCTTCATTTTAAATACTGAGTATAATGGAGAACTCATACTCTTTGTAAAGTAAGTCCAATGGATTGCGCTAGCTTTAGCGGCCATGACTAATTGGTAGAAGTGTTTTTCGGAATTTTTGACTGATGGCGTCCACCCTGTTTTGCAGGTTGCCATCTACCAGTTCTCTGCATTAGGAACCTATAGGCCCACCCACATCATTTCAACCACCCAGTGAATGGTGGCCCACGGTAATTCAGCTGTCTGTCCATTATACTCAGTATTTAAAATGAATATCACAATAGATTCTAAGTTTTTCCTCTGTTAATTCTCAGGTGCCCCATACACAGTCCTGAGGAAGACCCCTTTGTAAGGATCAAGGTTACCTATGTATTGTTGGGGTCGAAACGTCGACTGTCATGTTCTGATGCCAGTTTGGCCAACAGTGCTTTTTCACTGTGCCTATTTAGTATGCATAATGGCTATTAATTTGTTGATACTCAATTGTCAGGCTGGACAAGCCCTTTCGTTGTAAATAGTATTGTGATGCATGTATTGTCACTACCTCTCCTTTCACATTTAACCCTCACCTTACGCACATCCTTCCCCCTTTTTTCCCTTTTTGGGGCACCACTGTTGTACATAATTTCCAGATGTTTTGCTGGTTTGCGAACATCTAAGGATGTTCAATATGAATAAATAATATTGAGCACAAATTTATAGTGCAAGTAATTCAATGTTTGTTGGTACATAAATGTTTGTGTTCTTAGAAGTTGTTCTACTGGGACCACTCTTCTGCTGTACTGTCTATTACCCAGGTCCCAGCGGCTTATTTGGGTTATACCCTTTGTTTGTAATCCCTTTCCAAGTAAGCAAGTACTGAGGAATCACCTGAGAAAGTAAGTTGTACACTAGACAGGGACTACTTGAGGGAGAAGCCCTCAATACATTTTACACTGAAGTCCCTAGGTCAGGATGATGTTTTTACCTATTGGGTACAATCACCAGACTCAGGGCTATGTAAAGAAATCTTAAAAATGAGACTGGGTAGTTACCACATTTTTTCAAGTTCTGAGTGGCATTGGGCGGTATGCGATGGAAACGGTTGTTGTATGTGCTCACCTAATGTGAAATGCTCATTGTGTCATGTTCTCATGGATTGTGCATTTATATAAGACTGTCCATATTAAGTTTTTGAGACCCCTATTTTTAAAATATACATAATATAGGGTAAAAGCAATGGGACTATTGTCTAAAATGCCCTTCATGGATTTTGTAGTATGAATTGCACGTTTTATACTTTTTATCAAGAAATGTTTTAAAAGGGCTAGATTGGTTTTAAATTGTATGTTTTGTTTCAGAAGGTTTTACAGACAATTGTCCTAATAAACTTGTTATACCTAGCCTACCTTTTTTTAATCTCATGTTGATGCAGGACATTTTGTATCAGAACATTTAAAAAACATGGAAACCAGAATTCAAATGTAACAAATAACAAAGAGCTCTGACTGACAGTTGGGCACTTACCAACATCAAACTCGTAGCCCTTGTCTGAGAAGGTGTGACAGCAGCCTCCGGCTTTGGTGTGCTGCTCCAAGACAAGCACCTTTTTTCCGGCCTTCGCCAACACTGCGGCCGCCCCTAGTCCACCAATGCCACTGCCAATCACAATGGCATCTAGGTTCTCTGGAATCTTCTCTACAGCAAAACCTGTGGACATAAAAATATAAATCTAATGACCACTAAATGAAAGGAATGACTTGCACAACATCTCCCTACTTATGAGGAGCAAAGGTACAGCCATTCAGCGATGAGACAATCACAACATGCTTTGGATTAGGTGCCCTAGTGACACCACCAGTCAGAATATGGAAATAGCTGTAGTACTTGAAGGAATAGCCATACCCTGGTACAGCAACAGTTCCACTTGTAGAGCCTGGAATATGAAGCTGACTGTGTACCTAGAAGCAGCAGGCAGAAACTGGTGTACCAGGAACACCTTGTGGTCCATTAAGGTGGTACTGGTTCATGTGCACCTTAAAACATTTTAGGGGATTCACTATCCAGGATGACAAATCAGAGTTTAAAGAGTAAAACCAATGATTTGGCTATCCTACCAGGAAAATTGCAATGGCACACAACAATAGGATCCGATGTTCACTGGCTGGCTAGTGGCCTTTTGGGGCTTTGCAGAGCTGTTCATATTAAAGTGAAATCCACAAAACAACAGGGAAATTCTGGTGAAAGATTAAAGGACACTAGTGGAGGATTTAACACACACTCAAACCCTGATGTTGGAGACCAAAGAACAATCTTGCAAATCGGGCGCATTTAGCAAGTGAGGGGCACCGCGTGCATTTTCGGACAATGTGGTTTTAATTTCGGAGGCGTTAGTGAATATTTGTAATTAAGTTGTAACTATATGTTTCAAGAACCAGGTAGTTAAACTGATACCCGATTGTGTTGCACTGCTACTGTTCACTAACTGACTGCACCTGCCTAAGTGATTTTCTTTTGTGAAGCACTCCATCTGGTTACTGCTTTTTATGAAATGCTGAAAAACTAGTAAAACATACCCAAGTATCTATCTGATCGGGGGTACGCATACAAACACCGAAACTGTCAATCAATCAATGAATTCTTTATTTCGCATTTAAAATCAAATGCATGAAAAGTTCAGATAAAAATATACAAACGTGTCAATAAGTGATCATAAAAAGCTTATGTTAAAATATTTTCCATAAAATCCTTAAAAGCAACATATTTCAACTCACTAATTCATCTGTATCTTGATGCACTTGATCGTTCTAAGCTTATAATGCTAGGTTTAGAATTTGATCACATGTTCGCTAATCTACGATTTTTTAGGGCTGCACATAAAAACGAAGCCACCGTCGAACAAAAATAAGGTGTCTCTAGTTGTAACATAACAAACAGTGCAGTGATGTAATTACGCAAACAAACTGTCATTATGGGGCATTATGGCTGTCGACTAAGATCAGTTCATAGTCAGTCCAAAACAAACTTTAAGAATTCCCTGGAGAAAAACAAATCACTTGAAGGAGCCTTATGGTTACGATCCAAACCATAAAAAACAAATACTTCTCTCTTGTGATGAGCTATGAAACCATACACCGACAATGCAAAGCTCATGGCCAAAGACAAATCAGAATAGATGACACACACAATACATTAACAATGACATGGCACAAGACAACCACACTCGGCAAGAACATGAATTCACAGACATGGCATGGAGAGGAAATGCTGCAATCTCACCGGACTGATATCATTCTAGAGAGTGCTTGTAGAGTAAAGGCCGAAACAAATGATGGAGAAGAGCGGCTGCTACATTTATAGTCCAAAAAGCCAAGTGCAAATTCAAGGCTGCGGTGTGTGTATATGAAACCAGATGTCCCTGCAGTGGTTACACTGAGAAGAAAGACTGCTGAAGTGACACAGGCAATAAGGGCGATGCTTTCACTTATGTGATGTCACAGATCCTGCCAGTGCAAAAATTTGTGATGTTCAGTTATGTCATTTGTAATGTTAGGCGTGAGTTCATGTAGGAGAGCAGATTGTGGCTGCCTACCTAACCACAACTTACAAATGTACAGTTTTGTTTTTAGCTCACTGCTGTAACGATCCTAAATATGAAGTTTTTAGGTCTCGCCTAGCGTTGCAGCGCATGCGCTGCTCGCTCGGCGAGATTTATTGTTAATGAGGACTTTCAGAAGAGGGCTTGAAGCCCCGCCCCTCATTTCCATTGGCTGGAGTCACCGTTTATGCTACACGGTGGCCTGCCATTGGAAATGAGCTTTCTGGGTTGCCTCCCTTTGGCTTTTTGTTCCGGCCCACCCGGACTGGCTCGTCTGCTTTCCTTCTGTCGCAAATGAATTCTTATTTTTACAAGGCGTCACGTGTACTGCACGCTCCGGGCTTCCTGCAACCACGCTGCCTTCACGCTTGGAGCACGCACCAGTCGGCTGTCTCATTGGTTATCGACTGGAAGATAGCCATCCTCTTCCTCACACGGTGCGCGATGGCCCCTCTTCCCTTCTGGGAATTGAATCTCTGCAGAGCAACACCAACGAACCAATCACACTGGTTTGTTTTAAATGTTTACTTTCTGCCGTCGCTCATTAGTGCTTGTTTTTTTGGGCGGGGGAGATCTCCATTCCCAACTTACAAATTTACTACTGCCCTTGACAGAAGTAATTTGAACTCTAACCACCCAATCGTTTTGAACACTACTTCTTTAAATGTATGGGCCCCTCACTCAGGGGAGGGGTGAGAGTGACGGAGTGCTCGCTGGAGGCTGGTTCACGCCTGTAAAACAAACAGGGTTATCTGATTCCGGGGACAGAGTTTGCACGGGCAGAGCTGCCTCGAGTGCACGTCACGGGCCCCGGAGATAAGGAGCACCGACAGAGCTGGGAGCTGGTACTGTACCCGCTGGGGTGGTGCAGCTCGTGATTGAGGTGATCTGGAAGAGCTTCAGAAAGTTACCCATACTTCAATGGTAGAGGGAGCTGCAGGGCATGATTGGGGCGCACTAACACGGCATATGGGGATCCCAATATTAAAACACCGTACTGCCCCGTACCCGCTTACTTCATAGTCCGTTCTTCTCATGCAAAGAACATGTGCAGGGGCTCAAAAACACATCCAAGATCTCCAGCAGCATGTTTTACGGGCAGAGCTGCCTCGAGTGCACGTCACGGGCCCCGGAGTTGAGGAGCACCGAAAGAGCTGGGAGCTGGTACTGTACTCGCTGGGGTGGTGCAGCTCGCGATTGAGGTGATCTGGAAGAGCTTCAGAAAGTTACCCATACTTCAATGGTAGAGGGAGCTGCAGGGCATGATTGGGGTGCACTAACACGGCATATGGGGATCCCAATATTAAAACACCGTACTGCCCCGTACCCGCTTACTTCATAGTCCGTTCTTCTCATGCAAAGAACGTGTGCAGGGGCTCGAAAACACATCCAAGATCTCCAGCAGCATGTTTGCCGAGCTAGACGGGCCGGGATATTTGCAACAGAAAGAACGAGACGATTCATCCCTAAAATCCCATTTCAAGAGAAGCCAGGGCAGGCACACAGGCAGATTTCCAAGAGAGCTTAGGCTGGAATGAGAAGCGGACACTTAAGGATGCTGGGCCGGTGTTTTTTGTTTGGGAGGTTAAACTATTGTTAAAACTTTATGACAGTGCGAAAAAAATAAAAACGATATTTGTATTAGTTATGGTAGAATGGCAACGAATGCAATTATCAAAGCCAGATTCTCCAACCATAGATTGCCAATGTGATGATACAAAAAATGAACACAAAAACAACTTAAACAAAATCAGGCAGCAAGAACAGCAGCAACTATAACAAACAAGCATTTGCAATGCAATAGGTCTCGCATTGACGCTGAGTTTCAGCTATTGACATTGCAAATAACAATGCCTTTTATTTTTGTTTTCTTTTTAAAAACATAAAAGGCATTGTTATTTACAATGCCAATAGCTTAAACTCGCGTAACTGCGAGATCTATTGCATTGCAAATGCTTGTGGTTGGTCAGCAGTCGAGTCTCAGATTTTTGGCCTCCACTAGCCTATTTAAACTCCAACCCAGCGGCGTTAGGGGCCCTGCATCTCGCTCCTCTGGGGTAACAGCTACCACTTGAATCCTAAAAAAGCAGGTTTATGCATGGAGGGAAGTACGCCCATGGGGTGAGGCATTCCATAAAGATTTTTTTGCCAGCTTATTATTTCCAATGCCGCGGCTCCCCAGGGTATTGGGAAATAATACCAAAGTGTCTTTCTCATAACTGTGCTGAGGTTTTAACAATGATGTCACCCGTCATTTGTGTGGCTTAATGGCTACAGCGGCCGACTATGAAGCTGGGGAACCAGCCTCAACTCTGGCTGGAAGCTCAATCAACCTGTGATTCTGGGCAAATCACTTAATCTACCCGTGCCTACAATGAATGTATCCATCTGTAATGCTACTTGTGATCATGTAAAACGCTCCGATACCTTCGAGTCGAGTTCACGCTATATACAACTGCAAAATAAAAGAAGCATTAAAAATGCAATAGGTCTCGCCTTTCATTAAGTTAAAGCCATTTGCTTTGCTATACAATACCATTAGCAAAGCAAATGGCTTTAACTTAATCAAAGGCGAGACCTATTGCATTTTCAATGCTTGTTTAATATTTCTTTGTTTAGTAACTGATCTTGGAAAGCAACTATAGCGTCTCCAAAAAAAAGCATTTTAGTGTTTTTTCGTGGGTGGTGGGGGTTTGTAATGGTACACTTTAGCAACTGCACAGATGTTGCCTGCACCCTACCCTCAGTACGTGCTGTGCATGGCTACAGTTGTGCTATTTACTGTACTCACTTGGGAGTTTTCCATAACTGGGAATATTTATCCAGCACTGGTACTCGCAGGTTTTGGCTGGTGGCCATTTCCTAGGGTAGCCATGCCATAGGCAGTATGCCCAGTACACATTTCCACACGCTTGTTGAGCATTCCCTGACATCAGTTCTTACTGAGCGCAGCCACAGGCCAATCACAGCTTGCGATGGGCACAAGGCACCTCCCATTTGCCCTTGATTAAACTCAATTAGCATATGTAGATTTGTTTATCAAATTTCTCAAAAAAACACTGAGCGGATTTACCAAAAACAAAGCAAATGCCTTACTTTGACTCAACCTCCATAAGCCCAGCATTTTTGCAGAAGCACACAACAAAAACTCTTATGGGTTTTCAATGGGAAATGCAATTTTTCGTACTCCCACTAAAACTTGCCCCTTAACACCCCTTGACCAATCTGCACGAAACATTCCAAACCAGAACTTACTTTGCCATTTCCATCTCGTTGAAGAAAATGAAAGCCTTCTAATCTATATTTTTTATTTAAATCAACTCAACTGGGAAACCTTTTAATGGAACAGATTGGGGGACGAATTGGCTGAGGGAGAATTAATACTTGGGGGGGGGGGGGTGGGGGGAGTGGGGGGAGAAGCATTGTGCCCCAAAACCGAGGGGTGGTAGTTTTCTCCTCAGAGCACGTCATATGCTGAGAAATATGAAGCGGAGAAATAAAAAATAATAATACAGAACACAATATAAACAGTTCCAGTATATAAGAAATCACACATAGTAAAATCAATATCAAAATTTACTAATTGAGTAGTTTCAGACAATTTCCTCTAAAATAAAGTTAGGCATCTTCTCATTTCTCTCATCCTGCAGTGAAATATGTGTGCACATATATCCCTCTCATATAACACAGGAAAGAGACCAACTTCTTGGAGAAACTAGGAAACACAGTACCCGCGTCTGCTATCAAAAGAAGGGAAACAAACACTGATAGAAAACTAATAGTGTACACGCGAAAGACTGCAAAATTACATGTCCAAAACTACTAGACAGGGAGGGGGCGTGGCCTGGGGTCTGCCAAAATGGCAGCGTAGAGAAAGAGCTCCGCCGGGGCCGCTACGAAAGCCCGTGAAATCCGTCCATTATCCGGCAGCTGCAACATGAACATCGTTTTTTCCTTTCTGTGCCCCCTTGCTGCCCCTGATTGTGATCGTTTTTTCCTTTCTGTGCCCCCTTGCTGCCCCTGATTGTGATCGTTTTTTCCTTTCTGTGCCCCCTTGCTGCCCCTGATTGTGATCGTTTTTTTCCTTTCTGTGCCCCCTTGCTGCCCCAGATTGTGATCGTTTTTTCCTTTCTGTGCCCCTTGCTGCCCCTGATTGTGATCGTTTTTCCTTTCTGTGCCCCCTTGCTGCCCCCGATTGTGATCGTTTTTTCCTTTCTGTGCCCCCTTGCTGCCCCTGATTGTGATCGTTTTTTCCTTTCTGTGCCCCCTTGCTGCCCCTGATTGTGATCGTTTTTTCCTTTCTGTGCCCCCTTGCTGCCCCCGATTGTGATCGTTTTTTCCTTTCTGTGCCCCCTTGCTGCCCCTGATTGTGATCGTTTTTTCCTTTCTGTGCCCCCTTGCTGCCCCTGATTGTGATCGTTTTTTCCTTTCTGTGACCCCTTGCTGCCCCTGATTGTGATCGTTTTTTCCTTTCTGTGACCCCTTGCTGCCCCTGATTGTGATCGTTTTTTCCTTTCTGTGCCCGTTTCCCGCCGCTGCGCCCCTGCCCCCTCACTGCCCATTCGCTGCCCCATTCCCTGCTCCTCCCTCCCACCTCCCCATTTAGGGCGGCCGCTGTGCGGCCGCGCCGCTGGCGCGCCGAAGGCGCGCCTAAGGCAAGCCCGTCTGCGCCCGTCCGCGCCGTGGCCGCGCCCAGCGCCAGACCCCCTGGTCCGGGCATCCCCGCGCCCGCCACATCAACAGACGCCGATACGACGCCAGCACCCTCCACGCACTCAACCCCGGAAAAGATCACGCCTGCTACCAGGCCACCCCGAAGCGCACCCAAGGGCCCTTCACCTGCCGGAACTGCAGCTTCGCCAGCAACCGCCCCGCCAAACCACCGCCCAGGAAAGAACCCAACTACCTCAGATGCATCCTCCTCAACACCCGCTCCGCCCGCAAACACGCCATCGAACTCTGGGACCTTCTCGACTCAACCTCCCCAGACGTCGCATTCCTGACGGAGACCTGGCTGAATCCCGCTTCAGCCCCCGACATCGCCATTGCCATCCCGGACGGATACAAGATCACCCGCAGGGACCGCACCAACGGAGTCGGAGGAGGCATCGCCATCGTCCACAGGAACACCCTCAGAGTCTCAACCAACACCGACGACACCCTCAGCACCGCCGAACACATGCACTTCCAGATCCACACCGATCCCAACACCACCCTCAGAGGAACCCTCATCTACAGACCCCCGGACCCCGACCACAGTTCAGCGATTCCATCGCTGACTTCGTCAGCACACACGCCATCGCCTCCACGGACTACATCCTCCTCGGGGACCTGAACTTCCACCTCGAGAACAACAAGGACACCAACTCCACCACCCTGATCGACAACCTCGCCACCCTCGGACTCAGACAGCTCGTGACTACACCCACCCACGCCGCCGGCCACACGCTAGACTCCATCTTTTCCGCAAGCCCACACGTCTCCTTCAACCACACCTCCGAACCCCACTGGACTGACCACCACTGCATCCACTTCACCTACAGGAAGCCCACCACGCACCACCGCACCGAACAAATGCCTCGCCGCTGCTGGAGCAGAGTCACGGAAGACCAGCTAACCACAACCCTCGCCCTGAGCCCACCCGCCGAACCCTCCGACCCCGACACCGCCGCCCGCAACCTCAGACAGTGGATCGACGACTGCGCCAACACCCTCGCCCCGCTCAAGAATCCGCCCAACAGCCACACCAGCAAGAAAGCCACCTGGTTCACCGAAGACCTCCAGGCCTCCAAACGAACATGCCGAAAACTGGAGAAGATCTGGCTCCACGAACGGACAGCGGACAGCTACGCCGCCCACAAGAGCGCCACCCGCAATCACCATCACCTCATCAGATCCGCCAAAAGGGCCTCACTCAAAGACCGCCTAGACAACAACGCACACAACAGCAAAGAGCTCTTCAACATCGTGAAGGAACTCTCCAACCCCAGCTCCAACACCAACGACATCCAGCCGTCGCAAGACCTGTGCGACTCACTGGCCACCTCCTTCCACCGCAAAATCGCCGACATCCACGACAGCTTCAACACCACGACCGCCCCGGCAACCACCGAGACCACTGCCCCCACAACCACCAACCGCCTGCTCTCCTGGACCAACATCAACGACGAGGACACCAGCGAGATCATGAACACCATCCACTCCGGTTCACCGCTAGACCCGTGCCCTCACCACATCTTCAACAAAGCCAGTACAGCCATCGCGCCCCATCTCCGGAAAATAATCAACATCTCCTTCGAGACAGCAACCTTCCCGGAAAGCTGGAAGCACGCCGAGATCACCGCCTTACTCAAGAAACCCAAGGCAGACCCCAAGGACCTCAAGAACTTCCTACCCATCTCTCTGCTCCCGTTCCCCGCGAAGGTCACCGAGAAAATCGTCAACAAACAACTGACCCGCTACCTCGAGGAGAACAACATCCTGGACCCTTCCCAGTCCGGCTTCCGCAGCAACCACAGCACCGAAACCGCCCTCATCGCCGCCACCGATGACATCAGGACCCTGCTAGATAACGGAGAAACAGCAGCCCTCATCCTCCTGGACCTATCAGCCGCCTTCGACACGGTCTGCCACCACACACTACGAACACGCCTTCACGACGCCGGGATCCAAGAGAAGGCCCTGGACTGGACCACATCCTTCCTTTCCGGCAGAACACAAAGCGTCCGCCTCGCCCCTTCCGATCCAAGGCCACCAAGATCATCTGCGGCGTACCCCAAGGCTCCTCCCTCAGCCCAACGCTGTTCAACATCTACATGGCACCCCTCGCCCACGTCGCCCGACAGCACAACCTCAACATCATCTCCTACGCCGACGACACCCAGCTGATCCTCTCCCTCACCCCGCCAAAGCCCACCTCCACGAAGGAATGAAGGCCGTCGCCGAATGGATGAGGACCAGCCGCCTGAAGCTGAACTCGGACAAGACGGAGGTCCTCATCCTTGGTTCCAACCCTTCAGCCTGGGACGACTCCTGGTGGCCAACATCACTGGGAACAGCCCCGCCACCCACCGACCACGTACGCAACTTAGGGGTTATCTTCGACCCCACCCTCTCCATGACTAAGCAGGTCAACGCCGTTTCCTCATCCTGCTTCAACATCCTCCGAATGCTCCGCAGGATCTTCAAGTGGATCCCCACCGAAACAAGAAAAACAGTCACCCAGGCCCTCGTCACCAGCAGGCTGGACTACGGAAACGCCCTCTACGCAGGAACGACGGCTAAGCTCCTGAGACGGCTGCAACGCATCCAGAACGCCTCTGCACGTCTTATCCTCGACATCCCCCTGACGCAGCCACATCACACCCCACCTGAGAGACCTGCACTGGCTCCCTGTCAACAAGAGGATAACCTTCAAGCTCCTCACCCACGCACACAAAGCACTCCACAACTCCGGACCAGCCTACCTCAACAGACGACTCAGCTTCTACACCCCCACCCGCCAGCTCCGCTCGACCAGCCTCGCCCTCGCCACAGTCCCCCGCATCCGGAAAACGACCGCCGGCGGCAGATCCTTCTCCCACCTCGTCGCCAAGACCTGGAACACCCTCCCCACCAACCTCCGACAGACCCAAGACCTACTGGCCTTCAGAAGACTCCTCAAGACCTGGCTCTTCGATCAGTAGCAGCACCACCCCCCCTCTTCCCCCAGCGCCTTGAGACCCTCGCGGGTATGTAGTGCGCTTTATAAGTGACATGATTGATTGATTGATTGAACAGCACCTGAGCGACAGCGGGACACCGAGCACAGTTGTTTGGTGTCCCGAAATTGAAACTACGACCCGCATAGACGGAGTTCGACGACACGGGCCCGCGAGGCAGAGGATCGTAGAGGCCTCCGGAGCAGCTGGGCGGTGCCCGAGTGGCAAGCTACGCCGACGCCAGTGTATCCTGTTGGGGGAGGCCGCGGCACCGTCGTGTGCAGCCTGGATTGGATTCGCTGGGTCCCGGAGATCCTGTGTCGTGCTGCCATACCTGCCAGGTAGGAATTGAGGTGCAGGGCGGTGTCGGGTGGCAGCGGGGGCGATGGCTGGCTGGTGGGTGTTGCGGCCCCTCGCAGTGGACCTGAGCGGGTGCGGAGGACGAGGCCTCCCCGCGTTAATTGCACGATCCTGTGGCGTTGCGCATTGTTATTGGCATCGGCCCCAACTGTGGTGGACTGCGTTGCGGAGAGCCATTCGCCGACCCGGTGACGCCGGTGGGCCGTGACAGGACCCGTGGGGCATCGAGATCCTGTTGGCGCCGGGCGGTGTCGGGCAGCAGCGGACTGAATAGTGGCTGGAGGAGGTGAATTTGGCGGCCCCCATAACTATCTTGAACTACAGGGGTCCTGCACAGCGCTGCCGCACCCGCCCGGTAAGGATTGCAGCGCCGGGCGGTGTCAGGAGGCAGCGGGACTGTTCTGTGGCCGGATTGAGTACACCTGGCGGCCCCTTGCAGCGGAACTGGGCGGGTAAGGCGGACGAGGCCTCCCCGCGCGTATTGCTGATTCCTGCGGTGTTGGGGGCATGTGAGATCGGCCCAGAATGTGTGCCTGTGCCCCGTGGCGTCCCTCTCCGGCACTGGGGTGCCTCTGCACTACGGCCTACGGCCTCGTGGGGTAAATTGTGAGCGGGGGCCTGGATTGCTGTGTTTGAACCGGTAACCCCCCCTCAATCAATTCCATCTGCGCATTTACAGGGCTCCTACAATAGCTTGGCCTCTCATTGCCTGTGTGCACGGCGTGGAGTTCCCCTGCCAGCGCTCCCGCATCGCGAACCGGGGACCTGGGACCTGTGTGTGTGGTCGGCCTGCAGCTGTGCTGGTGGTCTAACATTCTGCCTGCACACCGGTGGGGTGCAGATTCGAACTGGGTGGCTGTTGAGACCTTACCATACCGCGTCTTACGGGACTACGCGGTTCCAGCTGTCGGGGAGGGGGCCTGAACCTTTTGGGGGGTACCGGACCTGGGCCTGTGCGCGCAATGTGACCTGAGCGGACCCCCTTTAGCGTGCCTGGAATATTGGGAGGGGGTTTGTGGCTGGGCTGCGGACCCTTCCCTGGTTGACAATCGCCGTTGACTGCACGGTCTTGCGACTGGGTCCAATTGAAGAAATTGAGTTCGTCCGGGGTCCATTGGGTACCCATCCTACACTGAATCTATTGCGGTCCAGCCCTACGCAAAATGAAACCTAAAGGTGCCTCCCAGGTGCAATCTAATAAATTGGATAAGCATGCGGTTCTGAAGCAGCCGGCTATGGAGGAGGGAGCCGTTGGCGGCCAAGAGGCAACATCCGAACCTTCCCTGAGTTCCATAATGTCGGCCATTCATGTCCTTGGCACGGCGCTCGAAAGCAAGATTGACAAAGTCTCTATCGAAATGAACTTAATTCGTGCCGATATGAACAAGACCTCGGAGAGAGTTACAGCGGCGGAGACAACCATAAATGAGCTTCAATCTACCACGCGTAAATTGGAGGAGCGGGTCCAGCAATTAGTCCACCAACACAAGCAGGTGGCCCTGAAGCTGGAGGATCAGGAAGGAAGGGCCCGCCGGAATAACATACGGGTGGTTGGGGTTACGGAGGGTGCCGAAGGCCCTAGTATGGACCTATTTCTTGAGGACCTTATATTGAATCATCTCAAACCAAAGCATCTGTCCACCTTTTTTACAGTTGAAAGGGCTCACAGAGCTCCGGTCCCTCCGCCGAAGCCGGGGGCTCCCCCCAGAACAATTATTGCCAGGATCCTGAATTATAGGGACCGGGATGCTATTTTGCAAGCCGCTCGGCTCCATGGTGACCTCCTTTATGAAAACACGACCGTTAGATTCTTCCCGGATTTCACTTTAAAGGTGCAACAGGAGCGCCGCTCCTTTGATGGCGTGAAGCACGCCCTAAGGGAAAGGGGCGTAAAGTACATGATGTTTTTCCCGGCGAAACTTAAAGTGATTGACAACGGTAGGTCCTGGTTCTTCATGGCACCCTCGGAGGTGCAGGAATGGCTGGATAAGGGTCAATCGCAGAGGACCAATCTGCGCCGGGAGGATGGTTGGAGAGACACTCATGATCGTCTGTCTGGATCATCGAGTGGTCCGGAGGGAATCGACAAACGACAGAAACGATCTCTGCGGTCACGATCACTGAGCCCTGCGGTATCAGAGACTCTTGGAAACTAACTTTAGCGACATGGATTCTTGGTTTGTATCATCCATAGCTGAACCACGAACTAAGTATGGACATCTCCAGTAAGTGGGTATGGGTACTCCTCACGTGGGGTGGCTCCATAGACTTTTGGCAGCATATTGCAGCAGAACTTCAATGGACTTGGGCTGGGCTGGGGCCCCTCGGGGACTTAGAGTGGCAACCCTCGGCAGCCCCTTTGTTCTGGGAGTGTTTTCTGGGCGACAGGCGCTCTGCTAGTTGGGGATGTGGGTAGTTTTAGGCCTACGAAGCAGGGTAGCAGGGAGAAGGGTTGTAGTTAACGGGGTTTTTCTTTGCACAGTTGTGTTAAACTTGCTTCAGAAAATCATTGTCATTCGTAGAGACCTGGGTCTTAGGACAGTAGGTACCACATCGATACATAGGGGTGGGGGGGGGCGGCGGCTTTTGGTCACATGTCCCTCTTGGATGGCTTCACAACACACTAAGAAACTAAAGGTGTTATCGTGGAATGTTAATGGTCTGGGGGACAAAATTAAAAGGACTATGGTGTTACAATATCTCTGTCGACACTCCCCGGACGTAGTGCTCCTGCAGGAGACGCACCTGAAGAGAAATAATTACCTAGCGCTTAACCGGTTTGGGTATACGCTTGTAACACATGCTGGGTTCACAACTGGTTCTAGGGGGACAGCGATACTGCTCAAGAACTCGGTGCCACTAGAGGTATCTCGCACATGGTGTGATCATTTGGGACGATATGTTGCATTGTTAGGAATGTGGGAGGGGCATACCCTTAACATATGCTTAGTGTACATCCCTCCGAGACTGCATGGGGTGACCTTCCCAGACCTTAGCAAATTACTATTGGACATGCTCATCCTGGGAGGGACATGAACGAGACGATGTCACCGGAACTAGACCGAGACGCGAGCTCCCTTAGGGCTGGGGGGTGCGGCCATTGAAGGCTTTCGCGACTGCAATGGGGCTGGTGGACCTGTAGAGGTTACATAATCCTGATGCTAGACAATACACTCACATCTCCGCGACACGGTAGTGGGTCTCGTTTGGATTACATCTTTACACACACTACCTCCGTTGGATTCTTCCAGGCGGGCTGTCACAGGGCCCGGGGAATATCTGACCATTCCCCGGTGGAGGTGTTTCTGCGGGGCCCGGTTAGGGACTGGACTCTACCTCCGTGCTTAGATTCATATTTATTTAAAGATCAGGAGTTTAGGGAGCAATTTGAGGAACAGACTGAGCAATATTTTACAGAAAACCTAGGATCGGTGCAATCCGACTGTATACTGTGGGAGGCCTATAAAGCGGTGGCCAGGGACTTCGTGCAAGCGACTGCTGGGGCTAGACGCAAAGAAAAGAGGGCGCATGCGACAGTCTGGAGCAAGAGATTACAACTCTTGAATCTGCGTTAGGAACAGAACAGGGGGGCGATGCGTGACGTCTACACACACTTCGACTCAAACAAAAAGAGTTCCGAGACCTAGAGGAAAACACAGCTCGCACGCACGCTATAGCGACGCAAAGACGTATATAAGACCTAGGCGATAAAGCTAATAAACTCATTGCATGGTTGGAGAAAAGGGATAGAGGTCGTACCTGGGTCTCTGAGATACGGACCTCTGACGGTACGGTGAAGGGGGTAGGCGCAGTCATTGCAGAGGTGTTCGCCCAATATTATAAAGGGATCTATCAGACCCAGACAGATAGGGGGGGTGGAGGATTGCACGGAATTTCTAAGGGATATAGCTTTACCAATGCTCAGTGTGGAGGACCGGGAGGCGATGGATGCGGACTTCTCTACTGAAGAAATCGAGGGCGCCATACGAGACCTTCAGTCCGGGAAAGCGGCGGGCCCGAACAGTTTCCCGGCAGAACTGTACAAATGTGTGGCAGGGTACCTGGCACCCTACATGCTCCGTATGTTTCAAGAGGCGAGGGCGGAGGGTTAATTGCCACCTGACCTGAGGACGGCTACTATTGTCGTAATGCCTAAGAAAGGCAAACCGCAAGATTGTTGTAGTTCATATCGGCCTATTTCACTCCTAAATTTTGAGGCCAAGGTACTGGCTAAGGCGCTCGCAAATAGACTATCTCCTGTGATACAGTCTTTGATTCACCCGGACCAGTCCGGATTTATGCCTCATAGAAACACCAGACTGAATCTTCGCCGTTTATATGGGGTGATGTATATGGCGCAGCAGCGACCGGTAGAGCAGGCGGCACTCCTATCACTTGATGCCCATATGGCTTTTGATAGTATCAAGTGGCCATATTTGTTTGCTGTACTCGCCAAGTTTGGATTTGGGCCGGGCTTCCGCACCTGGATTGAACTGCTTTACGCAGCCCCGCTGGAGCGCGTCAGGGTTAATGGAGCGGTGTCCAGAGTTTTTCGGCTACATAGGGGTACGCGGCAGGGCTGCCCGCTCTCTCCGGTCCTTTTTGCGCTCGCACTTGAACCGCTGGCCTCATGGGTAAGAGGGGATCCGCTGGTGAGAGGCATTGATGTAGGAGGGGGTGGGAAGAATGTATCTCCCTCTATGCGGACGATATCCTGCTGTACGCCCAGCGACCTAGGCAGTCCTTTCATAGACTTATCCATATTATTCGGTCCTTTGGTCAATACTCTGGTTATCGCATAAACTGGGACAAATCCTTGGTATACACTCTCGCAGGGGAACCCCCGGTTCTGTCATCTGCATGTAAAGAGCTGGTACACAAGGACTCTTTTAAATACTTGGGCATTTGGATTACCACTACGGAGGAGGAGTTCATGCAGCTAAATGTACATTCGCAGCTAGATCGGCTGAAAGGGGATGTGGCCCATTGGCGGCGCTTACCCGTCTCCCTTATGGGAAGGGCGGTCCTGTTCAAAATGATGGCCCTCCCGCGTCTCCTCTACGCCATACAAAATATCCCGTTCCCGATTCTGGAAGCATTCTTCCACGCGGTTGAATCTGAGCAGCTAACTTTGCTATGGGGAGGGAGGGGCTGGCCTAGGATTGCCCTAAAGAAATTGCAGAAGGGGGTCTACAAAGGGGGGCTGGCGGTACCGGACATCCGGAAATATTATTGGGCAGCTCAGCTTGTGAATATTAACGGGTGGGTCTTCTCGCCGTCTGAGGAGCCCGCCTACTGGGTTGACCGCTTTGCTATGGGAGCGGGCAGCTACTTGGCTGCTCTCTACGGGGGGAGAAGGGGCACCCGGTCTCTTCCGATACACACTCAGACAGTCGTTATGGTGTGGCGGAAGACGACCAAAATGATCGGTTAGGAGGCCAGACTTACTGAGCAAATGCCACTTTGGGAGGGTGACTTTCTAAGAGAGGTAAGGCGTCTGCAGGGTTTCCGTAGGTGGAGTAGCATAGGCATTGATCTCCTGGGGGATGTTTGGATAAAAGGGAAAATGATAACATTTGAAAGTCTTCAGACAGAGTTTCAAATGGGTGTGACTGAACACTTCTGATATTTACAGTTGCAACACGCTCTTTACTGCCACCTGAAGGAAGGGGACTCTATACCGGAGTATACACCACTTGAAGACAGACTTCTCCTTGACCCAATGATTGATAAGGCAGTTTCCCTCACCTACAAAAAACTAATTAACAATACACCTGACTGTCTGGGACCCTTGCGGGCGGCATGGGAATCGGATGTGGGTCCCCTCGAGGAAGATGGCGAGAGGCCCTGCAGAGCCCCAGAGAGATAGCGGTACGAGCAAGATTTAGGTTGATCCAATTGCGTATCCTACACAGGTCTTACGCCTCAAGGACTGTACAGTACCACATGGGCCATTGTACCTCGGTACAGTGTATTAGGGGCTGTGGCGAGACTGGAACTTTCTTCCACATATTGTGGGCCTGCCCCAAGATTCAGGCCTTTTGGGCGGGTGTGGCCAGAGTGATGACATCGGTAGTGGGGGAGCAGGTCCCACTTGAAGTGAGATGGCATATCCTGGGGGTGACAGGAGAAATAGTATGGCCCAAATGGGCCACGACATGGCTCGCCCTGGCGGGGTCGGTGGCAAAACGTAACATCGCCCGTGCATGGGGCTCCAGTGTAGTCCCAACGGTGGACTCCTGGGAAAATGATTTAGATTGGTGCCAACGGGCTGAGCAGGCAGTATATCAGAGTAGGGGATGCCCACGCAAATGGGAGAAGATATGGGGGGCCTGGGTGGGTTACAGAACCGGGCAGTCCCCAGTTTCGTAATGGTCCGCAGATATGTTCAAGACTACTGTTGATTGATTGTGAACTATATTAGACGGGTGGAGCGGGAGGGCTAGTGGGAGGGTTGAATTGTGGTAATATTTTGCATCTCTATCTGCCAAACTCACTATGTATACTGTAATGTTTTCTGAAGCATTTGTTTTTCTGGTTAATAAAAAAATTTAAAACAAAAAAAAACTACTTGACAGGAAATACACCTTAGCATAATATCAGCTAATAGTAAAGAACCCACAAAAAATGACAAAGAAGAGGAACACTTAACAGAAGCAACTTTGAACCTGACAAAGAGCGGATCAAGAGCGCGGCAAATTATTTCGCAACCTTTGACCATCACAGTGGAAAAAGCAACCTTCACAGCATTCCCATTTGGTCTGTGGAGTCCAAAGAAGAGCTCTTTTAACTTAGAATTCTAGGAGGTATTTATTTATTTAACAATGTTATGCTTGTAGTCAAATACACCAAAGGGCATATTAGGGTGCTTTACAGAGGACATAGGAAAAATGAGATCAGGGCAAACACGGATAACGTTGTGCAGGCCCCTACTAGCCATTGACAAAGACATTTCAGAGATTTTTTAAAGGAAATGAAAGACTTAAAAAACGCTAAATGGTGAACCAAAGTCACACTTTCTACTAGATGCTATCTATTGGCAGATTACCTAGTAGTGTGTGACAGCATCAGCCAAAGATCAAGGGACATGTAAGAAGAATCGTCAAGGCACAGGCCACAAACCTTTTGCATAGAACACAAACACCACACAGGAAACCAATACTCTTGCTTTTTACCTCATTAGTTTTGTTCTTCCAGAAGTGATCATAAAATTGATATCTCACATTTTAATGGACAAGTTACTTACCTTTGTTAAATCCGTTTCTGGCGGATACTCTATCTAACCACACATTGCTCACCTTTAGAATTTCCAGAGGCCAAACTGGATCTGGAAGATTCAAACAACACTGCTCCCGCACACCGGTAGGCAGTGATGTGGCGCTGCGTGGACTTCATTCCTATCCAGAAGTGACTTTGGAGCAGCATGTAAGAACCAACCCTGAGCGCTGACATCACTTTCTTTCATGACTCGGTCCGTCCCCGCAGAAGAGAAGCCCAACAATAATCAGAGGTACCAGTGTGCAGATCTCTAGTTTGGGATCTTTTTATATGGAAATAAAGCGCATTCCATAGAAAGAGAGAACATTTCACTCAATGGGGAGGAGGAAGGGCAGTGAGGAATCTGCGGTTAGACAGAGTATCCACTGGAAAGAGTGTTACTAAAAGGTAAGCAACTTGCTTCTTCTCCTGATGGATATTTTTGAATGCAGATTCCTCACCAGGTTAGACACCAAAGCACTACCTCCCAAAGTGATGGATCAGCGAAATGGCTCAGATCAAAAGGTCCAGCAGGAACAAATGGGCAATATGCCCTTCCCATCGGACTTGGACTGACAGACATCAAGAACAGATACTCTGCATGCCAACACAGTGGTATCATTCTTGGCCCTGGAGGAAGGGGTCCTCAACTCTTCTAGGGGCTGCTTCTTGGCCAGTGGATAGCAGTTCTTAATGCAGAGGACTAAGGACCTTGGCAAAGTCCTTTCTCTGCACTACTGTGCACTTCTTTGCCCCAGAGAACAGCACAAAGAGCTAAGTGTTCACCCAATGGTCTTTGGTGTGATCGATGTAAAAGTCTCCTCTTTCGAGAGGTGAGGCACAACAAAGGAAACTTAGAAGAGTGATGGATTGCCCCATTTAGAAAGCAGTCATGTCCTTTGGCAAAAAGGCCACCATGGTCCTCATCACAATGTTGTCCAGATAAAAGGTGGATACAATGAGAGAGCTTGGAGTTCACTCACACAATGAGCCAAAGTTACTACAGCCAACAACACAGTATTCAGATTCAGTTGATGCCTAGGACAGCTGTGCATCATTTCGAAGGGAGTGCACATGAGGGAAGTAAGGATAAACCGGATCCCACTATGGAATCACAAAGGTTTTGTGAGGAAACACAAGTCAAACCTTTTAGAAACCTCATAACAGAGCATTTGAACACATATAGCTGGTCCTGAAAACACAAAAGGGATGAAAGAGCTGACAACCTTCAACTGTGTCAGCAGTGAATCCTTGTTGGGCAGAGATTTAAAAAAAAAGAAAAAACATCCAACAATTTGGCATGTATGGGTCTGTATTGCAGGTGCCACACCAAACCACAAACTTGTACTAACGCCTGCCGTAGACAGAGACCTGGCAGAGGGACACCTGGCAGCAAGTACGACATCTACAATTTCGGGAGGGAGATCAAACGCAGTCAACTGCTGCTGCTCAATCTCCATACAAAGAGGAGCAAATTGCGCAGGTTTGGGTGCAGGACCCTGCCCAGCTAATGCGATAGTAAATTCTCCCAAAGCGGTAGCCTGATTGGAGGACAGGTGCTCATGCCCAGATGCTCCAGGTTTCACACTCTCCTTGCCCAATCTGGAGCCACTAGGATGACTTAGGCTCAGGCGTTCCTGATCTTATTCAAAACTTGAGGCAAGAAAGGCAGCAATGGAAGGCATACAAGAGTCCTTTGCACCTCTGTATATGAAATGTATCTCAGAGAGAGAGAGAGCCTTCTTAGGAACTCCAGCACGCAAACATTTTAACATTGCATTGGTCTCTGTGGTGGCAAAAAGATGCAGCCAGGGTTGTCCCCATTGCTGACAGATGCCCTCGGTCACCTGGGGTGTAAACAACATTCATGATCCACCAGGCGCTGCTTATACACTGGCATTCAAAGAGCACTCTAGATGGTTCATGACCAGGGAAATGCCTGGATGCTCCAGAAATGAAGTGCCTCTTGGCACAGGGCCCAGGACTCTACCCGACCCTGCTTGTTCCAGTACCACATGGAGGTGGTGGTCTTCATGAGAACCTGAATCAGCTTCCCTTTGATGGACAATACGAAGGCTTTAAGCACCAGGTGAATGGTCCACAACTGCAACAGGCTGATGTGCAAATGGTTCTCCACCAGAGACCAGAGACCTCTGATCTCCACCTCTCCCAGATGACCTCCTCATCCTGGTAATGACACATCTGTCACCAATGTGAGCTCTGGGCGGGGGGAGGGCCTGCTCCTGGTCACCTTGCGGTTGCACTGGCACCACTACAGGTCTTTTGCAGTCGCCTCCAAAATCTGGATGGAATCAATCAGGTTCCCATGATGGGTGCTGGGCCCACTGAGACTTCAGGTTGCACTTAAGATCCCACATATGTCACCTAGCATGGTTGATGGGCAGGATGCAGATGACCAAAAGGCACAGGAGCCCCAGAGCCACTCTCACCGAAACCCAGGGACGAAGCTGAAACATTGGGATCATAGCCCAAATGTCCTGAACTCGTCATGATAGAGGGTATGGCCGAAACGACACTGTATCTAGAAGAGCACCACTGAAAGAGAGCCTCTGCAAAGGAGTCAGGTGTGACTTCAGCACGTTGATAGTAAACCCCAAAGATGTCAGGAGGTTCGCTGTCGGCGGAAGGTGGTCTACGACTGACTGTAGCAAGCCTCTGTTCAAAAGTCAGTCATTGACGTAGGGTAAGCTGGAATCCCCAACCTTCGAAGTCCTGCTGCTATCAACGCCATCACTTCTGTGAACCCCAAGGGGCATTGGTGGGGCCGCAGGAGAGTGTGGCAAATTAAAAATGCTCTTGCCCACATTGAATCGTAAGCAGTGTCTGTGGGACTGCAGGAAAAGCACATCAAAGTAGGTGTCCTGCAAGTCCAAAGCCACCATCCAGTTGCCTGAATCCAATGCAGACCGAGACAGGGTCAATATGAGCATCTTGAATTGATCTCTCTGGTAGAAGGCATTCAGATGGCAGAAATCGAAAATAGGATGAAGAACTCCATCCTTCATCTGCACAATGAAATAGTGAGAGTAACAGCTAGGTCCCGTATTTGGCGCCCGTACCATATCCAAAGCTTCTTTGGTCAAAAGAGTCTTAACTTCTTGGACAAAGGTAGGTGCACCTTAGAAAGACGTTTTGGTGTGGAGAGAAGAGGTGTAGAGTAGAAAAACAGGGCCTATCCTTGTTGAACAATCTGAAGGACCTTCCTGGTGGATGTTATATTTTGCCAACCTTGCAAGAAGTGTCTGAGCCTGCAGCCCACAGAGTGGTAGCATCACTAAGGGCAAAAGAAAGTGGCTTGGAGGCGGAGACCACAAGTACAAGAAAGTGGCAAGTTCACACCTCCTGGTGGCCTGGACGATGTCTGCTTGATCCCTGCGGCTTACCCCAAACCGGCTGGGGTGTCTGGTGCAGAGGTGGTTGGCTGTGGCATTGCTTGGTCGCCAACATTTTTAAAGTCACTTTTGAGTATGGCAAAATGAAGAGATGCATTCCTTACAAGAGTCCCTGTTGGCTTCAGGACTGCTTCAGGAGTGATTTGCACATGACTGCGCAATCCCAAGTAACAGTAGGATTAATTGAGTTTGCTTGAGGTCTAAGACTTCCTTGCTATGAAATCAAGTGATAGCGTCCAGTCCAGAGCGAATGTTATATTATATAACCACATCTTGACTATCCTGGATGGTTTGATCCAGTTTGGCCCGAAATTCCAAGATCTTGCCACCAATGTCTCATAAAGCATGGGAATATTTCCCCAGCAAACAGCTGGGAATGACTGACCAGAGGGCTAGGCCGGCCGAGAAAAACATTGTTAATTTCTAATAGGTGATAGGATTAGGGTAATGGCGCTCAAATGGCAGTACACATAAGTTGGTGTTGCCAAGATCCGTATACGCGGTGCTCAAAGGTAGGGAGAATCACCCCACTCCCTAAATTTTGATCTTGTGATCACTGTTCTATGAATCCTCTATCCCAAGCACTTGCAATATTTCACATAATATTTCACATTGTTATGACAAAGTTCAATGTCACAAAATTCCTTCGATTTCCAGTTTTCTTACGTTCAAATGCCTTTAATTCTTAGCCTCAGAGCCAACATGTGTTTCGTAGCTGCATGGGATATACCCGCGGCTTCGTCAGGGCTAGAATACAGATAAAGGCCCTATATGTAATTAGCTACATCTCATAATGTTGCTGATAACCCCTTAACATGGTGACATCTGTGGCAGATTACTGTACACTTAAATTATACACAGTGACTGTTCAGTGGAGATCCACGCACATTCGGGTTAGCTAATATCAAATACATTTACATGAGCTAAACCATGCTATATTGATAAATATCGTCCTTCAATATAAGAATGATGGTTAGTCCTGAATGATTAATACACCTTGGTAATCGTGTCATGTTATGCACTATATTATTTTAATTTATTTCTGGTAATATTAACTCAAGATTGGGCTCAGTAGTAAGAGTTTGTCTTATCCGTAGAACCCCAATAAGTAAAACCAGTGTCCTGAAAGAGATCACAGGTCTAAAAATATAGTATGTACCTGTCAATGTCTTCAAATTTACTTCAATCTAGAAAGAGATTTTTTATTAAAGTTGACTGGTCATATAAACAGACATATGTCGTAGTACGAGGCTCTCGAATATTAAAACTGGACATGTACCTTGTGTCCGGTTGTAATTCCGTCCCGGTCCATCCAAAGTGTTTTGTGACATTGAACTTTGCCATAACAATGTGAAATAATATGTGAAATATTGCGAGTGCTTGGGATAGAAGAATCCGAGAAAAACATTGGTTTCCTGAATGCCTCAATTCTTTTTAAATTTGTTTGGGGGAGTCCTGTGGAATGAATATGGTTCATTGTGCTGGTGGAAACCTGAACCACCAGATTTTCTGGCACAGGATGCTGTGTCACAAAGTATGAGTCACATAGCGCTGGCCTGTGGTGGCTGGCAACCGGCCTGTTCACTAGTGGAGAGGAGCAAGGCTTAGTCCAGGTGCCCAATAGGGTGCCTGTCAGGGCTTCACTGAGTGGTAATACAGGCTCAGAGGAGGTCTGTTCAGGTTGCAAAACCTACATCGACATTTGTTTTGACTTCTATGGCAAGCAGCTGTACGTCTAAGACCTCCACTGCCTGTCTCCTCACCACACCAAAGGAGGCACTCTCTTCTGTTGATTGCTCAGTTGGAAAACACAACCCAGTGTCTAGAGAAGTGTCCAACCCACCAGCCTCCTGCAAGTCCATGTACAGATGGTCAACAAATAACCCCCAATATCTCAACTGCCATCTCAAAGGCCGGAGGACTCGGAGCACAGTCGGAACTAAAAAGATGTTGAAGCGCTGGGGTGCAGCCTATTCTGTATGAGTTGGACTGAACTGGGGAAGGGTGTGTCAGAATGGCTTTGGGATGTAACCACAGCCAGGGTCGATATAAATTTGGTCCAGAGTCAGCAAGGGCTGTAGGAATGAGGTCTTCCTGTGTTAACGTTGAGGCTGGTGACGATTTCCAAAGGACCAGCGTGGATTTCGGTGCCAGAAATATAGTTGGTTCAAATGTTAGAGCGGAACCAGAGACTGGGTTAGGAGGCACAGAAGGCAGAACCACCAGCGGTAACCTAAGGCATGCCAGAGTGAGCCTGAAAAGAGCCAAAGATTTCCAACATGGCATCTCAAAAGACCCTCAATCTGTTGTAATATCGCAAATGGCACTGGAAACGTGGGATACATTGGAATCAGTTACATTATTGGCTCCTCAGCAGGGGGACAGGGTGCGAGACCAAGAGGCACCCAAATGTCCTCATGACTTCTCAGGCTGAGAGTGGCCAGACCGGGACGAATCTAGCTTGGCCTTCAATGGCTTCCGCTTTGAATGCGCCTTACTGGAAGACTTGGACTGTGACAAAGACCTGTCACAGGGACAGACCGAAGGGCTTGAACGGTCTGTTCCCTCAACTTCAAATCGAAACGGGAATTCCAATACCTCTTTCAGTGTTCAGAGACGAACAGCTTCATTTTGCGCTCCTAGATCATGTTCAGATTCATTAATGCATACTCTTAGCAGGAAACAAACGTCAGAGGCATACCTTGTGGGGATCTGTCACAGACATTTGTTTGCATCAGTTGTTACAAGGCATAAACCCTGTACTTTTAGGAGGGGGACATAGTTCCCTAAGTATACTGGGGGGGGGGGGATAAAAAAACATGTCAACTGTTGGGAAAAAAGTTGATCACGAGCTCAGGATCTGCGAAGGATGGTGCAGAAAGAAAGGAACTGACATCGCTGTGTAGGGGTGGCACTTGTATGCTGTTCCATAGTCAGCACTTCTAGGTCAGAATGAAGCCAATGCAGAGCCAAAAATACCTATTGGCACGCAGGAGCAATGTTGTTTACATTTTTCAGATTCAGTCTGGCACCTGAGGATATCCTGAAGGTGAGAAATTTTCGTTTAGAAGTATCGATCAGAAATTGCATTTATTAACAACTAAGGTTTGGCAATATTTTCACATCTAGTTATGCCCGAAAAGCAGTACTGTGCTCATTTGTGATGTTCGGCAAGATTTATAATCACTAAGTTGAAGAACCATAAGGATTTCTCATTCCACACTGGTGAAAAGGTGGTGGGTATTAAGGGGGTAGCCAGATAATAAAATACCTCCCATTTGAATAGGTCTTAATCGCACTGAGTGTGCTAAGTGGGCAACACGACCTCTCGATACAAGAATTCCTTTCGCCCTCTCATCCTCCTTCTACTATCCATCTATAGATCAATTAATTTACATTTCATCTAGCCATCCATACATCTAGCCATCACTTCACCTTCCTATCCACTCATTTTCAAAATCTATCTATCCACCTATAAATCTATCCTTTCATCCACTTGTATATAAATATATTCATGCATCTTCACACCCACCCATTCACCTTTCACTATCTGTCTATTCACCCTTTCATTTTTCAAACCGTTCACTCTTCTATCCAGCATCTCACCCCTCCATCTATCATTGGTTCACCCTTCCATTGAGTCATTTACCCCTCCATTCTACCTATTTTTTCCATCTATTTATTAAAATGTTCTTCCTGTCGCCCTTCCCCATAATATATTGTTAAAGGGGCTAAAATCCCCACCAATAAACTCTGTTTTTCTACATTATTCTTGGATGAAGCACTGAGACCACAAACATTTTTAAAGTCACTTTTGCCTATGGCAAAGTAAAGAGATGCATTCCTTACAAGAGTCTCTGTTGGCTTCAGGACTGCTTCAGGAGTGATTTGCAAATTGACTGCGCCAATCCCAAGTAACAGTAGGATTCATTGAGTTTGCTTGAGGTCTAAGACTCCCTTGCTATGAAATCAAGTATGTTGAAGCCTGGAGGAAGTACAGCACAGCAACTGTGGTTGCGACTCTCTAGGCCATGCAGGAACGAAGGCATCCCCATCTCTGCCCAAAGTGTCTCAAGGTGAGACCAGCAGAAGAAGTCCTGGAAACCCAGAGGTAATGACTAAGCATGGAACCCAGTACACAGAAGGAGTTGAGATTTGGACTGGGCCTGTAGTTTCTAAGGCAAGTGTTGTACAAATACATTAGGTAGCAGAGTCTAAGCGTGCTCTTAATGCCCAGATCCCTAGTGCCAAGAAATATGCTAACCAAAACCAAAAAAGCTGGAACTTCAGGAAAAGAAATTTGTAGAAACATAAAGGTGTGATTTTCATCTGTGTAAGATTCGATTGGGAAAAACCTTTCTCTTGATAGAAAGAAGAAACAATCTCCTTGCGAAGTGTCTACGACTCAGTCCACCCACCTCTGCAAATACTTCATAGGAAGCCCCATCTGAGGCTATGGGATTAACTTGTAAGTTGCGCCCAGTGGGGAGTTCTTTGTTGAAAAACCCACCATGTAAGAGCAGACTAGGAAAAGCGGACCTTGTGGATCCAGTGGCCATGTATTTTGCTTCAGCTCTTAGAGGTTCCTTCTCATCCTTTGAAATATTTCTTCATCTCATCTTTCTTCACCGAGGCCTCCCATCAAGACTATCCTTGGCCCTGTCACTCACTTCAGATATCATGAGTGACCAAGGCACAGGTGGATTAAATGATCTTCGTGAAAACTTTGGTGTAAGGAAGTAACGTTCAATTCCCGGGCAGTGACAGTGCAACAATTTGTACAGCCCCAAGGCTGTGATCACATGGTGACTGCTGCATATGCAATTCAAAACATTTCCAAAGAGGTTGGCACACGAGTACATGACTTAAAAATAGTTGCTTAGCAAGTAGCTGGACTGCTCCAAATAACACGGACATATTAGTATGATGAAGACAAACGAATCACCACAAAGTCCAGCATATTGTAAATGGCCACCAACCTTTGTTTTGCTTCTTTTTTGCAACTAAATATCCATGTTTCCTCTTGAAATTCTAACTGTGTTGATTTAAACCTACAATTTTGTATGAGATTTTTTTCTTTAGAACCATCAGCAAAGCCTCCAAGCTGATATTGCCTTATTGTGGAACACAGCTTTGTTTTCATCACTAGGTTTGAAAATTACCGTGCAACAATTGCACTAGTGGGCAAATACAAATATCCGGGAAACAGCAATTGCAACAACGGCCGAACCACGCGTTGCCTTTGCAACGCGGTCGGAACAACAAATGCGTCTTAACCACGCATTTTTTTACCGCGCATGTCGTTACAATGACATGCCTTAGGTAAAGCAGTGTTGGACTTTAAAGTCCAATGTTTTCCCTACTGTTGCGCGGACTGGAGTTGGAATAGTAACTTATACGGTTCCAAAAGCACCAATAATTTGCAATACATAGTATTAAAAAATGATAAAACTTTCACTTACAGCCTGGGATGACCTGCAATAATCCACAAAGTCAATCAATCAGGGGAATTGTAAGCGCACTACTCACCTGTGAGGGTCTCAAGGCGCAGGGGCGGGGGGTAATCAGCTCTGTTCAGTCGAAGAGCCAGGTCTTGAGTGTCTTCCTGAAGATGTTCAGGGAGGGGGTGCGTCTGATGTCGATCGGGAGCTCGTTCCAGGTCTTAGACGCGATGTAGGAGAAAGATCTTCCCCCTGTTCTGGCTCTGCGGATCCGCGGGATTTCGGCGAGAGCGAGGTCGGCGGATCGGAGGTTTTGTTTGGGTGCGTGGAAGGAGATTCTCTCGTTGAGGTATTTGGGTCCGGTGTTGTGAAGGCCTTTGTAGGCGTGGGTGAGTATCTTGAAGGTGATTCTCTTTTCGATGGGGAGCCAGTGGAGGTTCCACAGGTGTTGGGTGATGCACTCGTGTCGAGGGATGCCGAGGAGGAGTCTGGCTGCGGTGTTCTGTATGGTCTGGAGTTTGCGGAGCAGGGACTTGTTGATCCCGGCGTAGAGGGCGTTTCCGTAGTCCAGTCTGCTGGTTATGAGTGCGTGGGTGACGGTCTTCCTTGATTCGGGGGGGGGGATCCATTTGAAGGTCTTTCGGAGGATGCGGAGGGTGTTGTTGAAGCAGCTGGAGGCGACAGCGTTGACCTGTCAGGTCATGGAGAAGGAGGAGTCTAGTACGATGCCGAGGTTACGGGCGTGGTCCGTGGGGGTGAGAGGGCTGCCGAGAGCAGTGGGCCACCAGGTGTTGTCCCATGCAGAGGGGGAGGGTCCGAGCACGAGGACCTCTGTCTTCTCCGAGTTGAGCTTCAGGCAGCTGCTGCTCATCCAGGCTGCAACGTCCTTCATTCCTTCCTGGAAGTTGAGCCTGGTGGTGATGGGGTCCTTGGTGAGGGAGAGGATGAGCTGGGTGTCGTCGGCGTAGGATACTATGCTGAGTCCATGCTGTCTGGCGATGGCGGCGAGGGGGGCCATGTAGATGTTGAAGAGGGTGGTGCTGAGCGATGATCCTTGGGGTACTCCGCAGTTGATTACCGTCAGTTCGGAGAGGAAGGGTGGCAGTCTGATTCTTTGGGTTCTGCCGGTGAGGAAGGAGCGGATCCAGTCGAGGGCAGTTCCCTGTATTCCGGCTTCGCGGATCTGGCGGTGAGTGTGCGGTGGGAGACGATGTCGAACGCTGCAGAGAAGTCGAGTAGGATCAGGGCCGTGGTGTGTCCTTGGTCGAGGACCGTGCGGATGTTGTCTGTGGCGGCGAGTAGAGTGGTCTCTGTGCTGTGGTTGCTGCGGAATCCGGATTGGGAGGGGTCGAGGGTGGAGTTTTCTTCGATGAATCTCGTCAGCTGGGCATTGACGGTCTTCTCAGTGACTTTGGCCACGAACGGGAGGAGGGAGATGGGTCGGTAGTTCTTGAGGTCCGTGGGATCTGCAGAGGGCTTCTTGAGCAGGGGTCTGACTTCTGCGCGTTTCCAGTCGTCGGGATAGATGCCGGTCTTGAAGGTGGCGTTGATTGTATGTCGTAGTTCTGGGGCGATGGCGGCTCTGTGGAAGATGTGCGGTGGGCAGGGGTCCGTGGGGGTCCTGAGTGGATGCCTTTCATGGTTGAGGTGGTGTCTTCGGTGGTAACTGGGGCCCAGGAGGAAATGGTGGGCTAGCTAGCGTTGCTGAAGGAGGATGTAGTTTCGGGGTCAGGCGTCTTGTTGTTGAAGTTGTCGTAGAGGCCCTTGATTTTCAGATGGAAGTAGGATCCGAGCTTGTTGCAGAGGTCCTGGGAAGGGGTGATGTCCATGGTTTCGCTGGGGGGTTTGGTGAATTCCTGGATGATGCTGAAGAGTTCCTTCGAGTTGCTGGAGTTGGCGAGGATCTTGTTTTGGATGAAGGTCCTTTTGGTGGATCTGATGCGTTGGTGGTGTTCTGTCATGGCGTTCTTTTAGGTGGTGCGATCTTCAGACGTTTTGCTGTTTCTCCAGTTCTTCTCGAGGCGTCTGCAGGTGCGTCTTGATTCTTGGAGATCGGCGGTCAACCATGTGGCCTTCCTCGGGTGCTGTCTGTCAGGGTTACGTAGGGGTGCAAGCTCGTCTGCGCAGCTGGAGATCCATTTGTGGAGTTGCTTGGCTGCGAGGTTGGCATCGGTCGAGGTGGTGGGGTGGTCTCGGTTGAGGGTGGAGTTGAGCTGCTCCTTGGTGACTTTGCTCCAGTTCCTTCGTGGAGGGCGCGGTGCAGGTTTGGGCGGTATGGGTTTGTCGACGCGGAAGTGTACGCAGTGGTGGTCCGTCCATGGGGGTTGCGTGGTGTGGCTGAAGTGGATGTTGTTACCTCCTGCGAAGATGGGGTCCAGGGTGTGTCCTGCCTTGTGGGTAGGTGTGGTGACGGGCTGTTTCAGTCCTATGTTGGTGAGGTTGTCCAGGAGGGTGACAGAGTTGGGGTCGCTGGGGTTGTCGAGGTGGAAGTTCAGGTCTCCGATGAGTATGTAGTCCATGGAGGTGATGGCGTGGGGGGCGATGAGGTCGGCGATGGTAGTGGTGAACAGAGCAAGAGGTCCGGGGGATCTGTAGGCGAGGGTGCCGCAAAGTGTGGTTCTGGGGCTGATCTGGATCTGGAAGTGCAGGTGTTCGGTGGTGGGGAAGGAGTCGCTGGTGGTGGAGGTGGAGAGTCGGAGGGAGCTCTTGTGTGCGATGGTGTGTCCTCCCCCTGGGCGGTTGGGGAGGTCCTTCCTCTGGATCTTGTATCCGTCAGGGATGGCGGTGGCGATGTGGGGGGCGGAGGAGGCGTTTGTCCAGGTTTCTGTGAAGATGGCGAGGTCTGGTGAGAAGGTGTCGAGAAGGTCCCAGATCTCTACGGCGTGTCTGTGCAGGGAGCGTACGTTGAGGAGGATGCATTTCAGGGCTTCGGTGTTATGTTATGAGTTTTGTAGAGCGCGCAGCTGCCCCAGCAATGGGGCGTTCCAGCGCTGACTGTTGCAGATATTGAGAGGGTGCTGAAAGACGGAAACTAGGCCTGTACCGTAGGGAAAAGATGGGTTTTAATGGCTTTACGAAATGCAGTATGGTTGTTGATGCTACGGATGTGAACCGGGAGAGAGTTCCACCGAACGGTGGTGTTGGCGTTCGGTGTGGGGGGGAGTGGCCATGCGGGTGCGTGCGGTGGTGAAGGTATGGCGGCAGTGACGGCAGGAGAACTGTCCGTGGGTGATGCTTGGCGTGGACCGCTGGCAGTCATTGCTCCTTCTGGGGTCGAGTGCGAGGAGGGTGGCTGAGTCGCAGCGATGGATGGTGGGAGATACAGGGTTCCTGGCGCTGGTCGCGGGTGGGCGCAGACGGGCTGGCATTAAATAGGGCAGGGGGGAGGGAAGCACAGCTGGGAGGCATGCACGAGAACGGCAGGGGGGAGGGGCCGCGGGGGGGCAGCGAGCGGAAAAGGGCAGCGAGAAGGGGCATTGAGGAGAAAACTAGGGCACAGGCACAAAAAACAACAAGCATTGGCATAGCCAATAGGTCTCGCTTTTGGGACCTTGTAAGTATTTAGTTATGCAGCACAATATCCTTGGTGCAACAACATCAACTGTTGCATGGCTAAACACTTATAAGGTCCCAAAGGCAAGACCTATTGGCTATGCAAAGCAATCTGAAGGTTAGAAGCAGATGGCTGGTAAAGTTTATCTTACCCGGATTGTAACTTGAAACACTGATTTTACTCTCACATGTATGTGGCTATTGCATTAACCTTTCAGACTCGTAGTCATATTTGAGCCTAATCTGCACATTTTTAAGCTCATTTCAGCAGCATAGTCAACCTACGACGCAGTCTTAGGCTGCCAACATACAGCAATGTCTCAAGCGGAGGAAGCAAGCAGTTGTAACTTAAATCACACAGGCCCGCACATGCAGGAAGTTAACAGGAGCGCTAACCATTACAGGGGTGAGATAGGCAGTTTGAAAGGCCTGTACCTACAGCTTTAAATGGCATTTAAAAACAATGCAGCATCAGGCGCATCCCTAAAAGAACGTCCGCCCCTTGTCTTGAGAGCGGGGGTGCTGTTGTCTGTCCCCAACTGGGAGAGACCTGAATGATCACGTTGCATACCAACTGCAGGGGGAAGGAGCACTGCAATCGGAAATCTACAACATCTCTGAAGGACAGCGGTACTAGATAAAGCAGCGTGTGGGGTACTGCGCCCGTGAGGGAGAGGAGGCCCTACTCACAGAAAAATTCGGCCACGATCTGCGCGCTGCCCTTCAAAGTGATGCCCTCCTGGACGAAATGCTGGCGCGACATTTTTCCGATGTACTGCTGTACACAGAGCGGGCGAAATCCCGCCCCCTAAAACAGCTAAGCCACGTGACCTTAGAGACAAAAATGGGACTGGGTACGACTGTGTATCAAGCTCTGCCAACATCGGAATATAAGAAAGATAAATATGCATTGTCCGGTTTAGTTGCGCAGAGATAAGATGGGCGGAATTCTGCAGTTATTACGTGTTTATGAAACTAAAGGTTTTACTCAAAATATCTTTTTGCGTTCCGTAAACTGACTCATTTTAAAGAGGGTAACATTTCTTAAAACGAGTGAGCGCGGCAGCCTGCAGAGCTGACCAGACGCTCGTGCGTCATGGCCTTTTGCCTGCGATTACCCGGACGGCCGGCATGTGTTTCCAATTATCGCGCACGCGTCTGGGCACGATAATTGGAAACAGATGTCTGCCGCGAGCGTAACCGTAGGGAAAAGGCCATGACGCACGAGCGTCTGGTCAGCTTTTCAAACCCCCTAACATAAAGTCTTGCCAGAGCAGCGCTTGCGCACTACTCGAGGCTCGACCTAATGAAGGGCAGAAAAGAACAGAATCACAGACAAAAACAGGCACAGAATTTACAGTTACACTGAAAGAAACAGTACAGACAGGAAAAGACACCACAAACAAAACAAGCATTGAAAATGCAATAGGTCTCGCCTTTGATTAAGTTAAAGCCATTTGCTTTGCTAATGGTATTGTATAGCAAAGCAAATGGCTTTAACTTAATGAAAGGCGAGACCTATTGCATTTTTAATGCTTGTTTATCTTATGCAATTAATACCCACTGACAAAGCCAATAGTCCTGGATTGTTGTAGGTGTAATGTTACTTGTATTATATATCTAGATGCAATGATAGAAGCAGCAAAATACCAGTGAGGCAGCACACTATGCTAAGCACAGATTTTTAGCTTAGGTGTTTTTAAGCCACACCCTTAATAATATCGACCACGCCCCTTTGAGAGACCCCCCCCCACCCAGTTTTTTATCCCACTTACAGCCCTGTGAACAGGGAAATGTCACATAGGCAAACTGAGAACTTGACAACTATGTTCTTTTATAAATCATGTTTTCCTGTGCTTTAGGTCAGTTATATTAACCGTAATGCCTTTGGACTATTACTCCCAGAATGCACTGGATTGTAACACAGCGTCCTTGGTGACCAATCGCTCTGGGTCTCCCCTTAGAAATGAATACCCTCCATCCATTGGTCCAAACTAACCGTAGTTTGTAGTTTAGTGCGGAAATATTTGTTGACCTAAAATAAACTTTAAAACTAACCCTGTAATATAGTTCAACCCTGTGAGCAGCCCATTCATCTCAATTTTATGTGGGAAATATGCACGCTCCCTACGTTACCAGCACTTTTCAAAAGTGAAATCCTAATTGCTAACTGTCACCCGAAAATGGGCTTGGCAAATGAGCCCTGCGTGGCCGGTCAGGGCAGCCCGTGGTATTTTGGAAGGGGTAACCAGCAGGGGGTGGGGAAGTTGAGGCGGGCGAGGGAAGGAAGGCGTGTTGAGAGGGGGAGGGAAGGAAGGACAAAGGTTAAAAGGGCACGTGTGATTAGAAGAGGAAGATCAGGGTGAGCAGGAAGAAGCGGAGATGAGCATTTGAGGCAGGGGCACAACGAACACCCCCATGGTAGAAGGACGCGGATGAGAGCCATAAAGGGAGAAAATGTTTCCAGTACGCCAGTAAAGAACCTGCTTCCTTTAACTTAAACAAACACGGTTTGTCGTTCTTAAAGATCTGTACAATTAAACTAAAACTTTAATCATGAGCTAGATCACAAAGACAAACCTCTGGCGGAGAAGTGCTGACCGTGCACAGCCATAGATGCAGTACATGATCATGCAAGATGCCAAAGATAAGAGAAAAAAACAAGGGTTCCCCCGCCATGGTGAGGGCGCCTGTGGCGAATCCAGAGCGCAAGGCCTTCAGCCTTGCCTATGAGTGCTTAGTGTGCTCTGCAGCCAGCAGCCGAGTATTGTTCTAGCAGCCTGAGCTCTCCTCCGAGAACAGCAAGGCACATAAAAGAGAACAAGCACAGCCAAAGCGGACCGGCTTGTTTGGTAAAATAATTAATTAAATACACACGCGTGTCCGAAGTGGACCGCGCTTGTGTGATTACATAATGAATTAAATACACAAGCGCGGCCGAATCGGACCGCGCTGCTGCGAATAAATAATTAATTAAATACACAAACGCGGCCGAAATGGACCGCGCTTGTGCGATTAAATAATATAAAACAACAAGGGGTGGGGGCTGAAGCAGGAGAGGCTGTCCGAGCGGCCATTACGAGCGTGTGGACGGCGCTGCAAATTAAAAGAAAAAAGTGCTTACTGTCCTTTAAAGGAGAGCGTGTAAATTCGCCTGTAAAAGATCCAGTCCCGGTGGGCGGGGCCAAAAGTGGACAGGGTGGTAACCAGGAGGGACTAAAAAGCCTCCTGGACAATCAGTACACCCCGTTTAGCATAATTGGCGACGTCAAATGACGCACACCAATGAAAATTACGGCCGGAGACGAAAGTCAACTTCGCAAACCGTATTGATTCCAAGAAGCCTCGCATGGCGAGAGCAGCGCATGCGCGCTGCTAACGCCAGGCGAGACCTAAAAAGGGCTCAACAAAGGCAGACAGACAGAAGTGGAGCAGCAGAAGAACAAGGCTCTCCCACTGGACCACCAGGGATGAGGCGCAGGCAGAAGCCTGCGGGTGGAGGAGGGCCTCGTACACGTACCAGGAGAGAGGTGTCTAGGGCAGCGGCAGGCGAGGCTACGTCGGAGCTGCTTGGGGGGGGGAGAGCGGGACCCTGGCCAGGAGGTCACACTTGTTTAATGTGATAGCGAGTAGGAAATGCTGGCACTGCCATTTAGTAGCAGTGGCAGGAGCTGTGGGTGGTGCAGCAGAAGCGGAATACCCTGGGCCCTAACACTTACATTTTTACATATTAAGCATTGGGGCAGTATCACTGCTACTACTCAGCTGCATCTATTCTATGAAGAAGGGAATTTCCACAGTCCCATCTGTACCTGTTCTGAAGTGAGGTAAGCTGACACTGACTGTTGATGTATGAATGGTACCTGTTTTGCAAGAAAGGGAATTTTGCACTGCTGTTACCTGTGTTGTACCAGGTGTGTGTCTGTCTGTCTAAGACAAAACCCTGCAATGCTCCCTGAGCTGCTACTTACAACCTGTCCTGTACCCATTATTTGTGTTAAGGAAACATTCACTGTTGCTGCCATGCAGTACTTGTTTGTGTGTTACTAATGCTTGGTGTTGGTCTTTCACAACACAAAAGCCAAAACACTTGCCATCGTCCATACTTGTTTTAGAGCAAGATGCAAACGAAAGAGTGCAAAATGAGAACAGAATTTGCTTTTGAGTGCACGTGGAACAGCAGTGTTTGAAATGAACTAGATCACTCGGACAGCATAGATTCCAATTTGCTCCATGTGGGGATGTATAACGCCTTCAGCCAAATCTAACTTTCAGCCAAATCTAACTTTCAACCAACATTTCTTCGCTTGTTGGAGCTTTTTACCCCGTACTGACAGTCTAAAAGCAAAACCACAAGTCTCAGAACACAACATTACATGTCCGTGAGCCACTGGACACCCTTTTAGAAAAGCAAATAAACCGCAGATTATGATTTTGCACATTTTTACGAGGAGGAAATAAAAGGTTAAACTAAACAGTCAAGTGAAGAGGAAGTACACATATGAGCATCCTACCTCTAATGGGTAAACATTAACCCTCCTCTAAACAAGGAGCATGCTAAAAACACCTTGAACCCAGAAGGGCCTGCTTGGAGTTTGTCTACTCCGATGTAGCCTTTCCTGGAACCCCCGCCCCTCTAGGGATTTGCTGGGGGCAGCAGAACCCGTTTGAAGCAACACGAAAAAATGACAAGCATTGGCAAAGCCAATAGGCTTCACCAATGAGAAATCTATTGGCTTTGCCAATGTTTTTTACATGTTGCACTGCAGTTGAGATGCTGGGCAACATGGCTTAAAGTAAAAAAAGATTTTTTTAAAACACTATAACGCGACCAACATTGACCGCATCATAGCATTTTTTTTTTGTTTAAGCCATGTTGCACGGCTTTGCAGCATGTAAAAACCACATTTACAAAACCAAAAAATTTCACATAGGTGAAACCTATTGGCTTTGCCAATGCTTTTTTTGTCTTAATTCTAAACTCCAAGTACATACAGCTTGTTACTTACTGCGCCTCCTGAAAACATGTAAACAAAGAGAGGATGTGGTAATGGCCACAACTGCCGACTTTGAGCTGGGGTTGCAGGTTTGAGTATCGGCGTCGGCTCATTATCCTGTGATTCTGAGGAAATCAATTAATCTCCGCGTGCCTACCAAAAATGAATGTGTCCTTGTGTAATGTAACTGGTGCTCATGTAAAGTGCTCCAAGTCTTTCCGGTCGAGTTTGCGCTATATAAAACAAGCTATGATGGAGACAGGCAACTAGCGACGGGGTGGGGAAGGGACATGCAGTGGTGGGAGGGACGGGCAAGCAACTAACGGGGAACAGGCATGTAGCAATAGGAGTGAGGTGGTGGGAGGGACGGGTAAGCAACTAACGGAATGCAGATGCTGGGCAAATCACGTAATCTCCCCGTGCCTACCAAAAATTAATGTGTCCTTTTGTAATGTAACTGGTACTCATGTAAAGCGTTACAAATCCTTCCGGTAGAGTTTACACTATATAAAATAAGCTGTGATGGAAGTAGGATGGAGGCAACTAGGTTCTGGGTGGGGAAGGAGCATGCAGTCATGGGAATGAGGTGGTGGGAAGGACGGGCAAGCAGCAAAGGGGGAAGGGGCATGCAGTGACGGGAGTGAGGTGGTGGGAGGGACGAGCAAGCAAAGATCAGAATATGGATGCTAGAGATAGCCTGCAAAATGACACACTCTTATGGCGTGCCACCCTGGAAAGTAAAAAAATAAAAGTACCTTTACCAGTGCACGGCCAGGGGAAGGACACTGGCCGCCAGAAGCAGTACTTGGTCCAAGCTCCACAGCAAACACAAAGACGTAAAGTCTAGCAGAAAGCTAGAGGCAGGAGGAGGCGCTCATCAGCAGGAAGGAAACGAGAGTGACATGGGAGCCAACCAATGATGGGTAAAGGTAAGTAATGGTCAGGCTCTAAGCCCCTTGTGACATTTTGTTTTTTGTTACAAGAGACTTCGCAAGCACAACGCAAAAGCCGTGTAGGTGAAACCTAAAATATAATGTGCTGTTCACTTCTTCCCAAATGAATGCTAAAGCTTAGTGTGCGTCGTAGGCTGCACTAGGAACACACCTGTGACAAGTGCCCAGCCTTCAACAGGTGCAGCACATGCTGCACCACAAGGGCCACTAGTGATACCGGCTGAAGCCCGCAAACACCATAAACACAAACTGGATCATTTAAGCTACACCATTAAATCCAGGAGCAATCCTCGGACAATGTAACATTACTGCAATCAGATGTACTTAGGATTTCCCATACATAAATGAGAGAATGGCCTGAAACATTCTGCAAGTTTTAGTACATTTATGATGTTATGCTACCATCAGCTTTCCCTGGTGGTAACTAGACAACACGTTTCCATGCTGTAACTGCATTTTAGGTCAGGCATGAGGCAGTAACATTGCATTAAAATGCACTAATTCGCAGAGGCAAAAAATCCGCATAAATGTGAGGTAACTGGGTTAATGTTCATTTTTGCCATAAAAGTGCAGCAGGAGTCTCAATGCCCCTGTTCGAAGATTATCTGAACTTTTACTATCCTCTCAGACTTACCCAAGAACAATATTTAGGCTGGCTTTATTTTTCCATTTTTGAGACATGACCTTTTAGTTATACCTAGTTAGTACATGCTTTTAATATGTTTATATCAGCCTTGCTTTGGACCTCAAATCTTTGCCACTTAAGTGTTCTGCAATGCAATTAGCCCTTCAAGCATCAACTGGCACCTATGGCCAGTTCAAGGCTTGAGTTGGACCAAGCAGCCTAAAGGCGAGGCAAGTTATTTAAAATAAGCTTTTGGACTTTGTTTGGGAACAGCTGGATTAGGGCATCTTAAAAACTCAACTAAAGGATGTGAAGCTTCTACCCTCATGTCCACTAGGATCCTACTAGTGATCTCCCCAAAGAGTAGCTAGGAAAAAAACAAAGACAAGGATGAGAAAAATCAGACCACTCAAAACCCACCTTCAAAGCCAGACTGGCCATTGTGCCACTCCTGCAATTCCCAGAAGGCTACAGGATTGATGGCTACTTTCAAAGAAGGATGGGAGACCATGACACAACCATGGCCCCTGATTCTAATCACAGCCCCATGCAGCGGAGGGCTGCTTTAAACATTTTTGTCTGGGCTGATTTTAGTTTCCAGTCCTGCCCTGCACACCTCCACCCATAAACAAAAAGTGAATTATCTTTCGGCTAAGCTCCATAGTACAAAAGGATTGCAGTCTCCATACCACCACAGATCTGCACACTACTCACCCCCAGTACACCCATAAACGCACATTCCTATTTTAGACTGTAATCAAGATCACAACTAACAACGTCAAATATTCTCCACTGAGTGATACACGTCTCAAAGAGCTTGAAGTCCCTCACGCGTAAGCTAAGAACCAAAAAGCGACCACCCCAATTTCAGCAAGATAGTCTTTACTAACCTACCCATTAACTAAATCGAGCTTCGACTTGCTAGGACTGGCGTTGGCTGCTAGCCTTTTGGCTTTTTCAATGCATGTTTTGTTCCGTCATTAGTTTTGTAAACTTTATCGTTGTGGAAGCTGGCGGACCCTGGTCTATGCATCTTTAAAAAGCAATACCTAAACGCAAAAAGATTTTTGGGTCTCAAAAAGCAGTAATTGCCATAGTAGTGCAAGGCTCTCAAGAGAACTGCTTTGCACGTGGTTGTGCTCTTCTCGAAGTGGTCACTCACAGAGAACTTACCCATTTGCTTAAGTGGGTTGACCCATGCTTTAGTGGACAAAAGTAAAAATGTGAATGACACAACAGACCAGTGATTGAAGAGGGACACCTGATAGCCTCTACAAACATATCTAATTTTAGTTAAAAAGTTGTTGGCTTAAGTCAAACCTAAAAAAGGGGCCTGTATGAAAAGGAGCATCCGCCGAGAGATGTGAGATGGAACATGGATACCAATAGTAGGTCTTTAGCTCTACTATGGAGGTCATTGCTTGGAGTGCAAGGCTGCAACCACGAGCCTATGTAGAGAGGCTTAATGACACAGGCATTTAAAATTAAAAAAGTGGCATTCTAAAAATGATCTGTCGCCACTGACATACAATACAGTGGTAGCTTTAATGGCTCCATTTGGTGCTGTTTGCAGCCGACGTAGTAGGACCCGAGAAGCCCAGAAAATAAAACATTACAGTAGTCTAGGTGGGCGTTAATTGCAGCACGGACTAAGGCCTGTTTTTTCCAGACATTAGAGGTAAAATGGGTTTTAGTTTCCTGAGATGGAAATAGTGATTTCTTACCACTACACTGACCTGTGGGCCCTGTGAAATTTATTTATAGTATCCAACCAAGGCAGAACTCAATGGTGTGGTTTCTTACTCGCTTACTCACAATAAGAATACTTTTCAAGGCTGTCTGTGATCATCACACACAGAGCTAGCTACCAAAACGTTCCAGACTTCCTAACAGCCAAATTTACATAGTACAGGTTGAGATGAGAGCTTCGTTCGGCAAAAGAAGCAAAACTATGTGTTACCAAAGTCAAAATAGTTACATACAGTCGTATGGTTTCTCCGTATAAGCATTTAAAAGTTGAAAATCTCATCTCAGACATTGCTCAAAGAGCCCTACCTACTCAGATTTAGAACAGCCCTTAAATTATAGCTATTTGTTCAATTGACTTAGGGCCAGATGTACGACCATTCCATTTTGCGAGTCGCAAATTGCAACGTTTTGCTTGCGCAATTTGCGACTCTCAAAATGGAATGTACAACAGTGTCTGAGACACTGTTTGAGATTCTAAAATGGGTCGCAAGGGACCTTCCTAATTAATATTCATGAGGCAGGTCGCAATTTGCCACCCATTGGGAATGGCCAGAAAACACAGGTATGGTGGCCTGCTGGGGACAGCAGACCTCAATATCTCCGTTTGATTTTTCAATAAAGCAACTTTTGTTTTTTCCAAATGCAGCCCGTTTTCCTTAAAGGAAAAAGGGATGCATTTAAATAAAAAATGAAAATGTTTCTTTTAATTTTTTAAGGGCCTGCAGTGGTCCCTGGGACCACTGTCTGCTCTTAGAAAATATCTGGCACTCATTCACAAAGGGGAGCCTGGGGACCCCTTCCCGTTTGCGAGTGGCTGACCACCTACTTAAAGTAGGGGGTAAACTGTGAATGTTTTGCGACCGCAAATGCAGTTGCAAAACAATTCTGACTCGCTATTAGGAAGGGACGCCCTTGGCACGCCCCTTCCTGATAGCGACTTGCAAACACTATTTTGCGAGTCACAGACTTGCAAAATAGCGTTAGTACATACCACCACCCTTTTTAGGTCGAGCCTAGCGGCAGCGCGCATGCTCTGCTCACTCTGTGAGGCATGCAGTAGTCGAGTATGCTGTGGAAGCCTCGCCTTTTCTCCGCCCATATTTTTGATTGGCTGGTGTCATTGTCCTTGGTAAATGCTGGCTTCCTATTGATAATGAGGCTTGTTAGTCCCTCCTTGTTACCGCCCTGTCGCCATTTGTTACCTCCCATGAGGACTGGATCTTTTACTTGTGGCGTTACACGGACTCCTTCATAAGTCGGTAAGCACTATTTTTTTTTTTAGGTCTCGCCTAGCGTTGCAGCGCATGCGCTGCTCGCGCTCTGGCGCGATCTATTGTCGCTGTGTTTCTGTCCGGGTTTCTTTGGAAGTGGGGTTGGTGACCGACCGGTCTCCCTTAGGCCCCGCCCACCCAGCTTGCGCGCTGCGACTGGACTCCTCGTCAGGGCAGATACATGCCCTCCAGCACTTTGTTTGATGTCTGGGCTGCAAATTGCTTAATCTTATCTATACCACCATCTACTGTGCGCACTTAATTAGCTGCTAGAAGCAAACTGTTGTAGTTTGTAAACCACATGTGCTGCGACTTTTTTCGTGTTCCTGATGCATACCTTTAATTCTATTGCAAACAACAACGAAGCAGACTAGAAGACGCCTTGCGCGCATCTACCCGTTATTTCCTAGTTTTTTAGCATTTACTGGGTGTTATATGTCTGCTTCCATCTTCATAAGGCTCCCACTTCAGGCCATCGCTGCGGTTTTTTTTTTGCGTGCCTTTTCCTGATATTTTTGCCGCTTTTGCTTGTGCAATAGCGGGGTACATTTTGCAGTCTGTAGCTACTTACATTTAAGATGCTTTTGCTGTGACAACATTAGCTTATTATTTGACGGCAACTTATAAAACATTGCGACGTTTTTTTTTTATGCAAACATTTTTCGCTTTTTTTTGCCGCTTTTGCTTGCACAACTGCATCGGTATATATTTCAGTTTGGCATTTCACTTTGTCGTGGGTTACCTTAAAGCTGTGTAAGAAAATATTTTCACGCGAAGTATATATTACAGATTACAAATAAACAGATAAAGGGAACCACAAGGTGCAACCTACGGCGCTATATTATATAGCGTGTGGTTTCTGACATTTTCACAGCACTTCCATTACACATTCGCACTTTTGTTTTTAGTGCGTGCCTCTTTAAAACCACTTAGCGCATTCACTTTACCAACACACAACGCTTTCTTTTCAGTATGTGGTTTTTTACAACTTTACAACGCTTTTGTTTAATCACCAATTCGCAGAGTTTCATAGCAACTCACGGTCTAATTACAGCTGATCTTTTTCTTACATCTACGTATAAGCAGCATCTTAGAACTCCGCAAAAAATATCAATAATATAGTCCATTCAAACACAATAACTGTTGCATTTATTCTAAATCTACATATAAGTTCCATCTCGATATTCTGTTATACCTTACTGGTTATGGTATGTTAAAATACTTTAAGCGTAGCCAAAGCCTCTGGGTGGCGGACATGAAAGGCGGTACGGTTATTCCACTTCCGTCTGCTAGCAAACAGGCAGATGTTACCGAGTCTAAAAACATAATACCCGCGGCTGTTCACTTGCCACTAAGGCATCTCCGCATAGGCACTGCTGTCTGTTGCAGCAATGATACAAAGGAGCAATCAGGTTAAAGATGTGACCCCCCTTTCCTTCCGCGTGCACTTTGTAGGATGGATGCATTATCTAGATGTGTTTCCCGATAGCACAACTCCAAACATGCATAGGGTTCAGCGCCTCGATTTCTCGCACTAAATGTGTCATAACCCTCCTACACCCAATAAATTTACCTCGCCCACAGGTTAGTATCAATATGCACCCATTCCCAGGCCGCTGTGACAGAGCTCCTACTGCGCTAGTCACAGTTTTGCTAAACGTTTCAGTCTATTACAGTATGTACCCAATCGCCCCACTGTTGTGTAACAAACTGTGTCTGCAAGCAGTAGCCAAAGCCTCCAAGTAACTAATATAGGAAGGGCTACGGTCATTCAATTTCTGGCAGCTAACAAACAAGCAGATTTTACCAAGTCTGGGAACAAAATGCCCGCAGCTGTTCACTTGACACAAAGGCATGTCCACATACCCACTGCTATCTGCTCAACCAATAATACAATGAAGTAGTCAGGTTGAAGATGTGACACCACCCCTTTTGCGTGCACAGTGTGTGGTAGATGAATTATCGAGCCGTGTTTAACAATAGCACAACTCCAAACGTGCATAGAGTGCAGCACCCCTAATACTCGCATATAAATGTGTCATAAACCCTCCTACAAACAAAAAAAACCTGTACGGCATAGGAACAAAAACATTAACCAAAATGTGACATACAATGCCAATAACTCTACCTCTAACTGATGCGAGACCTATTGCATTGCAAATGCTTGTTTTATTTGCAGCTCGGTTCGCTTTCACTTTAGCGGCCGTGCTAGTTTATTTAATTCATTTGCCGCACGGGCCAAAAGGGAGCATTTCTACTCACTAATCTAACAAGCATCTGCATTGCAATAGGTCTCGCATTTACGCGAGTTTGATCTATTGACATTGCAAATAACAATGCCTTTTATTTTTGTTTTTAAAACATAAATAAAAGACAGTATCATTTACAATGCCAATAGCTCAAACTCGCGTAAATGCAAGACCTATTGCATTGCAAATGCTTGTTTGTGGTTGCAAACGGCCCGATTCCCCGTTTGCGACTGCAAAAAACAGTCGTACATCTGGCCTCTTAGTCTTTATACCTCCTGTCCGCCTGTGTTCTTAATCGTCAATTGTTTTAGTTGTTGTGCTAACCAGACAGCAGCAGTAAGCTTTACATTAAAGTTATTAAGAATAAAAAATAACTGAACATAACCCTTTGATGTCACCAGAGAGCCAAAGTGTTTTTTGATGTCACTTTCTCTAATCCTGGCATTTTGTTAAGTTAATGTCCAGATACAGTAAAGAGAGGTCAGAGAGTGCGATTAAAAAATATTTTATGGGCAAGGAGTTGTCCCAGTGCTAGATAAATCCTGCTGTTTGCTGAGGTTAGGTTTGAGAAAAAGAGATAGGTGGTCTCTTTGTACTCTCAGAACAGGATGAGCTCTAAAGCCCATGTGATAAATTCCAAGAATGCATGAAGAGGATGGGCATCTATTACATACGGTATAAATCACATTTCTTTGACAAATATTAATTGTTTTGAGACAAAAACAACAGGCTTATATGAGGATATGCAGGTTTTTTTCTTTCTTTTCTGTCGTTTTAGTTCCTATTCCTTTACAGGGTTCGCCAACACGTTTCACACTACACTGGCTGGTTAGCTACAGCTTTTTCAAGGCTGGATATTAAATGCTTAAATACAAGTGTAAACAGAGTATGGTTATGTAGCACTGAGAGAGAAATTCTAAACCCCAGTTAAACTTCCAATACATAGATTATGAAGGTACTCCGGAGATTTACAGCAAACGTGATATAGTCTGGGGGGAAAAAAGAGCGTATTTGGGTAACTGTTTTTTGAGGTTTGTATCACATTGCGTTCTGTATGGATGGAAGAGTCAAAGCACAGATATTCAATAAATTGATCGACAAAATGTCTCAATTCAATTTATTTTATTTACTTTGTTATGGAACTCCGACGGAGGTCCACAAATACACACCAACAGATTAAAAAGACAAACTTTACATATAATACAAAATTCTTCCTTTATACATCGCTGCCCCTAAGGGAAATTCTTATATCAAGCGTACTGTATAATGTGCAAATAGTGCAATAAATACAAGAAACAATCGGATATCCAACCAACAAATGTGATGACGTAGAAATAAAATTACTATTAAAAATTTCCTAATAAATAGACAAAATTGTTTTAAAAAATTGATAGATCTTATGACAAACCATTTCATTCGGAGGAGACAGAACCAAAGATCGGGCCTCCTGGGCAGAGTGAATATTAAATTTGATAAAAAATGGCTTTAAGAACACACACCTAGCACTTTGCAACTTTGTACATACAAATAAAACATGATTTAGATCCTGGATTTGTGACTGGCACATTTCGCAAATTCTCTTCTCTCTTGGTATTTTATCCCAGATACCAGTGACTTCTCTTAGAGGCAGCAAATTAAGTCTCAGTAGGAGTATCAGCCTTCTGATCCCGTGAGGGATATTCTAAGATAAATATGGGTGTGATTTATTCCCCAAGGCACTCCCACTGACCACCTCATTGCTGGACCTAGACTGACTTAAAGCAGCGTCTCTCACCAAACTGATGGAGGGTATGGACTTCTTTAAAAGCTGTTTCAGTACAGATTTAGGTATAGGAGAGGCGGGATTCAGACCAAGACCAAAAGTTTCATTTGCATATACAAAGGACCTAACAAACGTTGATTGATCTTTTAGTGTGTCAAAAGCCCTAAGTGTACCCTCCTCCCCCCCAAGAGAGGGAGTTACCCCATCGCAGAGCCGCTGCCAAGGATAAAATAAAAGACGAGACTAAACCAAATTCAAGACGTAGTACATGTGGGGCGGCCAAAGAGTTTAAATTGCAAATTTGACGCAGGATTCGTCCTTCCGTTTTTTGAGGTTTGTATCACATTGCGTTCTGTATGGATGGAAGAGTCAAAGCACGGATATTCAATAAATTGATCGACAAAATGTCTCAATAATATCCCACTAAAGGCTTATCATAGCATTTTAACTCTGAGTGAAAGTCCCTTTCAGACCAGAACTACACGATAATGAGGGAGGGCTTCTGGAGAGTAGGAAATTGAGAATGCTGCAATTAATTGGCAGTTTGTTGGCACAGACAACTAAGGGAGCATACGCACAAGCTTCTGTTAGTTTGCGGCTACTGGAGCACAAAAACATCTGTTGAGCCAGGATTGTGGTAAGAGACGTTGGGAAGAGGTTATTAACTTCATTAAGGTGCAAATTTAGCAAGGATTTCACAGTTACAATAACCAGCAAGTTGGCAGGAATGGCCTTTGCGGGATGTTGCTTGGGGTTTATGAACCAGTTGTAGGAGAGATGGATGGCAGGATTTTAGAGGGTTGGGCAACGGAGAGGGTAGTGAGGCAAGGAATAAGGCACCCAATAATGCCGATACTGCTGAAGAGATAGTACCGGGAGTGCAGCTGATATGTACAAATGCCAAGGAATCACTGTTACTTTCTTTATTTGTGGTATAGCTATTATTCAGGCGTTCAGGGTGACTGGGTTTTGTGGGGTTGGTGTGGCACCTGGTTTGAGGAGCCATTATGTGAGTGAGACATGTGGGAATGGACTGAGGCATCTTTGAAGAAGTCCAGGACAGATAAAAGGGGAAATGGGAGGAAGGTGTTGCTGAATGCATATCCAGTACGAAGAGTGTGTTCCGTTTAGTGGTGGAAGTTTTTTGTGAGGGTAGGAGTGAGTGGATACTTTTACATAAAGATGATGCGAAGGTGTCGGAGTCACGATTGTTATTTGTGTTGCAGAGAGTACTGGAGATTTTGCATTTGCCAGCACAGATGTTTGGGTCACACTTTTTTTCAGATTAGGGCTATGACCAAGGCAGGTAGCAGAGGCTATTCGCAGGCTGGTATTTGGGCACTGGGGAGGTGGAGGTAAGAATGTTTTCAGAGATATGCTAGGCCAGAGTGGTTACTGATTTAGTGTACAGTGAGTAATGGTTTGGTTTGCTGCTGGTTCTTATCAGGCCTCGAAAAATCTACTAGCCCACCTGTTATGGCGATTCAGATTTGATCAGGTCGAGCTATATTTAGGACCTAGTCACCCATTCTGGGGAGTTGACAAAGAAAAGGTGTTCTGTTCAGTTAGAAAGTGAAGGCGCAATAAAGATGCCTTTAAATCTTGTTTTTACCTTGTCCCATTTGCTCTGTGTTCAGAGACACAGGTCAGAAGTCAGTTCACAATTACTTTTCCTTCTCAGACTGCAGAGTTCTAGGATTTTGTAAAGTGAACTATCAGACCGGCTGTACGAAGTGTGAAGTGAAAGGCTGCAGGGTATCAGGTTTTTCCTAACACACATTTAAATAGGTATAAGTCAACTGTCCAAACATTTCAAAATATATTTCAGTAGTTGTGAAAGCTCATTTTACATACTTGTGTGTGATGAAAACAATATTTTAATAGGATGAAAAACAAATCAGAACACTTTACTAGGTGATATGCAAATGATAGATATGTTTTTTGAAACCTAATTTTCACAGATTCTTAATAAACTATATAGCTTTATCAGTAAAGCTGCAAGGTAGTGGGAAGAATTTTGTACATTTCTTGGAAATTTACTGTCTATAAATGACAGTGTGCTACCACATCATGCTTTAGTAATATATTTATTAAAAGTGAGTGTTTAAACATGAACTGAGAAACACTCCTGTCCTGATGGCAATGCTATCAGTGAAATGAGAGGCAAGTCAGGGTTCACGTGTACCCTATATGTGGGGTAGATTCTTATTACACAAGGAGCAAAGTTTTAGTCTATTTAATCAAACAAAAGAGTTTTGTTTTGTACAGCAGAAATGCTGAACTCACATATTTGAAGGTGCGCTCATATGTCATAATGAAAAAAAGGCAACTGTTAAAATTAAATATTTGCTAATGATCACACAATTTGAGACCAGTTTACAGGTCAAGTACATTACCGTTAGGTCGAGTAGATTATTCAAGTTACTCGACCTGCAGGTCTAGAAACATTTTTAGGATTTTTCGAGGCCTGCTTATGGAGGTTGCGTTCCTGGCCCAGGAAGAGGTAATGTTGAGTTTAGGAACAGCAGCCACTTCTTTATTCAGAAGGTGACACAGTAAGCTGAGTAAAGGACAGTCAGCAGCTGGGCTTTTATAATACCAAGGTCCACGTACAGTGGTGGGAAAAAGGGGCGAGAGGGGGAAATTATTGCCAAGGTTGACCGAATTGTTCAACAGCACAGGCTGTCCAGATGTTTTGCTGGTCCATTTAGGTGAGAATGATTTGGTACAATTAAAATGACTGGCTTTGGTGAAAAGCATGAAAAGGGATTTGAAAGAGTTGGAGTCTATTGTCAGGGACGATTTAATATGGACTGAATTGATTAGTGAGTGGAGACGGGAAAGGAACTTGGTTGCAATCGACAGAGTGAGCAGAAAGGTAAATTGGGAGATTCATAAATTCTGTAGGGATTACGGAGGGCTCGGGTTGGTGCACTGTGATATAAAGTCCAGCAGCCTCATTTATGTAGGCAGGAAGGGAAACACCTTTCCTCTTTCCTTTATGGGGAGGGAAATTGTATCTGTTTCAGTTGAGGGACATCTTGGCACGGCGTCTTGGTGAAAGTTTGTGATTGAAAGGGAGGAATGATTCTAGCCACAATAAGGCTGGTTAAGCGGCTGGGCTTGCAAATCAACTCAGGGTGTGGAGGGTTGGTTCCAGGGGTGCGGGACTGGGATTTCTTCCGAATTGAGTTATCCAAAAATGGAGTTTGTTTGTTAAATTCTTAAGAGAATTTATGCAACGGTTGAGAGAGAGTTGATAGGTAGTTGTTTTAAAATGTTGAGGGATGGATTTTAGGGAAAGGGTATACCTTGGTTAGCTGTTGCTGTGTAAGTGATACCTTAATGTTAGTCTGTAAGGCAATGGCCAAGGATTATACTTATTGTGTTACACACTTGTCTCATCAAAGGGCCTTTACCACATCTATCCGTGCGGTGCGATACTTGGGGTGTTCCATTTCACCCAAAAGTTAATTCTGCAGACAGATTTTATCTTTACTGACCAACATTATTCTGCATGTATGTGTACATCAATTCCAATATTACAACTTTCAGAAACTGTCTAAATACCCATTTGTTTCTTTCCTAGTTGTGTTGCTTATGTGCCTGGGGTAGCAACAGGCCGGGCCTGCTGGCCAATCTCATACAAATGTGCAGACCTCATGCTAGCAGTGTGTTGCGTCCAGTGGCATCCTGCCTAGGTCCCTCAAGGCATCACAGCCCTCATCTTCCCACACTAGGATGCACAATACACCTGGTTATATCTATGCTGCACCTTGCACTTATGTATGTTCCAGACCTGTCTGTACTACACTTACCCAGATCTATAGCTGCCTGCACTGCAGCAACCCTACTTTTCCACACTCTTTCGATGTTCTATATCTACACGTGCTGTGTAGACCTGCACTGCGACTCCACCTGCCTCTACTGTCATCACCCTCCTCCAGACCTCACGTCCAAAGTTCCCAGCATCCTACATTCCCTATATTATTTAGCTCATCAATTAATGTTTTTTTCGCTTTGCATTTTGGTGCTTAAGTCCTGTATTTCCAATTATAAATGCAAGACTGCAAGTGCCAAAATGAAAAATAAAAAAGCTGGATGAGCTACTCGGGACCTGTGAAATTTGAGAGCACTGCACTATGCTTAACTATAAGAGCTTCACTGAATGTTCTGTACCTGCGCTGCACTTACCCCAACCTGTGGCACTGCATTTACACTGCTCGGTCACCGTTGCACTGCACTGACTGTCTTCATCTGTCTGTTTTTAGGTCGAAGCCTGCACTGTCTGGTTTGCTAAAGACTTCTTGGGGAAATTCTGAAAGCTTCCCTGGGAATGCATTCTGCCCATTACTTATCATTGGCATTATGTTTTGTAACTCACAGTTGCTTGCTTTCTATCTGCTGGCTGCATTTGTTTTAGGTTGCCCAGGCTGGGGTTAGTCCCTCCCGTCGAGCATAGCCTGCTTACTGTGTTCCCCCACGAGTGCTCACTTTCTGTAAATAGCCCTTTAAATTTTGTTCTCATCTTGTCACATCTGCAGTGCATTCAAAGGTAGAGGTCAAGAAATGTCAGACTGTCTTCCGAGGGAGCTTGGTGTTTACTTTTCTTTCTCTGACTTCAATGTGAGAGGATTTATCTGATGTTCGGGGGTGAAAGGAAAGGCTTTTCTAGCACACAACACAATTTAAATGTCTGTAAAGGATCTGTGCAAATATTTCAGAATATATCAGAATCAGGAAAGCACAAATGAAGCACATATTTTTTGTAAATCTGAAGTGTGCTGGAAACAAATATTTTAATATGATCAAAACAAATCAATACACTACGTGATGTCATTTCCACACATTATCATTTGGGCGCTGTATAGTTTTATCAGTAAAAGTGTACGTCTGAGCAATGCAATTGTCATTTCAATTAAAAATGTGTTGTCTGAAATGGCAGTGCAATACCGCACCATGCATACTCCATTCTATGCCACTCCACGGCACTTTAGGCCACTCCACTCTACGATACTCCACTCTATCCCACTCCACTCTATGACCCTCCACTCTATGGCAATCCACTCTATGACTCTTCAATCTAAGCCACTCTAAGCAACTCCACTCTGACACTCTGCATCGCGCCACTCAATGCCACTCCACTCCATGACACTCTACGCCACTCTATGCAATTCCACTCTCTGACACGCTGTGCAACTTCACTATACACCACTCTGACACTCCACTCTACGACACTCTGTCACTCCACTTTATATCACTCTATGACACTCCACTCTACTACACTCCACTTTATGCCACTCTACAACACTACAAGCTATGCCACTCCACTCTGATACTTCACTCCACTCTACGCTAGGCCACTCCACTCTACGACACTCCACTATACCCCATCCACTCTACTTCACTCTACTCCACGTCCCTCCACCCTTCATCACTCCATTCTATACCACTCTATTCCACGACACTCCACTCCACACTTCACTCTACTCTACAACAGTTTAATCCACTCTATGACACTACATGACACTCTATGCTCCTCCACTCTACGCAACTTTACTCCACTCTATGCCACTCCACGACACTTTACTTCACTCTACACAATGCCACTCCACTCTATGCCCCTCCACTCTACAACCCTCTATGCCCCTCCACATTACTACCCTCCATGCCACTCAGCTCTACGCTACGCCACTCAACTCTATGACATGACACTCCACAACACTTCACTGTAGGCCACTCCACGACACTCCACGCCACTGTATGGCACTCCTCGCCCCCCACTCTATGACACTCCACGGTACGACACTCTGATACTATGCCACTTCAGTCTACACCGTTCCACTCCACTCTATGACAATCTGCAGAACTCCCTCTATGTCGCTCTGCGACACACTACTCCACCCCACTCTATGACACTATGCCACTCCACTCTACTTCCCCCCACTTTACTCCACTCTACACCCCTCCAAAACCTTCCACCCTATACCACTCCACTCTAAGACACTCCACGCTACTCTATGGCACTCCACGCCACTTTACTCCACAACACTCCACGCTATGCCACTCTACTCTAAGATACTTTACTCCACTCTATGCTACGCCACTCCACGACACTCCACTCTACGCTATGCCACTTCACAACACTCCATGCCACTGCACTCTATGCCACTCCACTCTGCGACACTCTACTCCACTCTATGCCCATCCACTCTACGGACACTCCACATTACAATGCCTCACTCTACAACCCTCCACTCTACCAAACTCTACACCACTCCATTCTACTTCACTCTACGACACTTAACTCCTCTCTATAACATGATAGTCCACTCCAATGTAGGCCACTCCAGCCTACGACACTCCACTCTATGCCACTGTATGACACTCCTCAGCACTCCACTCTACGACACTCAATGCTACTCCACTCCATGATACTATGCTCCACTCCATGCCACTTTACTCAACTATACGACACACTACTCCACTATACACCACTCCACGCCGCTCTATGCAACTCCACTCTGCGCCACTCTACACCACTCCACAATCTTCCACTCTACGCCACTCCATAACACTTTAAGCCACTCTCCCCTACGCCACTAACTTTTAGTGATGCTGAACAACTGCCACGCTGGTGTACAACATCGGTAAAACACACTGGCAAAGCTAATAGCTCTTGCATAGGCCAGACCTATTGGCTTGCCAGTGCTTGTTCTTCTCCCACGGTATTCACCCGGCCTGACCTGCACTTAACATTAGGGTGACCAACCGTCCGTAAATTTCACGGACTGTCCGTAATTTGGACCTCACGTCCGTTGTCCGTGAGGATCTCTTTTACGGACGCCTTTTATCCGTAATTTTGGGCCTTGCAGGGGAACAGAGCTGTTCCCCTGCGAGAGGCCTCAGCTCCCTGATTGGGCCACCTCGCACTCATCATAGGAGCATAAGAGCAGCCCCACCCGCCCATTGTCATTCTGTCTGCGGCTGGTTGCCACATACAGAATGACAATGGGCCAGTTTAGGCTCTTACAGTATGTGGTGGCCTCCTCCTGCTGTGGTCTAGGGCAGGGCATTCTGTTAGGGTTAGATGGAAGAAATGTACAAAACAAACGTACAAAGTTAAAAAGAAGAGGTTATAGTTCTTACACAGTCTCATCATTTCAGAGCTGAAGCATTTGTATTATTATATAAAACGAAGACATAGTTGCTGCTTTTTTATTTATTTTATGCAACTAACATCCATTGACAAAGCCAATAGTCCTGGCTTGTTGTAGTTCTAATGTTACTGGATGCAATGATAGAAACAGCAAAATACCAGTCGGGCGGCACATTATGCTCAGCATATATTTTAAGGTGAGGTGTTTTAAGCCACGCCCTTAATTACATCAGACACGCCCCTTGGAGAGACCCCCAGATTTTTCATCCCACTTAAAGCCCTGGAAACAACACCATGTCACAGTCACCTTGCGTCCTGGCACTGTGCTTCATGCATGACTCATGACTTCCAAGTTTTCAGATTGCCTATGTGCAGGGGCATAGTGAACCCTCCCCCACCCCACCCCTTGCTTTATGAACTACAGGGTGGGTGAAGTTCTAGATGGGCCTCTTCTGTCCGCAACTGGATGGGTGGGTGGATGGGTGAAGGATGGGTGGCTAAGTGAAAGGGGAATGGAGAGAGAAAGGGAGGCTGGATGGATGGATGAGGGAAAGGCTGAATGGGTGGACGGGTGAATGACTGGGTGGATGGATGAGTAAGTGAAAGGATGGGTGAAAGGGTAAATGCTTGTATGGATGAGTGAATGAATGGATGGGTGGAAGAGTGGATGGATGAGTGAAAGGATGGCTTGGGTGAAAGGGTAAATGGTTGGTTGGATGAGTGAATGGATGGATGGGTGGGAGAGTGGATGGATGAGTGAAAGGATGGATTGGTTAAAGGGTTGATGAGTGAAAATGATGGATGGAAGGATAGATGATGGATAGGTGTGCAAGTGGTTGAAAAGCTTTGGATATGGATGGGCACACAGATGGAAGGACAGAATGAATGTGAAAGACTGAATGATGGATGAAAGAATTTATAGATGACATTTTGAATGACACCCAACTGCTACTTGAATGTTACACTAGTAATTGTAAATGTTTGCATGTTTTGTTTTAGGTGTAAGATTTTAGGGAGAGTCTCATAGTGCCATGAGCTGTGCTTGAGATGTATATTGCGTTTGTAGCAATAGGCAAGGCGTCAAAAATAAACTATGTAATAGTGTTTTGACAGTGCATTCTTTAAGAAAGCTGCAGGGAAAAGCACCTTTGTGACTTCCGTCAGCTTGTGCAACTCTCTGCGAAGCCCCCATAAGCAAAGTCAGATTCCATATTTTAAGTTCCACTTGCTGAAACACCCATAATGCGTTCCCTACAGTGGGTTCCTCACAGCAATCCTCCCTTTAGTACACCTATGCGTGCCGTTTTACATCTCACAATGGCACTCAGATATGAGATGCTAGTAACAAAGTCTATCCGAGCAGATCTTCCTGACCACTTCTCTCACCAAACATGCCTGATCAGGACCATGAGTTGTAAACAAAATATCAGACTGGACAACCCAGTGCAGTAACCATATAAATAGATTATTATCATATGAAATACCACAAAAAGACCTGCACAGTTGCTCAAAGCTGCACGCATACCGAAAAACCGTGAAGTGCACGATTGTCTCAACCTAAGATAAAACTTATTTTGACTTGTACTAAATTTGTTGTCTATTTACGTACTTTTATACTATCGCGCAACTTCCTCTGATCGGTCTGTAAAACTTACCTTTTGTCCCGAAGTTTTGTCCTGAATTTTGACCTTCTGTCCTGAATTTTTGTCCTGAATTTTGACTCTCTGTCCTGAATTTTTACACTTACCGTCCTGAATTTGCACCCATGCCAGTTGGTCACCCTACTTAACATGCCTTGCTGAGCTCACACTGCTCGACACCATTTTAACTGCACTGCCTACATCCACAGTGCTGCACTCTGAACAAAGTCCACCTGTCCTGTACAACTATGCTTTCATCAGCTGCATTTTCTCCCCTCGCTGCTCACCACGTACCTTGTTTCAGCACCTTCTGCCGCGCCAGTTTATCGGTCACCAGAGGCGCGGGGAGTCTGCGGCTGTCCTGGGCGAAGGGGTTCGGGGCGCGGCTGCCGAAAGCCCACCTGAGGAGCAGCAGTAGCGCAACCGCCGCGACAACCATATACAGCAGCATCGTGAATACCACTGACTAAAACAATGGGGGTGGGGCAAGACGGCTGCGACTCAGAATGACACCAGGGGAATCGGTGTTCACTGGACTGAATCCCGAGGAGTGAGTGCTGTGAGGGACATGGGCCGAGGCGTTACTTTAGGAACTCCAGGGGCGCCGTCTATGTGGATCCTGGGGAGCCCCCCTCGCCTCAGCACCAAGAGGCGCCTAAGAACGCCACGCGCCGCCACTTCCTCTCAGCCCCAAGCAGTAACAAGTCGCGAGTAGTGTGTGTCGCCGCTTCAGTAAGTCATTGGAGAGGCGGAACAGCTCCTCCCCGGGGTGGTCTCATGTCCTCGCTCCTCCCACCATTCGGCATAGTGTGATATGCAGCGCAAAGGTAGCTTCCAGTTAAAGAACAGCCAGGGCAAATGCAAATAATATAGTATATACATATAGAGATGCATGCACAGTGATGACGTTAGTGTGCCAGTGTGTTCCTACACCTTTCTTTCTCGTCTCCTGCTCTCCCTAGGAGGCTTTTCTCTTCCACTCTCTTTTCATCTTTTTCCAGGGCTCTAAGTGGGATGCAAAAAGTGTGTGTTTGTGGGAGCATGGGGTGGTGAGTCTGTAATAGGGACGTGATCTATGTCATTAAGGGCGTGATTTAAACATGTAAACTAGGTTTCTGATTTCCATAGTGTACTTGCTACCCAATTGGTATTTTGATTTCTCTTTGAGCTTTCTGTTATTGCATCCAGTTATATAACGCAAGTGACGTACATCTAAAATACAATCAGCCAGGACTACCGGCGTCTCTCCTGAATGTTCTTCCTCCCATCTCCTTCACCGCCCCAAGCACACAACACACCCACTCACCTGTAAGCACTGTACTTTTTTTTTTACTTTCGCCTTGTCAATATTTTAGTAACTGTTTTTTCCCTGAGAACATTTTAGAAAAACTGAGTCAGATGGTTCTTTTTAGAGCACAATTTCCACCTGAATTTGCTAAAAAGGCAAAAGGCTCTGAAAAAGCACTCAAGTAGTTTTCCAGAACTTTCAAAATCTGGTTAGTCTTGGAGACCAAGGACTGGGGTGTGTGAATTAGCGCTTTGTACAGTGGATACCCCAGTCTGCCCCAGAAGAACATCACTGAATGCTAATACCATCCATGCCAACATGCTCAAAAGACCAAGTTACTTTCTTTCAGTAACGCTCTTTCTGGTAGACACCACAGATTCCTCACGTTAGAATACTCCCAGGCACCAGACCAAATCCAGAAACGTTTGTTCAGGAGTGCTCTTGTGCGCCACTAGTTGATGCCATGCTGAACCACATTCACTCTGCACAACCTCAGAAGTGATGGAGCAGAGAGCTGACATCAGTTTATTGTTATTTTCTCTTTCCCAACCCTTAAATGCGGAACATGAATAAATGTTGGAACCTGTTTATTCGTTAAGCAGAGGCCACTCCACAGAAATGGGAAGAGGGAGGGCAGTGAGGAATCTGCAGTTAGATATAATTAGTGCTTCCGGTTTTAAGGTATTTATTTTTTTGTCATTTCCGTCTGTATTTATCCATATTTATTTTTTGTCAACTTTATCTGAATCCATATTTATTACGGGTTTTGTGAAAAAAGTAAAGCTGAAACCGGTATATTTCCACATTTATTTAACCAATAAACATGCTTGAATGCCTGCCAGGTTTCAGTGATATGAACACCTGCAGAAGACAAATCAATGCACTTATATGAAAATATGCACATTTCAGTTCAGCCTTGTGCATAGCTACTGCTGTTTAAGCCTCTTTACCAACATTTCTTTCTTTTTTAACCCCCTTACCTATCAATCCACACAGTTATTGGCCTGGCAGTCATGTCAAATTGTATTTAGAATCACTCAAAAAGAACCCAATTTCCGTTTTTATCCACATTTAAAAATAAATACAGACAAGAAAATAAATGGTTTTCTGTCTGTATTTATCTGTACAAATCCGTAAAAACGGAAAACAGGGAGCCTTAGATATAATATACACCAGAAAGAGTGTTACCGAAGATAAATAACTTGTTCTTCTGACGGAGACTTCTAACTGCAGATTCTTCACCTTAGAATAGATACCAAAGCACTAAAACCTCCCCAGGTGGAGGGTTTGTGGAGTAGATCCAGACCAAAAAGACCTGCAGGATCATAGGGGAAAATGCCCCTCCCGCCAGTCCTGGCTATCAAGGCAGTATTGCTTTATGAAACTATAGAATGACTCCCACCTTTTAGCCTGGCAGATGTCAAGGACAGACACTCCACAAGCTAACACAGTGGTTGCAGCCTTATCCCTGGTAGAGTCTTAGCCTGGCTCTGAAACCTTCCAGTGCAGCTTCTTAGTGCATAGCAGATCTTAATGCATAGGCCTATCCACCTCGATAGGGTCATCTTCTGCACAGCCTACCCTTTTTGACATGGAGGACAACCCAAAAATCTGATCGTCCACACGGTATTTCTTGATAAGATCAATGTAAAAGATCTAAGCCCTTCTGGGCTCCAGCAGATGGAGTCTCTTCTCCACTTTCAAAGGGTGATGGGGATCAAAGAACGCTGGTAGAATGATGGATTGCCCAAAATGTAAGGGAGTCACGACTTTGGACAAGAATATTGCCCAAGCTTTCAGCACCATCTTGTACAGAAAAAAAGATGGTGCATGGTGGTAGCACTGAAAGTCCAATATTCTATTCCAGTTGGAATGCATCTCCTAATGAGTTTTCTTGCAGAATCTCCAATGCGCAAGACTTTCAATGCTGCACATTCTTAACATTGGCGAAAAGATCTAGCAAGGGTTCTCCCCACTGCTTGAAGATGCCCTGCACAGCTTTGGGATGTAGACACCACTCATGATCACCACACGTCGCATGCTCATCTCGTCCACTCTGGCACTCAGGGACCCTGCCAGGTGGTTTCACGTCCAGAGAAATGCCCTGAACCTCAAACCAGACCCTACTTGCACAGGACCCAGGACCCCACTCTGGACTGCTTGTTGTAATACCATATGATGGCGATGTTGTCTGTGAGAACCGGCACTAGCCTTCCATAGAGGGATGACAGGAAGGCCTTCAGAGCCATATGAATGGCTTCCAAATCTAACAGATTGATGTGGAGATGACTTCTGACAAAAACAAGAATCCGGGGCGTGGCCCAGCAAGACGGCTGACTAGTTGCACGGCTGACTAGTCACACTCCACGAATAGTGGATCAAGTAGTGGAAGCAACAAATCAAGACAGAGAGGGAGGAATAGATCCCAAAACATACAGCAAACCTGGCAAAACTACCCTCCGGCAGGGATGGGAGGTTACCCTGGCCCTTTTAACCCACACCAACAATATCCGATGTTTGGTTGGAATCTAGGCTTTACACAACCTCAACCCCTTTTTCCACAGAACTCTTTCAGACCACCTTTTGTTGGGAGTGGCAGACGGGGAAGAGGCAGGAGAAAAGGGACAAACCAGGTACATTGGGAGGAGGACGACCCAGTAGGGAATTACACCCGGAGCAAGTCACGAGAGCCGCAAGCAAGAACGAGCAACCATTGAGCTGAAAGGAGAACATGGCGGCCGGCGAGTAGCGGGTCGCGGAGGCTCCCGCAGGTTTGGAAAATGAATCTGCACTAATAATGAATTAACAGCTTTTTTTTGTGTATGTATCGAGGAGGCTTATCGACAAAGTAACTACATTGGATCCCATTTGCAAAACTTATCTCTAATTGTTTGACGGAGACTGTATGCCGCTTCAAGCTGGTCTGGATACGGGAGGGCGCTGGTGCTGGGATAGTGACAGCGGCAGAGGTAGAAGTGGCGCCAAGATCGTCGAGAGGTGGTTGGCGGTGTCCGACGGACTTGGGCTCCTGACGTGGCAGCCGACGCATTGTCAGCACTGGGAAGCCGCTGGCGTTGAGACCGTGCAGTTGGAGCCGGCGGTGATTGTGGATTTGGTGTGCTCGGCACGGCGGGGCGTGACCCTGGGAAGTCTGGAGAGGTCGCTGGACGTCCGTGGTAGGTCGGGATTACTCTGGTCTCGTGCCGCATGTGGACTGAGCCGAGGGCGGAGAGTCGTAACTCGAATTCCCCTCCAGAGTTTTCAGAACGGGAGAGGGAGCGAGGAAGGCAGAGGCAGAGAAGGAAGCAGAGGTAGTTCAACCTTGCCGACCACGTCAAGACCAAATTCGCAAACCTCAGATACAAAGTATCAGCTTCTACAGTATAAGGGTAAGGAGCCGGGGATAAAGTTGGAAAGCCTGTGGAAAAACTCTTGGGAGAGGAGGGTGAGGAGGAGACATAAGGAAGGGGAACAGAGTGTTACAGGAGTGAAACTGGCTAACAGTGCAATAAATAAAGATTTGGGGCGGACACAGTTGCAGACACAGATACAGTCTAGATACTCCTTAAGAAGCTCTAAATTAAAATCTTATATGTTGCACCCTCAGGATAGTGGAGTCAGTCAAAGTCAAGGAGTCAATTCTAGCACTCTAAAAGAATTACCAGTACAAAGTAAACTAAAAAACTTAGGAGCACACAAACATAAAGCTCCTGGAAGAAAAAGACCTGCACTATCGAGTCAACAAGCCCCTAAATTAACTCCGTCTCTCAGGAGTTTTTTTAAGGTTATTCCCTCTTTATTAGTGCTAAAACCTGAAGTGGAGATTCCTACACAGGATTCTACACACGCCCCAAGTGACCCCCGAAGCATCTTGAATAGCACTCCTACATTTAATAGGTTTTATCCGCTTATGGATAAAGGAGAGTTGCAAGAAGACATTCTACAGACTACAGAGATGACAGATACAGATACAGTAGGGAAATTACCTGTAGAATCGGAATTGGAGTCCCAGGGCAGCTCTGGAGAGTTAGACATATTACATACAATGCAGATATCGCAGGTACCATCAATAAATATTCAAGCTATGGTCACTGGAGCTAAGGTAGGAGACCATGACGCTGTGCAATTTGGAGAAGTCTCTAACAATCCCCAATCGGATTCAATGTGCAATTTATTACAGGCACTAGCGGAAGAGATGAGAGTAAGATTTTTGGTCTCTGAGAACAACCAGGCAGATATTAAAACTTCGTGTGAAAAATTTGAAGCTAAATTGGACTCTCTAGCTGCTAGGACCACCACGCTTGAACTGGCTGTAGCTGACTTAGTTGCTCAGACGGGGGATAATACGAAACATATAGCTGTGTTGAAGGAGAAAGGATTGGAAATGCAAGATAAATTGGAGTTGTTAGAGAATTCACAAAGAAGAAACAACATTCGCCTACTTAAGGTCCCGGAAGGAGCGGAGGGGAACAATTTGAAAGAATTCGTAATAAAACTTATAAAACAGGCTACCCTTATTGACTGCTCAGAGGAAGCACTCAGGGCGGATATACAAAGAGTGCATAGGGATCCTTTCAGACTCAACCCTAACAAATTGAGACCTAGGAAGATCCTAGTACATTTCTTAACATACAGTTTAAAAGAAGAAATCTTGAGTAAAGCGCTTAAATTAAATTCTCTGTGTGTAGAAGATGTTACATTTCAAATACGGTCAGATGTCTCCGCAATTACAGCATCTAGACAATGGGAACTGGGGAAGTTGCTTGATCCCTTGAAGAAAATGGGAGCTACAGCACAATTGAAATTTCCAGCATCATTGAAAGTAATGCATAACAACAGAATGCAGGTATTTAGAAGGGTGGAAGATGCTGAAAACTTTTTACAATTAATATCAAGAGATCATGAGATAACAAAATAAGGAAATAATAGCCTCTGAGATACATAAGTTTTCTTTTTTTTTTTTTAAATCATCTTGAGTCCTGACCTGGGGGGAGCTCCATAGGCCTAGGGAGAGGTCATGGTGGAAGACAAGGGGGTTCTCCAGGGAAGGGCACATTAGAGGGAAAGAGGGAGGGGAGCACAGGGTGGGGTGCATTGGGAGAAAATAAAAAAAATGTCCAAATCGCCATAATAGAATTAATAATATAGTGAAGATATTTAAGAGATGATTTGTCCAATAAGAAATCAAGATTTCAAGTTAAAATTGCTTACCTGGAATTTAAATGGGTTAAGAACGAAATATAGAATGGAGAAAGTTTTCCAATATTTAAGAGACACTCCGGAACAGATTCTCATTCTACAAGAAACTCATCTGTTAGAAAACGAGTTAAGATCACTATGTAAATCTAGGAAATGGATCCAAGATGTAGTTTGTACAACCCAAGTATTTCCATCTAAAGGGGTAGCAATTATCATAAAGAAAAATTCAGATATCTTTCTAGAGACCAGCAAGGTGGATAAAATGGGGAGATGGGCTATAGCAAAAATTAAAATCCACGCTTATAAATTTACAGTGGTGGGTTACTATGGTCCGAATACGGATGACACGACTCCTTTTAAGAATTTATTATCGGAAATGTTAAACTATACAGACCCGCTAATATTAGCGGGAGATTTTAATGTAGTTTTGGATCAGGTATTGGACAAATCAAGAACAAGTAGATCTATCCAAAACTTTAAAGTAAGGGCATTAATTAAAAATGAGATGAAACAACAAGCGTGGTATGATGTTTGGAGGGAAAAAATGGGCAATAAGAGAGGTTATACCTTTCATAATAAAAAATATGGACATAAGTCTAGACTAGATTATTTTCTTTTGAATATAGCTTTAAAACAATGGGTCCAGGATGTCAAACATGTGGGGGAACACCTGTCTGATCATTCAGCAGTATCTTTAATACTCAATATTCCAACTGGGCTGACCTTCAGGAGATGGACGCTAGAGCGGGCCATTCTTCAGGAGGAAAGTATAATTGAGAAACTAATTTTTGAAACAGAGAGATTTTTTCAAATGAATTTAGATACTGCTCCGATACAAGTGGTTTGGGATGCTTACAAAGCTTTCATAAGGGGTCAAATAACCTCTATACAATTTGCAAGAAATAAAAAATATAAAACCGAAATAGAGGATATAGAAAGAGAAATACAGAAAGTAGAGTATGACCTCAATATGCAGCAAAGTAATACACTCAATGTTAATATTTCCCGAAAGCTAGAATCTCTTAAATCAGATTTGGCGGTAGTCTTAGAGTTAAGGCTAAAAAAGAAATGGCAAGCCAGCAAACTAGCTCATTTTGAGTATGGGGAGAGCTGCGGGAAGCTTTTGGCATGGAAGGCAAAACAAGATTTAGCTAGAAGCAATATTAACGAGATCAATGCAGACACCCAGGGTGTAATACTACATTCCCCAAATGATATTGAAAAAGCTTTTCAGGTACACTTTGAGAAGGTATATCATGAAGATCTAGCTGTTCAAGAACTAGATATAAGAAATTGGATGGGCCAGACACCTTTAAATCGAATTACTGATGATAAATCAAAAAATATGGATATGCCGATTTCTAGGGCCGAGATCAGGAAGGCTATAATGTCGGGCAAATCTGGGAAAGCTGCAGGCCCAGATGGGTTACCTGCAGAATTGTATAAGGTTTTAAAAGAAGCCCTCATTCCAGTTATGACATTACTATTTTCATACATTTTTGAGGAAGGGGGAGATATACCACCTTCATGGAAGGAAGCAACGGTAGCACTAATTCTCAAACCATCTAAACCACCTCGTTTATGTGATTCATATCGGCCCATCTCTCTGTTAAATATAGATTATAAGATCTTTTCAAAAATATTGGCAGAGAGATTGAATGGGGTGGCAGAGAATTTATTACATCGAGATCAGAAGGGATTTGTTAGAGGCAGGGGGATAAGAGATCTTACCTATAACTTGATTGGAGCAATAGATGTGGCGACTCTATACAAAATTCCTTTGGCAATAATAACAATAGATGCTACAAAGGCGTTTGATAGAGTGAACTGGACCTATTTGAAATATATATTGAAAGAAAATAATCTGGGAAAAAATTTTTGTAGAGCAATTTCTTTGATTTATAAATCACCCTCAGCTAGAATTTTAGTAAATGGGAATCTCTCTGACCCAGTTAAAATCCAGAGAGGTACCCGTCAGGGTTGCCCGCTTTCCCCAATGCTCTTTAATTTATATATAGATCCACTGGCTGAAAAGCTTAGAACACACTCTAAAATACCAGCTTTTAAATTTAGAGAATGGGAGAAAAAGGTGGCATTATATGCCGATGATCTCATGATATATACAACGAACTTGAATACTACACTCCCGTTAATATATCAAGAAGCACAGAAATTTGGACAGGTCTCTGGATATGAAATAAACGAGGTCAAAACTGAATGCATGGTCTGGAATTTGAGAAATTGTATTTATCCAATAAAAAAAACAATAAGATATTTAGGAATACTGATTACTCAAGACATTGATAAAATCACAGAAACAAATCTTCACAAAGTTGGAAAAGAAATACAAAATTCCATAATAGGATGGGCCTATCTTCCTTTGACCCTGATTGGCAAAATAAATTTAATTAAAATGATGTTGTTGCCAAAGATAATTTTTTTACTACAAAATATTCCATTAGCATTTAATGAAAAATCTTTGAAAACTATACAGGCAAAACTGAATACCTTTATTTGGGCCTCAAAAGGAATCCGAATTTCGTGGAAAAAGCTACGAAGGAAAAAGAATAAAGGAGGGCTATGTCTTCCAGATTTAGTTTTATATGCAAGAGTATTCTCCTTGAGGGCTGGAAAAATGCTTATGGATATACCAGATAGCTCTGACATTGGGGTAATGTTTAAGGAGATGCTCCTGGATGTGGAAAGTGGAAGCCAAGGTTTCTTATACAAATATGGAGATCCAAGGTTTTTTAAAAAGTTCGTCTGAAGATACTTTATAATTTAGTACATACTTGGGCTAAGATCAAGAAAATTTCAAAAATTAGCTATTTTAGCGCTCTTGCCCCTATATGGAATGCACCAGGATCACCAGAATGGACTAGAGATGCTTTATCAACTCCTTTAGTCAAAGCAGGAATTCAACGATGGGGGCAGCTAGCCCCGGATGGGACTTTATTATCTTGGGAGGAGACAAATTTACTGGTGGATAAAGGATTATCTAAATTTAAATACTGGCAAATAAGAAGTTGGTTTCAGACTGTTGGGATGAATGTGGGCAAGTCCAACGAATTGGAAACGACATTATCAAAAAGAGTGGCAAAGAAAAAAGAGGTGGCGACTCTGTACTGGTTACTTCTTGACTTGGAAGAGGGAGAATTTAAGTTACCAACGGAGCTATGGGGAGAGAACTTGCCTGGCTGCAATCTTGAAGAATTATGGCAAGTATCTCATGACATTCTACACACGACAGTGCAACCTGAAAATTTAAAAAGAAATTATATTTTTTGTATTCACAGGGTGTATTGGACTCCGTTAAAACTTTCAAAATTTACGAAGGGTCCAGTGCCAAAGTGCCCTAAGTGTCTTTTGACCAATGCGGATGATATCCACATGTTTTTATCTTGCCCAAAGTTAAGTCATTTTTGGATGGAGGTAAATAAAGGTATGGAAAGTATTTTTGGTAGAATTACGCAGGTAAGCATAAATTTGGTTTTCTTTGGTCTGTTTCCATTTTATGAGTCTATGTCAAGAGGGAGAATAGACTATGTTTATATTTGATCTTAATAGCACGAAGAGAAATTTGTAAAAAATGGGTCAAAGATATTTCTCCAACTCTGTTAGACTGGGTGAACTCTATTAAATATATAATAAAATTAGATAGAGCTAGATTAGATAAAGGTAAAAACAATAGAAAAGATTTTTGGGGTCCATGCGAAGAATGGTTGGATAGCTTGGATTAACAAGATAATAGTAGCTAACACTAGTCCAATGATTAAGTCTTTACATTAATTTACAAAATTCTCTCTGGTTTCTGTGAGGTGCTTCGAGAGATACAGAACCAATCTGTAGAGAAGTACTGTGTAAAGCATATCCATCTAGATGTGGAGCTCTCCAGTTGGTGCCATCTGAAAGGGGGCCGCAGGAGTAAATTGAATAAGCTCTAATTTATCTGATGGCGAATGAGGACACAAAAAAAAAAAAAAAAAAAAGAACGAGCAACCACAGGGTCTAATAACAAGGTTCTAAATAAAGGGTTGGGTTTTGTTCCAACAGCTAGATTGGACAAGTTCAACTTACACTGTGAACTGGCTGAGTTTTTTAGAAAACTTAGACCGAAAGCATTTTTTGAGAAACAGGCACCTAGAGAGGACAGCCCCAACCTGTGTGAAACAGGGTTACGCGTAAAATCCACTTTCAATCCACCGCCTCACACCACTCTGGTAGAAATCATGATATTCAAACAGGCAGTGTTCAATGACATTAAAAACTTGGAAGATAAGGACAACTTCAAAAACATGAGCAAAGTTGAAACCGAGGCCCTTACAAAACTAAGAAATAACCACACCATCGTGATTAAACAAGCAGACAAGGGCGGAGGGGTGGTTGTACAAGACAAACTAGACTACCAGAAAGAATGCCGCTGCCTGCTGGATGACAAAAAGAATTACTCACCCTTGAAAATAAACCCTACCCAGGAACTGAAAAATAAGATCAGAACACTGGTAGATTCAGCTGAAATGAATGGCCACATTTCTAAGCAAGAGGCTGATTTTTTGGTAACAGGGGTAGAAAAAATCCCCTATTTTTACACATTGCCAAAAATACACAAAAACAGGCTACCTCCCCCGGGGTGACCCATTGTCTCGGGGATAGGTTCTCTTTTAGAACCCCTTTCACGGTTCTGTGATTTCTTTCTTAAGCCTCTTGTACAAAATACCATGACTTACCTCAAAGACACTAAGAGCATACTCAACCTACTCAAAGAAATTAATGTGGATAATGATTCCACTGTATTAATGAGTCTCGACATAGAAAGCTTGTATACAAGCCTGCCACAGGATGACACGATTGAAGTGATCAGTCGTGCCTTGGCTGCAGTGGAGTGGGACTTTCGCACTCCAAGACACTTCATAATTGAATATGCAAAATTGGCATTAAAAGAGAACTTTTTCGAATTCGAAGGAGATCTGTTTCTTCAAATAAATGGCACTTCGATGGGGAGCACCTTTGGCCCTAGTGTGGCAGGGTTATATGTATATGATTTCGAACGAAAATACATCCTCAATGAAAATAATCAATTCAAGACCTACATCTCCTTTTGGAGGAGATACATTGATGATGTCCTTGTCATTTGGAAAGGACCTAAAGAAATACTATCTGATTTTTTGTTATGGATTAACAACTGTGACCGTAACTTGAAGTTTACCCATTTCATTGACGAGAAAGAAATGGTGTTCTTGGACATAACCATCACCAAGGAACAGGGTAGACTGGAAACGAAAACTTATCACAAACCCACTGCTAAAAATAACCTCCTAAAATTCGACAGTTTTCACCCGAGGGCTCTTAGGGAAAACCTACCGTATGGGCAATACCTACGGCTGAGGAGGAACTGCAGTAAACTAACAGACTACCAGATTCAAGCTGCTGACCTATCTCAAAAACTGATGACCCGGGGTTACCTGGACAGAATATTAACCAAATGCCAGAAACGGGCAAGGAATCAGCCAAGAGAGGCTCTTCTGGAAGAAATAACTAAATCCAAAAAAGAGATCCCACTGACCTGCGTGACTACTTATAACACGGTTTCCAATTTGGTAACTAAATCCATAAACAAACACTGGAAAATCTTACACACTGGTGCCATTAAATGGGAAAACCCCTTTTCTCTTTTAAGAGGGCAAGGAGCATTAAGGATACACTTGTTTCCACCCGCCCAAGGAATACGGGAAAAGATCTGGCCCCAACTGTACTAAATGCCTGGGGCCTTCCCAGTGTAGTAGGACATTTTCCGTGTGGGAACTGCAGTGTATGCCATTTAACAACACCTGCCAAAAGTCTTGATTTAGAACCAAACAGAATCTGGATTCTTAAGGCACACACAAACTGCAATTCAATGAGTGTTGTTTACCTCATTACGTGCCCATGCGGCCTGAGATACGTGGGGATGACCAGCAGAAAAATTCAACAACGCATTTGCGAGCATCGTAGTAACATCAGATGCAAGAAAAACACCACAAAAATTACTGAACATTTTTTGCTGGCAAACCACACGACCAATGACCTAAGGTGGACTGTGATCGAGCAGATAAAAACCAACACGACCACCCAGCGGTTTCTCTTAGAAAAAGAACAACGTTGGATATACAAGCTTTCCATGCACAAACAGGGGCTTAATGACAATATTCCGTGGAACTCACTGAATAATAGGTAGGACACTTTTTACATCCACGGTACCCCTATCTATTCCATTATGTTCACCAACTTTCTCCGGGGACCCACACAACCCTATATGATGATCATTTAGACACTGTCTACACTCTATGACTACATGTAGTATTCTACACCCTCTCGGGTTAAACTGAACCATGACATCCTAATTGACTCGTTAGTCATGTGATTTTCACGTTTCTAGTATATGTCAATTGATTACCCATGAGATATGGCGCCAGATGGGTGACATTCTGATAATGGTTAAGAACTACAGATGCCCCCTGGCATAACCACTGCCACTTTTACTTATGGAGTGATCTTAGGCTTAACCACTGCCACTTTTATTTACGTAGTGGTCTCAGGCTAAAATATCGGCAGATTAAGGCATATTTGTCCGCTCTTATTAAGTTTTCCCTGGACATATTCTTCCCATCAGCACTTGGGAAATTGAACATTGACGTCCCGTTAAAGGACACCAATAAAGTTTGACTCCTTTTGACTGTCCCGGAACACATGGAGTTAATTCCCCTGAAGTACCTTTGGAGACTCGAATTACATCATCACGCTTCTACGTGATGACGCTTAGACGCTACTGTGCTGTGGCCTTACAACTGCACATTCCCCGGGTGAAACACCATTGACGTCATCGCGTTTCCACGCGATGACAGAGATACGCTGCCACACATCTAATCTCCTCACATTTAAATAGACTCGGACGCTCTCTTGAGTCATCCTCGGGACCCCGGGCAGGGCGCAAGTAGGTGAGAGAGGCGGGCGGTTGTGCTTGATGCAGTAAGTACTTTCTTGGGCTTCCTGCTGACTTTTGCTACCAGCTTTATACTAACGAGCTTGACTTTGTGCCTATTCTCTCTCCCTCACCTATTCTTAGAGTTTGACAACAGCCAACGCCCACCACCGGGATCCATGGGGTAGGACTGACTAATGTCCGATGTAAGCCTTGAATCTACTTTTCTCCCCTATGTTTGTTTGTGCGGTAACACGGCGGGATCGTGGCGCTCAAATTCTATTACCATGATTCACGGTCTCCTAAATTCTGATATAATTCATAGAATACGGCTATTCTGATAAGAATGATAAGTTCCACACTGCATTGATAATGTGTTGTTATTTACCAATGTGATGCACCCCGTATACTGATTGAATCCACAGTTAAAATCCTTAAGGCGGGGGGGCACCAGACACGTGCACTAAGTAGGTGTTCGATTAATAGAGGTGTTGTAGTGAGCCTCAGCAAGGCCTACCAGTGCTTAGGGGTTCTCCCTTCTCTGAAAAGACAGAGTTTATTAAACCTCATGAGGTGGAGCTACATTCACACACATCACCCTTCAGTAATGCATGAAGTAGCACACTGAATGGAAGGATCCTGGTCCTTTTATACCCACACAGGGGCTCAAATGAAGGCGGTACTAACACAAATTCTGGTTTTAGGTACATATAAGGTCATACAGAGAATGCACAGTCGACAAGTGGGTGGAGCTAACAGTTTCTACTTTTAGTAGACACATCCTGACATTTATAAACTCGGAACAGCTGCAAGCTCAACTGAGCATGTGCAAAGCAAGAGGAACTAAATATAACTTGTCTCTAGGCAGATTTCAAGAGCAGTTGACAGGAAGGTAGGACAGAGCACATGGCGAGCACATGGTAGCACATGGCAGCCAAAATGGCTGACAGAAATACAAAATGGATTCCACAAAGCGGACAATTTAGCCTCTAAATACAGGCTGTCTTCAGCTAATGCTTAACTTAAATGCTGCCAAATTACAACAGACGACCCTTTCAGCATTGGCTGAAGACATTCGTTTATCTGGGGTAATCTAGATATTCATCCCGTATATCTATTAACATTATTTCGGCCACCTCTTTATTCAACATTTGTTGGGCCTTTGTTTCAGCAATGTTCCCTCTGGCAGGTATACAAGCAGAAATGCAAATGGAGCAAAGCATTGGACCACATTGGATACATACACAGCATGTAAAAAATATTACAATTATTACACACAGGATAGTCAGTAGCTTCCAGCCCCAAGCAGAAACAAGAGTCCAAAACCATCCAGCAAAAGTCCAAGTTCCAGTCTCTGGATGAATTTCTGCAGCAATCTTATGCAATTTTGATATTGCGTCATATACTGAAGGTGAGTGATCTGGTATGAATACACAACAGCTGCTACCGATGATGCGACATGCACCACCTCGATCAGCCAAAATTACGTCTAGCACCATCCTATTCTGGAGTGCTACAATCCTTGCAATCTGTAGTTCCTCTGTAATGTTCCCAAGTGCCATAGCTGTCTGATTGGTAACAGCTTCCACGACACGAGTTAGTCGTCGGATTTTCCTGCTGTTTAATGCAGCACCCACAAAGAAAAATAAGCCCAAGTTGAAATCAACATATTGTTGTAGGGTAGTGTCGGTTTGGTCAACTTCATCCATACTTATTGTCCTCTTATTTCTGTTTTTGGAAATGTCATTGTACAGTTTAAAATCACGGTGATACAATGCAGGTGCCAGAAACACAGGGGGCAACAGAAAAGATACATAGCAGATTCCTGACCACCCAACAGGTAATTGATAATATCCGTTATTTCCACACACAAAATACGTGTTATGCGAGGCTGTGAAAGTGCTCTTATTGGCACCTTCAATGGTCAGGATTACAGTACACTCGCTCCTCCCCACTGGAATTCTTCCAACACTACAAATACACAAATCTGCTTTAGCTTTTGTCACAGAAATCACAAAAGGTCCAATGTTCTTTATTATTCTCACATTTGTGAAAACATATGGTGTTGAAATATTGTCCGGTTGATACTCTTCCCATTCCCATTTAGTCCCTTTGGCTTGTGGATAACCTTCTTTATTTTGATAACATACTTTATTAAGTTGAAAAATAATCCCACCTACTGAAGGCTTTCCATATGCAAACAAAAGCGCATACCAAGCTTGACAAGAACCATTGTGAGAAAATGGAAGAGGAATAAAAGGTGTTCCTCCTTTCTTTTGATGTGCAGGTATCATCCCACACACCAAACAGTTGGTAGTATTTGTAGCATTGTGAGTATGGTGCAACATCTGGATAAAAGTATTGTTCAGGTAAGATTGTCGATGTTTTTGCTCATGGTAAGGAAGAGTAAAGTAGTGGTGTTCCACGGGTACTGGCGTAGTGGCAACAAAAAGCTGTCGAACAGGAGCCACCTTCTCGATGTACCACGTAATTGCTGCCATAGCCACCATAGCAACAACAAACCCTACAGCACAAATGATTTGTTTTTTCATTTTAGCAGCAGTAATGATTGATCTTTCTGAAAACTTGTTGAAAACAGTCGTTGGAGCTCTTCTCCCTGGGCAGCCGCTGATTTCTTCACCATGGGCCAAAGCGGGTGTCACTACACTAATACAGGGCTGATCCCCTCCCCTTGCCACAATGGCTCTCCGTTTCACTAACCCAGGGCGGTAGCTCAACCAGTCTTTTTCAAAACTGCAGATCCTTTCCTCGGTCTCAATTGATATCTGGATACTCCAGTGATCGTGTGGTCCGGGAAGACTTCCGCAGATTCGTCAGGTGAGATAGCTTGGCCTTTCTCCGTCTCCAGAATCTCTCGATGGTCGGTCAACACAGCAGGTTCCACCAAGGCAGGCGACACGCGTTTGCAGTGTGTGCTGTGGATCCAATTCTTTCTGTTTGTCACTCGAACTGCTGTCCTTGTCGCAAGGAGCACCTGCTCTGGTCCTCGCCACCTTGGCTCCAAGCTGTTCGATCTGTCGAAGACCTTGACCATTACATGGTCACCAGGACGGAGTTCGTGGGCCTCACCTGTAGATCTGTCAGGAAGAGCTTCTCGAACCTGTTGATGAATAGAAATCAAACTGTCAGTTAACTGTGCCAAATAATCATTCATCAGAACACAAGGAACATCATGTATGGGGCGTGGCTTAGGAATTCCCCAAATGTTCATTGGTCTTCCAAACACCACCTCATAGGGGGTAAGACCTGATCGTGAATGTGGCACCGATCTTATGGACAACAATGCCAAAGGTAGGGCATCTGGCCACTTTAGAGACGTGGAAGCCAGTATTTTCGCCAACTTTGATTTTAGAGTAGCGTTATACCTTTCCACCAATCCTGCTGATTGCGGGTGGAAAACTGTATGGAATTTCTGTTTGATCCCTAATCCTTTCAGGACATGCTCAACAACTTGCCCAATAAAATGAGGTCCATTGTCACTCCACAAAAGTTTACAAACACCGTATCTAGGGAAAAACTCCTTTAGAAGCACCTTTGCTGTGGTGAGAGCAGTATTATCCTTCGTAGGGTATGCCTCTATCCATTTGCTAAAGGCACATACCACCACTAGGACATATTTCAGATTATTGCAGCGTTCGAGTTGGATGTAATCCATCTGCAAAACTTCAAAAGGTGCGGTTGGTGTAGCAAACCCTCCTGTAGGAGTTCGTGTCCCTTTTCCAGGATTATACTGCCAACAGATCAAACAGGACTGTACTACCCTTTTGGCTGTGCTAGCAATTTCAGGATGCTCCCAAACTTGTGTAAGCAATGTAGTTATTGCTAGAGCTCCAACATGTGCCAGCCCATGTGCCATTTGAACCATAGGTTGTAAATAGGCCGCAGGCATTTTCCACTTATTCATTTCTTTGTTACGCCAACAACCCTCATCATCTAATATTCCTTCTTTAGACCATTGCTCAAGCTCTTCCACAGAAGCAGATCTCTGTATATCCAATACTTCCTCTCTAGCATCATGCCAACGCTCAGCTTGTGATTTCACTACGTACATGGGTGTAGTGCTTCGCTGCATCGCAGTCTCACGGGCTACGCGGTCTGCAAAGGCATTGCCTTGTCCTATTTTGTCAGTCACTTTCTTGTGTGCGCTACACTTCATAATAGCAACTTTCTTTGGGTATGTAAGTGCAGTCAAGAGATTATGCACTAACTCTCCGTGCATTATCTGCATCCCATGGGATGTAAGAAAGCCTCTTTCCTTCCAGAGTAGGCCAAAATCATGAACCACTCCAAAAGCATAGCGGCTATCCGTGTAAATGTTCACACACAAGTCAGTGCTAAGCTCACATGCTCGTGTCAAAGCTATTAGTTCAGCTGCTTGAGCCGACTTCTGAGGTATGCGAGCTGTTTCCACTACTGTCTCAAGCGTGGTAATTGCATAAGCAGCTGAAGTCGTGCCATCTGGTAACTTCAAACAGGACCCATCAACCCACAGTTCCCCATCTACATCTGGAAGGGGCGTATCTTGCAAATCGATGCGACCCTTTGTCTGTTCCTCAGTAAGGAATATACAATCGTGAGGCTCCTTTGACTGAGACTGAGTCGCAGGATATGGCAACAAAGTGGCGGGGTTCAGTGTCGCACATCTCTTCAAGGTAATATGAGGTGCTAGCAGTGTCAATTCGTATCCTGTCAAACGAGCACTAGTTAAGTGCTGAGTCTTAGTCTGATTCAAAAGGGCATCTACTGCATGGGGTACTAGCACCAACAGTTTGTGTGACAAAACTATCCCTTCACTCTGACGTATGGACACAGCCGTCGCTGCAACTGAACGGAAGCACCCAGGTAATGCACGAGCAACAGGATCAAGAACTGCAGAAAGGTATGCGCAAGGACGCTGTTTGTCCCCGTGTGTCTGTACTAAAACTGACAATGCACATCCTTCTTTCTCATGTACATAGAGTGTAAAAGCCTTCGTGTAATCTGGTGTGCCTAACACTGGTGCAGAGCAAAGAGCTTGTCTCAACTGACAAAAAGCATTTTGACATTCATCTGTCCATGGAAGGGGGATCGGAGTGTTTTTAGTCAAAAGTGCTAGCAAGGGCTTAACAATGTGTGAAAAACCCAATATCCATTGCCTGCAAAACGAAGTCAGACCAATGAATGCACGGACATCTTTCTGCGTGGAAGGTACTGGGGTGTCTAAAATTGCTTGAATGCGATCTGGTGTCAGTGCACGGCCCTCCTTAGACAGAAGGTGTCCTAAATAGGTCACCTTCGGTCTACAATATTGCAATTTCTTTCGTGATACTTTATGGTGGTGTGTAGCAAGAAAAGAAAGCAAAGACAAAGTGCATTTCTCACACTGCTCAGGTGTATCGGCTGCCAACAAGATGTCATCGACATATTGTATGAGAGCCACTCCTTTAGACAAGGTAAAGGAATCAAGCTGTCTCTTCAATGCTTGACTGTTAATACTAGGACTCTCAGCATAGCCTTGAGGAACTCTACAAAATCTGTATGATCTATTATTCAAAGTGAAACCGAACAAATATCGGCTATCAGGATGAATAGGAATCGAGAAGAAAGCGTTCTTCAGATCAATTACAGAAAATGTAGTTGCTGTTGGAGGGACCAGGGTAAGCAATGTCGTTATGTCAGAGACTACAGGGTACTGTGGTACTACAATCTTGTTGACTTCTCTCAAATCGATAATAAATCTATAAATCCTAGTGTCAGTATCTTTTTTCAAAATGGGAAGAATCGGACTATTGCAAATATTGTAAGGAACTTCTTCCACAACCCCCACCTTAATTAAATCATGTACAATACGTGTGAGTGCTTCCTCTCCTTCTCGAGAAATTTTATACTGAGGCAGTCTTGGCAATAAAGCGCCCTCCTTGACACTAATATGTACTGGTGGAATAACCATTTGCCCTACATCAGTGTCCGAAGTAGCCCACAAAGTACTAGGGAGTGAGGCTAGTGCAATGTCCTCTTTAACAATACAAGATCTCTCAATCATAGGGTAGTTGTCATTCAAAATAACCCGTACTCCTTCCGGAGAACACCGTATCGTAGCCCTAAAATATTTAAGCATATCAAGACCCACAATATTGTCTGGTGTGTTTGGAGAAAGCAAAAACGGACATGGAGCAGTAAACTTATCAATATCAAATGCAAGTGGTTGTGACAATGGGCTAAGGGAAGGTGTTCCATCGAAACCTATCGATGTAATGGTTAAGCCAGACAGGGGAGCCCTTGGAACCAATTGTTTAGACACTTGCTACGAGTAGCTCCTGTATCAACCAGAAACTGATCAGTAGAACCCAAAACATGTGCTGTAACATAGGGACCCCCCTGATCTACTGGAACTTCAACTGATTCCTTACCCCATCCTAGGCAATCCTATGCATAAGCAGAATCTTGAAAATCAGAGGGCACATAGTCAGACATTTGATATTGGTTCCTTCTATCAAAAGTGTTAAACCCATTCTGCCCACGTGTGTTAGCATCAAACCGAGCACGATCATTCGCGCTTCCTCTAGGCCCTTGATATCCTGAACGATTTCTCATTTGTCCCCGACCACGTAAATTCTGCTGAGCACGCAGCACTGGACAATCAGAAAGCCAATGTCCAAATTTTTTGCAGTACGCACACTGATCAACAGACAAATTCGAACGGGCAGAGGAAGGAAAGGACGAACCATAAGATCCACGTCCACCTCTATCATTATCTCTAGAAGGCGGACCATAAGCTTGAGCCAACATAACCTTTGTTTTCAACTCTTTAGACTTTTTGTCCTCATTACCTTTGGCTTCTAATTCTTGCCGCTCATAATACTGGGCCATAGTTAAAAGAGAAACCGGAGAAGATGTAGTCCATGAACTCTCACTGGCCTTTAAGCGACTAGCTATTCCTGGCAAAAGGTTTGCGACATATTTATCAACAAACAGATGCCTACCTGTGTCATCTGTCAATGACTGGCCACTAAAATCGTGAAATGCTTCTTCAAAACGTGTGAAGAAGTCGGAAACTGATTCATCTACCTTTTGCTTGCAAGACGCTAGCACTGTCCAATCTATCTTCTTAGGGGGAATGATCGTCTTTAACTTAACTAATATAGCTGCCGGAAGATTTAAAATTAACTGACACGGTTTCTGTGCAGGTTCTCTATCTTCATCTAACCGCTCTAAATCTTTCCACAATGCTCCAAATGTCGCATTATCATCTATTCTACGCACAGTTCTCCACATATCAGGCGGTAATATTAATCCAAAAAACAAATCAATATCAGACAGAGTCATAGTACAAGAGCTGATTGCACCCTCAACTTCCTCATAAAAGGCTGCTGGATTCTTTCGCGGGTCAGGCAATGCATTTTAAGGGCCATAACATCTGCTCTATTCCAAGGAGTGTAAACCCAATTATAAATAAAGTACCCTTTCGCATTAAGAGAAGTCTTATCATCCTCTGTACCCGTTCCTTTAGGAGGAACATATAAAGGCGCGGCTTCCCGCATGGGTTTCACATGAATTACAACATTCTTATCTGTTTCAGGAGTAGGAGTTCGTGCCATGCTGATCTGAGATGCTAGTGCAGCTGTTTCTGCTGCCTTTTTCTCCTCTCGCAAACGGGCTGCTTCAACACGCAGTTTAACCAAGCGTCTGATCGTGTCAGCCACCTGGGAGAAGACAAAAAGACCGTCACGTAATTGTTTACAATCAGTTGCTACATCATCGGGCTCCATTTCTACCGAATACTTCCTAAATTGTTCAATAACCTCTGCAGCAAATGTATCGGTAAAATATATTTGCTCCCTTTCCTGCCATCCTTTTATACTATCTAAAAGTTCAGAGGCAGTGGTAGTACTACGAACGGCTTTACGCGCAGTAGATCTAATGTCAGATGCACGCTCAGCAGATAGCATGGAGCGAGTTTCTCGAGCTTTGTCCTGGTCTGAAAAAGAGTCCTCATCTGACTCATGAGGAGCGGAAGAAAAAATATACGGAGGTGGAGAACGATCTAATAACAAGAAATCATCTTGTGGTTTATTAAGGATAGGATAAAGGGGCTGCCTAACAGCGTATTGGCCAGTTACCTGTAAATGGCGTTCCCTATCTTCCCTCTCTTTAATTTCTTTCATCTCCTTGTTTTTTAACTCTAATGCTTTCGCATAAATGGTCTTTCGCTGTTCTTTGTCAATCAAGGCTTGCTCACGCTTCATTCGCTCACGCACTTCTTTCTCCCACATTCGCACACAATCAAACATATCTTGCCTAGTCTTGTGTTTAAACATACATTGTTCCACATACTGAATCTTTCGCAAATCAAATGACCCATATATAGGCCAACGCAACTCAGGGTCTTTACTAGTATATTTATTCCATAACGTGCAGTACATTATAGAAGAAATACCATACTTAATATACATATCCCTATTAGGCGTCCCCTCCGGGGGCTGGTTGTGCTTCGTCAAGTCTCAAATTGGTACCACTACAAAAGCAACACATCCTACGAAGTGTGCTGAAAACAGGCATGCCAAAAAATAGTGCAAAATATGCAGTATTATAATCAAAGTAGCGCTTAAGGTACTCTTCGTACGTTGCGCTGTTCAAACAATTTTAAATAGAGAAAATTCTCCTCATTACCTGCCTATATGTATTGCAATACATATATAATTACAAAACAGATTCCAAAATTGGCCAATCATACAAACAAAGCCACAGTAAGTGTTACTAAAACTACCTTACCAATCAAAGGCATCAAACCAACAGCAAGTGCCGCAAAACGGCTCTTACCAATCAAATGGTGTCCAGGTTCCAACTGCCAAGTTCTCAAATCGACCAAATGGTCACTGCACGGCGAATCAACAGAAGAGATCTCAGTCAAGGACCGGCGCCGCCGGGATGGTCAGATCAGAAAGAAAGGAAAAACGCCGTGGGTGCCAAGACTCAGGTCTCCTCAGGCAGCGATCGCGTCCAAAAGCGAGATTCCAATCCTTCGTCGCGACCAGTCCTTCGGGCATCCGAGTCGCTGATGAGTCCCACGTTGGAAGCGCCAATTTGTTGTAGTGAGCCTCAGCAAGGCCTACCAGTGCTTAGGGGTTCTCCCTTCTCTGAAAAGACAGAGTTTATTAAACCTCATGAGGTGGAGCTACATTCACACACATCACCCTTCAGTAATGCATGAAGTAGCACACTGAATGGAAGGATCCTGGTCCTTTTATACCCACACAGGGGCTCAAATGAAGGCGGTACTAACACAAATGCTGGTTTTAGGTACATATAAGGTCATACAGAGAATGCACAGTCGACAAGTGGGTGGAGCTAACAGTTTCTACTTTTAGTAGACACATCCTGACATTTATAAACTCGGAACAGCTGCAAGCTCAACTGAGCATGTGCAAAGCAAGAGGAACTAAATATAACTTGTCTCTAGGCAGATTTCAAGAGCAGTTGACAGGAAGGTAGGACAGAGCACATGGCGAGCACATGGTAGCACATGGCAGCCAAAATGGCTGACAGAAATACAAAATGGATTCCACAAAGCGGACAATTTAGCCTCTAAATACAGGCTGTCTTCAGCTAATGCTTAACTTAAATGCTGCCAAATTACAACAGAGGCACCATAGTCTGGATAGCCTTTGGCACATTTTATGGAACGTCATGGATGAAAGCATGGTGGTCCGCTCTCTACTGAGCAAAGTTGTTCAGTAAGTATATTACTGTACTTGATGAACGTCACGGATGAAAGCACAGTGGTTCGCTCTCTACTGAGCAAAGTTGTTCAGTAAGTGTATTACTGTACTTGATGATCTGTTTTTTTCTTTTACAGATTATTACCCATTACTTTTCAGAGAGTGCTGAGAGGTAAAACTGTAAGTTTGCGGTTTTCTTGCAACACAGGGTAGGGTGCACCTTAGCGTGTGCATACCTCCCGTGTCCATTCTGGTCCTGAAGAAAGCCTCGCGATTTCGCGGGTTGAGGCTGAAACATGTAGACCTGGTTTTCCTGTCACCATAATCACTTGCGGATGTCACTGGTCAATTTAACCTTTTAGGACATCCCACTTTGTTTTTAACCTTGCCTTATTACTCCAGCATAAATTCAGGGATTAATAAAGGCAATTTTAACTGATTTTTTTCAACACAATTCACTTTGCACAATCTAAAAAACCCGCTCCGCTGTAATCAGGCATTGTAGCACACCCGAGAGGCATTCGGCCGCTCGGGTGGGGACCCTATGATGAAGCATGTCACCAACCAGGTTGGTGAGTGAGGGTTCTTTTTAAAGAAAGATTTTTTCCTCCTTGTGTTTCACTTTCATTCGATATACTAACTTAGACTTTAATAGGAACCACTCCTTCTTTGTTTATGAGTATTGACTACTAAAGGGGACCAGGAGTAGTTCCAGTATACCCTTTCATTTCTTGTGTTTGACTATAGTCGCACTCCTGGACTGCTCTTGCTGGCCTTAAATAAATCCTGCACCATTCTGGGTTCGCATTACTATTTCACCCCCGACGACGTACTGGTTGCTGGTGATCCCCCCTCGCTTGCTTGGGAGCCGGTCTGTTGAGCCGGGGACCCGTGTCGCAGCCTGTGGAGCGTGCCGCTATTGTGGCATGGCGGGTGGAGCCGCGGTGTGTGTGCGGCGGCCCAGAGGTGAGTGACGTGAAGGAGGCTAAGGCAGAGCCCGGGCACCTTTCGGTGTGGGTAAAATTTGGCACGCTGGGCCGTGACCCAGCAGCTCTATGAGTGATCACCAGGCGGGAGGCTGCGCATCGCACCCGGTAGAGCGGAGATGCTGTAGTGGCCTGGTGGGAGGAGCCGTGGCTAGAGTGTGGCAGCCCCGGGTGATCGGTGGAGGAAAGGCTGCATTGCAGCCCTGCTGCACGCAGAGACCGGCTCTCACCTTGGACACCAGAGAAGGTGTGGAGCTGTGGTCCAGGTGGTGCTGAAGCTCCTGTGCAGCAGCAGGGGGCAGGTGTAGGCAGCTGCAATGGTGAAGGGGAGAGGTGAGCAGTGCTCCCTTCCTGACTTGGGAGCCCAACCCCCCCCCTCAGGAGTGTGTGACCTGCCCCTGCTGGGTCGTAGGGGTAGAGATTAATTGCCCTGTGAAGACTGGCATCAACTGGGTGACTTTGCCTGGACCCTGAGCTGGGAGCACTGTGACTTGGGTGCGCCTGGGGCTGCTGGGGACTGTGTGTTGATGGCCTCTGAGGCAGGGGCCCATTGGCAACTATTGGTTCTCTGATCTGGGGGAGCCCAGAGTTGGGTGCATTGATCACTGGGGACACTCATGCCTGAAGTAACCTGCGCTTGGACCCTCCGGCAATGAGTCGGGCCACCTCGGAGATGGGGAAGGACATGCCCGCCAGTGCTGTGCAGTCAAATAAATTAGATAACTACACCCTCCCTGTATAGAAAGGCACTGCTGTTGGGGAGCAAGCCCAGCGGGCTACAACAGAGGTAATGGGGGCCCGACATTGGCGGACATCCTGTCTGAGATTCAGGGAACAAGGGAGACCATGTTAACCAAGATCGACACCTTGGCCATTAAGGTGAATGTTCTCCATGCCGACTTTTGAAAAATTACGGTGAGGGTCACGGATGCCGAAGACAATGTTAAGGAGCTGCAGCAGGAGGTGGCAGCACTGAAGAAGACTGTGGCTACGCTCCAGTCCCTCTCGACTAGTGTGGAGGAGCAGATCGAGGACTCAGAAGGGTACTCCCAAAGGAATAACCTGAGATTTGTGGGATTCCCCAAATGCGCCAAAGGCCAATCAGCTGAGTTGTTCCTGGAGTACTGGACCGTGAACTCTTTGAAACCGAGGAAGCTCTCAAAGTTCTTCACCATAGAACAAGCCCATCGAGCGTTGGTGCCCAGGATTAGGGCGCAACCGATCGCCATCATAGCCCATCTATTTCATTTTAGAGACCAGGATGTCCTACAACATGTCTGGGTACACGGGTTACAGCAAAACGAGGGCAGAAATATCATGGTCTTTCGGGCTTATACCCACAAAGTGCAAGAACTCCGCAGAGCATTAAAACGAGAATGAGAGAATTGAACCTTCGATACAGCCTGATGTTCCGAGCGAAGCTTTGTGCGTAACACAATGGAAAGATGTTCTTCTTTGCCACGCCGGGAGAGGCTGGTGACTGGCTAGATACTATTGGGGGAGCGAAACCAAAACAACCCTTAACCTGAAGGACCAGTGGTAGTGGCCGCAGCTGTCAGTCAGAACATTTGCAGAGGCACTTGATCATATCGGAGGTCCAGGAAGGGGTCAGGAAGAAAGGGAGGATCTTGGTCTGCCGAGATGGTACTTTGGAAGACTCAAACTTTGTGTCTGACAACAGTGACTCATTCTTGCGCAGCAGGGGAGATCGTGACTCCCTGAGTGACAGCACGGACCTGGGCTGATGAGCGAGGTGACTGCAGAGATGGAGCCCTGGTTCGGTGTGGGCCCCCCTGGACTGAGGGGTACCAAAGGATGGAGCTCCAGTTGGTGGCTCATGGATCGACCAAGGACGCTGAGACAGCTGGTTCGCCTGTACTGTAGACTAAAGTGATGTATTTCAATGATTGTGGAACCGATACAGACAAGAGCATGTTTGGGGTGGGTCACCAAATGTCTCTTGATGCTCAATCCTGGGGAGGAATTCAGTATGTTGCTTTAAACTTTATGCATGCCCATGGACACCTGGATACAGGCCTGTGGGTAGCAGAGGAGGGCAACGGTCCCCACGGGGTGGTTTCAGCACCTTTGGCCTTGCCGCCCCTGTGAGATGCTAGGCCCTCAGCGTAATGCAGTTGGGGAGGTTTAGGCTGTGGCCTCCATGTGGTGGATGAGGCGGTGGATGCTGAGTGTTGTCCTCTCGGTTATAGGCCTGTGCAGTTCGGGTTCACTGCCAGTGGGTGGGTGGGTGTGTGAGTTGGAGGTTCCTCTTGATGTTTGTTCTAAAGTTCAGGGGTTCTGGATTGCTCTACTGTGCAGGGACATACTATCCCGTGTGAAAGGTCAATGTGGCTGTGGGGATGCTTGAGGATGGGTGAAAGGGGCACTGAGATACGGAACCCAAGATGGAAACTGTGTGGAAGTTCCTAACGTGGAAGATTCACGGCTTTGGACAGCCTACCAAGCGACATAGGGTGTACTCGCATCTGAGGCGCTATGGGATCACAGTGGCTTTCCTACAAGAGACGCATACTTGGGGAGATTGTATTGGTCAGTTGAGACGTAGATGGAGGGGACAACTATACACAACCTCCTACTCAAGCTATGCTAGGAAGTCACTAATATGGGTGGTGCCGGTGACCCCGTTTCTGGCGAAAGGAGTGAAAGTGGACACTGAAGGGAGGTATGTGATTGTGTTGGGGACCCTGGATGCCAGGGACAGCTGTATGGTGATTATCTATGCCCCCAATTTTATTTATTTTATTTTGAAGGTTTTATATAGCGCGAACATGACCCTTGCGGGTATCAGAGCGCTTTACATGAGTCGAGAGTAGGAAACAAAAGGAACACAGGAATACATAATTAAGACTTGTAATTCAGTTCTCAGTTGCGTAGATGTATATGTACGATGTTTCATGAGAATTTCCTTAACAGTAGGGATTTTACTTCTTTTTTAAAAGAGATAAAAGAAGGGTTCCGTCTGGTTTCAGGGGGCAGTGCGTTCCAAATCCTAGGAGCGATTCCAGAGAAGGCACGGTTATATGTTTTCTTTTTGGCAAAGCGTTGTGGCTTCAGTAGAAGATTGATGGTACTTCTGGAGGATCTGTTTCCACAGGAGAGCACCAATGTTTAGGCCAAGTATCTCGGAGTATTGTGATGTAGGGCTTTGTAGGTCATGCAAGCGATTTTTAGTTTAATTCTGGCTTCGAAAGGAAGCCAGTTAAGAGCTCTAAGGTCGGGGGTGATATGACAATTTCTTTTAGAGCCCATGATGAGCCTAGCCGCTGAATTGAGCGAGGCTCTTAGAGGGGCTGTTGATGATCTGGGAAGACCGCAGAGCATTGCACTCCCATAGTCTAGTCTTGGGATTACTAATGCTTGAACTGCCTGTTTGATGTCATTTGCGGGAAGGAATGGTTTTAGTTTTCTCAGGCTGTTGATCTGACTATTTGCGCCTTTTGTTGCAGCACTGATATGATTCTGCATGTTAAGATGTCTGTCCAGTATTAGTCCTAGCGATTTTGCTGAGTCAACAATATGAGGTTGGCAGTTGAGCGCTGTGAGTTGTTTAAGCCATTCTTCGATATTGGTAGTTTTGTTGGGAGGAGCGATTAGGAGGAATTCAGTCTTGAGGGTGTTTAGTTTCAGGTGGTTGTCCGCCAGCCAGGTCTGGGTTTTTTTAAGAGTTGAATTGAGAGTTGTGATATCATCCAGAGAGGAGATCTTTAAGTATAGTTGTGTGTCGTCAGCGTACATATGATAATGGATGTTTGAGGAGCTGAGAATTTCGGTCAGAGGTGGACGCTGACTTCTAGGGATCAGTGTTGCGAGCAGTGGCTGAATATTTAGGCCCGGAGTTGATGGTGGCTAGGGAATTAGACTGTGTGTTAGATGGTAATGTAGACTGTCCCCCCCAACTGATATGAAGCCTGCCATGATGGGTGCCCTCTGGAAGGCCATATAACGACTAGGGTTGCAGGATGTGTGGAGGGTGCATCACACTCAGGGCTGTTGTAGGAAAGTGCCCCTTTTGACATGGTTACCCCCCCACACTTTTGCCTGGTATATGAAGCAACTTTGACTGAAGGTGTACTGGGCCCCTGCTAACCAGGTCTCCAGTACCTGTGTTCTTTCCCTAAACTGTACCATTGTTCCACAACTGGCACAACGTTAGACTCCATGTAAGTCCTTAGTAAATGGTACCCCTGGTACCTAGGGCATTGGGTCTAAGGAAGATCCATAAGGGCTACAGCACGAATTGTACCACCCTAAGGGACCCCTCACCAAGCTCATGCAAATTGCCATTGCAGCCTATGTGTCTTGGTGCAGAGAAACTGAGGAGTCGACATGGCAGACATCACTGTGTGCCATGCCTGCAAAGCACTATACATGGTGTAGGTAAATAACCCCTACAGCAGGCCTTACAGCCCTAAGGCAGGGTGCACTATACCCAAGTGTGGACATATCGGTGTGAGTGGATGTGTCCCTGTGATATCCAAGTCTATTCCTAGATATCACAAGTGCACAGGGAAGCCAAGTACATGGGCTGGACACTCGTGTTTACGAGTTCCCCAGCTACATGATGGCTTCACTGTACCCACAGATGGTTGGTACCAAACATCTCGTATTGATAAACTCACACTGATGCCAGTGTTGGATTTATTAATAAATGCACCCAGAGGGCACCTTAGAGGTCCTCCTTGAAAACTTACTGACTACTAGTGAATTGACTGACTGGTCTTGACCAGCCTGCTGCCACAGACATGTTGCTGACCTCCTGAGGTGAGAGCCATTGATCTCAGAGGCCAGGAACAAAGTCTGCTCTGGGTGGTGGTGTGTTACACCTCCTCCATGCAAGATCTACATTCATGGGCGGGAAGTTTCAAAGGCCCTGCCGCCTTTGTTTTGTGACCCCAGCCTCTCCAGATAGTGGAGATGCCCTGTGTAGCAAGCTGGGCTCCTTTGCAGATGCCCCCCACTTTTTGCCCCATTTGAACTACTAGATGCTGGTTTTTAACTCTGACTGTGCACTGGGACCTGCTAACCAGGCCCAAATGCCAGTACTCTTTCACCTAAAGTAATGTAAATTGGTACATCCAATTAGCAAGCACTTATCACTCCTTGTAAGTCCCTCGTATATGGTGCCAGCAGAACCCAGGGCAAGGGTGATAAGAGGGGTCACTAAGGCTGCAGCACTATATCGTGCCACCGTGTGTGACCTAAGTAAAAGTACGAGCAGGTCTGCCATTGAAGCCTGATGAGCAGCCTGTCTGCTCAAGAAGAGCTCTGCACACACCATGTGCTGCAGAGCCACCCCACTGCCTTAATGTAAGTAAGTCACCCTTAAGGTAAGGCTTCTCTAGCCCATAGGGTAGGGTGCATTATATTAATGGTGTGGATATATACATTTACATATATATATATCCCCACAGTAACCCTGTAAAGCAGGGTTTTACTGTGAGTGACCGGCGGTCCATAAGATAACAAGGGTTGGCTACTGAGCAAACTCAAGATAGCCAGCCCCATTATGGCACCACCACATTGTGTCCTGTTTCTTATTAAACACCGTGCTTTTTCACCCCTGACACAATGCTTGTGTCAAAGGTGAGCTGGCATGCACAGGGGTCCCACCCTGAGTGGGTGCTCCCCTAGGATACAGTGACCCAGTGCCTTGGCAGGCTTCCCCAAGCCATTTGCCACCAAGGCAAGAGTCTGCCCTCCTGGTGTGTTGTGCTGGCACTTCCCCAGAATGGAGACAAAGGTCTGGTAAGGAAGGAGGTCACACCTCCTCCCTCCCAGGACAGCTAGTGTTTACAGCAATCAAGGCGGTGATCCTCAAAGGCTTCACCAACCTGTGATATGTAATTTACTTGTGCCCAACTCGAGGACAAAGTCTTTCCCACACCTGAAACTGCATTCACATGCAGGCAGGCAGGAAAATTAGCCAGTTAGGAGATGTGCACCACCAAAAGGCTAGCCACACCTTTAGGGTGGGCTAAAAGGTCTGTACAGCCAAGCAAGGGTTCTGCCATTTTGGAAGACCCTGAATTAGAGGGTTCTGGGTAGACAGGTGATGTACTACCACAGGAAGTCGTCACCTCAGGGGCTGATTAGCTGCAGGAACCAGTAGCCCATTGGTCACTGCCCCTCACACCCTTAACGCCCCCTAAACTTGTATTTAAGGGGCTCCCCTGGCACCAGAACCTTAGTTCTGACTTTCCTTATGAGAAAAGGCACAAAAGAGAACAGGTCACCAACAACAGGACTTTGGACTCTGCCGCAGCACAAAGAGAGGATACTTATGAGCCCTAGAGAGACCATATACTGAAACAGTGTGATCGCCTTGTGTCCGTGGCTTACACTCATTGCTCCCTGCAAGAGGGACTCCAGTGGACTCTAGAAACTGAAGCAGAATCCGCTGGACTGGTCGGACCAGTCTCCTGCAACCTGCAGAAGAATCGTCGTGCTGTGTCACAAAAAGTGCAACCCGTCGGGCCCTTCAAGAGTGAACCCAAAGAGAAATTGTGACTTGCACCCCGGGAGTCGTAGTGAGGCTCACAACAAGGTTCGAGCTGCTACACCATCCTATCGACCTGCAGCCAACGAAGTACCTGTGGACTACTTTTGCCGTTGCCAAGGCTTGTTGGTCACCAGCCCAGTAACCGACCCTTTTCCGGACATCACCGACTCCAGAGCAACTCCCAGCAACCCTCCAGTGATTGATAGCTGCAAGGCTACCTCTGCATTCGGACTCCCTGGGCAAGGTAAAAAGGTACTGTCTATAAAAACTTGATCTAGCGACCCCTAAGACCTTAACCACAAGAGGGTTCTCTGGAATTCATCCTGTTAGTGGTTTATTGTCACATGATTTTCTCCATTGACTGAAATGATAAATGTTTGAAGATGTTATCAGCTAACCAAGTGTCTTTCCTCCATTGAACACTGTGGTAAATGTTTTTGATGGTATCGTCGGCCTACCAGTATTTCTCCATTTCTTAATGTTGAATGTTTGACGGTCATACCGTGACTTACGTTTTTTTCTCCATTCATCGCCATGGTAAATGTATAAAAAGTGATTATTGCATTTAATCTTCAATGCTTTAAAATTCTATGACTACAGTTATATGTATTGTATCAAGTTCATTTTGGTGTAAATATTTATATAAAAATGTGTGTCTGGGTACTCCCCTGATGGAGCTCCTGATGATGGGGGCTGGAGTCCCAGACTCAGGCCCGTACACGGTTGGGCAGGTGTGCTGAGCCTGACGGGTGCTACAACCCGCTCCCTGTGTGCCGGACTTGTGCATCTGGATGCTGCGCAGTGGCGTAACAATAGCCCCCGCAGCCCCTCTGTTGCAGTGGGGCCCAAGTTCCGGGAGGTCCCCTCCGGCACTGTGCATGAGCGGGCCTGAGAGCTCCTGACTTGGTCCGGAGCATGATGGGCCCCCTTCATGTACTTTGCAGGGGTGCCCCCTCAAGTTTCCTTATGCCACTGTCGCTACACCCATACGCGCAGATCCCGCGGACATAGTCCTTAGACCGGTGGAGTGCTGGGGGCTGCGCCACCTTGGCGGAAGTGATGCCGACGTTCAAGTTGGGGTCAGGGCTATTTTTGCAGTTTGCTAAACTATCAGCCACAGTGCAAGGTATTTGCCTGACTTTTCCAGACGCTCTCCAGGAGTCACAGATTTTAGTGACACTACTTAATATGGCGGGGTCGAAAGTTGATCGTTCATGTTTACAGGGCACTGCGGGAGGACCTTCCTGTGGCGGCCATTAACGGTCCAGGGCAGATGGCAGGAGGTACTGGATGAACCTCTTACAGATAAGGAGTGTAGGCATACACGAGGGGGTGAAGAGGAGCTCCACAAACACCAGATTTAAGTTAATCCAATATAATACAGTATACCAGGTGTATTTCACCACAAACACATTGCATGCCATTTACCATGAGCAGGCGTCCTCCTGCCCTCGCTGTTCTGCAACTGGGGCAGACTTTGTATACATGCTGTAGTGGTGCCCGAGCTAGACACATACTGGCAGATGCTAATTGACAGATTAAAGGTGGCTACCCCCCTCCCCCCCCAGTGATTTCAAACAGTGCTTGCTGGGCTGATTCCATCACGAAAGAGGAAGACCCTTAGTAGACGATTCCTATTGCTGGGGCTGGTGCATGGTAATTGGACAGTGGCTACTCGCTAGATATCCCCTAGCTCTCTATTGGTAGCTGACTGCATGAAGGACATGGCTAAGTGGACGATGGCGGAAGAAAGCCACATGCGGAAATCTCAGAGAGATAATAAGTTATTGGGTGATTTACAGGCCTGGGCTGCGATGCTTGCCTAGCTACTCGAGCGCCTAATGCTAGGCCCCCATGAAGAAGAGTTGTGGTTTGTGTGTGAATACTGCAGGGGTGCTACATGGACCGGCTCCCGGGCGGGGAATGTGCGAGAAGGGACAGGCGGTTAAAGAAGGATGGTTATATTTGCAGTGCTCTGAATCTGTTGTGCCACAGACTAGTACCTGTGTTCTTGCTGGCTCCCCTTAGACCAGAGGTGTTCAAACTTTTTTAATCTGAGCCCCCCCCCCCTAAGCAAAATGTTTTGAGGTCGGGCCCCCCTCCAAAACTTTATGGCAAGGATTGGGAGAGCAGGAGGAACATGGCTGCGTGCAGGAGGCGGGGCTTATGAGAAGATTTCAGGAGTACGTTTTCTATAGTTCATAAACCACACTAAATATGAGACTTATAAAACAGCAAATGCATCAAACAAAAACATGTATTGTCCCAAAAATACTGCTTCCCAGAATTGGATTTGTTTGTGAGCCCCTCACACCCTTGGACCCCAATGCAACTACACCTACTGTACTAATGATAACCGCAGTCCTGAGTAGCAGGCTATCTCCTCTGCATCTTTCACCTCTTCCCCATCATGCCTGACCATCACTCCAATCTTGAAACCAGCTCTCTGTTCCGTTAAAAAAAAAGAGCTCCCATGTTGTATCCCTTTTTTCTGCAAGGGTGGCCTCAGTGGTAATGCTAGATAGAAAAATAATCTCCCATGCCCTTTTTTAAAGGAAGACAGTTATAATTGTGAAGCAGTGGGCCCCTCAAACCCCTGGGCCCCAGCCCTGCTGCATCTGCTTCATTAATGATAACCAACAGTGGCCACTAACACACCTGGCAGCAGTACCTGCTGCACTGATGAATGGCCCTTTAAAAAAAAAAAAAAAAAAGGCCACTTATATTGTCCCCTTCTTTGGGGTATCGCTCTGAAGAAACTGTCTCTGGCCATTTGTAAACATAAACATTAGTCCCCATAGAGTGCTCCCTATTCTGGGCCATCTATTTGACAACATCCATGAATCTCCCTCCTTTCGTCTTCCTCCTGGAACATTACTCTGAGGCCCCAGGGTCGAGAGGATTAGGGCTCTGCATCTGAATGCACCCCAGCTGGCCTTCTACCTGCCTCCCCATGGACTTAGCTATCACAATAAAAACTGTCCCTGAACAGTTAATGCTGACTTTGAGGTGCCTCTGCCTGAAAGTGAAGGGTGTGGTGGTAGTGCAGAAAGTTAAAAAAGAAACCAGCCTTCTTACCAGCCTCAATTGATTGACTCAATTAAAGCCAGGGTTACCAGAATTATGAGTTTTTGCAGCAGCAGCAGCGTTTTCCACATAATTATGAGTTTGCCGCATTTGCTAAATAATCCATCATCTGCTGCATAATCTGCAGAATTTAGCCCAAAAAAATTGATTCCAGCTCAAATGGAACAAAACTTGTTTAAAACATGACAAAGTGTTCAGGAGCATTGGAAGGCCTTTTGCAAAAATTGACTGGTAATCTTGTAGCTGCTTATTGCTGTATTTGGGTGTTAAACTGGTACTAATGAGGTGAAATATTGCCCCTAACAGCATAACCATGAGTTACAATGTCAAAATAATGAAGTAATGCTAACCACAAAATGTGCTGCATTGTGCCGCATAATTTATCTTTTCTTGCTGCATAATTTATTCAACCCTGCCACATAATGTGGTCCTCTCCTGCTGAATAATTCCAGAAGCTCTGCTTAAAGCTTCATGGTGGCAAATATTTATTCTGTTTGAGGTGTAATGTTGGGGTGTTATCAGCTGAGCTCTGGAATAATGGAGACATAAAAATGTCTGCATTAGATACAGTCTGATTACTTATTACTAACAACTACATTTTGTAAAAACTTGTTTTATGTCAAACATTGCGTCAATTTGCAGCAGCCTAGCTTAGACTATGTGAAATACTATTTTAAAATAAGGATTTACATATTTACAGTGCTTTCTGCCACAGGCTGGGACCTCACAGCACTATAAACAGGGCCACTGGAATTATGTGGCAGGAGAAGGCCAAATTATGCAGCAGGTTTTTTTTTTTTTAATGATATTTATTAAAATTTTATCAAACCAATTTACAGCAGTATATGAATCGCAGTAGGAAATTATGCAGCAGGGTTAACAACATTTTGCAGCAAGCAAAGGCGAATTATGCTAAATAATGCTGAACATTTTGTGATAGCATTAGTGACTTATTTTGCCAATTTTACACTTGTTAACACTGTCCTGGCATAGTTCCCTTCATAAGTACCAGTTTAATACCCACATATAGCAATAATGCACTTAAATTACTGTGAATACACAAAACAGACTTTGTTTTTAGCAACATCTTTGACCCTGTCAGCACACTCAGTGACCTCTGACCCCAAGGCACTCCGATCACAGTTTGACTTCAAGGGCACTGAGTAAATGAAAACAGCCTGGAAATGCAGCAAATACATGCAGTACTTCCAGGCCATCTTCATTTACATGTGTTTGCAGAGGCATTTGCGCCCCCCTGGGAACCCATCCACGCCCCCCCCCAGGGGGGCGCGCCCCACAGTTTGAAGACCTCTGCCTTAGACAGTCAATGTGCTTACCCTATGCATTGTCCTGTGCAGTTGGTGAGGTAGAGTGCTGGGGGTGGGGGGTAGGTTACTATGACATGTATTTTGATTACATGTATTGTGTTTTGATCTCATTCAAATGCAAATAAAAATTGATACCAAAAAAAAAAGACAAGAATCCCCTGATCTCCACCTCCCCGAAATGACCTCCCAGCTAAGCATGGAAGCATCCATCACCACCATCAGCTAAGAGTGGGGAAGGGACAGGAGCCTGCCGCAGGACCAGTTATAGTTGAGCCACCACCTCTGCTGATTGTGAGTCATCTCCTTCGAGATCTGGATGACATCTGTCATATTTCCTTGATTATGAGCCCACTGAAACTTCAAATTTCAAAGAACAGCCTGCATGTGCTACCCAGCGTAGCTTACAAGGAGGATGTAGGAGGCTGATAGGCCAAAAAGCCACAGAGCCGCTCTCACTGTAATCCAGGACCCCTGCTAAAAAAAACAGGATCATAGCCTGAATGTCCTATACTCGGTGCGGCCGAGGGAAGGCCCGGAACTGCACTCTGTCTAAGACAGCCCCAGTGAATGGAAGCATCTGCGAAGGAGTCAGGTGAAACTACGGCTTGTTGATAGTGAACCCCAACAATATCAAGGGGTTCGCATTTACCTGGAGGTGGTCCGCAACTGTTTTGGCAAGTCTGCCTTCAAAAGCCAGTCATACAGATCTGGGAGCACTGGTGTCTTCAACCTCTGAAGGTGGGCGCTACCACCACCATAACTTTCAAGCAGGGTCTGAGTGGCTGGTCTGAAAAGTCAGTGTGTAGGCCATGTTTTGGCTGCCTGGAGCCTGCTTTATGGCCTGCTGGGATGGCTTTTACTGTTATAAAACAAGCATTGCTTGGAAACAAGCTCAAATTCATGTGTACTTCCATATCTTGCAAAACACTTATACAGCATGTGTTTATAAGCACAAAACTGCTCCAATTTGCAAACATGGAAAACATTTTTAGCTATTCAATTTACTAATGGGTGCCACTTTTATTTGGTGCCCGGGCCTATTTTCTGTCCCAGTCTGAAACTGCGTTGGTGAACACTCGAGGAGCGCTGATGACGTTAAAAGGAGTACAGCAAACTGAAAATGCCCCTGCCTAAATTGAACCGCAGATAACGTCTGTGTGACAGCAGTACTGGTCTATGAAAATATGCATGCTGCAGGTTCAAGAACATCAACGAGTCACCTGGGTCCAGGATTGACAGGATCTGGGCCAACATGAGCATTTTGAATTTGGCCTTCTGCATTCAGAGGCCAAAGGTCAAAATAGACATGATACCTCTGATGGAGCAAGGTCTCGTAAGAAAGAGACTTGCTCGGAGACAATCCTCTCGTTTAACTCATTAACAGAATTACTAACCATTTCTTGTGAATAATTAATACGCACCACATAAAACACGCGGGTTAGCGAAGCTTGCTTATGTGTGTACTAACGCGGATAACAATGAAAACGGACTAATACCGCTTTAAACAGGGAAACTGTTGTGCGCATGCGTCAATTGCATCTACGCAATATGACGAGCTAACGCTTGGAGGGAAATTCTAGCGCATGAGCAGAAGACACTAAAATGGAGTCTCGAAGACTCGCGTGCATGGCATCTGCTCAGCTAAAACTAAAACAGGCTATTTTTTTACTAATGCTAATGCGGGGAAAATATTAATAAGAGAACGGGAATAGAGTAGAGGTGGGAGGTATACAGTGAGACCATTTATTTTGTGAAAATAACATTTCTCTTTTGACTTTATTATTAGTGCGCATTTGGGCCTTTCTCGTATGACCGGACTTGATGAAATGACGCAACACTTGCGCATGCCTACAGAGTGAAGCTATGAAGGTCAATGACGAAGCATTTGAATGGAGGCCAAATCGTAGCGACATGTCCTGGGAACGGATGGTGAAAAGTTCAGCGATGTGATGTTCTATTCTTCATAGTGTCATAAATGTTGCAAGTTTGCTACATGAAGTGGATGGGCATAAAATTTTGAATACAAATTAAGGGGATGGGTTTGCGAACAATAGTCTAACAGAGTACAGTGACATGTAAGCATGGTGCGATGATCATCCCCCTTGCCTGACCAATTAGATTTAGTATTTTTACGATATTGCAACTTTAGTGAGTGGAACATGAGGAAACAAAGGTATAATTAAGGTAGCCTTAGTTAGTTAGTTAGAGAGAAGAGAGAGGAGATTTTGGAGAGAGACTTGGAGACGAGATTGAGACGGAGATGCTGTCTGGGAGTCGGGGGTGCTGATGAAGACTTGAATGCAGACGCTGAAGAAGAACTTTCTATCCTAACTTAATTGGGTTAGATCAGAAGATCGCGGAAGAATCTCGAGGAGGAAGAGAGTGTCAGAGAGGGGTGCGACGCAATTCGCCAGTATTCTAGAGAGGTCACCTATCCTGTCCTGAACCCTGTCCTGAAGTCTTTGTCTCCTGACCTATCCTGGGGACCCTTACCAGCCCTTTGGCCAGGGGGTTGGTCTTTCACACCATTCTTGGTAACTATAATTTCATGTTATTTGCAAATGTACTTTTCTCTCGGCCTCTCCCTTTCTGAGCATTAATTATTGTATGAGTCCGAAGTATATGGTTTTGATGTTTAATCAATTGAACTTCTCTCCTAAAATGAGGGTGTCTACACTGTATTTTTGAAATGGTTCACATGCACTTTAATTCAGATAAAGATTTAAAACTTTCCTGAGTCTGTGATTATTTTCGTCAAACCAAGAATAGTTAAGGGTTAAGTTAATTATCACCATCAACTAGTTCCAACTAATGGTCCATCGACCAGAGGAAATAACCTTTTGATCAGTGAAAGGTTAGTTAAGAAAATTAAATAACTAATCCTGAGAAATATAAAAATTTTAAACCACTCCAGCGGTTTTCTCAATGTGTATGTGTTTTTATGGGCCCAGGTGAGTATGTGGTAGTAGAGTATCTGTTGTTGGTTTACCGCTGGATCAGTTTTCTGGTAGCAGAGCTATGGTTATTATTGATTAATTTGGTGATAAATATTGATTATTGATTTATGTTTAACAAAAGAGTTAGGGTTTTGTTTTATGTTGTCTAGAATCCCGGGAAATGAATAGCGGGTGGTGACAGAAGTCACACTGCAGTGAGGTTACTCGTCTGTTGGAACAATACTGAGAAGCTACGCAGGGCTGGCAGTATTAAACTAGGGACTATTTTGTATAAAAGTAGAGTGCGGATGGTAGCGAAAGGTGTTCGCTGGTGAAACTTTGGTCTCATTTCCCAATACGGGTGACACTGGAGAAGTAACGGGTTCTCCTGAGCTTGAATGAAGAGTTGTTAGACTTGGCATCTTTTGGCGTGTTTCCCCTGACTTTTTGCTTTCTGACCTCCCGGTTTTGACTCTGTTTTTGCTGGTGTAAGGATTCTGCGCACTTTCCTCACTGCTGTCCAGTGGGAAAGTGCAAGTGCTCCTGTATAAAATGTGTTATGGATTGGTGTTTCCATGATTGGCCTATTTGGTTTATGTGTCAGTCCCTTGTAAAGTGCACTGCGAGTGCCAGGGCCTATAGACCAAATGCTGTTGGTGGGCTGCAGCACTGGATTGTGCCACCCACGCAAACAGCCCGTAAACTGTAACTCGGGCCTGCCATCGCAGAGCCTGTGCGCAGCCTGGGGCTGCCATGTCGACTTGGCAAGTGCGCACACTTGCAAGTCCCTAAACCTTCCCTTTTCTACATGTTAGTCACCCCTAAGGTAGGCCCAAGGTACCCCTGTGGGCAGGGTGCGTTGTATGCGAAAGGTAGGACATGCCCTGGTGTGTGTGGCATGTCCTGATAGTGAATTACAGCCTATTTCGTTTTTCACTATTGCAAGGCTACCTGTTCCCCATAGGCCAGAACGGGCAGTTTTGATTATTACAGCTTATAATCCTAACTGACCCCGGGAACATGGTAGAAATTCGAGTTTAGTATGCCTGGACTCAGAATGATAAAATGCATCTTTTAGTGAAGTTGGTTTTAACATTCTGTGTTTGAAAATACCACTTTTAGAAAGTGGGTATTTTCTTGTCTAACCATCCAAGCCTGCCTCTGCGAGGTTGTGTATTCCTTGTCTGGAGTGTGAGTGACAGGGGCTGGGGGATGCCAGGAGACAGGGTGAGTCAGCACAGGGCTGAATAGCAAGATCTACATGTAGATGGGTGGGAGGAGTTGCACCTGGGCCCTGAATAGGACAGTGCCTTCCCTCCACAATGCTGGCTCCACCTCCTGTGGTGCGTCTGATGTCCCTGGCCTACTCGCTGAAAGAAGGGACGGAGACTTGTCAACAAAGTGCTCCAGAACTGGTTTGGACTAGGCAAAGGCCTCTCTGCCTTCAGAGAACAAAGGAATTTGGGATATAAATATTGGGGCCCAGACCCCATGAATTTAGATCTCGCTGGAATCAAGGAACCTGTCAAGAAGAAGAGCTGGAGAGCTGCTAGGAGGAGTACTGCCCCTTTGCTGAGTTATTGCCTTGTTGGGTTGGCCTGCAGTTGCTGCTTCTGTCTTGGGCAGTGAAAGGACTGAACTTTCTACAAACTTGTGCTGAGTATCTCCAAGGGCCTGAAACCGAGCTGGCCTCCTGTTAAGAAGTCTCAGGGACTACAAAGACTTCACAAGCCTCTGGGTACCGCTTCTGGAACGCTGTTTCAGTTGCCACAGAGGAAGGGAACTGCAACCGACTCCGTCAACCGAATCCATCCCTGACCGGTGACCTGTTTGCACCGCAGACCGCATCGCCCCGCTTCGCATCGCAACCCTGGTCTCACCGTGGGCGACGTCTGACGCCGCCAACACCGAGCCACTGCTTGCACCGTGACCTGTGGGCACCGCAGTTCGCATCGCTTCACTGAACCAGCCGGACCCGACCGACGCGGACGCTGCAACTGGCTCAACAGTCGTGACCGCATCGCATTTGGGGCACCGCTCGCACGTTTGCGACGCACCGCTCTGACTCGCACCGCTGTCCGACGCCAGCTCCCGCACTCCGGCTTGGTCGCCTGCATCGCAACCTGTCAGCACTGCATCGTTCACCGTCTCGCCCTGCACCGCACGCCTTGGACTCACAGACTCCGTCTGCACGACGCTCATCGAGCCACTGCCTGCACCGCATCGAGGGACACCGCACCTTGCATCGCTCCGTCTTGCACCGCTACCGCGACGAACGCCGACCGGCTCGTACACTCCGTACCAGCCACAACGAGAAAGGTACTGTGACCGAGTCTGTTCACGACTCTGCTGGCCCGTAGTGACGCGGTCGGCTGGAACTGTTGGACTCTGTGTAATTCAGCATCGCGGTAGACCCGGACGGGCCTACTGACTCGTACGAACTTTGCTTTTGTGTTATTCCTGCAAAGAAGAAGTTACCTTATCAAGCATTCATTTTTAAAGTATAGTATTGTGGATTTTTGTCGTAATTGGTCTTGTCTTGAGTATATAAAAATATTGGTTATTTTTCTAAACTGGTGTGGTGTCCGTTTGTGGTGCTTACACTGTATTACTGTTGGTTATGTGCAAATGCTTTACACACTGCCTCTAGAATAAGCCTGACTGCTCGTGCCAAGCTACCAAGGGGGTGAGCAGGGGTTATTTTAGGAGTGTAACTCCCTTACCCTGACTAGGAAGAAGGGTCCCTACTTGGACAAAGGTGCAAGCCCTTGCCAACTAGAGATCCCATTTCTAACATTGGTTGTCAGCGGTGAGGATAGGACTTGTGTTTGCACTTGACTTACAGTGATTGGTGTGCACTACTACCATATCGCAGACCATTACGTACCACATACTGGTTCTTTTTCTTTTGGCCTATTTTTGATCTTGCCAGTTTTCAACTCACTACTTTTGTCATGCCTGAATCAGCTGCATCATCCGTTGCATCTTTGGAAGTTATCTTTGAGGAGGATAGGTTGGAAACCTACGCCGTAAAGGAGCTACGAGCAATTTGTAAAAACCTGAAAGTCCAAATTAAAGGCCTCACAAGGAAGGAGGAGCTACAGAAGGCGCTGAGGGCCTGGGTAGCAGCCAGACATGCCAGTGGGCAGCCTGGTAATCTCAGTGAGGAGGTGGAGGAGCCTATTTCCAGGGTGGATGTGCTTTTGGTGAGGGGGAACCCGCCAGGTCAGGCAGCAGCAGTCTGTCCCCAGAGGAGCTGGAGGACAGGCGGGAGGCAAGACAGTTTGAGCTGCAGAAGCTCAGGCTGGAGGGTGAGCGGGAGGAGAAGAGGGAGGAGAGGAGATTGGCCATGGAGGAGAAGAAGATGCTCTTAGAGCATGAGAGAGAACTGAAGGAGCTAGAACTTAGGAGTAAGTCAGGCTCAGATGGTGGCAGCAATTCGTCCAGAAAGGCAGACAGGATTGTGCACATTCCCAAGAATGTAGGCAAGGAGTTCAAGAAGGGGATGACATACAAAGGTGGTTTCAGGGTTATGAGGCAGCCATACACATGAATGGGGTCCCTGAGGAAAATTGGGGAGCAGGATTGTGGCCACTTTTCCCTGAAGAAGCAAGGGATGCTCTGATAGCTTTGGGTAAGGGGTATCACCTCACCTATGCTGACATGAAGGATGCCCTTCTCACTAAGTATGGTCTTACTCCTGAAAAGTACAGGGATCAGTTCAGGTCCAGTAAGAAGTCTGATGCCAACACGTGGTTGGAATGTGTGGATGTGTTCTGCAGGTCGCTGGATGGTTGGGTAAAGGGCAGTAGTGTAACAGATTTTCAGGGGCTCTCCAACTTGATTGCATGGGAGCACTTGTCTAGTCTATGTTTTGCAGATCTGCGCCAGCACCTAGTGGATAGTAAGCTAACTGACCCCAGGAAGCTTGCTATGGAAGCGGCCCCTGGGTGAGTACCAGGGTCCACAAGAAAGCGTTTGGGGGAGACTCAGCCAAAGGTGGGCAGGGTCCCCAGCAGAAAGGTGGGGGGACAAGGGTAAAGCACAGGAGTTCTCTAAAGGGCCCCAAACTAGTACCCAGGGTAAAGGTTCCCAGCCCCCGGTGATAAGAAGAAAGGGGTCTCTACAGGGAAGCCTGTTGAGACCGGCCCCTGCAGTGTTATGCATGTGACCAGGTAGGTCACTTTAAGGGGGACCCCAAGTGCCCAAAGGGGACACAGCCACCCACCGGTGGACAGTCCAAAGTGTTGGCTAGTGTAGCGCTTGGGGAGGAGGGGTGCCCACAGGAGGGTGGGGATCCCGCAGAAATGACCCTTGTCTCACTAGGGGACAGTGAGATGGTCCCAGGAAACCAGGTGCCCCCTAACACAAAGAAATATAGCACCTGGGTGACCATTAATGGGAACAGGGTAGAGGCTCTCAGAGATACTGGAGCCAGTGTGACCTCAGTCCGGTGTCACCTGGTCTCTGAGAAGCAGGTAGTCCCAGGGGCATTCCACCAAGTAGTTGCTGTAGACAACTCTGAGCGCCAGTGTATGGTGGCGCAGGTTCCCTTTGAATGGGGGGGTCTCAGGTCCCTTGAGGGTGGTTGTGAGCCCTACCATGCCTGTAGATTGTCTGCTAGGTAACGACCTGGAGCAGTCCTTATGGAAGGAGGTTGAGCTCAGGTCTCACTTGGAGATGCTTGGGTTGCCAGAGTGGGCATGCGTGTCTACTCGGTCAATGGCAGCCAGAAAGGGTGATCAAGAGGACTTGGAGCCTGGAACAGTGGCCCAAGTCCCTGCCAAGAGAAAGGGCAGGGGCGCGGAAACCGGCCCCCGAAGTTCCCACGGACCGGGAGGAGGCGGACCTCGAGGGGGACGCCCCGGTACCTACAGGGGAGCAGGTAGCCGAACTGGGAGACATCTCTGAGCTGACCCATTGGCAGCAAGAAGGGGGTCCAACCAGGGAGGAGTTCTGCAGGGAGCAGAACGAGTGCCCTACTCTGGAGGGTCTGCGGCGGCAGGCTGCAGACCAGGCAGCTGGTAATCAGTCCGGGTCACATCTGATCTACTGGGAGAGTGGTCTCCTATACAGTGAACCTAAGGTTGCTGAGCCTGGGTCAGCCCGTGTGCTGGTGGTACCCCAGCGCTTCAGGACCTTCCTACTGGGTCTGGCTCATGACGTGCCTTTGGCAGGACATTTGGGGCAGGACAAGACCTTTGACAGGCTTGTCACCCACTTCTTTGGCCCCAAATGCGAAGGCAGTCAGATGCACACTTTAGGTCTTGCCAAACTTGCCAGGCAAGTGGTAAGAGTGGGAGGAAGGTCAAAGCTCCTCTCCAACCTTTTCCTGTTGTTGGAACACCCTTTGAAAGGGTAGGGATGGATATTGTGGGGCCACTGGACCCCAAGACAGCCATGGGCAACAGGTACATCCTGGTCTTGGTGGACCATGCCACCCGGTACCCGGAGGCAATCCCTCTCAGGACAACGACGGCGCCAGTGGTGGGCCGGGCGTTAATGGGGATCTTTTCCCGTGTGGGATTCCCCAGAGAGGTGGTTTCTGATAGGGGGACCAATTTCATATCCAAGTATATGACATCCCTGTGGAAGGAGTGTGGGGTAACCTACAAGTTCACCACTCCTTACCACCCACAAGGAAACGGTCTGGTGGAGAGATTCAACCAGACCTTGAAAGGCATGATCAAGGGTCTAACAGAACCCATGAGGCGTAAGTGGGACGTCCTCTTGCCATGCCTACTCTTTGCATACAGGGAGGTGCCTCAGAAGTCTCTTGGGTACAACCCCTTTGAGCTCCTGTATGCCACCCTGTCAGAGGACCTCTGAGTTTGGTAAAGGAAGGCTGGGAGGCAGCTCCCAGGAAAACTCCCCAGGATGTGTTTAGCTACATGCTGGCCTTTAGAAACCAAACTGCCCGCTTCAGGAAACTCGCTCAGGCGAACCTAGAAGCCAGCCAGGAAGAAATGAAGAGATGGTATGACCAGAATGCCACTCTGGTCGAATTTCAACCTGGGCAAAAAGTGTGGGTCATGGCCCCAGTGGCACCTTGTGCCTTGCAGGACAAGTGGACTGGGCCATATGAGGTGGTGGAGCACAAAAGTGACGTCACCTACCTGGTGGATTTGCAAGCTCCAAGGAACCCTTTGAGGGTCCTTCACGTAAACCGCCTCAAGCCCCACTTCGAGAGGTCCGAAGTGAGTATGCTCTTGGCGACAGATGATGGGGTGGAAGAGGAGAGTGAGCCTCTCCCTGACCTCCTGTCTACCAAGGAGCATGATGGGTCAGTAGAAGGTGTGATCCTCTCCCCTACTCTGACTCAGGAGCAGCAGGGGGACTGTCACCAGTTGTTGGGACAGTTCGCCCCACTGTTCTCTCTGACTCCCGGTGTTACTCACTGGTGTACCCATGACGTGGACACTGGTGACAGCCCTCCTGTGAAGCACAAGATTTACAGGTTGACTGACCAAGTCAGAGCCAGCATCAAGGAGGAGGTCTCTAAAATGTTGGCGTTAGGGGTGATTGAGCCCTCCCACAGTCCTTGGGCCAGCCCAGTGGTCTTGGTCCCAAAGGCTGCTGCGCCCGGTGCCACTCCAGAACTCCGGTTATGTGTGGACTACCGTGGGCTCAATGCCGTCACCAGGACTGACGCGCACCCCATCCCCAGAGCTGATGAGCTCATTGATCGGTTGGGAGCTGCCCGGTTCCTCAGCACGTTTGATTTGACGTCTGGGTACTGGCAGATTGCCTTAACCGATGGGGCCAAGGAGAGATCAGCATTCTCAACCCCAGAAGGTCATTACCAATTCCGGGTGATGCCCTTTGGGTTGAAGAATGCCCCTGCCACCTTTCAGAGGTTGGTCAATCAGGTGTTGGCTGGGCTGGAGGATTTCAGTGCCGCCTACCTGGATGACATTGCTGTGTTCAGTTCCAGCTGGGAAGAACATTTACAGCACCTTGAGAAAGTGTTGAGGGCTCTGCAAGGTGCAGGCCTCACGATCAAGGCCAATAAGTGCCAGATCGGGCAGGGTTCTGTGGTGTACTTGGGACACCAGGTAGGAAGCGGCCAGGTGGCGCCCCTACAACCCAAGATTGACACCATTCTGGCTTGGGAGCCCCCAAGACCCAGACAGAGGTGAGAGCCTTCTTAGGTCTCACCGGCTACTATAGGAGATTTGTTAAGGGCTATGGCACCATCGTTGCCCCCTTAACAGAGCTGACTTCTAAGAAGCAGCCCAGGAAAGTGATCTGGACTGAGTCCTGCCAGAAAGCTTTTGATGCCCTGAAGGCAGCCATGTGCACGGCGCCCGTGCTCAAGGCACCTGACTTCTCCAAGGAATTCGTCGTGCAGACTGACGCTTCAGAGCATGGTGTGGGAGCGGTGGTCTCACAACTGAACGAAGAGGGCCTGGATCAGCCTGTAGTCTTCCTTAGCAGGAGACTACTCCCCAGGGAACAGAGGTGGAGTGCCATAGAAAGGGAAGCTTTGCTGTGGTCTGGGCGCTGAAGAAGTTGAGACCATACCTGTTTGGGACTCACTTCCGGGTTCAGACAGACCACAGGCCCCTCAGATGGTTGATGCAAATGAGGGGTGAGAATCCAAAACTGCTGAGGTGGTCCATCTCCCTACAGGGAATGGACTTTACGGTGGAACACCGTCCTGGTACAGAACACGCCAACGCAGATGGTTTGTCCAGGTTCTTCCGCCTTAGTGAAGAGAACTCCAATGGGGTTGGGTAGTTCTCCCTACTTTCAGCTGGAGGGGACATGTGTTAGACTTGGCATCTTTTGGCGTGTTTTCCCTGACTTTTGCTTTCTGACCTCCCGGTTTTGACTCTGTTTTTGCTGGTGTAATGATTCTGCGCACTTTCCTCACTGCTGTCCAGTGGGAAAGTGCAAGTGCTCCTGTATAAAATGTGTTATGGATTGGTGTTTCCATGATTGGCCTATTTGGTTTATGTGTCAGTCCCTTGTAAAGTGCACTGCGAGTGCCAGGGCCTATAGACCAAATGCTGTTGGTGGGCTGCAGCACTGGATTGTGCCACCCACGCAAACAGCCCGTAAAGTGTAACTCGGGCCTGCCATCGCAGAGCCTGTGCGCAGCCTGGGGCTGCCATGTTGACTTGGCAAGTGCGCACACTTGCAAGTCCCTAAACCTTCCCTTTTCTACATGTTAGTCACCCTAAGGTAGGCCCAAGGTACCCATGTGGGCAGGGTGCGTTGTATGCGAAAGGTAGGACATGCCCTGGTGTGTGTGGCATGTCCTGATAGTGAATTACAGCCTAGTTCGTTTTTCACTATTGCAAGGCTACCTGTTCCCCATAGGCCAGAACGGGCAGTTTTGATTATTACAGCTTATAATCCTAACTGACCCCGGGAACATGGTAGAAATTCGAGTTTAGTATGCCTGGACTCAGAATTATAAAATGCATCTTTTAGTGAAGTTGGTTTTAACATTCTGTGTTTGAAAATACCACTTTTAGAAAGTGGGTATTTTCTTGTCTAACCATCCAAGCCTCTCTCTGCGAGGTTGTGTATTCCTTGTCTGGAGTGTGAGTGACAGGGGCTGGGGGATGCCAGGAGACAGGGTGAGTCAGCACAGGGCTGAATAGCAAGATCTACATGTAGATGGGTGGGAGGAGTTGCACCTGGGCCCTGAATAGGACAGTGCCTTCCCTCCACAATGCTGGCTCCACCTCCTGTGGTGCGTCTGATGTCCCTGGCCTACTCGCTGAAAGAAGGGACGGAGACTTGTCAACAAAGTGCTCCAGAACTGGTTTGGACTAGGCAAAGGCCTCTCTGCCTTCAGAGAACAAAGGAATTTGGGATATAAATATTGGGGCCCTGACCCCATGAATTTAGATCTCGCTGGAATCAAGGAACCTGTCAAGAAGAAGAGCTGGAGAGCTGCTAGGAGGAGTACTGCCCCTTTGCTGAGTTATTGCCTTGTTGGGTTGGCCTGCAGTTGCTGCTTCTGTCTTGGGCAGTGAAAGGACTGAACTTTCTACAAACTTGTGCTGAGTATCTCCAAGGGCCTGAAACCGAGCTGGCCTCCTGTTAAGAAGTCTCAGGGACTACAAAGACTTCACAAGCCTCTGGGTACCGCTTCTGGAACGCTGTTTCAGTTGCCACAGAGGAAGGGAACTGCAACCGACTCCGTCAACCGAATCCATCCCTGACCGGTGACCTGTTTGCACCGCAGACCGCATCGCCCCGCTTCGCATCGCAACCCTGGTCTCACCGTGGGCGACGTCCGACGCCGCCAACACCGAGCCGCTGCTTGCACCGTGACCTGTGGGCACCGCAGTTCGCATCGCTTCACTGAACCAGCCGGACCCGACCGACGCGGACGCTGCAACTGGCTCAACAGTCGTGACCGCATCGCATTTGGGGCACCGCTCGCACGTTTGCGACGCACCGCTCCGACTCGCACCGCTGTCCGACGCCAGCTCCCGCACTCCGGCTTGGTCGCCTGCATCGCAACCTGTCAGCACCGCATCGTGCACCGTCTCGCCCTGCACCGCACGCCTTGGACTCACCGACTCCGTCTGCACGACGCTCATTGAGCCGCTGCCTGCACCGCATCGAGGGACACCGCACCTTGCATCGCTCCGTCTTGCACCGCTACCGCGACGAACGCCGACCGGCTCGTACACTCCGTACCAGCCACAACGAGAAAAGTACTGTGACCGAGTCTGTTCACGACTCTGCTGGCCCGTAGTGACGCGGTCGGCTGGAACTGTTGGACTCTGTGTAATTCAGCATCGCGGTAGACCCGGATGGGGCTACCGACTCGTACGAACTTTGCTTTTGTGTTATTCCTGCAAAGAAGAAGTTACCTTATCAAGCATTCATTTTTAAAGTATAGTATTGTGGATTTTTGTCGTAATTGGTCTTGTCTTGAGTATATAAAAATATTGGTTATTTTTCTAAACTGGTGTGGTGTCCGTTTGTAGTGCTTACACTGTATTACTGTTGGTTATGTGCAAATGCTTTACACACTGCCTCTAGAATAAGCCTGACTGCTCGTGCCAAGCTACCAAGGGGGTGAGCAGGGGTTATTTAGGAGTGTAACTCCCTTACCCTGACTAGGAAGAAGGGTCCCTACTTGGACAAAGGTGCAAGCCCTTGCCAACTAGAGATCCCATTTCTAACAAGAGTAAACAGGGGTTTTACTCGCAGTAAGAAGAAGAGTAATTTCTGAAACTCAAGAATAAATTGAAATCTATCCTTTTGTTTAGTGGAACAGACAGAGTAGCGAATGTTTAATGAAAAGTATTAAGAAATAAGTTTTCGTATTACCTTGTGAAGGGAGGGTCAGTCGCCGGAGTTATACTGACGTCACAGAGAGCCGCGCTGGGATTGGTTGAAACAGCGGGCGTGAAACAGAAGCAGATTGTAAAGGAGGGGTCAGTAGTGAGGAGTAATACTGACGTCACAAAAGGCCGCGCTGGCATTGGTCAGATTACGAGCGTGAGCTTGAGTTTAATTGGTTGATAGATAGAAGTCGCGCTAGGATTTGTCAGAAAAGAATTGTATGTTAAGTCCTGATTTGACTGCGGGTGTGAGTCGTGCTGACATAGGACGCGACGTAGGTAATAGAGCTAGAAGATATACGGAAGACTCTTTCCTATATCGAACTTCTGAAATGTTCGGAAGACCAAAGAAAATGACATTAATGAAGAAAATTAAAAATTTCTTTAAGAAAGACAAGCCTGTAATGACTAGAGAGGGAATTCCTATTCCACCACCCAAAACACCTGCTTCCTTTATGATGATGGAGAAAGGATATCACACGTGTGTATGGTTGCAGAATTGGGTGGAATATACTAAAGGTGATGGTGTTTTGGCTTTTCCGGAGCATGGTACTTTTAATTTAAAAATACTTCAGAATTTGAGAGATCGAATAAATATGCTAGAACCGAATCCTAGAATGACACAGTATGAAGCTTTGGAAGAATGGGAAATTGAGGCATTTGATCGTGAAAAATATAGAAGTGGACGGAGATTTAGAGGATTTTTACCTAGATATCCGTATGAGTCAAGTGGAGAACAAATGAAGCGTTGGAGGAGAACTGTGGTGACCGAGGGTTTATATCCAGTATTAATGGCCGAAGAACAGTTAGGAGGAAAATGTAAAGAAAAACGAAACACATGAATACGACAGGTTATGGCGAATCAGATGATGAGCTGTTAGAGGATATTTTGATTAAAAACCCTCCACCGTATCAAGAAGCACCTAGTAAGGTTACCCCAAGTGCACCAGTGATAGGAATGCCTTTAACCCCACAAATCTTACATGATGTATCACTTAATAGAGTGTTGCAGGATAATGAGAGAGAAGCTTTAAATAAAACTAGAGAAGAATTAGTTCAAAAAGTAAACTAATTAAATTTAAATGCTGAAGCTTTGACAGTACCAGTGACTATTGGTCCTGTAATCCCATTATATGGAGATAAAAAGACTTGCCAGAAACCTCAAACTGTGACAATTCCGTTAACAAGTCCCAGAAAAGAAGTAATAATTACGGATGATCAGATTAGTGAGAGGGAATCAGTTATTTCATTAATGGATCTCCCGAATGTAGAACCTTTAACTGAAACTCCGAAGAGAATTATACCTGTAAATTTGAGAGAAAAGAGATCTCTGGTTCCCATAGGAACTGGAAGTTCAACAGTAGTTACCCCTGAAGATATAGAGAGATGGGCACAGGAAATAGACAATCGAAACCCACAACCAAAGATTCTAGATATCAGTAAATTGAAAGTAGAATTGGAAGAAATGATAACTGGCAATGTGAGCATAGAAAGACTGAATGTTTACAATGATGAGGAGTTATTATTTTTATGTAAGAGTATTATTAGAAGAGCAAGAGTATTTCATGAGAAATTAACGGAAGTTGCCTCAGAGATTGGAATAGATATAGGGAAATCGAAACTTTTGCAGAAACCATATCGAGTAGATTTTACTGACAAAGATTTAGAGAGTGTAAATGCTTCTGGTAAGAGACTATAGATAAAAGAGTTGATGAATATTTTACGAAAATGGGGAGACATTGACAAATGGAGAATTAGGTGGATAAGAAAGAAAGAGGAAGTACAAGCAAGAGAAGCATCATCTGCATTTCCAGTGAGAGAATCAAATAAGGTTGAGAAATTGTGTCCAATGAGAGAAGTTCCTGGTGGTGGATATGTTCATGTCCCCTGGAGTAGACAGGATATTTTGTCATTTATGAATGATTTTCCCAGGTTGAGAGAAAAGCCAGTGGAATGGTAGAAACAGGTAGAAAGATTTGTGAAGGTTTCAAAGGTTTTGTTGAAGGATCTGGATGGATTATTTGATATTGTAGTACCTGCTGATTTGTGGACAGAGTGTAAGATCACAGTTGATTGGCCAAGTGAGGAGTATGCTAGGGATGCGAAGACAGGAGCACCCTCAGAAGAGGTGATGAAGAAATATCACCAAGTAATTACTTACCTGAAAGGGAAAATCCCTCCTAAAGAGACAGATTGGGTAAAGATAGATAGAACAACTCAAGAGCCAAATGAGTCCGTTCATGCATATTATGAGCGGTTGTTACAGGTGTTAAACAGTATAGTGGTTTTGAGAACATTGGTGATAAGGATATGGGACATTTTGTGTATCGGTTTGTGTATGATCTGAAACCGGAGATTAGTCAGATGATTCAACAGCACATGTTGTGCTGGCAGAGTAAGTCGATTGACGAAATTCTGAAATATGCAAAATATTGTGGCGATGATATTGAGGCAAGGCGTAGAAAGCTAAAAGAGAAAATGATGTGGGCACAAGTAAAATTGGCAGAACAGCAGGAGAATAAAGTAAATTCCCAGACTGAAAATCAGATAAAAGAGCAGAGTCAGAATGATCAAGCGGCGAATGGTGGTAAATTAAGAGGACGAATGAATAGAGAGGAAGCGAAGAAGAAGTTTCCTTGTCATGCGTGCGGAAAGCTTGGACATTGGAAGAACGAGTGTAAGAGTATTCAGAATAATAATGGGCCAAATCAAAATGTAATTCCACAGATGCAGAATGAAATACTTATGAGTCAGCCGCAGCAGGTAGTTACTCCACAGTATCAGGTGCCACCAGCTCCTATGCCAAACTTTGTGAGTGCACAAAAATACAGTGCAAACACGGAGAAAGTGGTAAGAATAACAGAGTGGTTACACAATATTTTTTGCAGAATGATGGAGAAAATTCGGACTGCGTGCAATGACGGTGCCTGAGGGGGGAGGATGAGGAGTGCGTGCTTGGCGCATCCTTGCCGGTAGATCAGTCAGGTCCATTTGTTGATGGGAAAGTGGAAGGTAAAGACATCACTTTTCTATTGGATACTGGTGCTACCCGGTCTACTGTGAGAACAGCAGACATCCCAAACCTACCCCTCTCGGGAGAGTCCATCCAAGTTGTAGGAGTGTCAGTCAGTCAAAAAAACTTTATTCGGTTTACTTTTAAACCATAAAAGTTACATCAACATAAAAACAATTTAAATGAAGATACATAAGTTAAAATGACAACAATACCGCAGTTAAAATTGCACAAATTAGATTTAAAAAAAAGCCTGAGGAAACACTCTTTACACATCCATATAACTCCTAGATTTAACAGTGGCTTTTAAAAACCCTACTATAAAAAATATACAGTCCTCTTTCAATAGTTGCAGAAACACAAGTGCCGGGCGAACCTGTCTAAAATTCATTCGTTTTAAAATAGGAACCAGAAAGCGCTTACGAGGAATTTCATATAATTTACATAAAAACAGGAAGTGCAGCGTGTCCTGCGGAGACTGTCCGTCGCAGCCGCAGGGCGCTAGCACTTGACGTCTATTAAAACCCTTGGGTCTGGCGAGCAGAAAGTGAAAAAGGTTCAACCGCAACCTAGTTAACAAAAATTTCTCATGTGTGGACAAAGACCCCATGAGATAAGGTTCCGTCATGGGGGTTGTCTTAAGCATTATATACGTCCGCACACTAGGTTTCAACACCTACTTGGCTTCTCTTTCCATATTCCTTAGTGACAAAAAGGCTAATTTGGTCGATTCCACATCCTTCTTTGTAATAACATCAGGGTTAGAAAATAGGTCCCCCCGCCCTAACCCGTCAAATCAACAGATTAGAACCCTAATTACAAAACAAATGGAGGTGCATATCGGAAATTTTAAAGAAATGCATCGGTTTGTAGTTTGTGATTCCAGTCCCGTAAATCTGTTGGGAAGAGATCTACTGTGCAAGATGAATTGCACGATCTATTGTACACCGGATGGTGTCGCTTTCCAAACCCCTGACGAAGATGTCATATACAAAATTATGTTAGCTAAGCAAGGTACAGAGGTAGACGAGATGTTTTCATTGATAACTGAGAGTGAATTAACTGAAGAGTTGAGAACCACTGTAAATCCAGAAGTGTGGGATTTTACAGGAAAGGATATTGGGTTAATGTCAAATGTAGATCCAGTTAAAGTAACGGTGAAAGATGGTGCAGTTTACCCAAACACACGACAGTACAAAATGAGTCCAGAAGTGAAAGCAGGAATCGCCCCAGAAATTGACCGAATGATTAAACAGAGCATTTTAAAAGAAACAATGAGTAGTCCTTGTAACTCACCAATCATGGGACTTAAAACGCCTAGCGGAAAATACAGGATAGTGCAGGATTTGAGAAAAATTAACAAAATTGTAGTGCCTTGTTGCCCAATAGTGCCAAACCCAGCGGTGATCCTTTATCAGATACCCTGGAACGCAGGTTGGTTTACGGTAATTGATTTGTGCCAAGCATTCTTTTCTATTCCTTTGCACCCAGACAGACAGTATCTTTTTGCCTTCCGGTTTGAGGATCGTATTTTGGCATGGTGCCGAGTTCCTCAAGGGTACACAGAGAGTCCCTCAATTTTTAATCAAATATTGAAGAAGTGTCTGGAGTCATTGATTGTGCCCAGGAAATCAGTTATGGTTCAGTATATCGATGACCTATTGGTGGCATCAAAAACACGAGAGGATTGTGTCACTGACACAATTGCATTACTGAACCATTTGGCCAAAGGAGGACACAAAGTGTCTCCAGAAAAATTACAGTTCTGTCAACAAGAAGTTAGATATTTAGGGCATAAAATAGAAAGAGGAGTTAGAAAAGTGACACCGGAAAGAATAAAAATAATCAAAGAAATGCAACTACCTCAGACACAAAAAGAGATGAGAATGTTTTTGGGAGTGGTTGGGTACTGTAGGCAGTGGATCAAGGCTTCTCCATGTTAGTAAAGCCATTGATACAATTAACTCGGAAAAGAGCGAAAGATCCCATCGATTGGAATGATGAATGTTTGGAAGCCTTCGTGAAACTACGAAATTGTTTATGTGAGGCCCCAGCCTTGGGCATGCCTGATTATTCAAAAGACTTTGCATTGTTTTGTTGTGAGAGAGAAAATTGTGCACTTTCAGTTTTAACCCAGAGGCATGGACTGAGTCGACGTCCAGTGGCGTATTTTTCTGCCACCTTGGATCCAGTGGCTTCAGCCTTACCTGGCTGCTTAAAAGCAGTAGCTGCTACTTGTATGAGTCTGAAGCAAAGTGAGTCCATAGTGATGGGACATCCCGTAAAGGTTTATGATCCACACTCAGTTGAGATTCTTTTGACAAGAACAAGAACACAGCATCTCACTCCCAGTCGGCTGACTAAGTATGAAAGGGTGATTCCGGGAGCAGAAAATGTGACAGTAATAAGATGTACGATAATGAACCCTGCCACATTATTGCCAGATCCATGTTGTGAAGAAGTGAAAGATGAGATTGATCATGATTGTCTAGATGTAACTGAATTGTGCACTAAGCCCCGCCCAGATATAAAGGACACACCATTGAAGGAAGCTGATCATGAATTATTCGTGGATGGGTCTTGCTTAAGAACTGAAGAAGGAGGATTAAGTGCTGCATATGCTGTATGTAAAGTAATCCTGTTTACCAGGAGTCAAATCTGCACAAGTAGCCGAATTAGTGGCCTTAACAAAGGCATGCAAAAGTGGGAAAAATTGGAGAATAACCATATTTACGGACAGTCAATATGGTTTCGGGGTTGTGCATGATTTTGGCCAACTCTGGATGCAGAGGGGATTTCTGACTTCTTCAGGATCTCCTATCAAAAACAGTAAAAATGTAAAGGATTTGTTGGAAGCATTACAATTGCCAAAAGAAGTAGCAGTTGTTAAATGCGCTGCACATCAGTCAGGAAATGACTATGTGGCGGCTGGTAATAGATATGCCGACCAAATTGCTCGATACTGTGCAAGAAATACAATGGCAATTAACAGAAAGATTGAAACGGGTGAAACCAGCTGCCAACTTATGTTTTTCTCAGTTCCAGAAACATGGGATGAGGTCAGACAGTTACAGGAAGAAGTTGAGAAAAAGAAAAGGAAATTTTGATAAAATCAAGTTGTACAAGGAGAACAGAAAATGAAGTGTGGGTGTACTTAGATGGGAGACCAGTTATGCCAGACTGTCTACTCTCTCAAATGGCAAGAGTATACCATGGGACAACACACATTGGCAGGGATTCAATGATCAGATTATTCAGACAAAGTTGGTACAATCCAAAGTTTAGGGTAGTCGCAGAGAGCCTTTGCCAAAGATGCTTAATCTGTCAGCAGCAGAATCCAGGCAGGAAGACAGTGGGTAGTTGGGGAAAGATTGGGAAGGCAGGAGGACCCTTCACCAGATTGCAGTTAGATTTCATTGAGTTGCCTCCTTGCAACGGACTGAAATATGTACTTGTCATAGTGTGCCTGTTCTCAAGATGGGTAGAGGCATATCCCACTAGAAGAAACGACAGTCTCACAGTTGCTAAACTACTATTGAGAGAGTTAGTTCCTCGTTTCGGTTTTCCAGTCACTTTGGAATCAGATAGAGGACCTCATTTTAATAATGAGATAATTCGATTAATCTATGCTGCATTTAATATTGAACAAAAACTGCACTGTGCTTATCGTCCAGAGGGTTCTGGAATAGTTGAACAGCTAAATGGCACAATCAAATCAAGATTAGGGAAAGTGTGTGCATCCACAATGCTGAAATGGCCAGATGCATTGCCTCTTGTACTGATGGGTCTCAGAAGTATTCCTGACAGAAAAACGGGATTGAGTCCACATGAGGTACTCATGGGAAGGGCAATGAGACAAGCATATATTCCTGGAAATAGATTGATGAATATAACTGATGATCTGGTATTGGACTATTGCAAAGGATTGGCTGAAATGGTGCGTTCTGTCTCTTATCAGGTTGGAGAAGACGCAGTTGAAAGACAGCCAGACCAAGTGCATGATTTGAATCCTGGAGATTGGGTGTTAGTGAAGAAACACGGAAGGAAGTCGTGTCTAGCACCCAGGTGGGATAAACCACGTCAAGTCATACTAGTCACTACCACAGCAGTGAAGTGTGCAGGTTTACCCAATTGGATTCATGCTAGTCATACCAGAAGGGTTCCGAGCCCATCTGAACAACAAGAGCAGCCACTAACTGAACAAGCTGAGACATCAGAAGTTGAAAGCTGTGACGCTGAAGAATCTAGAGTGATAGATTTTGAAAGACAACTATATGACGAACAGCCAAGTACAAGTCAGGAAGAGTGGATACCAGTGATTGAAATACCTGATGCTGTTGTTGAAACAAGAAGAAGAACTGAACTAAGAAGACAGGAAGGTAGAAAGGAAAAGACAGGGAAAGAAGAACACACTCAGGTAAAAATAAACAAAGCCATTCAGAAACCTGAGCAGGGAAAAATAGATCTAGAAGAACAAGTTCAGGCAGAAGAAGAACAAATTGAAATAAGACCTGAACAGGATCAGATAGAGTTAGAAGAACAAGTTCAGGCTGAAGAAGAACAAACTGTAATAAGACCTGAACAGGTGCAAGTAGAGGAAGAACAAAATACAGAAAATACAGAACAAAGACAATTAGAAAGAGAAGAGGAACAAGAACAGATTGTGCTTAGATTAAGTGAAAATAAAAGAACTTTAGAAGAAGACGGAGAAGGTGAAAGTGCAGTTCAGGTCAAAAGAGTTAGAAAATGAGACAATTGGCCTGTAGGAGTGAAGAGACTAAAATATCATTTAAGAAGAGCAGAAAAGAAACCAGAGCAAGTAAATGAGATCACGAGTCAGACACAATCTAAACAAACATTAGTAAAACTTACAAGAAGAAGCCCAAGATTGAGAATTCTGAACAGAAAATACAAGGCCCCTGAGTGGACCTATGTTATTCTTGAAGAATTTGAAAACTTAGATTTATGTGAAGAATCAGAAAGAGTTCATGTTGCACAGATTGATGAAAGCAAATTAAGACCTCCTTAAAATAAAAGACTGGATCTTTTAGAAAATTTAGACAAAAGAAAGAGGAAAGAAATTCTCTCTGATTAAAGATGGCAGAAATTGAAAATACTGAAAGACCGAAACGAAGTATAAAAAGAAAATGTTTAAGATTCTGTTTATGTAGTATTATATTAGTAGTATTGGTATGGTTATTCCTAACAGTAGGAGTACCTTTGTTGATAGAAACAAGTAACAAGAACAGTACAATTACTAATGAGAAGGTAGATAGAGTAAAAGGAACTAAAATAGAAATAGGGGTAGAAGATGAGATAAACTATCATAATGAATCAGACAATGATTCGTCTTTAAATGTGTTTACTAAATTGTTATTTCAGTATGTTAACACGCTGGAAATTAGTAATTGTTATGTTTGTATGAAGTTACCCTCATCAGTGTCAGAAAGGGTGACGTATCACCATATACCTCTAACATATGGTGTATCATGTAGTGTTCTATCAAGTTTATTTTACGTAACAGGGAAACTTCAGTATTTTTATTCAAATTTAGATGTAGTATTTTCAGAATTACCTATTAGAAAGAATATGAATCCAGTAGTTAGTAGTAAAAATGCACAGTTCATGGGTGAATTCTTTTTAACAATGAGTTCAATAGATATAGTTCAAGCTCACAAGGATAACCTAACATGTATATTACATGAAGAAGAAAAAGAGTTTTTGAATTTAGTAGAAGAAAGGAGACAGGATTTAACAAAGAAAGCTGCTGAACAGAAATCCCATGTACCTCCATGGGCTGAGAAAGAGGGAATTTATGCAAAGGGCGAAGCTCATGCTGCGATGTCCCTAGACTTTGTGAAAAGGGGAAAATTCTGCCTCCATAGGTTAAAGACAGATTATAATAACAATTTCATTGGTTCCAGTGAGTGTGAACACAACTTCCTAATTCTAGGAGGGTGGGGACTAAAAGGGGGAATTGATCCTGTATTTCCAGGAGTTTATTATGTATGCAGGAATAATGCCTATTATAGATTACCTGCAAGATGGTACGGGAGCTGTTATTTTGGAATAGTTTTTCCAAAAATTTACCATGTGGACAGAATCAATGGAATCAATGAAAATTCTAATAGACTAACACGGACAAGAAGAGCTAGTTTTTCTGAAATAGTAGGTGATATTTTTAGTGCATTGATACCCTCAGTTGGAGTCATTCTAAATTCGCGCAAAATTTGTAAATTATCAACCATAGTTGATCGTCTTTCTACAGATACTGCAGGTTGATTCTTAATGATTAACACAGAAATGGTTGCGATAAGGTCTATGGTTTTACAAAATCGTCTTGCTCTTGATATTCTATTAGCAAAAGAGGGCGGAGTCTGTGGTATGTTGAAAATTCAACTTTGTTGTACTTATATTCCGGACAAAAGTAAAGAAATTAAAGGGTATGTTAGAAATATTACAAGAATGCATAATGACTTGACCCAACTGGAGGTTGACAGTGTATGGGGAAAACTAGCAAAGAGTATAACTTCAATAGGGAATTGGTTTACTGAATTTGGGAAAAGTTTTCTAGGTCAAATAATCTTACCAGTAGTTGTGATAATAACATTAGTTATGATAGTAATGATCACATGTAAATGTTGCAGAAGAAAGGAAAAGAGAAGAATACATTTAGAAAGTGAAGGAAGAGGAAAGAAACGAAAGAGAGAATATGATGAAATCCAACTAGAAGAAATGAAAGGAAAACTATACAAAAAGATGAAAGATTTAGAGGGAAAAGAAGTAGATGATGAAATAGGGAGAGAAAAAGGAGAAAACTGAGATGTGCTAAAGTTGGCATCTGGGAAAGGAGGGGTAATTTTGTGATGGCTTAAAATGCCATCAGAGAGGGGATTGATGGAGCAAGGTCTCGTAAGAAAGAGACTTGCTCGGAGACAATCCTCTCGTTTAACTCATTAACAGAATTACTAACCATGTCTTGTGAATAATTAATACGCACCACATAAAACACGCGGGTTAGCGATGCTTGCTTATGTGTGTACTAACGTGGATAACAATGAAAACGGACTAATACCGCTTTAAACGGGGAAACTGTTGTGCGCATGCGTCAATTGCATCTACGCAATATGACCAGCTAGCGCTTGGAGGGAAATTCTAGCGCATGAGCAGAAGACACTAAAATGGAGTCTCGAAGACTCGCGTGCATGGCATCTGCTCAGCTAAAACTAAAACAGGCTATTTTACTAATGCTAATGCGGGGAAAATATTAATAAGAGAACGGGAATAGAGTAGAGGTGGGAGGTATACAGTGAGACCATTTATTTTGTGAAAATAACATTTCTCTTTTGACTTTATTATTAGTGCGCATTTGGGCCTTTCTCGTGTGACCAGACTTGATTAAATGACGCAACACTTGCGCATGCCTACAGAGTGAAGCTATGAAGGTCAATGACGAAGCATTTGAATGGAGGCCAAATCGTAGCGACATGTCCTGGGAACGGATGGTGAAAAGTTCAGCGATGTGATGTTCTATTCTTCATAGTGTCATAAATGTTGCAAGTTTGCTACATGAAGTGGATGGGAATAAAATTTTGAATAAAAATTAAGGGGATGGGTTTGGGAACAATAGTCTAACAGAGTATAGTGACATGTAAGCATGGTGTGATGATCATCCCCCTTGCCTGACCAATTAGATTTCGTATTTTTACGATATTGCAACTTTAGTGAGTGGACCATGAGGAAACGAAGGTATAATTAAGGTAGCCTTAGTTAGTTAGTTAGAGAGAAGAGAGAGAAGATTTTGGAGAGAGACTTGGAGACGAGATTGAGACGGAGATGCTGTCTGGGAGTCGGGGGTGCTGATGAAGACTTGAATGCAGACGCTGAAGAAGAACTTTCTATCCTAACTTAATTAGGTTAGATCGGAAGATCACTGAAGAATCTCGAGGAGGAAGAGAGTGTCAGAGAGGGGTGCGACGCAATTCGCCGGTATTCTAGAGAGGTCACCTATCCTGTCCTGAACCCTGTCCTGAAGTCTTTGTCTCCTGACCTATCCTGGGGACCCTTACCAGCCCTTTGGCCAGGGGGTTGGTCTTTCACACCATTCTTGGTAACTATAATTTCATGTTATTTGCAAATGTACTTTTCTCTCTGTCCTCTCCCTTTCTGAGCATTAATTATTGTATGAGTCCGAAGTATATGGTTTTGATGTTTAATCAATTGAACTTCTCTCCTAAAATGAGGGTGTCTACACTGTATTTTTTAAATGGTTCACATGCACTTTAATTCAGATAAAGATTTAAAACTTTCCTGAGTCTGTGATTATTTTCGCCAAACCAAGAATAGTTAAGGGTTAAGTTAATTATCACCATCAACTAGTTCCAACTAATGGTCCATCGACCAGAGGAAAGAACTTTTTGATCATTGAAAGGTTAGTTAAGAGAATTAAATAACTAATCCTGAGAAATATAAAAATTTTAAACCACTCCAGCGGTTTACTCAATGTGTATGTGTTTTTATGGGCCCAGGTGAGTATATGGTAGTAGAGTATCTGTTGTTGGTTTACCGCTGGATCACCTCTGTCCTTCTCCAGGATAAGGAAACAGCAAGAGTAACACCCTCTCCTTTTTCAGATTCTAGGACCCTTTCAATAGTACTCTTGGAGAATACCGCTTGCACCTCATGCAGTAGAATGGACAGGTATTCGTCTGAAATTTGCTCTAAGGTGGGGAGAATATTTGGCACAGCAAATAGAAATGACAGGACATAATCATGTTTAACGATTTGTAGGACCCATCTGTCAGATGTGACAAGTCGCCATCTTGGGAGGAGATAATCTATCCTGCCCCCACTTGATAGTGGCAGGATAAGGGCAAAGTAAAATAGTTTGGTGGTTGTTGTAGTAGTAGAAGGAGAAAGGGAGTAGTGATGTCCCTGCTGGCCCCTGCGTTGTCTGCCAGACCCACCTCCAAAGCCTCGAAATGTCTAGGGTCACTGCTGTACTGGATGGGGAGACTGTCTCTGCCTATACACCAGCCCCTGGAATTTCCTCTGAGGTTTTTGAACTGGTGTGGAGACTGTTTGGCAGGTGGTAAACAGACTCAAGGATGGTCCCGTAGCTCTACTTTCCTGAAAGCGCTCTAAAGTCAAGTCAGCCTTCTCATCAAAATGGCATGACTCATCAAATGGAACTGAAGACAGCTGTTAATCCAGAACCACAATTGCTCTCCAGAGCACTATTGCAAAGGAGGCACTTTCTTCCATTGGTGGCCCTATTTGTGAGTCAAGTCCTATCTCAGGAAAGGTGTCAAGCCCATTGGCCTCCTGCAAATCCATGTAGAAAGGATCATCTGTGTAGTGAGGAAGGAGAAAGCCATATCAATCCTTTCCATCATCATCCACATTCTGGGAAGTTCCTTGCTCTGACTCAGAGCCAAAACATTAATGGGGCCTCTGCTGCCATGTACGCCCTGGTAGAGGCATTGGTTCACTCGGTGCTTAACGACCAGTTGCGCGTTTGTGATTTCATAGCATGACATTGGTTGAGATCGAGCCTAATTCTGTTTGGTGTCAGACATATGTATTAGTACCGGATACTCTGCCAGCGCCAGTGGTGTTGGAACTGGAGTCAGTATAAAAGGGACCAGCGCTGGTCTCGGAGCCAGAGTGGAAATCGGTATTAGTGTTGGTACGGGGCCCGTACTTGGCCCCAAAGGGTCAGATGGCATAGAGGATGGATCCACCTACAGTCACTCAATTGGAGGCTTCTGTGGTCCTTGGGGCCCGAAGGCATGCCATAGGGAACTGGACTTACACCAAAAACCTGCAGCATGGCTTCCTTGAAGGTTTCAATCTGCTGCAGCATTACCAATGGCCCAGCGAACTAGGGTGCATTGGGATCAATTGAGGAATGGGCTCCGTGACTGGAGACCTCAAAGGTGAACGACTGACATTGAGATTGTAATATCCTCACACCTTCTCTTATGTTCATAGTGGCGGGATGGAGTTGAGTTCTGCTTTGCTCTTTTACGCTTGGGCTTTGACTTCAATTTTGACTTACCACAGGACTTAGAATGTGAAGCTGACCGCTTGCTGGAATGGCCTCAGAGGCAGGACCAACTCCATGCCTGCAACTTGAAGTGGGACATGGTTACACAAAACAGGGGCAGCCCTGTTATCCAAAACCTGAGGCCAATAAATATTATAACAGCTACAGTGGTTCAAGGAATTACTTTATACAAGACAAAATACCACTCAAATTATACATAAAGAAAGCAATTGAATTTAGAAACAGAGAAAAGGAAAGATAATAATGAGAAGATACCCATAGCAATTATTCAGAAGACGTTTGTTATTACTAAAAAAATGTAAAAACATTAATACAGTACACAAATGGTGCTCACAAAGTTACTCAAAACAAATAACTAGGAAATACAATTTACAGTGTAAACAAGAAAACAATGGCAAAGGGAAGGGTTAAACAAAACAGGCCCCACTGATAAAAGGAACAAAAATGCAATGTATGCTTCCTCTTTAAGTTTTGCCAAAGGAAGGCATCAACAGCGTTTCGACTTTATTAATTCATTAGGTCATCATCAGGACAGGGGACAAAAGTTGAGAGCAACCAGAAAAATGAATTTATATCATTTGAATAACCCAGACGAGTGTTCCACAGGGCCAATGGTACAAAACACTGATCCCCAACAATCAAATTATGACCTCATGCAAACGCTGTGCATCGGGGAGACCTATGCCAAACTTGTACGGCCGCCTCCAAGCTCAAAATACTTCAGTTATTTGAACTGCTGAGTAAATCCAACAAGCGTTTGCATCACTCTCTGAATGATTTGAGCGGGATATACAGGAAGGCTGCAACTTCTTCTTGTGTTCTATGACAAACAGCTTCACCTTCCGGTCCCAGATTGCATTTAAGTGCATGAGGGCACATTTATCGCACAACTTAGAGTCACGGCCCGAGCCCAGACACCAGAGACAAATTTTGTGCCAGTCTGTGACTAACATCTGTTTTCTGCAGTCGCAGCATGGTTTGAATATGTTCATTTGGGTGGGGACATCCTTTCCTAGCTGTCATGGTTCGGTAGGAGGCCCCCCTTCCCCGATCACCTGGTATGTTTGTGTGCGCGCTTGAACCATCACTCATGCGGAAACGAATCTCCTCACTTCCGTGTTGCTGGCGGTTAGCGGTTCAGCTTCCATTGCTGGAACCACCGCCACGTCACTCAGCGCTTCCGGGGGAATCCGCATAACCTCAGCGATTCCCACCGGCTCGGCGCTTCGTATTCACGCCCATGCCTGGACAGACGCCTTCTTCGCCTGTAGGACGCCTTCTCAGGTATTCGGGGCCGCGCAGGAGCGCTGCCCATTCTTCCTTGTGTTATTTGCCTTGACTTGCCGCTTGCTGACACCCTTCAAGTTATCGCTCCTCTGCCAGTGCGTGCGCACTGGAAGTGCCTTATACGACATTCTGGAGAATAGTTACGTTCCCTGGGGGGGTCCAGTCAGTAGGCGCCTGGTTGCACAGGAAACATACCCTTTGCCACATCGCGCTGGAGCGCTTGTTTGTGTTTACCTTTTTTTATAAAGCCACACCGCGCTGGAGCGCTTGTTTTTGGGTTTCCTGCATCGCGCTGGAGCGCTTGTTTTTGGGTTCTTCTTTCATTGCGCAGGAGCGCTAGTTCCTTTGTTGTACTTTGCGCAGGAGCGCTAGTTACTTTGGTGTGCTTTGCGCAGGAGCGCTATTCTGTTCATTCTATCGATGGCTTCAGAACTTATGATGTCCAGTTATGAGGTAACCGCTACCTTCCGCATGAGTGTATGTTAGTGACCGGAAGAGGGTTTGTTTGTGCTGATTGTAATAGGTATTCCATTGTCTCCCTGTGTAGCTGGTGTCGACGGTTAATCCGAACAGAGGGACGTCCTCTACTGGTCTTCCGGACATCATCCTGCCATCTTAGCTTCCTTCCCCACTCCCATCTTTATCCTAGTTTGTTTCCAAGTCTCGACTGGGGTAAGGTGGACACGGGGGCGATAGCTCATGTCATCTCTGCGAGATCTCTCCGCAAGAAACAGGTAAACTTGTGGGGTACCGGACACTAGCACACTGGAATTTGTTTTAGAATCCATCAAATCACCAAGATTGTGTGCGGAACTTCGGATCTGCATCAGAAAGTGCGGAAAAAAGGAGCTGATGTCAGCACGCAGGAGTGACGCTTATATTTGGCTCAGCTGTCACTTCAGGAACAGCACAGAGCCAATGTGGAGCAGCACAGTGCCACCAAATGGAATACAGGAGAATGGCTGAAGAAAGGTTTCCACATCAAGTCTAGCGCTTAGGGAGTAAATTAAGGTGAGGAATCTGCGGTTAGAAGTATGCCAAGAATATAAATTTACATGGGGAGTGCACTCCCAATTGGGCCTTTAGAACATAATAAGGAACAGTTTATTGTGGACCATGAGCTATGCTGTCAACTCCTGCACCAGGCTATACTTTAGGCGTACAGATTTGCCTAACCGTGATTCTTTAACTGATTTGAGTCAGTTGTTTTCTAGTCTGCTGATTCCCTGGTCAGAGCTCTGCTCATTCGGCCTGTCCACCTAACCTCTCCATTATCTGTCATGAACCTGTGAGGTACTCTATCCTGCAAAGTCACACTTCCTAGTGATTATCAATACAACCAATCTCTCTTGGAGACAGATATACTAGTTTAACCTACCCACAATCGGAGGACACAGAGACTTATCTGGGCCGGGGACGCTCAGAAAGGAGGTGAGGGGCGACTCTTCTTATTGTCTTAGCAGAAGAGTCAGCCACTTGCTGGAGTTTTCAACAGAAGCACAAATTGCTTTGCCTATGATGGGAAACCTCCCTAGTTTGCATTGCTCACACCCTATCTAACATGCACAGCACAGATAGAAAGATAAGGCAGAATAATGCTCATGTTACTTAAAGCAATTTGCCTATCCAAGGCAGGACCTGCCTCTACACCTAACACAGTTCTCTTTTTCACTAACTACACCCATAGCAGTCTTTCCCTACTCCATGCTAATACACGGATTCTACTGAGGTTTCTATCCTAGTAGCACCGCAGGTTACATTCTCAATCGTGGGTAAAAGCAGAGGCGTAGGACTGAAGATGAGGCCATCATTCAGCAGTTGTTCTTTATGGATACTCTTGCCCCATGCCCCTGCTGACCTCAATGTTAAAATGAGATCTTGAAGAGGCATGTGTAGCGCCACATTCTAGTTCTCCCAGAAGTAGCAGGCCGATGATGAGCCTGTATGCCTCCTAGTGCTGCTCTAAAGGAACATCTATGTTTCCTAGAAAGAGAGGCAACCCTGAGTATGTGTCACTTTCTCTGAAGGATTCATCTAGATCAAAACGTTCTGTTAACAGCCCGGGGCTTCAAGAGGACTCGATCCACAAAGTGCAGTCTACAAATCCCTATAACTCTTCAATGTATTTACTCACTTGCTTTCTTATCCAACTCAGCAATTCCTCATTCACCCAACCTGCGGCAAACACATTCCAGGAAATGTTTATTTACTCACTCGTTCACTCCATCACTTTAATCCAGCCACCCAACAAGTCACTCAAGCACTTATCTGCCAATCTAGGCGCCCATGTATATATCCTTGACTCACACTGAATCCACAGACCCAAAGGTCTCACTCACTGATGTAGTCACTCACTTGCTCATTCATTCACTAATCCAGTCATTCAGTCCTCCACTAAACACATACTCGCTCAGCAACTCACTGAACCCACGCACCAAGCAACTAATTCACTCATCCACTCACTCACAAACTGACTCACTGAGCCAACATTCACTCATTCAGACACCCAGACATTCACTTGCTCATTCACGAACCCTACCATAGAGAAGACATGGGTGTCGCACTGGAAAAGGGAAGCATTTTCCTGACATTTTAATATTGGGGAACATTTGTGTATGAATTTCAAGATTATTCAGCTTTTGCCATAATTCACCTTGGCGAGTAAAAAAAAACAAAAATCAGCACAAATGATAGTCAAATGAGCATCATTATGGTTTGGTCCTTTTACGGTTCCACTGTCAATGTTACAGACATTTGGAATAGTTGAATTTGGCACCCACATAGTTTGTAACTGCGAAAACGTTGACCACAGGGGCAGATTAGTAAAATCGACTACTTTGGAAGTAGTGAATGGACAACTTGGCCTGCAAGGCAATAGTCTGGCCACCTGCGTCATCCAGCCACTGCCCTCTCACAGTTCCCTCTAAGAGACTGCAACCATATTAACACGGGTTCATCGCCGCTGCTGTTCCAGCTAATTCAGAAAAAGGCCATGAAGTACTTGCCATGGAAAATGTAATGGAACATGGGTGGCGCGCGCAGGCTGAAGTAAGCAAAAGAGAGAACATAAATTAATACCGTTTCCAACATTGATTTAACAAGGGCAGCAGGAAAAGTACTGGATGTGTATCAGCTGCAATGCATGTTTTGCAGTGAATTAAGAGGGGAGGAGGATGGGCTTGGACCATTCATTTCAAGGCAGGAATCACAGGGTCTGCCCAGTTCGATCTCAGCATGGCTCTTTGATGAGATTACCTGCTTAATGCTTCATTTCCCTACTTACTGGTGATGTCCTGCCCACCTCTTTCTCCTCCTCCTCCTCTAGAATCTCTGACTTGGGGAAGGGGCTGAGTAAGGGGGGGTGATGGCCATGTGGAGGCATTGCAGGCGAGTTCAGATTTTATGTCAAGAAACGCTGGCTCCTAGTATGCCTTCTTTTCTGCCATTTATCAACATAGCAGCCAGATAAGGCAAAAAAGGAAGTTAAAGAAAACTACATCTCCCAGCACTCCCTGGCGATGTGACTACAAATGTAAGCACACACAGGTGTCCTAATAGTCATAGTATAAAAAGTCTCCCCAGCCATGTAAACTCTTTTTTGTTGCTACTGACCAGATAAGTCTCTTCTCTTTCTATTGCATATAAAGAAAATTGTTGTGTGTATTCTATGTAAGACGGCATTTTCCCCAGGTCAGTGTGAGATGGTTCCCTCACACTTAACCCTTCTGGGTTGCATAGTGCGCCAAGCAGTCTTTGCTCAGACATGCGCTCCTACCTTATCTGTTTTTGTGGGTCCACGGTGCTTCTCCAGGCTGGTCACCAACACGTTGCTGGTGATGCTGCCTCACCTTTTTCAGCAGACCATCAGTGACCTGGTCAGGTCGAAGCCCCGTCTCATTTTCTACTAAAAAAGACCCTACTTACTTCAGAAAAAGGCCTTATTATTACTTATAATACTATTGTATCTGGCGTTTCTTTTATTCCACATTATTTCTATCCAACTTCGCTATTACCATATTTTGAGCTAAATGACCCCTTTGAAATTGAGGGAATGGAGGATGACGAGGAATTATTTAGGAAGAATTTAAAACATTTTATTTGTCCCTCTGCAAAGTCTGCAGTTAATGAGCCCATGGAGTTTATTATGCAGGACATTAGAAACAACATGAGACTATTTCTTCAACCTAGACCTTTCTTGCTGGTGGTAGCAGGCCAAAACATGTTCCTAAATCTGACAGTCTAGATATACAGAACGTATTGTTTCCTTCCAGAAACCTGAAAGTCAGAAACAAAGCATCATCATCATTATTTACTTTATTTCGACATATAGTCATAAAAGTTCTCTTACAGTATGCCAATGGCATTGGAATGATACAATAAAGTGCATATCTTAATCGCAAACCTGATAGAATCATAAAGATGTACAACAACAATGTTTAAAATAGTGCCATTACAATGTTCCTCCTTGGCAGTCAATTAATCGACAAAATAAATGTATTATACATCAACCTAAGGAAGATCAATAGAGGTGTATGACAACTATTTTAAGTTAATAACCAAATATAAAATGCTCAATCGTACAATAAATTATTTACAATTAATTATATTTGGTTGTTGTCCTCATTAACTTCCTCTTTCAAATACCATCCAACAATTTTGCATTATAAAAACAGAAATATTAAGTACAATATAATAGTAGTAAAACCATAATAAAATACATCAGGGTACAAAATACATCAAATGCAATAAAACAATGATAAAACCATGATAAAATACATCATGATACAAAATACATCAAATATAGCCACAGATATCGCATTTCTTAGAAACTTGGAAACCCATAGCCTGTGGAATTTATTTGTAGATTCAATTATCATTCACCTTCTGGGCCCTACCTCTAATGCCCCACATTTGCCCTAAGAACTTTGCCACCGCACAGGCAAACAGTGGCCTGGCATCAGACTTCAAGCTCCTCAATGCAATTCTATAATTATAAGTTCCCAACAGCTTGCAAACCGGAGTAAGCCAATTTTTCCTCTGCATCACATATAATGGGCAGGCAAACATTATGTGGGCTAGGGTCTCTTGGTGATTTTTAACAGTCAGGACAACTGTGTGTGGCCTCATTCCCGCTGTTCCATTTGCTAGTAAAATCATTCAGGGGCTGGGTGTCAAACCTAAACTGTATGTATAATTTTCTGTCCCTTGGGTGTTCTATAAAATCTAAATAATCTTCCAGGGAACGATCTAGTTTATGAGCCATGAAATCTAGTGTAAGCTTCCCCCAGACCCTACTGCTCAATTCCTCCTGAGTTACCCACCCCCAGTAGGCATTCTTCACATCACATTTCCGGGGGGAGCAAGGTGGGGTCATTGACTTCCCATATATCTCCCATCCCAATGGCTATAAGCATGTTCTTAACACCTCTCAGCCAGCTGATTTTGTTAGCTGTATCCCTACATTTAACATCCTCCAAAGCATGTGCATATGGCAATAGTTCAGGGGTCGTCTTAATCCTAAGCCAAAACAGCAAAGGGCGCAATCTTGCTTTAGAGACAAGGGAGTGTCTGCCCATGTCTAACATGGGCAGTAGAAGAGGAGTACCCTGGGGTAACATTCCTAGGCTTCTTAGGAATTTATAATCTAGACTACTAAGCTCCTACGTGTTCCGAGACCCATAATTCTGCTCCATACATCATAGAGCTTACCACTTTGCATCATATACCTGCAAGGCCGGCCCAATCGGCTTGGTGTGAGATAAACGGTGTTCTCTCCTTAAAACCCCAGACAACTGCTATTACTGGGTCTTCAGAGTTGACAGATTACCGCCATGTGACTGATGGCGTAGGCAGTAACAAGATTTAGGATGATGATTCCTTCAATGATGATGGCAATCTGCCATGTAAATGACCCTCAAAATGTGAGGTAGATCTTAAGCCCTGAACAATTTGTTTCCATAATGTGGTTTACCAATCTGATGATAATTTGGTTGTAGTTCTTTTTACCTCTTATTTGGATCCTGACCACCAAAGAGATTCGGACTTGAATTGGTATGGGCCAAACGAAGACAAAATAAACAGATTGATCAAATTTACTAATGTGAAATATTCACCTTCCTCCCTGATGGAAATTATAGACTTATCAGGGATACCTTTATTCAAACGTTTCCTTCTTTTCCAACCAATAGCTTCAGCTTGGTCCACAATTCAACAAGTAGAGGAATAGATACATGCAAACATTGAATAGAAATAATTTGAGATAGAATTGTCCCAGACAGTTAATGGGGGACCAAGTTCCTTCAACATCAGTAATCAATCAGAAATGTTTAACATTTTTTACAAAGTATGGCAAGGACTCAAAAAAGGCATCAAGAGGTCCTGGTCAAACTGCCGAGATAAACCTTTGAAAGCCATGGGCCCAGTTACAACATTTGTTGAGCTAGCCAAGAAGGCAGAAGAGGGAACAACCTCATTAGACACATCAGAACTTTCAAAATATATTCAAAAGTATGTATGCTTGTTTGGCAATGTCAACTCCACCAAAAAGAGGCAAAGGTTTACTACTAAAACTTGATCCACAACTTTCAGAATTGGCAAATCCGGAAGGTCTGGCAGCGAAGGGCAAATTGTACAAACAATTTTTATCAAAGAAATGTCCAAATACTTTTTAACTTTAAACTCGAGGGATAAGGCTCAACTTTCAATGAAATTTTTTTTTGGCCAGCGTGTATTTACACTGACTGGCAGAAACAGGGCTGTTCTGCTGGTCGGGGACAGTTTGATTTCCAACTTCCAGTTCTTGCACTGCAGGGGACAATCATACTACCTCTATCGAAGACCAACCTTCTACCCACAAAGGAGAAAAAGTGGGAGATATTATCACAGAGGTCAATCCAGAAGAAAGTCTACCATCTGTAAGTATAAACCCTCCTCCAACATGTTTCGGAGGGAGAATCTCATATATTATTTTCAAACACGGAATCAATTAACTACAGAACAGTGGGTTCTGCAGAAAGTCTTAGATTAGCAGATAGAGTTTTATCACATATTCTATTCTTATTTCTCAGGAAGTAAAGGATCTTCTACTAAATAGTGCCATACAGAGAATGGCTTTAGAATCTTCAGATTTTTAAAGCATTTTCTTTCTTGTAAGAAAGAAAAACAAGAAATTAAGACCAGTTATAAATCTCCATCAGTTCAACCATTTTGTTGTATACAGACACTTCAAAATGGAAACCATCCTCCATTTCAGAGAATGCCTCCAACTGTTGGATTGGATGGTTTAATTAGACTAAAAAGATGCTAACCTTTTGGTATCAATTCATCCTGCACACCACAACTTTCTTCAATTTCAATGGAACGATTCCTTTGACCATTTCACGGCCCTGCTTTTTGGGCTATTTTTGGTGCTATGATATTTTACCTAACTTCTGAAACCAGTGATGCCATATCTTTGCTCTACGGGTTTCTGTCTTCTCATTAAATTAGGCAATATTCTTCTGCTTTTTCAGAACAAATTTGCCTTATAGAATCAGCTACAAATTACAATTTCTTTAATCGAGAATTTGGGTTTTGACATCAAACGCGAAAAATCTTTTCTAGTAATTGTTCAATCCATAGAACTCCTGTTTTGTTAGTGAATTTTTAATCCTGCATTCTTCAACTACCATATTCCAAACCAGTCACCATCAGAAAATAACTATACCAACTAATACTTGCTTCTCACTTTTCTCTTAGACACTTGGCGATCCAAACATTCACATAAAAGTGGGTTGGCTCTTCATTCTTCTCAAAATGGAAGGCCTGACAGCTGTCCATTATATAACTCACCTCAGGTACACTCGCTCCAAATTGTTGGCACAACAGTTCTGGGAGTTTTGCCTTCCTCGCCTTACATCTGTCACAACAGAATACATTCCAGGTCAAATAAACTCAGTAGCAGCTTGGTGCTCTCGTATACTCAGCGATAGATCTCTTTGCTTTCCCAGTGAACATCCAATTGGCCCAATTTTACAGTTGGGAGATCGGATCCACTGGCCACAGCACAAATACCTTTCTCCAAATCTAGAACCAAGATAGTCTTATGCATTTTCTCCATTGCTGATGATCTCCCAATGTCTATCAAAGGACAGATGAGAGCTGTCTTCAGTGATCATAATTACTCCATTCTGGTTGTATCAGATCTGGTATCCAGATCGATTTCAAATGTCTATAGATATTTCAATCCTTCTACCCAATGTACCACATCTATTCCAAAATCTGTCAGGGCACTTTTAGAACCTCATCTTGTCCAGCAACCTTCAACTCATGGTGTGGATTGTGTCAGGAATCCCTGGTCAGTCCCAGGCCTTTTGTCAGAAAGTATCAACCTCGTCAACAAAGCTTGGACTTTCTGGACCACTAAGGCTCACAAATCAGTTTGGGCCCAATGGTCTAGCTGGTGTCTGGAATCAAACTCAGATCCCATTTTAGCGGATGTTCCCATTGTAGATAACTATTTAGGCCATCTAGCATCATCATATAATTCAATGAGAACAATAAACTTACACAGATCAGCTATTTCATTGCATCACCATTATATTGATGGTAAACCTATTGGTGAACATCTTTTGATTCATAAGTTATTACAAGGAATTAGGATAAGTATTCTTCCTTCAACAAAATACATATGTATATGGGATGTTGATTTAGTCCTAAACAGTTTTTTCTTGGTCTGATAATTCTCTTTTATCCTTAAACGCTTTGTCTGCGAAGCTTACCATGTTATTTGGTTTGGTTTCTTGTAAAAGAGAATCTAGTTTGAAAGCTTTGGATCTTTCTGGAAGGCAATTTACTCCTTCTGGAGTCCTTTTTAAATATAGAAAAAGAAGAACAAAAACCTTCCCTTCTTCAGTGGAGTATCCTGCTTCTCCGAATCAATCAAAACTTTGTATTGTAAAATGTCTCAAGGAATATGAAAATCGTGCAGCTGATCACAGAACATCAAGTAGGTCAACTCCTTATTGCCTACGTAAACTCCAAGTTCCAGTCTCTTCTGCCACTCTTGTTGGATGGGTCAAGTGAATTATGTCCAAGGCTGGTATTGACATTTCCAACTTTTGGGCCAATTCTTTCAGAGGATCTTCAAAAAGCATGTTATTTTGGGGCTAGATTGGAAGATATTTTGAGAACAGCTGGTTGAACATTCTACTGTAACCCCATTTCTCATGTTGTGCTTGCACCTGTTAATAAGCTTTGAAAAAGTTTAATACGAGCCTCCGTATCTTGACATGAAATTGAGATTTTCTAAGAGTTATTGCTAGAAAGTCCTAATTTATTAAACAGAGAGAGAATAATTGCGATTTATCTCCCATCATTATCTAGTGTCTAAGTTGTGTTTTTCTTTCCAGTCCTTCAATCTCCGCTTGCTCAACCAAACCAGTAATAATCATGATTTCAGGAAATGGATCGTACCTCTACTTATGATGATCATCTGCATTTACTTCATTCCGTTTTGGATCTTCCACAATTTGGACTAAGTACTTCAGCATTAAGAAAGAGGATGTTATGTTGCACTGGGAGACTATCTATACTGTAACTAATGAGACACCTGTGTGTGCTTACATTTGTGGTCACAATCACCAGGGAGTACTGGGAAATGCAGTTTTCTTTGTCTCCATAGTTTTTCCTCATCTGGCTGCTATGTTAATAAATGGCTTGAAAGAAGGCATAATGTGCGTCTTTGTGTCTTTAATAAAATTAGAACTTTCCTGCCGTAGCTCTTGGAAAATCCAGCTTTTAAAGAAAACTAAATCTTCCGGGAATGCTGGAATAGGCCTTATATACTTTGCCCAATCACTACACAACTCAGAGACACAGTAAGATTGGCCTTTGCGTTTTAAAGCCTGCACTGGTGTTGAATGTGAACTTGTGGTGCTAATGCCTGGAGCCTGCGGTTGTGGTGTCTTTTATAAGAACTTTACAAACAACTGTGTGCATGGAGGGCAGAGACAAGGACTGATCAGTAAACACTCATTCATCAAAGTAATGGGTGCATTCAAGCCTCTGCTGTAGCAGCCCAGAAAGCAGCAAATCCTGCAGCCGACATGAACATCTCCCACTGCCACGATTGGTCAGAAGACAAGGGAGCCCAGTTATAAAGCCTGGACAGACCTTTACTGGGGAGAGCCTGTAGGCTGCATTTCTCCAGTGGTACAGGTAGTAAGGCCCGCCCCCAGGACTGTAATCCTGGTGCCATCACCAATCACTGCATTACCTGGGCCGAGCGTTGAGAATGCAGCATCCAAGCACACCCAGGAAGGGATTTCACGTTAGGTGTTCGGACCAAAAGCTAAATGCGGCACAGAGCACCTCCAGTGGACTAGCATGACAGGCAGGGTCATTAGAAGGAAATACAAGCATTTGCAATGCAATAGGTCTCGCATTTGTGAAATTTTAAGCTATTGGCATTGTAAATGACAATACGTTTTATTTATGTTTTCAAAACCAACACATAGATAAAAGGTTTGTCATTTTCAATGCCAGTAGCTCAAAGTCTCGCAAATGCGAGACCTATTGCATTGCAAATGCTTGTTGGCTATTTTGGTGGATATCATGGTTACTAACCCCCCAGAGAGGCTTTCCTGCTGACTCCTGTTGGCTGTCCTATTTATCTGCACAAACCCATGAATCGTTTGTTTCTTTGCACAGCCACGTTTCTTGCAAACATACAATCTCATGTAAGTTAATTAACTCCCTAAAAATTTCTAAATTTGACGTTCCCACAAATCCATTAATATTCCATGTTAGTACCCCTAGGCTGTGTGACCACCCAGTATCCTAATCGATATTATTCAGCTACCGGTCTTCATGAGAAGCTGGTGTGTTTGCCCACAAAGTCCTTAACTGATTTGGTAACGGACGTGCCTGTTAATGAGTCCCAGTCGGCTGTTTGGGCAATGTTTAAGTCATTGAGCAGGGGTGGGCCAGAAAGTATCAAATCAATCTCTTCATCGTGTAGGTAAAAATAAAAAAAACATAGAACCCAGATGCCAAGGCTAGATCTATTGGCTTAGACAGTGCTTGTTTTTTTTGTTTGTTTGTTTTTTTTGTTTGTTTATGCACTCCTGAAGAATGCACGTTTTCTAGCTGTCTCCATTGTGTACTTTCCCCCCTCTATTTCCGCATTGTTCTCCCGCATTTATTTTTGTTGCTTAAGGACTCCATGGATGCATGTGTTTTCCAGTAGTTCCCCCATCTCCCCCCATGTCTCCCTGGTCCATTCTCCCCCCAATGCTGTCTTGTCATTTTTTTATTTTTACATTTTTTTGTTAGTTTATTTTGGTGTCTCTGCACAACAGCCTGACACTGTACAGCACTGTCAAAAGCAGTTGGTAAAGTTAATAAATCCCAAAGGCAACATCTTTTGGCTATGCCAATACTTTTATTGAGAAGCAGTTACTACAGAAATCTGAGCCTAATGCTGCAGGAACACAATGAACAAAGTTTGCCTCACGTAATATTACTAACTCTTCTTCCCACACACTGCCGGCATCCAGCACTGTATCAGTTAAACCACTGATGTAGTTTACCCCCTTAACACACCCCTGCCCCTCTCCCCATCCCCTGCCTTCGTTACCTCAATGTTTCATCAGATGAGCCCACCCCGCGTTTCGCCGCCGCAGCCCGAGCTGTTCTGGAAGCCTTTTCCGGGCCGCTCTCAGCGCGACCCGGAAGTCAGGCAACCTTGCCTGGGACATGGGCGGGGCATGGAGCGTGCGTCCGGAAGTGTCCGGGGCTCCCGTGAGCTGAGGGAGCCCCGCGTGTCGGAGAAGCAAGGCGGGAGCCCACCCCGCACTGGCAAGCAGTAGAGGAAGTCCGGCGGGAGCCCACCCCGCCTTCGTGAATGCTGCATGATGTGGCCGGAGCAGGATTCAAGAGCCGGTGAGTGGTGCATGCAAGCGCGCTGCACCTGGACAGGAGATGTGCACGCGTATGGTGCGAGCAGGCGTTGTGATAACGCCGCGAGCCGTACGCGTGCACATCTCCTGTCTGTTAAGCTTCGGCACAGACAGTTGTCCAGGCCGTGCCGTACGCGTGCACATGTCCTGTCCCCCTTCCGACCCAAGTCGACAACAATAGATCTCGCATAGCGAGCAGCGCTTTGCGCTGCGTCGCTAGGCGAGACCTAAAAAACAGGAGGAGTACATTACTTTTCCAAGCGATGCAGTGGACTTTTATTCCAACATCAGTTAAAATTGATGGAAAAACATAGCCAAATGTCCATTACCAACATATTCACTATGCACCCCTTCTTAAGGTAAACAGGTGCTTAATCATTACATTTTTGTTTTCTTTTGTGCAAACAGATCTTTGTCTGACTGTAACATCATTTAAAAAGTAATGGTTGAAACTCTCCCGGTCTCAGAGTGTACATACTTTCCCCGTAATGCATACGCTAAGGCATTGTCTACATCTGGCACATGTGCCACGAGGTCCCTATTTCCAAAGCTTAAAGCCAGAAGCTCTGTGCTTCCAGGGACAGTTTGAGCAAACAAACCCATCACTATTTCAGATTGCTGTACATGGTTGTGGTGCTCGCCTCCTGTATCCAGTGGGCAGCATGCTCTCCTGTACACCATCTCAAAAGTTTTGAAAGCCAGACCTATGTTCTGAGCCCCAGAACATTCATATACAACTGTTTCTTGGGCTGGCAATTTTCTCTGGATCATGAGTCTTCCCCACGTGCCACTGCCCCTCACTATCCTCGACCCCATCCCGTCCTGTCAGGATGGGATGGGATAGGTGTTCCCTACCAGAAAAGTCCTGCCGCTCCTCACATGCTCCATATTCCAACGGGGAGATTTGCCAAATCTCCACGCAGCGCAGCCTCCTGCGAGGCTGCGCTGCGTTGCGGGACAGGGAAGGAGCAGGAGAGCGCAATATCTTCAAAGATATGACTCTACTCCCCTTTCCCTTGCGCCGCCGCTGATTACAGCTGTCGTGTGCCACGCACCACCTTAGTGCCATTGCGCTAGGGTATGTGTGTGTGAGTCTAGCATTGGTTTTGTACAGGAAAGGCACCCTTCCGTACAAAATACTATGCCTAGATACAAGGGAAAGCTTTTCACACTTTGTATGCGTACTGTACAGTGCAGCACGCATGCAAAGTCAGAAAAGGAAGGAGAAATGAAAGCATTTCTCCTTCCTTGCGCCTCGTTTAAAAGGGCACAGTTTTCTCACGCTAAACCCAATCTACTGTATTTAGTAAATTGGGTTTAACGTAAGAAACCTTGGGTGGTTGCATGGGAACGCCCATGCTCCACCCTTGGTACGCCCCCATGGCGCAAAGTAATGCGAAGCAGCGCATTACTTTTACGTTATATCCAGCGCTAAACAAGTTTAGCGCTGGAAAGTAAATTAGGAAAAAAAGATTTTGCCCCGTTTTGTGTCACTTTTGTGAGGTATATACACAAAAAGAGGGACAGAAGGGCTTTTTCTTCATGTCCAGCACAAATGCCCAAATGCTATTCAAAAACTGAAATATTGTGCTGTTCCTAAACAATCCAGAAAAATGGTAATGCAGGTCACAGTAGTTTTCTACATCCAAATAGATGGGAATCCATTTATTTGGAATGTAATGCCCTCACACACCCCATAGGGTGTCATGCTTCATCATCGGGCTGCTCCTCGTCTGGCCGGCGCTGCAATGCCTGACGGGCTCCCAATGCGGGGCACTTTGGCGGAGATCTTTTTTCCAAGTAGCCGTTTGGTGCCGTGGGGGTGAGGGGTCTAGTGAGTGTAGATGTAAAAATATGTGATATAAAGTGTGAATTAAAACAGTATTAGGAGTACCAACAAGAACTACTTTAATTGTGGGGTCTCCTACCCTGATTAAAAATAATTGAAAGGCGCAATGCTAAGGTAATGTCTTAGATACGGCGCTCTTCCATGTAATCGGTCAACATGTTTCTTCGCCTTTTTCTATAGTTTTAGAAGCGATTCTTCAGGACCTATGAAAATAAAAGACTATCTACACTATATACATTATGGTGGACCTAGATTAATAGTATATTAAGTATAAATTCATGACCACCGTACCTTACTCTGTCTAGTGGCTAGTAGTGTAGGATCTACCTATTTTGGGAGAAAAACCATGTTAAAATATACAATGACCAGCCACAAACACATGTTTATCGTGTGCTACTGTATATAGCCTGCTCGTTAATGGCACAACATACATAAGTGAGGTGTCACAAGCATTAACCCACCATGTGCCAAAAACAAAGTGGTCACTTCAATGCATTCAGTTCTTTAGACCAAATTAGTGAAATGTAGTTTGTTCATTACCGCAAGAAATACATAGAACTCACCCAGTCAGAAATGAGTTTTTACTTCATCAATCCCCGGCAGATCAGAACATGAGGAACTTCCCCACATCCTAAAGCGGAGTGTAGATGAAATAAATATGGAAGAGAAGAACAATGTTTTTAAAAAGGAACAAGAAGGCACCCTCTAGCTTTTCCCAAGGTGTTCTAATAACTAACTAACTACACATCGGGCATCCCCTATCATGTTTCTCATATCAAATGAATGGATTTCCTATATCAGCTACCAATACAGCTTTTGTTATAATAAACCGTTCCGGTCCCCCAGATAAATCATCAGGAGATATATTTATTCATAAAGATTGGAATCATGGATAACCCATGCCCCCATCTAAAACATAGCTGGAAACAGTACACAATCCCCAATATGTTCGTTGTATAAATTATCTTTATTAATAGAAAAGGGTCAAAAGGAGTCTCTCCCATCATGCGCATTATGTATGTAATCTCTGTTAAAGAGGTATCAGAGGAGTATAATCGCCTCAATCTCTCCCTGAAAAAAGGCATAAAAGTCCTCCAAAACACAAACGTGCAAGATGGAAAAATGAAGGGTTCCCCAGTATACTCACAGTTGCGAAATCTGCAACGGATCCTTAGACCTACCCTCAGTTGCCGGGTTCGGGAGGTAAATGAGAGAGTGCTGATTCGGCTATTTATCCCCCTTGTACTTCCGCATTTGTTCCCTGAACCGTGTCAGCTGTGTTGGTATCTCCCGCGTGTGCCGGAAACACGCGAGCTGTTAAATAGTGGCACAGCGGGCGCCATCTTAGAGAAGGCGCGAGTGGTACAAATAACCTAATAGTGTTGATTCCTGGTCCCTATGGGTCTACCCAACAAATAACCCTTTAGTCATGTAATAGTTTGAGAAAACTGTGCCTGTAATTAATCTATCGTAAAAAAATTGCGATACAAAAACGGTTTTGAAATCGATATTTGCCGTTATTTGTCAAAAATATATATATACAAGGTATCCACTTAGATCTATCCCACTTATAAAAAACATGTCATGTTTGACATCCGGTGGGACTAAGCTCAAGATGAAAGATAAAAAGTAGTGATATGCTGCCTATGGTTCCTGTGCAAATGAGTCAGCCATTTTGGATAGGGGTGCCTGGTTTGACAAGATGCCTTATATGCTCTACAAAATGAAAATGAAAATTGGTACAAAGTATTACATATAACCACGCCATCATTTATTACCTATGATTTTTAGACGATTTAGCCATTCAATGGTGGTATACGTATCCTAGCAAATTGGCAAGAAACTATGTAACACTAGGAGGAGCAGACTACAAAATATAGTATATTGGGGTATGATTAAATCCGTAGTGCGCTCCATGGGATGTTCTCATTCAAACCCAGTGTGTTGGAGGACAGACAATGCACCCATCTCTGTTCTTTGTAAAACAAAGCATTCTTACTAATCTTGGAGAAAGTTTCCAGTACTATCCAGCGGAAAGAGTCTGGTGCATAATTGGTGTTGAAAAAATGTGTACACATCTTGGTGTTAACCCTATGGCAACGAAAGTTGCTGCGATGTTCAGTAATTCTCACCTTTACCGGTCGCGTGGTCATCCCTATATATTTTAGACCACAAGGGCATGTGATCATATAGATGCAATTTGTTGAATTGCAATTACTGTGTTTGCGCAATTCCCATATAAATGTTTCATCAAATGTCATGGTCTTAGTCACTGTTGTCAAGGCACAAACAGTGCAGGTGCTGCATGGGTAGTGTCCCTGCACTGGAGGTAAATCCCACAGTTGTCTCTGTGTATTAGTTGGTCGTGTCCGAGGCCTGGTGTGGATCAATCTGTCTTTTAAATTACTCGCACGTTTGAAAGCAAAACGTGGTTGTTCGAGAGTCAAATCACCTGTGTTCAATATACCCCAATGTTTCTTGATAGCCTGCTTTATTCTTACTGAGTCTGGACTAAATGTTGTCACACATGTCAATATTTCTGTTACAGTTTTTTGTCTGGGTTCTAGTAAGGCCTCCCTGTTGTTGTTTCTCGCACGTTTTTTTGAGAGGGCAACATTACGTGCTGGGTACTGGCGTTGTGTAAGGTTTTTTGCCAACGTAATTGCTTCATTTTTGTAGTCTTCTACTTGACTACAATTCCTACGGAGTCTCAAATATTGGCCCACAGGTAAATTTTCTTTCAAGGCGCGTGGATGGCAACTGCTAAAAAATAGCAGACTATTGCGATCCGTAGGCTTCCTATATATAGTGGTGCTCAATGTACCATTGTCTAACCTTATTAATAGGTCGAGGAAGGGTATCTGTCTATTTGAGACTGTGCAGGAAAACTTCAGATAGGGATTTAAAGTATTGATCCATGCACAAAACTCGTTGCATGTATCCTCACTACCTCGCCAAAAGATGATAATATCATCTATGAACCTCTTCCAGAGGCATAGATTGTCTTTGTATGGATTGGAATCATTAAGAATGTTATCCTCTTCAAATGAAGCCATATACAACCCTGCTGCACTGGGAGCCATGGTACTCCACATGGAAGTCCCCTGGGTCTGGTGGTACAGTTGGCCCTTGAACTCGAATTTTTTTTCAATCAAAACCAGTGTGGCTAGTTCCATAACAAAGCTACTTGGTGTTTGTGACTGCCAAGTGTGCTTGTTGAAAGCCTCCTCGATCACACCTAGAGTGGCCCTCTGTGGAATATTAGTGTAGAGGGCCTCTACATCTAGGGTAACCAATAAGCTGATTTCATTTGTGTTCGTAAAGTCCGCTAATAGGCGTAAAACGTCTGCGGTGTCCTGTAAATAGGATTGTGTCTGTTTCACCAATGGCTGCATGAAGTAATCGCAGAACTTCGATAAGGGTTCGAGTACTGAATCTATCCCGGAGACTATAGGACGTCCCGGGACTGGTCGCAGACCCTTGTGAATTTTTGGCAGGATGTAAAAGTATGGAGTTTTTGGATCCTTATTAATCAAAAAATCTGCCTCTTTTTTACTGAGCCACCCTTGGCTGTCAGCCGAGAAAACCAAGGAGGTTATAGTTTGTAATAATCGTGTCACTGGACTATTAGTAATTGGTGTATAATATTGTCGATTCTCTAATTGACGTTGACATTCAGTGTCATAGTCACTTGTGGCCATTATTACCGTTGCTCCCCTTTATCAGCCTGCTTGATTATTATCGAAGTATCATTGGCCAGAGAGTCGACCGCCGTCGACTCTTCTTTAGAGAAATTGTTGAAATGTCTCCTAGTTGTACCGTTTCCCAGTTCTCTGAGCACAGCCTGTTCGAAGGTCAATACTTCGTTAGGTACCATCCCGTTATTGGGGGTAAACGTCGAGGCATTATGTAAGCCTGAATCTGTCTGTTGTGGTTGCTGTGTCTCATTAAAAAATGCTTTTAAGCGTACTTTGCGGAAGAAGTTCTGTAATTCACATTGTTCCTTAAACCTATCTATTTTGGGTGTTGGAACAAAACCCAATCCCTTCTCTAGGACCCTTACTTCAATTTCAGTCAAGGTCCTCTGTGATAGGTTGACAATCAATGTCCCCTTTTTGTGTGGCTCCGGGTCTCCATCATGTCCCGGTTGGATTCTTGCCAATGTACCTTCTTCTGTTGTTGTTGTAATTGCTGCCCTCTTCTTCGTCCTCGCCCTCTGCCCCAGCCTCTTCCTAAAAAAGGTTGGTTGTTTCCTTCAGGGTAGAATTGTGGGGGCCCTTGAGGGTACATGGGATACGGCCAAAAACCAGGTCCCTGGAATTGTGGCACTTGGAATTCTGGGAAACCTTGTCGTCCTCCCCTTCTGCGCTGGTTATAACCCCATTCCTCTGTACTTGAGTCACTATTGGTTGATGAACCTCTTCTTATCGAATCTGAACTCGTATCAGAGGTACTGCTGGAGTCTGGGGGGGCATAATCGATCTTTAGATAAGGGTACACCTTCTCCTTATCAAACTTACGAATATCTTTCTGTAATTTGGAGACCTTTTGTTTCATCAGATATTCTTTATGTTCCGCTATCTCATTATTGAGCTCAGTAAGTTTGAGTTTGAAGGCAGTATTGGTAGACATGGTACTCTTGATACTGGCCTCAGCTGCCTGTATCCTTATCAATAATGCATCCGCTATTCTCTTGGCTGTATTGATTATCAGGATAAGGAGATCCCTGGTGCATTTCCATGACACCATTGACCACTCTTTCTTGAAAGTACCATCTTCCAAAAATAGTCGTGGGAAGTTGCGTACTATCAGGCCATTAGGTGCAATATTGGCCCTCAAATACTCTGTCATAAGTGCGCCATGTAGGGTTACCTTCACCCACTCCCGTTTAAGAGAGGAGAGAGATTGCCAGTCCTCCGACTGGCTTCCTGAAGCGGCACTGCTTTCTGTTCCTAGGATGGAGGGGGCTCTTAGTATTTCTGCGGCTAGGTCATCTCCAAAACTCAATCCTTGATCCTCCATATTGATGGAGATCCACGTGTATCGATGGAGTTGGAGGATAATAAAATAGAGATAGGCAAGCAACCAAGTAGGTATAGTTTGCCACCGTTCAGTGTTGGGGGACAAAATCTAGTATTTACCCACCAAAACACCCAAATGAAGTCCCACGGGAAACCCGTGCTCAACTATATACACAAAAAGAGGGACAGAAGGGCTTTTTCTTCAAAGTCCAGCACAAATGCCCAAATGCTATTCAAAAACTGAAATATTGTGCTGTTTCTAAACAATCCAGAAAAATGGTAATGCAGGTCACAGTAGTTTTCTACATCCAAATAGATGGGAATCCATTTATTTGGAATGTAATGCCCTCACACACCCCATAGGGTGTCATGCTTCATCATCGGGCTGCTCCTCGTCTGGCCGGCGCTGCAATGCCTGACGGGCTCCCAATGCGGGGCACTTTGGCGGAGATCTTTTTTCCAAGTAGCCGTTTGGTGCCGTGGGGGTGAGGGGTCTAGTGAGTGTAGATGTAAAAATATGTGATATAAAGTGTGAATTAAAACAGGATTGGGAGTACCAACAAGAACTACTTTAATTGTGGGGTCTCCTACCCTGATTAAAAATAATTGAAAGGCGCAATGCTAAGGTAATGTCTTAGATACGGCGCTCTTCCATGTAATCGGTCAACATGTTTCTTCGCCTTTTTCTATAGTTTTAGAAGCGATTCTTCAGGACCTATGAAAATAAAAGACTATCTACACTATATACATTATGGTGGACCGAGATTAATAGTATATTAAGTATAAATTCATGACCACCGTACCTTACTCTGTCTAGTGGCTAGTAGTGTAGGTTCTACCTATTTTGGGAGAAAAACCATGTTAAAATATACAATATACAATGACCAGCCACAAACACATGTTTATCGTGTGCTACTGTATGGGAGCCCGTCAGGCATTGCAGCGCCGGCCAGACGAGGAGCAGCCCGATGATGAAGCATGACACCCTATGGGGTGTGTGAGGGCATTACATTCCAAATAAATGGATTCCCATCTATTTGGATGTAGAAAACTACTGTGACCTGCATTACCATTTTTCTGGATTGTTTAGGAACAGCACAATATTTCAGTTTTTGAATAACTTTTGTGAGGTAAACACGGTGCAAAATCTTAGTAAATCTCCCCCCAAGTGTTTGAAGACTAATTTATCACTTACTGTCAATACTAGACTCACCGGCCACGATGGGGTTTAAATATCTTGGTATATATATCAGTAGAGATCCAAAACTATACTACGAACATAATCTCCTACCACCGCTGCAAAGACTGCGACAGGACGTAGACCACTGGAAGACTATCCCGCTCACACTCCTAGGTAGAGCAGCTCGATTTAAGATGATGTCCCTACCCCGCTTTTTGTATGTCCTGCACAACTCACCCAATCCTGTCCCCGCATCCTATTTCACTGCCATAGAAAGCACACAAAGAACATTGCTCTGGGTGGGAGGGCCACCCCGAATAGCATTTGGAAAACTGATAAAGAGATGGTATGACGGGGGGATTGGGCTCCCAGACATGAAGAAATACTACTGGGCAGCCCATCTGGCGGCCATCAATCAAGGTATATTCCGACCACAAAATGATCTGGGGTATAGAATGGATAGGTGGCTTTTACCTGGGGGATCCTACACCCAAGCCCTCTACGCCAAACCGAGCAGATTACAATTAACAGGACCAACATCGCACTCGGTGCAGATATGTCATACCGCTCATAAAAGTTTGGGGTGGGCTAAGAAAGTTACGCAGGCCACCCCTCTGTGGGACTCGGAATGGCTGGGTAACTTAAGGAAATCAAAAGGATTCGACAATTGGGATACAATAGGACTGTCCCGGGTGGGAGACGTGTGGAAAGGGGGGAAGGTAGTAACATTTTCCCAACTACAGCTAGAATATGAGTTGGCCAACTCAGAGAGATTCAGATACTTACAAGAGCAGCATGCCTTACAGACAAATGTTCAGGCGGGGGAGGGGCTCCCGGAGGCCTCGCCATTGGAAGATAGACTCCCGGACGAATTTATGCCCATAAAGGCAATATCACTGACCTATCGTAAATTGATTAATCACACTCCGGACCACCTTGCCCTACTCCGCAGGAAATGGGGGATGGACCTGGGGGACCTGGATGATGAGGATTGGAAGGAGGCGCAGGCCTCACCCAGGGAAGTCGCCATTTCGTCCAGACTCAAATTGATACAACTAAAGATATTACATAGAATTTACTATTCGGGGCCAGCTCTGGTCAAAGTGGGCTACAAGATAGACTCTGACTGTAGGCGAGGTTGTGGATGTGAGGGTACATTATTCCATGTCCTTTGGGAGTGCAACTATGTCAATAGATATTGGATAGAATTTCACCGCACAATGGAAGACACCCTGGGAAGGAAACTGGCCCTAGAGGCCAAACGCTGCCTACTAAATATTTGGGAACCAACGGATCTAGGTAACAAGGAGAAAATATGGGTGACACTGGGCCAGACGGTTGCCAAAAGAAATATTGCCAGGCTATGGGGCTCACAGAAAGCACCAACACTGAATGCATGGGAAACAGACATGGACTGGTACATGTTCAGGGAAAAAACAGTGTATGTCTCAAGAGGATGCCCGAAAAAATGGATGCAAATATGGGAAAACTGGAAAGTACACAGAGGGAATATCTGTACCCCGCCTCTTCTGCCCTCCCCCCTCTCTCCCCTCTTAATTGAGAACTTGTTGGACAAAGATGGGGCAAAATTAACATATTAGACAATGGTGAGATTTGTATAATACCTGAAAATACTGATGCATATCCCTTCTTTCAACTATGTGAAATGTGTAAATTAAATAAGTATGTTCAATAAAAAGATTTATAAAAAAAAATAATACTAGATTCACCCCCAATCAAATTTTCTGAGGTGCAGTTTTGAAGCCATCCATGTAGGTTTTTGAAATACAGACATATGCAAAATGCCATTACCCTCAACATCAGCATCATCTCTAATTATCAGAGACTGATTGTTAGAAGTCCATTTCCGGGTTGGCTGAGGGATGCACCCAAGCCAGACAGGAACCACCACTCTAGTCATGGTAAGCTAAGTACACACTAAAAGATAGCCTATGCTCACCCTCTGGTAGCTTGGCATAGAGCAGTCAGGCTTATCTAAAGAAGCAATGTGTAAAGTATTTGTGCAACACACAAACACAGAGTAAAACAATGAATACACCACAAAAAGACTCCACACTGGTTTGGAAGAATAGACATTTGTAGACATTTCTTAGATCCTGTGGCTTCACGCCGATTTCTTACGCTGATGACACCCAGCTCCTCTTTTCGTTCAACAAATCCTCCTTGTTGGCTCAGTCCTCTTTCTAGGCGGGTATGACAGCGACCGCAAATTGGATAAATAATTTTCTCCAACTTAATGCTGAGAAGACGGACATTATGCTCTTCGGTGAGGCTCCTTTGCTGTGGTCACCTGATTGGTGGCCAGCAGCCCTTGGTTCTCCCCCTGCCCCGAAGGCTCTGGTTAAAAACCTGGGCGTTCACCTCGATCGCGCTTTGTCATTAAAGGCCGCACGCTGCCTACACTGCCAGCGGTTGCTTTCATGTGTTGGGTTTGCTTCGTCGAGTCTTCCCGCTTGTCCCGGACTCTACTTGCAAAACCCTTGTTCAGACTACGGTTATGAGACGGTTGGACTACTGCAATGCTCTCCTGATATCTGCTAATGAGTCCTCATTAAGCAGATTGCAGGTGGTCCAAAACACAGCAGCACGTCTTATTATGAATGCCCCGCCAAGAACTCCTTCTCTTCCCTTGCTTCAACGGCTACACTGGTTGCCCATCCGTAAGCGGGCAAAATTTAAAGTTTGCTGCATTGTCTATAAGGCCTTGCATAACAAAGGTCCTTCTTAAATTTCCAGGAAACTTAAGCCTTATGTCCCTATCAGGTCCCTCAGGTCGGGAGACAAGGCTCTCCTTGTGGTCCCTCGGGTGAGGAAAGCGAGGTTAGGCGGGAAGTCCTTCTCCTACCTTCTCCTACCGCGCTCCCTTCTATTGGAACCAGCTTCCTATCGACCTGAGACAGTGACCTGACTATCTGCGTTTTAGAAAACTTCTTAAAACTGCCCTATTTCCTTAAGGTCTGTCTACCTGGCTAGTGCAAATCCTTAGCGCAGAGATACCCCTTCGGGGGTGATTCAGGCGCGGTACAAAACCTATAAATAAATAAACAGGACATGTAAATAATAAAATTATATGTCCTACCTTTTACTTCCATAGCACCCTGCCTTTAGGGATATTTAGGTCCTACCTTAGGGGTGCCATATGAAATAAAAGAGGAGTTTAAGGCTTGGCAAGTAGTTTTAAATGCCACGTCGGAGTGGTAGTAAACTGCACACACAGGCACTGCAGTGGCAGGCCCGAGACAGGTTTGAAAGGCTTCTTAAGTGGGTGGCACAATCAGTGCTGTAGTCCACTAGTAGCATTTAACTCACGGGCCTTAGGCATATGGTATACCACTTTACAAGGGACTTACAAGTAAATTAAATATGTCAATCAGGCATACACTAATTATACACGTTTAGGGAAGAAGCACTTGCACTTTAGCACTGATTAGCAGTGGTAAAGTGCTCAGGGTCCTAAGGCCAACAAAACCAAGGTCAAAAAAAGAGGAGGAGGAAGGCAAAATGTTTGGAATAACGCAGCAGAAAGGGCCATTTCCAACCCCAATGTCTAATAAAGGGCAGCCGCCACCAAAGAGAGATTGTTTCTTTAGTAGAGTTTGACAGTGGTTATGATTGCCTCTAGATATGCCTTTATTTGGTAGCTGGGAATCGTTTAAATTTCTCAGTAGGTATTTCCCTGAAAATCACAAATAATGTAAATTTAATTATTTTTGTGTTTTCAAGGAAAACCTATTAAGACTTCCCTTTTTCCAGCTTTTTGCCTAGACAGGGATACTCGTATACTCCCATAGTCCTTTTTTTTGAGGTGTCCACTGACCAATATTTTTTTTTTTTAAATCTTGGTGCAGACTTTATACAAAAAGTAAAAGTTTTAGATCAAGAGTGCTTCATGCATGTTCGGCGGAGGGCCGGGCGCTGCGCGTAGAAGAACTGAAGGGCTTGCGCACGGCGGAGGGCCGGGCGCTGCACGTAGAAGAACTGAAGGGCTTGCGCAAGCGACCTATTGCTGAGGCTTGGAGTGGGGTACTGTTCAATTGGGAGCACCCGAGTCACCCTAGTAGTGAGGGGGGGGAGCGGGATGGCCTCGGCACAGGAGAATTAGTTATATGACAGCATAGGGAGGGTAACGGAGGACCAGCAGGATAGCAACGGCGAGAATTTTTTACTTAGGCTCTGACTGACCTGGGCCATCCGCCCCGCTTGTGGTGAGCCTCCCCCCTGTGGGGAGCCCTCGGGCCGGGGGTCCCCCCTCCCCTCTCCCTCCTCCTTTCTCCCCCCCGCGCCCCCTCCACGCCCTTCCCCCCCCCCCATAGAAGCCCCCTGGGACAACTATGGGCAGCTAGTGGCCCCTGAGATGACTGTTGCTCCAGGAAGGCCGGGTGATAATACTCAGGTCAGCTGGGAGTGAAGAGCGAGCCCCCCGCGTGGAGAGTATGGGTATTAAAGATAACGTCTGAGAGGACTAGTTTAATGGTTTCCTTTTTTCAAAGTTATAGCGTATGTAATGGCACGTGTATTCGACTCGCACTGAAAGGGTTTCGTAATGGCTTTTATCTATTGATAACTGTCAGGCCCCAGGGACCATAAGCAGATGTAGTATAGATATGGTTAACTATTAGATGAGGTGGGTAGTATTGCCCACGCATAGGAATGGAATGTAGGGGGTAACGTGATTATGGGACCACTGTAAAGATTGATTTTTTGTATGTCTACATGGGGTACAGACCGTAACATGTTGAGGGCAGATTGCCCGAACTGACAAATTTTTGATTTACTATAATTGTTCATTATTGCATCTTGCAGTTCTCCATGTGAATGTTCCTTTATATGCTTATAAATGCCAATAAAAATATTTTATTTTTAAAAAAGAGTGCTTCATGCTTACTGGTAATGAGGTACTTCTTGTGCGTCTGATGTGCTGTGAAGGGCAAGTAAGCACTCTTCAGATTGACTGACTGTAAGGAAATGCCTCTTTTTGCATGATTACCTCCAAAATTTTGGACAGATACAGCTGGTTTTTCAACTCAGAGTGCACTGAGGCCTGTTAACCACACCTCCATGCCAGTGCTCTGACCCCTCAAAAGAGTATGTTTAATTGGCTTATACTCAATTAGCATAAGCTAACTTACTTATATGCCCTAGTATATGGTACTAGGGGTACCCAGGGCCTGTAAGTTAAGTGTCCCTCATGGGCTGTGGCACTTATTGTGCCACCCTGAGTGTGACAAGGTAAAACATGTCTCCCAACCTGCTACTGCACTGGTAGAGCAGTTTTAAACTCATAACTTGACTTTGCCATTTAAATTAATGACAAAGTTCAGGCCCCCCTTTTCAATATATATGTCACCCCTAAGGTAGGCCTGTCGAGCTCTAAGGCAGAGTGCTGTATATTAAAGAAGTAGGACATGTATTTTTTATGTCCTAACAGTAAAAACCCCAAATTGACGTTTGTACTGTGGAAAGGCTAGTAGCCCCATTAGTAAGTAAAGGGTTACACACTGACAACTCCGCTGTGCTAACTTTTGATTGGATCTACTAAAGTTGGTATTTCAAGGAATCAAAAATTGTTATATTAATCGCAACTTGAGGCCCAAGTCGAATTTTATGTAATTTTTGAGTAAAGACAACTTTAGAAAGTTGCCACTCTTTTGCCCAAGATTTCCAGGAGCCATTAACACTTTCTGGCCATTAGATAGTTTTCGGTCCTCCTGGGAAGAGACATGAATGACTCTAAGGAAAGGACACAATAGTGGTAGGCCACTGGAAGAGGTGTTACCTTTCCCTGGCAGGAAACCATGCAAGGTGTGAGCCCCAAAGCCGAGCTTCAAGGGGGAAACCACCTTTGCAGGGCAAATGGTGGATACACGAGAGGTGCTGCTCTTTTTTCTGGTAGACAGGCTGGTGTCAGGGACAGAGAGGGGAAAACGGTTACCAAACCAGTTTTCCCGTGGGCGTATAGCCCTGTGGTAGCCACACCTCTAGGGTAGGCTACCAAGCTCCACACACTGAGAGAAGGGTTCTGCCATCTTAGAACTGGGCAAAATAGTGCACTCTGGGATAGCTAGATGCCACACATTGCAGGAAGTCATCATCAGGCAGGAGGGGACCTGGTAGCCCATTGGCTAGTAGTCACCGTATCCCCTGAGGGCAGGTTGTGGCCATAAAAGTGGCACCCTGACCTCAGATCACATCTGTACTGGACCGAAGAAGTACAGCCCTACTGTTCCCTGGACCTGGCAAAGAAAGGCTACACCAAAGACAGGACTGCACCTGCTGCTCCTTGTCTAACAAAGGCAGGACTGTGCATGTGGTGCCCTGCTCGAGGAAATGTCGTTCCCCAGACAGAAGAGGTGAACTCCAAGAGTCAGTTGGTGGACTATCTGTGACAGCTACAGGGCCACAAAAGCAGAAGCAGCTACCTTGGTAAAGTTGGTAGCCACAATTGCTTGTTCGTCGTTGTCCGCTAAAGCGCAGTACAGGAGCCCTAAGTCTGACACTCAAATGTTGCACCCGAGTTCACTGGACCCAGGAGAGTTGTCAAAGTGCAGTTTGGTTACCCAAGATGGACATTAGCCTCAAATAAAGGGAGCTGCTGGTTTCAGTGAGACCGGACCTCAGTAGACCAGTGGCAGCGGGTTTTTAACTGGACTTCAATTGGATTGCGAGTGACATCAACCTCTGTGGCCAAAGCCCCCCCCCCACACTGTATTCGCGAACTGAGGGGTGGCCCCTCCCCTCGAACGGTTCAGCATCTTGTATCCCTTGCATCAGGACCGCCCCATTGATGTCTACGCGAGTTTGCCCGTATAGCCTGGAACTGGACTGGAGACTGCTTTGACTGCAAGGTAACAGTCCTGCTAAGCCTTATTGGCCCTTCTGACTTGCTCCCTGCAGGAGTTGGTTGCCCAAAGTGGGCCGGAGTACCCAAACACAACTTTATAAAAAGTTTCCCAACATTTTCAAAGTAACCAAGGTAGTTGTCAATGCTTGTTTGCATTTTGAGTGAAAAGCAGTGATTTACAATTTGCTTGATAATTTATATCTTTGGAAAACTCCAGTGGATTTTGTTTGTTTTGGTGTCTAAAAATACATAAAAATAAGATCTATTTTTATAAATTGGTTTCAGATTTCCTTTCTATTGAGCTTCTTTCTTCAATTAGTTTGGTACTTCTATATGCTTTGCACTTGTTCCTGTGCTAAAGCCAGACTGCTCGAAGCCACAGCTACCCAGTGTTGAGCTAAGGTTTTACAAACAAGCCTCACTGGACTACGTTTGTGAGTTTATTACGCAGTGAGGTCGATCAACCAAACCATATAATAAACCGCATTTCCTCGCACTGACAAATTTGCCTTCCATCACCATAGGGAAGATCGGATTGAAAATATAGTTTTGTATAAGTGTATTTAAGTTATCACAGGTGGCACGAAGCGGCTCTGGCTGTGACTCCACTCACCAGAGATGTCATTACCAGCATATAATAGGCACCAACTTGCATGCTGATGTTAGTTCCTGTTTTTCCGTGGCTCATTGACGGGATCTGGGACTCTCTCTCAGCGCTTCAACTACATTTTTCTCAGCAACTAGTTCAAATGTCTCCTCCAAATGTTCCTGGTTTCAAACCCTGCTGTAATTGCAGCAAGTGGATGTCTTTATCCGATTCTCATGACATCTCCATGTGGTGTTTTGGATCTAACCAACATGCAGCCTGCAATCCATGTTCTCTGATACATCCCAAAGGTCATCTGGGAGGGAGAGAACAAGTTATTCTTGGCCAAGCCTATGCAGGTAAGACTCCCGTGAGGGAATGAACTCCAAAAAGATCTTTCTACAAATATCGCAAAAAGCACCATAGGAAAGAGAAATACATTTATTGAAGAAACAATTTGTTCCCGGGTCAGTTTGAATTCACGTCGCTGTTCGCAAACGGTAAGCTGTTCTTTATTCTTGAAGCCAATTCAAAAGCTGCAGAAGATTCAGGCTGAATTTCTGACTCACAGCCTCATTTATACTTGACCATATTTGCAGTAATTTTCTGGCATTATCCCCTTATGAGGAGATAACGATTCCGCATGAGATGACAATTTGAATTACGCTATATTTAAAGAAAACCACATCTTCACAAACAGATGCGGTTTTCTGGTGGTGTAAGGAAATGCAGTGTTATTGCGGATAGGTTCTGTATCCAGCGGGAAACAACCTTTTCAACGGTGGTCATTACACCGCGATACCTTTACAACGCGGTTGTTACAACCGCGTTGTTAGTATGCGATGCATTTACATCGTACGTCTTCACAACGACTTCCACTAGGGGGCGCTGAGGTACTGGAAATTAATTCCAACACCTTCCCTACTGTTGCGCAATCCGGAGGAGGAATAGTAAATAATACTATTCCTAAGTCCAGCGCACCCCCTAGAGGAAGTCGTTGTAAAGACTTGCGATGTAAATGTATTGCGTACTAACAACGCGGTCGTTGTAATGACCGCGTTGTAATAGCACGCAATGTAATACATCGCATAGTAAAGTGCTATATTCGTATCCAGCACTGGATAAAGCAAGTGCAAGTTGTTAATGTATTTTTATTTTTTTATGCTTTTCTGCATGCAGGAAGACACTTCCCTTTGTGCCACTATATTTCTAGGCTGGGTTTGGAGCAGGGTCTTTATGGCTTCCACTTCGGTATGCTTTGTTTTCCATTTAGGTACTACCCTTTCAGCTCTTCAATTACTGGCATGGGATTTTTTGGGCGCCAGGGACAAATAAGTGCTTTCTTGGTGGGATGATCTGGCCTCACCTGTCTGCTTGGCCAGATCATCATTTTGGAGCGGTTTACTGTTTCAAGTTTAATTTTAGTATAGCTATTAGACTGAAAAATCGTTCACTTTATGATAGAAAGCTGAAAGTTGGGACAGACATTTGTCTTTGTACTAGTAATCATATAAGAGCAAGACCCCAAGTGGATCTTGCCTATGACGTCATATAGTCTAATCCAAATCCTAGATGGCCGACAAATATAAAAAAAATAATTTAAAATCTTCTGATTTGCGTCAAAATTGGCACAAAAGTTCATGCGTACCATCAGTGAATGTCATGTGCATGGTCACGTTGGATCTAGACTGTGATGTCATAAATATAAAACCAAAATGGCCACCAATAAAGACACCAGGAATAAGTAACACACACTGTAGCGAAAGTAAACTTATCATTTGCATCCTTAGTGCACATACTATGAACATGTGGATAATGTTTCCATTGTAATTAAACAATACAAGACTATATTAAACCCTGATAACATTCTATAATGTGAAACAATGATGATTCGAGTTTGTATATGGTCTTAATCTTGATAACAGTTTCCACTGCAAAAAGCAAAGGTCGGTGCACGGGAAGCTAGCTTTTGAGCATTTGCAACAGGTTTTTTTTGGCATACTATTCTAACAGATAGTGTTATGAGCTAGCATAAGGCATAACTATGTGTTCACTCACTTGTCTGTTATTATTTCTCTCTTCCCCCATCTTTACATTTACTCTACAATGGGATCGCACCCATAGAGTGTAATTATAAGAGGCGTCCACCCCGAACAGACCATGAGGCGATTAGCCTTTATACATTAGGTAATGAATAAAATGTGTTTAGGGATGACAAATGGTGTCCCAACAGTCACGTGTGTTTTCACATTTGCATGCATGCTTAGGTTGAATGATTGCATTTCTGTCACTGTGTCACGTTTGTTATTGCTATTATGTTTTTATGTATTTAACTGTCATTGTGCAGAAAAGACTAGGCTGTCATGATGGGAAGGTTCCTATTATGGGCTGAGCTATACGTCTCTTTTTACCACCATTGCTACATATATGTGTATTTATCTACCCCTTGAATAGGTTAATGTGCCTGATGTTTTTCTAGAAGAGAGGTAGGTCCTCTCTATATACTTTCCTTGGTACCCTGCACTATTAGTCTATTGGTGAGGATATACTTAGACCTGGCCCTGATGAATGCCTGAGACCGCTTGGCTCAAATAATTGGGCAGAAACATGCTGGCCAATCCGGGCAGTATCACATAATGGTCATAGCAACCATATATGTCCTCTGACAATACCTTACGTTTTCTTTTTTAAAAGCCTAGGATACCACCTAAATAAAGGATACTTTGTGGATTTTCCTAAGGCTTTTTTTACCTTTTGAACAGGATCCAAGTTTTATCCAGAAAAAATAAGTAATTTTTAAGAACTCACAGGTCAGCCCCACCCTCAGGGCGAGTCCGCCATGTTAGTACCACCCTACCGAGGTGGTAAATTATAAGTAGGGCTCCCGGTTTTCCGTTTTTACGGATTTATACATATAAATACAGACGGAAATCTATATTTCCTTTGTCTGTATTTATATTTAGAAACGGCAAAACACTAGCAAATTTTGCCGCGCTGCCGTGCTCCAGTGCAGTTTCCTTTCCATGCCCCTGGAAATTCATTTAAATCCCTTCCAATCAGGGTCTTTTAGCGCCCTCGTGTGGACCTCATTAAGGGAGCCTGCAGTGTCGTGTTATCAGGGTGTCTCAAGAAGAGAAAAGCAAGGGGTTGCTTAATGGTTTATAGCGGGGGTGGAGGGAAAGGGCCCGCCGTCGCGCCGTTCCATGATTGATTGCCTAGTGAGAAGGAGGGTAACGACCTGTGGGGGGGGGCCAGGATAGGGGTCGGACTGACTCGAGAGCCATGATTCTGTCCCTCTGGGATGCAGTGTGTCTCCCTCAGCTGTTCGCCCTTCATTGATCCCTCTTCACACATGAAAAGCCTCCCTGCTGCTTTAAACGTCCTCCTGCTGCAGCCAGCCGTAAGGTTGTGCTGGGCTGGCGCCACCCTGCTGCCTCGTGAGGGATGAGGGGATGTGTTTTGAAGCTCTCACCACGGAGCGGGGAGTTTCAAAGCACTGGCTGGCCCTGTCGCCTCCAGACAGCCTCACTTCGCCTACGTGTCCGCCCTCCCATGTGCAGCCTGGGAAGTTGTTTTCGTGAGGTGCCTGGAGGATGCTGCGCCCACTCGGAGAGCTGTCTGAGGCACCTCGGCCCCCCGCCGCCGCTCTCCCGACCTGTGTCGGTGTGTTCGAGTCGGGTACGGACGGTAGGCCACATTATGCAGGTGCATGTGCTATTCAGCTGTGGGTATAAAACATCGCGCAGCCTGTACTCTAACCTGCCCCAGAATGAAATATTTTCCAGGCTTCCCCGTGACATGCCTTTGCAGCATGCTTCGAAAGGCACATTTTTTTCCGATTTTGTCCAGAACAGTCGAGGCCTGAGGGCTAGATATGCCGGCCAGTGCGACTAGTTATTTATCTTGGCTAGGCTGTTCAGTTTGTAGACCTGTTTTATTTGGTCTGGCGCTAGGTTTCTCTGTTGATGTCCAGACAAAACAACAAACCAGGTGTCAAGTAGTGCCTGTACCTCGCTAAACACCTAATCCCGCAGTGCCCGAGACGAGGTGGAGCGACCCCTGGCAGTGTACTGTATAGAGGTGGTCGAGCAGGCAGCATGCCGTCGGATGACTTTTACAGCGCACCACGGAGAGAGCTATCACATGGCTCTCCCCTCCCAGCAGCAGTAAGGAAGGCAGTGGTGGTGCCCCGGTGGGTACAGTGGGAAGCACACATCGAGATTATGGCAAGAGAGGCAGGAGCAGCGGACACAATGGGGAGCAGTCATTGAAAAAGGGAACACCAGGAAAGAAGCATTCACTTCATGGGACTGGGAGCATTGTTTTTAATCTGCATGGCGTGTTTTCTACTGGCTGTGAGATGGGAGGACCGGTAAGTCAGATCTCATGTGTACCTATATGCAAACTAGATTCCCGTTACAGCTGGAGTAACATTGTAGGCCATTAAATCAAACGCAAGACATGGGAGAGCATGTGGTATTACCACAACAGCTGCAGACTTTGGAACTTAGGAATCAGGTTCAAGACTGAGCATTGGCTCAGCATCGTGTAAATATTCACAAGTGACTTAATCTTCCTGGTCCTAAAACCAAATTTGACCTTCACTAATATAACTGGTGCTCATGTAAAGTGCTCCAATGCACGCTATATAAAACTGCAACAAACAGGAGTCCAGTTTGCACCTCAAAAACCAATTTGTCATTTATTTTGTGCGTTGGTCATTTACTGGCAATATTTTAGCCATGGTGTCATTTAGAAAATACTTAGTAATCCCAGAATACTTGTCCTTCTTCTGATTCATTTGTACAATATGTGCGACATGTTATACATGTGCAGAGTACAGTCAAACTCAAATATATGAAGGAACTTTATTGCACAATTAGTTGTAACCATCACAATTTGTACAAACATGTTTTTGTATGACACACATATTTGAAGGCACTCCAACATGTGATAATGAACATACACAAGGATGTGAAATAAACAGTTTGTCTAGGATCACACAATTTGGTGACACCAAGAAGCTGGGATTTGTCCCAGTTTTTCCAGTTTCACTCTGAACAATATGATCATTAGTGGGTATCTCTTTCTGATCACGCATGCTAATGCTTTGTGTGTAATTCTTGGCGAATATGATTAGAGCATAGGTAACACTGCCTGTTGCTCAACCATGCTTAGTGCTACTTTGGGTGTATGACGCTTTCCCACACCCCTCTGATTCCCTCAAAACCCCTGAATCTGAGGCTTGGCTGCAGCAACACACAGCCTCCAGGTAGCACCCCCATGTATGTAGCCTTCTCACACCTCTCCCTTCCATTTAAAAAAACCCTGAAACTGGTGCTTGGCTGCAGTGAGGCACTGCTTCCAGTCAACACGCTTTTATAAGGGCACTAGCTTAGTTTTGCAGCAGTTTTAAGATCTTCTTAAAGTTTCTCATTGCTTAAATGTGTGTAATTTCTGATATTTATATATGTTTTCCTTGTCTTCATTGCTTGATTTTGCTTGCGAGAAAGTGTCACTCATAGTCGTTGAATGTCACTCATTATTACAGTGAAATTCTGAAAATGTCACACATAAGCAATCTGAAACCTTGGCAGCTATGGATTTCTCATTAATTTCCAGCGGCACATGTAGCCCTAATTATCTGCCATAAGGCTGGCACTTCACAGCCTCACCAGCATCTTGCCGGGAAAGTCTTGGCCCGCAGATTTGTAGCAGGAGCTGTTTAGATGGCTTAACGACGCACGAGCAGTTTTGTCACTGGTTGCTGCATGCATGATGAGAACTGATTAAAGGGAAATTCAGCCCAGCAGAGGCCAGTATGTAGACATCACTGGTCTTCCAAGGTCGAGATGCAGTTTCATGCTCTCATCACACCCTAGTCGAAATTCCAGTCGACCAGTTACAAGTGGTTCCTTCTCGAGCCAGCTGGCAACACGTGGGCTTTGGACCTCTCGAGAACTACTATGGAGTAAATTCTATTAGAAGCCAATTACATCTTGGAACTAGTAAGTTGTGTTTTAATTTTGGTTTCAGGTAGTATTTTATTCTTTTTCGCCAGGACAACGTAATTTATTTTTCGGCGCTAGACACGTACAGTCTAAAACTCATGTACTGCAATTTCATTAACAAACCAGAAAGAGCCTCAATGTCCCCAAAGTCTCTTGAAATGCACATGTGCTTGTACTACAATGGCAAAGTTTTCAGATGAATGTATTATGTTGACCAATAACAACCAGGCGCATGTGTGCATTGTCAATTTAAATAAATGTGGAAAAATACTAGCTGTAGCGTCGTCTTTTGCTTGTGGCAAAAATAAATGCGGATAAATACAGAACAAAAATGCCCCAAAAATAAATATGGATAAATACAGACGGAAATGGCAAAAAAATAAATACCATAAAACCGGGAGCCCTAATTATAAGGCATGTCACATTACGTGAGTGAGCCTACCTCGTCCAATTCTTGGAATTGCCTTGTTTTACCTGGAGGGTGTAGCAGTAGGCAATGAGACTGACATTAGCGATGTGTCCTAGGAAAAGTTTGTTCCACGCACCAGTAAAGGGTGTCACGTCAGTTTTTGGGTTCTGCTAGTGTCGCCATGACACGAATGTGGACAGCCAGCCATTGAGAATAAGGACTGTGATTTGTAGCAAACATTCATAGAACTATCTGATCAAGTACTTGCACATACAAATCAAAGGTACCCTCTCTAAATCAACAAACAAATTCAGTTGCAAGTATCTGCAGACCCATAACAATTGCGCAAAATTGGAAGTGTGGGTGCCCGTTCGATTTCCACTTAATCCAGTTAGAAAACTCCCTTATTTCTTCATGGGACTGTCTAGATTCAAGATAACTTTGATAAGCCTTCTTCTGTAAGATGTACGGCGCAGCAACAGTAATTTGATGAGCATGGTGTGTATGGGTTAAGTGGGAAACCTTCAATATAGCATCAGCTTTTCCTATGGTATTGATGTCAGCTCGCACTAACATATTGGTCCATCCACTGTTCAAAAGTCAGTTTCCAAGTACTTTAAAGAAAGTCATATCAATATGAAGCCCCCCCCCACTCTTTCAACATATTTATCTTCACCATATAGATGTAGTACATCCCATTAAATTTGTTATGCTAGGGCGAAGAGAGGTTGGTTCATTTAAATATTAGATGTTTGTCTTGGTCTGAGATAATGAAAAGACTCTATAATGACTTTCATGCAATGTAAGACCATGGATTTAGAATGAGCACTTTCTGTGAACAGCAGCAACAAAGCAGTAGTTGACAGTGGTCTATTAATAGGTGGTAGCAATGATGCATGATAGGCTGCCCAAGATATGCTTTCATCAGAAGAAATTTCCACTCTCAACATTGTGCATCACTCTTTCAAGCTATTTATATTCATAAGTGTTAGCAGCATCAATTAGATTACTTTGACGATCAACTACTACAGATAGTAATGGAATGCGATAATCTGTATTGTTCATTGAAGATGGTTTGATATTTGTATTCAGTACTGGAAGATTTGAAATCTGTTTTGACTTTGCCATATTAGGATTAATCAAAACCACAATCAATTCCTTCTAGTTCTCATTCTGGGTGTTGTGTCAGAGTTATTGCAGTCCCATGGAAGGAGCCTTTAGCTGTCATGGAACGTGGGTTGTGATCTATGTTATCAATATTTTTACTGGTGAGTACTTGCAACTTCAGTTTTGGTGGACACACAACTTGGTCACTCTTATACAGTGCACAAATGCTATCTCCTGAGTCAGCAGATATTTGCAAAACCCTATCATATGAAATACAAATACCTAGTGTTTGGAACTTGTCTATAAGTTATCGATTTCTCGTTTGACTGTGAATAGAAAGAACAATGTATTTGGACAGAGGAGTTTCTTTGAGCCTGTTATGTCTAGGAACTGATGAAGAGTTTGGTTTTGAATTCTTTACATTGTTAAACATCAGTAATTCGGAAATAGACAACGCTATATTGGTAGTGGCTGTTTCACTGGAATACTGATCTCTTATGTCAGATCCATCAAGTTTCATTTTAACAAGGGCCAGAAGTGATTCCGTAACTGATCGGTTTCTACAATCCTCCCCAAATGTTCCATTGAAGTTTTCAGATTTCTGCATCATGTCCCTTCTAACGTTTGTAGCATTAGCAATATTTACGGCATCAGAATCTGACTTGTCACGGGCAAATACTAATGCAGATTCTACCTCATCTTAGAAAGCTAACAGGGGGGGGCGTGGCCAAGCCAGCTAAGATGGTGGACGCACCTTCCTAGTGCTCCGATCGGCAGCCCGCGCTAATTAGCTGCTTACCCACCATAAATGCCTGCATACTCTTGGAAATACGCGCCAAAATCGCCACTGACCGCAGGGGCCCCTGCTGAGAGGCGAGTTGCGGACCAGACGCGGAAATAACCGTGAGGAAGGATCGGTGCAACGGCTACGGGTATAGTCAAAATGGCGGCGCCCGCCCGCTACTAGCTGTCAGCCACGGAACAAACGGAGGGGGCACAGCCCAGCGACCACCCCAACCGGGTAAGCCAATCTCCCGAGGTGCCAGAGGAGCGCCGCGGACTACAGGTGAGATCGACGGGGGGGGGCCCCGGGAGCAGCGCACGAAACAGCGAGATCATACTGCACCTGGGCGCCCGAGCTGAGAGACCTACCCCCCTGGGCTTTGAGCAGTCTAGATGAGGTGAGCGTTAACCCCCCCCCCGCATGGCGCTAGGACTCGAGGCGCGAGGGGGGTGAGCTCACAGGGATACGCAGCGAGTCTCCAGCCCGGGGACATCAAAGAACTGACAGCGCCGACCCGCAAGTGAGGTGGAGCTCCCCGGACGCCACTGACATTATTACCTCTGGCCCCCCCAATGACACCCACAGCGAGGGGGCAATGAATAAGAGGCCCGATCCGCAGAACCTTTGCCCCCAATAAGGGAAACTTCGTTCTGACCCCTGGGCTGCCTGGACGAGGTGAACATCCCCCGTGCGACACAGGGACACGAGAAACACGGAGGGGGAACTCGCTGGGACGTGACACCACCGAGGCACCACCGAGGCACAAAGGCTGGGGACTCCCCCAGGCGTCACTGGAGACCTTCGCCGAATATAGGGGCGAGTAGGCGCCATTGGGTCCGCTCCCCCCCACCCCCAGCAGTCCGCGAAGAGTACCAGATAACCCTGGACATACGGAGACGGGCCCAGAGGCGCAAGGAGTCGGGGGGGCGTGCTGAGCCGGGCACGCACCAGAAAGAGACTCCGAGGGCCACCACACGGTGGGGGCCCTTTTTCCGGCTCAGGAGCACGACGACCAAGGGCCGCAAAGCGACCACAGATCGAGAAGAGGAGTCGGGAAGGGGCTTCGCCATCAACAACCATCAGGGCGGGACCGCCATACAACACCTCTCCATCACTCCCCGTTCAAACATCAGGGCCCACCAGCGACCTGAATATATAGATGACCACGCCACTGCCCAGAACCGGACAACGAAATCGCGGCCAGTAATAGTTACGGGGCGATATCAAATAGTTACGCCCATAGACTGTGTTGATGCCAAGGTGACCCCACAACACAAAGAGAACATAATCCCAACAAGCAAAAAGCGACACTGCAGATCCCACTACCAGCTAGAAGTGAGCCCTGAAGGTGCCCCATAAACTCAGAACAATATGGGTCGGCAACGGACAACTGGGACAACTTCGGCACCAGCAATAACGAGACCGCCATCCCCGGATCCGAAAACAGCGCCACCGGTAGGGGAGCCCCCCAACACAGAATCCATGTCAGCCAAACTGGATAAAGTCCTAGCGGCAATCGAGCACTCCCGAGAAACCATGGAGAGTAAATTCGGAGAGTTAGCCACGGACCTCAACTTACTGCGGGACGACCACAGAAAACTAGCGGATAAAGTTAAACAAGGGGAGAGAACGCTCCAAACTGTGGAACCGCAAATCCAATCGCACCAGGAAGCCATTAAAGAGCTACAAACCAGAGTGAAGGCTCTGGAAAACAAAGCGGATGATTTGGAGGGGCGCTCCCGCCGGAGCAACATTCGTATCCTGAACCTGCCGGAAGGGGCGGAGGGATCCCATCCAATCCGATACATTGAAGCATGGATGAAAACATTCACGCAGGAACAAGAATTGACTCCATACTTTTCAGTCGAGAGGGCGCATCGGGTCCCAGCCCGCAGACCACCTCCGGGAGCATCGCCCCGACCGTTCTTGCTGAAACTGCACCATTACCAAGACAGAGACGCTGTACTCCGGGCGGCTAGACAGGCGGGGCCGCTCCGAGTGGAGGACAAACAGGTCATGTTGTTCCCGGATTACTCCCAAGCCGTCCAATGACAACGAGCCACGTTTTTAACAGTAAAACGCACCCTACGTCAAAAGAACATACAATACGCACTCTTATTTCCAGCCCGCCTCAAGATCATACATGGCGGGACTACACACTTCTTTACAGACCCCGCAGAAGCGGGCAACTGGGTGGAGCAGCACTTGGGGGAGCTCGACGGCCGCAGGCACACACAAGCCCGGCGACCCACTGACCGAAGGCGACAACAACACAAGCGAATCACTCTTACACAATTAAGCCAAAGATCAGATCCCACTACTAAAAGCTCCCCCGATCTCGAACAAATCATTGCGGAACGCAGACGAGCAATACAAGCAGTAGCTGAGACACGATTGACAGGGAACAGCTCAGACGGAGGCAGAGACCCGCATCTGTTCACCTCGGAAGAAGAAGTCAGCGACGCACAAACCTCCTGTGACGGCTCAGTCACTCCTCCGATGGTGACCCCTCGGACAGCGGACACATTGCTTGACGGCCGAGTTAGTGACTGAAAGGGATGGCGCGGGGGGACATCCCCCTCCCCATAGACCATATCAGTTGCCAAGAACACACCGTCGTGCCACAATGAGACCCACTGAAGCGGTATCTAGAACATTCCAAAGCGATATAAACGAACGGAACAGAAAGGGATGTAAGGACATCCCCAGGCATTTACACTTCATCGTCCGGAAGCGGGCTGCTGAGACGTCGGTAGCCACTGCAGACACGCAGCCACCCCCTCGCATTACGAACTAAAGACTATACCAGATGTGTAGTTTGGACGTGTTGCCTCGAGTGATAGGTCCCCCTAGTTGGGAATGTTTCCCGATGTTCAGTTTAAATTCCCCCTTATTGCAAATTTATCCCTCACCCCCACAGGAGCAAACGGACAATAAGATAAAAGATGAGCGGAGGGTGGCTATTCTGATGGGGGGGGAGCTAGAAGCCCGCCAGAGCATCATACATAGACGGTCCTGACCCGGTAACTAACGCCATGACCACTGGGGTCCCTAATACAGATATAAAAATAGTCACATTAAATGTCAGGGGCATGCACACTGCGAGAAAACGTTATGCTGTCTATGCCTATATAAAGAGGCAACAAGCACACATAGCCCTCCTGCAGGAGACACACCTGACAGCAACCGAAGTGGGACGACTGAGTAGAAAATGGCGGGGTATTGTCTGCGCCACAGCATATTCAGCTTTTGCAAGGGGGGCCCTAGTTTGGATCCGACCTGGGATTCCCTTCAAGGAGCAGACGCGTAGGGTAGATAAAGAGGGACGATATGCATTGTTAGGTTTATTAGATGGACAGTCTATACTATTAGGGAGCATATATGCCCCCAATGTAGAACAAGCCCCCTTTTGGGGTAACCTTACAGGGATGCTAACCCATTACACGCTGGTCCCGTGGGTATTGGGCGGTGACTACAACTGTGCCCTGGACATAAGCCTTGACAGATCCCACCCCCCACAAGCACAATCACCAGCACACAAGCAGACGGAACTTTTTAACATATGGGTAAAACACTGGGCACTAACGGATGCATGGCGAATGCGGAACCCGACTACCAGACTATACTCCTTTCATTCCATTCCACACAACCTGCGAGTGCGCCTGGATCGATTTCTCTGCTCCACCACAATACTCCCAAAAGTACAGCACACGGACTACTTAGGGAGAGTACTGTCGGATCACGATGCCCACATATTGACCCTCAGATGGAAGCCGCCCCATCCTCCCATACCCACCTGGAAATTGCCACGGGATTGCCTCACAGACCAGGTGTTTAGTCACGACCATGGGGAACACATCCAAAGCCACTTCGCATTAAACACGGGCACGGCATCCTCTCGACTGATCGAATGGGACACATTCAAAGTGGTAGCGAGGGGCCATTGCATACAACAGATAGTGGGGGTGCGCAGGACACTAGAGAAAGCACTGCAGAAGGCGGAACAAACACTAGCGGCGCTAACGAAAGAAGCTGATACAGGCAAGCCCACCACAAATCAAATAGCCATCGCTAAAACAACCTACGCGGAGGCGCTGAGAGACCTTCGCAAATACAATTTTAGGGTCTACGCTTCTAAAGTGCACAGGGAGGGCAATAGGGTGGGAACGCTCCTGGCCTGGCTAGCCAAGCAAAACTCGGATGTAAAACCAATCACGGAAATAGCAGACAACTCTGGTGTCCTCCGGCACTCACAACTAGATATTCTACGCATATTCCATGACTACTATTCTGACATTTACCGAGCCCCAGAGCAGCGCAACCATCAAAAGATTAGCAGATTCCTGTATCCACTGCAACTGCCCCAAGTCCCTCCCGCGGACAAAAAAGCACTAGAGGGGAAGATCAAGCCCGCAGATATTTCCCAGGCGATTAGAGCGTTAGCACGCAACAAAGCGCCGGGGATGGACGGCTTTCCACTTGAATATTATAGCACCTTCAAGACCCACTTGATTCCCCACATGGTGACCATGTATAACGACGCACTAGACAACGGCGAACTCCCAGGCTCCCTTAGGGAATCGATCATAGTCACATTCCTAAAACCACACAGAGACCCCACGCTCCCCACCTAATACAGACCAATCACTCTCCTCAACGCAGACTGTAAGATACTGGGCAAATTACTAGCGGACCGATATGCCCAAATCCTGACACCATTGATTCACCCAGATCAATGTGGATTTGTCCCGCGCCGTAACACATCGCAGAACCTGCGCAGATTATTTCATGTCCAAGACGGGGTGAGGGCGCGGTTCCCTAACGCAGCGTGTCTGATCCTGGACCTCGAAAAAGCCTTCGATACACTGTTATGGCCATACTTATTTGCGATCCTTCGCAAAAGCAATATAGGACCTACACTGACGGCCTACACGAAGCTCCTCTACTCAGGCCTTACCTCACGAGTCAGAATAGGCAAATATATCTCTCCCCCGTTCGTTATCGAAAGGGGAACCAGGCAGGGATGCCCACTGTCTCCTCTTCTGTTCGCCCTAGCAGTGGAGCCCCTGGCGATGCGCTTGCGACAGGAGGGTGGGAACTGGGGTATTCCGCTTGCAGACACGGTGCACTGCATGTCCCTGTACGCGGATGACCTTTTAATTTATGTCCATGATGCCACCCAAGACTTAACGCCTATCTGGTCAGCGTTAAGGGAATTTGCGGCGGCCTCCGGCCTTCAAGTTAACTGGGACAAATCCACCCTATATCCGCTGAGTCCATACTTGGCCCCATTCGAAATTCAGGTCGGACCTAAGACACTTACATGGAACGCAGTGGCGCCCAGATATCTTGGGGTGAGACTATCATTCCCCGGCGGACCTGTACGAAGGGAACCACTGCAAGGCGTTAGCGGGGATAAGATCAGCAGCGGGATTCTGGAAAACATTACCCCTAGCCCCCATTGGGCGAGTAGCACTTGCAAAAATGATTATGGTCCCCAGGCTACTTTACCACTTCACCAATCTCCCTGTTATACCGCCACGCCCATTCTTTCAAGAATTAGATACCCTGCTTACCGAGCTGATCTGGGGAGGAGGTCGACACAGGGTGGCATTGTCTACGTTATATTTGCCCACGAATCAAGGGGGATTGGGAGCACCATCTTTTGAGGCATATTTCCTAGCAGCCCAGCTGCAGTGGTTGTCACACTGGACAGCAGAACGTCACACCGGGGAGACCACTACTGAGGGGGGCCGTATACCGCTCCCGGCAATCCACAGAATGTTACTACCAGGCACTAAGCCCATGCGCTCCCGACCTCTCCAGCTGTCCATAGCTCCTAAATGCATGATGCGAATTCATCGCATGTCCAAAGATAGGCCCCCGTACTCACCCCTCCTCCCACTAGTGGGCTTCCCCAGAGAGGAGAAATATTATACTGCTGGTGCTCTCCAAGTCTGGACCGACCTGGCAGTCACAGAGATAGAATCCCTGTTCGAAGAGGGCCAACTTAGGACATACGCCCAGATGGCTGACCATTGCGGCCTCCCGCCAGGCCAGTTTCTAACACACAGGCAACTCATAGATAGTAGCCGCCGCTACTGGGACCCAAATACGGGGGAGCCTCCGACACACCCAGTGATACATATCATTCTGCACTTGGGAGCGGGCCGACACCTGGTCACGTGGCTCTATAAGGCCATCCGGGAATTGATACTCACCCCATTACAGTCATTACGTCAGACTTGGGAAACAGAGATGGGAAGAGTGTTTAACGACAAAGAATGGGACACAGCTTTAGAATACCCCAAAAAGGTCTCCAGGAACGCGCGTTTCAGGAATATTCAATTCAATGTCCTTCACAGAGCATACCTCACACCACACCGCCTCCACCGTTTCTATCCAGATACACACTTTGCATGCCCCAGATGCCTCAGTCCCGAGGCAGACTTTAAGCACATGTTCTGGGATTGCCCTACCATCCAGGACTACTGGGATCAAGTTCACCAGAAGCTTAGGGCAACGACCAATAGCACAATTATGTCCACATGGGAAGCCTGTGCGCTCGGGATCTTCCGCAGGCGGAAGACCGAAAAATTGCAGAACCGCTTTGCATCCCTCGCCATTTTATTAGCAAAACGGGGAATAGTCATGCATTGGCGGACCCCAACAGGACCCCCAGTAGCAGCCTGGATGGGCGCCATGAAAAAATGGGGTAGGGCGGAGGAGGAGGTGTTAAGAGAAGAGGAAGTCAGGGGCACCCGTAAGCACCCCATCTCTTTAGATTGGGCGCAGTTATTACACACATTCACACATGAAGCGACTCCGGTGGAAGCACCAGCAGACTCCCAATCCCAGACCCCACCTTTGTCCCCCGCAGAATCCGCAGCAACAGTCCCACGACAGGGTTCACCAGGCTAGATTCAATGCTCTACTACAGTCATGCCAGGAGCTCTACGCCCACACATGGTGGTAACCTGCAGAGGGGCTCTAGCCCTTTCCCCCCTCCACATACGTACCATCACACATACGTGCTAGTACATCACACAAAGACAACAACACTGTCTGCACAGTCGATAACTCCGACACCCGGTCCGATAGCTCCCCAATGTCCCCCCTCGTTTTTATCCCCCCCCATTGTTGACAGTTTACTAGTTCACATCAGCAGTTACAATCCTGAGGACAGTTATCAGGGACCACATTTAGGCAAGATTGGACACGATGACACTGGGAAGAACAACATAAGAATAGAACATAACACATACCCATCGGAGACAAGCCCTGCCAGAGCATTAGAAACTTCCACGGAGAAACACAAACCAGCAGGAGGGTTCCTTCCAGAAACTGTATTCAATGTCTGGGGTTTATAATGGCTATGAGGCAGTAGAAATATGCATGTAACTACTTACAATCCCAACCGCTGGTATGTGTCAATACATGTTAATGATGTCAGATGTCAATCTGTGATAAGTAATGTAAAAATCCCAATAAACAAATTTAAACAAAAAAAATCTTAGAAAGCTAACAGGACATCTCTTCCTTCATTGTATGCCTTCAAACCTCTTGTGTTTCAGAGAATTCTGTTTTAGTCTTGTCGAGTTAACCTTACTTGCAGTGGAATCAAGCTTCTCTGCTCGTATAAAGGTTTACTTAGTCACAGAGTGAAAAAATTTTAACACCTCCCACTTGTGAATCTTTCAGATATGATACAAGCTTGGCTATAGCTATTCCTTCTACTGAGATCTCACTAGGTTATGAAAAATGCCAACATAGCATATTGCATTCGTTTTTATTCTTTCGTACACCTCGTGCTCTGTTATGGAGTCCAACTAAACATTTATGATGGTATTCAGCATCCTGTGCGTGCATATCGCCCATAGCCAATTGTATAATTAGTGTTGTATCTTGAACTAACTCAGCACACTGACGAACATTAGCATCCACTTCATCTGTTTTCGCTTTATGCATTACAGATGTATCTAATTCATTGCAAAAGAAGCATGCTTTTCTTCCACAAATTTTATTTGGAATTGCCGAACGTGCTTTAACTCGGCTACCATATAGATCTGCATCACTATGTTTTCTTTTCTGAGCCAGTTGCAGCTTTAGATTGTCGCACTTGTTAAAATAAGATTTAAGCAACACTGCATTGTTAGCCCTTAATGTCTGCTCAATACCAGAACCATCATTAAGCCTTTCTAGATCAATATTCATAGGTACGCATTCCAAATCTTTATATTTCTTCAGGTTATGGTCTAAATACTATATCCAGACCCATAATGTGTGTAGCATTTGCTGGGCTAATAAGTCTTTCTGAAGTGCTTTCCTTACCAAGAACACAGATGGACCAATTTGTTGCAACAACATCATCGTGCTGGACAGCTTGACCACTGGTGTGGGTGTTGCAATAAGGTATTGTTTGAACATGCTACTCATTTTCAGGCATTATAAAAGATGTGGTGAAGCTGGGGGGGGTGGGAAGAAAGGTACACAATAATTAGGGCTACCTATTTTCTGTTTTTACTGATTCTTGCAGATAAAAACAGACAGAAAACATTGTCTTTATTTTTAAAAGCAGAAAAATACAGATTATTTGGCATCTTTTGAGTGACTCACCATGCTGAGATTAATGACTTTCAAGCCAATAGCTGTACATGGCAGCATGGCCAAAAGCTGTACATAGACACTATGGGGAGTTACAAAGCTCAATGAGATGTGCTTAAATTACTACATACCTCAACATGTATATGTTTATTATTTTATCATTTTTGGCTGTGTAATGGGCTAAAACCTGCAATGTATGAGTGGACATGTATTGGTTAAATAAATGTAGAAATATGAGTTATCTTCTAATCTGTTCACAAAACAAAATAAATATGGATAAATTCCAATAAGATGGGAAAAAATAAATATGGATAAATACAGATGGAAATGTTAAAAAAATAAATACCATAAAACCGGGAGTCCTAATAATAATGCATATTAATAAATGCTGATACATGACGATAAGTATATTTACATCAGATTTAAAACAGATTTGAATTTGAAGTTTTGGCCATTTTGGTTTTGTAGAAACCTGCTTTTCTTTGGTGATACCAAATGCTTGAAATTCGTTCCTTAGGCCCTGCTAAAGTTAACACACAAGTCACTGCACAAAATGGTTGTACGTTGCCATTTTGTCTTTAAGCAAAGCTGCTACTGTAACGCAAGGCTTGCACAACAAAGGACTGAAAATAGAAATGCTTAGCTACAGCTATCTTAGCATATTGCACACTTCAGCATATTATATTGCGAAATGTTTCTGGTGCACAGGTTATGAAAAATGCCAACATAGCATATTGCATTACGGTGGAAAGTCCCATAAGCTGCCCAATTGGGACACGTGGTCAGCAACAGTAGTTTTCGGACCTTAATTGGTATGGCGCTGCTTAGGCCTTTGCTAACTGGTCAATTACAGTATGATTAATTTGTGTTACGTATACTATGATGCTGCATCCTTTATGTTTTGGCCTATAAAAACTGTCAGACACGTCACATCTTTGGTCATTAAGTAATTTTGCTGTCTGTCTCCGTGCTGCACGTATTTGCATTGTTTGTTGGTCTCCAATAAATTGTGCCATCATTTGTGCTGACAAGAGACTTGTATTTGTGGTATTATTTCTTATTCTTTATTTCAGTTTCCACATTTGGTGTGAGAATGCGGTCCCAGGATGGATGAGTTTCACCTTACGCTGGCGGGTTGCGCTCGGCTTCTCTCGGACTTCGGAGGCCTGAGGTTTGTTAGCTTATTTGTTTATCTTCTCTCCCTCCATTCCGTGGCTGCTGGGGGTTTTCTGTCCGTAAGTTGTTCTTGTCATATCCCTGGCTCTTGTTTCCCGTCTTTCAGCACAACTGTATGGCTCTGTTCCCTTCTTTGCTCTTCTGGTGCCTGATACACTGGGCTTGTGTCCAGGCGATGTCTACGTCTCTCGCACGTTTCCAGCTCAAATGGCTGTCATAACGATCCTTCTTCTTACTTTTGTCTGTGCCCTTATTTTGGCTCTGATTATATATTTCTTTACCTTTCACCACTCTGTTGAGGACTGTTCGTCTGTTTAGAGTTAGCGCACGTTTTGCGGTGCTGACCAGGCCTTGTCTTCTGTGCCGTTTAGTGGTTGTGAACCTCTGACTTTGCTACCGATCTCTGCCTCAATTTCTCTGATGTATATTTTTGCTCTCCATTTTAGCCTTTGGTCCACGTACCCACCCCGACTGGCCTGGGGCGGCGTCCGTCCGCACTTTCCCTGCACGCAGTGACTCCCTGGTGAGCAGCAGCAATTGGCTGGCGGTCTACCTTGGAGGGCGAACTTCTGCTTCCCCCTGTCTAGCCTGCGGAGAGCCCCCGGCCGATGGGGGTGGTGGACCTTTACGGCTACTTCCCATTGACGGCAGCTGAGGTCGGTACGCTTTGCCAGACTAACTACCCACTGGTGAGTTCTATGTTTTGGAGTTCTTTTATGCTCCCAGTTGGGGTGTAGCAGGTAGCACCTCGTTTTAGAGTTGTGGCAGTTTTGCTCCCCAGGTGCAGGTGGTTACGGTACAGGCGCCCCCTTGCCGTTGGCGGCGCACAGTTCATGTGCGGATACGATATCGTATGTTTTGTAGCCAGCTAGGCTACTCTTTGAAGTTGCAACAGGTTTTTTTCTTTCTTCTTCTTTGTGTCGTACAAATTTTAGGTTTTCATGAGCTCAGATACCGGTCCTCCTGACCCCCCTCCCTACAGACCCTGGTCCTATGTCTCGCCTTTTATGAATGCACGGCTGAGTCGCCCTACCTCACAACAGCGCCGCTGGCAACCTCCGGCGGGACTCCCTGGGCGGTCTCATGTTGTGCCTCAGGTTACTCCTCGCCACATAGAGGAGGGAGTGCCGTTGTTCTATTATCTATAATAGTGGGTTTCTCTGCATTTTTTTTTGTATCATTGTGATGTTCCTCTCATACGTTGTGGTTAGATACTGTTAGGCTTGTAGGGTGTTTTAAGTATTTGTCAGGTTATTCTTTGGTTTAGGTATTTGACGCTACGTGACTGACATAATTGATGCTGCTATTACCTGACAACCAACTTAGCCGCCCTCCGTCACTGTTGACCACCACACCTAATGTCTCTTAACATTCCCACCCCTCACAATGGACTGGCTAGACTCATTTCTCTTTGCCCTATATTGTATATTACCTCCCATCTGCATTTTCTTCCTTATGTCCTCCTGCGTTTTATTCCTTATGTCCTCCGGAATACCAATAATACTTTTCCTGTGTCCACTGTTACTATTCTGGGATTAGCACACTCACCACCCACTCACATCACTTCACATCAACAGCGCGGCTGTGCAGGGTACAAAAGCGCTGCCTTTATGTTTTCTGTGTATTGTCTGAAATACATCTAGAGTTCACCTTTTCTGCACTGTTTTTTTTTTTTTTTTAATGACTGGACCTCTTGGCAACCTGCCATGCGGTCTTCAATTCTGTCTAGCCGCCCCTCCCACCCACTTACGGGATAACTGGGAGATTGCAAGGAGGCAGAACAACTAATCTTTCTTCTGAATTCTTTCCTGTCATCCTTCATTCTGTTCATGGGACGCCAGTAATAAGCACCCAGAACCCTCTCTTGTTCCTACTTGTGAAAGCTTTGGTGAACTGTATCAATTGAACTGTCTGATTGCATGACGAGTGGCTTTTTCCGCTATTGCAAACAGCTGAAGCATGGCTGAACAGCACATGATAACGTTCGTCTACCCTCTGTATTGTGTCTCTATAGTACAGCGCGACACCCCGTTCCCCACCCCCTATCTGGCTGGTATATTTGAGGTCTAATAGCAAGGCAAGGAAGTTTAGTGCTTGCACTTCAACACGTGCACGTCAACACGCGCACTTCAACACGCACACTCTCTCTCATCATAAGGGAACAGTACAAGTAAAAATGATTTAAATAGCAGTCAGCCAGCCCCCCCCTAAAGATTCCCCAGCTTACATTGTGGCTATACGCCAAGGACTAAGTTCCATACTATTTATACACAAATGGCATGATCTGACAGCTAAGAGACCAGACTTACAATTCCCGTGTCATGGGACTTACGACCTGAACAAGTTGTCATATCTTAGACAAATGTTGAAATTGAAAGGCAAAAAGATAAGGCCCACAGAATGGGAGTCTTTTTATCAATGGGACTTGGTCTTGCGTGACATGCGTGCAACTAACAACGTCAAATCAAAGGTCCATAAAGAGTTAATAGATGTTAAGAACAGAATGTTAAATGAGATAGCAAAACAGAAACTAGAGGAGAATAGGAGGAAGACAATTATGGATGTGGTTGGAGTGTACCCATGCATTTCTGTTACAAAGGAAAACAAAGCAAGTAGGGAGGGGGTGAAGAGGACTCACTACTTGAGGATCTTTTAATGGGACAAATGAGAAGTGCAGTACAAACACCCATCCCTAAAACAGACGATGACACTTCAGCCTCCCCTGCCATGCCATCACCCACTGAGCTAACTGATGCACAGCAGAAAGCTGCTATAGTTTTAACACGCAAGCTTCTCAACGAAGAAGCTGCCAAAATAGACTTGGACACTATCCAAGACATTGCAGTCTTGGGACTAATGAGGAACGAAGCTGAACACGCCGCCAGCAAACATGCTGGAAAGAAAAGACAGCTGCTGGCTCAATGCGCACAGAAAGCCATAACGCTGCCAAACCTAATAGATCGCACATGGCTACAACTGTTCGACGACACGTCAACAGACGACGTCCTAACACTAAGCTAGTGGCACTCCCTAGTATGGGACGCTTGTACATACACGTTACAAACGATCCATGACATTACAACAATAGAGCAGGCCATCGAAGGAATTCAACCACCTTCGCTGCAGGCTAGGCGAGACAGTTTAGGTAAAACAAGGAGTGCTCCTTCATCCACACCCGGCTCACCCACAGCACAAAAACGAATACTAAAATCAGACACAGTTAAATGCCAGGAGTTACTACAACAGATGGTGGAAGGAACACTAGCAGTAGACGCCTTCACACAACCCTATAACAGACCATACTTAGAAAAAGTTCTGTCACTAGCACAAGCACAGCTAATGGAAAAAAGGCCCCAAGGCTCACATTGCTTATGTCCAGCAAACAAAGATAGTGGGTTCAGATACCACAGGTGCAGCTCCACCACTGCCTGCACAGTATGACTGGGATATAGCAAGGTTCAGCTTCACAGACTGGGACCTGCAAACACACAAAGAGGAAAACATGACAGACACACTACAATATGCGGTAGATAAACTGCAACAATGGAAGAAGCTGGTACACACATTCGCGGTGCTAGAAGTAGTCCAGATGCTCGCCCCTTACACAGGGACACCAGCCCCCACAACAGCAGCACCCCCGGCACGGATTATGCCCCTACGAGAGGTACCACCTCCGCCAGGTGGTGAGGACAATGAATTGGCATATGTTCATGTCCCCTGGTCCCGACAAGACATTATGTGCTTTACTAAAGACTTCCCAAAGCTCAGAGAAGAACCAAGGAAGTGGTACACAGAATTAGACAGAATGGCAGTGCTGGGAGGACTGTTATGGAGAGATTTTGACACATTATTTAACATAATTGTGCCAAAGGATTTATGGGAAGATTGTAAAAGAAAAGTGGATTGGCCAAAAGGGGAGCCAGGGAGGGGGAAAGGGGGAGTTCCAGGAGCTCGGGTTGAAGTAAAGTACAAGAAGGTCGTACAATACTTAAAAGAGAAAATTCCGGAGGATAAGGTAGATTGGAATAAAATAACACATACAAAACAGGAGAATGACGAGAGTGTGAATACTTACTTTGACCGTCTTCTGCAAGTGTACCAGCAGAACAGCGGATCCTATGGGAGATGCAATGCCGGCATTTGTCACCACCTTTGTTCAAGGTCTAAAACCACCTATCAAGGCACACCTACAAACTTCATTTGTCTGTTGGCAACAAGAGCCAATTGAAAAGGTGTTGGCAGCAGCAAGATACTGCTCTGATTATCAGGCAAACGCACAGACAATGGAGGTAGAAAAAATTAAGAAAGAAAAGGTTAGACTGATGGTAGCACAAGAGAGATTTTACTCAAACAACAGAGGTAGGGGAAGAGGGAAGGGTACAGGAAGACAACAGAATGGCAGGTCAGCTTCCCTACCTCCACCAGGTACCGCTTGCTTTTACTGCAAAGACCCCAATCACTGGAAGGCAGACTGCCCAATATTAAAGAAGGAAAATGGGAGATCACAGAATAGGGGACAGGGCCAGCGCCAATACCAGCATAGCACCCAGCACGCAGAATATAGAAATACTGAACAGCAAGGGTACCGGTCAAACGACATGCCTCCAGCACATCATGACTGGACAGAGAGGGATGGGTGGGCACAGCGAGACAACGATTTCCCACCACCACCACAAGATTTATTCTAGGGATGCCTGAAAGTGGAAGACTGCCTAATAATAGCTCCAGCAATAGCGGTGGATCAATCCGGCCCATATGTAGAGGGAACAGTTTTGGGCAAAATAGTACTATTTTTGATTGACACAGGAGCTCAAAGATCAATGCTGAAGGCGCGTTCAATGCCTGAGGCAGCACTTTCGGGAGTACAGGTAACGGCAGTCGGAATGACAGGACAACCAATAGATGAATATCTCACGCAACCACTACAATTAGTGGTAGGTACCATAACTGTCAGCCATCAGTTTATCTTCAGCAGATTCTGCCCAGTGAACCTCCTGGGTAGGGACTTGCTCTGCAAATTACAATGCACCATACACTGCTCACCGACAGGTGTCTTTCTAGAAAGCAGGTCAAATGGCCTGATGTTACAAGCTTTCATGACCTGCACTGACCCCGCCATACCCCCAGAGTTACGCCACTGTGTACCACCTCAAGTCTGGGCTACCAGTGCTAATGATGTAGGACAGGTGCTCAATTATCCCCCGGTACAGATCAAATTGAAGCCAGAAGCCCGCCTCCCAAGGGTACCACAGTACAAGATTTCCAAGGAGGGGGAGGAGGGCATAGCACCAGTAATACAAGACCTTCTGAAGCAGGGAATAATAAGGGAGATACGCTCTAGCCAGTGCAACACACCAATACTCCCTGTAAAGAAAGCATCTAAGGGCCCGGACAGTGCCCCTGTATATCGTTTTACCCAAAACCTGAGAGAATTGAACAAAATAGTGGTGCCGTCCTTCCCAGTGGTTCCAAACCCAGCAACAATATTGTCCAATATCACAGCCACAGCCACAGATTTCACAGTGCTGGATCTGAGCTCCGCCTTCTTCACCATCCCCTTGCACCAATACAGCCAGTATCTTTTCAGTTTTAGTTATAAAGGTACAAGATTAACATGGTGTAGGCTTCCCCAAGGCTTTACTGAATCCCCTTCCATCTTCACGAATGCACTTAAGACAGATCTAGACTCCCTAGTGCTAAAGGAAGGCTCCACACTAATACAGTACATAGATGATTTACTGTTGGCCTCACCATCTAAAGATGCATGTACAGAGGACACCATTGCAGTTCTGTGCCATTTGGCACTGAAAGGTTGCAAGGTCTCCCCCAAGAAGCTACAGTTCTGCCTCACTGCTGTTAAGTATCTAGGCCACGAACTCTCCGAAGGGTCCAGGAAATTACTACCTGATAGAATATCCACCATCACCCACTTTCCCCGACCACGCACACAAAAAGAGGTCAGGGCGTTCCTGGGGGTGGCAGGATACTGTTGGCACTGGATCCCAAATTTCTCCCTGATCGCCAAACCACTACAAGCACTAACCCACAAAGAGGTCCCAGACCTAATAACTTGGTCACAGGAGTGTGACCAGGCATTTCACAAGCTCAAAAGTGAACTTAGCGAAGCACCAGCACTAGGTCTCCCAGATTACAGTAAAGACTTCCACCTGTTCTGCCATGAAAAGGGAGGGTGCTCATTGGGTGTACTGAGTCAGAAACATGGTTCATTTTACCGCCCAGTGGCGTACTATTCCACCACACTAGACCCAGTGGCATCGGCTCTCCCGCCTTGCCTTCGAGCGGTGGCGGCAGCAGCTCTTGCAGTAGAACAATCCGAAAATATAGTGTTGGCGCACACCATGGTTCTGCACGTTCCCCATGCAGTGGACACGCTCCTCACGTCAACAAAGACCCAGCATCTAACTAATGCACGTCTCACTAGGTATGAGCTGACGCTATTAGCACCACACATTGCAATAAAGAGATGCACCACCCTTAATCCAGCATGCCTTCTGCCAAAGAGTATGACCTGGATGATCTGACCTCTGATGATGCATTTCATGATTGTGCACTGGCGATAGACAGACATACGAAGGTGCACCAGGATCTAAAAGACACACCACTGCCAGATGCCCAAGGGGATTTGTTTGTAGATGGGTCATGCCTGAGGGATGACCAAGGGACACTGCAGGCCTCCTATGCAGTGGCTACCTTCAACACACTACTGGAAGGAGGAAGGCTGATGGCTGCCAAAAGCGCACAGGCGGCCAAACTTGTGGCACTGACGAGGGCATGCACATTGGCTAAAGGAAAAAGAGCAAACATATACACCAATAGCCAGTACGCCTTCGGGGTGGTTCATGACTTCAGCCAGCTGTGGTCTATGAGGGGGTTCCTCACATCAGCAGGCCAACAAATACAACACGCGCAATTGATCAGCGACCTCCTTCGAGCCTTGTTATTACCTGCACAAATAGCTATCATAAAATGTGCAGCACACACTTCCTCCAAAGACTATGTTTCAAAAGGCAACACATTCATTGATGGGGAAGCAAACAGAATAGCGCTGACAGGCTGCCAGCTAGCAATGGTGCAAATAATAAGTACCAACAAAGACACAGGGGCTGACAACGATTCATTGCATTTCGACCCTATACACATTCAAGAAAGGGTAGAGATAACTGAGAAGGAGGAGTGGGTGAAAGGAGGGTGTGTGCAAACAAAGGAGGGGTTATGGACAGGACCCAATGGGAAAATATGCCTACCTTCAGCTATGCTCCCTTCTATGGCACGCCTCTTTCACGGCCCCTCCCACGTGGGCCGGGGCGGCATGATCAGACTGTTTTCCCAATGTTGGTACAACTGCAAGTTCCGCCAAACAGCAGAAAGACTCTGTAAGCAATGCACTGTTTGCGCACAATATAATACTGGAAAGGGCACACCAACTGCACCTGGTCATTTCCCACCGCCCCACGGACCCTTTGAGTGTCTCCAAATGGATTTCATAGACATGCCCCCCACCCAGAAGTACAAATATGTTTTGGTAATAGTATGCATGTTCAGTAAGTGGACAGAAGCCTATCCAACAAAGAACTGTGATGCATCCACAGTGGCTAAATGCCTTCTAAAAGACCTGATCCCACGATCTGGGATCCCATCCCTTCTATCCTCCGACAATGGACCTGCGTTCATTTCCCATGTCATAGGGGGACTATGTAAAGGGCTTGGAGTCACACAAAAGTTGCACTGTGCGTATCACCCACTCGCAGCGGGTGCTGTGGAGAGGAAGAATGGGGTACTCAAAAACAAAATAGGCAAAATTTGTGCGTCAACTGAACTTTCATGGGTAGACGCACTACCACTGGCCCTGTTGGCAATGAGAAGCACGCCAGATAGAGTAACACGTTTAAGCCCCCACGAGATTCTGTTTGGCCGCCCCATGAACATTGCAGGCCATATGTCCACTGCTCCGCTAGCAATACAAGATGATTTGCTTTTATGCTATTGTAAGAAATTAACAGAGACATTACGTTATCTACATCGCCAGGTTCTGCGGGCTCTTCCAGAGGCAGCCACACCACCGCCACATGACCTGCAGCCTGGTGACTGGATTTGGGTAAAAGCCCACACCCGACGACACTGCCTCCAGCCAAGGTGGAAGGGACCACACCAGGTACTTCTAACTACTGCTACAGCCGTCAAGTGCGAAGGGCTGACATCTTGGATACACAGCTCCCACACCAAGAAAGCAGCAGGGCCAGACGGCGGAGGGCAAGCTCCGCTACCACTTCCAGTGGCATCCGAGGCACCACACAGGTACAACCTTCGCTCCAACAGACAGCAAAGAACAGAACTAAAGAAGAGGCAGTTCCCTGCTCGCTGCAGGCCAGGCCTCCAACAGAAGACACAACATACCAGGGGCAGTTCCCTGCTGCGCACAGCAGGCCAGGCCCCAGGTATCATCCTTCCAAAGACGACAGTTTCCTTCAAAAGTGCCAACTGTCATGTGCTAGTAACCTCTGACAGTACGCAACAAAGGCACCAACGGTTCGTTTCCATGAGTTGCTGGAGTCTGTATCAATACCAATAGCGGTACAGACCCTGCTAGGTAGTGTTGCTAGTTACTGTACAATTGGAACAATAGGGGTACAGAACTCACTAGTTAGCGTTGCTGGCGTCTGTACCAAAAGACACTTAGCGGTACAGAACCTGCTAGTTAAATACCGTAAGACAACAGCTTCAGGTACAGCCCAAAGTGAACAGTGTCACAAGGACACTAAATGTCAGTAACACCAACGGGAGATTACACACAAACGGGAACTTTCAGGTCAATAACCATACAAGAAGAAGGACAACGGCTGCGAATAACTGTAAGATCAGTGTTACAGGTATGGTCCACAGGAATAGAGATAACAGGTGTTCAACGATTATCTGTGCCAAAACCCCCGCTGCTGAGTAACCTGAGACTTCTGATACTGTACGTTATTGCATTTCCGCATTTCGGAGACCAGCCATCAGCACTAGACACAGAGGACACACGCCTTGACCTTTTACAGTTTGTGGTACATGCAATTGAGAACAATGGAATAGGCATCATCAGAGATATCCAACTATAAACGGAACAGCCACCGGACGGATGGATAGAATATTGGGCCATACAGTAAACAAAACGCCAGATAGAATATATATACATATCACCTTCTTGGCCCCATGTGAAGAAGAACCTGAAATATTATCTAGCTCTTGGCCAAGGAACCCACTTCAAAGTAAAATTGCTTTTGCCTGCCTGGGCAACGCACTACAGTTCCTCGATTTCTCATCCCCCACAGGTGTGTATACGGGCCCGGACGCCGAAGGACTAAAAACAGGGATATACCTTGCCGTCCTCCGAGCAATAGGAGACGAGGTAGTAAGAGATCTTGACTCCAACAATTGGCATCAGTAAAGACAACGGGACACGAAAGAACACACTGATAAGAACAATGCCACGCCCAAGGACAGAAGGGTGGAAATGGCCAAGAGTGCTGCTGGCAATGCTGTCACCAGTACCAGGAATAATAGTGACTGTATTGATAATAATATATGCAAAAGATCTTGAAATACCGTTTCTAAGTGGCCAAGTTGGGGACGGGAGCGATACAAATGCAACATTTGATGACAGGATAATAAATGTTCCAGGACAAGACATTTTGGGGGAGGTTGATATTAGAGATGGAAGGGAACGGGTGTTGTGGGATGAATATAACGGAAACAGATACGTTGAAATGTTGAAGATGTATGTACGTATTATGAATATATCTGAATGTTATGTTTGCACACACTTGCCTACAGACACACAGAACAGCATGAGTTACAATGTCCTACCTGTCTCTAAATATGTAAGCTGCATCCTGATGCGCGATATACTCTTCACTCAGCACAACATGTCCGCAGTAGTCGCACCTCCTGAGAGCAGCAAGGTTGCAACAGGACAGGGGACAATACCACCCAAAACGAAAAGAGTGCCATGTATGCACATGCAACCAACAAAGAGAGACAAGGAGATGCTAGACACATTTGACAGAACACCCAGGAATGAGGGATGGAAAGGTAGGGCAGATTGGGACAACATAGGAATAGAGAAAGAAGGAGAGTTGAAAATACCAAGATTTAGAATAGAGCAACTCCTTTCCGCCCCTTCCTGTATCCAGAATGACAAAGTAACACCGCCCAAAAGAATACCAAAATTACCACCGGAGGGGAAAAGCTGCTCCATACAAAAATTAATGCAGAAGGACGCCTGGAAGGAGTGTATTTCATTTGGGTGCACTATAGCGGAAATGGCACAGGGAGAACCGGGATTCATAGAATGTGAAGATAGGATAAACAAAATAAAGGGAATTCAAGGAGAAAGGGAAGTGGGAGCAATTTTCGTTGGCGAGAGTTATCGCGGATTAGGAACAGTGGTCAACGGTCCTCACCTGGACTAGAAGGTTACAAGGGACTGTTCTTTGTCTGTGGCCAATGGGCCTACTTCTATCTGCCCCCGGGATGGTATGGCAGTTGCTACCTTGCCTCCATCCTGCCCCGAATGACCCACTTCACCGACCTAGTGCAAATAAAGAACAAGGGCCACCAGCCAAAAAGACTTAGAAGGACACCAGAGTGGACAGAGAATTTAATGACAGGACTCGGGGGTAATGATCCCTGGTGCAGGTGTGGTATACACCTCAGCTAGGATCCACCAATTAGCAAGGATGATTGAGGATCTCGCAGATTCAACAGCAGCAGCCTTAGGTAACGTCACTGAAAACCTCACTGCCATGAGGGCAGTTGTGATACAGAATAGGGTTGCATTAGACATCATCTTGGCCAAAGAGGGTGGAGTCTGCCACGTCATCCATCAGCAGTGCTGTTCGTATATACCTGACAACAGTAAGAATATACACAAGGTCATAGACAAAATAGATAAGGTTAAGGACGAAGCACACGACATACATACCGGGGAGGTATGGGAAACATTTCTACTATGGCTACAAGGCTGGGGATCATGGATATTGGAGTTGGTCATTATAATAATAACGGTATTGATCACACTGTGTATCATGATCAACGTTTGCCCAGCGTGCTGTGCAGCCTTTACTGCAAGCTGTACCCGCTGCATGCCAAAGAGTAGTGCCAAAGAACACCACACACACGATGACGAAGGGACAGAGATGGTACTGAGGACTCCCAGGTGTGATTTGGTATCAGATGACGTCACAGTCTAGATCATTTGTTGGCATGCACACGATGCACTGACGTGTACACGAACTTTTGTGCCAAATTTTATGCAAATCAAAAGATTTAAAAGGATTTTTTGATATTTGTCAGCCATCTTGGATTTCAATTAGACTATATGAAGTCATAGGCAAGATCCACTTGGGGTCTTGCTCTTATATAATTACTATTACAAAGATGTCTGTATCAACTTTCAGCTTTGTATCACAAGGTGAACGATTTTCGTTAGTAAACAGGCTCAACAGCCGTACCATTTAAAAAAGGCTTCTTTATATATTAAAACGATATTTCCAATCCGAAACCGCAAAGTCAATCCTAGCGGTCCTTCCTGCCACAATCGGAAAGATCTATAAATTTAGCCTGTTCAGGAGATAAAGGTGCAATAAGAAAGCAGGGCAATACACTACGTTTATAATTGCATTTTTTCTCCAACTTCCATGCTAGTCCAGCGCATTTTAACACAGATTTCTACATCGTTCCTGCACTTGGTGCAAAAATTATTTGAATGTGAGGAAAAAGTGCGATACCTGAACACACTTTTTCCTCATGTTTTCCCCATTTTTACTGCGCTACAGCTGATTATAAATAAGGCTGTTAGTTTCCAGACTCAACACATGACAAGGCATTCCGGCAGGTCATGAATGACTTCTTTAAGACGTCTCCAGTATGCTCTGGGCCACATCTCAAGGGCAGACCCAATCTATCTGGCTTGATGAAATTCAACAGCTGAGACACCGACACGTTCCGATTTTGTATCACGATAGGCTCAGGCCTCGGTACCTAAAAAGAAGTCCTGAACTACAGTACCATCCCCAGTCCATCCAACCCCATCCACATCATCGCCCCTGGATCTGGTCTTAGTACTATGTTTGGAGTTATTACTGACATTTTCTATTCCAAAATCCCTCAATTAGGGTGACATTACCAACTCTGGAAAATTCTTATGTGTTTCCATAGCTTTTTTTTATTCGACTGAACCATTACTTCGTCATTAAGTTTTAAAATACAGATTAGGATGCGATCCTTTAATGGGGGTCCCACGTCTCACTACTAAAATAAGGGAAAGTGGAAGCTTCTGTATGTACACTTTAGAGATGAAATGTACTTTTGTTCATGTCTAAATTGATTGCCCTTTATTTTTAAACTTGCATCACAATTTTTAAAGCCTCCATTTTTTAAAATATGGTGTAATCATGCTACTGATTTCTTATCAAATATACAATTTTTAGACGTTAAAGTTGAGCTGGGACGTTTTTGATGATCTGTAACAAATCTAGGTAATTATGATTAGAACTGATTATTACGGTGATAAATTTATTTTGTAATCTATGTATTGGTTTAATGGACAATTTTCTAAATAAACATATTTTATATCTTACTGACGTTGGCCTCAAAGTCAGCGGAAATTATACAGGTGGAACAAGAGAAAGTCAAAAACTCGCCTTGAAGAACAGTCTATTCCTAAGACTGAGAAATTTGCCCAACTGGAAGAGTTATTCAGCTTTGATGTTACAACTATGCTAAATAAGAATTAGGTGCCAAGGGAAAATGAGGCTTCAGAGCCGACAATCTGCTTCCTTCTTTTTCTGATTCAAGTCTTTATTTTGACTTTCGAAATGCCAATGACCTAGATACCTCTCCACGAGGGACATTCTCTCCTCTCTCGGGTGATGACAGAGGAAGAATCCTTTTTTAACCACAATAACGCGTACAGCTGCAGGAATTCTGTATTTGACTTTGTGCTCTGGGGTACCAAAGTCCAACATTTTGACGCAAACTACTTGTTCAGTGGAAGAACCCTTGCTCCCATTTAATGAGGGTCTACAGAAACTGTCTTGGCTATATGAGAGAATCCCTTCTCGGGCTCAGCAGTCCAAAAACTGGCAGACCCCTTAGACTGGTTGCTGGTGACCCGAAATCTTTGCCCTCACATCTGTTATCAAACAGCCTGTTGGTTCAAGCTTCATTCTCAAAATGAATCCCAACGCCCTCCAGATGTCAGATCTGGACACGCAGACATAATGGCTGGATGTAATTGGCAGGAAGGTCTGATATGCTGCTGTGTCCAAACCTTATGAGAACTGGAAAACTTGGCAGCCATACGTCTACGAAAACACATGAAAAAACCTTTTCCAAATTGGTCAGGTATGTCTTGGATGCCTCAAAGTAGATCCTGAAGTGAGGCTTGGATTCTGTGGATACTGTTGCCTGGTTCATGGACATGGCAGTCTTGCTACAGAAACATGCCGCATGTATTCTACTGGCTTTTTGGGAGATGTCCAGGCCACTCTGAGGGGTATGCCCTTCAATGGCAAGCAGCTTTTTCTTGAAAAGTCTCACTCCTTTCTGGAACGCTTCTATAATGGCAGGAAGCCAGCCGTTCGTTGGACCGGACTTCAACTGGATGATGGTTCACCAACTATACTGAAAGCTCAGGGGCTATTCCAGAGCCCAGCAGCCCTGCCAGAGACAGCCCTCTCCCCAGAAGCAACAGATTCAATATCCTCCATCCTCTACTCGATCAGAAACCTCAAAACCTCTCTGACTCCCCCACTCGTACCACCATCCTCTGGGGGGGCTCCCTCTTTTCCAAGAATTGGAAGTCGATCATGACAGAACACTGGGTCAACATATCGATCCACAAGAGCTAAACACTACCCTTCCAGGCAATCTGTCAGGACACGCTGTTTAACTTGTGGCTTGATTCTCAAGGTAGAGGTCCTTGCACTGCTAAACAGAGGGGGCATAGAAATGGTGCCTCTAGAACAAAGGGAACGCTGCTTCTCCTGAAAGTCCTGCAGAAGCTGCAAGAGGATGAAACAGCTGATCTACATCTAATACATCAATCTGTTGGCACTCAACAGCACTTTGCCACCTCTTTCTCTTCTACATAGCACATACCTGCTCTCGCAGCTGAATGACAAGGTCCTCAAACCCAATCCTGAAGAGCTGTGACTGCACGTGTGGAGAATGAGTGGGGCCAGCTAGCTTCCCTTTATCTCCCTGAACAAGTTGCAGAAGACATCTTGGCTCACAGTAAAACCACTATGAAGTGCCTGTCCCCTCGTCTTTTTAATCTTTATATTTGTCCATGGATATACTCCCTTCAGCAACGGAAGGAGAAAATATAAAACTACTCTGATGATATGCAGCTGATTTTCACTATTGACAATACCGTGGAATCCAAGGAATTTTTTTACGAGGTTATACATTTAGGACTGGATGAATGGCCATCAGTTGAAGTTAAAACTTCGACAAAACAGAAGTTGTTGTTACAAAGAATAAACTTCACTTATGGAATCCCTCTTTCTGGCCCTCTGAGATGGGGCACCTCCACGCCCAAGAAAGTTGTGAAAAGACTTGGGATCCTCCTTGACGAGGATCTCGCCATGAAACCTCAGGTAGGAGCAGTGACTTCCTCATGCTTTCTTCAACTTCAGAGAATTAGGAAAATCAGGAGATACTTCACCTTTGAAGCGGTCATCCAAATTATCATTGCCTTAGTGATGTCCCAGACAGACCATGCTAATGCCCTCTATCTGGGACTCCCAATGGGCCTAAACCGTAGGCTGCAAATGGCACAAAATCAGGCAGCCCGGCTGGTCTTTAGTTAGCCTAGACATTGCCACACTAAGCCTCTGATGGAAAAGCTACATTGGCTCCCCGTGGCCCAGAGGACTATTTTTAAAACAGGCTGTATTATTTTTAAATCCCTTCATGATAAAAGTCTGGCTTTTATGTCCTCCAGAATTCAGAACTATACTCCCAATAGTCATCGTAGTTCAGCCCACCTGAACCTATTAACTGTTCCTAGAAGCAATAGGGTGGGTGGGCCCAGGTTTTCAGTGATTGTGTGTCCCCCACACACACTTGGGACATTATTCCCCCTGACATCAGATCTACCGCCAACTATGCGGGGTTCATGAAACTTTTAAAAACTTGGCTGTTTAGACAAGCTTATGGCTAACTTCTTTTTGCTAGTTGTGGCCCCTACTTCTTCAACACCAAGAGACCTTTTTGGTGGACACGTGCTCTATAAGTTCTGCATAACATGAAATCCATTTATGTGGGTCACTGGAACAAATTTGAGCAATTGTGTGGGTCAGAAGGCTTGGATCCCTTCAAGTCAGGTCTTTCTGACATCCTCAGATACGCATGGTTTCTTGCACAGCATGGGCTGGCGAAGGCTTCAAAGGGTAACCCAGTTTTCATGCGTCTCCCTGTACAGACGTCGTTGCTCAGGTCACTTTTAGTGGCGTGTTTTCTAAAGGATTTGCTTTACCCGTTTGCTTTCCACTCTGTTCTGTGGGATTTGAACGCTATACATGCTTTCTTGGTGGCATCTCATTTTGCGCTGGTGCACAATTGTCCAGTTCAACTTCTTACTTTGACAACAGTATTGTTAGTTGCAATAACCTTTGCTCATTGGGTCTGGGAAACTTTGGGCATTCTCAGTTTGTTCACCTTTCATAGACTTTTACTCAGAGAAGTTGATCCTGCCTTGCCTTCTTGCTCAAAGTGGTTTCAGCTTTGTATTTGGCCCAATCTATCACTCTTCCAACTTTCTTTCCTACCTTTCACCCCCACCACACCAAGGTGGAAAGAAGGCTGCATACCCTGGATCCAGGCATGCAGTCTCATACTACATCAATTATATTTGGTAGGACAGAGTAGATGATCAGCTCTTTGGGGGGTTCGCCGAAGCCAAGTAGGTAAGGCAGTGACCAAACACAACATTTTGTATTAGGTCATCGTTTGCATCACAATGTCTTATGACTTGGCCAAGAACAACCCTCTGGAAGGCATTCATGCCTATGCCAAAAGGGCCATGGCTGCTTCCAGGGGATCTCACCAGAAGCGTTCCAGTGGCTGACATCCGGCCAGATGGCCACATGTTCATCCCTGCACCCGTCTGCTAAAAGTTGCTGCTTCATAGCCCATCATCATTAAAAGTGAAGAAAATCAGTGTACAAGGCAAGGGACACCTTGATATAAAAAAGGAATCTAATTACAGATAATCAATGGTTAGTACCTACTTTGACCATAAAACATTTTTCAAAGAAATAGTGTAAGAATTTCCAATTCAATAACTAGATAGCAAATTTATTTATTTATTTATTTTTTGAATTTATATAGCGCAAAACTGTCACCCTACGGGTATCCTGGCGCTGTGACTTGCCCAGATGACATTGTGCATAAAGAAGTCTATACGATATGCTTGTAACACTAATTCTTAGGGAAAAGCCACATTTTTAGGCTTTTTCTAAATGGAAGCAAAGATTTCAGTTGCCTGATATTCAAAGGAAGGTCATTCCAAAGTCGGGAGGCTGCTACCCCAAAGGCTCTGCCACCTGTCCCAGTCTTCTTAAATCTGGTGGTGGTTACCAAATACATGTCTGATGATCGTAAATTTCTCCCTGGAGTATACCAGGTAAATCTCTCCTGCATAGATATTGGACCTAAATCATGTAATGCTTTGAACACTATACATATTTAAAATGAATTCTCTCATTTATGGGCAGCCAATGGAGATCTCTTAGAGCTAGAGATGTAGAAGACCTGCGCTGCCTGTTTAACGCCAATTTAGCTGCTATAGACTGAATCCTCTGTAGTTTCCGCAATGCTGATTGTGGTGCTCCCAAATACAGGGAGTTACAGTAATCCAACCTACTCAATATTAGACTCCTCAACACTAAGGGTCTGGAGGTAGCAGGCAGGAGCGGGAGGATCTGGCGCAGTGCTCTTAACACAGAGAAGCAAGTACTGACTGTTTTGTTAATCTGTGATTCCAGTTGGAGATTGTCATCCATTAAAACCCCCAGGTTACGTACTGTACTGGCAGGAATCAGTGGTTTATCCATAGGGGTAAGTCTAAATTCGGCAGGATAAGGCCGAGCTATTTTGGCCGCAGAGCAGTATACTATCTCGGTTTTTTCTCCATTAAATTGTAAGGAGTTTTTCCTGAGCCAACTGGAGGTCTTAAGCATGCACTCCTGAAATTTCTCAATAGATACTGCCTGGTTTCCTTCTAGAGAGAACACCAGTTGCGTATCATCTGCATAATTAACTAGGTCGATGCCAAAGGACTTAATGATTGGGATTAAAGGGCGCAGATAGATATTAAATAAAATAGGGCTTATTGCTGAGCCCTGTGGCACCCCGTGTCGCACGGGGGTCTTAGGAGAGGCAAACGGTGGGATAGTTACCACCTGTTGCCTATCCGTCAGATATGATTGCAGCCACTTTAAAGCCTGTCCTTTCACTCCGATGTTCTCTAATCTTCTCAGCAGGATCCTGTGATTTACCGTGTCGAATGTGGCCGACATGTCCATTAGTACCAATACGGACATATTACCATTGTCGGCTCGCATTCTTAGGTTATCCAGGACCGTTGCTAAAGCTGTTTCCGTTCCGTGCCCTGGTCGGAAGCCGAATTGATCCTTGTCCAATAATTGATTTTCTTCCAGATAGAGGGACAGAGACTTACTGACTACACGTTCCAGAATTTTTACTGGATACGGGAGAAGAGATATTGGTCTAAAGCTCGATGGACACTTAGGGTCGAGTGACGGCTTTTTGAGCAGCGGGGTTACCACTGCCTGCTTCCAACCTTCCGGGACTGTTCCCTTTTCTAGTGACTGACAGCAGATCTGCCATAACCATGGAAATAGTTCCAGCTGGAACTCTTTCCAAATTGCCTGCGGAAGAGGGTCCAGAGGGGACCCGGAAGAAACGCTTTGAGCTAAGCTGTTAAATATATCCACAGTGGGAATTTCAAAGCGCTCTAAAGCAGGTGGCGGATAGCCCTCGAGTACCTCTTTCTGTTGCTCTGTTGCTGATCTTATAGGAGGTTCCTCATTAAGGGTACTGTCATTATTGGAATTTAGACCACTGACTATCTTATTGATTTTTTCGTCAAAGTGGGTGGCGAAATTGTTGCAAAGTTCTTGTGTCGCAGTTACTTTATTGCCCGTACACGTTGGGTTTGATAGATCTTTTATGATGGTGAAGAGCATTTTTGTGCTATTAGGTGCCTGCAGAATTGTTTTGGCATAATACCCTGCTTTGGCCCTTACAATTGCTTCCTTATATATGGCCTGTAATGACTTCAGCTTAACTTTGTCTGCTTCCTCATATGCCCTTCTCCACATCCTTTCGGCATGTTTACGTTTTTTCCTCAATAGTTTTAGCTCTTCGTTATACCAAGGAGCTGAGGGTTTTTTCCTATTCTTCATCCTTTTTTTCTGGGGCAATCTCGTCTAGTGTACCCTTTATGTGGTCACAGTAAGTCTGGTAGTTTTCATCTACTGATTTGCTGGGCAAAAATAAATTGTGTTCTGGAAATGTTGGATGTTTCCTGTTTTTTAATAACTTAGCCCATTCTCTTCCCTTCCGGAAGGTTAGTGGCTGATTTGAATTATTAGCCAGACTGGGCAACCTGATCCTAAAATGGATTAGGGAGTGATCAGTCCAGCATTGAAGCAACACTTCGATTACTTCTGTCTCATTCTGATTTGCAAATAGGAGGTCTAGAATGTGCCCTCCTTGATGGGTTGACTGATGTACTAGTTGGTGCAGATTAAGGCTTTCACAGGCTTGCTCCAGATCTCTCAATGAGGGACCAAGGGTCCCATTATCCCAGAGATTGAAATCGCCCAGAATAATCATTCTTGAGTGTGTCAGAGTCATATTGACCAAGGTGTCAATTAGGTATTGGTATTGGGTGTGTTGTCCGGTGGGCCTGTAGCATACTATTCGTGTCAGCACTTTCCCTCTTGCAGTGAGAAACCTAGAAGTTCAATACCCTCGACATCATCAATGTGTAAAGGGGAAAACTCCCATTTATCTTTATAGATCACTCCTACCCCCCCGCCTCTCCCCACCAGTCTAGGTTTGTGGAACATTTTATATCCCTCAGGGCATGCGAATCCTAGCTCTACCACAGAGTCGGCGCTGGTCCATGTTTCAGTTAAAAACAACCCATCTAGATTAAAACATTCCAACATATTTGCCACCTCCTGATAATGTTTAACTAGGGATCTACTATTTATCAGGCCACAGTTCAAACTGCCTTGAGGCTGGTCAGTTATAACAAAATTGTCTTTATTAGCCGCTTTCTGTGTCCCCTTAGTATCCCTCTCACCTATATATATATATATGAGTTGCTCCCTTGCTTAGCATAGTCGGTCATGCCCTGGTGCACAACTGACAGCGTGGCTGGCGCTGAACGCAGGCGAGGCACGGACGGGCGCAGACGGGCTTGCCTCTGGCGCACCATCGGCGCGCCCGCTGCGCGCGCGCGCGCTTGCATCACCCTTCCTAAATAGGGAGACGTGTGGTGATCAGGGAAACAACTAGCGCGCTAACCAAGATGGCGTCGTTTCGGTGGCCCGCTCTTACATGCGGAGCACACCTCGGTTAGTAAAGCGCGAATGCAGATGCCGGTGGAGCGATGGTGCACAGAAGGTAAATCAACACAGCGTGCCCGGTCCCGTTCCCCTTCTAAAATAGCATCCAAGTTCCCAAGTGATTTTAAAATACAATTTTTAAAACAGTACTGGTAAAACAGTTCCAAAAAAACAGTGCTGACATACAAATGCAGGCAAATATATGCACAGCAAGTGAACCTCTACCAGTTTAATTCTACAAAACCTATTCAATTGGAGGACAATAGTAGAGTGGCTGTGGGAAACCATTGACAAACTACAGTATCCACCAGTAGTACGGAAACAGTTACTTGACTAACAGTTTTTCATCTTGAGGCTATCCTACACATTTACATCTCTGCATTCTTCTGCCATCTAAGGGGATGGGCTCAGAAATCATCTTGATCAATTTTTTTGGGTATTGACCACATGCAGATTTCAAAATACTTGTTATGACGTCAACTCGAAGCCCATAATGCCCTATAACATATTCAAGATTCTATTATTAAATAGAATCATTGTACTGTAAGCACTGGCTGCCATTGGACTGAAGAAACAACTCACACTAGTGTTGAGGAACAAGTCCTACACTGCTACCTGAGACTCACACATGTCCAATCATACGATAACCCAAACGCAATATCTTACTTGGCAGGCCTCCCTTTCTGTTTCTTACTATACACCCACCCTCCAATCAGACCTCCCCCATGCCCCTCAAATATTAAACTTTAATCTGCTGCTCACATAACACTAAGACATTAGATTCACGTACCTCTTCAGGGATAAGCCATAGCACCACCCCCTGTATTCACTTTGTATAAACCCTTTTTCTCAGTTGTAAGTTCTGCTTAAATTCTTATTTCCAAATGTAAAATCTACTGCTAGCCCACAGCCGTGACTGTCTGTAGGTGTGCCCCCTCAATTGTTGCCTGCATTGTGGTTATATCATCTTGTCTATCCCATTCCTCAAATTATTTGGTGAGCAAATGTTCAATAAACCATCCTCTGTATTCTAATTGCAAAAAATAAAATCACGTTTTATATTGTAAAGTAATGCAAAGTTTTGTATGAACAAATTTTAATTTAGAACTTTGACAGTGTTAATAAAAGATCTTTGCTAAGAAACAATACTATATCTTCCTTCCAAGCCCTCGTAAGCCACCACCCAATAAACCGGACGCAAAATTAATTTCCATATATAGTTGCTCGTAACACTTCAAGTGCATCATCACAATACTAAGAACTCTTTTCTACCACAGAATGCTTTTAGGAACAGATGCTCTTGCTTTTTGTTTTGTTTTTTAAGTCCGATGTAGTTAAACTAACCACACCAATAAGCTTCCTAATACTTGAGAAAAAGAAAGCCAAGAAAACTGTCAAAATCAAAAGATGCAAACCTCGAGACAGGAACTGCAGAGTGAGTTTTCAACTGCTTGGCAAAAATGACCTATATTTTCACCTATGTCGTAACGGTCAAAATACTTGTTCCCTTAAATACAAGAGCAAATGCCTGAAGTTGTCTCTAAGTACCAAAACTGGAAAGGAGCCTTGAGCAGACCCAGTTAATCACAAACAAAACCTGAAAATCCACATGGTATGAATGAATAACATGCTTGAGTATTACTGTTCAGCAAACGAAAGGGAATCAAGCTTAAGAGCTATTGGTGCCCGAAGGATCCAAATAAATTTTTTCTAAAGGAGAAGGCGATTGTTTTGTTGCAGATGATTAACGAATAAATAGATAATACCACACTGGTGGAACATCCACCAATTAGGCGCCTTTCTATTTTAACTGTAGAGCAGTGTCAAACACCATAGCCCAAAAAAAGAGCGAGGCCAATTTGGGAAAAGAAAATAGTACTTACATTTAAGGAGCACGCCCCACATTTTGAAGAAAAATACAGCCAACATTTAGGATTTTTTCTAATTGCATCCTCCCATCCATAGCTGGTCAATTGTGGCTCCTCTTTCAAAAAATACTTTGCATTCTTTAAAGAGTGTTAGAATTTAATTATTGAGATTCTTCAGATAGCATTCATTTTCAGTTAAGGGGTCTCATGCAGACTCATTGACCATGAGAGTCTCTGAGCAGAACCTGGACCTCAAATGGTGAGGAGTGCAAAATGTAAGACTTTTTTGGCATTCTTATCAAGGAGATCAACAATGGTAACGAGCAAATTAGCATATAAAAGTAGCGTGTTTTAACTTTTGTCTACCTGTAGGTGCTCAACCCTACAATGAGGGCGAAGAAACGAAAAATATCATGTGGTGTATAATAAAACCTTCGCTTTTCAAGCGTGTATGTTTCAACTCAGTTTCCCTAATTAGAGAAGGGTGACTGGCAGTAATAAACTCCGCAAACCGATGCATGATTTGTTCAAACAGTACAGTTTGATCTACCACACAGAGGGAGAGAGATGACAAACCTTGAGATCTTGTGAAAAGCCTGCACTGGTCAAAGCACTAACGTATACAAAAGAGTGATGGATGGAACACTTGAATGAATCTCAGCCACTGGTAATCATTTGGGCCGCATTCCAGTCCATCATTATTTTGCATACAATACCTCATCAGTTTGGAACTAGCCATATGCAAATCAGTCTTGAAACTGCTCCAATGGTAACAGTCCAGCTCGAACCGCCAGGTAATGTCCTCCTTGAACCGGAACACAAGCAACCCAGGATCGGTTTCACCCTAGTTAGGGCTCATTAGCCAAGTCAAACATTTCATCCATTACTGTTTCTGTACTTCAGTGTCACCCTGAGTGGGACAGGTATGTCCAGACGTGGGTCCTGTAAACACTGGAACCAAGCCACACCTGCCTTATGAGCCCCAATCAGGACGAAACTGGTTCTAGATTACTTGAGATTAATTCAAGAGTTCCATCACTTTTATTTTATACTTCAGTGGGTCAAAGCACAAACGCGACACAAAACACTAGAAGGACATCCATTTAAGGAACTATAAGAGTTAAAATGAGGGGAGGCAAGGAAAAGAGTTAATCCTTCCCAGACAAAGAAAGCTTCTGGACTCAATACGTAAGAGTGTTCCTCGAAACAATCAGCAATAACTAGGTATACTGAGGAAAAATACAGAGTCCTCCTTTTCAGAGGATTGCAACAGATGGGCTCAACCCACAGATTTCTTTCAATTTGGATCAGAATTAACGGTAAATGGCTTGTCTCTAATGTTTTGGGGACACCGCAAATAGGCCTTTCAGCTTGAACTGTAATTTCATAGAAGGAAAGGGGGGGGAGAAACTTCAAAAATATGGGTGGGGGTTCACTTTACAAAAGAAAGGAAAGATAGAAAGCTGGAGAGAAGCCAGCTCAAGGTCCACTGTACACACCGTCCCTAAAAGTACTCCCTATACAATCTAGAGCAAAAATCTTATGAAAATAATTGAAACCCTCAAGTGGAGAGGGCTGCCCCATGGCATTTATTATATGGGTGCAGTTACATGAAAGGAAGCAGATCGTGCTCATCTAACCCTTACTCCGAATACTAGAATGTGAGACGCTCTCACAAATTAAAGGAGCTGGCCAGACACCAAGCACACACCTTGACAAGCAACTTCAACAGCAAAAGGGAACCAAGAAGACACCTCCCATCGAGCTCACTGCCCAGTATGGAGAAAGAGAAATTAGGGAAACGAGATCAATATTCCTCAGCATTGTCAAAAGAGTTTGGTAAGCCTGGGTGAGGGGCTGTGCTTCTCCGAGACCAGAAACAAAACCAAAGGATGAGTGTAAGCCATGTCTATACTTTTAGTTACCACAGCAAGAGTGTTCTAAACACTTCCTTAATAGTAAGCAAATATTGGCAAATGTCTTTTAGAACCGCAGCACTGGCTTGTCCCGCAAGAAACCGTGCTGACAACTTTAACCCAGCCAACTATCATCAATACCAGAACAGGGGGGGCTGGGTGCAAGTGAGAAAAGCACACCTGGAAGTAAGAAGACTTGGAAAGGGTTTTGTCGCCTTCTTTGGCGCAAAGGGACTAGGTCAGACTCTCTACTTGCAACTAAACTAAAAACAATTTCAAAAGAAAAGCGATAATGATGACAGAGCAAGTTTGTGTAATTTAGTACTCAATTACTTATGTATAGCATGTATTCAGAGCTCAGTGTGTGCCTGTGGTTACACTTGGTGGACATTCACACTCCTTATCTGAAGCCCATCACTTATTTATCATCAGACTCCGATCAAGAGCAAGAGAAACAGAAAAGGAAAAAAAAAAAAAAAAAGATGGAAGAGAAAGAGAAGGAAACAATGAGAAGGGAGAAAGGAGAGATGAAAAAGAAACTGCTAGAGCAGGATAAAGACAAAGTGGATGGTGATGGAAGAAAGATTCATGACATGGACTCAAACTAGGAAGTCTTGGTATTCGGTAAAGCTAGCACTCGACAGCAGGCTCCTAAGCAATCCTTTACTTTGGGCCGCTGTACTTTTTGGAATTTTTTTTAATAAAGCTTTGCAGATATCTTACCTCCAGGAGCTACAGGCTATTCTTGAGATCGCCTGGTCGGGGGGGGAGTGGGCAGAAGCCCAAGAGACCAGCCTTGAAGACAGGTAGAAAAGGATATAGAAATAGGAGACTGAAAGAAAATCAGAAGAGAATTCCCAAATGTTGCAAGCCAGCCCAAGGTAACTGAACACCTACAGGTCCAGTAAAATGGACCATAGCAGAGTTGCCGTAGTATCCATAAGATGAAAATGAATAATAGGGGAGAGACGGTGGAATACAAGGGGCAGAGTTTTAAAATAAGCAAGCTGTACAAGTCATTCACACACCACCTGGTGAAATATCTGAGATTACTATGGCAACAAGATTGGTCTTCAAGACAGAGGATCTCGGATTTGAGGAACCTTAAGGACCAATGGTACCCTCAGTATTGATGTGCACAGTAGACCATAATCACATAATCTAAACCTTGACAAAGAGCTTAATAGAATATCATGCTTCAGAGGCTAAAACTGATCTCCCTGATGAACTGGGAGCTTAGCTTCCATCTATCAGGCACACCAGTGGTGGAGGAAAATTAGACCACTGTCTTACAAAATTAGTGGGTGTTGCGCTTCATTCAACTAATCCACCTAGTGCAGCAATATGTTATTTATAAAGCATTCCACTACCTATACAAATAATGGCATCCTGGCACTAGACAGACTCATCTACTTCTGCTACTCACTATGGGAATAGGTAGGTTTGAAGCTTCCTTCTAAAAATCAAGCGATTCTTAATGTTACGGATGTGTAATGATAACTTATTGCACACTGGAGCCACTAGAAAGGAAAAGGAATGACCTCCCACCCTGGAGGTTTTCATTTTTGTTATAGCTAGCAGACAAGCTGTAGCGGGTGCAGATTAAAAGTTTGCACAGCCTGGTAATCAAATCAACAAAAAAGTATGAATTGTTCCTTAAATAGTTTTCTGACACATGCATAATGCCTTAAAAATGATTCTCATTTCAGTTGACAGCCAAAGATGTTGTGAGGGATGATGGGATACAGAGACAACATAGTAATTAAAGCATGCATCTTATTATCAAATTCTGAATCATTTGAAGACTATAAATGGCAATGTAGGGAGTATTTTCCTCAATACCCTCAGATGACCAAAACAAGAAGAGGACAGCTTACTGATTTGTGACCTACAACCCAACTTATCAAGGTAGAACCCAAGATTTCTAACCAGATTCACAAGGGTTTGGGGGATATCCAAGAGCTGCAGGAAAACAATCTTCGGTCCCGACTGAATGGTCATCAACGCAGATAAAGATTTCTGTGATATTGGAGTTAAACCTACAAAAATGATGCTTCATTCATCCTGCTATGGCTTCCACACAAGTTTCGACGTTAGTTCGGGCTTTTCCAGAGTAACCACTCATATCAATAATAATCGGAATGTCATCCGTGTATTTCATTAAGTCTATTCAGAAAGATCGGATTAAACGGGACAGAGGCGAAGTAGAATGTAAATAATGCCAGGCTCAGCGAGAACCCTTGTAGAACACCACAATGAGACTTAGTGAAGTTGGACATAAACGGCTGAAGCATTTTTGCTGACTCCATTCCTTTCAAAAGGTCTCAATCCATTTCAAGGCCTTATTCTCAATGCCTATATCTACGGTCCTTAAGCTGTAGTTCGTGGACCGCAAGGAGTCTGCAATGGTTCAGACAAATAATATCAACATGATATATATAGATATATATATTCGCTTAATGTATACTGGCTGCAGTGTTTTTGTGTATTAGTTAGAGTCTAGAAATGTTTTAGGCCTGGATCCCTGGTTCCAGTAGTGATTTCATAGGGGTTCAAAGATTAGGCTGGTCATGGATCCATTGGATCTAACTGAATTTCTCATCTCCACCACTTCCTTTAGAGATACTTTTCTGGAAAGTGCTGAGGCTTCAAATTACGTACTTGGGACATCATGAACATCCTTATTTAGTCAATTCATCATGTCAGCTGTCTCATGTAGAATTGTTGTAGATAGTCCTGAGGTCACTAATAAAAGGTCAGGCCAATGCACTGCACATTCATTATCTGGCTATCCGGTGTTGTCTTGCGGCATGCTGGGTCTGACAACTCCTTTACTATATTAAAGACCTCCTTGGTTTCATTTTTTGCCCTGGTTATCCTGTTGGTATAATAAGAGGCTTTTACTTCCCTGATTTTCTTTTTATAATTGTGTAATGCCTTGGCATGTTTCTTTGCAACATACAGATTAGCTCTTGTGCCATTCTCTTTCTCAAGACTAATCATTTTCACAACGTTCATTTCTTTACTGAACCTGCTTGTCGAAGGATTCCCTCTAAAGGACCTGTTCAATTTTAGCAGGGATATGTTTTTTTCAATCCAGATACTGACTTCATGTAGTGGAATAATATCAGACGATGTTAATACACATTTTGTCAAATTCTTGATTTAATATATCAGCCATAATTCACACTGTTGTCCTGTAACATTGGGTAGGTAGGGTGTGCATTCAGGTCTTTATGCTGTTCTTCCCCAATCGCAACACAGGCCTTAATCAGAAAACAATCAGTCCAGCCCAACTGCAAGACTTCCACACTCACAAGCTGATAAAGATGTGATCAAGACAATATGTGCTAGGCCCTTAAACAGTTGCTCTAGGACCAACAGACTCATCTGTGTTTGACCTCATGATCACAAGTTTAAATGCCAACAGTACCGATGAGTTAAGTAACAATAAACATCTATTATTCAGCACCAAGTTACCCTTTTACATGAACAGGCTGTTTTACAAATACATGTTAAGTTGTCTTACAGACGTTGCTAAGATGACCTTTCAGTATAAAACTCTGCTTTCCACACGGGACAGACTCAGGAACTGGATGCCTTTTTGGCACATTTCACCTCCAAAGTAATGGTCCAGTGAGTTAGACTCTCGCGGACGTGTGTGAAATGTGTGATCTGCAAACCAAAAATCAAAATCCAAGCAGCTAATGAGAGGAGGAGTTGAGTAAAATGTGCTACATAAAAAAAACAAGCATCACAACCAAACATCAAATTCCCTTGTCCCTCAAATTCTTGGACTTTAGTTGTTCACACTCCTAAGAAGGAGGCTTGATGGCCAACAAAGAGCAGGTATTGTGCCTATCTGTAACTGACATTTTATCATTGTAAGCAAGACCACATTTAATGAAGAATCCATGAACTAGACAGCCCTCAAAGGTTTGATTGGGGGGGGGGTTGCATATACCAAAAATAAAAGCATTTTAAATAAAGACAAATACATGCCATTCCCAAAACAGCAAATGTTCATCGCTAAAAGGCTTTTAAGGAGGTGGTTAAACAAAAAGAAATACAAATAGTAAGATATACTGAGAAATGAAGAGTTTCTAATATCATAATCCAGGATTACAATGTCCAGCCCCCTGCAGTCAACGGAAGAAAAAGACATTTTACATGTATTCTGATGACTCGCGATACATACACCAAGCATTATTATGCAAGTATATTGAGACTGTGTAAGCCCTATCCACATGAAATGGTAAAGTTGAGATCTACTTTAATAAAAAGCACTTGACTGACGAGCATGGCCTAGGTAACAGACTGTTTACACGTAAACCAATATGGTACCTTATGCTAGACTTTCAGCTGCAATTGCAACAGGAGTAAATACAGGTGCATAATTTAATATTTAAAAAGCCCATATCTAAAATGCTATGGAGTCTAATAGTTCATTGCACTAGTTTCTGCAGGACAGGGTCATAAGCAGAGGATACTTTCCCTGGTGTCTAATCCACTCTAAGCTTCAGGTGAACACAAATTAGCAAGGTTTTGCCTGATCCTTGACATTAAATGTAAAGGTTTACGCAAGTATCAACATCACAAACTGAAAAGAAAATGTAATCCCCCCCGCCGCCGCTCCCCTTCCCAAAAAACTCTAGAGCAAAAAAAAAACCGGAACGAGGCACTGAATAACTACTTAAAAAATTATTAACTCTGATGGTTGCCCTAGTAAAAACAGACGATCTTGCAAACCAGTGAAGTCATTCACCTGCATTGAAGTGCAAAATAAAGTCCATGCAACTTCAGCAGTAAGGTTTGACATTTTAAAATCCTTTTTATTAACAAAAAATATGCTAGCTTCCCCGAGACGTTTGCGTAATTTCAAGGCTCTTCCTTCTAGATAATTATTTCGAAGTTCATAGGTAGTCTGGAAAGCAACCTCTGAAAAAATTTTTTAACTTGTGGTTACGATCCTGTTAAACTAAAATGACATATTGGGCCAATTAGTGCGTATGTCTTTTTAAAGTTATCTGCATGGAAAGGGCAGAGGTGGCGTATCTGTGATGCAAGTTCCGCTCATGTTTTAGCCTCATGTCTCTTGTGTTTCTGGCTTTTAGAAGTCATACTTTTCCCACCAGAATCATGGGACCGCCGTCCTGTTGCCCCCCGTTGATGCTTCACGGGAGAAGGGAGGGCTGGCGGAGGAGGAAGCCAGGGCTCTTCATCATTTATATTAGAGAATTTGATGTGCTGGGGAGCGGGTGCAGTCTGTTCCCACTCCTGTGTTCGCCTCCAGCCATCGTCATGCCAGGGCCGGTAATGCCGCTGATAGGGTGGATAGTCACACTCGTTCTGCCTATCGTACCTGCTGTGTTGAGAAGGTACCCTGAAGGGAGAGAAAGAACAGCAAGTTAACAATCAAAATGACGGCAGACTAAAGAAAGTCAATCTTTCACACTTTGGCAATGTCTTCGCTCACTAAATCTTACAATTCAGTCATCAAGTACATATACTGAAATGAAGGCCTTGCTAAATAAACGCATTACCTTTGCCTGTAAACTGAAAGTCCGTTAATTTCCAACTTCTTTAACCAAGTCATGATCAACATTTACCACAACTACCTACCCACCCACCGAAGGCCTAATGCAGTTCCACTGTTTACATCATGCGGTGACAACAATGTCAGAAGTAAAGTTGTAAATCAGCAAATACAACCCCACAAATTCTTTTTCACTTGGAGTTAAACAGGCTGATGTGAAATTCTCACACTTTACAACGCTCCTGCAAACTATGCCACTTAACATGACAAAAACTCTGACCTACAGAAACCAACAATACAAATAAGGCCACTGAACCCCCAGTCAGTTAGGTAATTTTACATCTGCTCTCCAGATACATATACTATTTTTCTAAAGTGGCTGAAAGGCAACAAGTCATTCAACAAGATGCTTAAATATATCCGACGAAAATACTTTTTGCTTGGAATGTAACATTTGTGAGCCATTGGGAAATGTTTAAGGGGAATGATCCTGCTAAAGACTGTGCAAGAACCCGGAGGAAAACAACCCCCAGGGACAGAACTAATAAATGGTTAAAATGTTTTAGTTTACACGATTTTAATAGTTAATGAAAATTGTTATACTGACTCAGTTCTTAGTCCATCAGATCTTAAATGAGAAGTTGTGTGATGAGGGACAACGCGGCTCATGAAGAGGATTTATTGGAGTACAAGATACATGACCAGTCCGGGCAGCATCTCAGTAAAGCTGCCTGGATAGGGTTGAAAAATTTAGTAACTTCACATTCTACATGCACATTTTACATTCTAGCACCAAAAAAACAATACTAGTAGACTTTGAAATACACCCCCACCCCCCCAATAATAATTCACTAGAATACCAAGGGATAACCACCACAAGACAACAAAACACAAACTAATTGACCCCACAAACATTTAAGGCAATGCAAAAATATGTGGCGTTATTTGGGGCATACTTCTCCTATGAGGCATCTGTTCTGGACCAGGTACCTGATTATTTCTTTGCCATCTCTTCAGTTCTACATCTCCACGCCTTGTGACATTCCTCAGTTCAGCCGTTACCATCATCTAATACCACTGTAAACTTTTCGCACTCTTTTAGGTGCGGACATTTGGATGCACCTTTTTTTCCACACCAGTCAACACTAACATGCGCAAAATCACCTAGCTTCCACTCACACCCTCTTCTACCTAACTCACCATCCAAACCCTTTCCATACTTCATCTGAGTTTCTCAAACATTATTGCACAATTTAGCCTTGTTCAGTCTCTGCACATTCCCTTTCTTCATCCTGCCAGGAACTGCTCTGGTAGATAGTACTCAATCCTTCAATACAAATATTGTGACAATCCTGTAGTTGAGTGTAGCATTGTTCTATAACTCAATACCATCTTGATCTCATCTTTGCAATCTAGTTCTCTTTCAATAGGCAGCTGTACACTTTTACCCAAGGCTCAACTAAATCTTTACTAAAACATTTTCATGTAGAAGACCAATCGCTGTCATTCTATGTTTCAACCCATCATGCACTAGGTACCCTTCGAACTCCTCTGGTACAAACTGCGGACCATTATCAATAATTATCTCTTTTGAGTATCCAGTCTCAGGATGTCATTCAAGCACATCAACCCAGACCACACTAACTTGTAATCAGTCAAACCTGCTACCTCATCAAAACTTGTTGTCCAGCTCCTTAGTAACAAATCCATCACCCGCAAAAGTACTTCACACCTTACCAGAGTTTCTTTCCACTCATCTTCCAATACTGTGTCTAAACAGATTTACACTACCTCAGTCACCAACCAATTTTCTTTACTTTTTTCCTCATGTATTAATAATCAAGAAAGACAATCAGCATTCACACTTGTGGTGCCAGAGACATGCTTGGTGACAAACATTCATGCAACCTATAGATCCAGTTGGCTATTCTTGGTGTAGGTTTGCCAGCTCCTTTCATGGTGAACAAATCTACCAAGGGCTTATGATCAGTCCTCAACTCTAACTCGGTACCCCATATATAATTCTTAAAGTGTTGGTCACCTCACAACAGACTAAAGTCTCCTTTTTAATGGTGAAATAACTTGCTTCAGCAACTCTCATCGTCCTGGAAGCTACCACTCTTTCCAAACCCCTAGATGATTTGTATTAGCATAGCACCTAAGCCATGCATGCTAGCATCAGTAAGAATCACAGAATGATCTCTGGGATAAAAAAAGGTTTTAGTTCAACTGCCTTCACAATGCACCTTTTTACGTCTTCAAAAGCGTTTTTGACACTCCAGTGACCGCTTGAATTTTTGCCCTATTTTTATAATGCTCTCATAGGTTGAACAATTATCCACAAGTTTAGCATAATACTACGCCAACCCTACAAAGGATTGAAGCTGATCCTTGTCCTGAGGACGCAGAGCATTTACAATGGAATCCATCAATATGGGCCTAATACCTTCTGCGGACAAAGTATGCCCAAAACATTCCACCTGCCAGACCATCATGGATTCTTATGTTTCACCCCCAAACTAGGCAATTATCCTGGAAGATTCTTACTCCTGGGAAGTCTCAATTTTTGCATGGCATGTTGCAAAAAAGCTGATGCGGTAGCTAATCCAAATGGCATTTGAACAAAAAGATAAGCACCTTCCAGTGTAACGAAATGGTTACTTAGGAGTAGTTTTGCAGCTTGAAAAGTTTTCTGGATTTTCATGCTGTGCATCATTCCGCCATCTAGTGGTTGGGTCCGGAATAGTCTGTTTTTTTCTCTTGTTATGGTCGCTGTCGACCACCATTTGGTGTCAGGTACGTCCCCTGTATGACGTCAGACGGCATCCTGGAGGTCGACATGCATGGTGGCCATCTTCAGATTCTTTTTTCTGTTTTTATGCTGTTTAATCCTTGTGATGGTCCTTTTTTATAGTTCTTAACGTTCTACTTTGCTTCCCCACCTGTTTGTGTTCCTTCTAGGGGAAGGCTGTGTGGGTCGCATGTGAATCCAGAAAACTCTTCAAGCTGCAAAACTACTCCTACTGGTAACCATTTCGTTTTGCAGCGTGAATCCTTTTCTGGATTCACATGCTGTGCATCAGATTATGTAGCGGTTTCGCCCGTGTTTGGGAGGCTGTGGTGAGAGGAAGACTTAGCAAACAGGTGTTGAAGCACCCTTTGTCCAATTTGAGCTTCCTTATTTATTTGTATATCCACACAATAATGCTTTGTAAATGTGTGTGGTGATGCCCATGCTGCTGCTGCTGCGCAGATGGCATCGATGGGTAAATTTGCCATGAAAGCTAGCGTTGCTCCCTTCTTCCTAGTGGAGTGAGCTGTTGGTTGTATGGTTAGTTCTTTTCTGGCATTGGTGTAGCTTAGTTGTATTGCTTGTACTATCCATCTTGCAATGGTTGCTTTAGTGACAGCTGATCCTGTGTTGGTATGTGAATAAGCAACAAACAACTGTTTAGTTTTCCTTACTTGTTCTGTTCTCTGCAGATAGTACAGTAGAGCTCTCCTTACATCCAGGGTGTGGAGGCTTTTTTCTGCCCTAGTTTTCGGGTCCTTGAAGAAAACTGGCAAGATGATGTTTTGATTCAAGTGATACTTAGTTACCACCTTTGGTAAAAACCGTGGGTTAGTTTTTAAGATTACCTTAACCTGGTGGACTTGTAAATAGGGTTCTGGTATAGTTAATGCTTGTAGTTCACTTACTCTCCGTAGTGATGTTATTGCAATGAGAAATGCTGTTTTGAGAGTAATATGTTTGATATCCGCTGTATGCATGGGTTCAAACGGTCTTCCCATTAGCTGAGACAGCACTGTATTTAAACTCCATGTTGGTACAGGAGCAGTTCTTGGTGGAGCTATTCTTTTTGCTCCTTCCAAAAATCTTTTGACGAGTGGTCTAGTAAAGAAGCTTTTGCATGTTTTTCCTCGTGTACCCCACTATGGCCGCGAGGTGTACCTTTAGGCTTGAAAAATTGATGTTGCTGTCCAAGAGGTAGGTAAGATATGTGACTACTGTTTCCTGTGTATTTATTGTATTGGTATTGTTGCTAGCGGTGCACCATGTGATAGATCGCTTCCATTTAGCTGTATAGCATTTCCTTGTTGACTGTTTTCTTGCCTCCTTTAGAATCTCCATGGTTCTGGACGGCAGTTTGAGGTGTTCAAATGCTATGTATTCAGGCGCCAGGCCGCTAGTTGTAGTGTCGTTGGTTCTGGGTGAAAGATTTGGCCCTGTTGTATTGTTAGCAGGTCCTTGTCTGCTTTGATCCTGATCATCTCTCCTTTGGAGAGTTGAGTACCAGGTCTGTCTTGGCCAACGGGGGGCAATGAGAATCATATTTGTTCCCGGTTCGCTTGCTTTTTGTAGTACTCTTGTTATCAGGGGAATTGGTGGAAAGGCATAGACTAATGTCCGACCAATTGAGTGAAAGCGCATTTCTTTTTGACAGGTGGTGTGGAAACCTGGATGCAAAGTTTCGGCATTTCTTGTTCTGCATTGTCACAAAGAGCCAACACTGGCGTTCCCCAGATGTTGAACAGGTATTGTACTGTTGTTTGCTTTAGCTCCCATTTGTGTGAGCAACTGTTTTGTCTGCTTAACCGGTCTGCTGTGACGTTGTCTACACCTGGTAGATGTACTGTTTGCAGATTGATTTGCTGTGGTATTGCCCATTGCCAGATTTCTTGTGCAAGTTTGCTATGGGAAAGGATTTCGTTTCACCCGGTTTGTTCAGGTAAAACATTGTAGCAGTACAAAAAATCTTGATTTTTATAAAGGGTAAACAGATCAATACTATGGAGTCTGTATTATTGTGAAAATCAACAGCTCATTAGAAAATCAAATCCCTGAATCTGTTTCTGGAATGCTTTGAGTGCCAGAAGAACAGTTTATTTCTAAGAAATTGATGTGTTTTATGGAGCCTTCTTCGCTCTATCGTCCATGAATCTGTAGTTGGTTCCGATGTGCTCCCCAACCGTTGAGGGATGCATCCATGGTGTGTCACAGATGGAGTTGTGTTCCTGAAAGGTCTCCCCTGTGCTATGTTGTTGGATGCCCACCATTGTGTCTCTGCTTGTATCCTTTGTGTAACAACCACTAGATCTTCCCCGACTCCCTGTGGCTTGTGACCAGCTGTTGGTGATCCAATCTTGGAATGGTCACATGTGTAGGCGAGCGTGAGGGAATAGTGGGATGCATGATGCAATCATGCTCATAAGTTTCATTACCTTCCTCACTGTCAGAGACTGTCCCTTCTGGTAGAGGGCTGTTTCCTTGTAGATAGCTTGTATCCTGTTCTGTGTGGGATAAGCCTTTGCGTTCTTTGTATTCAGTCTTGCCCCTAGAAAGGTTTTTTCCTTTTCTGGGTGTGTTGATTTTTCGTGGTTTATTGAGAAACCTAGACTTTGCAGTGTTTGGATTGTCTTCTGAACCGGATTGTGGCATATTTGTTTCGTGCATCCCCTTATTAGCCAATCGTCCAGATAGGGGTATACATGGATTTTTTCTCTTCTTAGGTAGGCGTCCACTGCGGCCAGACACTTTGTGAACACCCGTGGAGCTGATTTTATTCCGAACGGGAGTACCTTGAATTGGTAGTGTGTTCCGTTGTGTAGGAATCTTAGGTACTTTCTGTGTTTTTTGTTCATTGGAATATGTAAATATGCGTCCTTGAGGTCTATTGTTGCTAGGAAATCTCCTTTTTGGATTGGCGGGACTATTTCTTGAAGGGTACACATTTTGAAGTGTTGTGTCCGTATGAACTAGTTTATGAATCTTAAGTCCAAAATTGGCCTCAGGGTTAGGTCTTGTTTTGGTACAAGGAAGTATGGTGAGTAGTTTCCTTTGTGCCGTTCCTGTTCTGGTACTGTTTCTATTGCCTGTTTTAGATACAGCTCTTTGATCTCTGCATTTAGCAGTGTTTGTTCTGATTTGGATAATTTTGTTATCCTTGGTGGATTTGCAGGTGGTGTCTTTGTTAGCTCTATGCAATATCCGTGTTGTATCAAATTTAATATCCATTTGTCCGTTGTGATCCTTTCCCACTGGTTGTGGAAAAAAGATATTCTTCCCCCCACTGGTGTTCTGTGTGGGTCCTTTTTTGTGTGGAAGTCAGTTAGAGGTATTACCTCTCCCTCTTGAGGTTTGGCCTCTTCCTCTGCCATTTCCTCACCCTCGAAAGGGCTGCTTCTGTTGTTGCTAGCCCTGGTAACCAGATTGTTGACCCATTTGTTGATTTGTGTTTTGCCCCTGGGACTGTTGCGGCAACTTCTGGTTTTGTCCAAAGCGGCCTCTTCCTGTGGTCTGTTAGAGAAACCTCCTCTTTTGAAAGATCCTCTTTGTTGTAGGGCCCCCATTGCCCTAGGTGTTTTATTATCCTTCTTGATCTGTTGAAGGGATTCATCCACTTTCTTGCCAAACAACTCTTGTCCGTTAAGAGGCCTGTTGATAATTGATGTCTGGACTTCTTGTTTGAATCCAGAAATCCTGAGCCAGGCATGTCTTCGGAGTATGGTTCCCATGCACATTTTCCTGCTCGCAGTATCTGCTGCATCTAGTGCAGAGTTTAGGCATGTATTAGCTACATTTTTTCCCTCCTGGACCACCGCTCTTGCTCTTTTCTTGTCCTCCTCTGGGAGTTTGTTTATAAACTCCTCCATTTCATCCCACTGTTGGTGGCCATATCTGTTCAGCAGGGCATTTGAGTTGGCAATGCGCCACTGCGTTGCTGCTTCTTTCTCCATTCTTCTGCCCACCAAGTCCATCCTTTTGCTCTCCTTTTCTGGTGGAGGACCTGTGTTGGAGACTGCATTAGCTCTACTTCTGGCTGATGATCGAATCTGGCGTAACATTTCCCTGTATATATTTTGGGTCTTTTGAAGAGGGTTTATATTTTTTCTCCACTCTAGGAGTTACCCCTCTGTTAGACGCTGGCTCTTTGAAGGCTTCCTTGCCTTGGTCCAGAATACTCGGCAACATGGGTAGATAGTGTTCCCCTTGTTGCAGGTGCCAGGGTTTCCAGCAGGAAACATGTATCCCCTCTTTCTTCCTCTAGGGGCACCCCAAACTGGTTTGCAGCCCTTTTAACAATTTCATTGTAGGAGGCAATGTCATCTGGGGGAGATGCCTTCGAGGGATCGTTACCGATCTCCTCCTCTGGACTCTTGGTGTCGAGATCGTTCCATTCGTCCTCGAAGTTTTCTTCGTTTTTCTCTTCCTCCGGTATATTATTGTATTTCTCGGGATCTTCGCCTCGAGGTTCCAGCGTTGGTGGGGATTGGAGGAAAGCATCTTCCTCGGCATCTTCAGCCTCTTCAGAGTCGACTGTTTCCGGTTCGACTTCCGGAGCCTTAGGTATTCGATACTCCCTTAATGATTTGTCAAATTCCTTCTTCTTTCTTTCTTTAGCGCAGCCATCTCTTCCTCGAGTCTTCTTTTCGACTTCGAGGGCCATTTCGGCGTCAGATGCCGGGCTCTTCCTTTTCTTTTCGGCGGACACGTTTGTTTTCGGCGTCGAGGCCTTTTTTGCGGGTTCGTTGTAGTCGACCCTTGGCTTTGGAGTCTTGTGCGACTTCCTCTCTTCGGCAACCCTTGGGTGGGTGCCGTGGGTTTCTTTTGTTCGCGGCTGACCTTCGATCGCCTTTTTGTTCGGCGTCAGGGCTGCCTTGGCTGTTTTCGGTTCGTGGCCCTTCGGTTCCAACGGATTTTTGGTTCTTACCTTCTCAGTCTTTTTCTTCGACTCCTTCGCCTTCTTCTCAGCGCTGCTTTTTTTCGGTGTCTTTTTCTATAACTTCGACGTCCGATCCTTCATGCGTGGATTCCGCAGGAGCTGCATGCTCCTCTTAGACGCTCGAGAAACCCATCTCCCTCATGGAAGGTTTCTTAGTTGGCATCGACATCGTGGTGTAGTGGGCCTGTCTCCAATTACGGCGTGTCCCGAGAGTCTTCAGCAGGAACGCTGCACAGGCCTCACAGTCTTTGTCCTGGTGATCCTTGGGTAGGCAGAGGTTGCACACGGTGTGTGGATCACGCTGTGCGTATTTGTGATGGCACTTTGGGCAGAATTTAAAAGGGGTCTTCTCCATGGCCCCTACCTCACCATTTGTGGCCCGGAGTGGTCCTCTGGTGTTGAAAAAGGGCCGCTCTGCTTCTGTCTACGACTGCGTCGATGATCGATCTCTTCTCGTTGATCCTATCGATGACTATCTTCTTTTCTTGAAGTTTTTTCAGGAAAAACCAACTTTCCTTCAGAGCTTCCCGTCTTGCTTCCAGACCCAACGGCGGAAAAAAGAATCTGAAGATGGCCACCACGCACGTCGACCTCCAGGATGCCGTCTGACGTCATACAGGGGACGTACCCGACACCAAATGGTAGTCGACAGCGACCAAAAGAAAATTAAAAAAAAAAAAAACACAATTCCGGACCCAACCTCTAGATGGCGGAATGATGCACAGCATGTGAATCCAGAAAAGGATTCACGCTGCAAAACAAACTATGTCAAATGTTTAGTCAGGATGAAATAATATTTGATGGTATGAGCTTAACAAATCTTAGGTTGAATTATATTGTCCTCCCTTCAAACTAGCCAAAAAATTTTTTTTTTATATCGGGTAAGGGATGGTGATAAACCCCTAGGTTGTTGGGATCTCCAAGATCAATGCACCTCCTGATCTTACCGTTGACCTTGCAAGCTAGGACTATAAGGCTCACCCTGGCCAGATTGCTCTATAATATTGTTCTCACACATTCGGTTTAAATCTTCTTTCGAACGACCTCTTAAGGCCATCTGACCACTACGTACCTGGTGTACGGTCAGTGTGGTCCCCTCCTTAAGAATTATCTTATGGGTAAATATTTTTAAAACACTCCAAACAAGTTAGGAAACTCTAACCATTTATGTGTTTTAACTTGAGGTATTGCCAACACTTGCACCTTTTTATTGAGATCCAATACAATTCCCAATACTCGTTGCTCTCTCCATCCCATTAAGGCTCATCTTTTTTCTACTACATAAATTCTTCCAGAGGAACACCTATTCTTAAAAGATATCAAATATTGGAAATATCTGATTATAGGTAATTTCTTCCTGCAATACCCTTCTTGCTCCACATCAGTTTCCAGTTAAGTCCATCTCTCAAATAACACTTTGAAGGTTGAAATGACTCAATCACAGAATATATTCTGATGTCAGATGCATCTCTCATCATATAACACAAGCACTTCGACATAGTCATCTGAATCAGATTCCTTTCCCAATGAATAGTTGAAATTGGGCTGATACAGGTTTAGCTACTACTAGTCGCCACTGAAAAGTTGTGTGACGAGGGACAACATAGCTCATGAAGGGTTGAAGAAAGAGGATTTAAGTCCACGATTTACAAGGGACCAGAGTAGCATCTCAGTACAACTGCCTGAACAGGGTTGCTAAGTTTCATAACATCACATTCTACATTCCAGCACCAAAGAACAATACTAGGCTATAAAATACAACATTAACTATTACCAACAGACTTGCGCCCAGTGCTGGGATCTCAAACTGCCTCTTTGCTGCTTTTCAGAGCTTCTGCACACCAGCACTGTACACCATGTGGCACTACCCTGCACATAAACGTCCCTTCACTTCCCTTCAAAAAAAGAGACCGTCTATGTATGCTTTTGACTTCTGGCCAAGGATTGGGTGCAAAAAGTCTAGGGACAAAGAGTAATGGTTACTTTAACCTTCCTCTTTCTGATTCTCAACAGCCAGCAGCTCAATGGTTAATGTACCAACCAGGCCTGGATCAATTTCGGACCAAAGAGCACTAGATTGAAGGAAACAAATACATTAGATGATTTCGGAAAGCCTCTCAGACTATGAAAAAAAAGCTTTTCAGGCCCATTCCAATAGGCTGCAATGTCAGCGGAGTAAGTGTTGATTGTTTCCACCTGCAGTCCCATCTCGGACCACAGGCCACTCAACTATTTGCATAGGCATACACAGAGGAAAAACATGCACTGGCACTTTAAGGTAGCTAAAGAGAGCCACATCCCGAAAACGCAGGCAGGTGGCAGGTAGTTCTTGCATTCAGAGCAAAATCTTTTAACAAAGGGCTTTACACTTATCATTTTACATTCATTTGTAGAAGCGCTTTTCATTTCCTCACTTTTCTAGTAACTCTAGGACGCACATTTCACTTCGAAGCATTTTTTCCTACAAAAAGATAGGTGTAGTCCTCATGTTGACAGCAGCTAGAAAACAAAACTGTTGATTCCTTTTTATGGACAAATAATACTCAAATTAGTTTTTTCCACTTCAGTTTTACAGATAATTTGAGCAAAGAGGGTAAATAGGGTTCTTCTACAAGAGTCCTCCTGTCTCCCTACTCAGCTGATAATCTGCAAAGGTCCCTTGGAGGCAGCCTAGGACTTCTGGAAGAAAGCACACAATGCTAAAATTCAAAGACCTTTGACATTGAAGTACCAAGGAACAACATTGTTTTAACAATTTTTTTCAGCAAAATTTCTAGGTTTTTGCAATGTTATATTTTATCCACTGACAGCAGCACCTGATAGTCAGTGTGAGAACTAGGCACCTCATGTGCACAAGCTATTTGTCAAGTGCCTCCAAAAGCCCTATCTGCAGGACATGGCCTTCAGCCAAGCCCTATGGGGACATGGACTAGCCTTCAGCCAGGGTCCATGCTTGCCGTACTTAGCTTCTCTTTTTAGGTTGCACCTAGGCAGAGCTTGTGCTGTCTCTTCTAGACATGCTGTATCTTGATATGGGCTTGAAAAAATGACCATCTTTTTCATTGGTTCCTGTTGCCGTCCTTTAGAAATGCTGGCTTTTCATTGGTGAATACACTCAGTAGTCCCTCCTTTTGGAATTTTGTATCCTCCCATTAGGCCTGGCCCTCTTACATGAGTTATTACTGTTCAGGTTATTTATACTGTCAGAGAACTCTAGTTTTAGTTAGGCTGGCTCTTTGCTCCTTAAGTGTTCTGTTTACTTGTGCAATGAAACTTCCCTCGCTTCCGGTCTGTCGCCATCTATCACTTAATCTCCACTTATGACTCCCCCCTCCTCCCTCCCACAACACTGCTTCATCCCCCCCCCCCCCCACCACCTCTCCAAGGCCACAGCTGTTTTGCACACTACACTATTTGCTGCCCCCCAAGCATTGAATTATGTTAATTTACATTTCAAGCTTTTATTACGCTCGGGGTAAATTAAACAATCAGGCTGACACCAGACTCGAACCAGGATCCCCAACTCCCCAGGAAGCAGCTCTCACCACTGCGCCATATCCATTTCCATGGCCATGTTGCAGGGTGCAGTACCATATGCGGCCAAAAGAGGTCCCACAGGACACCTAGTGACAGCCTGTAGTACTGCACCCTCACAACACTGCTTGTTTTGTTTCCCTCTTGTTTGACATCTGCCCTCTATTTCGCCTCCTTCCCTAGTGCGGTGAAACCGGATGAGTGCGCCCACCCCCGGGAGGAGGGGAGAGCACAGACAAGAAAGCGGATGTTTCAGTCAGAAATGAAAGAGGAAAAAAAAGTCTTTGGAGTTTACTATGCCATGAAAAAGCCAGGTCACAAAGGAGGGGCCGGCACACCCTCTTATAATTTTGATTCATTGTTTGTCATGGGGAGTGGTTGGATAGTTTGATTTGCTTGCGAAATCCCAGTGACAGAGAAAGCTCTGCTGTCACTCTCTCTGTCTCTCTCTCCCCCCCCCCCATGCTTCCATTAAACTCGCAGACTGACTGGCAACAATTTACAGAAGTTAAAGGGGCTAGTGTCATCCTTTTTTGATGCTCAGTTCAGTGGAGTCCTATTTACCCAATCAATCACAATTTAACATCTTATTTTTGGGTTTCAAGCACCATATATTTTTATGATACAGTCCACACATTCACTTGCATTGCCTCAAGTATTGTTATTATGGATCACCACAGGTCGCTAGAGGGCAGACCCCCGAGACCGTTTTAGTAGAAGCCCAACACAAATAATACAGTTTACTACTATTGCTCAAGTAAATGCCTAGAAAAAGCCTTTCAAGGTCCTTGAAAATAAAAATCAATTAGCTGCCCTACTCTCAAATGCACCATTCCTACGTTTTTGTTTTCTGTAGACCTCACAAACCTTAAATACTTTTAACATATAAACACTGTATTTTGGCATCTAGAGATGATTTTGACAGTGAATGTGTATATTGGAGTTTATTCACATTAAATAGACATACCAGAGCATTAGGATTTAGGAAGCAGTCCTGCTTTTGCCCAAAATTTTTAAGTTCCTTATTTTTACTCTATTCCTTCTGAAAGTTTAACCACTTCAAAATGAGGCAATATTTATCTGCATCTCTTGGGTGTGTAACCATCGTCCCCAAGTGACTGCGTGTCACTAGTACTCTTTCAAACCACCCTGTTTTTATTTTTTAGCCAACATGATTTTACGTGCCAGGACATGTAGTTCTAATATTTACCATTGGATATATGTGCCGAAAACTTGATGATTATAGTATCTATCGCCCTCACAAATATAGCCCAGTTTTACAAACTTGTAGTTTGATGTGTTTTTATGTTTTCTATTAAACCCAGTCTCTGGTCTAAGGGGTCTCTGTGCTCCCCTTATTCAAATGACATTTTAAAAGCTGCGACTCATGTGCATCTATCCCTCCTGTGAATCACCCTTTACAGGAAACCAGTTGTATTGTCAATGGATGAGTGGCAAAAACCTGAGACTGTTTTTTAATCTGCATTTGAATCCAGTCTCAGTGACTCACTTCAGCAGCTTTGTGTGAAGTTTGCTTTGCTCGGCCTGCCCCCAGCAGGGAAGGGGATGGAGGCTTTTGTTCATGGTCACGTCGGTGCCCTTTCATGTCAGGCTGTAAAAGCTTCTTATTGAACTGTATGGCAAAGCATTCCACCACACTGAGTACAGCAACACCACAGCCAGGGAGGCAAGCATCCAGCTCTCAGCGAGCCTCCCTTTTAACAAGCATTTGCAATGCAATAGGTCTCGCTTTACTAAACGTTTGAGCTATTGGCATTGTAAACGATAATGTTTGTTAGCTTTTTTTTTTTTTTATTAAATATCCCAGCAGTATCATAAGTAATAAAATCCACGAAGCAAGATAAGGGTGCAGTTCCACAGGCTGTTACTAGGTGTCCCTGTGGAGTTGTAAAGGGTCCGCTATTAGCCACATAAGGTACTGCACCCTTACTTATGCTACTGTTGTGATATATATTTTTTTTAAATCTTACACGCATTATTATTTGCAAAGCCAATAGCTGAAACTTTCAGAAATGCGAGACCTACTGCATTACATGCTTGTTTATTAATGGACACAGACAAAATAAAAAAAATATATATATTTTAAGGTAATTGTCCACCATTTCAGAATTTACCACAGCCGTCAAAGCTAGTGGGTTGAATGCAGTATGCTCTTCCATCCCAGTGATATCTTATATGCTTGAGTGGGTTGACCAGAGACCTCACAACAGTTGCCAGAGCAAAAATGCTTCAGGCACCTGAATTTCAAAGACGCTAGCTAGCTACCATCTATCTCTAATAGATAATTGTTAATTGAGTAATATAAAGAAAAGTTCATACTTATTACAACCCCTATAAACTGAAGAAATTCACACCAAACACTGGTGAATAAAGTATAGGTTTCATGTGATGAAACAAGATGATCTTAAACCTGGAATATGGACTCTAAATGAGAAAGAAATTGGTATATAAAATGGAACATTGTTGAAGAGTTAAGACATGGCTGACGGGATTAAACATTGTTAACAAGCTTCCAAAAGTAAAAGCAACTGGATGAAACGTTACGATTCTTGTGGACTCCACAGAAAGACAATTTAAGTTGACAGCCATGGTCTCTCATGAGGTACTACTAGCCTGATAAAGGGCTGTGTTAGATAACTATGACGAATGCTTGCCTGGCATATGGTGGTTATAGTGTGTTTAAATTAGTACCACCTTATAGTGAGGCTTAGTTTGGAATGTGCATACAGCTAAATAAAGAGAAATGAGCTTCAACACATGGATATGAAGAAGTCTCTGCTGAAGGGAGCACTCTCCTCGAGTGGGAAGACTATTTGGGTAAACCATTACAAGAGAAGCATCTGTTGAGATGTAACTTGCAATAACGGGTCTAGGAACAATCTGCCCGTAACAGGGTGATACACTACTCTAATTCGTGTTTAACACTGGGCATCACCATTGTTTGTAAAAACATTCTTGCAACAGAAGAACATGTAACTGTGGAATTTGGGAGCAACACAAGATGCCATGATCCCTAACAGTTTCATTTTCAATCTTACTCAGAGGATATATTCGGAACATGTCTGTCCCCGAGTTGAGAATGCTCCCCAGGAACATTTGGATCGTTTGGGGCACAAGGAAGATTTCTTGACACAGGTCGTGATGCTCAGTAATTAGAGAATGACTGCCTGCTGTATGCGAGGAAGGCATTGAAATTAATCTGATTTTTTTTAACAGCCAGTCACCTAGATATGGGTACACCTGTATTTAACTGCAAATAACAGCTAGAGATCTCAAACATTTGTGGGGCTGTTACGACCCCCCCCCCCCGGAAATCACTAGGAAGAAATCCCAAGTGAACATCACACAAACACCAACGTACTTACAACACTGTTATTTTCATAAAGAACCGAGTCTTGGCTGAGTTTTGATTAATACCGTACTGTAGGTTTTCACTTCATGAATTTGCACCACACCAGCGATGCTTTTGTCCCTACCTTCAGAGGGAGAATTGTTTCAAGAGGATAATCTGCTAAAGTAAGGTAATGGGAGTGTAATCAGGGAATAACTGTTACAGTCAAGGGAAAAAAAATAAAAAAAATAAGAGATTAAGATAATTCTAGATCCGCTGTTCTTAAGAAAAGGAGACAAACAGGACAGTGAGATTGAGAATTGGACACTTTATTAATATAAGGTGAGAATACATAAATGGGATGAGCAGGGATTAAATTCCACAGTAGAACGACAAAATTTGGAAAGCAGTATTAACTGAAATGCTGGCCCTAATATGTAATCAAGAAACCAAAGTCCTTAACAATAATGTCAACTTAAAAGGACAAACTTTTCTCAACACAATATTGTGCAATGAATGATCAAAAAAAATATAGGAATTATTTCAGAACTGCATAAAGATCTTCCATCTGGAATACATAAGGCACTATTTGAAAAGGTAGATGCATAATTTTGACAGGAAGTTTGGAAGAAAGGCTCATTAATAACATTCCCTGATGCTCTTAAACTTGAACACGACTCCATTACAAACAAAAAGCCTCAGGATGATCCCAATATTATGGCCATCTATCACCCTGTTATAAACTTGCCGTGGCAGGGTAAATTTAAATAATAAAAAAAATCTGCAGCAAATCAGCTTATCTATCACATTGATACGAATAACCTGCTGCCATCTTGTCAATAAGGTTTCCTAAGTGGTACAGTCAGCCACACTAAAGATTTTGTACGATATTCATCACATTTTAGATGACGACTCTGCCAGTCTTCTCAGCCTACTAAACAAGTCTGCAGCCTCTGACACAGTCGACTATGATGGGCTCATTTAGGTCCTGGAGTCACACATGATTAACGACGTGAAGGATTAAGTTGGTTCTCATTGTTCCTTATCAAATGGCAAACATCTAGTATGACTGTAGTTTTACGTCAAAGCTGACAAAGTAGCCTGTGCTGTACCTCTGGTTCAATATTGGCTCCCATCTTGTTCAAGCTGTATCTAACTGTTTCAAGTTTAGATAGAAGGGGCTGGTGTGGTAATACACCAGTATGCAGGTAACACAAATTTATTTGAAGATCTCACCCACCCAAAATATTACCTCACTGAAAAACTGCTTAACAATGCTCCAGAGCTGGACAGTAAGTCTTCTTAAACTGAATCCAGATAAAACCGTATTTATCTTACTCAATCACAATTTAAACAAAAAAATAAATAAAAGACTAGCAGAACTTCACAGTGCAGGATTCACACCTTCTTTGGACAAAGAGGTAAAATCTCTTGGATTTTGGGGAGATTCACTTGTTTATGGTTACTCAGACTGAAAAAGTTTCATTCAAAGTCAGAGCTGTGCTACATTTAGTTGAAGAAATTAAGTCTTTTCTTCTTACAGATGACTTCCGCCGCATGGTCCAGGCTTTGGAAATGCTCTTGGGTACAGTAGCCTCATCATTCACCCCTATTAAAGAGGTTCTTCATTCAGCAACCAGGTGATAAGAGGTGCAAGGAAATATGACCACTTTTCTCCAGTGCTTAGAGATTTGCATTGACTACTGTTGGAAACCAGGATCACAATAAAGCTAGCATGCATTACTTGCAAAGCTATACATATCCAAAATACCAGTTAACTTTATACTGACCTCAGGTTTCTTCTTTCCTCTGATAACATGAGAAGTGTCCCAAAACTAACTTTAGAAACTACGAAGTATAGAACTCATAAGCAGCAACGCTATTACTTTCAGGAGCAACACCAACACTCCAGAACACTCTTCCAGTTGATATATGAGATGTTCAGAAACACTACTCCAATTTAAAAAGAAACTGAAAACCTTCTTGTTCAAACTACATCTAGAGTCGTGGTTGTGCTTTGTTACCATCAGTATTCTCTTTTGTCCTATCGTTTGAGCTAATCATCCTTTCTGGTCCTCTTCCCTACTGACCAATCCAGGTTCTTTCCCATCTACAGATCTCGCTTCCTGTTTCACCTCCCTTGTGTCATGGCGTGGTCATGATGCTTAAAAGTACCTAATAGGAATCATTACAAACTGAGTATGAGCTGGCGAGCTCAGAAAGATACCAATATCTCCAATTGGGACATGCCCTGCGCTGACACAGAAGGGGAAACGCCTTCGGAATACTCGCCACTAGAGGACAGAATGTTGATTGACCCCATGAGAGCCAAGGCAACCTCCTTAACATATATAAAAAAAATACTATATAACTCACCTAACCCACTGGACCCCTTGAGGGGAGCGTGGGAGAGGGATGTGGGAATCCTCGAAGACGATGATTGGGAGGAGCCGGTTCAGAGCCCGTGGGAGTTAGCGATATGGGCCCGTTTTCGTCTTATTCAACTGCACATCTTACAAATGTCGTACGCATCCAGAACAAAGCACATGGGTCTGGGTACATCCAGGTATTGTGCAAGGGGTTGCGGGGAGGTTGGCTCCTTTTTTCACATAATCTGGGATTGTACATACTTATTGGACGGAAGTGACGCGAATAAAGTCACGGGTCACAAACCTGGAGATCCCAGTGGAACCACGTTGGCTGCTTCTGTGTGTGACTGGCGAGGAAAAATGGGCTAAATACACATTAATATGGCTTAAAATAGCAGCAGTAGTAGTGGCCAAAAGAAGCATAGCCAGACTACGGGGATCCAAACGCGCACCAGAATCGAGAGACTGGGAAGAAGAGATGGACTGATGTTCAGGTGCAGAGAAAACAATTTAACTAGAGGCTGTCCCCCCCCAAAAAATGGGACAAAATGTGGTGTCCATGGCGGGTATATCGGGGACATTACACAAATAAGTGGAGGGGGGGGTAATGAACAGGCAGATTAATACGGTAATAGAAACAAGATCGTTGTACCCAAATGACCGTCAACTGTAAATGTATGTGTAGTGATCCTTACATTGGTAACTATATACAAGTCATGTTATGATGTACTAAGCATTGTTTAATAAAGAAGTTGTTGTTTTTTTTTAATTTAAAGTACCTAATAGCTTCCAGTTACATGGTTCCTTACTTCGGCTATAAGTAATTATACTACACATTACGTTCTACTTTACAGATCGCGGATACCTGTAAAGTAGTTACACTTGCCCTACAATAACACCTAAATAAAAATAAAATAAAATGTATGCTCTGAATACAGGAGAAGACATTTTCTTACTTTGATGGATAGAGAAATCTATGTAAACACCTATAAAACTTTTTCGGTGGGCGATTTTAATCTGGTCCTGGAAGCTATGCTAAATCGCCATCTACAAGACAGATACTTATAAGGAGTTATGTCTAAGAAACTAAATGCCCATTTGAGATACAGAGCGCGCTGTGTCCACAAAATAGGGAGGACACATTTTTCTCACATCCACCGATTGTAGTGACATGGGATCACAGGCACTAACCACTCTTTGGAGTATAAGTTGGCTTATTGATAGTGTTAATTTGGGATCTAACCGTGGGTCTCACAGGGGAACAAAAACTCTTGGTGTTTTAATGCATCCTTTTTAAAAGATAGATTTGGATAAGACATACATCTAGAGTAGTGGTTGTGCTTTGTAACCATCAGGCTATTTCAAGCTCAATGATGTCTCCAAAATAACAATGTGGTGTGTCTTTAAGGATATCATAAGAGGTAATGGCATAAGAGCAAAAAATAATCAAAAATTGAACCATAAAGAAAATTGGAATAGGAGCTCAAAACTTTGGAAAATATTTATAAAAAGGACAGGCCCTATTCAAGGTACATATATATATATACACACACACACACACACACACACACACACACACACACACACACACGATGAAACAGGTTAGTTTATTTTTAAGGGCCGCTCTACGCTCTAAATTGTCAATGCATTCCGATTAAGCTGCCTGATCAAGTAGAAAATACTTTTAATGTTATTATTAATCTTGCAAGGGAGCAAGCTTAGATCAATGTACGGTTTTAATGCTCTGCAGCACATTGCACTTAATGACAAGTGAGATTGTATTGAGTACATTTTATCGGTTTTGGGGTGGAGTTTAAGAGATATGCGACCTGTGACCAAGGAGCTGGTGGCTCCAAAACGTGTTGGGCTGTTTTTGCTGCACTTTTCTGAATAAACACGCTTTATGCAACTGGAGCTGCGGCATGTTCTCTTTACTCTGCAGTCAGAACGACACGCTGTGAAGGTGGACTATTGGGTTGGTGTATGTATGAATATATATATATATATATATATATATATATATATATATATATATATATATATATATATATATATATATATATATATATATATATATATATATATATATATATATATATATATATATATATATATATATTCACTGAAAAAAACCATAGGTTTTAGACACGTTATAGTTAGAAATTAGCATTTAAAAAACCTTTGAAATTCACTGAAAAAAAACTGGTTTTAGGGACAGTTATAGTTAGTTGGACATTTCACTCGTACAAAACCATAGAAATTCCCCCGTTATAGTTAGTTCAGCTAACTATAACTCGCGCCCCCGCAATGCACTGCTGATGACGTCACAAATTACATCACTCATGACATGGTCAGTGACATCACAGAGCTGAGTTGCTGAGAGGCGTTCCGAGGCCACGCACCTTTTTTCACCTCTGCAACGCAACTCTGTTGTGCTTACTGAAGGTACCTGGTGGGCTAGTTGGCCCCCAGGGTCCCTCAGGATTCAAAGGGAATTAATTCCCCAACTTAAAACGCACCACAGGGCGTGTTTGCGCACATGTCACCTGAGGCCCCGCCCCCTCCCTTCACCACTGTGCAAACGCGCCCGTGGAGCGTTTTAAGTTGGGGGATTAGGTCACCTTGAATCCTGAGGGTCCCAACTAGCCCACCAGGTACTTCCAGTAAGCACCACAGGCCTGCGTTGCAACGCCTGTAACAAATTGTGCAGTTGTGTTTAGGTAGTGTAGGGAGTCGTGCGGGGGGGTAGTGTTTTAGGGTTTAGGGTAGTGCAGTGGTCTTTAGGTAGTGTAGGGAGTCGTGCGGGGGGGTAGTGTTTTAGGGTTTAGGGTAGTGCAGTGGTCTTTGGGTAGTGTAGGGGGTCATGTGGGGGTAGTGTTTTAGGGTAGTGCAGTGGTGTTTGGGTAGTGTAGGGGGTCGTGCTGGGGGGAGTGTTTTAGGGTTTAGGGCAGTGGTGTTCGGGTAGTGTAGGGGGTCGTGCTGGGGGAGTGTTTTAGGGTTTAGGGCAGTGCAGTGGTGTTCGGGTAGTGTAGGGGTCGTGCTGGGGGGGGGGGGGGGGGAGTGTTCTAGGGTTTAGGGCAGTGTAGGGGGTCGTGCCTGGGGTGGTGTTTTAGGGTTCAGTGCAGTGGTGTTCGGGCAGTGTAGGGGGTCGTGCTGGGGGTGGTGTTTCAGGGTTTAGGGCAGTGCAGTGGTGTTCGGGCAGTGTAGGGGTCGTGCAGGGGGTGGTGGTTTAGGGCAGTGCAGTGGTGTTCGGGCAGTGTAGGGGGCAGTGCAGGGGGTGGTGTTTCAGGGTTTAGGGCAGTGGTGTTCGGGCAGTGTAGGGGGTCTTGCTGGGGGTGGTGTTTCAGGGTTTGGGGCAGTGCAGTGGTGTTCGAGCAGTAAAGGGGGTCGTGCTGGGGGTGGTGTTTCAGGGTTTAGTGCAGTGGTGTTCGGGCAGTGTAAGGGGCGGTGCAGGGGGTGGTGTTTCAGGGTTTAGTGCAGTGGTGTTCGGGCAGTGTAGGGGGTGGTGTTTCAGGGTTTAGGGCAGTGCAGTGGTGCTCGGGCAGTGTAGGGGGTAGTGTTTTAGGGTAGTGCAGTGGTGCTTGTGTAGTGTAGGGGGTCGTGCTGGGGATAGTGTTTTAGGGTAGTGCAGTTGTGCTTGTGTAGTGTAGGGGGTCGTGCTGGGGGTAGTGTTTTAGGGTAGTGCAGTGGTGTTTTTGTAGTGTAGGGGGGGGGGTCATGTTTTAAGATGTGACGCTCCAATACCTGACCAGTCTGCACTACATAAAACTGCAAAAAAACTAAAAATAAAAAGTGTTTTGCACACTTTTGTCATTGGGCTATATGTGGGCTACATCTGGGTAATATTTGTGCTACATTTGGGCTCTTTTTTCACTGGTGGCCATCTTGGAAGACTTCTGTGTTATGAAGTTTCCTAATTTACTGCAGTCTCCTCAGTAGGAAATGCTTTCAATTTTTTACTTTGATTCCATCAAGAAGGCATTCAGATGGGTCTCACATTTGCCATAAATTCAGAATGTTAGCACTCTAGTTGCTCATTAGATCACTGTAGTAAAGCTACTGCTCACCAGGGAGTTAACTGGAAGTCTGCTGCTGGTATTGAAAGTGATTGTTTGTCTGCATGTCAGAATTTTCTAATGAAATAGAAGAGGATTTGAGATCTCACTTAAAACATGCCCTAATTTTTCTTTCTGCAGCACTAACCATAATTTCTATTTCAAAAAGAACCCCCTCATTTTGTTCCTTTTTAAATTAAATGTTTTAAGTGTTACCAGTTTATTCCAATCAAGATGGCTTCAGGTGTGCCATACTTTTGTCATAAGTAAGGCTGTTAGCGCTCTAGTTGTTCTTTAGAACACTCTGGGAAGCTGCAGTAGAACACAAAGGCATCAACTGGCAGGCTGCTCCTGTTGAAATATAACAGGAAGATATTTGAGATCACACTTGAAACATGTCCTAATTTTTCTTTCTACAGCACTAACCATAATTTCTATGACAAAATGAACCCCCTCATTTTGTTCTTTTAAATTAAATGTTTTAAGAGTTACCAGTTTATTCCAATCAAGATGGCTTCAGGTGTGCCATAATTTTGTCATAAGTAAGGCTGTTAGCACTCTAGTTGTTCTTTAGAACACTCTGGGAAGCTGCAGTAGAACACAAAGGCATCAACTGACAGTCTCTGCCCTTGTTGGATGTACATGTTTTACTGAGAATGTCAGACTTCATTCTCACATGACTGAGAAAGATAATGTGAATTTACAGAAAATATGCTCTCATTTATCTTCTGGAGCACCTTCCAAAACTCTATGGGACAAGCATGTGAAAATAGTTTTCTCTCAAACATGATTCATAATATCCCAGCAGAAGGTTTTTCACAGGGTAAAATCACCTTAGAACACACCACAATTCCTGAAATTAGGATGGTACCATCAACAAATGAATTCTAATGTAACTAAAGTCTGTTATCACCCTTTATAGTTCTCCTTTTGGTAACCCTCAAAATCTTTGATTCACTACAATGCATTTCAATGAGGTACTATCATGTACATTGGTCTCAAGATGGCTGCCAGCAATTCCAGGATGAAGTGCTGACAGCCAATCAGATCTCACAATGACGTGTGGTTAGGCTCAGATATATATGTGATTTTACTTTTGTTTTTCTCAGGAACTACTGAACGGATTTACACCATTTAAGCAAAAGGCACGACACTGAACCAAGGGCTACCTCTTTGCCAAATTTGGTGTAATTCCGTTCAGCAGTTCGGGCTGTAGCTGCGACTAAAGGTTCCTATGGAAAAATGAATGGGGAAAACGCGTTTTGGGACCCCCCTTTTTTCTCGGCCCCCGCTTGACGAATCACCCAGAGACTTTCAGGATAGGAGCAGACCGGAGCGCCCCAACAAGTTGGAAACTTTCGCGAAGATTCATCAACCGGCGCCAACGTTATTTCAAATAGAATGTTGCGGATTTCCTATGGAAAATAGGTCCTAACTATAACTATCTACTGGCGACCGCCAGTAGAAAATATAAATATATATATATATATATATATATATATATATATATATATATATATATATATATATACACATACATATATATACATACATACACACATTTATGCATGTGTAAATATATACATAAAAATATATATGCATATACATATTTTTTTACCTACCTGCTGTACATTTTTTTTAACCAAGCATATGCTTTTATCATGCATTCTTTTAGCACGTAAATGTAAATATATCTCTCCGGACTTATGAGCACAAAGCACTTTTGAAATGCTGTAAAATTCCCCCCCCCCCCCCAAAAATGGTGGACAAACACAGATTGGTGCCGTCTCCTGTTGTGATAAAAGGAAAGTGGTGAAAGGACATGAGAATATTATATACATTATCTTTCTTTCCTTCCGGGCTGCCAAATAGCAGATGGTGCTCATTGGCAGCGCTTCGCCGCGTGCTGCAATTTCTTTGCCACGCGCTGCAATTTCAATCACTTTCAGGTTTACTCACTTAAAGAAAACCACGGCACTCCAATGCGGAGTATAAGCCCTCTTTGTTTATTAACTAAAATGCGGAAGACACATCAACTCGTCTTGGGGGCTGAACACCTTGGTCACGACGCTGATCGCATTGCGTAAATATATGGTTTAAACTTACCTGTAAAATACTTATATTCACTGGTGAAACAATTACCACGCATATGCCTTTACCATTCAGGCTTTTACAACACAATTTGTTGTAGAGGAATGCGAGATAAAGGCATATGCATTGTAAAAAAAATGCATGATAAAGGTTATGCATGGTAATGGCAATAGCGTTGCAACGACATGCATTACTACATCCTACATGGATATGCTTGAAGGAAGGAAAAAAAAAAACTATGTGATCAAATGCTATATAAGGGGGACTAGGTAGCAAATACCCATTGCTACAAAGGAAGAGCCGAAGGTTATAGAAGAGCAAGAGCCTAAGGTTATAAAAGAGCAAGAGCCTAATAAAGCTCCAGGCTCTATTGGCTTGACAGATACTTTCTTGAAAATAATTGCAATGCATGTGGACATAGGAGTAAGCTGGTATTTACCTGCCTAGAGGCAGTGCCTGCTGCATCCAATGCTCCTCTAAAAGTTGCATTCAATACAAATTTCCCTTCCTGTCCAGTCTTACAATGGTAGTCAAGTGGTCTTCCATCTCCCCCATTGATGTCTGTCATTACAGGCAAACAGGGACACTAAATTAGCAAAACGCTATTCTGTTGCTGCCCCAACTGAGTTTATTGCCTGAAGCATCTATTTTCTTGTTCTCCTCTTTGGAGGTAGGGTATCACCTGTGCCTTACATAAACACTTCTTTTCTGGCTGTGTGTATCAAAGGTGAGGCAGAAGGATCTTTTCCCAGGATGAGCATAGGATCCAGTGGCACTGGTTTATATTTTTTCCTACCAGTCGTGTAGCTACCTTTGCGGTTACTGGTGAAACACGTTAGCACTGTCTTGAGCATTGGCAAATAAGAAGATCCCTCGGTTTTTTAAAGTGATTCAATGAGGAAGCCTTCCTCTGTTAAATGCATTGCAACATTTAGCTGCTGTACTCCCATTTCTACTACTGCATGAGTCTCATCTGCCAGGGAATCCTACACTGGGTATTGTTCTAGTAATTCGGCGTCCTGTACCACTATTCTATAATCATGACACCTGTAATGTTCCTGATTTCATGTCCATCCCTGGAGCTTGGAATAGGTGCAGGGGTCCCACAGAGATATTTGCATCAGAACCGGAATGTAAATTAGTTGGTGGGGGGCAGGTCAATGGTGGTTACCTGCTTTCGTTTAGAGACTGGGAAAGCCCTGATTTCTTCAGAGAGGGCCTCTTCAAAGATGATATGCAAAAGAAACAATTGATGGACGGAATGCTGGACAATGCAAACATTCACCCCCAGTCACAAGGATCTGGGTTAAATACTTCATTCTTTTGCTCACCACACCACCCCAGTTTGGACCCAGCCATATGCAAATCAGTCTTGACCCTGTTCCTTGTGGGAACAGTCCAGCCCGAACTGCCAAACCAGGTCCTCCCTGGACCGGAAACAAGCATCCTGGGACCGGTTTCAGGGCATCACCCTTCATCAGCCAGGCTAGCTTGAATCCAGTGGTGTAGTGAGCACGGGACCCACGTCTGGGCATACCCTTCCCACTTAGGGCGACATATGCAAAAGAAACAATTGATGGACGGATTGCTGGACAATGCAAACATTCACCCCCTCTTCAAAGATGAGGCTGTGTTTTTGGTGTAGCAGCGGCATATGTTGTTCCAGTCAGGAAACAATATGGCTTGTGTCAAGGTCCATTAAAATGGTACTTGGTGTAGGAGATATCTCCCCTTACTGCTCCTGCATGGCAGGTTTATCTGCACTCAAGATTCGAGGGGCTTACAGGCTTCCAGGTTGACTTTGAAGCCAAGGGATAGGTCAGGTCGTCACGGCACCGACACTCTTAAGTCAAGGGTGGTTTTCACTGCAGAGAGACATCGAACCATTCACTCAGCGATGCTAGAGTAAGTCATGCATTTTTGTACAGCGCTTCCTTGATCAACGTATAGCATTTTTTTGGTGCTGTTCCATATTTCTTTTGAGGCAGATATCCTGGGTGAGTTTGCCCTGGCTAGGCATGCCGAGTGTGTCATTTGTGCTGGAGTCTTGAGACCAGTCTTTGGGTGTGGATGCCTGAAAGATTCGGAATGGTCCAAGTCCACAGTGCAAGCTTAGCTGGGGCTGCTGGAGAACCTTGGTTGCCATTGGCAGATACTGCTTTAAAATGTTATTGTATTTCCTTCCTGCTCAGCTTCAAGGCTACCAGAAGGGTACCCAAATTGTCATCGGGCTGGAACCCTTTGAGGTCTTGACAGCCACTCCTGTTTGGGGACTATGTAAAATCTTGTTGCAGTATTGCACACACCTTTTCAGTGCTGAATGGGCTTTTGGCAATGAATGGTGCTGGACGCTAACTAGACAATCTCGTTGTGGTACCCTCTGTAGACAGAGGTTGCAGACTGTGCTGGTCTGCCCATGAGAACTTGCTATTGCAAGTGGTGCAAAATTTAAAAGGAGTATTTTCTTAACCTTCCTCCACAGGAGTCATTATAATATAACCTAGAAATTGCTTCTAGGTTAGTGTCAGTCACTGTGCTTTAAACCACTGCGTTCATTTTTTGCCTCCCCAGTAGCTCTAGTGTCAAAAATCTGTTAATGCAATGCTTGTGCTGGAGCACTCTAAACACATCTGAACCCTAATGGCAGAAAGTACTTCTTCTAATGTAATCTAGACCAGAATATACTGCAAAGCCACAGTTATGCGTTTTAATGATCTAACCCTCTATACAAGAGTCTCGCTAGAAAGCATATCCTAAAGCTCCTCCAGTTTCTCAACTCGAAAGTTCTGGCATCTCAGATCCCTAATCAGAACTAGTTTTCTACAACCAGTTAGAATCATGTTATGACATCCAACATCTGTACCAGCTTCACATATCCATCAAGCACTTTGCAAACCCAGCTGCAGTATCTGTGTCCCAAACAGTTGTGCCAATTTTCACACCCCACACCACTGGCAGATGCACACCCACTGAATTCTTTGCCTCTTCACGTCAATTTTCAGCAAATTGTGACTAAATTCAGTCTTTGAATGACACCATGCAGCAGGGGCAGGCAAAAATGCAATACATTGTCTAGTTGAACAATTCAGACTACAGATTGAAATATTCCTTTTTCAAGCAGTAGTTACTGGTATTCAGTGGTACTTGTAGGGTTGCAAGGTTTATAACTGAAGATGGGTAAAACATGGCCTTCACTTCCTTTTGGGTCTGCTGCAATAAACCACATTTCTAAGAGTGAGCTTCCACTGCTGGAATGCACTGGTTCAAATGGCCAAACTGCACCCCCCCCCAAATCCCACTCCCTCCAGCAGCAATGAAGAAAAATGTGTCCCCCATATTCTCCCTTACCTCCGAGGCGAATGTTGCAAGACTGGAGCAGTCCTATATCTGAGGCAGACAAAAAATTATATAAAAGACTTGCGTAACAGTTAAAAAAATTTTTTTTTAAAAAGGTGGCGCCCCACTGACGTACGTGTCAAGAACATTGCAAGCAAAAGGCCCAGGACAGCCTCTACCCAGGACACACGTTGAACGTCTATCAGTGCACTATCTAAAGATCACTGTACACTTTGTGCTAAGCCCAAAAGACAATCTGGTGACTGATATTAACCAAGGAAGGACCTCTGCATTTTATAAGCATGGTCCTATCTATACATTGCATTCAAATCTCCTTTACACATACATTCATCATTAGCACGGCGGAACATTCACTAGTCCTTGCAGTGGGTTTAAATGGTGGAGTAATGAATGGTATTCAAACCCATCGTGACAACAAAAGCAGAATTATACTTTTTATAGAGCAACTGTAACATGTTTTCTGGAAGTGGTGAAACAACCTCTGTTGAAAAGATTGCTATATGGGAGGAAAACCTTGCCTCTCTTCACAGAAGTTCCGGTCATATTATGGACTGGATTACTTCAAAAGTAGAGAAAATTACTGATTTTGCAGGATACTACAAGCCTACTAAGGCTGCACTTTTCCCCTCTACGTTAGACAGAATTTTGTACTTTCACTTCAAATTCTGCAATGCAATTAATAAAAATTAAACACAAAAAAACTTTTGAAAATGTATTCAGTCTACATCTTGGGGAAAACCTCACCTGTATTAAAGGGCATTTTTTTAATCTTGTGCTCATACGGACAATGATAATGTGTTCACATAATTATGTGGATAACACTGAATATGAAGTATTACAGTGAACAAACATGCAGTGTGGAATTATTCTAATGTGCAGCACTTTCGATGAAGATTCCATAATGCAAAAGATGCATTACCTTTACAAATGGGGAATTCACACATACTGATTCTAGCTTTCCTAAAAATAGAATTTGAGAGGTGTAGGGTCGCTGCTGCCAATCTACCCTTATGTTTGGTGCCTGCTTCCACACCACCCGTGAGAAAAGGACTGCCTTGCTTTGGGCTGGACAGTTAGGGATTTTGAAGAAACCACACTATTTGAGTAACTTTGGCTTCTCACCAGTTTCCCTCCTCACCCACTGAATAGGAACTAGCTCTCCTTCAAGAGGACTTCAGGAAAAGGTCTCCAGAGACAGATATGTGACCTGAGCACAACAATCTATGTTACTGCACACCCAAACTCATCACACTTGAAAACAAGCCTAGGTCAGAGGAGCCCCTTTTCTATGACCTACTACGATGATTAAAGCTGCATTACCCTGGAGAGGAGCAGACTGATGCCAATAGCAAGAACAAGTCAAGCTGTCTGGATCCAAGGACCATGATCAGAGGTATAAGGCATGCACTGAGTCAGAGTATGAAGCCACCTTAGCCATGACTGAACCCAAAGATATTTGCTTTACTTGGATGCGCTTGAAACCACTGTAGAACTGTGCCTAGTGGTGTGCCTGCACTTCTGTTCAATAATCACTTGACTTAGAGAAAGCTTGCATTTTCGTTTACAGTTGGAAATGGACACAATGATTTTACACTTTCAAAGGACCTTTGGGAAGAATGATTGGTTAAAAATGTTTGGGGATCAGAACGACCATCTTCAGCCAATCATTCAGAACATAAAATTGCAAAGACATTTTGGTATTAAGGTATTGTAGAAACCCAACTCTAGAAAGCAGTGTTCCTGGTAGGTTTGGTCTGTGTGTTGGGGAGAGAGATGTATATGCTTGAGTATGCAATGGTTCCCAATGGTCTCATGGGCAGCCCTGCCATAAAAAAAAAAAGTGACAATGGTCTGCAATTTCCAAGAAGAGGGGGCCTTATAATTTGGTATCCATTAATTCAAGTCCCGCCACCAGTCATCCTCTGTTTTAACACCGACTTTCAAGACCAGCTTTGATTTGATTTACAAAGCGCAAGGCTTCCCAACTTGGGCATCACAGCGCTAAATGAACATCCTGAATTTCATAGTTGAACCAGGATGGAGTTTAAAAAGTGCCAGATTTTAAGATGTTTCTTGAAGGCAGACTCATAGGGAAATGAGCACAGCCAGAGTGGCAGAGAATTCCATAATAGAGCTCCCTGAAGCCTGAATGAACGCTCTCTTGCTCGCGCTTTTCGGACCCTAGGCAAACAGGCGAGGCTCATGCTAGCTGATCTGAGAAGCTTTGATGGATACTAGGGTATGATGAGCTTGCTAATGGAAGCAGGGATGTACTGTCAGCCAAAGCAGATCGTTTAAATGAAAGGACACCGACTGATGTTTGAGGATGTACAATAGCAGGCGGGCAGCAGCATTCGGGATCACCTGTAGATGTTTCCTCAAGTTTATTGTGATGTCCAGGTATAGCACATTTCCATAGTCCAGGTAGGAGAAGATAATACAATAAACTCCAGCACCCACAAGGGGGCTCTTTATCAGAGATCTTTTTCCTATGCGAGTCTGCCGAGGTGTGCCTAATCATATAATGAAAGGTAGAGGTGTGTAGAGTGTGGTGAAATGATATGAATTACCTCACCTGAATCTGATTAAAGGTGTCCAGGGAATTACAGCCTATTGTAATTCATATTGTTTCACCACATCACCCACCACTACCTTTCACTATGGGATTAGACACACCTCGGCAGACTTACATAGGAAAAAGAGATCCGATAAAAAGCCCCCTTGTGGATGCCAGTCGGGCATTGCAGCGCCTGCCCAACAAGGAGCAAGCCTGATGATGAATGACACTTCAGTGTGTGAGTGCTCCATAATCCTATGAAGGATACCTCCAAGCCCTGGGGTCTCTTTCTGATAATCCCCTTCAACAGTGGATAAGAGTCTGGAATAGGTACACATTTTGGCTAGTGGGAGAAGATAATAGCCTGGATCACAGTTTTATTTTAGGTTTCTAAAGAAGCCGAAACAGGTTGACAGTTTACTGACTTGATGTTCCATTGTTAGTCTTTCATCAAGCCAGACCCCAAGGCTTTTGAATGTAGGTTTGGGGCCTAATGTGGCAGGCCACCAAACCGGAGACCTGAGATGGGGCTCGTTTCCCCACAATTATCACCTCAATCTTAGTGACATTCAATTTTAGGCAGTTAAGGCCCATCCAATTAGCTTCTGTAGATAGGCAGCTTTTCAATTTGCGCACACCCTTGCCCTCGTCAGGGTACAGCAAGATAAGTGTCATCCACAAACATTACCAGGGATAGACCAAAGGAGACGTCTTCAAGGGGGCGCATGTAGAAATGGAGGCTGAGGGCAGACCCATGTGGGACTCGACACAAATCTGGCAGGACAGATGAAATAAGGGTTTTGCCAACATCTGAAAACAACTGTCTTTCAGAAAAGAGGCAAGCCACTTTAAGACCGAGTTAAAGACCCCAGTAGACGGTGGAGAAGGGAATTGTGGGACACCATATCAAAAGCTGCGCTAAGGTAGAGTAAAATTACAGCAGCTGTGCTCCCTCCATCGAGAGACCATTTAAGATCCTCGGAAACCACCAAGTCTAATAGTGATGCTTCTATATTATGGAGGAGGAGGAACGCATATCTAATGGATGAATAAGCTTATGGGACTCTAGGCTTGAAGAGATTTGGCGATTATGTTTTTCTAGTATTTTGCCTGACAGGGCAGCAGCGATATGGGGCAGTAGTATTCTAGCTTGGTGAGGTCTATGGCAGGCTTTTTCCAACTGAGGTACCACTACACTATGCACATGGCACCTGTGCCAATTAAATTGAGAGATTAAAATGCTCTATGTAAGCTGGGTCCAGAGGGGAGCCTGGTTTTACAGAGTTTGCTAATCTTAAGAACTCTTCAGGTTGAAGGTGACCGAAAGGGTCTCCCCAAAAAAAGAAAAAAATTCAAAGCATGGGGCATGAATTAAGGAATCCTACAAACGTCAACCACTCAGAGGAGGGACTGCAGGTCTGGGCGAATAGTGATATTGACCCTTGAAAGAGAAGCTTTGATACTAGACCAAGAGACCTATGGGCAAGAGCATCATATATTTATGCAAAGGTGAGAAAACTTGGGATCAGGCAGATACTTTGGTATGGTTTGAGAGCCACATGCCTCTGGGAAAGAGGCACATGCTTTGGTAGAGTGACACATGACATTGGATCTGGGGAAAAGATGACCAGCCAAACATTTACTGACCTAAAGTATCCACACAATCCATCTTTACACCGCACTACAATACAAGGTATCCACACCCAAAAAAGTGCTACCATTTTAAATCGCATACCAGTTTCAATGTGTCACATCTAAACCCAGTGCCTGCATACCAAATCCTACAGTAGTGCCTGCATCCAAACCCCCTCACCTGTGCCAAGTTGTCATACCTCATGTCAGTGCCAAGTCCATGCCCATTGAATTCTGACCTTTGGGTCAATTTTGTGGAAATTATGATAGTCTTCTGGTAAGAGAAATATGAGAGGAGCTTCACAGCATTTAAAAGAAAGACCATCTAGCAGACAGCACGGTAAGGAGCAAATAGATTGCCTATTTAAAAGATACAGCCTAGTAACAGAACGGTCTCTAGGCGCCCAACTGTTATGCATCATTACCCAATGAAATGGTACTTGCAGGAGATGCAACCCGTTATGAAGAACGGTGGGCACGACATGGCCTTCACATCTTTAGACCTACTGAAATTACCCAGTTTGGGCAAGAGACATCAGTAGGTGGAAAAAATGGTTCCAATGGCAGGACTGGCACTGATCTAAGCAGTGATTTAATTAATTGCTCGCCCCATCCTCCCTTACCTTTGAGATGTCGGATGTTGCAAAACAGGTGCAAACCTATATCAGAGGAAGGGAAAATTGGCAATTAAGATTTCAGATGAAACTGAGCCCCAGATGTTTGTGACAGGTAAAGAAATGTGAAAGACCTTTCCCATGCCCTCCCTCGAACATGGTCAGTGCCTTATTCAGTCCTCGTGGGGTAATCTCTGCTACAAATAAAATCACTACATAGCTCTTTGCCAGACAGCATTCTGCAAGCCAATATATTTCTGCTGTATAAAAACTGCACCAAAAGTTTAATACATCTCAACTGAATCTCCTTTTCCCCCCCATAAACATTTCTCACTGGAGGGTGGACTGAAATAGTGCGGGATGAATGTAGGGACAGGTAACCCCTAGTGGAAATACAAAAATAGTGCTTTCGTGAATAAACCGTACCATGGTGCCGGAAAATGGTGATACTGGCCATGGCCGGTTCTGTTGGAACGACTGCCATTTGTAGTGCACTCTTGGCCTCTATGCATTGCAGGTCTAGTCACTTTCTCAAATGGATCACTGGAAAGGTTGGGAAAGGTTATTCATTTTGCAGAGTTTATTGATTCGATTGATTAATATTTAACACTTATCTGTACAATGGAGATGCTTCCTAACTAGGTGGTAGTATCTAGAGTTAAACACTTGAAAAGCACATGGTGAATAGACCGAGAGCTACTGGCTGGATACGTGGTAACAAACACTTTGCCAGTAACAGCAATCTCAAGAAGGCAGAACATGACAAGATCTTATTACCCAACCGAACATGGGAAGGTGAACTGGGATAAATTGCTCTATAGATGTACATGAATAATTAATCATTTGTCTATAACACAACACCATGTGGTAAGGTAGTATGCATATGAAGCTCATACTTGTCCTGTTCTTTCACCTTGATAAAGGTGAAATTTTTGTCTGGCAAAGGGAAAAGCAAAGACAAGGCGGCACTGGTCTTTCTCTACCTAAAAAAAGCAAAATAAGAAAAGAGCGTGTGTGTGTTTTCACTCGAGATGAAAGGCGGCCACTAAACTGCATTATACTCTAAACATTTGTATGGCCCTTCCTACCTGCAGAGACACCCAGAGTGCTTTCTAGATGGTCAAGCAAGTAGCTACAGAGTTTATTGTGCATGGTGGAACAAGCATGCGTTTACTGTGTAGCCACACAGTAGGTTTGTGATGATTTCAAAATGTTTCACAGTTGGCTTGCAGCAGAAATATGCCCGAAGTGAGGAGTAATAAGAGTAATATATGGTAGTAGATTATTATGTACTATTCCATCTTGCACCGGTCTTAAGGATTATATGGTGGGAAACAGCCAGTTCTTAATAGCTTTCCAAAATTTCTAGAGAACTGTGACTAGCATGAGAGTTCAAATGCTGGGATATCTGTATGGAACAAAATCTCCTGTCAATGCAAAATTTTCATAACGAATGAATGATCAAATGTTGATCAGATGTTAGTTCTCTGCCGGCAGATCTTTAGCTCAAGAAAGTTCAGTGAGTTCAATAAAGAGCAGTGAAACATATCTTGCAACTGGGAGTCAAAGAAGAATTTGTAGGGAGAGGTGATGTGCAAGCAAGTGGAGAAGTTGTCATACCACAGTGTTTTGTACTAACTGTAGTCTGAAGTAGGTGACAAGGCCACTGGTATAGGCTAGGGATGACAACACTAGGGTAATTGTAGCTTGTACCTCATAAAATAATTTCAGTAAAGGACAGATGCTGTATAATGTGCTCTTAGAAGAGACATCGCCTTTCATCACTCATTTAATCTGTGCCATCATATTCCCAGATTTTTCACTTCGGCCAAGAGGGTTGTGGTGAACCAAGGTCCTGAGTTTATATGTGGTCATAACCAGACCAAGGCAGCAGGTGAGAAACTCACGTCTTACAGGAGTTGATCTTTAGGTCATTCATTAGTATCCAGTGGCCGGCTGACTGGTGGCATTTGCAGAGGGTGCACATGCCCAGGTTAGTTTTTCCAAGCGATGGAATGATGTGGCATCGTCAACGTGACTGCAGTAGAACGGAATGAATAAGGGGACAAATTCAGGAAAATGGCAGAGGTATACATTAAAATGTATTGGGCAGGAGCAGCCAGCCTAGGGCCAAGATGGCTGCATCTCATCAGAGCTGCTGAAAACGTCTCCATTCCAGCCTTCGCCAAGGTAACTTGTGGCGGTCCAAAGCTCCTACAGCAGATGGCAGGCTGAGGAAGCAATGGTGAGCCTGCCAGCAGTCTGAAATATCTTTGTTCTGTGGAGAAGGTGCACATGGTCTGGGTTGGTGATGGCAATCCTAGCATCTCATTTAGTGAACGAGTAGGACACCCTGGTAGGCAACACAAGAGATGGGTCCTGGAGCAACAGGAAACATCCCAAATGTCCTGCGAATCACAGCTTAACTGGGCCACAGTGGGCGTAAACAGGTTCATTTGGAGGTGGAAAAGTAAGGGATTCTGAAGGAGACCACAACGCGACACCTCAAGGGTCGAAGAACTTAAAATTGCAGAAAGCACCATTTGAAGTACAGCTAGCGCTCACTTCTAGCACCGAGCTTCCCCCCTGCGGGTGTTGCCTGTTGGTGAATGGCTGTGAACACCAGGGTATAAGCAACACTGAATGAAGCCTGAACATTTCACATTTATAGAGAACTACATCTGGGGACTACTATGCCTGCCAGGAGACGAGAGAATTTTTTTTTTTTTAACCCTGCCAAAGTGCACCCCCCCCCCCCAATTTTTTTTTATTTTTTATAAAGAAAATCAAAGGGGAGCGCCAGCTAATGACCGATTTTTAACCAGTGGAATCGAATTTACATGACATACATAACATGAGTGAGGCTCGACTGTGCAACATAAGTCAGAACCATGAGGTTAAAAACATCCCCCTTTAGTTAGTTACCATGTATAATTTTATCTTAAAATATGGGCTCCAAACAGATCCACTATTGTGTAGAGAATTTGCATATTGCTGTATTTCACACAGAAATAAACGCTGACAAAAGCAAGCTCCCAAATTGGTCGCTGTTATGTCACAGCAGCAGAATTTTTATTTTCATTTTACAGCAAATAAAGCATTTTGAAATCCCTGTACACAAAGGTGGACAGCTACGAGACCCATATAAAACATGTTTATTTTTCTCTGTTAATTTTAACTTGAAATTAAGGTTAATGTATTCATTTTAGGAATATTTTACGTGTTTGTTTGTGCCTCAACACAAAAGGAGGATGGCGGTCTTGACATAAGTGATATTAAATCATCATCAACACTCATGGAAGAGGTGAGAGGTAAACTGCACATATGGGGATAAAGATAAGAGTCTAAAGTAGAGCAGAAGACTGGGCATGACTAGCAAGAAACCACAGGCATAGGGGGGCAGGATTCATCTGAATGAAGGCAAGACATACTAGCAAGAGATCCTCACGACGCCTACAAAGCACTCCACGACCTAGGACCAGCCTACCTCAACCATCGACAGAACTTCCACCAACCTGCTCGATACATACGCTCCTCTTCACTCACCCTCGCACAGCCTCCCGCATCCGCTGCACCCACAGCGGCAGCCACACCTTCTCCTACATCGCAGCCAAGACATGGAACAGCCTCCCGCTCCATACATCCCACTCGCTGGCAGACTTCAGAAAGAGTCTCAAGACCTGGCTCTTCGATGGAGACACAGTGCCCAGATACCCCTAGGGGTGAAAGTTGCGCTGTACAAATGCTGATTGACGGATTGACTGAAGCACATACACTCAAGTCTGGGGCAAAGAAGCATGTGCTGGGGCAGACTAAGAGCTTAGGATGGAAGGCACTGCTCTTGGGAATAGGAACAAACTTTCTCCTGAAATTCATGGATAATGGATACATTCCATAGTGTCACAATCCAGCAGCCTACATGCAACAGTGCCCAATTCTCAGTGCAAGCTTCTCCTAACTCAAAGTAGTGGCAGTTTCTCAAATCACACCCGTTTATTTTTTTTGTTCTTTTTTAACATCCCACATCCGTGCAAAACTCCCACCCCACACACATGGAAGCTTCACACTCACATTTCCTTGCCAATTTACTGTGCTAATTTGTGCAAATTGTGATTTATAGCATTCAAACGACAAACCAAGCAGTCGTGTGGAAGGGAAAATATCAAATGATTATTCAAATAAAGCAAACCAACTAAATTGTCTCTAGTAAACAAAAAATATAGGTGCTCTTAACAAGCAGAAAAGCTGACCATTACCACCTTTGTGCCCGCTGAAGTAACCTGAGAGCCTGTGTGAGTGCTGTTATACATAAGGCATACTGGTTTTCAAGGCAAGTGTGCCTCAACTTCACCAGTGGTGCAGTCAATTGTGTGCCCACAGCCATCCTTACCTCCATGGTGCCAGATGTTGCAGAGACGAAACAGACCTAAAACTAAGGCATGGAAAAAATTACAAAGACAATGAAGCAGTCCATTTCCATTTCTAAAACTGAGCCCCAAATAATGTTTGTCAGGATTTCATACGGAAAATTAATGGAAAGCCCGATTGCCATTAGTCACCTCCCCACTCACATCTTTCAGTCCTTTAGTACACCTTGTGCACTTGACAACTAAAAAGGAGTAAAAATATGCAGACTATCACTCATAATTGGGATCTCCTCAGCAAACCGCATTCAAGCAAAATCCAGGAACGCCAGAATGGTAACTACTTGACTATTGCTACTAGGCTTCATTTAAGAGTGGTGAATTATCACTGGAACAACTGGTTCCAACGTTTAAGGGTACTACACCTGGTGAGATGGTAAAATTGGGACAGATATGCCAGCATAGTGTATTAAAGGATGCCGGTACAGGGACAGTCCTAATCCTTTCAAGAAGCAGTAAGCCTATCTAGTTTTGGTTAAAAAAAAACATGTAAAAAAAAAAACATTAACTCCGTTATGGGGAGATGAAAATAAGCACTGGGACACACTGCTCTGGCAAACAATAGGGAGGAGTCTTTATCAGCCATGGATAACCAGGATGTGTCTGAACTTAAAAAACAGTAAAATCATTATGCAGGTGAAGCTCACATTGGCCCTATACAATTAACTTCATAAAGTGAAGAGCATGGTAGGCACTGAGCAAAGCACAGAGAAAAACAAGAACAAAATAGCTCTGCCATATCTCATTAAGCGACAAGCTACTGCTAGTTCCGACAGGGAAGGATACAGAACATAGGCAGTCTAACTGGCACAACCATCTGCCTAACATCAACATACAAATCAGAGTACATCACATGGTTGAAAATACACCCACTGGAACAGCTATACCATGTTGCCCTTTTGTTGCTTTTACCTCACTGATTCTTTATTTATTCCATCATTAGATACCGGAACCCATTGTAAATGCTCCATATTGGTATTGCTCCTTCACAGCACACAAGCCTCTATGGGTGGGGGTACTACCAATTGTGCCCACCACAGCTTCGTGTGACTACAGTGTGCTTTCTAAATAAAAGAAAACTTGAGATACACTTGTACTCATTTGAAAATGGCGCACAAGGAATTGTGCAGCCTTTAGACGACACGCAGCAGCACCAGCACAAAGACATCTGACTGGAACTCAGACACACAGATAGCTGTTCTCCTCAACGGTCTAAAGTACATCTTTCTGTTTTCCAATTTTTTTTACACTGAAGCAAATGGACACTGGCAAGATCCATTTGGACTGGTCCAGGTGGTTTGTTAATTCCAGGATGGGCAGTGCTCTGTATCTATTCTTGTTGCCTTAGTTCAATCACAAAATGAAGTAAATGCATTACTTGCTAATGTAGAAAACAATGGACATGCATCTAGAACCAAAAACTGTACCCAATTTAAACTACTTGTATTAAAACCTTATTTTTGTGAATAAGATTTGTTAAACCAAGGATTTCGACATTTACAAAATGTTACATTTATCTTCTCAGCCTTCTTTAATTTTTTATTTTTCTAAACATAAAATCAAGCTACTTCACGGTTTCAACAAAATACTGCATTTTCTAAAACCTGACAGAACTAGGATTATTGTATTCTCTTGGCATTGACAGTACTGATGACTCTCACATTATATAAAAATGCTGTTAAAGAAACTCACAACGATAACTACTGGTTCCATTTTTAAATGCCTGCTCTAGGTTGATCACCAAGCACACTTTGTTTCAATATTCTTCCCATTGACTACGTCTCCAATCTACAAATATGTGAACCAAGGACCCATCATGGTGAATGACAACCCATCACATCATTCTAGGCTAGCTCTCCTGTGCAGACGACGTTGCATGCGGTGTGACAGACAACTTGAGTCCGACCTGGCACCTCCAGTACGATCACACTGCTGCTTTTACTCAAATGGGTCTGGTTCCCATTTAAAGTGCTCAATGCCCACTGATATGGCTGAATATTCAAACTAAAAAAAAGATATAAGCACTTTTTCAGGTAGCATATGCAAAACATCACAAATCATTTTTTGTTTTTATTCACTTGCATACCACTAATCACAAACAGAATTAATGTGTGTGTGTGTGTGTGTGTGGGTGGGTGGGTGGGGGGGGTAGCGTGGTCCACCGCCGAAGATGGCGGACGTATGAGGGGAGAGCTCCTGGGCCCACCGATCTTGCCAAATCACCTGCACTACTGACCCATCTGTCCAGAAAAAACGCTGTTGCTGGCCCCCCTACATGGCACAACCTCCGGCCTGACACCTGTGTGCTGGCTATGGCATGGCTATATTCCTCCCCAAGAGACAGATCGACAGCGGCCTCACAGGAGTGCGAACCCTGCTGGCAGGCCCGATCATAACCACTGCGGCTGCCTGCTGCTGGTGGACACCCGGAGCCCAGCGCCAACACCCGGTGAGCGTGGGATCTCTGGGGGAGGGGACCGCCGCGCCTGGGATTGCCTGGTGAGTTTGCCTGGGAAGGTGAGGCCACTATACGGAGCAGGGCACGGCTGTCACCTGGAGATAAGAGGCCATGGGAGCCTGTGTACCACCGCAATCGCGAGCACGCCAGCCGTGAGCCTGTGTCCCCACCGGAGCAACCAGGGAGAGGAGGCGCCACCCTGCAGTCCCTCGACTTAAAGGGGCACCTAATCTCTAAACTCTAAACTCTGCCGGCTCGCACCTACCTGTAGAACTGGTGCTCTGAGATGCAGAGGTATATGTTGACGGCCTGGACAGGACCTGGGCTGTCTGCTAGAGGGCGTGGCAGGCCGAGATCTGGTTGGTCTCTTTGTGCTTGCCAGGGGCCCTGGGGGTGCCGGAGGCCCTGAAGCCGGTGGAAGCAGAGAGCACAGGGCATGCACATACTGGAACCGGCAGGGATCGATATATGCTCCGCCAATGAGCGGCACCCCCTTGCCGCAGACCGGGACTCATCCCTGAAGAAGCAGGCCCTGCCTCGCCGGTGCAGCCACTTGCTCACTGCCTGGAGATCCGGCTAGGGAGAAGACCATGCGCGCAGACTGACCGGAGTCCATACAGGTTAGTACACACCCTTCCCTCCAAGACGGACGGACATGCCGGTCTCTAAGGCCTGACTGAAACTGCTAGAAGACTGCACGGAGATAGCGATTTGGCGAGGCCTGCTCCCTGCCATGCACAGCCAGAGGGTGCAACCAGCGCTGCCTCAGAGGGCCTCAGACCGCGGCGGCGACTCTGCTGGGACAGGCAGGCCTGAACCACTCCAATTTTGTATTTGGGGGAGTGTGGGGACAAGAGTGCGCTGAATTGTCTGGTACGATCACTACAGATGCGCGAGCTGCCTTCAGACGGGCCAGTATCTGAGACAAGGTAAGCAGGCCCACTGCTGCAAGAACCGGAGGTGGGTAATACAAAGGGGCTTGCGGAGGCCAGCAACCACTTGGAGACTGTGGTGTCGCCCGGCTCCTGGTTCCTGCAAGTATAAATCCCTGAAGGTACAACACCGATCCATCTCAACTGGCTTGCTTACTGGTAGGTGCGAAGAGAAGAGGCAGACGACGTGGGAGCGCCGCCCCAGCCAATAGTTGCCCGTATACTCAATTACAAAGACTGGGACACCATACTCCGCAGTGCACGGAAAAACGCACCGATCCAACACGAAAATGCCCGGGTGTGCCTGTTCCCAGACTATACTTTTAATGTCTAGCATCAGCAAACATCTTATAAGGGAGTCAAAAAGCACCTCCAACATCTGAATCTTAAATACACCCTCCTGTACCCTGCCCGGCTCAAAATTATTTATGTACATAAAAGCTATTTCTTTGACAATTCGGAAATGGCATGGTCCTCAATAGAGAGCACCTTTCCGGACCTAATCATTCTTGATGAGCATAGGCGCCCAACCCTGCAGACCACAAGGCGGAGACGTGCTAAACAGCAACGCACAACATAGGGCCGCAGGGAGGAGGAATTAATGCCCACCCAGGAGCAGATGCTGGAGGGCCGATGGGCCTCGCTCTAGTCTGCGACCACACTACAAGGGACAGGGATGCAGATAGAGGACGAGACTTAATCAGACGGCACAACACACGGACTCTGAAAACAGCCTGGCGCAATTCCCGACCATAACCTCACAAACAGTCAATGAACTATACTAGGCTGAGAGGGACACTATTGTGCTGCTGAGGGCTGAGTGGTAACAAACCCTAACCCATGCCTATCTCATTATGGATAATGTATGAGACATGTCAGATGTTTTATTGAGCTGCACGGGATTCTTACTGAGACACTACACAATCGCGATGTACCATGCTCAGTCATGGGGAACGTCTGGGGCAGATCCCCTTCTATAATACATACACATCCTGTTTTTTGGTGGGGGTCTTGGGCCCTGGGGAATGCCCCTAAATAGGATAAGTTAACAGGCCACACACGAAGATGCTGTTGGCTACCCATCTGCTTTGACCTCACAAGTGAATGCACACAGATCAATACAGTTATGTTACAGGGTTTATGTTTGTTCTAACAAAGTTTTCCAGTTGGACTGTGTATTGGGGATTCAAATAGTTAAATGTTGGGGACACAAGACAGGTGGGCCTTCTGCATACACTTCCACGCATAGGGCCAGACTAAGCATTACACACATTTTGAAATGTTCATTTGGCTGCAACGCACCACCATAATTTTACAAATTGGAATGATAGAGGGACGGGCTCAATCCACAAACGTCATAGAATTTACGCTCAACTGTGTAGGCACAAGGCGTAGATAGTGTTTCTACAAGAGACATATCTGATGTCCTCGGAGGCCCTTAAACTCCGGAAAAAATGGCGAGGGCAGATATTTCACACCTCTTACTCTGCGTTTGCGAGGGGGGGGCTGCGGTGTGGCACTGGTAGACTGGACCATGTACCCATGGATAATTGGCGGTGACTTTAATGAAGTACTGGATATAAACCTGGATCACTCGTGAACAAAGCCTTCCACAAGTATTACAAATCCCTCTATGCGGCACATCACGTGGTAGAGCCTCAAGCGTTCAAAGACTTTCTGGATGTGGGAGGGGGCGTAGATGTTGCAAATCAACACTGGCACGCCATCTAGATTGATTCTGATCAGTGCCTCACTGGATGAGGGAACGTTACAAGCCTCCCTTCCCCTCTCTCCCCCCCCACTACAGCGCAAGCCCTGGTGGCCTCACTGCCAAAGCCTGGCAGAGACCGAACGGACATCACAGCATACAGGCCCTTGTCGCTGTTAATTACTGAATACAAAATACTAAGCAAGGTACTAGCTTGCCCTCTGCTCCCTCTCCTTCCGAGACTCATACTTTGTACCTAGCAGGAATACATCTCTGAATATACACAGACTCCACCAAGTAATGAATGCATCCCCTGAAACCCTCCCCAGAGTGGGGTGTCTTGCTTGATCTCCGCCAGGCCTTTGACACCCTGAGCTGGGAATACATGTTAGCCGCCCTTAAGTGATATGGTGTTCACCAGGCATTTTTGATGGATCACACTACTATATACCTCTCCAACGGCACAGGCTTGTACTGCAGACCATATCTCAGGCCCCTACAACCTACAGCTGGGCACAAGGACAGGGCGCCCGCTTTCCCCCCATACTTTGTGCTGCCATTAGAGCCACTGGCATACACGTTACGTCAGGGTGCCGGGAACTGGGGTGTACTCATTGGAAACACGACCCATGCACTGTCTCTAGAAGGAGATTACATAATACTAGGGACCTCCAAAAGAATTTACGGACTGTGGCCCACATTTTTCGCAATTCGAGTCCATCTCTGGGTTAGCCACTGACTTTGATAAATCATATGTATTTGCATTCAGGGAGGATTTCCAGCTGCCCGCGATCCCCTTTGGAACAGCAGAGATTACTGTATACTCAAATATTTGGGAATCAAAGTATACAGGAACCAGCAGGATCTCTTAGAAGGAAACCGTCAGAGAGCAATCACGTCTTTACGCTCCCAAGTCATCTTCTGGACTTAACTCACACTTTCCGTAGCGAGCGCCTCGTCGTATCTAAAATGGTCATGATCATGCGCATCCTTTATTTTTTCACCAATCTACTGGTAGGAATCCAGACGAAGTTGTTCAAGCTTTTGAACACCAATAGATTTAATATGGGGCAAAGCCGGTGACGTGTCAGCCTGACAAAATTGCAATTACCGTCAAATGCTGGGGAATGGGGGCTACGGACTTCAGGGCTTACTGCATGGCAAGCCAACTGCAATGGCTCTTATTGGCTGGCAGGCTACAATTTGCACAAAATAGCGTGTACACCCAGCATGATGGCATGGGGAATGTTACATGCACCACTGTGCCCCGAGGTACGAACCACAGCCACGGCTCCACTGATGCTAAAGGTTGCGCTTGCATATTGGAGATCAGCCTTGAAATACACTGCTCAGAATACTCTGCATGCCCCCAAAATTCCACTTCTGGGTCTACCCAACTCCACAGGGACCTTAACCCAACACAGACTATCCATGTGGGAACAAGCAGGAGTAACCCCTATAGGCGCTCTGTTTGGGAATGGGACACTGCTCAATCATGCTGATTTCACGAACTAACAGGGGCTCACAGATGTTCGGTTTCTACAACACACAAGCCTAGTGCGCAACATTAAGAGGCATTGGGCGCCCACCAGGGCTGAACCCGCAACACACGAGCTAGTACACTTGATATATTTATTGGGCAGTGGCAGACACCCAATACAATGGATTAACGCATACCGGCGCACTTCCCATCGCCCCTGCCACCATTACGGACTAAATGGGTAACGGATTTGGGCAACGTTCTCTTGAATACCCAAAACGCATCTCGCAATTCACAATTTAAATTTGTCCAATATGTGATACTGCAACGAGCATACCTCACGCCACACAGTCTGCATACCATATTCCCCTCGGCTGCAGCGACCTGTCCACGATGCCCCGAGCATAAAGCAGATATACCGCACATGCTATGGGCTTGCCCTGCTCTCTCCACATACTGGGCACAGATCGCTGCGGGAGGTGGTTCGTGGGGGGGGTGGACGGGTGGAGAGCAGTCTCCTAGGTCTATATCCACGCCTGAAAGGTTATGAAGTTCAAGCCAAATTTGCAGACTTAGCGCTCATACTAGCAAAACACCTAATCACTAGTCGATGGAAATCGGCGACTACACCTACCCTACTCGCCTGGAAGGAAGAAGTGGTGCGGTGGTGGTTGGCGGAAAGGGGAGCCCTATAAAAGGGAAGAGTATTGTGGACCACGGAAAAAGCCCATTGCCATGAGCTTGAACCTCCTACTGGAGTCCTTCAAAGCATTAGATATGTCCACAACCTAGAAACTGCGTAACCCCCCCACCCACCCACTTGAAGGGCACAATTGAGGCACAGGGAGATACGCATCAGCCCACACTCAAACATTTACTCTACACATGACCGTATCACTGATATCACACAACTCTGGATGGAGACAGGCCATAACAGACTCATGCCCGAAATCCCCAACGCAGCAAATCAGCATCCAGACACTCTCTCATACACACACTATCTAAGATTAATGAATGCAGTTCTGGTCGGTCACCCCTTTCTCTTTTCTTTGCTTCACAAGGGAAGGCAACCCAGCCAGTTGGGAGGGGAGAGAGGGTTTTTTTTGGTATAGTTCCTAGTTAAGTAGGGTTGCTTCCTAGATACAGTTACTGATATACGGACATGCTCTGCAGAATTTCTTAATACGGTCATGCACGATGATGAACGTCATTTGTGAACTGGAACATATACACTAGGTAATTATGAACTATGCTGCAAACATTTGCGTTTTGTATAACTAGTATAGCTATGTACTCACTTTTTGCTGTAAAACCCAATGAAATTTGTTAAAAAAAAAAAACAATAGAATTAATGGGATACTTAAATTATAAATGTATAATTCTGGTAGTATGTGTATAAATGACCAGTCACAGCAACCGCAAATTTAGTGTTTTCATTTCCAATGATTGCATGTTGACCCAACACACAAAGGTTTAGTACTTGTGTTGTAAAATGGTCATGCAAGCCGTAGGTTTGTTTTGTTCCAACTCTTTGAGCACCTAGGTTATCAAACCAGTTATTTTAAAACATACCTGCTACCGGATAATAATTAAGTACATACTGCATTATTGTTCAATATCCTAGAGAAAGCTGCAGGCTAAACACGCTGTGGCAAGCGTGCCTGCTTAAGAAAACAACGAACATTGTGACCTGTTGCCATATATATTACTAACAAGAAATTAAAAAAACATCAAGAAACCAAAATGTGACTGAATCCATTCTTATATCAAATATTAGAACAAAATTGCACCCATTCCTACTTTTCATAAAGAAAAGAATGGTTTGGTGCACTTCCACATCCGTAAGGCTAGAAAGGTTTCATGTGGCCCATATGCAGGCTGGTATGTCCAATTTGGACAAAGTCAGCCTTCCCAAAGGAAAGCGTTGCGCAACACATGCGCAACACACACACATGCGCGACACACACACACACACACACACACACACACCACACAATAATTCCCCTAGCACATGTAAAGGATAGACACAATAACAGCTTTGGTGACACAGGAAAAATATGGAGCACCTCAAGTAGACTCATGACTGTCGAGTTCTCTGGCTGATAATCACTAGACAGGTCAAGACAACAAAGCTTTTCCATGCCACAAAGAGGACATCTGCCCCCACAGTTGGAAACCAACTTTACTTTTGGGTGGTATGCCTGTAGATTTTTGAAACCTTTTAATAGATTCTCAGCAGGCAAGGTGGTGCTGTTGCCTCTTAGTGGCTTTTGATACTGTTGACCACAACCTACTCATTGCAAAACTCTAGAGATCAGAGAGCAAGCTTATGGCCTGGCTTCAGTCAAATCAGAATTTTGACCTAGCAAATGTGGGGTCCCTCCGGTCATAATCCCCAGTCCAACCCTCTTTAACATGTACGTGGAACCTCTAGCCTAGCTTACTGAATTGCACTGCATTGAAGTATTTATATAGCGCTTACTACTCCCAAGTATGGTACTGAAGCGCTTGCCTACATGAGTAGCACACTACACCGTGTAGGGTGTGTAGCTGGAAGAAAATGGTCTTTGTTTTGAACCTATGTGGGAAGCGTTTCTATATTGTGCATGATGACCACAGAGGCGCGATTATCGTGTTGTGCAGCACATAGAAGTGTGTCCCATGAGGCGAAAGAGACAAACTTGCATTTTATGGTTTTCGGTATGCTGGTAGCTTTGAACAGCTCTGCAGGTCCCTTTGTGGTTTCATAGGATTATAGTCTTTTTAGCTAGTTAATGCACTGGGTTGCCCAATCTGAGATTTTGTGCGTAGTTGTGGTCCTGAGCTGGCATGGCTGGAGGGAGAAAGTGGATGATCTATTGGGATGGGCATTTTTATTATTATCCCATATCAGTCTCTTTGCGAAATGTAAAAAAGCAGCCAGATTGTATAGATATTTGGGACCTGCAGTGGTGGGCTATATTGAAGTCCTCCAAACTGTCTAGCAATGTGTGACAGATCGCCTCAGTTATTCTATAACTGCTCATTTGGTGACAGCCGTTTTTTGTTTGTTGAGTTGAATGCTAGCAAAACGGTGATTATGCTCTTTGGTAAAGCCCAACTGCTCTGGCCCCCGGACTGGTGGCCAACATACTTGGGCATTGCACCTGCCCCCAAATCTATAGTTAAAAATCTGGGCATTCGCCTAGACCAGACTCTTACTATGAAAGATCAGGTAGTGGCTACCACTGGCACTTGCTTTTATATGAGTCTGTTGCACAGTCTTTCCATTACTCCCACTTTCGGTGAGGAAAACCCTAGTATAGGCATTAGTGATCAGCCGTCTGGACTATTGTAATGCTCTTTTAGCCACCACTAATGAGTCTCTACTTAAACTCCAAGTGGTCCAAAACACGGCGGTCCGCCTCATTCATAGTATGCTGGCCAGAACAGCCTCTCTCTCCCACTCTTACGCTCACTCCACTGACTTCCCATACACAAGAGAATTATATTCAAGATCTGTTGCATAGTTCATATGAAGTCCTGCATTGAGCACTATGAGGCTTCATTATGTGCTGGAGCACATAAGTAAATTAACATGTGCAGGTTTGAAGAGTAGTATAAAATATGTAAATTGTTTTCTTTAGAATCTGGAAGGAAACACTTTTCATTCTACTGTTTTTGGTGTGTGAATTTAGAAAGGTTTACCCGGATTTCCACAAGTAAGAGAGTCTAAGACTTTCAGACAGCCTTTCATTGGGATAAGGTCTTTATCAACCTATCATTCAAGCAGAGATATACCTTGAAAAGGATTGTGGATCAGTTTTAATGCAAAAAAAAAAAAAAAAAAAACACACCAGTACAATGTAGTGATAATGCATAGTCCCTGCCACAATGAGGATTCACTTTCAAGGTTTTTCCTATGGAAATGACCTGAAACGTGTGTAATGCAGATGAATGGAGTGAAACCAATCCCTTCGTTAGAGATGGAGGAAGATCTGATGAATTACCAACATTCTGAATATCTTTCCACCAATAAATGTGCTTGCTGACTTGAGATAAAACCATCTCTGAATCCCTGATTACAATCTTTCTTCCATAACATAATTACCTAGAATAACAGGTTTCCATTTGTAAATGAAGGAACCAGCTTCATGCCTTGCTTTTGCAGTATGTGATGGAATATTTTCTACAGTTTAAGATGGATTACCCAAGAACAGAACATTTGTTCATGGGACTTTTCAGTGGGTACCTTGAAGCTCAAGGCATGCCCACTTTGCACACAATTCACAACCCATTTGGCCATCATGCAAGATGTTGTCATAACTGCTCTGCTTACCGGAGTGGATGACTGTAGGGGAAGGAAGATACCGTTTTTTATTGGCAGAGTCAGTCCCAGTAACGGATTGTCTCAGCTCTCTTCTCACTCTTGTCTGCCTCCTTCTAGATCACCGTTTTGACTACTGAGGCTATGGCTAAACACTAAAAGGGTTGACAACTTTGCTGGTGGTATCAAACGAAAGCCTTTGCAGCACAGTACAGGGAAGGGGGCATTCATAGGACTATACATTGCACACTACAAGCAAATTTTCTGATGATTCTAGGTGCTTAAATACTAATTCAGCAGTGATTTATATTTGTTGTTTTACACAGAGCAAACTTCACCAACAGAGTAGAAGTGCTGTAAAAAATTAGGATATGAGAACCCAAGGCAGGAATGAACCAAGTGCTACTTGTGTAGTTGTGGGAAGGCCTACAAGACCTGACCATCTACTTCCCAGATTACAGTAACCTAAAACAGTCAACAGGTGTTGCCAGTGCTCGGACACAGTGGTTCAGATAACAGGCTTGGCTATATCTCAGGCAGCGATGTACTCAATTGTGCATGGTTAGGTTTCCTTACCTTTGAGGCCCATGATGTTGCCAAGATGAAGACCTAAAGAAAAGGGGGAACAATTACTACGGGGGCAGTGAAGATTTCTGTCAGTTCACATAAAGATGACCACAGATAATGTGTCAAGTTCACTGGTAAAAGGAATGGCAAAGCCCTAAAGCCATGCTACTCCTCTGACCTCTTTTAGTGCATCATTCACTCCTCTTGGTGTACTTTGTGCTATGCACAAAGTGACAACTTGGTGAATTTCCACATACTCTGCAGGCAAGGTTTCGCATTTTACAAGCACTGCAGTAAAGGAGTCCGACTCAGTCTGGTACAGTAAACTCACGAACATTCTGTTCTGGGGCACATCAATAGTTTCTAACAGTATGCAACTGCTTCTTGAAGACAGCCAAAAGAAGAAATGTACCATGGTGCTTGGTAATGATGATACTGAAAGTGGCTGGATCTGCTGGAAAGATTGCCATTTGCAACACACTCCTGTCCACTGTGCATAGATGCTCTTGGTATTTTCTGGGCTGGATCACTAAAAAGTTAGGGGAAAATGGTTACTTTTGCAAAACAAATTTCTTCTATGGACTAACACAAAACATAAAATTAGAGATAACTTGCCTATACAAATCGGACGTTTCCTAAAGAGGATTTATCTTGCACAATAACCATGGAAGCAACAGCCAAGAAGCTAAAATGGACTCCAGTGACCCCAATTTGTGATAGAAATTAATTTAAAAAGGGAACTTTATAATCATTAGTGTTCCTGGTTGCAGGATTCAGGGATGATGCACATGGTGGAATGGCACTGAATTTGACAGGGCAGCCGTTAAAGAAATCTGGACAGTTATATCCCTAACTCCTCAAAAGATATAAAACACAGCTAGTCATGGGCAACACATGATGTGGAAACATGCACTAATACTGTATAGGAAGATTACAAGTAGGGCTGTGATGTACTGGGAAAGGCGTATATAGGTATGGGTCCCACGTGCCTTGACCCATCACATTCATATGGGTGACAGGCTTAAATGGCACTGTGCAAGAGAGGAAATGACCACATATTTGTACGGGTCTAGCATCACTGCATAAAAAAGTAAAGTTATGACTGGTATTGATAAGATGATACAAAGGAGGCAGGGGGCCTCCTACTAGTGCAATCACCTCCCAATGCAAAGAAAATGAAAAGCAGTGTTGTCACAGACTGACAAAGCAAGATATAGCACAGCAGATGTGGTGATTGGCCATGCCCAAGACGCACTATTAGTAAACCAAGGTCAAGCAGATAAGACATACGGAGAAATATGATGCGGCTTCAGTGATGGGATACACTTAGAATTTGCAGGACAGTGACCTCATAATAGGGTGGCTAAAACATTGCACTGATGCAAAAGACTTGCTTATCACAAGCTTCCATGCAAAAAAAAAAAAAAAAACAGGTTGTCCATCCCTTTCAAGAAATTGGGGAATATAATTGTGCACTATTGAGTTTCAGAACAATGGACTTACTTCGAAGCTGGCTTGCCCTGAAGGTCACGTATATAGTTTTGCCTTTCTATTGAATGTCCTCGGCTTTTATTGAATACTGAAAGGAAAATAAAACACAAGCAGTGTTACCAATATTTTGTGCACCAAACCAAACGCAAGAGAAACAAACTCATGATTTCTCTTGAAAATATGGCTCAGTTATTCAAATTGGTCAAATATTTGAACCACTGATCTATTAAACACAGGATGGACTTAAAGCACAGTTACATGAAGCACCGACTATGACATAACTGGAACGGTTAACTTCTGAGGTTTTTGCTGTTGCACAGCAGTCAACACATTACTCTACTACAATAATGCACCCCTGCAAAAGTGACTTGCACAAAGCCTTCCCAAACTTTGGCAAGTAAACTGAAGCCCAAGGAGCTGAAGTTATTTACCCAATAAATTCAAATGGGAAGAGAGGAGTTGAAACGATCTTTAGATCAGAAGCTAGAACTTTACCATCTTGCCATACCCTTTCCCACACCTGTATCTACAATGCTAAGGACAGATGATAGAACGGAATCACACTAAATGTGTCAGCTTGTTTACCAATTGGAAAAAGAAAAGAAAAAAAAAACTTGACATGAATTCTTTGATTAACTGTTCTGATTTATTTTTGAGAGAGGTTACAGGATCTAAAAAACAGATGGCACAGCTTACTGTTGGACATGTTTCCAAGTATCAACCATTGGAAAAATAAAATTATGTAAGGACAAAAACAAAAATCGGGAGTTGTCAGATATTTTCACACCTATAAGGCCTTTGGACTGCCGGATTGGCCTCCCTAGTCATCCAGATGGGCTCTTTCAACTTCCTGAGCTACCGTGACAGATGGTGATCCATGAGAGTCTCCGCGCATGATAGAATAATGTGCCCACCTTCAGCACATTGGTGCTGAACGGATCTCTTCACCCGAAGGTATGACAATCCAAATGTGTGCTTTTGTTGTGCTTCCCTCACTAGACAGAGGCTACAGACAAGTCATCCTCATATGACCAGAGCTCAGGCTCTTGCGATGATATGGTTCAGCATCGGTCAACTGCAATGAGAACTATACATTTTTACCAACCAAGCCTAGGTACTCCAGCATCAAAATGTGGACTTCAGCACAGAGTAAAATGGAGCACACCAAAGCATAGCTGAACTGATGGCGAAAAAAACAAATCTATGGTGGTGTCTCTAGCTTGGTGCACGAGTCACAGCAAAACCAAAGGTACTTCTTCAAAGATTAACACTTTGTAAAGCTCAGAATACCAACACTATATGGCAGGAGAGTGCAAAGCATCTGATCTCAAGTACATATGCTGCAAACTAAATTCCACTGCTCTACAAAGGTCTATTTGGGACACTCTTACAAAGTGCTGCCACTACTGTCTGTCCTTTTGCTGAATGAGCAGTTACCTTTTACCTAAGCAGCCGTTTTGCTTTGTTGTAGCAAAGCATATTACAGGATACAATTCATGTAACTATGCTTTGTGTTACAGGTCGACCTTTGTTGGAAAGCCCAAAGATTTAGTCAATTCTTCCGAACGATTAGATCAGCATTTCCCAAACTGTGGGCTGGGACCCACTGGTAGGTCGAGAGCTTATTTTTAGTAGATTGTGAAAGTCCTTGTCTATATGTTAATAATATTTAACAGGATTAGCTCAGTTTGTGCACCAGTGTTAGGGTGCTGAATAATGTCCACAAGTCTAGTTTTAAAACAAACCCTTGCAATATTCCAAAATAAAACTCCAGGTGAACCTTCTAATATTTGATACTGTAGTTTTTTTTTTTTTACTTCATAAAGCAATTTCAACAGAATATGCTCAATATAAGTGATCATACACAACCATACCACTTGGTATGTCTTTCACACAAATTAAGAAATATCGATGCGGCCTAAAAGCCAGACCTGCCAACTTTGGATATGGGAAATCAGGTCTGAGTCCAGGCTTTGGCTCAACATTCTTTGATTCTGAGCAAATCACTTAATCTCCTGTGCGCTTAATAAAATGAATCTGACCTTGTTATTTCAAAGAACAGATGACAGAGGCCACCACCCCACTCTGGAAAGTATTCCAGCTCTAGACTCCAGTGCAGTTCACCATCTGCCAATTTTATTGGCAGATCATTAACTTGGCCACAGTGATATTTAAGGCCATGGTCAAGGCTGTGATGTTTCGAAAAAATTGCTATTATATTAATACGTCCCTGCCTCATGTTCATTAAAGCTAGGTGGGTTGTGATAGTTTTTTGCATAAAGTTTCAAGGCTGAACAAATAGTAACATTTGTCTCAGTTCAATTAAGGTTTGGGAAGAATGCTGGCCAGACTACCAGCTCATTGAGGTGAAAGTCAATAGGAACTTTCTGAATAAACTTGGGACTAGGTCTCAAAGTTAACAGAAGAAATAAGCAGTAGTAAGGCTGCACAACTGATAAAGCATTTATATCATGAACCTGTCGAGAGGATGCTAAAGTGTTCTTCTGAAACAAGTAACCGGATTTAAATGCAGGACAAATCATGGGGTTCATTTTAACTCATCTACAGGAGTGCAGAAGGGCGGGAAGGACCCCCCCTCCCATTCACCCCCCCCACCAAGAACAAATAAGTGGTGCTTCAAACAAAAACAATAGTAAGTACCCAGTGATCAGTGGGGCACACTGAATAGCTGCACATTGAGTAAATAGAAACACTTAGATTAAAGGACAAGCATAACTATGGTACAGAAATAAAAAATAAAAAAAAATAAAAAAATAAAAAAAACAGGAGTCCTGAGATAACGAAATGGTTAGATACCAGTAGGAGTAGTTTTGTAACTTGAAGAACTGTCTGGATTCACAGGCTGTGCATTATTCCGCCGTCTCGTGGTTGGGTGCAGAATGTTTTTTCCTTGGATGACATCAGATGTACACACCAGAATCTAACTCTTAGACGTAGATGCCCTCTTCAGATTGTTTTTACTCTTTCATTGGTAACTTTGATGTCAGTTTCTGCTGGTTTCTTCCTTATTGGTGGAGGTGGGTCGCATGTAAATCCAGAAAACTTCTTCAAGCTGGGGGAGGGGGGGGTTATTTGGTGCAAATCCGTTCAGTAGTTTTTGTGAAATTAAATCCGAACAATATAGTGAGTTCTCTGGCAATGGAAAGGAAGTTGCTGCCGCCATTTTATTGATCGGGAACGGTATAAGCCTGAAAAGGTATTGTTTTGACTTATACTGGGTGCTCCCCTGTGTCAGGACAAAGCTAAACCTCTGTCGAGCTATGATAGCGAAACACGTGTCAAGGGTTGCTTTTATTCATTTCAGGTTGGCTTGGTTGGTATTTTATCAATTCAAAGCTGTAATACTGTGCCTGGAGTGGTAAAAGGCTTTTGTCATTTTACAGCTCGGCATGTGTGGCACTGTGCTAATCCAATGCTTAAAAACGTTGCTGTAGAAATGGCAAAATGCTTTGTCCCTTTCTATCTCGGCATGGATGGAACTGTGCTAATCCTCTCAAAGATTTTGATAGGAAAGCAGACATTTGAAGTGAGAAAATGTAGAATGTCACTGGTGTGGAGGGTGCTCTATACGGGAGCTGCTCTCCACCTAAACTTGGGAACTACCCAGAGTTCTTTGCTTCTTTTTGCATCATTTATGCCTCACTGACTGAAAGAATATGGTTTTGATATATATGGTTTTAAAATATGGTTTATCCTTTTGCCCAACTACTCCCTTTAGTTATTCTCAAAGTAGAATCAATTTGTTTCATTTTGTGTGAAAATTTAAGTTACGTAAATGGCACAAATTGAAAGTTAAGACAGCCATTGCCTCCAATACCTCGATACGGCCCAGACCGAATGTTTTAACCATTGACACTCTAATCACTAACAGAACTTAATACAGATGATCCCGATCAGGTTCCTGTAGATGTACGAGCAAAGGGTTTTGAAGTTGGTGACAGTTGCCCCAATGATTTTAAACCTAAAATCGACTTAACCCCCCATCTTCCCCCTGGAGCAATTGACACCTTTGAGGCATTGATGATTAAAGATCTGAAACATCTAGCCAAAAAACTAATTGGAAGAATGACAATTTAACTAAAAAAGAAAGATTGGCTTTAAGAACTTTGCAATCAGATCATAGTGTGGTAATTCGCCAATCGGACAAAGGGGTAATGTTGTATTACAAAACATTGAAGATTACTTTAAGGAGGGTATGAGACAACGGAGTAATCACAAATGCTATACAAAAGTCTTGAAAGAAAGTATTGAGAAATAGAATATCATGTATCATGAAATGTTAAGTACTTGGCATAGAAAGGGCCTGCTGGAGTGGGATGACTATGCTTTCCTTCTTAACAGATTTCCTAAACAGCTGTCCTGTATTTGTTACCTAAACTTCACAAAGATTCATTGAAACCACCAGGGAGGCCTATAGTGTCATCTATAGGGTCTCTGTTGGACCATACTTCTAAATATACTGATTATTTTTTGCAGGCACTCCCCTCACACATTCAGGATAGTAAAGATTTCCTACATAAAATCAAAAATGTGATATGGGAAGATGATTTTCTTGTGATAACTCTGGACGTGTGCAGTTTGTACACTTCCAAACATGTTGATGGCTTACAGGCTTGTGGGCACTTTCTAAAATCATGCTCTATTTCATTTTTACAACATACTGACATGCTAATATCCATGACTGAATTTTGGCTGAACAACTTTTTTTTACTCAATGAGATATTCTTCAGACAAACGCAGGGCACTGCAATGGGCACCTGGTTTGCTCAGAGTTATGCCAACCTCATGATGGGATGGTGGAAGCAGCAGGTGCCCAGAACCTATGAACAATATAATGATCATGCTAAATTAGGGGTACTTTATATAGACAACCTAGTTGTTTAGAAAGGCAGTCAGGATCAGGCCATTAACTTTATTTCCTTGCTCAATGTTAATGAGTATAATTTGAAAGTAACATCAGCAATACAAATTGAATTTCTAGACATACAGATTAAGGAGGTTAACAATAGATTGCCATCCAAACTGTATCGTAAAAAAACTGCAGGAAATACACTTCTTCATGCAGACAGTAGCCACCCTAGAAATCCGATAAAGAGCATCCCTTATGGTGAATTCCTACAGGCTCGTAGGAATTTTAGTCCTGACTTTGCAGAGGAATGTGATTGTAGGACAACTAGATACATAGAACGTGGATATACAGAGGCGGTCATTGTTAATGCCTGCAAGAAAGCTGCTTATATGAGCCGTGCGATTACACTTGCCCCGAAGAAAATGGTTGATAACTTGGATGAAACCATGATAAGATTCATTACAACATATAATGTCACTTCACACGAGATAAGGAAACGTCTTTCAAAACACTGGGACAATTTGAAAACAGAGACCACCCTTACTGATGTATTGGTGGATTACCAAAGTATCTCTTATAGGAAAGGAAATTCGTCAAGTGACAGATTGTGTAGAAATGAAATAACAGATGTCGCCAATATTCGGAGGGACTTCCAGCGCCGTCCAGACCTAAAGACATTTGGGGCCCCCTTTACAACATACTTGCTGTCTAAGCAATGTGTACGTTCACCAGATGATTCACCGGTCCCCTAAATGCTCGGCCAGTTTCAGCCTTCTTCCTGAATGTTTGATACACCATACAATGTGCTGTGTAGCCGCCCTGTGTGCAGTAAGAATAAATGATGCATTTTTGTATGCGTTGTGGTTGTAATGTTTGAATGTCTACCAAATTAAAATTAATTAAAAAAATATAACCTGGAGGTTCAATCAAACAGGGTTTCTTTACCTGTATGACATGCAAAGCATGTAAGTTTAGTGTCAATGTCAAACAAGCATTGGCATAGCCAATAGGTCTCGCCTTTGGGACCTTATAAGTATTTAGTTATGCAGCACAATATCCTTGGTGCAACAACATCAAGTGTTGCATGGCTAAACAGTTATACGGTCCCAAAGGCAAGACCTATTGGCTATGCCAATGCTTGGGTGCAAGGCAGAGGGGGAGAAGGGTGCAAGGGGGAGAAGGGTGCAAGGCGGAGAAGGGTGCAAGGCGGAGAAGGGTGCAAGGCGGAGAAGGGTGCAAGGCGGAGAAGGGTGCAAGGCGGAGAAGGGTGCAAGGCGGAGGGGGAGAAGGGTGCAAGGCAGAGCATGAGGAGCGTCTAGCAGCACCAGGCCTGTCAGCAGTTTTTGCGGACCCCTAGACAAACAACTATGCTGGGCCCCAAGTCACAAGCGCCTGTTTCGAAGTTTAAAAATAAAGTGTTATGGGAAAGAGAAAACACAGTAGCTCCAGTCTCCGCCACCAACTAATGATTTCAAATGCGTCAGCTGACATGAAAAAACACAAAATGCTAGCTTCGAAACCTATGCATAGATTTTATAGCACAAGCACCGGTGCTGTCAAGGCGCAGGGTCTGAGGAAAAGAGTCCCTTTGGCAGCCCTAAGCATTAGTGCTTTCAGTGGGATAAAAATGGTAAGGGTTATCTTTAAAAGGGGCGTGGTTAATGAAACTTTATTTCGAAATCAAGAAACGTGGTCTTAGATGAACAAAACAAATAAAAATTGGAAATATCTATGTACGTGAGTCACACAGTGCACAGACAGAAGTGTCAAAGGCACTTTAAAAATGCCACAAAGTACCAATTATCAGACAGTACCAACCATGGTGTTTTACTTGAATTATTTTTGTTGGGCACCAGCAATACTACACTATTGAAGACATGGCCTCACCTTTCTACAGAAAGGAAAAGTTCAATGTGTTTCTAGCACTCTGTTTTAAAAATGAAGGAAACAAACAATGCAACCCAAATCACTTTTTCCCTTTTAAATAAACCATGCAGTGTACATGATTTCTCATTTGCATATCTAGCTCCTGTCAAAAGTAACAAGGTACACGTTTGATATGTCAAACCAGCAACTAGAATAGGCCCAAGTGTCAGCCACATGGGCATCTGTGGATCAAGCAGTGGTGCTAGGTTATGACAGCAAGTTAGAGAAATCTCCAGCATTAGAGTTTGGTTGACACCTCTGCGTACTGCTTGGAACAAGTTCCCTAGCTCAGAATCCTCTCCCAACTTGGTAGGTCTGATCTAGAATAAGATAACCTGGAACGGTATCCGATTACAAAAAAATAAGATTGTCACTCATCTTTTGCTAACATACAACATGGCATTGGAAGCCAGATATAACAAGATACTGACACTAGGGCCTTTGTAAGAGTCTCATTGCTGTTAACTGTGGATAAAACATCACACATATAACAAAGTGTCAAGATCAAGGTACTGCAAGCAAAAGTGACGGGGTTACCTTTGTAGAACTACGATCTCGTGAGACCACAGCAGCAAGAATGAGGATTGTTGGCAGGCATTAGAAGGCTTCTAACCCCAAACAAGATACTCGGATGCTGAAGGAAAGTTTAAAACAAGGAGTGTCAAAGATGAAGAGGTAGATGACCAAGGAGGGAAGAGTGGCCATATTTGGAATAAGGAGGGACAATTACGAGGAATGGATGGGATTTGTTGGGGCATGGGGAGGTTGAAGCAGTACTGGAGCCAATGATAGGAACGAACGATGAGGAGTATGAATAAAAGGGAAAGAAGCACAAGCTTGAAATATGGGAACAAAGGGGCGATTATCTATAATGAGGACTGGAAGTTAGAACGGGGAGTGTGAATGAAGGGGGGAGTAAATAAGCAACAGAGAAGACTAGAGGAGCAAGGAATACTTGAATGCCTGTGGGGAGAGACAGGGATTGGGGGATGGGACTGGCGCGTTAATGGAGAGGCAAAAGGGAGACGGCGGAGCGAGTGAGTGGGCGAGGAGAGAGGCGCGCGCATGTGTTTGCTGGCCCGGGAGTGGTGCGTGCGCGCAGTCTGCTCTTTTTCGAAGCACATACTCGTGCTTGTGACACGCCCCTGGGCGCTCACGCAAGGTGTATGCCGCCACAAACACGAGTATGTGCTTCGAAAAAGAGCTGAACGACGGCTAAAGGTCTCCTATGCAGCACATGCGCGCTGCGTAGGCGAGACCTAAAAAACCTTCTCTCCTGTTACCAATACATACAGGCAGATTGAGAAACAGTTAACATGTCTATCAGATTTCTGTGTATATGTATTGACCTGTCCATGCCAAAAGGATTATGTGGGCAGTACTATGTTTCAAGCAAAAAAACGTATTTGAGCACATGCGTGCAATCCAGAATAAGGACAAACAATATCCGGTAGCGCGTCATTTCGAGGAATTCCATGAGAGCAATAGAAATCTTCTTCGCTTTTATGTAATTGACCATGTTCCACAGATCAGGGGAGGGGACAGAATCCGGAAATTGCGATAACTAGAATCGAGATATATACTCTAGCTTGACACAAAAGTACTACAGTGTTTGAATTCAGAGGAAGAATTGGCTTGCTATCTGGGGGAATAGATCCTTTCTGTAGAGACCATTTTGGTAGGGATTTGTTGTATTCAAGTCCCCCATATAAATATTATGCATAGTGCATTAATTGCCTAGACTTCTGAAATATGCATTTTAAATCTTTAGTAGTGTTAGTTTTTAATTAAGACTACTCTTGTATTCTCTTTTTCTCTTACATAGGATCAGCTGAGGAGCAGTATATATAGAGGGCAAAGGATGAAATTTTGGATCATGTTATTTGAATCTTATAGAATATGGCGACTATGAATTATTAATTATCTGAAAATCTATTTGGGACTTTGAGAAATATATTTATGAACTATGTGTTAGAACACTAGTTAAAAATACGTTTGCAAAAAATAGAATAAGATAATTGACTTTGACTAGAGATTTACAATGGTTGCCCCCTTGGGCAGAATTGGTTGGAATCAATTGTACAGTCTGCTCTTTATTTCTGATTTTTGAACAATTATTATTTTGTATTATATGTGTCCCTTTAGATGAGTGCATGTCATTAGACAAATAGTACAAGATCCTAATTGCCCGCTGGGGCTGAATTGCAAATAGAGTTAGACATGATGAGTCATATGATTTGTTAATGATCCCATGACCACTAGGTACTATATAATTATATTGAATTCTGGTATAAAAGTTCACTACTCCATACACTAAATTGCAGCTGATCATGGGCTATTTATCAGTACTCGTTGTGAAACTATTATTTGCACATTACAAAAAGGCGACATGAAAATCAACTTTGTAGAACAATGATTAGTCCACTTTCTATGTTGTGTGTATCCCGTTGTTCAAATTGTGCTGGAAAAATGTCTGCCACACCAGTGATCAAGGCGTGTAGACGCCGAAACGCATTGGGTTTTTCGGCGTGGAGGGAGTGCGCGCTTCGAAGCATTCTACAGTTTTTGGTGAGGTCCAAAAAGAAATTTTATATATATATATATATATATATATATATATATATATATATATATATATATATTCACTGAAAAAACCATAGGTTTCAGGCACGTTATAGTTAGAAATTAGCATTTAAAAAACCTTTGAAATTCACTGAAAAAAACCATAGGTTTTAGGGACAGTTATAGTTAGTTGGACATTGCACTTGTACAAAACCCGTGAAATTCCCCCGTTATAGTTAGTTCAGCTAACTATAACTCGCGCCCCGCAATGCACTGCTGATGACGTCACATATTACATCACTCATGACATGGTCAGTGACATCACTGATGACATCACTGATGACATCTCAAATGACATCACTGATGACATCATCCAGTGACTGTGTTTCTGTAAAGTTTAAATATTTTTTATATATATAGGGAAAGGCGTATTGAAGAATGAGTGGGTGTATAAGTGTCTGTATGGATGATTTAGTAGGTGCGTGACTAACTGTATAAGTGAGTGATTAAACGTATCTTACTGAATGCATGGGTTAGTGACTAAACTGGGTGAATGTCTGTATCTGTGTGTCTGTTGCTGTGTAAGCGGCTGCATGGGTTTGTGAATAACTACATGAGTGTCTATATGAGTTATTGATTCGTTGTCTGAGTATCTGTATGGGTGCCGGAGTGTTTGTGTGGGTGGGGTGTGTGCGACTCTGTACATAGATGTGTGAGTGGGTGATTCACTGGGTGCATGATTTGAAGAGTGCGTCTGTGATGGACTGCTTGGGTGGGTGAGTGTGTGTATGGGTGTGTTAGTGAGTGAATGTATATCTCAGTGGTACATGTGCGAGTAACTACATATGTAAAAGGCAGTATATATGTGTGTTAGAGTATTTAAAAGGCTATAAGTGAGTGTGTGATTGTGAGAGTGGCTGTATGGATGCGTGTGTGCTTGTATCAGTTATTGTATAAGAGCGTAAGAATGTGCTAGTATTTGTATGACTAAGTGAGCTGGTGTGTGTATAACTCTATAGGTGAGTAAATGGGTGTGTGATTAATTTTTGCATGACTGACTAGGTGTGTGAGTACCTCTATGGATGAGTGGCGGTGTGTGAGTGTTTATATAGGTGTATGAGTGCATATGATAGTCCTGTACTGAGTGACTAAGTATGAGTGACTGGACGGGTGAGTGAGTAGATGTGTGTGTGTGTAGACCTAAGAATCAGTGAGTGGGTATATAGTTATTGGAGTGTGTATGGTTTTGCGAATGGCAGTCTGTAAATAAGAGTGGGTGTATCAAAAGTTATATTAGGGTGTGAGAAGATGCATGAAATTATCACATGGATGACGTCATCAGCGATGTCATCAGTGATGTCACTGACCATGTCATGAGTGATGTAATATGTGACGTCATCAGCAGTGCATTGCGGCGGCGCGAGTTATAGTTAGCTGAACTAACTATAACGGGGGAATTTCACGGGTTTTGTACGAGTGCAATGTCCAACTAACTATAACTGTCCCTAAAACCTATGGTTTTTTTCAGTGAATTTCAAAGGTTTTTTAAATGCTAATTTCTAACTATAACGTGCCTGAAACCTATGGTTTTTTCAGTGAATTTGTAAGGTTTTTTAAATGCTAATTTCTAACTATAACGTGCCTGAAAGCCATGGTTTTTTTTCCAGTGAATTTCAAAGGTTTTGTAAATGACAATTTTTTAATTGTATCAATTGTTATATTTATTTTTTTGATACTGATTTACAACATTTTTTTCAACTATTTATTTTTAGATATTTTATTTTTTAAATTACATTGTAATTACATTATACATTACAAAATACTCTCAGAATGAATTACTTTAGTTTAAATACTTTGCAAATAGGCAATAGACTTTTAAGTACAGTAGTTACAGTTGTTGCAATGGGCAACACAATTTCAAACACAATGCAACATTGAGCTCAATGTGAATTTCTACTTAAATGCAATTAGTTACTTTCTGGATTACTTTTCTCACCACAGGACTGGATCCTAGATTCAGTCCTGGGACATCTCCTGTAAACAGTTGAGTAAAAGCGTTTTGGTTACAGTAGTGATTTTTAAGGAATATTATTGTATTTTAAAAGTTGACACTTGGAAACTTTTTCACATAGAATCACCAATGTTATCCTTTAGGAGGAAATTCACTTAGCAGGTAAGTAGTGTTATCGTTACTTTTTCTTACTCAGTGGTGGATCCTGGATCCAGCACTGGTGCATCTCCTGTAAACAGTTGAAAGAATGCGTTTAAGTCATACAGGCGATTTTTAAGGAATATTTGTAGTTTGTGAAAATCGACACTTTGAAACTTTTCTGCTGAAAACCAGACAATGGATTCCTATGGAAGGAAATACAAGTTACTGGTAAGTACGGTTAGAATTACTTTTCAAGATCAGTGCTGGGCTAAAAGATGCACTGGGTTCTCTCCTGATAACAGGTGAGTAAATCGGAATTCGTAGTTCGGCTGATTTTAGAGGAATATTATAAAGTTCCAAAACTCCACACTTAGAAGAATTTCCAAGTGAAACCAGTCAATGTTAGCCTATGGAAGGAAATTCAAGTTACTGGTAAGTACAGTTAGAATTACTTTACAGGGTCAGTGCTGGGCTAAAAGATGCAGCACTGTGTTCTCTCCTGATAACAGGTGAGTAAATCGGAATTCGTAGTTCGGTTGATTTTAGAGGAATATTCAGACCCTCCAGGATATTGCGGCATGGATTAGCAAATTTAGCGGCACAAATATGGAAATTTAGCGGCACAAATATGGAAATTTAGCGGCATTTTTGCGGCACTTTATTTTACTCGTAATCATTCATTGTCAGCCTGAAATCAATGGAAACTGTTTTAGCAGAGTATTTCACTTGTAATAGGCATGTTTAAAGTGTCTGCAGCTCTATGGAAGCACAGCTCCCGTCCTAACCTTGTGGGAGGGTGCTGTATTTCTCCCTGGGTTGTTCTAGTGCCCATGTATGCACCCCTGTCGGGGCACTGCTGCCTCCGGATCCGAGAGGCAGGACACCTCTTCCTCAGGCACCCTCTTTTGCAAATTTTTTTTAACTAGTGCTATGGGGGCACTCAACCACGAGATCAGTAATGTTGAGGAAAGCCTAGGTGTCACCAAACAGGTTTTGCTGGAAGATAAGCAGGCTCTACCAGCATCAGAAGTCGCCGGCCCCAGTACTAAATCAAGTAACCTGAGTTGATTAAAGACATCTGGGTCCTCCTGATGGAGGAGAGTTAATCTTTGTATTTCACCTGAACTTGTAACTATTGATTCAGATCCTGTTAATGCTGTGAATCCTTTGACTGATTTTTCTCAGCTCACACCCAGGGAAAAGTAAAAAAGGACTCTTTGCGTACTGTGCACCGTAAGGATAAAGTGCTGCCCAATCCAGTTGGCAGTCCAGTGTATGCCACTACTGCTGTAGTCAATTTGGAGGTTAGGTCAGTTTCAACATCACAAACGCTGTACATACCCAGCACTCGATGACGCATTCATGGGTAGACTAAAAGCAAGAGTGTGCCATTTTGACATGCCCACCTCTGATCACCTACCCACGTCAATTCGAAGAATTGAGGGTGCCACTGATGCCCCCCAATCTTGTGGGACCATTCAGCGCCTTGATTCAGATAGCTGTATTTCCAAGGAAACTAATACTGTAACATTTGTCCCTCAAGCTAATTCTGCTAGTCTTCCTGTACTGTCTTTATGACTGTGGATGCACAGACTGCACTGCCACCGTGGGCTGTTCCCATCCGAAAAGGCTGCTGCAGATTTGGAACCGTGTTAGGCAGCGATCGCGTGTTATTAATTCATCTCTGGAGCATGTCAAAAAAGCAACATTAATTTAGAATATAACCTACCCCGAGATTCAAAAGTACTTGCTAACACAAGCCTGCGCGGCAATGTAACGCAGCTCCGTGTTTACTGAATGAGTCCTGCTTCGAATGCTCGATGGCTTCTGAATGAATCACAGCTCACAACCCCCTCAGCTGAGACTCGTCTGGCCGGCCCTCTTGAAAGTGGTGTAAAGGACTCAACCATATGCTCACGGATGCCTTTTTGCAGACACATGCCATAAATAACAACGGCAAATGCACGCACCAATGTTGTGCAAAACAAGAGTACGTGTCTGTGGGCATGCTGCACACCAGGACTGTAGTAATCTAATGTTTGCATGCAAGCCTGGTGTGCTTGAAACCAGCTCTTAGAAGATTCCTTCCAGGTTGCATTCACCAGGGCAGCAATGGTTTTATTGAGCCAGTCAGCAAGAATACGTGTATTTCGGAGCTATCAATCCACTGAACGTGGAGTCTGAGTGTGCGTGCAAATTAAGGATTTTATGCCTGCTTCGGCGTGTTCGTGCCACTGTGGGTAAAACATACACGCCTGCCCCCGCATCCATGTATCGACAGCTTTTCAGTGTCTCGGGATTCACAAATTTACGTCTTTAAGATGAAATTCGTATGGACCTTCAATGTTTTGGCGCATTTTCCAAATTTCGCGGGCAGTTTTGTAAAAATCGCGGCATTTTTACAAAACTGCTGATTTTCCGATTTTTGGGCAAATCGCGAAATCCTGGAGGGTCTGAATATTTGCACAATGGTGAAGGAAGGGGGTGGGGCCTGAGGTGACATGTCTGCAAACACGCCCTGAGGCGTGTTTTAAGTTGGAGAATTAATTCCTCCTCAATCCCCAGGGTCCCTAGGGGCCAACTAGTCCACCAGATACCTCCAGTATGCGCCAGGGAGCTGCGTTGCAGAGAGGTGTACAGAGGCCACGCCCCTTTTTACAACACTCTGCAACGCAGCTCCGTGGAGCTTACTGGAGGTACCTGGTGGGCTAGTTGTCCCCCAGGGACCCTCAGGATTGAAGAGGATTTAATTCCCCATCTTAAAATGCGCCACGGGGCCTGTTTGCACACATGTCACCTGAAGCCCCGCCCCCTCCCTTCACCACTGTGCAAACGCGCCCGTGGCGCATTTTAAGTTGGGGGATTAAGTCCCCTTGAATCCTGAGGGTCCCTGGAGTCCAACTAGCCCACCATGTACCTCCAAAAGCGCCACAGAGCTGCGTTGCAGAGAGGTGTAAAAGGGGCGTGGCCTCTGTACACCTCTCTGCAACGCAGCCCCTGGCGCATACTGGAGGTTCCTGGTGGGCTAGTTGGCCCCTAGGGACCCCCAGTATTCAAGGGGAAATCGTTCCCCATCTGCAAACGCGCCAGGGGACGCGTTTGCAGACTGCTGCAGGGTGGGGGCGGGGCCTCCGGCACAATGCCGTTTTTTTTTTTTTTTTTTTTGTATGGGAGGAGGGCTGCGTGGCCCCCCTTCCCTTGGCCTCTTTTGGCCCCGGGGACCCCATCCCCCGGGGCATGAGGATTTTAATTTAAAATTAAAATAAAACGGGAAGGGGGCCGCGTGGCCCCCCTTCCCTGGGCCTATATTGGCCCCGGGGACCCCATCCCCCGGGGCATACCCTCTTTTTAAAAAAAATTTAAATATTTGGAGGGGGGCTGCGTGGCCCCCCTCAGGCCATTTAAGGCCCCGGGGACCCCATCCCCCGGGGCCGGCCTTTCCTTTTTTATTCTTTCAAAATGTGTTTTTGGGGAGGGGGGCCGCGTGGCCCCACTCCCGGGCCACTACTTGCCCCGGGGACCCATCCCCCGGGGCTGGCCCTCTCCGTTGGGGACTGTGGGGGGTCCCCAATCCCCCCACAGTCCCGCCCGGCTCCCCCGTCCCTTGGGAGCCGGCATTGCTTTTCCACATGGGGAGCTGCTAACATGCAGCTCCCCGTGTGGAAAAGCAATTTGCTTTGGATATTGGAAGCGAGAGCAGGTTTCCCTGCTCTCGCTCCAATATCCTAAGCAGTTTGCTATGACAGGACGGGAGCCGCGAGGCTCCCGTCCTGTCATAGCAAACTACAGTGTCCCGGGGTAGGCACCCCGGGACACTGCAGGAGCCGGCCCTGGGGGGTGGTGGTCCCCAGGGCCATTACAGGCTCCAGGAGGGGGCCGCGCGGCCCCCTCCCTTGAATTGCACAGCCCCGGGGAGGTGATGGTGGTCCCCGGGGCTCTGGGGGTCCGTAATGGACCCCCACATTTATTTTCTATGTGCCCCGGGGGTGGCGGTCCCCGGGGCTGCGGGAGGGCAGGAGAGCCCTCCCGCACCATTTTTTTTTTATTAAGCCCCGGGGGGTGGCGGTCCCCGGGGGGCCTTAGAGGCCCCCCATATAAACAATAAACCCACCCCCCGCATGCCCCGGGACTTGGGCCACCCGGGGGCAAATATGCATCGAAGCGCGGGAGACCGCGCTTCGATTTTTTTTTTTCCCGGCAGGATCCGCGCACCCTGAGCGCATCCTGCTGATTTAAAATTTATTTTTTAAAAAAATGCTTTTTTCTGCCCTGGGGGTTTTTGTGAGACCCCCTGAGCAGACCTAGGGGGTCAGGGTGTTTCTACCCTGCCCCCTTAGTGCGTTTTGCGCACTTGTTTTGTCCCTCGGTTCTACCGAGGGACAAAATGGCTGCCAACACTTCCTCATTTGGAGTGTTGACAGCCAATTAGCATGCAGCTCGTGATCGGGAGGGTGCGCGAATCAGACGCGGCCATAGATATATATGTGATTTTCATTTTGATTTTCACAGGAACTACTGAACGGATTTACACCATTTAACAAAAGGGTTCTTTCTGAACCAAGAACTACCTCTTTGCCAAATTTGGTGTAATTCCGTTCAGCAGTTCGGGCTGTAGCCGTGTCTAAAGTTTCCTATGGGAAAATGAATGGGGAAAACACGTTCTGGGACCCCCCCCTTTTCTCAGCCCCCGCTTGACGAATCACCCCGAAACTTTCAGGGTCGGAGCGGGCCATAAAGTTTGAAAATTTCGCAAAGATTCGTCAACCGACGCAAGAGTTATTTCAGATAGAATGTCGCGGATTTCCTATGGAAAATAGGTCCCAACTATAACTATCTACTGGCGACCGCCAGTAGATTATTTATATATATATATATATATATATATATATTTATATTCATTCACGGGGGGGAGAAAGGTTAAAGTAACGTTCTATTAGGTGAATATGTCTGTGACAACATTAATGTTTTCAACTTAAAAGATCTCAGAAATTCACCAGAGCCAACTATAACTTGCGCCACAGCCATGCACTGCTTATATTACATAATTCATGACATGTTCCATGACATCTCAAATAACAGTGATGACATCACTGATGAAATCTAAGATTTTTTTGTAAGCATTACTTAGTATAAGAGTATCGCATTAGGGGTCTGAAAGCAAGTTCAAAATAGCGAAGAAAATGAAGCATCAGTAATGCCATCACACATACAAATCACTTTGGTGTAGCAAGTTTGTATTATGGGCAACGTAGACCCTATACCATACACTTCATGGGTAGCCGAGTTTACATTTAAAATCAACCACAAATAGACCCCCACCCTGCACTCTATGTTCAATCTGTAGACAACTGTTCCTCCAGATACTCAACTTCTGTTTCATAACTAATGCCCCGAAAGCCCTTATCTGTATCAAACCCTTCACAGTCACCGAGCACAGTGAGAAATGAGGGAGAGGGGGAGAGGGAGATGTATATCCACCCACCGCGCACGCGGGAGCCAACCCCACACTGGCCATGGCCTTTGCACAGAAGGGGGTTGGCAACAGGGTCTGGCCAACCCACCCGGAGCAAGCACCGTTGCTTACTACTAGCGCGGAAATGGCAATGAAACTGGCAGAGTAGGTAGCTGATTTGGCACCTTTGCATACTGAGCAGCAATTAAAAGAGAGACCAGTGGACTCTGCCCTCAGACAAGGAGACAAGAAAGAACCCACTTGTCTTGGACAGTCACTACAGAAGAGACTGCGCACCAATAAAACAATGCATTCACCTCCATCAAGGATTACAGAACACTTTTCAACTTGAAATTGTACAGAAGACACTATCAGCCTGGAAAACGGCGGGAACACCATTGCATACTACTAACGTGGAAGTGGAGGGGCCATACAGGTGGAGCTTGTAGGTGCCTCTTTCATTTTTAGGTCGAGCCTCGAGTAGCGCGCAAGCGCTGCTTAGAGGCGAAGACTTAATGTAAGTGAGTTTTCAAAGCAGTCCAAGAAACGCTCGTGCGTCGTGGCTGGCCTTTTTGAGATGGGTACGCGCGGCAAACATGTGTTTCCAATTATCGTGCCCAGACGCGGGCGCGATAAGTGGAAACACATGTCTGCCGCGCGTACTCATCCAAAGGCCAGCCACGACGCACGAGCGTTTCTTGGGACTGCTTTGCAGGCTGCCGCGCTCGCTCGCCCCCGCTCCTCCGTGCTTGTTTTTAGCGTGCCCGGCCGATTTTTAAACCCAATCCAACCTCCTGCTACATCATTGGTAAGTGCGCACCTGAAGCAGCCACATCAAGAGTGTGAGAAAGCACCTGTCAATCCGCGAGAGGGAGGGAGCGGGGTCGACAGCGTCACGTCCGGGTATTGAAAGAGGCCCTGACAAGAGGAGGCACAGCGCGGAAGGCAGGAGGATTAATTAGGAAAGTAAGCGTAAGTTTGCCAGCTCACAGCGACTTGAGGCCTTTAAATTAGAAGATTGACAATTATTGGTTCTGGTTTTTAGTCTGGCCAAGTCAAGACACGGAAACAAGCAGAGGCAACTGGTGGGTAGGAGAACGAGCCAACGGAGTCATGCGAGGACACTCGAAGGGTCACTGCCAAGATGACGCAGGGAGCGAGAGGCGGAATAAAGTTAACGGGGACTCCAGTTGAATGTTTCCACTTACAGCGGCTTCAGTCAGCAGAACTTTCAGCTGGTAGAAGATGTCTCCACTAGCGCGCACCATTCTTATAACCGGCTGTAACCGGGGCATTGGGCTCGAAATTGTCCGACAACTCCTGGCAAAGCCCAACGCACCCGAGCAGATCTTTGCCACCTGCAGGGCCCCGGATTCACCAAAATGCCAGGTAGGAGGGGACTGAGCACTCATTTTGAGTTGGTATAAGCAGTGGATGGAATTAAAGGCATCCATTCCGGTCCCTGCAGTTATTCTGGAGCGGGGCACTGGCGGCCCTCAACATTTTGAGCAGGGACAGCACAGAGGCTGGGAGTGCACAGCACCAGGTGCACGAGCATTCAAAACCTTTTCGGAGTTTACTCCTCTGTGCCTGTCTAGACCATAGAGGCTTAGACTGACAGGGCTTCGCCAAAAAACTGTGACATACTAGGAAGGTTACTGCAATTTCACAGTATGTGGATAAGCAAAGAATCAATAAAAACAGGTCTGAGAGTGACAGCAGCAGGGTTATTAGGATGCTGATGTGGAATATTACCTATGTGAGGATGGTTTTAGAACCCGCAAACTCACTCACTCATCCATCCACTCTAGACGCTCAGGCACCCACTCTAGAGACATCTCCGTAAGCTGTGTGTCGCTCATGCCTTAACTGTATTTTTATGAGCTGTGAAAGCTTGCACAACTCCACGATGCTGGATCTGTTCTGAGGAAATGGAAGATTGAAGGGTCTCAATGCAGTCCTGCTGCCCACACTCACTCAGTTGTGAGTGTGGCGTGGCACCAAGGGCTGTCTCGTGGCCTGTTTGAGAGTGCAGGCTACGATTACAATGGCTCACCCTGGAAAACATGCTGCACACTGACACTCTCGCCAATAGCCTATTGCCAGGGCAGCCCCACCGTCCCTCCCCTTCTGAGGCTGGTAAACAAGCCCCATAAAGCAGGGATTGTTTCACTATATTTGATGTGAGATACCTGTATTGATGGGGAAGATACCTGTGCTCAAAGGAGCAATATTTAAGCACGAAGACGTTGATGGAAAAGAGAAATAGGATGCGGTGCTCGTCCCTCCTGCTTTTAATCGTAGTAGGGAGACCCCCCCCCCAAAAAATAATTTAGCTCACCCACATCAAATTTTAATATAAGTGTGACACCTTAACAACCGGAGTGCATAAGTGACATAACCAGAGAACCCATAGCTGGGAAACTGTACTACCAATGAACATTAGTACTGCTGAATGCTTCCCAATGCAAGATATGGAACCCATTGATGAAGCACACCACACTGGGTAGGTGAGCATTCATCATCCTATACCAGTACATGACTATATGGTAATTCTGTAACAGATTTGGCTGTTTCTTACATGAGTTTTGTATTTCCTTTGTTTGTTTACAAAAATTATACAACTGTCCTTTAACTTCTCTCTCTCACTATTTAGTGTGTTAGCTACTTGTGTTGCACCTGTCATGTATATTTAAGAGAATCGTCAGATGCTCTTTTTGCTGCTACCACCTGCCTTTTTTCTTATTTATGTTAGGGAAGGCTGCGCTGAAGCTTTCCATGTTGTACCTTGATTGTGCTGTGAAGCCCAGTATAAAAATGTCCATTCCACCTAGGCAAAAGAAAATCAACATTGCCAAAGCTTGTTTTTATTCATAATGTGAGTGAAAGAGTGAACTCTCACAAAATAAGTGAGCAGAGTTTGCTCTAGGTTTTACACGTGAAACAAGAAGTTTTTGACATGGAGGAGGCAACTTTGTAAAATGAACTGAGAAGTGGTTCCATGTTATGTATAATACCTCCCACCAATTGTGGCATTTTCGCCAGCAGCTCTTTGTATTCTGCAGTAGCGGCTCCTCCAGTGAGTGCGGTGGGGCGGGGCTGGGCGGGTTGTAGTAAACTCCGGAATTGGGCCTAACCAAGTTGAGTAAAGAAATAAATTTAAAAAAACGAATTACATTGCACGCGCTGCAACGCCAAATCGGCGATGCAGCGCGCAATGTAATTCGTTTTATTTCTTTATTTCTTTACTCAACTCCATTCGGCCCAATTCCGGAGTTTACTACCCCCACCCTGCCCCTCCCCCGCCCCGCAGCACTCCCTCGAGGAGCCGCTACTGGTATTCTGTGGTTTTAATCCGGTAATGAAACTGTAAAAACATAAAAACAAGCCCCACAATGCTACATGCTGCTGGCTGACAAAAATAGATGACGGCATCCTAACTCGTAGTCCCAAAGGGCAGAGTTGTGAAACGAAAAATACATTTGAGTTCCTGGCTTTCTGTCTTCTTTCTATAGCAAACACTGGTTAAACAGACGAGTGAGTGAGAGGGCGGAGTTAGCGTTTCAGATGCAAATGCACCTCCTGCTAATGGACTAACATTAACACTCCTTGGAAAACCAGCTGTCTAACAGGACATGTTTACCAGTACTACCTGAGCATCCACAAGTTAGACCTGTCCAGAAACACAAAGAAAAGAAAAATAATGACCTTTCACCCCCTCTTCTCTAGTCCATTCTAAGGGTTTGTGCAATTTAGGTGGTGAGCTTACACCACCACTGTGAGGTACCCTACCTCAAACAAGTGCAGCACAGGCTACATGTGCTTCTCTGCGAGGCCGGCAGTGGAGCGGGTCTGGCTCGGCCTCAAAGAAATAAATTGGTTTTCTTCCCTATGTAAGTTGCAGACACTGGAACCCATTTAGCATTGCCCGCTCTATGGGGCAGATGTTTCAAAACTTTGCCACGTCACAAACATTTTTCTGGAAAGTTGCCCTTTTTGCACTGCTGTCTACTACATTGCCTCAAAAAGCTGTTCCATGGATCGTGTTGGGGCATTAAATGGTTTTTGATGCCAACCTAGATCTACAAAAATTGTCAGACCTGGCTTTGTGTAAAAAAATAACACCTCTTTAAGGCAGATACAAAGTCAGAATTTTTTTTTGATTTTTCCTAACATTTCAAACATTGAGTGCTGCACCGTACAGAACACATTCAGTGTGCAAAATTTTTAAAAAAATTGTTGAATCATAGAATTGTGTACTAGAAGTGCACCCTTCTAGGACAAAAGCTATGCTAGACAGTACACACGCACAACTTTGCACTATGTTGTGTAGTTAGGATGACAACATTATCACGCATGCCTTTACAACGCATGCCTTTAAAACACAGCCTTTACCACGAATGCCTTTACCACACAGATGCATTAACCACAAATGTTAAGTATAATTAAGGTAAGTGAAACCCATATATATATTTGAATAAACAAAGGCCCAGATTTATCATTATTTGACGCAGGAAACCGTAGCAAATCAGGAATGTGCCATATCTTTCAAGATATGGTGCATTCCTACTCAATCAATCACAAGCTTTATTTCAACATAAAAAGTCATAAAAGCAACATAGAACAATGGTGACATGACTAATAAAATTAGTATGGGTAAAAAAAGATACATTGATAAATATACACTCAATCATCCTAAAATCTAGTTAAAAAGCAAACAGTATTTCATCATTTTGTTTACAAACAATACAATTCAAGGGGAGACTTCAAGAGTTAAAAAGGATCAAATGCTTGTGCATAATGATTTTAACAAGAATACTGTTAAAACTTTTAAATCTTGACAATTTATCGGTACATGGAGGCTATGTCTTTCTGCAAGCGCTTTCCACCGAATCAGCCATGCTTGCCCCAAGTACTTTGCTATGCAACAGGATAAAAAGGGTCTAGAATCTGACTTAACAAGCATTGGCATAGCCAATAGGTCTCGCTTTTGGGACCTTATAAGTATTTAGTTATGCAGCACAATATCCTTGGTGCAACAACATCAACTGTTGCATGGCTAAACACTTATAAGGTTCAAGGTTTATCCATGCAACAGCTGATGTTGTTGCACCAAGGATATTGTGCTGCAAAACTAAATACTTATAAGGTCCCAAAAGCGAGACCTATTGGCTATGCCAATGCTTGTTATAAAGGGGAGGGCACGTGCATCCCCCCCCCTTCCTGGGCCTTTAAAAGGGCCTGGGAATCCCATCCCCCGGGGACTACGTTTAATATAGGTGGGTGCCCTGGTGCCTACCCAGGGAATGCACCATACACACATTGGGAGCTGCGGGTAGAGCCTTGGGGCCCCGTGGCACTAGCCGGCTTTCCACATGCTGCGGGAGCAGGCGTTGCTCCAGCTTGGAAGGAGCAGCAGTTTTACTGCCCGTACTGAACAGATCGATAGTTTGCTCCCAGCTGGCAGGAGCATTTTTAAAGCTACCGCCCGCTAGGAGCAGACTGTTTGCTCCCATTTGGTGGGTGTTTTGAAGAAGAAAAAAAATGCTTCGGCCAGGCAGGAGCAAACAAGTGTCGCTGCCCGTGTGGAGAGGGAAACAGCTGTGTCCTGGGGTGGGCCCTCAGGGACACAGCAAGTGAGCCGGCCCCAGAGGATGGGGGCCCAGGGGCCATTAATGGATTCAGGAGAGGGGAGGCCAGGGGCACATGGCCCCCTTCCCTTTTTCTTTTTTTTTTTTAAAATAAAGTAGCTGCCCTAGAAGATGGGATCCCCACAGCCTTTTAAAAGCGTGAGGGCACTCCCCCATTTGGTAGTTTTGGCACCGGAGGTGGGCGACCTCGGGCCTACAATGTCTCTGGGAGGAGGGGCGCATGCCTGTAGGAAAATGCCCTTTTTTTTGCATGATTGCCCCCACGTTTTGCCAAACGGTTTATGTACTTTGACTAAGTATGCCTTATGTTCCTGCCAACCAGGTACCCAGGGCCCATGTTCTTTCCCTAAACTGTACTGATGCAAAACCCAATTGGCACTCTTTGGCCACATGCAAGTCCCTTGTAAATGGTATTATAAGTACCAAGGCCACTGTGGCCAGGGAAGGCCATTAAGGGATGCAGCACTTATAGCCCCTATACCTTTACACACACACTGCCCTTGCAGGCTGCTTGTTACGGTGCAGAACAAAGTGAAGAGTCGACATGGCACACATCCCTGTGTGCCATGCCTACAAGCCACTGCCCTGGCATAGGTAAGTCACCCCTCTAGCTGGGTGCACTATACCAGTGGTGAGGGTACAGGTGCAAGAGCCATGTACCCCTACAGTGTCTATTCTTAGACATTTTAAGTGCAGTAATGCCATTAGGAGCATATGGTGCTGGGAGTTTGTCATTACGAACTCCACAGCACCATGGTGGCTTTACTGAAAACTGAGAAGTTTGTTATCAAACTTCTCAGCACATTAAACCCACACTGATGCCAGTATGGGAATTTAATGAAGAATGCACTCGGAGGGCATCTTAGAGATGCCCCCTGAAAAACGACCCAACAACTCAAGTGCCCTGGCGGAGTGGCTGCTCGCCAGCTGCCACCACCAGACATGTTTCTGGACCTCTGGGTCGAGAGCCTGCCGCTCTTGGGGTCCTGAAACAATGCACATCCTGGGACGAGGTGCCAAGCCTCCTCCCCCAGGATGGGCAGTGTCTACTAAGGGGAAGCTTCAAAGGCTTGCCGCTTTTGTGAGCTCCCCCAGCCACTTGCTGCTCCCAGCAACTGGCCCCCACCGGTTCGGACCCCCACTTTGAGCGGGAGAATCGGCAGGAAAAGCAAGTTAAGAGGGGAGGTGTGTCCACCTTTGCCAACCCACCCCCCCCGCCCCCCCCAGGTGGGGGAGGCGACGTGAAGCACAACTCAGTCCCCGCCATCTTGCAGATGGAGGGACCCTGCCAACCAGAGTGAGGCTCATGCCCCCCTCCTACTGGAGGGTGGCATAATAGGGGGAATACCCACCCCAAGGAAGAGACCCATTGGTCCCTACCTTTACCTACATGCAATGCCCTTAAATCTAATATTTAGGGGCAACCCCTACCCTTGCCTCCTCAGACAAGAACCGACAAGAAGAGAGAAGGACGGAAGAACCCATGCTGAACTAAGAAGAGAAGGACTCCCACTGACTTGGCCCCAGCCCTACTGGCCTGTCCCAACCTCGAACCTGCTCCAGCAAAATCCTGGCATGTTATGGAGCCAGCAGCCCCCAAGAACCTGGAGGACCTGCCCAGCCTTCACAAACCAAAACTTTGTCTCCCGCGAGCACCGGATTTGCTCACCCACAGACTTGGGCTCCGGCCAAATCAGCAAGTCTGCACCCAACGCCCACGGCCAGAGTTCGAGTGACTAGACACCACGAGGTCGTCTCCCAGGCGATCCGGACTCGAGATCTGGTGATCTATTACCTGCCTCGAATCTCCAATCAACGCCTGCAGCCCCTTTCTGGAGGATTCCCCCCCCGCCCCCCAACCGGAGTTTGTAAGAAAACCAGACGCCTAAAGACACCTCTGCACCCGACGTCCTAAGGCCTTGGGTGGCCCAACCTACGGTGTCCCAGCATCCCAACTTACCTATCCAACCGGTGGTCGCCTCCAGAAGATCTTCGTCCCAGAGCCTGCAGGGTTTGTTGCAACCGGGGAATCCCAACACCAATAGGGCACCCAACACCAATGGGGCACCCAACACCAATGGGGCACCCAACACCAATGGGGCACCCAACACCAATGGGGCACCCAACACCAATGGGGCACCCAACACCAATGGGGCACCCAACACCAATAGGGCACCCAACACCAATAGGGCACCCAACACCAATAGGGCACCCAACACCAATAGGGCACCCAACACCAAAACAGCCCCCTGCGCCGCTGCACCTTCAGTGCCAACTCAGATCCCCCTTTGCACTGATTTTAACAGTAGCTTTGAACCCACAACCTTGTGGCCTGCTCGTGAGCAGCCACCAACCGGAGGCCCCCTATCCCCCATTGGATAAAACTGGGCCTCAGCACTCTGCACCCGGCCGCCCTAGTGCCCCTGAGGGGGTTATGAGTGTGTGTCCTCGACTCTGGGGGAACCCTCGTTCTAACCCCAGAAAAACAACTCCCAAACCCAAGTACTTACCGTTAAGTCGATAACATGGTTTTCTCCCATTGGACTGCATTGACTGCTTTATTGTAAAAAATCTTTTAAGTGTGGAGTTGGTTTGTATGAAACCTTGAAAACTGCATATATGTAAAAAGTGAATTACTTCCCTTTTGTCTCGGAAATGCCTCAGTGTGATATCTAGGCATATCACACTGATTAGCAAAAGTAACTTAAAAAGCAATCCAAGTAGTAACGTGTACTGTAATCTACAAAGTAACTAAAAAGTAATTCTGATTGGCTTACCTGTAAATCAACCAACTGCATTTGAACCGGCCTTTAACTGTAATTTACTGCAATATACCTGTAAATGTTTTATTTCACTTACCTGCACCAGGCTTGGCTGTAGAAAGAAAATAACTAAATAATATTTTTATACAAACAAAATTGGTCAGAGTTCAGTCTGTGACATTTATTGCCTGGGTTTGTACAATAAATGCTTAACACTACCCTCTGATAAAGCCATACTGCTCGCCCACACTACCACAAAGAGAGTAAGGTATTATCTACTTTTACCTCTGCCTACCTTTGGGGTTCCATTGGACTCTGTGCACACTATACTTTACTTTGGTATAGTATATACAGAGCCAGCTTCCTACAATGCCCACCTCCCCCTATAATGGCTTGGAGAGGGGGCCGTGCGTCCTGCGCCCCCTCCTATTAATTCACCAATGCGTCCCTAGCCACATTTTTATTTTTTTTATTTTGACAATTCGGGGGGAGTCAATTGCCTTTCTCAATTTTGGCCCCAGGGGTTTCCCTCTGGCCCCGCCTACCCCGTCCCCCCCCCCCCGATGGGGCCTAGGGGGCAGGGTAACCCTACCCTGCCCACTTATATTTTTTCCTCAAACTTCAGAAAAGAGGACTAAGTCCACCAAATCCTGTAATGGCTGCCAGCAAAATCTTTCTTATTTTGCTGGCAGCCAATCAGAGCGCTCACAGGAGTCTGACTCCCATGGGAGCCAATTAGCCCACATGAAAAATAAAGCTCCCTGGGCCAATAAGAATGTTCTATTTTTAAATTGCCGCTCCCGCGAGCCTCTCGTGGACCCAGCCGTCTAGATATACAAATATTTTTGACAATTAAAAATGTTTTTTAAAAAACAAAGGATTCACACCAAATCACAATCTGCGGATCAAGATCTAGCTTCCTGCCAAATTTGGTGCAATTCTGTTCAGCAGTTTTTGCTCTAGCCCCACCTAAAGAAGTGTATGGAAAATGCATGGGGGATTGTGTGTTTTGGGACTCCTGACCCCGCTCGACGGATCACCCCAAAACTTTCCATGCAGAAACTAGTCAAAAGTAGCACCTTTTTGGAAAGCTTTGAGTAGATTCGAACGGGGCAAAGGTATTAGCAACACAAAAACATGTTTCCTATAGAGCAGGTGACCCAACTATAACTACACCTATAAACATCTCACTGCAATAGAGAAAGAAGCAGACTGGTCATTATAAAATTTGACTCACTCCATCCTGAAAGTTTCCACTGCTCATCACAAAGATTCCATATGGATTTTAAATGAAGACAACACGCTTTGAGATTCCTCTGACAATTTTGTGCCCGCTCTCCAATCTGCATAAAGCTTTGGAAGATGAAACAAAAAATAACTTTTTTTTTTTATTGTGGTAAAATTTATCAAACACCAAAGGTATGAAAAAGTGCTCTACCTATGGTTAGCTGTAGGAAAAGCACTTTCTACCCCCCCCATAAGTGTGAGCTGAAAACAAATGTGGCCCAATGGCCACTTAGAACTGTGCTAATATAATTAATTGCAATTACAGATTTATTGCTGCAGTGCAGAGGTTAAATCTGAGTTTATTTCCACAGTACAGAAAACTTAACTCCAGTAAATCTTTAGTGCCTCACAACACGTAGCAATTACTTTACATAGGGAAACAACTCATAGTTACACAGTATGATTTTACCTTGATGCACAAATTTAAACCGTTACATTCTGGTTTTGGTTAAATACCTTTCTGGAAACAAATCCACATGTACAATTGCTATGGTATGAACTATAAATGTATACAGAGTGTATATCACAATCTATTACCATTGTTGAGGGAGAGGAGGAGCATTATTAGCAGGATGACCAGATTTTCAAAACCAAAAACCAGGAGAGGCCAAAGACAGAAGTAGGACTATATATAGTCACCGAACATGAAAGATCAGGTCAGTGAGAGCACCCAAGGAAAGAGAAGGACTACAGGGGCACATCCAATATTTATGAAACAAGCTAGATAGAAGGACAAAAAGGACTAATGTCAGAACCTATGCGTTAAAGTCCATTTTAGAACATTTTGTCTAGAAAAGATATAGAATGCTGCATGTGACCCTATGTCAAAGGAATAACGCTCTCTTGTTTTCTTCTCATCCTGGGACCGTCTTATTTATCATTTAAAAACAGCCACAAATACAAGAAAGCAAATACTAAACCTGGAGTGGACAGGTATGTGTGTTTCTGTGGGGTGATGGTGACAAGTATGACTAATTCCCATTTTGGATTTATGAGCATTCCCAAGGCATGAAATAGTTTTTTTGATAGATGGAAACAAAAAAACATTTTTAATTAATAACACCTCGCATCATGCATGCTGTGTTGACGCCCACAGAAAGTCTGCGTTTCACAGAGGATCTTCACTATTCTATAATAATTGTTGTGCTGCAAAATTAGGCGATGCAAAGCATCAGCAGTTATCTCCCTCCACTGAATCAGCAACGGTTGTGGTAAAATGAGCGCACACAACAGTTTAACAAGCACGCTTACTCAATCCTCTATAAAAATCAGAACAGCTTTTTAAATTATTATAATGTGTAGGGATGCTATAACAGTTTTGGAAACAAAAAAAACAGTACTGTCTGGGAAAATTCATAACATCGGGTCACCCTGCTTGCAATTCAGTGCTCCTCCACACACTTTCCAATGGGAATGAATGGTATATATCAGTGCACATCTTCATATGTACTATACATACACTTAAAAAAAGAAAATGCAGTTAGGACTTGAAAATAAAACAGAAAAACCCTTAAATCCCCAGTTACGGTTAACTCCACAAACCATAGCTTGCACACCTGCCATGCAAAACGAAATTAAATGTCATGACCTCACCTTTGAAGTTTCTAATAACTTCACAAATGATCTCAAGAGACATGATATCACCTCACCATTAACATTATGAATAATACCATTATGGATATATTCTGATCTATTTGTGCAAGTATTGCAATTTGAAACGTTGAGGGGTGAATTCTATGCATGTCTCCGACATGCCACTAAAACTATTAGCAAATCAAAGGGTTTTTAACACTCATTTCTACTCGGCAACCTTCCTTCGCATTGTATCTCACTGAAACCCCTACACAGAGATTAACTTAAGAACCTGAAAACTAGCATTCAGATTCATTAAACACCGCCAACGTTGTCATCATATGAACACTGCCCTCTTTTTTACTTTGCTCCCCCTATGACAGATCCTCATGAAACGTAAAATATCAGAGAAAGCTAAGCATGCTGACTGCCAAGATATCTGCCGTGCCTCCAGTCACTTTACCTTTATGGTGTGAATTTATTGACTTTTGGCATATTACCAGCCAAGAAATAAAATGCACATCCAGAAAACTATGCACATCTAGAGAACTCAGACAACCCCATTTCATGGGACAATTGTAGATACTGGCAGCATACTGCACATAATATTTGGCGCATCATTTGATACAGCTGCTAGCCTTCCCAATCATTCTAGTACCAACAGCATTTAACATAAAGTGAGGTAGAAGGGCAGCATCCTGGCACCCCCACCCTAATAGGGTATTCATACTTTTCCTCTTATGGTCAGCAGAGACATCAGCTGCTTCTGGATTCGAAATTTCCTGTTACAGGAAGACAGAGGGATAGGTAGCTTCAGTGGCAGCCGCTCCATTAGGGCGTCGGAGCGCCGCCCCACTGCTTTCTCGCAGAGCGAGAAGCAGAAAATAAAATGGTATTTTAAATACCATTTTATTTTCTGCTTCTCACGCTGCGAGAAAGCAGAAGGCAGGGCTATGCCTGGTTGGGGGCGGGCCGGTCGGGGAGGAGTGGCTTGCACCACTCAGAGTGCCCTGACAGTCCAAAGCAGTCATGCGCACTCTACATTTTCTCTATGTAGGCTGCACGCAGCCTACATAGAGAAAATGGCCTCCCTACAGGCGCCCGGCTGGGCACCGTCCGGGACACCGCACCAATCACAACGCTGCCAATGCAGCGTTGTGATTGGTGGCTTACAGGAGGGGAGGGAGAATGCCTGTTCCTGTCCAGGAGCAGAGGCGGCGCGGGACCCGGCCCAGGAGGAGCAGAGGCGGCGCGGGACCCTGTCAGGTAAGTTTTATTTAAGGTTTGTTTTACCCCCTCGCCCCCCGTGTATTGCGAGCCGCGACTGATGTCTGGTTGCGCTTTGATTCAAGGGTGAAAGGCTGCAGGTGTAGAGTGCAAATGTTTGGGGGTAAATCAGCGCCATGTTAGTGATCGCTACAAAAACCAGGCCTCTTTACCTCACAGCACTCTTCGCATCCAAGCATTGTTACCTCGTCTTTCGTCTACAGTTGAACTGGCGCACATTATGCCATCATTGCATGCTTAATTTGTATGTAATGGGCATACGAGATACATTTGTACTAAACAAAGTATACCAAAGCGCGCTGTATTGTACCTGCGCTGGTAACACGCTGCACACAATGCGCCACAAACCCGTGTCCATTGCTGAAGTCAACAAAACCACACGGCCGGCCTTTTATCAGACCTCGAGTGCTTGTTTGGGCTGTTTTACGATGGGCCCAATTGTTGTCTGGCCGGCACTCAGTCTGTCAGGCAGTCAGTCAGTCTGCCTGGCCCAGCTCCCATTGTTCCCTTATCAGCACCTCTGCGGCCTGCAGGGTGGGGGAGGGTGTCCACACTGCTGTCAGGAGAGCTGAGGGACCCCTAGTGTAAACACAACCTACAGTAAGCTGTACACTAGTGGGAAAGTTAAGGCAGCGTGCATTGTTCTCTGTTTTTTCAGCCTCTAATTTTGGCTGAAGCGAGATTAGTTCAATTTGAATCATAGGTTGTTGCTCATGGCCTGAACCCCAACATGCATTATCCACGAAAGGGCCACGCATTTGTATAAAAAAAATGTATCCCTTGAGTACACGTACAGGTCAAGCGCGATTTGGTAACAGCAATCGGGAAGGTTTACTGCTGAAACACTATGGGGCTTATTGACAAGCCGCTTGCGCCGCCGTGTCAATTTTAACGTTTGAAAAAGTGACGCACCGGTGGCGCAAGGGGCTTGTAAATAAGCCTCCTACGTTTTTTTTGTCTGTTGATTTGCGATGAACTGAGGGATATTCCGCGAGGCAGAAAGCTAAACACGAGAAATAGTAATACATGGACTATAGGAGAGGCAACTGTCCTGTGTGTAACAACGTCACGCCTTTCAGTCAGAGCCAATGTTTGCTATTTTTAGAGCTGTGAGGAACAGAGTAATACATTATTTTATTGTCTGTCTCCTTTGCGTTTGATGCTTTGATACTGCAATCACGTGGGGCGAGCTGATTTTGGAGCCTTGGACGTCACTTTCTAAAGCGATTGGATAATATACTGGAGCAGTGATTGTATGTTCTATTGGTGCAGTGTATTCAGTGTTTTGTTTGTGCTGTAGGTTCTGTTGGTAAAGTGCTTTGATTCAGTGCAACTAAATGTTCTTTTGAAGTGGTGCATTCAGTGTTCTGTTTGTGCAGTCATTCTAAGCGCCATCTCAGGCATTATTACATATGTTGGTGCAGTGCTTGAAAGGTTCTGGTAGTGCTGTACTTGGTATGTTCTCTTTTTGGGGAGCTTAGGTGTCCTTCTGCTGTTTCCCCATGCAGTGCGTAAGAGGCTACTCTCTCGCTGGTTGGTAACGCACAGGCAGGGCTAGCTACTTGGCTCAAAACATCTCTGGGATGTAGCACTGCTGCACTAAACACTCAGGCTTTCCACTTGGTATGGGATGATGGTTTTAATCTGTGTGTTATACATTTTTATAATAACAATTTCACATGCATTTCATTTTCCAACCCCAAATTTGCCCTGCTTTTTTATTTATTTTTGACCGCTCTATAGGGGAGTTGCAATCACAGAGGTGTGGGCTGAACGGGATTTTGGCTGGGGATTTCAATGCTAAGCTAGGCAGTGAAGCCTCCGTTTATGGTGAAAGCCCGCCCTCCCTGAGCAGACGTGCGGGGGTGTACCCTGCAGGGACAAGATCAGAGAGGTTATTACCTGTCTCTTAATGTCCCCACGTTTGATTTGTGTAATGCAATAGAGATCACAGGGGTGACCTTAGTAGGACCCGTGGGGTGTGGAGGGGCCGGGCCGATCAGACCTCAGAGTGGTTGACACCTTCCTGCTTTCTCAAATTTGCTTGAAAATGCACAATTTGCCCACTCTTATTTCAAAATTTTCTCGGGGGGATAACACCCCCGAACCCCCCGTAGGTGGTTCGGGCTCGCTCGCCGCAGTGCAGTACGACAATTGTTTTACGCCTCACCACTTTCAAATGTCACCATCCGCCACTGGGTAGTTTGTTTACAAAGTGGTGAATGAACTCCAGACAGAGGAGCACAAAGTGTGTGAGAAAGAAGCGGAGTGTAGGTGACAGACGCATAAAGAGGAAGTGCCCGTGTACACAGAAGACACCCCAAGAAGAGATATATCAAGCTGACATAAGAGTGCAGAGAACAGTGTATAACCTGTGGGACATGGGTGCAAGCGCCAGAACGGCCAACCCAGGATTTAATTTGCCTGAGGTCAATAACATTAAAATCCAAGTAGAGACCCATTTTTAGGCATATTGCGACATAACTCCGCGTTTTAGAAAGTGTTCATTAGGGTGACTGACCTCTGCTTCTGGCAGCGATAGACTGGTCTCCCTTGGGTTACCTTTCATCCGTTCCATAAAATAGGGGCATCACATTAGTAAAGTTATTTTACAAAACCCACAGATCTTGCAAAGCAGAAGGGTGTTTGACTACATCAACAGAATCCTGTGGCAAGTGGTCTGAAGCGTGGGGTGGTTATAAAAGAAACAAAGTGCATATATTAAGGCACTGAGAACAATTTAAAGGCAGAAATACAAAAACAGGAAGGCCCACAAATGCAAGAATAAATAAACCGAAGTGTTGCACAAGTTACTAACTTGTGTAACGATATATCTGTAAGAGACAGTAGTTAGTGACAGATTCCTTACCTTAGAATATCCCCAGGCGTCAGGCTGGATCCGGAAAGTTTTTGCGTAGCAGTACCCTTGCGCGTCGGTAGGCGGCGTCGTGCGGCTCCGCGTCCGTCGTCGGCGTCGTGATCGCCGGGATGACGTCGCAGGCAGTACTTAGACGCCGCCCCTGCGCGCTGACGTCAGTTCTGTACACGACTTTCCGCGCCAGGAACGCAGAGCCATGCAAGAAGCTGACATAGGTGTCTGAAAAATACTAGGGCCCTAAAAGGGATGTCCTTAACCCTAGAAATCAGTTCGCAGAACGGGGAGGATGGGTGGGCGGTAGGAATCTGTCACTAACTACTGTCTCTTACAGATATATCGTTACACAAGTTAGTAACTTGTGCATCTGAAAGAGACACGTTAGTGACAGATTCCTTACCTTAGAATAGATACCCCAGCAATACCAACCCCGGTGGTGGGTCTGCGAACAAAGATCAGACAAGGAAGTCCTGGAGGACAGAACGGCCAAAGAAGCCGTCCCTCCGGACCTGACTGTCAAGGCAGTAATGTTTTGTAAACGTGTGCAGCGAGGCCCACGTAGCTGCCTGACAGATAACCGGCAACGGAACACCGCGGCCCAAGGCCGTGTTAGCAGCCGTTGCCCTGGTGGAATGGGCACGCAGCCCAACAGGAGGCTCCTTCTTAGCCAAAGAATAGCAGGTCTTGATGCACAAGGTAACCCAGCGGGAGATGGTTCGTTTGTGCACCGCCCGACCTTTTTTGGCGCCCACGTAGCCAACAAAGAGCTGGTCATCCACCCGGAAGTGTTTTGTGCGGTCGATATAGAAGGAGAGTGCACGTTTTGGGTCCAGACGGTGGAGCCTCTCTTCCTCTCTGGAAGGATGCGGAGGCGGAAAGAAGGTGGGCAAAGTGATGGTCTGCCCAATGTGGAAGGCAGTAACCACCTTTGGCAAGAAGGACGGACGCGTCCGAAGAACAACCTTGTCTGGATGAACAGACAGAAAGGGAGGTTTGCAAGATAGAGCCTGGAGCTCACTCACCCGCCGAGCGGAGGTGATGGCCACCAGAAAGGCTGTCTTCAGAGAGAGAAGACGAAGAGGACAATTATGTAGAGGCTCAAAGGGAGCGCACATTAAAAAGGTAAGAACCAAGTTCAAGTCCCACTGAGGCATCACAAACGGAACAGGAGGGAAGAGGTGTGTAATGCCTTTTAAGAACCTGTTAACAGGGGACTTGAAAAGGGAGGGCTGATCAGGGAGCCTGAGGAAGGCCGAGATAGCACAAAGATAACCCTTGATGGTACCCAGGGCAGAACCCTGTTGGGCCAGAGAAAGAAGGAACAGAAGGACCTCAGAGAGAGGGGCAGAAAGGGGATCCACAGCCTTTGCTGTGCACCATGCCACAAATTTGTTCCACCTGCAGGCGTATACCACCTTAGTGGAGGGACGCCTGGCTGCCAGAATCACATCACAAACTTCGGGAGGCAAGTCGAAAGGAATCAACTGCCGCCGCTCAATCTCCACGCAAGCAGGTGTAGACTGGACAGGTTCGGGTGGAGGACCGTCCCCTGCTGCTGCGACAGAAGATCCTCCCGAAGAGGCAGACGGATCGGGGGATCTACGCTCATACTGAGTAGCTCGGGATACCAAACTCTTCGAGCCCAGTCCGGAGCCACAAGAATGACTTGGGCCCGGTCGTGCCGAATCTTCTTCAACACTCTGGGTAGAAGTGGTATAGGCGGAAAGGCGTCGCCGAGCGAGTGCCGCCTTGGAAATTCCAACGCGCAGAACTGATGACATTGCGCGTTCTCTTCGGTGGCGAATAGATCTAACCAAGGCTCTCCCCATTGTAGAAAGAGTCCTTGCGCCACTTCCGAGTGAAGACGCTATTCGTGATCCATCATGCACCTGCGGCTGAGTTCGTCCGCCCTGGCGTTCAGGGAACCTGCCAGGTGTTGAACCATCAGGAACATGCCCTGATGTTCCAGCCATGTCCAGAGGCGCAGAGCCTCCTAACAGAGGGTCCACGACCCCACCCCGCCCTGTTTGTTGCAGTACCACATGGCGGTGGTGTTGTCTGTGAACACCTGCACTACTTTCCCTTTGACAGAGGGAAGGAATGCCTTGAGTGCAAGTCGGATCGCCCGGAGCTCCAGAAGGTTGATATGGAGCCGGGACTCCGCAGGAGACCAGAGGCCTCTGATCTCCGCCTCTCCCATGTGACCGCCCCATCCCAGAAGGGACGCGTCCGTCACAACTGTGTGCTCTGGCTGGGGAAGGGAGAGGGATCTGCCCATGACCCATTGCCGGTTCAAGAGCCACCACTGCAACGGTTTTGCAGTCCCCTCCGAGATCTGGACGTGATCGGACAGGTTGCCCTGGTGCTGCGCCCACTGGAACTTCAGGTCCCACTGCAGAGCTCGCATATGCCATCTGGCATGATTGACCAGCAGGATGCAGGAGGCCATGAGGCCCAGCAGCCTCAGGGTCATCCGTACCGAAACCCAGGATAAAGGCTGAAAGATCGGAATCATAGCCTGAATATCCCGGACTCGCCGTTCGGGAGGATAGGCCCGAAACTGCGTCGTGTCCAGAACTGCTCCGATGAAAAGGAGCTGTGGAGAAGGAATCAGATGCGACTTCGGCACATTGATGGAGAACCCCAGCGAGTGCAGGAGTTCAGCCGTAGTCTGGAGGTGGGAGACGACTGCCTGGGACGAGCCCGCCTTCAGCAGCCAGTCGTCGAGGTAGGGGAAGACTGAAACCCCTGCCCGGCGCAGATGAGCTGCGACCACCGCCATCACTTTCGTGAACACCCGAGGGGCACTGGTAAGGCCAAAGGGGAGCACGGTGAACTGAAAATGCTCGAGGCCTACCGTGAACCTAAGGTAACGCCGTTGGGCCAGCAGGACGGGGATGTGGAAATAGGCGTCCTGCAAGTCCAACGCTACCAACCAGTCTCCAGGGTCTAGGGCAGTCAAGACCTGAGCTAGGGTGAGCATCTTGAACTTCTCCTTCCGGAGGAAGCGATTGACGTTCCGGAGGTCCAAGATAGGACGCATGTCCTCCTTGTCCTTTTTGGGCACCAGAAAGTAGTGGGAGTAGCAACCACGCCCTACTTCTGGGGTCGGAACATGCTCGACGGCCCTCTTGGCCAAGAGGGCCGTGACTTCCTTCTGTAGAAGCACCAAGTGATCCCCTGACATGGGGTGGAATTGAGGTGGCATGGCTGGGGGGGTGGTCTCGAAGGGGAGGGAGTAGCCCCTTCGGACAATGTCCAAGACCCACCTGTCCGAGGTGATGGGACGCCAGTGGTGAAGGTGATGGCGGACCCTGCCCCCGACTGGCGTGCTGTGCCCCTGAAAGGAGGGACTAGGAGGGCTTGGAGGCCGCGGACGGGTTGGTGGTGGTGGTGGCCTGACCCGCACGCTGGTTGCCCGAACCGCCACGGCGGTATCCACGTCCTCGGCCACGCGAAGACGCCTGCTGCGCGGGCCGGTGGCTGGGCTGCTGACATGACTGGGCGCCCCTTCCGTGGCCACGAAAGGGGCGAAAAGCAGAAGTTAGCGGAGGGCGTGTAGCAGAAAGGCCCAGGGACTTGGCAGTAGCCCGTGAGTCCTTAAAGCGCTCCAACGCATGGTCTGCTTTGGACCCAAAAAGACCGACTCCATCAAAGGGCATGTCCATGAGAGTATTCTGGACATCCCCTGAAAAACCAGTGGTTCTCAGCCAGGCGTGGCGACGCAGCGCCACTGCCGTTGCAATAGACCTGCCCAGCGAGTCGGCGGTATCAAGGCCACATCGTATCGTGTATTTGGCCGCATCCCTTCCTTCCGCAATGGCGCGGGAAAGCAGTGTCTGGACCTCCTCAGAACACTGGGGCAAAAAAGTCACCACCGAATCCCACAAGGAGTGGGTATATCGGCCCAAAAGACAAGCGGTGTTGATGGACCGCAAGCCAGCACTGGAGGAAGAAAAACCCTTCTTCCCAAATTGATCCAGGCGTTTGGATTCCCTATCCGGAGGGGCGGTAGGGAAGGCGGTTTGGGAAGCGGAGGCTTGGACAACCAAGCTCTCAGGAGTGGGGTGGACAGAGAGAAATAGGGGTCGCCCGGAGCTGGGCGATGGCGTCGGGACACGTTCCTATCCACAGGAGCCCCTGTGTTGGGCTTGGACCAGGCGCCCAAAAGAACGTCAGTGAGGGCATCGTTAAACGGCAGCACAGTCTCCGTAGAGGAGGCTGCCGGCTGAAGCACCTCTGTCAAGAGATTAGTCTTGACCGCCACAGTAGGGAGTTGGAGATGTAAGGCTCCAGCCGCCCTACGCAACACCGTTGCAAAATTGGCTCCCTCCTCCGTAGCCACGGGAGGAGACAGCATGCCAGTGTCAGGGGAAGTATCTAGACCACTGGCATCCCCTAGCTCCTCTGTCCAGTCCTCATCATACTGACACTGTTGTGCCAGAGGGTCGTCAGACCCCTCCCAGTCCTCCTCCGGTTCAAAATAAGGAGGAGGGACATTTGGGACCCAAGGTCTCATCGGCGCCGGCGTCGAGCGACGTCGGTCCGGTTCCATGTCCGGAGCCGGAAGGAAGTGGGGGACGACGCCGCCCGGAGCCCCAGGCGGCGTCGAGAACGGCACCGGAGACGTCGGCGGAGGCGTGGTCAGGTCGACCGGCGTCGATGGGGGTTGCGGAGCCGGGATCGGGGCCGGAATTGAGGCTGGAGGCACGGGCGACGCCGGGGCCGGAGCCGTCGGCGACGCCGGGGCAACCCCATCAGGGCCCGCGGGGCCCGAAGGCGCACCGGAGGGACCTTGAGGCCCGAAGAGGCGGGCCATGGCCGACAGGAATTCCTGTATTTGGGCCGGATCCGCCCCCGAACCCGGGAAGGACGGGTATTGCGGGGGCGACTCCAGGCATGTCCGGGGCCGCGGGGGCGGGGACGGTGCCGGGAGGGGCCTCAGCCGAGTCGCGAGACCGGCGAGGCGAAGTCCTAGAGCGACTATGCTTTTTGGACTTTTTGTGCTTAGACTTACCGGACGACGAAGACTTTGATCCCGACGACCGGTGAGGACTCCGCGACCAACCCCTCGACCTCTCACGCGACCGGGGCCTGGTGTGGCGCGGAGCCGACTGCCGGGCCTCGAGGAGCTTTCGAGACCGCTCTCGCAAAGCTTTCGGGTTGAGGGCCCGGCAGTCGGAACACGACTCCGTGTCGTGGCCTCGGCCGAGGCAGAAGAGACACTCCCGATGCGGGTCTGTGATGGACATCATCCGAGCACAGGCGCCGCAACGTGTAAAGCCGGGCATCCCTACGACACCTTGGAGTCGATTTGAAGAAAACAGTGAAATAATTCACCAAAAAAGTTAGTCAAAAAATGACTAGGGCACTGCTCTTCCCGGATCTGCGCTTGCTGGCGCGAAAGAAGAACAGAACTGACGTCAGCGCGCAGGGGCGGCGTCTAAGTACTGCCTGCGACGTCATCCCGGCGATCACGACGCAGACGACGGACGCGAAGCCGCACGACGCCGCCTACCGACGCGCAAGGGTACTGCTACGCAAAAACTTTCCGGATCCAGCCTGACGCCTGGGGATATTCTAAGGTAAGGAATCTGTCACTAACGTGTCTCTTTCAGATGCATACATTTGCATAGTGAAGCGCTGGAAAACATTCCGGTCTCATTTTGGGCTTTGCGCTAGCGCCAAGGATAAAGATGCAGGCTGCCACCTCCCAGCTGATATCAAGCCCACAAACCCAAGCTCTCCCATTGCCTATTCCACTTCCAACTGCAGGGAGGGGCAGTAAATATTGTGCCAATACCCTTAATTGCGGAGGCTTAGTGGTGCCAGCGCAAGCAGGGCTGAATATTCTCTCAGCATTAAGCGCCCCGCGTACCCATCAAAAACCACCTAATCCCTGGGAAATGGCGGACTAGGTTGGAGCATGGGATCCAATACCAAGGCCCGGGCTTCTATTAATGGAGCCGGCGTGTTGAAGTACACAGGCCAGGCTCACTAATCACACCATTAAGTAAAGTAGAACGGCTTTTCGAGCATCCATCGAGGGACTCTCCTCACGACCTATCCGAGGCTTTTTGGAGACGTAGAACATGGAGGCGGGCGGGAGATGGTGCGGTAAATGAAGGCATACGTTCGGCAAGATGTGGGGACAATGGATTGGAAAACACAATACTTGGGTATCAAAAATATGAGAAAACAGTTTAAATAAATAAAATGCTGAAAAGGAGCCCAATTTATAAACAAGTGGGTACAGTAGGGAAGGATGTGGGGCAGCAAGACAGAAGTGCCGCGAGCCGAGCCAAAAGAAAAAAAGTAGTGCTCCGAAACTAACTAAATGGCCAGAAGTGAACTGATACATGTAACAGGGTCAGTCTCCAGGGGAGGGGACAAAACTGCCAAAAAGCAGGACAAATGTAAAGTATTTACCAAAGGAATTTTGAAAGGCAGACCAAGGAACAAGTTAAAGTGATGGGGGTGTGATGAACATGCGCACTGCCTAAGCTCGACCTAAAAAGAAGTTTATATCGATTAGTAACTACTGACCGCAATGCTAACGTGGCAGCTCGCCCTCTTGGCAAGCACTAGGTTAAGAATAATTGGTAAATCATGCCAAGGTGCACCCAAGAACTTGCATGAGTGCAGGGCCTGCCAGTGGTGTAACATTAGACCCCACAGCCATGAGCCCCTCCGGCACTGTGCACAGGCAGCAGGCCCCTGGCATGAGAGCTCCTGACCAGATCTGCAGGTTGGGGGCCATCCTTGGACTTTGCAGAAGGCCCCCCTCAAGTTTCGTTATGCCACTGGGGCCTGCAAATGACACCCATTAGATCACACTGAAGTTCAACCCTACTTCTCCCGCAAACAGTGTATTCTGGACACCACAAGAGAAGCTGGTACCATCCTATGAATAAAAAAAAAACAAGGCTGGGGCATTTGTTTTTTTAAACTTAATATCTCAATGGGAGACTCACGCGTGAGTTTGGGCCAGTGAAAAGTCATGAAAACCCTCTAAAGCCGCGAAAAGGCAGACTGCTTCATTCATTCCATTAAGATCACCAGTTTCCTTCAAGCATAGCTGCACTTGTCAGACCCTTCTCTTACACATAAGTGTACAATACTACTGCAGTTCTTTAAAGCCTACATCTAAACATCAAATCCCTGCTCTAGAGTCTCCCTATGAAGATGTTGCATGTGTTGAGGAACCGGTCCACAAGAAACTATGTGGTTGTCTGCTCTGCAGTGAAGTTTGGCTGGAGGCCGTACACCATCCTCAAGACAGCGCTCCGGTGAGATGTCCAACATGGCATGCATGAACTAAGCTCACTACATTAACAGCATACCCCATGCAAGTATTACTGCAATCTACAAGAGGACAATAAAGTCTATTTTTTCATTAGTGGTAGCTGAGTGTTCATAAAGAAACTGTATTTGGGTTCACAAATCAAATGCTATATGACAATAAGAGCAAAAGGTTTAGATTTTGGAGAAGCAAATCGTAGCTTGCACCTGAAAATCTTGCTAATCTGCTCACCCTCTGCTACATCCTCATGAAAATATTTGCCAGCCTCAAAATCATTAAGTTCATCCTTTAAATCTGGGCTGTATGTTAAACTTTCTAAAACATCATAAGGATCTCCGTCGTGTCCTACAGATCCCATTGTCTTATGATACCACAAGCAAAAAGGGAGCCTTGTAACAGAATTAAAAAGGGAAAAGAAAATATAAAGACTTACATTCTATTGCCGCATTAGGATCCATCCCTTCAATATCAATAAGATACCTGCAAATGTCAACAAAGCGGCAGAGTTAAGGAAGCTGGAAACTGTGCTCTGCTGCAGGTGTACTTGTAATATGTATTTATTGAGGGAGAAAGTTGCATAAAATAATAACAAACCCTCTCCATCAGAAGAATATGATCAGCTTATAATACTGCCTCCCACTACAGTACCACGGTGGGCAGAAAGATATTAAAATAACGTGCAAACACCTTCCACGGATAAACGTGTAACGTAAGTGACTCATTCCCCAATTCGAGGACAACACGTACCAGAAAGCTGAAAGGGATGCACAAGTGGTGATTGCCCACACAAATATGGGCTCAGTTGTGCCTTTACGACTAGTTTGAGAGTCTGTAAGCAGGCTCCTGTCATAGACACAAGTTTGCAATACTCATTTTGAAAAGACTATTTTCACATTTCCATGTTATCACTGAGGGTGGTGCTTCAGTCAATCATACAGGCAACATTTCGCAAAGTTAGATTTTTGGTTTCTTTTACAATTAGAATTAAAACGTGGCACACTAGTCTAACAGTTACACCGCAGCCTGACAGACAAACAAAGGATCTTCAGTCAATAATACACAACATCCAAAATACAACCAAGCCACCATTCACATCTGTAAGAGAGAAAACTGGAGTAACTTAAGACCGTGGCGGTCTCTGCTCTAGGCCAAAGGGGCTATGCCCACAGTTCCAGGCCTTTAAAAATATTTTCCCTTAAACCTTGCATTACGTAATTACCTTAAGTGCCAGGCTGCTTTACACTCGCTCAGAGTCTGGACACGCACATAAGAAATGGTAGGAATTCCAATGCACGTGAACAGGAGTCTTTCAGGGAAGAATGTAAACAGGACTTTGGATTGTTAAGGGTGGCTCACTTGCAGTATTTTGGACTTCTTGAATAGGAATAAGGGAGGTGGAATAGGAGATGGATATGGAGTACAGGGGCTGGTTGGTTCTATAGGTGATTAGAGTAGACCGGATGAGTGAGTGGAGATTGAAAGTTACTAAGTGGGAAGATGCCCAGTGAAACTCTTCTTTGGCCACAGCTCATTAGCAGATGTTCACTACTCTGCCTGAAAATTTGCATTCACAGTTTGTTTACTGAGAAATTTATTTTTTCCTCTTTTTTTTTTTTTTTTTAAAATCAGGTTAAAAACAGTAGTTGTTGCCATTGTTAGAAATGCTGTGTATCTAAACTCCTTGAAAGCCCCTTGGAAAAAGCCTCATACATAGCAATACAGGTTGGTTTTTCTGCCCGATCACTTACATTTTACAAGGTGCCACTGCATTAAAAAGAGCCAGTCAATGTAGGACATGGGCATAAAAACATTGTTTTCCACACAAAATACGGAAAAAAAAATAGTTATGCATGCTCAAATAACGTTCCTTTCCGAATTTGTATGAGGATTAAAATAATGAAAAAAGGTGAGTAAGTGTACAAGAAGTATTTTTACCAAAATTACGTTCATAATACTTAAGTGGTTAAAAGGGAAATTTTAAAATTTAAGATTTTATATGTGTTGTGCTGATTTATGGGAAGATCCAAGAGCTATCAAACATTACTGTGTGTAACTAAGACCATCCTTCGTTAGGGGTGTGCTTGGTTGGAGTCCTAGATTTGTGTGTAATATTGTCAGTTTGATAATTTCACTACTTACCTAAATTAGGAAAAGCGCCACGTTTATGGAAGGGGGTAGTGTAAAGGGTAGTACACTGATATTTAATGAAGGGTACATTTTTTTCATCGTACATTTAAAATACAGATGTCATATTCCTTCCTTGTATACCAATTTTATATTGTGCTGTCAGCAAACAGATGTATGTGGTTTGATCTCTAGTTTCTACACATTACATAGGTTTTAAATAGGACCTTTTTGACCAATTTTTAATGAGATGTACCCTGCATCTAGGTTGTCAATCCTTCGTATAAACTTGACCTTGACTTTTTAATTTTGAAAATCAACTTTTTTAAAGCTAGTGGTGAAGCTTTCTAGAGAGTATTGGCGGAGGTTACGGGGAAGGATGGGAGTAGATTAGTGTAGCAGTGATGCCCAGTTTTCAGTCAGAATATATTATTAGATGGAGAAAACCTCGTGAGAACCAAATAGAGGATGTCAGAGGCTGAGGTTTTGATATAAACCAGTGCTACTTTGGCAGAGTGAAACAGCATTTTATATGACAGATAGTGGGGGCCACAGCTGAGACATTCATAATCAAAGAGGCCTCTGTTGTACTTTAGGTTTTCTATACGGAAGGGCACAATTAACAATGGCTTCTCGCTGGAAGAATGTACAAATAGGTCTTTGTAAATTACAAATTAGTGGGAAAGACATGGCAGCTAGGCTCATCCACATGTACAAGTGAAACAAGGCAACAGGAGCCCATCAACGAAGTGTTATATAATGTAGATCAACTGATATATATATATATATATATATGGGGATTCAAAGTGCACCAAGGGTGTAAAACCACGGGAAGGAATATCTTGCACCTCTGAAAGTGGAAAGCCAGTATATATGGGCCCACTACATAAACAGGGTGACATCAACCAGTGCTTGTTTAGATCCAATAAACATGCAGTGTGGCACTGCCACAACACCAAACATTGTGATATGGCACCCCTCATCAAGCAGCTCACCCCCCCCAGGTAACTTACCTGCACACAAGGTAGCCAGTCCTGTTTAAGCCGTGGGTACAGTGAACACCGATGAGTTTATCTGCAAACCATAAGTGCCAAATTTTAAAGAGATGAGGAGATTCAGTGTCACCCAAGTACAGAGCCCAAGGACAACCTTAGGAAACCTTTCTACTATCGGTCATGCTCGGAGTGTTGAATATGCTTAATCAAGGAGGTGGTCCAATGGAGGTCCCCTTAGGTTTGCTCACAATGCCTTCACCCGTGTCTCCATTTGAGTTGCCTTGTGTTTGCTCACTGCACTTTACTAATTCTAGGTCTGTCAGAGTTCTCAGTTTTTCACCCCTATGTGGAAACAGTCAAAATGCTGCTGATCACAAGCTGTGGTCCAAAACACAATGTTTACAAGGTAAATCTTACCTTCCCACTACAACCAGAAATAGGAGTGCAATGAATGCAAGGAAAAATACAAAGTGTTTATTCAGTTACATCTTTGTAAAACCAGCAGACATGTAACTAGGTGAAATGCTTACAAAAACAGATTACATTTCTCAAATATTCAATCCAATTCAGTGAACTGTGGTCAAGGTCTTAATATCAGCCTCCAGTTAGCACAGTTTCAATTAAAGATTCCCTTTCTGTACATGATCGTTTACCCGAAATATGCCAACAGGTTTGTGTAATGTAACATCCTGACATACATGCCCCAGAAATAAATGGACACAGGAAATTTTTTCTATTCTTCAAAAAGCATTTATGTTTTTTGCCATCCTCCGTTAGTGAATCGTACTGCCAATATACAAGAGGTTACAGTGACACATACAACCAACAAACTTTTATAGTTGATGAATTTCATTCCAAATTTACACTTAAATCGCTCCAACATTTCCTAACATTTAACTAAAAATGACAGCTGTAGCGCATACCACATTTATAGAGATCTGTCTCAAGTAGCAAATATCAATTCTTAGTGTAAATTGGTTAAAATATATGATTAGTAGAATCTTCTCATGGAGGAGGTTCTTGTGCAAAGTGAGAGTTCTGCTGCATGTTCTTTCTGTACACATTCATCAATATGCAGAATATGGTGATGTTTTTTGATTATATCAACTTGCTACTTTGATTACCATTTGGTGTCAAACAACTCAAGTTACTCTTTTTTTGGATTTGATAATGTTCATTCCATTAGTAACAGTATTATTGAACAGGACACTGCTCTGTATCTGCTGGTTTGCCAGCTGCCAAATGTTTTCTGCTGAATAGCCCTTTGCTCAAAATTCAGTGTCATACCCTTAGAAATCCTGCAATAACCTTCATTATTGAAGATGCAGATTCCATTACACAGAAATTCTGCATAAGGGATACAGTCAATAGTCTGTCTTGATGGCAGCTATGCGCATGAAGAATAGGGCTGCTGGAAGTCTCGTGGGTAAAACATTGTGTTAACCATATTATTAACACCAATATGAAGATCCAAAAATTCTATCCATACTGGGCTTTCAGAATAGTGACATTTTAGACCTCTGATTCTTATTCAAATGAACTATGTATTCATGAAGTCAGTGAAAGTGGACTAAGCATGCTGCAATAGTATAGTGCTAGTTTGATTTATTTGTGGGATAAGTTCTCTCCGTGCCGCAAGGTACTATCTTACATACCGAACATGTTTTACCAATGAAGGTTCAGCTACACTTCTCAGACTCAGCTGGACTCTTCTCTGTACTCCAATCCACTGAAGTAGTTTATTACAATCAATGGACACAACGGTCCTCTGCCTGGTGCTGCAAATCAACCACGATGCGAGTGTTCTACACCAAAGCTGGTTTACTCACTGTTCTAGCTCTTCTACCCTTTACTATACCTCAAGGAACCCAGTGTTTGGATGCTGAGCATGGGGTACAAAAGTTAGTTAAGTTACTGAGGTAACCCGTCCTCCTCTTTAGGCGTACTGAATGATCTGCGATAATGCTCATTCAATATAGTACTATCATTGAGACTTAAACAGTATGGATGATGGCTCTGTTACATTTCTCAGATTCTTCTGCCTTCCTCAGACTCTGAACTTAGTGTTTTTCTAAATGATGATTTTGCTAAATGATTGCGTGCTTCTGCATTTCTTTCTGTGGACGGGGAAAGAGAGAGAGAGGAAGGGGAGACATGGAGTGAGCGAGTGTACAAATAAGAGTGTGAGTAACCTGCTGTACTAATGTTGATTCTATTACAGTTTTATTGATTTGCTCATGTGCCAAGTTCTTACTGAACGTGCTGTATTAACCCAGGTTTGTGTTTTAGTTCATGAACTACTGCAGGTGTTGAAAAGAATTTACGAAAGCTGGTTCTACAATCCTTGGCTTCAGTGCCTCAACTGGTGTCCCAAATCAGACTGTGTGTATGTGGAACGTGATCGACTCATGGCAGAGTTACATTCAGACCTCCCCAACTGCTGTGCAGCACATGACTTCCAAAACAAACAGAAAACATGTCAAGTAGAGGCATGTAGATGGAGCAAGTGGTTACGGGGAATACAAAAAAGCAAGAGGGGGATTGTAAAGACTGTCAAGCATTTACCCAGCCAGTCAAAACTGGATAAAACACGGTGGGGCACAATGGGACAATCCAGACAAAATCCAAAATAGTACCTAAAAAATAACTCACCATTGTCTGAATTTTCACTCAGAAATTGCGTCACAATACTTTTGAACTGTTGAATAGTTGGGGCATCTGGGATCGCATGACCAGCTGTATAAATCTTTGAGTAAGCCAGGGTTTTTGGCAGTGCCTATTGTACAAAAAGGTAACAATCCATTGGTCAGTCACACAGCACCATAAAAACATCAGTTGAAGCGACTACCCTCCTGCTTGGGACTTTAGGCTTGATTCAAGAAACAACAACAGCAAAGAGACAGTGCTGCACATATCAAATGTACTGCTTTGATGACGTTTTAAAAGGGATTTGGTGCCTGAAGCACAACAACCTTTTAACAATGCAACATGTACAATTACCTTGTGCACAGAAAGAACTATTTAATTGAAGGCTAAGTATAATCATGTTTACTTCCGAGTTAAATCACTCCATAGGTATAGCTAGAGATTGTCAATCTACTTATGTATGGGCAATTTTTGTAACGAATAGGGCCCTTCCCATACAATTCTAACATTCAAACCTACATCTGAGTAAAATGGTTTTGGATATTTGGAATGGATTACAACTAAACCAAAACAGCAGTTCAATGGGTTGAGTGAATGCTGCAAAGGTCTCGTAGGTCCAAGAAAGCCTTTTGATGCCCAAAGAATAATAAAATGAGTACAGTAGAATAATAACACTTGGTATATTCACCACCAAGTGATTACTATCCATCAATCACTTATTTTTCAAACCATTTGATGAGTTCTGGCTAATGCAAAAGGGGGTTCCACAAAAGTCAGTGATGCTATAGAGCAGGGAGGGTGAACATAGGTGCCGCTATTCACCAGGTGCTGAGGATAGCCACATAGATATACACACTCTGTATTTGCAGAAAAGTAATTTACACAGTCAGTGTATATACTGAAAATCTGGTATGCTCTTTATACTATCCAAATGTTCACAATTTGGTCACTGCACGCTATGAATGTAGTACTCATAGGGGGTGGGGGGGAGGTGTTTAAGAAATTTAGCAGATATATTGATATTCTTCTAAAACGAAGGATGGCATAAAACTGCTCACTCTGGGCCAGATGCACATAGCCCTTTTTGTAGGAGCAAAGCATGAGATTTGCAACTGAAAAAGGCAGCTGCAGAACTACAAAAGCACTTTTATGAGTCGTAATGGGGCTTCAGCGATCCTTTCGAATTCGGAAATAGAACGCGTAATATGGACACCCCACACCACTCCCAATCCCCCCCCCCCACACACACACACACACACACACACACACACATTCTGGCACTCAGAAAAGAAAGTATTGACGGTCACCAACTGCAACTGCTGTGGTACACCATTGAACAGTTACTAATTAACTGTTTATCCCCCCCCCCAAAAAAAAAACCTATATGGGAAAACAGGATCAGAGGTCTTTTGCCCCGTTCAGGTCTCCATCCTTGCACTGGGAGCCAACCACAGAGGGTCAAAAATACCACACTGCCTAATAAATAATTCAGAAGCAGGTCGTTTTGTGACACCCTGCAAATGAACAATTGGCAATGCAGCCTGTAAAATACATAGGTCACATTACAATTGTATTCCAATCTGCAAAGCAGTTGGTGTGCAAACTGCACATTTGTTCTGTCTCCCAACTATTTTTTTTACGTAGTTTCCGGAGTCAGATCATTTGGTTCTTGAGTGCAGCCCAAAATTGCAAAGGCCCACAAACTGTAGGTCTAACTATGAGCATATGAAACACTTTAATTAGAAGGGAGCGACGATTAAGCTTTTACCCATTATATCAGATATACATTTCAACCTCTAGATCAATGAGGAGGCGGCTTAAGCAGGTAAACTCTACTTTGCAATTTACATCCAGATACTGGGACCAATCTTTTTTTAACCCACATGTCATTCCTTGTTTGGTTCTATGTGCCACTGGTAAAACTTGGAGGCGTACGAGGTATCATTTGTGGGAGTACTGCAAAGGGAGCTCCCACAACACTATGATAGAAACATAATTGTTGGGCTTTCCCAGTGCCACTGAAATTTCACCCAGTCTTGTCGCTTGATTTCCTACCTGGATTCAGTGCCATCCTTTTTGATCCACTTCTCATCCATTTTCAAGCTGCTGGCCTCTTTTTTTAATAGCCCACTTGAGGCATTAAATGGTCCTGCTAATTGGTAGTCCTTTGGCCATCTGACTTGGAGTCCATGGGCTGCAAATTTCCGGTGCACAAGACAGAGGGTGACATGTCACAGTCTGTGCTTTGCTACTGGTAACTTAACTTGCAAGCCAATTAAATCAATACTATAGCTTTCATGAAAGACTAAAGTACTTGGCTCTTGATGCTGCCAAAAGTAAATACATGTTATTCGACAAAAAGTTGTTTTGATGTTGATATGGGTGACATGTATCCACAATGATCACCCTTACTCTAGGGGATATGGTGAAACCCTATAAACTTGCAGTGCATCCTTCAGTCATAAGAGCAAACAAATGTGGCAACAAGGTATGGGAAAAGTTTGCTATGGCTTCATAATTTGCTGCAGTTAACACTTAAGTATTTGTATGGAAAGTGAACTATGCTATTTTAACAGTGAAATAGTACCGATTCTAGGAAATACATTAGCTAACAAGTTACTTTAAAGATCTTCCTACTCCACTGCTGAATAACAGGCAGTCCTATGGCCTCAAACACAGACTAGTGACTGGGGTGTTGAACCAAAAAGAGCATTTAATGGTGGTACAGGCTCAGTGCTTTATATCTAGAAAAGCAAGTGTCTGCAGCTTGCACCATCCATTACCCCTGCAAGCATTGCCAATTCCACTACCAACACAACTACTATCACATTCCTACAAGTGTGACAGTTCAGACTATTCCAAGCCACCTAAAGATATAAAAATGGCCTGGACAGCAAAAAACAATTTTTAAATGTGCATCCAATCATCAATACTGTTGCTGTGCTCACATTACAAATACACAACCATAGGTACAATATGGTGGACTGCTCCCCTCTCTTAACAGAGACATATGTGATCAACCACATACAAAAATTTTGCACACCTTAGTAGCCATGCTATGAGAAGGACAGATGGCACCCGAATATTTTTCCATCGGACTGCTTTGCTTCAGAATTGTGCACTAATCAGATAAGGAATTTAGACTCTGGAAATAAAGGGATTCCACAATTTAGCAATTATGTTGATTATTATTACTAAACTATTGTGAGGGCAAAGCAGTCACTGCAGTATTTCACCAAGATACCTAAAGAAATGAAATGCACTTGTAATTTTGAAAACTGATCAGCTGCAAAGTGTAACATTGCCAAGTGAACCACCTCTATGTACTTAAATGTGCATGTGTATTTTTGGGTGGGTAAAGGCTTAAGGTAAAAAAATAAAATAAAAACAGTTGGAGTTTTTGAGCAATCAAAATATAAGTGGAGCCATTGCAATTATTATATGCAGTAATGAATTAAAACAATGCTGGCTTGACAAAATTAAGCAGAAAGGAAAGTCAAATTATAAGGCAATTATGCTGCCCATCTATCCATTACAAAGCAGCTTTGCAGAACAGCGTAGCACATTTCATATCCATCATGCACATTTCTAGAATAAAGATGCAACCTCAAAAGGAGAAACTGCATTATGTGATTCTTCAGGAACCGGAGTGCCCTCTTGAAGTATCTACAGCTTTGCAAACAATGTAATGTAAACATCAATTTGTATCAGTGAAACAAACAGGAAAGAAGGAACCATTTAATTCACCCAGTTTGACAAGTATTTAGGTATTTAAGCTTTTAGTTTGTTTCCGACAAAAGCCCTTCAGATATCTACACCACAGGGGCAGAACTGACACTAGGAATCACTACATGAAAATTACTTTGTCAAGTGTTCAGAGCTGCTTTTGCACAACATTTACCAGAACTTTAAAAATGTTTGATCTGCTCGACTTAACAACATTTCTTAAAAATCTGCAAAATACGCAATGGTGTGTTGGGTGGTGGCGAGTGTAGTAAATTCATATGTGGAAAGTGCAAACGCTGCACATTCATGTCCATAGCATGCTCAATCCACAAGTTATGATAACAGAAGATGAACTAACGGTTTTAAACAGACTTGACAACACAGAAACGGATATCAGGCCAAATGATGGGAAATATTTAGATATCAAAAGGCTTCTCTTATTGCAAAAATAGAGGTCATGACTATGAAATTATGCAGAGAGTGGGCTGCCGCCACTTAAAGAATACTTCACTAACTTGAACTGGCATGTTGGTACATGTAGAACGATGTATTGCAGGGATGGGCAGAGGTTGACATGAGAAAAGGACTGTGGAAGGTGATGCTCTATTTAAAAGTACAGCAGGAAGGGTACAAGTGAGAAAGCATTCATGTCAAGTGAAAGAGGTGTGTAGTTTTTAGAGTAAGACGAATACATTGCGAAAGTAACAGTATGAATGGAAGTTGGAACGCCACTATGGCTGCAGTTCGGGCTAAGCAACAGTATCAAAAAGGAATCGTGATAGGCGGATGACTTAGGCAGTTTCAACTAAGTTTTCCAGTTTTATAATGCTCTGGTTTAGTAATGATGCTCTTTAAGCAATGAACAATAATTTCAAATTGAGCTTTTAAAGACCAGTGTTGGCTTGAAAGGCAAATTGTGGTAGAGCTGAATTTCTATTTCTGCCCGCACACAGGGAAAGAAGAGGGATCGAGATCCAAATATGCTCACTTTGGATTCCATTCCTTAAACTAGGGGGACACAAACAGAACATTGTGGCTGAAAGGAACCAACCGAAGAAGCATCCATATAACATTTTGGGGGAGTGGGCGGTGTGGGCAATTCAAGCCACCATTTTCAACTGGGAGACCTAAATTCTGCAGGTGAATCTCCACTGATGCATTACTCCCAAAACATCACTTACCACAGGATTGTAGTAGCGTTTCGTGCAAGTTAAATCAATTATCATCCCAAGCTCTTCATTATGCTCCTTAATCTTTCTGATTAGATCCAGAGGAGAAAAGAGCTGCTTTGGAGTCAGCTTTGAATCAAAAACCTGGTTAAAAAAAAATATATATATCAAAATAGGTTAATTACATTCACTTGTCTTAACATTCCCTTACTGGAAAAAACTTCCCCCCAGAATATAAGAATTTGCTTATAGGTGGCATAAGACCAGCCTTTCAAAAGCTCCTCTTCTGAAGTAGTTTTTAAGGCTTTAGGACTTATTCATACTTGGCTTCCCATCAGCTGGTGCAGTTTACATTACTGTTAACTGACCCCATTTCTTGCGGGTGACCTTCAATCAAACCTGCACTTTAGGACAATACTAAGCATGCAGGGCGTCGAGTTTTAAGTTTCCAGTTGTACATATAAGCCCACAATGAACCTTAAACGAAATTTAGTTGGCTGAAATCCCAGAGCTAGAAGGCTGAACGTCACCCGAAATATATAGGCCTACTTAGGAGCTTCAAGAACCAGTTTTCACGGCTATATGCCCAGTAGCCCTACAGAGAAATCCCCTCCGATCTTGGAAAAAGATCATGCAGAAACAAAAGGTTTGTGTGCCGTTTCCCAGAAATACAAAGAATTAGGCGAGGTGGTAAGTGCTTACTCTACAACTCTTGTGCATAACACACTTGCTAGCAGGGTTGTGCTACAAAGCACGCATGTATTTTGAGACACTACAATGGATGGGTATTGCTACTATTGGAGGGCCCAATGCCATTTAAGAACACAAAGTCAAAACCCACAAATTGGAATGCATTAAAAGATTAACTTGTATTTATACTGTAATTCATTCCAGTTTGACAGTTACCCAGAATTACCATTACTCAATTTAACATGAACATAAACCACCAATTTCAATGTAGGAGACTCCCATCTTGCTGAGGTGGTGCGTGACAACAGAAAACCGGTACAAGTGTCATACAAAACAATTCAATCTTGCCAGTTACATGCTGCACTGTGGCCAGACACCAACAGCGCGCTGGCCTGAGCAAAGGCGCAACCAGTACAGAGTAGGAGATCAACTAAGTGAGGCTTCTACAAGTTGCTATGCATTGAGGGAAAGAAACCGAAAGGGCTTTGTGGTCTTGCTCTCTAGTGAAACTATGTAAATCAGAGTGCACCAAAAAGAGCGTTACCAAAAGGTAAGTAACTAGATCATCTGATGATCCAGAGGTACAAGAACTTCCCAAACTATTGATGTGCAGCAATAAGCTCCCACTAGGAACGCCATTTATTGTTACTCAGGTGGCATGAACGTGGGAAAAGGCGGTCACAAAAGTCATAAAGAGAGTACCCTATGCTCAGCACCTCCCGCTTTGGTGGCTACACGCCTTCTTACATATTTGTGATTCCATGGACGTTACAGGTTGGTTGGAGGGGGGCTGTCTGAACGATCGAGATGCGTTTCTGAATAGCAACTTCCGATCCATGGAGGAAGTAGAGGTTCACTTGAGTGGATCGTAGGCAGCTTTTGCAGTATGAGAGCAGATCGCGTACTGCCCATGAGATTTTGGCCCCCTTCCCTGGAGAGCTGAAGTAGTCCCAGGACCTGCAGGTGATTTTAGATCTTTTAAGGGTATTAAAGCTTGGTTGAATGTAGCCCTTAAATCTGATAGGACGAATGCTGCATTGGAACGAATTGCCTGGGAGAGAGAGCGAGAGTATCCCCTTACATACTGGAAGTGGAGTATATCCCAAGAGCAGGTGTTTGAAGTGGCTAGTAATGCCAGATTTAAATTGGTGCAGTTTTACTCTACCAAGCATATCCAACTCTGCGTTGCCTACACAGGGCCTAGACGACATGGTCTGCAGACTGCGCTGCATGAAGGGTGACTCCTGCTCAGTTTGGTCATGTTGCATGAGGCTGTACACAGCTGCACACGTATTGGAGAAAGTTACATAGGGAGATATGTAGGGTGACTGGGATAACTGGAACTCACCATGTGGCATTGTGTGCTGGGGCTGTTACCTCTTCCCAAGAAGGGGAGGAGAATGCAGATCAAATATGCCCAATTGGGCTTCATACTTGCGCGACGACGTGTAGCCATTTACTGGGCCAGTCCTGCCTCACCAACTAACTAGGTGGAGGACTGATTTCCTGGAATGGGCAGCAGCGGAGGAATGCCGGCTTCGGAAAGCACACACTGGCAATCACGCAGAAAGGGATCTTGAGGACTGGTGTAACATGTTAGACCCATGGGTGGAAGCAGGGTGAATTTGGGAAGCGGAGCGAATTCAGCCATAGAAGAGGGGGGGGGGTCGCCACTGGGAGATCGGTGCCCAGTCGCTACATTACTAAAGGCTAACACATGAGCTTATACACTCACCAATTTCCTGGCCTCTAGCGAGTCCACATCAGAATAAGAAACTAATTTAGTCTTATATACGAACTCCTCAGGTCACAAGTCAGTATATTGATATGTTTTTACTGATTGCTCCGTCACCTCCCGTCTCCTTGCTTGGACTTGAGACTCCCGTTTCTGCGCTCACCACATATTGCTAATATGAATATACTTTAAGATATCATACTGTGCTGCTTGTATGTATTACAAAAAAAAAAAAAAAACACATCCACCCACACACACCAGAAAACACACCACACACTTGTTCATCTGATGGATACTGCTAATCACAGATTCCTCACCTTGGAGTAGATACCAAACCAGTACCTTCCCAAAGTGGAGGGTCTGGTTAGTGGACAAGCTGGACTATGATGTCAAGGAAGTAGTGCTTCAAGAACTTATGCACCGTATGCTCTTGCAGGCAACCCTCGCACCAAATCAGTGGTGGTACGCTTGGACTATGGTAGAATGGGTTCTCAGGCCTCCAAGGTGCTGCTTCTTGGCCAGTGCGCAGCAGATCTTAATACAGAGGACTATCCACCTCAACACAGACCACTTCTGCACAGCCTTCCCTTTCTTTGCTCCAGAGAACCAAACACAAAGTTGAACGTCTACTCTCCGAACCATGGTATGATCTATAAAAAAAAAAAAAGCTTAAAGCCTTTTTTGGGGTCATACCTCTTTTAGGAGGTGAATGGGAGCCAGGAACATTGGTAGAGTGAAGAATTGCCAAATATGGAAGGGAGTCAACTTTTGGTAAGAAGGCCGCCTTAGTTCTCAGCTTTAATTTGTCCTGTTAAAAAGGTGGTGTATGGTGGAGACCGCCTGCAGTTCACTCGCAGGACAAGCTGACTTAATTGCAATTTGGAAGACAATCCTCAAGGACATGATAGACAGCAACTAGCTATGCACTGGCTCGAAAGGAGTACATGTGAGGATTGGCAAGACAAAGACAATCCCAATGTGGCATCGCAAATGCATTGGGAGGAACAGGTGTCAAACCTTGAATAAATCTCATCACACCAGGCAATTTGAACAAGGAAGGTTTGTCCGATCACCATAGAAAGGCCGAAAGGTAATAAAATTACAGTGCTCACTACACGCCCTTGCTGAACAAAACACAAATAAAAGGCCATCTGACACCTCTGCATGTATGGGGTCTTCAATTTTGGTGCTGCACCAGTACACAGAACTTCGTGGACCTCAACCACTTCAGCCCTCCAGTCTTACGCAGTCTATTGCTGCTGCTCAATCTCCATGCATGGAGGTGTAATTTGCGTAGTTCAGGTTGCTGACCCTGCCCTGATGCGGAGACAGGCGGACCTGCCAAAGTAGTAGCCTGATCAGTGGACAGATGCTCATGCTCGGGAGTTCCATGTAGCTTACTCTCCTGGCTGAATCCGGGGTCACCAGGAGGAATTGGGCAAAGAGGTAATGGCAGAAATGTGTACAGTCCCTTGTTCATTTCATCTGAAATGTGTCTCCTAACTAGTATTCTAACAAAAAACTACAGTGCACAAAATCTTCAACACTTTGTTTGACTGCAGTGAAAAGATCTAGCTCGGGTTCTCTTCACTGGTGGAAGATAGTCTATCAGACGGCAGCTGCTCAGTTTGTCTACTCTGGCAGTCACAGTCCAGAAAATGCCCTGGAACTCCAGCCACCTCCAGAGGAGCAAAGCCTCCTCCCACAGGACCCCAGGCCCCAACAATGCCAGGTTTCTTATGCCAACTCTTGGCAGTGGTGTAGCCTGTGAGAAGGTGCACCAGCCTCTCTTTAATGGATGGCATTCAGGGTCAAACAAACAGCCTGAAGTGCCAGAATACTGATGTGGAGCCAGCACTCCACTGGAGAGCAGGGTCTTCTGATCTCCATTTCCCCAGGTGATTCCCTCCTCCTCCCCAAACCCAGAACTTCACCATATCCAGTAAATGAACGTCTGTGAGAGCGACGTAGGCTAGTTTATGGTAAAACACAATGATAAAGACATGGTGCATGAATGACTAAGGCAAGCCTACCGTCAACAGCCGGTCATCAAGGTATGGTAACTCCCAATCTTCAAAGATGGGAACACACCACTGCCATCACTTTCGTAAACACCCGAAGGGCAATGGAAAGGCTGAAGGGGAGTACAGCAAATTGAAAATGCTCAGGATCCAAGGACATCAGAACAGATGATCTGGGCCAAATTGAGCAGTTTCAATCTCTCCTTCCATAAGGTGTTGAGGGAACAGAGGCCCAAGACAGGCCTGAGGACCCCATTTTTTTGGGAACAAGGAAACAGTCAAATGAACAATCCTTGCTTTTCAACATGCTCGTTATGGCACCTTACATGAGCAAGAGGTGTGCCTCTTGTAACAGGATGAGATGTTATTCTAAAATCTGGTCTAGTGAGAGTGGAATATTAGGCAGTGAGGAAAGAAAAGGCGGGGCATAATTTTGAAGCATGTCCAAGACTCATCAGTGGGAGGTGAAGGATCGCCAACTTGGAAGAAAGTGATGGATCATGTTCAGTGTATATAAACTGGAACAAAGCATTGTGAGATAGGAAGGAACTTTGATCCAGAAACTCCAGACTGAGGCTCATACAGTAGCTGCAAACATCTTTCATTGTTGGAGGCTACAGGAAAGGCTCATCCAGTCCACAGAAAGGTTTATCTGTCTGTTCGGAGACAAGATAGTATCTGATGCACAGACGCACAGCAAATGTCTTTATACAGAACACTTCTTCTGAGATTCAGAAAAGGTATGCAAGTGTAGGCCTCCTATCATCCCGTTTGGTGCAAGAATCACCTTAGTTAGCGGGGCACAGTATTTGATCGATGCATCACAGCCTCCTTGAAGGCAGCCATTTATTAAAAAGTCAACATCGGCCCAGAAAACTCAGGGCACGCTGAGATCAGATGAGGAATCTGATCAGTGATCGGCAACCTTGACAGAGTGTGACTTGCATCTTGACACCCTCACGCCATCTCCTTGGAGTCAGAGTGCCAGGAAGGCGACAAAACCTGCTTCGGTATGCTTGCATTTAGACTTACTGCAGGACTTTGAGCGGTCCCAGGGATGCAGTCCAGGTCAACGACTTGGAAAAGGATGACAAACATGAAGGCCACAACTTCAGCTTGTGTTCGGCGACATACCCCTTCATCACCCCTCTCAATGAGATTTTTGGGTCTACAAGGGTGTGCTTATCACACGATTTAGATATGGGTCCCGAGCCCAGGCACCAAAGATAGACCACATGCAGATCCATGACAGATTTCAGTTTCCTGCAGTTACAGCATGGCTTAGATCCTGCCATTATCAGTATGCATTAAAGTTTGGAAGTTATCAGAAGAACTTTGGGAGCGGAGCTCCAGATCCAAATCAGGAGGGTTGGAAAGAGGAACTGGCGTCAGTGCACAGGAATTGCGCTTATATACGCCTCCACTGTCACTTCCGGGGTGGTATGGAGCAGCACAACACCATCTACTGGCACACAGGAGCAAAGCTACAACAATCTCCAGATCCAGTCTGGTGCCTGGAGAATATTCTAAGGTGAGGAAAATGCATTTAGAACGATGCATCAGAAGAAATAGGACACACCCTCAAACCACTCAATGTCTACAAGAGCTCCCTCAACCATTATCACATTCCTATTCACATACTTTGAAATAGATCTCTACCAGCAGCAGTCAAACATTCCAGTTCTCAAACCAGCCAACTCTCATGTGCCATACACAGGACACCCAACACCGACATATGTACCACCTTCCACTAAAATATTCAAGGCCTCCCGCTCAACTCTCCTTCATGCACCATCTACAGGTATGCATTCCTCCTTGCTCTTAGAATAGTCGTACATCTATCTACAATGAACTTACATCTACTTTCCACTCACCATTAACTGCACCCTTGAGCCATCATACACTGGCAATTTAACAAAAATATTTTCTTAAGATCTAATCACAACTACATCAGAGCCAACAACATAAGCAAGTCCCATTCAATAGATTTGTGTGCCATACAATGCATTCCAAGGACCGAGCCTGATGGCATGTATCCACTTCTATCACTACTGTTTTCAGGAGGAGACCAGAGGTCAGTTGATTCTACTGATCCAAAACCACCTTTGGCACTGTGTACCCTAGTAGACTTTCATTTACCAAGTCTGACCTAAGCATAAGTTTTATGCAGTCTCCTATCTCACTTTCAACACCCCCAACTACTTGTTATTTTTGCACTCCACAACCACCACAAATATCACTGTGAGGGGCTCCCTAAGAGAAAAGCTTCAGCCCTCTCCCTGAATCACAAAACACAACCTTCCATGGCAACAGGTCATTGCTGTGCTTCCCCTATAACCTCTGTGTACACAATGCTTGCATCTTGTCAAACACATTTCTCTTCCCTTTAGGCTAAATAACGGTTTTTCTCTGTACCCATGTTGGTCTACTGCCAATCAGCTCTCCCAAATAAATGATATTCTCAGGTCTTCATAACTGGGATATCTAGTCATCGTGACAAGAATATGCTTCAATGGGGGTGGGTGGTTATGGGTGTTTGTGCATGCATGTGGAAATGTGGTTTACAGGTGGACTGGTGAAAAGTAGAGGCCATATGGGTCCCATCATTGAATCGGAATCATGCCCATATTGGCAAATCACTGAAGCAGCGAGGCATCATCCCTAATGTCTGCAACAGTGGTGTCTATTTGAACCAAACTTTTGTATTATTTTCTTTACCCAATCAACTAAAATTGCAACACTGCCATCAAAAGTGTCAATTCATAGTCAGAGTCCCACATGCTGACTCTGCAAACCTATTGAAGGTGTCATGTTATGTGTATTTGTAAGGTGCACTATCACCCACTAGGGTATCCTGGTGCTGTGCCACTGAACACCTTAACATCAAGCATTTCAACATCGACCTTGATAGAAAGACCCCACTAGTTTCATTTTCTTTTTACTTCTACTCATCAATATCAAAACAGGAATATCAATCATTGATACACTGAATATTGACCCTTTCTATCAAGGGTCAAAAGTAGGGGCACAGGGTTGAGGTGGAGGCAACTGCTTTCCAAGACTTTTCCGGTGATGGCAAAACTGTAGATTCCCAGAGGAACTGAGGAGGGCAGGAGTGGGAAATGACCTTAACTCGAGCTAGGGTCGCATGGGTAATGTGCTCAATTTGCAATGCTGCATTTAATCATTCTTGTACTACTGTCATATTTAAATGTTATATGGCCTCGCAATTTACCTCACTGTACTGTCACAAAGGTTTAATAAAAAACAAAAAAAAACCTGTAGATTCGAAGGCTCTGGGCCATTCCCAGCTTTGGGGAAATTCCTACTTGGTCTTTTTTTTTGGGGGGGGGGTATTTTTTTTTTGCTCTTGGACCCTGTTGCTGTAAGGAAATCATGCATGTTGCTTTGGGACAATGAAGGGTACATCATAAAGGTGGAGTGATGTTTATGGTCATGAAAAAAAGCACACACACACAAGCCCCTCATAAAAAATGACTAAGTGAAAGGCCACACACAAAAAAAGCCAAACGGCCTGAAAGAGATTAGACTGAAAATATCCAACGCTAAAATGTACAGCTGTCCACCATGTGAGAATGCGAGTGAAGACCTACAATTATTTGTATTCATGCTTTAAATCCAGAGTAGTCTTTCACATCTTTTTTAGGCAGTGGTATGGTTTGCCTAATTTTATGAAGTATTGATGAATTTCTTAAGAGTCTTTGCTTACTAAACTTTATAAACACTGCAGTCCAATGACATTTCACGGCTAAAATTCAAATACAATGCGCTGTTAGGTACGCAGAGAGTGATTGAAACCAAAGTTAACAAAAAAAAAAAAAACACACACACTTACTTACTCCACTTAAAGGAACTTTAAATGCAATGAATCGAGTGCCTGGCATCCTTATTCCAATTGGGATGTAATCGACCCACCTGCAAATTAAAAACACAAACATGCTTAGAACTTAGAGGCATGGACTAGTAAAAATATTTTATGTACGCTGCCTAGATATGCATTGCTTGTGCACAATCTCAATGAATAAAATGTTCAAGTTAGTGAAAAAGATATTCAATACACAAATTTTCATATTGTTTTTAAATGAAGTCACCAGCATTTATACTTTAAAAAAATTACTACTAGTGCTGCAGCATGCAATTCATGTGTACTCCATCATTAGAGTTCAAAAATGGCCTTTCAAATTAGAACTTTATAGACAAACATAACATGACCAACAGCCTCAACGCTATGCATGGAGCAGGCAGAGGTCCAAAGGGGCACTGAATGCCTCCCATGACGTCATTCATTAAAAGTAAAAAAAATATAAAATATATGTTATTAAAATACGGTACACAAAACGCTTTAAAAGAAAGTTCATTTGAAATTAATGCGAATCCACAGATGGTCTGCTGTCCCTCGCAGGCCTCTATCCCTGCATTCGGAAGGGAATAGCTGAATGCCTCCAGCCTCATCAGGTCAGAAGTTAAACCTATTGCAAATCCACATTTTAAAAAGCAACTGATAAGTACATCAGTTGCATTACAAAATAAAGCCCAGGTTGCAAACCCACGGTCAACACTGAAACTCACATGTACTGATTTCCAAATGCAATACTGCAAAAATACCAACCAAATAAAGAAAAATATTTGTATGTGCGTTCCCCCTCTACCTTGTATTCTTATGCCAGGCTTTGTGTGAGACAGAATAATACAAAGTGGGAAAATAGGGTGGCAGCAGATAGCTCAGAGGTTAAGCACCTGCTGAGGGGTGTGCCATTTCTTTGCATGCTGCAAGGATAGACTCAGTTTGTCGCACTTCCCTTTTGGTAAAACCAAGATGACCTCAGATCTCACAACTTGCCAAGCAGAAGACTTTCAGAAAACAATGACGTTATGGTTCACGCCATTTGGTGCTCTGGTACTTGTACTTTTACCTTTAATATTAAAGTTGAACTGCAAGTACCAGAAGGTAATAAACAAACCATGGCTCGTAATAGCACTGTGACAGATGCACTACATAAAAGCCAATAACTAGTAGAGCACATTTGCTGTTGTATGTGTTGGTCGGAAAGCCAAGACAGATTTTCAACAGGGGAATTTTATTCAACATTTGCTACATACAAACGCAAATTGGTTTAATCTGAATCAAACTCCTGCAATCCTAGTATACATAACACAAATGTGCGCAAACACCAGATGAAAACAATTAAATGCCCACGAAACTATGGCAAACACACGGAGTGAAACCACCCTCTCAGTCAAAGTGCAGCTGACTCCCAATTTTAAGGGGCCTTCATACAAGTTAAGCTGTTGCTCTGCATAGTACTCATTATACAAAAGTGAGGCAAACTCCTGTTTTGCATGGATGTACTACAAATAGTATCTAAAACTGCAGCAAAGCTCCACATATGCAAGTTAAATGTGCAATGAAGTTTCAGCTTCATCACTGCTGTCAAGTGCCTCAGCACCACACTTGCTAGTTTTAGCTAGCCCAAATTTCTTCGCTAACAGCAAATGCCCCCGTTACCTACCAGTAATCTTCATTACCCGTAGTCATCCATCGGTGATTAAGATTACCAGTAACTTACTCCAACATCACTCATCCTTGTCCCAGTCATTATTAATGAGGTGTACCAAAAGCTTTAGTCCTTTGACAACTTCAAGAGCCAGCATGTTGAGAAACTGAAAATATGAAACACCCACATGTAATGCAGATAAAAGAACACCATCAACAATAGTGCAGAGCAAACCACGATAATTCAGATTTGAGAACCCTCAAAAATCTCATGAGCCAATATTCCCTGGAACTCTGCTCAGGATGTATCCATCCCTCTTTCAGAGATGTGGAATTTAATAAAATATCTACTTGTCCATGGGGCAGGTTGCTTCATAAATCTACTTGTCCTGTAAACCAGACCCAGACATAGCTTGTTGGCTGGGAGAGTAGCAGCTGGGACCCAGGTGCCGGGAAGGCATGTTTACCGCTGCCTAATGTGCAGCCCCAGGCGAGGGCTTCTAAGAGCTGCCCCAACAGGTCTGACTTCACCTCCCATGGCACTCTTTCCATTTCGTTGTAAACAGCCCAGTCCGATATCAGTTTCGACTGTGCTTCCTACCTCTCGCGATATCCCCAAATTAGAAGTTTACTTCGGAACTTCTTCACGCGCTGTCAACGTAAGGTGCTGCTTGGGCGATGGTGTATTTCGTTATTTCCTCGCATAGTGGCCTGTCGTGCCATTCGCAATCGAAAGCCACACGATCAAGGTGGGAGTTTTAAACAAATGGAAGAGGCTGCGGAGAGCGCTGGGTTTTCGGGTAAGCAAGCCATTGTATTTTGAGATTGAATACAAAGCGTATCAATGACATGTTAGTAAATTTAACACGTTCCACCGTCATTCGATATTAATATAAGCATTTCAAGGCGATTGTTTGTAGAGTATGAGGTCACCGTGTCAAATTCTTGTGAAAGATTAGGTAAAAAAAAAAGTATACTGTTCAGTTCGCCCCTTGTTATATCATCTCCTCCTTTGTCATCAGGGTACCACAGTTACCTAGTTTATGTCCGTGAAATGTGGAACATGTCTTTGTTTTGGGTGGCTTGTGGGAATGCTTCATGCGGCAGTGAGTTGGTTGACTGGCTCTTGTATAGGCTAGGTCCAATAAAGTGTTTGACTTATTGAATTGCTGTTGTCAAGGTACATAATATTGGCCTCAAAGAGCCTATGCATTTCTTGTCCTCTGGGGTGTCTTGTTCCATACCTTACCACTCCCAGAAATGCCCCTGCAACAGGATACATTCCAGAAGTGATCTCCTCCAGATATAGGTCCTTGTGGAAGTTCTTATTTTTGGGTGTGCGCCTATGCAGGGCTTTAAGCGGGATTGGCATAGCCAATAGGTCTCGCCTTTGGGACATTATAAGTGTTTAGCCATGCAACAGTTGATGTTGCACCAAGGATATTGTGCTGCATAATTAAATACGTGCGAGACCTATTGGCTATGCCAATGCTTGTTCGGGGTAGCCGCTGCTCTTATACACAATTCTCTCTGCCTGACAGCATCAGTCTAGATCCTGTTCCCAATTGTTAAGTCTCGGTGTGTTCGGTGTCCCCTATAATCGCTATATTCCTTTTCGCTATCACTGCTGCCAACAGGAGCCAAGTCTTAGTGTGGGCCATCTATCCTCTCCCGAGACCCCTAGTAGGTGCCACCATGCGTCAAGTTGTACGTGCAGGCCCATTACCTCAGACATCACCCCAATTGTTGCAGACCAATATTGCTGAATTTTCGGGCATGCCCAGATAGTGTGAAAAAACGTACCCATCTCCTTGGGATGCAGTGACCCGTTTCACATCTACCCAGCTTGCATTGGAGTGTTCTGGGAGCATACGACCTGTGCAATACACGGAGTTGAATTAATCTGGATCTCGCGCATATTGCCACCTCCCTCGGACTCTGAATCGCTTCTAGCCAGTCTTCGTCCTCCAGCAACCCCACGTCAGTTTCCCATGCTTCTCTTAACGGACCTAGGGGGTCCGGAAGATTGTGCATTATTTTTCGATATGTGAGAGAGACCGCCGTATCTATTATAGGGTCCAGCAATAATCGGTCTAACAGAGGGGAATATTCCGGCAATACCTCCCCCTCTGACACATGACAGCGTAAAGCACGCCTCAATTGCAGATAACGAAATCACTCTCCGTATGTCATTTTGTATTCAGTCTGGAGTTCAATAAAGGTCAGCATGGCCCCACTCCTCCAGATGTCACCAAAGCTTTCAATGCCAATTAGGCTCCATCTGCGGAAGTCCTGCAAACTTCCCAACTCACCCAGGGCATCGCTTCTCCAGAGCGGGGTTTGTTGGGTCAGTCACGATTCACATCCCAGCGCCTTTGGGGCGGTGTGCAATACTCGCACCACAGTCTGTGCATGCATAAGTAGAGACCTCACTTGACTCTTGATACAGAAATGAAGCATACCCTCCATCCCCCATTGCACATCGATCGCCCTGGTATGCTGGCTCAGAGAGGGGCGCAAAAACCCATCCGTTGATATTAATGATCTGGGCCGCCCTGTAGTAAGTCCGAATATCCGGGACAGCCAGACCACCCTCGAAAACTCCATGTTGCAGTTTATGCAGTGCAATGCATGGAGTGCCACCCTCCCGCAATAGATTAAGCTGCTCCCCTTCAATTGCCCAAAATAATTTCTCCAGTATCTTGCAGGGGGTATCCTGCAGTGCATACAGCAACCGAGGGAGGGCCGTCATTTTGATTAGCACAGCCCTACCCATGAGGGATATTGGCAATTTACTCCAATGCGTTATATCCTCGCGCAGTCTCACTAGTTGAGCCTGTATATTTAGGTTTACGAATTCTGTGTCTGATTTTGTGATCCAGATGCAGAGATATTTAAATTGGTCCCGTTGTATTAGGGCTCTACATTCTGAGGTGAGCTACGGGGTGTCACCAGTTAAGCTAAAAACGAGCTATTTGTCCCAGTTTACCTGGTACCCTGAATAACTACCAAAGAGGCGGAGTATGTTGATAATTCTGTGGATCGTCTGTCTGGGTCTGCTTACATATAATACGTCGTCAGCGTACAAAGAAATACGTTCCTACCACTCGCCCCCCATGTCAATACCTCGGATCAATGGGTCCCTCCAGACTCACGCAGCAAGTGGTTCCAACATCATGGCAAAGATCATGGGAGATAGGGGACACCCCTGACGTGTGCCCCTGTGGAGTGCAAAAGATCTGGAGACTGACCGGTTTACCCGAACTCGAGCCACTGGGCTCCGGTACAGCAGGCGGAGCCAGGCACAAAATTTGGGGCAGAAGCCCAGCCTAATCAGGACCTCTACTAAGTAGGGCCATTCAATGCTGTCAAACGCCATGCAGGCGTCTAGAGACAGCACTGCCGCGGGTTCTGTCGAGTTCGTCGCCGTCTCCTGCATGACACCATACAAGCGTCGGAGATTCAGTCTGGCGCCTCTTGGGGGCATAAAACCCGTCTGATCTGGGTGAATTATTGAGGAGATAATGGGATACAGGAGTTTGGATAGGACCTTTGTTTCGAAATTAAGGAAATGGGCCGATAGAGCCACATTGCGCCAGTGATTTATCTTTCTTTGGGATGACCACAATCGTGGCCATTCTCAGGTCCTCAGGTAGGCTTCCCCTCCTGCAGTGCGGTATGAAACATGTCTAACAATGGTTGTGCCACCACCAACGCTACGCATTTAAACAATTCCGCTGGCAGCCCATTCGGGCCTGCGGCCTTCCCCAGATTGTAGGTCTCGAATGGCCCCTTCTAGTTACTCTTTCTTCAGGTCTTGTTCGATGTCGTCTCCGTCATCCTGTGAGAGTGTTAACAGAGAAAGATCTTTAAGTAGTTCAGCACTCTTCTCCTGTCCTAGTTGTTGCTGATTGGTATAATGTCTCGTAGTTGGACGCAAAGGCTTCAGCTATCTCCTTGCCCGAGTTTCGTACCCTACAGTCTGTCTCTCGAATCTCCGCCACCCAGTTCCGCTCCCGATCTCGCCTTTCTAGCCATGCAATAAGCTTACTCGCCTTGTCTCCCAGATCGTATAACCGCCTCTGGGTGGCCACTGCATGCTTGCGTGCCGCGTCGTCCTCTATGTCCCTCAATTCCTTTTGTTTGAGGGATATCTTATGTCTCACTTGGGGGTCAATTGTCTTGTTGCATAGTGGCGATCTCTCCAAGGACTCTATGTCCCGTTCCAAATTCTCGCCCGTGGCTCTCCTCTCCTTCCTCTGTCCTCCCATCTCTGCCTGCACATAGCCCGTGGCAACTGCTTTGTATGCTTCCCAGAGGGTACTGCCCGACGCCACCAACCCAGCGTTTTCGCTAAAGTACAATTGTGTTCGCGGTCTGAACTTTTCCTGAGCGTCTTGGTCTTTAAAGTACCAGGGGGCTATAGCGCGGTGGCATGGAATAGTCCCTAGTGGGGCCCTGAAGTTGGACCTCTACCGGCAAGTGGTCAGATATACCCCTTGCTTTATGTTGCGCCCCACGTGCATGGATTGTGTAAAGAGGTGGTCTAGCCTTGCCCCACTACCATGTGCTGCAGAGACGTGCGTGTATTGTCTGCTGGTCGGGTTATGAAGCCTCCAGAGGTATGAGAGGCCCATCGCTTCTGCGAAGGACCTGGGGGGGAGGGGGGAGGCTTCCCACAGCGAGCTGCCCCTAAAGTCCTATCCCTTCCAATGACAAGTAGACCTGGTGGCATATCCAAGTTATACTGAGCTCGGGAAAGGTCTCCGCATGAAGTTTTGGCGGGATGTATACGGAACACATGTTAAGATTCCACCCCGCCCACCTATCACTATCGCCACGAACCGATCCAGTGGGTCCTGCCAAATACGATTTGTCAGAATAGGTACTGCATTCCTTGTTAGAATCGCTTAACCCCCCCCCCCCCCCCCCAAGATCCTGATGTAAAACCTGGTTGTGCACGAAGGATGTACCCCAACATATTGAGCGCTAAATAACGGTTGCCTCGTAGGTGTGTCTCCTGTAGGAATACAAGGTCAGGGGAATGCCTACGGAGATACTTATTTTGTCCCCCAACTCATTGACATTCCATGTCATGATTTTCAGTGTAGCCGTAGGTTGGGATGCCATGTCAGAAGTTGAAAGGTTGACGTCCCGTCCCCCTCCCATGTGCCCACCCTACCCCCTTGCAACTCAGGAATTGCCCAACATAATGCACTTTGTGTGTTGTCTCAAAAGTGGAGTGCATGAAACATAGAATAACCATAACTGTAAAACAGCCCAATTCTACTGTTCCACAAACTGCTACCCCGCTTTGTAGGTTTAGAACTACCCACGGCCCCAATTTGCTGAGCTCCTGTCGCCCAACTGAAACCATTAGTCCGCTTACTAGATCTTAAAAGTGACAAGAAAAATTCTTCCTTTCATCCCGGATAGCCACAGGAAGGCTTTAATAACTTAGTACTTCCTAGGCTGGATTACTGCAACAGTCTATCTAACCATTTGAGAAAAACACACGAGTCCACTACAACTGGTTCAAAATGCCGCGTCGAGATCGATTCTTAAACTTCCAAAAATTCACTCCATCTTGCAGGGACTACGCAAGCTTCCTTGGCTTCCCATGCGCAGTCGGGCCAAATTTAAAGCACTCTGCTTAGCCCACAAAGGAATGCATAATTCAGGGCCAGACTTTCTCAGTTCAGCTTTTACGAGATACAAGCCCAACAGAGAACAGAGATCAGCCAATGCCAACTTGTTGGTTGTCCGCAAGTTTAAGAAGATGCAATGGGGTGGTAGAGGTATAGTCCTCAATACGATCAAACTTTGGAACAGCCTCCCACCTCATCTAAGAGCAATTCCTTCTCCCTCCCCCCCCCCTCCCTCTCTTTTATTCATCCTGTCTCGGGAGCTTAGCCCCCCAAAGTGGGCTTCTCCCTGGGCTCTCAGTGTGGCACTCCTACGGCGCAGAGTTTGAGGGCCTGTGTCTTCGGCTGTTTCCCTGTCACGGCTGTTTGTTGGCTATTCTCCCTTCTTCCAGTCAGCTCCATACCTCATCAGGTGACAAAGTACCAAGACTTGCCATTGTCTAGCACTCGGAGCTTGGCTGGAAAGAGAATCAGGTATTTAATGTTCTTGGACCGCAGTGCTCTTTTAACCTCCCGGAATGTGCGTCTTTGGAGTTGAACCATGAGGGTGAAGTCCGGGAAGAAACGAATGGTTGTGTTTTCAAATGGCAAGTCCCCCTTGTTTCGAGCGGCCTAAAGAATCGCATTGAGATCTCAATAGTTGAGGCCCCTGGCTTTGGCAGTGGTATCAGTGCCATGTGCACCCTTTCCACCGAGAAGAAAGTAGAGAGAGTCTTTTGAGCTGCAGATGGTTCACTATGAGGTCCTCCAGGAACAAATCTATATTGGGGCCCTCTGCCCCCTCCGGAACTCCCACCACCCTGATGTTCCTGCGGGCCCGCCACTCCTGGCCTTCGTGCTTCGCCGCCATGATCTTGTGGTGATGTGTAAGCTAATGCAGCGACCTTCTGAGGTCTTGTTCATGTCTGCCTGCAGGAGCGTCACTTCGATAGTGACCTTGTCCATTTTGGATTCTAGGGTTGTTCCTAGGTCTCGAATGGCAGCCATGATGTCCTCTTCGGCCCCAGTGGATAGAGACGTGGCCTGGAGAGGGCGCTCCCGCCAGGGCCACCGAGTCTGGTCTTCCCGCGGGCTCAACACCACACAGTCTCTCAAGCGAGCACAGCAGCATCAATCAGCCCACAGCCCTATATGAGCCCGTGTCGCCCAGGACACGCCCCACGTTCCGAATTCTGGAGTTTCTCCCACTGGGGGCCTTCTTCTGTCACTTTTCTAGCCTCTGTCCCCCACAGTTCTCGCTTGGCCCCCATGTAGCATGTGTCTGGCCTGCAACAGTCAGCCCCGTCTCCTCCTCCATTGGCTCTTCCCCCCCCTGTCCAGCAAGCTGGGGTTATGTCATCGGCTATTCCTCCTGGACTCTCTCATCCCTCCACTCGATCCCACAGGGGGAGACAGAATCTAACCTCGTCCACTTCCACCGCCCGTCAATCTGGCCTCATTGCCCTCCACAGTCTAGTCGCCTCTCGCTCTTGGGGGTTTGTAGGTGGCTCCAATTTGGCCCCCTGTGCTGATGCCTTCAAGTGTTGCTGTCTCCCACCCCAGCCGGGGAGAGGCAGGCAGCCAGGTAGTTTACGGCCTCTGCGTAGGTCCGTGGAGCTTTCTTGCGGTGTCCTCGCACACCGCCGATGTAGATACAAGCTGCATCCGGGTTAAGACCAGCTCAGTCGACCACTGGGCTGCCGGCTTCCGGCGCTTCCAACCCAGTCGTACACCGGCCTGTCACTTCCTCCTCTTAAGGGCCTCTGGGTGCACTGATCAGGCCCCGCCTCAGCCCCGGCCGCGCCTTGCATTCAATGTCGCGGGGGTGGGGCGTCTCGGAGCTCGCCGCCTGCACGATCTCACCTTCAGGCCAGGCCTTCCGTTGGTAGGCCGGCGTCTGTGGTCCCCTGCCGGGCCGCTCTGAGGCGGGCGGCTCTGAGGCCCACCGCTCCTCACTCCGGCAGGCCTCTTGAAACGATCTTTTTCTTTTTGAGGCCCCACTTCAGGCCCCAGGTGCGAGTTACTCCTTGCCTGGGTACCATGGTGATTCCTGCCTCTCAAATCGGGCGGATGGATGTCGGATTACAGTGATCGCAGGAGGGCCGCTCCGGAGCTCTTCTGTTATGCGGCCATCTTGGCTAGCGCCAAGCCATGCCCCCCGTGTGTACACATTTTTATAGTGGAACCACTGTCAGTAGTGAGGTCAGAGCTACAACATTTACTTAGAGCGCTCACCCTAATAAAGGCTTTCAATTAATGAACCATAAATACAAGTTTGAACAGCATTAACATATGGACAAAAATATTACCTTAACTGCAGACCGTGCCCTTCCCTGATCCATAATGTGGTACTGCACACTGGCAGCCAAAAGGTTTGTGCTGCAGGGGGTTGGGCCTACTTGTCCCAAGGACAAAATACACATGAGAACTTGTTGCCCTTGACCCCAAACAATATGACCTGGGCGTCAGGCTATAGGAATTCCACATCCCTGCTCTTTTTGATCTTCCTTGAACTGGAGGATTTCCAGTACCCTCCTGTTCTGCCATCAGTAAGGTTGCCTTAATACATCTGCTCAGTCATTGTTGCCTTCTTACCACTTACAGGTTGATCAAGTGTCAGTGATCAGTTTTGCTGAAGTGCTGAGACCCGTCCATGTAAATTGAAAGATCTCTTAACATCCTAGGAATTCAACATTTTATTTTCTGTAGTAGAAAGGGAAAGAAAGACGGAAGAATACTCTTCTGAGAGCTGTGAAAAAACGAGTTAGCCATCAAAATGAAAGTAGGGTCATGATTAAGAAATACACAATCCTGTAGAAGACAGTCAGAAGGAAATGGTCTTGATCAACATTGAAAAGGCCTTTGACACAGGGGACGGAGGGTAGTTCTAAGAGGGGATGAAGATCATTGGTACTTATCCCCTGTTTAGAGCCTGGATTCAACTGCTATACATTGACCCTGATGCTCGGGTATGGGTGAGACATAGACCGAAGCAAACAACAAAGGCGCCCACCGTCACCCCTTCTGTTTGCCCTAGCAGTGGAACCGTTGGCAATACAGGTGTGATGAGTTAAGCATGCATGTGGAATAGAGTTAGATCATACTAGACATATCATCTCACTCTACGCTGATGACGTGTTATTCTACCTCAGAGCTCCCAGGATGCCCCTGGCGGTCTTATTAGAGCTGAAAAGTCTTTTGACAATGGTACCGCCCAGAGGCACGTGTGCTCCACGGAGATATCAATGAAGGATCACTGTATAAATTAGCGACTTTTTAATTTGGAGGAAGGAACTGAGAGGAAGGTTATCATCCAGAACTGTCTTTCATTCTCTACTTGAGCCTTGAAGGGACTGGATTCATTTAGTGTTTCCCAGTGTTACTGGTTCTCTATCAGCAAGGTTGTTGGAGTGCAGACCAGGATCTGAATTTTGGGAGTTATTGTTCTTTTTCTGAAGAAGGCGGCAGTTGAATAATAGTACCCACCGAAACGCGTCGATGCTCTGATGATAAAGCCCACCCTAGATCTTTAGGGACAAATGTTATACGAGACAAATGATGAGAACAAATTTTCTCTATATACAACAATTTGTGTCAGATTGGTGTGGTGCTTTTATGACTTGAAATAACTTTGCTTGTTCTCCCATATTGTATTGTTGCTCAATTATTGTGTTCTAGTAATTCTGTGTTTTGCAAATTTGGACAATGTACTGATGTGTATGATTTTTTTTAACTGGCTTTTTTAAACTGCAGAATCAATTCTGTTTTTATATATATGTATGTGATTTCACGTTTTTTTTAATATATGAAAAATAAATTGTTCAATTGACCCATATTGAATTTTTGGGATTTGTGGGACTAACGTTTATGTTCTGGTGATAGAAGATTCCTATTTGAGTGTGATGGAATTGTAGTTACCCAACGGGGACTATTTTTGTGACTTTGGTCTTATTAGAGCTGCTAAAAGAATTTGGGGAGGTGTCCGGTCTTAAAACTAACCCACGGAAGTCATTATTGTTCCTGCTGTTGGCTGGGGTACCAGAGGAGCGGCTTACCAGACTTGGGCCTGCTGTGGGAGACTGATCATTTTTCACTAACTGGGAGTGATTGTGGCACACACACAAGAAAGCAATTACAGTATAATATTGAGCGGATGATAGACTCCTTGCGGGCATCTGTGCGGTTTTGGAACACCGTTTCCGCTAACACTTATGAGGAGAACTGTGGTGTCCAAGATAGTGTTTCTGCCCTGCTGCCTGTATGTGATCCAGAATTAGTTTAGCCCACTTCATGCAGGTGTCTTCCATCAGCTGCTTACACTCCTCACCTCACTTACTTGGGCAGGGAATCGTAGCAGGGTGGCTCATTGGACATTAACGAGGGGATATGAGGATGGTGGGCTTGGGGTCCCGAATTTGGAATATTTTTACGCCTCACACATGCAACAAAATGGGTGTTGGAAGGGAACAACTGGGAAAAGGCTCTCCTGGCGGGAATGGTGGAGTGGAGCGAACTACCGGCGTGGTTGATGGACGGATTGAACACGTTCCATAATACACCCTATGTGGTGCATAGGACTGCAGCAGTGTGGCAGATGTTGATCACAGTGGTGATCAGGAGGGCCCCAGTTAGAGCTGTTTGGATGTCTTTTCCTGCGGTGCCGCCTGCATCAGCTACGCTGGGTGCGCCGTTGATGCAGAAGTCTGGGAGTCATCTTATCTCCGATTTTTTTTTTTGAAAACATCAATTTGTCAATTCGCATATATTGCGCAGGGCTCTGCACACCAGAGTCATCTGCCAAAGCAAACCAAATACCACCATTACAGCGAACGACTTTCTTTTTTTCCCTTTTTTGGCCACCATAATCAGCAATACAATACATAAGAATATTCAACAATAGTGCCCACCTCCCCCAACTCCCCCCCCGCCCCCAAAGATCGCACAAGTCCATACTATCTCGTCCGTAGCTGTAAAAAGGAGATCAAAAGATCCTAATCCAGGCCCACCACCCCCTGCTCCGTCCCTCCCCATCCCCTATACTGGCCCCTCGGTTAAAACCGGCATTGAAGGCTCCTCTATCACCGGAGGTTCCAGCCAGAGGCCCCGGTACTCCGCCCATCGTTTCCATATTTTATAATGTTTGCGCGGGCACCCCCTGGCCACAAAAATGGGTTGCTCCAGACCCATGCAAAAGTCCAGGCCATTTTTCCAGGCCGCCACCGATGGAGCCCCCCGTCGCCTTCCAGGCTTTAGCAATGTCTCTTTTGGCCAGTGTAAAACCGAGCACCATGAGGTGTCGTTTATAGGCATTGCCCCCCACCCCTTCCATAACATGTAACAGTGCCAGCCGTGGTGTGCGGATAAGCTCCCAGCCCAGTACCTCAGAGAGACAGGCAAAGACCCCCCTCCAGAAGCGATCTAGCGATGTGCACTGCCAAACCGTATGTATAAACGTACCCTCAGCCCGACCACAGCGAAGACACTCCGGGGAGGCAATCATCCCTGCCCGCCACAATCTTGTTCTAGTAAAGTAGACCCTGTGGAGGTATTTGAATTGGACTAGACGAAGCCGTATCGCTATGGCCGCCCCCCGCGGGGCTGCCAGGGCCTCCGTCCAGTCCTCCTCTTCCAACCCACCCACATCTGCCTCCCAGTCACCTCGGAGTTTCTGAAGTGTAGGGGAGCAATGCGTGACCAGGGACTGATAGATACGCAAAATCTTTTCTTTCAGATCCCCCATGAAGACTTTAGCTTCAATGGGACTAAACTCTGGTATGGACTCCAGGCCCTGCAGACTAGGAGCCAGTGCGTGGCGCAGCTGTATCTATAAAATTGCGCCTGGGGCATATGAAACTCCTCCTGGAGATCGCTAAAGGATTTTAGTGTTGTGCCCCTCAGAACATCGCCCAATGTGGAGATACCAATGATGTCCCATCCCCGAAATCCCGGAAGGGCCGCCAAATGGGGTAGGCGCCCATTATTCCACAGAGGAGTCTCCCGGGTCAGGACGTTCCACCATCCCATACGCCGCAACGCCTGCCTCCAGACCATGAACACCACCCGCGTGACTGTTGGCAGCGCGCTCCGTAGCCGCGCCGAATACAGAAGTGTATGCAATGTGTGATGTCCCATAAGGTAGCGTTCCAGTGCGTACGCCGGATCCTCCCGATCTCCATACCACCACTCATTGAGGACCAATAGATGCGAGGCCTGATAATACGAGAGTAGATCCGGGGTTGCCAGTCCCCCACAATAGGTGGATAAGCAGCATGTACGTATGGCCACCCGCACCTTCCCTCCTTCCCACAGAAACTGCCCCAACACGGAATTCACCTGACGGAACCACCTAGGTGGGAATCGGAAACGGGTGAGTCTGCAGCTGGTAGAGAAGTCGGGGGAGCGCTACCATTTTGAACTTTGCCGATCTGCCAAACAGTGTCAGGGGCATGCGGGACCAGGACTTAAGGTCGGCACGAACCCGTTCCCACACGGGTGTCAGGTTACGCTCCCAGGCAACGGCCGGTACATCCGAGAGTACCACCCCCAGATATTTCAATCCACCTGCGGCCAACTGAACCGTGGTCGCCCACGAGCCCACCCTCATCTGACCTCCCAGCGCCCACAGTGTGGATTTACGGGGGTTCATGTAGAGACCCGACGCTTCCCCAAAGACCTGCATTATACGCAGGAGCCGTGGCCCCGTCCTGTCCACCTCTGTCAGAAAGAAGAGAACGTCGTCCGCGTACAACGCAATTCTATCAGAAAGGCCCATGGCCCATTCAAATCCCCGTACCTGGGCGTCCATGCGCACCCAGGCCGCCAAGGGCTCCATGGCCAAGGCAAACAGATATGGCGACAGGGGGCATCCCTGCCGCGTGCCCCTCTGGATAGCAAAGGAGGAGGCGGCGCCCGCAACCCGTACCGATGCCGTCAGACCCGTATAGAGGAGCCTCACGTAGGAAAGAAAGCGCAGGCCTACGTTGAGTCTAGGAAGCAGAGCGAACAGGTAGACCCAGCTCAGGGAATCAAACGCCCTGTCTATGTCCGCCAAAAGGAGTGCCGCCGTTCTCCTATTCGCTGAATCGCCGCCACCTGAGCCCTTCTGATATTGTGCCGGGTAGCCCGCTGAGGCATGAACCCCGCCTGGTCGGGGTGCACCAGTGACACGATATGGGGCAATAGTCGATTGGCCAGCGCCTTCGCCAGGATTTTGGCCTCCACATTTAACAGGGAAATGGGGCGGTAAGAGGCATGATCCTCCGGAGGACGCCCGGGCTTATGGAACACCACCACTTCTGCGTGTCTCCAGTCTGGGGGAAGTACACCTTTATACCGGGCCTCCTCCACCACCGCCCGGAAATGTTGGGCCAACTGCACAGCATACTGGCGAAAAAACTCACTCGGAAACCCATTGGGTCCGGGCGCCTTCCCAGAGTTAAGTTCTCCCAGAGCCGCTCCCAGTTCCTCGGTCGACAAGGGGGCCTCCAGCTGGTCCTGCAACTCGTCCGACAGCGCCTTGGTTGTCAGATCCGCAATAAACTTCTCAACCGCAGCAGACGACAGACATTCCCGGGGAGCATAGAGATCCGCAAAATATACCGCGAAGCTCTCTGCTATAGCAGGAGGATCTGTAATCGGTGTCCCCGCCGGGTCCAAAATCCCCGGTAGGGCCTGGGAGTGAAAGGTGCCCTGACAAAGGCGATGCAACATCTTACTAGACTTGTCCCCCCATTGGTACACTCTGCTGCGCGTTGCCAGCCAGGCCTGACGTGCCTCATCCATCAGCAGAGCTGCACATTCCTGTTGGGCCAAGAGCAATTGCCTCACTCCCAGATCACTCCCTGACTCACGGCTCTGTCGATCAAGCCTCTCTATATTCGCCTCAGCTCGAGTCAGTTCCTCCCTACGCTGCCTGCGCGCTGCCGCGCACCAGGAAATGTCTACCCCTCGCAGAGTTGGCTTCAGCGCTTCCCACAAGGTGGCTGCACTGGCTACGGACCCCGCATTTGCTGTCAGATATTGAGCTATAGACTCACCCATATTAGGTGGTATATTCCGCATTCAGGAGATTCCACACCGCCAGGCGCCACCGAAACGGCCGCCGTCCCCTGCCGGTATCCAGCTCAATTAGCACTGGAGAGTGGTCCGAGAGACCCCGAGGCAGAATCTCCGCCGCCACCACCCTATCTGCCATTGCCCGGGGAACAAAAATATAATCCAGTCTAGAAAAGGATTTGTGAACTGCTGAGAGGTAAGTGTATCCCCGAGTCATGCCATGAGCACGCCGCCAAGTGTCAACCCAATCTAGCCCCCGCACCAGAGTGTAGTTTTGTAGGAAGAGCGCTCCTAAGACCGTCCCCACCCCCTGTCCTATCCTGAGCCATGTTCATAACATCATTCCAGTCCCCGCCCACCACCGACAACACATCCGGCATATCAGCCCATAGAGATTGCAGACGCTCAATTAAATTCCACTGCAAAGGGGGAGGGGCATATACACTCCCTAGAATCACGGGGTCCTCCCCGACCCCGGATAAATAAATAATGCCCCTGCCCGTCGATCCACTGCTGCTCATGCGTGTATGGGACCCTGCGATGTATCAATATGGCCACGCCTCGAGACCCTCTCATAAAGCCAGCGTGATATACCTGTTGAAACCCATAGCGCTGCAGGCAAAGGGCCTTCGGCCCATGAGATGCGTCTCCTGTAACATAAGAATATCCGCCTTCACCCTCTTCGCGTGTTGGAGTATGGCCCCCCGCTTGACCTTATCTAGGGCCCCTCGTATATTCCAACTTAGGATACGGAGACCACCCTGCTTCTCTCGCCCACCCTCGGGCATTCTAGCCATATGGGGTTGCATCAGTGTTCAGCTCTAATATTAAGCCTTGGTGGCGTGTGTATAGCCTGTATCGGACCTGTAGTGGAAGTGCGACCTGTAAACATAAACACCCCGTTCCCAACAAACCCCCCATACCTCAAAAAAAACACAAGTATCTGTCGCGGTAGGACTGGTCCCCGATCCCCAACGGGGGGATGGGCACCACCCCAACCAATGGATCCCCAACTCACAGCCCATGACCACCTGGCAGGGCTCCCACCAGCTCACACCTGACGGTAAAGCAAGCCCAATTCAGGACATCCCGGTAGTCAATAAATGAAGTTCCGCAACACCGCACCGGCATCCTCCGCTAATGTTCAATGTCTGACCCCCCTGGGCCGGCCCCCCTCGGGAGGAGGCACTGCAGGACTGCGACCGCCGCCGGGATCTCGACCGTCTGTTACCCCTCTGCCGCTGTCCACGGGGGCCCCCCCCGAGCTGCATCGCTCAAGGATGAATCCGACTCCCTTCCCAGTGGGGTGTGGGCCCTAACCCGAACCGTTTCGTCCGTCCACTTGAATACCTCTTCTGGAGTGTCAAAGAAATGAGTGCGGGAACGAAAGACCACTCGGAGGCGGGCCGGAAAAAGCAGGGCATATGGTAGCTTGAGCTCTCGGAGCCGGGCCTTAGCGGCCATGAACGACTGACGTTGCTGCTGGACCAGCCGCGTGTAATCAGGGAATATCAGAATACGGGTATTATTGAACAGCAAGGGTTCTTTGGCTCGGGCCTGCTTCAAAATAGCGTCCCTGTCTAAATAGTTCAATAATTTGGCAATGACAGGCCGCGGACGAGCCCCCACCGGCGGCTTCTGCATGCGTGCCCGATGGGCCCGCTCCACTACAAAGCATCTGGACATAGCCTCGGGGGGAGCCAGCCCTCCAGCCAGGTCGTGAGGAAGCGTTCCATGTTTCCCTCTTCGCAGCCCTCTGGAAACCCAACGAATCAGAGATTGTTGCGTCGGGCCTGTCCTTCCGCATCTTCCGCTCTGAGCGTGAGACCCTTTTGGACGGTCTCCATCACTGCCACCTTACGTTTCAACTCCGTGACATCGTCCTCCACACCAGAGATACGGGTCTCGGCCTCCGCAATACGGGACACCGCATTGCCAGATCCTGCCGCAGTAGCATGACGTCCGCTCCAACTGCCCCAATTTTTGCATCCAACATGTCCCTAGATTGTGTGATGGCGGCCATTAGGGCCGCATTGTCCGGCACCGCTCCCGGCTGGCCCCCAGAGGCTCCAGCCGCCGCCCCCGGGCCAGTAAATTTGTCAATAGGCCCCTGCTTGGTCGGGCCACCCCCTCCCTTGTCTCTGGTCATGTTTGTGTCTTGAGCTTCCTGGACTGGCCCAACTCCGACCACGTGGTACACAGCCACCAGTGATGGCAACCCCCGCGGCCCGGTCCGACCGCCGTATGTGCACCAGCCAGCACCGGGCCCCACTTCACCGGCTCTCCGATCGCCCCAGAGACCCAGTCCCACCTGGGCACGTGGACTCGCGGACTCTATTCAGCCAGCCTCCAGTACGATGGTGCCACCGACCAGCGGGCTGTCTCGCACACCCACTCCGCCAAGTATTTCACACACCGGCCGCGGCGGGCACCCCCAGCGGCCCATCCCTCAATCCTGCAGCCCGATCTCTTTACCGCCAGCACCAGCGGCTGCGCAGAGAGATTAAATACCCAGCAGGCCCAGGATATCTCCACTTGCGTGAGGGCAGCCAAGCATATGTCCGGTACTTCACCGCCGCTCTCCCGCCGCGACAGTCAATGCGGAAGGGAGAGGAACGTGTTGTCACTCTGCTCGGAGGCCCCAGTAAGTCCGATGTGCCCCAATGAGGGGGCAAGGCAGCCAACCCTCGTCACAACAGCCCCCCCCCACGCAGCCCGGTCCAGCCGTCGATCCCCGTTGTATCACTTGACAGGGGGGCCCCAATCACCGCCTGCCGCACCGGAACCACAGAGATCTCCAAGCGTCACCGGGGGGGGAGGAGGGAAGAGAGGCTGCCTACCAGTCCCCCGGCAGCCCCCACGCGGCCCGACTATGCCGCCGGTCCCCACCACAGCGCCAATGATGAAGGGCACTTCGAATAACAGGCCCGCCGCCGCTATCGCCAGCCTCTGCAGCCCACACGCACCTTCACCACTTAAGGGGCCCAGGGACTGCTGCCCCAACCACCACTACTGCACCGGAGCCACCGATAAGATCAATCGTCTCCAAGGGGGGGGGGGGGGGGAGCAAGACCGCCTACCAATCCCCCGACAGCCCCCCACACGGCCCGATTGTGCCGCTGGTCCCCCCCACAGCACCAATGTTAAAGGGCGCCTCAAATTGCAGGCCAGCCGCCCCCATCGCCAGCAGCCTCGGCCCTCACGCCCCTCCTGCCACATGCGTTCCTCCTTACCACCGCGGCCCGGCCGCCGGATCACCTCAGCAGTCCCGCCGTCTGAACCTCCAAGCCCCAGCACAGCTCCCGCAGCTCGATCGGTTGGCGGGCCTCCTGCCGCAGGGCCAGACCGCTCTCCGCCTCCAGGCGTGCCCGCCGGCCAGGCCGAACTCCACACTCAATCCCCGACGGAGACGCCGCTCACAGCTCCCGGGCCCCTCCTCTCTCGACCAGGCCTCTCCTCCGCAGCGACGGAATCACTGCCCCACAGCAGCCCCACGGTCCGAGACCGCACCAGTCGATGGAGTAGCCGGTACAGCGCCACAGACACAGTATTTACTACCTCCAATGTTCCGGGATGCCAGGATAATTGTCGGATGTGTGGCGGGCTGGACGGAGCCGGCTTAGCACACGTCCGCCATGTTGGCTTACCAAGCCACGCCCCATCTCCTCGATTTTTAAGGTGTTACAGGCAGACACGATTGATGGGCTGCTGAGTGTGAGGCAGGTCTGAGTGGCAGATGTTGGGGCTCCGTTTTCAGATGTGGACTGGACCAGACTTTGCACATTGGTGAAGTCTGTATCCAACGTTCAGTTCAAATGTATTCATTTTAATTTCTTACACCGTACATACATGACCCCGCTGTCCTGCACACAATACAGAGCGCATTTCTCCATGTCCCCACTGTGGAAGCACTTGGCCTGGGACTGCTCCCAGGTGAAAGATTTCTGGGTGTGGGTAGCAAACAAGTTGTGTCAGACTACCACATTGGCTTGTACACTCACATCTCAGTTTTGTCTGTTGGGCAATCTTGTTGGCTCCAAGAAACGAAAAAGGACATACAGGTTTCTGCAGTTGGCCTTCGTTAAGGCAAGGAGGCAGGTAGTAATCACATGAATGGGGGGGTCAGGGCCCCCTCTGAGGCGCTCTGGGTCCGAGATGTCCAACTGGGCGGTGGCAGAGGAAACGCAGATGCCACACCCACTTGGACGCTAAACAACAAGTTGATTTGGAAGCATGGGGCATACTATGTAATAAGTTCTTGGGCCTGGAGGGTGATGCTTCGGAAGAAGACTCCACAGCAACTGGCGGTGTTGGAGCTCTACTGTAACTCTTACACCCCCCCATTATGTTCCGCCACTGTATTTGTCATCAGGATGCAAACCAGGTTTTGTTCATACTGATGTTGCAATGTGACCTTTGATCACAGTGCTGCTTTGTAGTTTGTTGTTTATAAACTGACAAAGGTTTGGAAGAAATACACAATCCTCACAAATCGGATAAAAGAAGGCAACACCGCAGAGCACCTTAGTCCCCAATCTTACATGCATAAGTGATGGTAAAGTGGAACAGAATTTTGTAAAAAAAATTAATTCAAATCCACCTCTTCCAGTGGTCCAAAGCAATGGACCTGTATAGCCGTTGGTACTGAAGGAAGTTCCCATGTTGGCAGGATAGAAGTAGACCCAGGGTTAGCTACAGAAATGCTTTTAAACAACCTAGATGTTAAAGAGTCCACCCAAATCAAGGTTTAGACATTTTTCTGAAAGCTTTAATCGGAAATCCTTAGGATATTTAGGTTTAAAGATTAAGATGAAACCTTCCAGGAGGAATTGCAAGACCGAAGAGAAATCACAAGATGAAGCTAAAGCATTGTCAATAGACCACCACTTGTCGAAATATGCCCCCCACTTCCCCCACCATGCTTAGAGTAAGATTTTAAAATGAAGGTCTTCATGAACCTTGAAAACCTCCAATCTAGAAGAAAGCACTTGGCTATCAAATTCAACTTCCAAACCGATAGTTTGAGATTAAGAGAGAACTAAAGGCTTGAGAGCAGATGGAGGAAGTACCCACAGAGAGAGCAGTGCCTAGGGCTTTAAGAAAGGGAACCATGATCTCTGTGGCAATAAGGAGACCTCCATTATCCACTCTGCTTTCTACTCCTGCCATTTGGAAAGAACCTTCTGGATCAGAGGAAAGGCAGAAAAAAAGACCCTTGAACTACTTGCGCACCAGTGCACCCATTCTCCAGGTTCCCTCCTCTTGACCAGTCTAAATATGGAAATACCGGTATACTCTAAATTTAGATGAACTATAACCGGACCCATCATCTTTGATAACCCCTTAGTTGCTGACTTGAGACTAAAGGGAAGAACCTTGAATTGGCAATGTTGATTGCCTACAGCAAATCTCAGGAACTTGGGATGGAATCCTACCACTGGAATGTGAAGATAAGCATCCATGAGGTCCAAAGTTATCAGGAAGAGATTGAAAAGAATTAACAGAATGATCCTATGCATGGTCTCCATCTTTAACTGACTTATGTATGAAGGTATTCATATTCCTCAGATCAATTACCAGACGATAGCCTGCGGATGCTTTTAGCACTAGAAAAGTTATGGGGTAAACCCCCAAGCCTCTTTCTTTGGAACCTGAACTGACACCCCTTTCACCCAAAAGATGTGGATAATTACTATCTTGGAAAAGTTATTAACTTAACTACTAAAGTATTGGCTCAAAAACTTGTAAAGTTACGTTGCAGACAACAGAAAAAAAAAAAAAGTGGACTGGCTAAGAAAAGGACTTTTAGCATGAGAACAAGTTAGTCTATAATGCACAATCACAACACCATATACAGGTATGGGTGCTTAGTAAAAAAACTTTTTTTTTTTTTTTTTAAATCCACACTGTCGGGCAAGGAATATTCACATATCAGACTCCATTATACAAATGGGCCCCGTTACAAATGTATGGCCGGGGATTGGCAGGGCTGCACAAAAATGCCCAGCTAGAAGAAATTTGCTGGGGAAAAAAAAACGCAAAATGATCCTTCAGGGACTTCCTTCTCTCTCTCCAGGCAAAGGCCCAAGAAAGACTGAACTGAGTGCTAAGACCGAACACCGAGACAGAGCAGGAGGAGTTGGTCTCCGAAGTCAGTGAGGAATGGCAAAATGTTTAAGCTCAGCAAGCGTGTAGAAGCAATAAAGTAAGAGGGAGACAGTGTTATTGTTCTCCTTTTGAAGCCAGGGAGAAAGATACTGGGGATGGTTAAGTGGATTGCAGGACAGCTTCCTCTTAGTATGCACAAGTTGAGTGAGCACGCATTTTTCTACAGCAGTTAGAAAATCTTGAAACAGACATCTTTATCTACAAGATAAGAAACAAAGGGCATTGTAAAGAGAGCAGTAGAAAGGTGAATTTATGGAGCAGTGAGGATGGTGCGGTCTCTTCTACGTGTATGGTCCAATCAGGCGCTTACAGAAATGCAGAACTCCCATCAGGCGTTGGCCACACAGCAGTAAGTATACTTTATTATTTAAGTGAAGTTCCCCGATGGCAAGGTGTAGCTATTTGCAGAGCATGAGGTTGAATGATTTGGAGGGGGCGGGTGGCGGAGAAGCAAAGGGACGAGAGAGAGCAACATATGAAGTTGGGGGGGACACACAAAAGGAAGACAACTGGAAAATACATGCACTCTTGTCGAATGATTCTAAAAAGAAACCGATAGTTGCTGAATAGATAGTTGTGGGAGAACGGAAGGAGCCAGTCAGAGAAATAGTAAACAGGCTATGCTCGATGGGAGGGACAAAGATATGTCGGACGGGGTAAAACAAATAAAGCCTGTGTATAGGAAACAAGCAAATGTGAGCTACTAAACACAGGCCAAAGGTAAACAATGGGCGGAATTAATAGATAAGCTTTCAACATGTCCCCAATATGTGTGTACAATCAGACCGCTATGACATCTGGTAACTTCGACCTAAAGATACAGGTCAGAGCGGTAAAAAAAGAAAAAAAAAAAAGCCAGCCAGGTGGTAACACTGCTTGGAGAGGACTTCACATTAGCAAAGAAGCAGAGCTCTTGTTGTGTGGGTTTTCGTTTACCAACCTGATGCAGTGGACGAGTGGTAATCCAGGGAATATAATAAACGCGAAAATTAGGACCTGCAAATGAAAAGTCCATGACTGAAACATAATGTCCATCTGGTAACAACACCCCTTTCATCTCTACACCCATCCACGTTTTAACCGCTAGTCTTTAGATCCGAATAACTCAAAACCTATCCATCGTGCCCCTTGCCTCCCCCGTCGGGTTAAACTGAAATTACCTTTCGGGTAGTTTGTTCATCTTTCCCATTCCACCGTTGCTCAAACTCCTTCGTCCAGGGCCTTGAGCTACTGTCGCCGTTTCGCTCAAGGCCCCGAGCGCAAAACGCAACAGATTCAAGGCTAAGCAGGACAAGACTACAGCACGCTCTTCCTCTCCGAAGCTGGTTGAAGTCTAGCCACACCGCACTTTTTGGGTCGCTCACCCATGACGTAGCCGGAAACAAACAAGAACGGAAGCGAAGGTTCGATACGCCATTTTAGAGTGGTCTGGGTATTAAGGTGGGATCCGTCTAAGTCGCCGTATCGGAATACTTTCACAAGTTGATGTACTATGCATGCCGGCATGTTGGAATGACAATTGGTTGACGAAGTTGTCAAAAGTGTGCCGTGATTCAGGCTGTCTTATTAGAAAGCTTCCACATTGTGGTGGTTATGTGTTGCAATTAAGCTAAAGATATTGTAAATATATGAATTCAAATTAGTTTTATATTGGCAAGTTCAGCATTGCCGACATCAATACGTATAACTCAAGGGCAAGACAGGTGGTACATTACAATGTTAGTTGAGGCACGATCGAGTCGGGTAAAGGGGCAGAAATAGAATTGCTATCGTGGACTTTTATTTAAAGCGGTGGAATAATCCCGTTACAGGAAGGACCCTACGTTGACTAAAACTACCGTTAGATCCTCCCACTCCAAGATGGCTGCTACGTTTATTCAATCCGTGGTTTACTGTTCTTCCTTTGTTTCCATGCCTACGGAACAGGCCTTTATTACTCCTATCAACTAGCCATGGATTTATCAGGAAGCATTGCGTATGGCTCCGGATCGCTTCTTTGGCAACGTCATATTCGAGAGACCCGGAAGCGTCAAGGAGCGTCCATCTAAGTCTGGTAGAGGTTTCAGGCAGCAGGTAATGGTGAGCAGGGACTCTGAGCACTGTCAGTCGGTGTGGTCTGGTTCCAAAGGAGTGGCATTTAGGTGATGAGGCGTTGCGATAGTGAAGAAGAAGAAGGAAATAACATAATGGACAATTGAGCGTCTATGCATGTGGTATTTGTTGGTAAACCAGTGGCCCAAGCAGGAACCGAAAAAGTCCGTATTGAAGAAATTCAAGAGATGTAAATAGGTACGTTGAGATGCGAAAATGGAGGGTTAAAAGGATGGCCATTGTGAGCCCCTCGGGGGCCAAATGAAAATCACAGAGGTACCATACCATGGCTGTTTATTTTAGGTAAGGTCTAAGGAGGAAAAACCTACTTTTTTCTTACAGAGTGTGATGAATATAGAAACTGCAGGTATATTTTGTTTCTAGGAGATCCCGATCAAAGTTCCATGGGCTAAGAAAAAAAATCCTACATTAATCCGGTTTCAAGCCTTTCCTCAGGAATGATATAGTTAAAGGACATTTCAGGAGTATAGTGTTTGCGCCTGATTTTTTTTTTAAATTGCATTATTGTATTTTTTATAGCACAGTAATCGCCAATTACCTGTGCAGACATTGACCTGCAGTTGTGATTTAACCAGCAGAGGTTCTATACTGGGGACTACTTATTTTCTTTTTTGTTGCAGTTTTATATAGTGTGAATTCGACCTGAATGTATTGGAGCGCTTTATATGAGTACCAGTTACATTACACAAGGAAACATTCATTTTTGGTAGGCACGGAGAGATTAAGTGATTTGCCCAGAATCACAGGATGTTGAGCCAACGCCAAGACTCGAACCTGGTTCTCCAGCTCCAAATTCGGCAGCTCTGGCCGTACGCCACATCCTCTCCTCATCCTCTTAAACACATTGTTGCGGGTGGGTGGTTTTGAGGTTGTGGCTTAACTCCACAGAAGTGCCTTGCTAAGGGATTTGGGAGTGTAATTGACATTACAATTTGTGGATGTCAAGTGGATAGTGGTGTGTCTCTGTATTGCGGTTCGAATGGGTTTGCAGGTCTTGAGGCATTCCACCTATCCTGTGTCAGCTATGGAAGTGTTGCTGTGTAGGATAAATTGATCTTTTGTCCTTCCAGATGACCTGTGTGGTCCTGTGTCAGAACTTCCAGTTCAGTATTAGTGGAATATTTTTGTTCCTCGTCTGGTTGTGTTCTTTGCCAGGGATTAATGCACCCCAGGCTATAGTTCCACACCCCAGTCTATTGTTTCCAATGGATACGTGGCAACCTGTATTTTTTTGTTTAAGTACTTCCTTGTAGTTGTTACAGGCCTCTCTATATTTGGCACTGTTCATTGTTCTTGGAGACCGCATTCCTAGTTTGTTGTATCTGGCATATTCCATCCCAGTGTCTCTCAATGTCCATGTTGTCTGTGCTCATTGTCACTTCTACCTTTTTCCTGTTCCACCAGAGTATTCTCGGAGGTTCCCAGTCCCAAAGGTATCCTGTTTCCTGAACTTGATATATTGATGGATCCTCCGGACAGCTATGTATCTATCCAGAGTTAGAATAAGTCATTGCTTTGCTGTCCATAGCTTATGAGGGATAGTCCTGCTCTATGCAACAATATACCTTCAGTCACCCTGATTTTATTAGGTCGAGCCTGCAGACAGCTGTCACTATGGTGACAATCTTCCGTATCTAAAAAAAAAAAATCTCTAAAAAGGGGCTATTAACCCACCCATTACTTACAATTCGTTGGCATAATTCTCACTCTTCTTTGCTGCCTTCTAATTCGGTAGCGCTGTAATGCTATCACTTCCTGGTGATCCAGCGGCTTACTAGCAACAGATACTCCACTACCATATACTCACCTGGGCCCATACAACTCGCTTCCGCTAACACTAAGTAGACCGCTGGAACTTTTAGTTTTATATGATTCTCATACCTCAAGATCTAGTTATTTGTTCTTTAACTAAACCTTTCACTGATCAAACGGTTCTTTCCTCTGGTCAATGGACCAGTTAGGTGAAACTAGTTGATGGTGATAATTAACATAACCTTATTATACATTTCTTGATAAAAATAAAATAATGACAGACTCGATAAGCTTTAAAGTCTTTATCTAAATTAATGGGTTGTGAACCATCTCAAAGCGTTTCAGTACAAACGCCCTCATTCATAAGAGTGCCAAATTCAATCAAAATTCATTAGAAAATAACAGAAATTCAGATTTCACGCAACAACAATGCTCAGAAAGAAGAGGATAGAGAGAGAAGAGCATTTATCAAGACGATGAATTCATAATTACCAAAGTATGGTGTGAAGACCAACCCCCTGGCCAAAGGGCTGGTAAGGGTCCCCAGGACAGATCAGAAGACAAAGACTTCAGGACAGGAATCAGGATAGGATACTTCACCTCTCTAGATGCCAACGACTACGTCGCACCCCTTTCTGACACTCTCTTCCTCCTCGTGGTTCTTCCGCGATCTTCTTTCTAACCCACCCAACTTAAGTAGATGGTTCTGCATTCGATTTCTTCATCAGCATTTCAGAGCATCAGCACCACCCCAGCATCAACAGCATCCCATGCTCCGAATTTTCAGCTGCTTCCGCTCCCAACAAGCTTAGCGATAGCATCCTCTAACTAACTAAACTACTTCAATTATACCCTTCCATAGGCATGTACCACCCATTAATGTTTCATTTTTACAAAATACTAACTTCTGATTGGACAGGCGATGGGGGAAAGTCATCACACCATGCTTATACTTCATTTATTTCTTTAAACCATTGTTTCCAAACTCCTCCCCTCAAACTTTTATTCCGCCCTTCCTTTCCCATACATCTTTAAACTTTATTAATACAAATGTATCAACTTTCTGAATACAGTTCCTTCATATGAACTCTTCACCCTCATGTTCCCAGGGCACATCTCCGCCGACCTTGGACTCGTGACAAATCCTTAGTCATCTTTTCAAGCCTCCACATCAGGGCGCATGCATTGCGCCACGTCAGTCTTCTCGACTCAGGCAAGTTTAACAGGCCCAAATACGCACTAATAATAAAGTCAAAAGGAGAAATGTTGTTCTCAAAAATAAATGATTTCACTGTATACCACCAACCTCTACTCTAACCCATACCATTTATTATTTCTCTTTCTGCATTTGCGTTAGTGTAAACTCATTTTCTAATTTCAGCAAAACAGGTGCCATGCATGTGAGCTTTCAAGCGGCCATTTTATACCCCTTTGCGCAAGCGCCAGAATTTCCCTCCAAGCGTCAGCACGTCATACTACGTAGATGCAGTAGACTCATGCGCAGTAAAGATCCTGTGTTAAATGCATTCTAGTCCTACGTCCATGTTATTGTAGCTAGTAAACACATAGGCAAGCTTCATTCTTTTCCTGCGTATGATGGAAATGCATATTATTAATCACAAAACATGTTGTTAGTAATTCGTTAATGAGTTTAAACAAGAGTATTGCTTCCGAGCAAGTCTCGTGTTCGAGTCCTTGCTCCATCAATCCCCTCTCTGATGGCCTATTAAGCCATCACAAAACTTCCCATCCATCCCAGATACCAACTTTTAACACTTCTCAGTTTTCTCTATTTGTCCTCTCAAACTTTCATCAATGATTTCGTTTCCTTCAAGAAGATCTCGCATCTTCTTATATAGCCTGCCTTTCATTTCTTCCAAGCATATTTCCTCATACTTTCTCTTTCGTGTCTGTCCCTTTCCTTTTTTGTTCAAGTGTACCTTTCCTACCTTTTCTACAACATCTATATGTAATCATTATTAACATCACTATCGTTATTATCATAACTAATGGTATTATCTGACCTAGAAAACTTTTCCCAAAATTAACAAACCATTTCCCTATTGATGTTATACTTTTTGTTAGTCTTCCCCACACACTGTCAACCTCCAGTTGGGTCAATTCTTTATGCATTCCCGTAATATTTTCAATATATCCTTTAATTTCTCTGCTCTTGTCCGGAATATAAGTGCAGCAATGTTGAACCTTCAACATGCCACAAACTCCACCTTCTTTTGCTAACAATATATCAAGAGCAAGACGGTTCTGTAAAACCATAGATCTAATTGCAACCATTTCTGTGTTAATCATTAAAAATCCTCCTGCAGTATCTGTAGAAAGACGATCAACTATGGTTGATAACTTACAAATTTTCTGTGAATTCAGGATGACTCCAACTGAGGGTATCAGTGCACTAAAAATATCTCCTACAATTTCAGAAAAAATAGCCCTTCTCTTACGTGTTAGTCCATTAGAGTTCCCATTGATTCCACTGATTTTATCTACATGATAAATTTTTGGAAAAACTATTCCAAAATAACAGCTTCCGTACCATCTTGCAGGTAACCTGTAATAGGCATTGCTCCCACAAACATAATACACTCCTGGAAACACAGGATCAGTTCCCCCTTTTAGTCCCCATCCTCCTAATATTAGGAAGTTATGTTCACATTCACTGGAACCAATGTAATTATTGTTATAATCTGTCTTTAACCTATGGAGGCAGAATTTTCCACTTTTCACAAAGTCCAGGGACATCGCAGCATGAGCCTTGACACTTGCATAGATTCCCTCCTTCCCAACCCATGGAGGTACATGTGTTTTCTGTGTAGTTGCCTTCCTCATTAAATCCTGTCTCCTTTCTTCTACTAAATTCAAGAAATCTTTTTCTTCTCTTCTTAATGTACATGTTAGATTATCTCTGTGTGCCTGAACTAAATCTATTGAACTCATCGTTATGAAAAATTCACCCATAAACTTTGCATTTTTACTACTAGCTACTGGATTCATATTTTTTCTAATAGGTAGTTCAGAAAATACTACATCTAAATTAGAATAAAAATACTGCAATCTCCCTGTAGTGTAAAATAAACTTGATAAAATACTACATGACACACCATAGGTTAAGGGTATATGGTGATAGGTCATTCCTTCTGATAATGATGAGGGTAACTTCATACACACGTAGCAGTTATTAATCTCCATAGTACTAACATATTGAAACAACAACTTAATAAACACATTAGAGGACGTATTATAGTTTGATTCATTATGATAGTTTGCTTCATCTTCTACCCCTATTTCTATTTTAGTTTCTTTTATTCTATCCACCTTAACATTAGTATTTGTGTTATTCTTGTCACTTGTTTTCATTATCAAAGGTACCTCTACTGTTAGGAATAGCCATCCTACTGCTGCTAATAAAATACTACAAAAACAAAATCTAAGACGCTTTCTTTTTACTCCACATTTTGGGTTTCCGCTAACTTCATTGTCGGCCATTTTGTTCCTGAGAGAATTTCTTTTCTCTTATCTTTTTTTTTTTTTCTTTCAGTCTTTGCCCTTCTTTCTGTTTTTAAGGAGGTTTCAATTGGCTTTCGTCAATTTGTGCAGTATGGACTTCTTCTGTCTCATCAGACCGATCCAGGGACTCAAATTCCTCAAGAATGACGTATGTCCACTCTGGAGGCTTGTATTTTCTGTTTAAATTTCTCAATCTTGGACTTCTTCGAGTTATTTTCGCTAAAGTTTGCTTAGGTCTTGTTTGACTTGTGATTTCGTTCACTTGCTCTGGTTTCTTTTCAGATTTTCTCAGGTGATATTTTAGTTTCTTTACTCCAGTTGGCCAATTGTCTCCCTTTCTGACTCTTTTAATTTGTACTGCGTTTTCACCTTCCTTATCTCCTTGTAAAGTTCTTTTTATTTAATTTATTCTGGGCACAATCCGTTCTATTTCTGTGCTTGTACCTTCTTTTGCTTTTTCCTGCTCAGGTTCTACCGTATTTTGTTCTATTTCTTCCTGAGCTTGTTCTTCTAACTCTGTCTGATTCTGCTCACGTCTTACTTCAAATCTTTCTTCTTCTGCCTGAACGTGTTCTTCTCTTTTTCCCTCCTCAGGTTTTTTTTATGTCTCTTTCTGTTTTCACATGAGTGTGTTCTTCTTCCCCTGTCTCTTCCTGACTACCTTCCTGTCTTTTCAGTTCTGTTCTTCTGGTTTCAATAGCATCATCAATTATTTCAATCACTGGGATCCTTTCTTCCTGACTTATCTCCGGCTGTTCATCATATGGTTGTCATTCAGAATCTATCACTCTAGATTCTTCAGTTTCACAGTTTACAACTCCTGACGCTTCAGCCTGCTCAGTCAGTGGTGGCTCTTGTTGCTCTGAACTCTCCTGGTATGACTAGCGTGAATCCAATTGGGCAAACCTGCACACTTCACTGCTGTGGTAGTGACTAGTATGACTTGCCTTGGTTTGTCCCACCTTGGTGCTAGACACGATTTCCTTGCGTGTTTCTTCACTAGCACCCAATCTCCAGGATTCAAATCATGTGCTTGATCTGGCTGTCTTTCGACTGCGTCTTCTTCAACCTGGTGAGGGAGAGAGAACGCATCATTTCAGCCAATCCTTTGCAATAGTCCAATACCAGATCATCAGTTATACTCATTAGCTTATTTCCAGGAATAAATGCCTGTCTCATGGCTCTTCCCATGAGAACCTCATGTGGACTCATTCCTGTTTTTCTGTCTGGAATGCTTCTGAGACCCATCAATACAAGAGGTAATGCATCTGGCCATTTCAGCTTTGTGGATGCACACACCTTTCCCAATCTTGACTTGATTGTGCCATTCATTTGCTCAACAACTCCAGAAGCCTCTGGACGATAAGCACAGTGTAGTTTTTGTTCAATGTTAAACGCAGCACAGATTAATCAAATTACTTCATTATTAAAATGAGGGCCTCTATCTGATTCCAAAGTGACCGGAAAACCAAATCGTGGCACCAACTCCCTCAACAACAATTTTGCAACTGTAAGACTGTCATTTCTTCTAGTAGGGTAGGCTTCCACCCATCTTGAGAAAAGGCATACTATGACAAGTATGTATTTCAATCCGTTGCATAGGGGTAATTCAATGAAATCTAACTGCAATCTGGTGAAGGGTCCTTCTGCCTTACCGTTTTTTTTTTTTTTTGGTTTTTTTCCCCTTCCCCCAGCTTACCACTGTCTTTCTACCTGGGTTCTGCTGTTGACAGGTTAAGTATCTTTGGCAAAGGCTCTCTGCGACTACCCTGAACTTCGGATTATACCAACTTTGTCTGAATAGCCTGATCATTGAATCTCTCCCTATGTGTGTTGCTCCATGGTACACTCTCGCCATTTTTGAAAGCAAACAATCTGGCATGACTGGTCTTCCATCTAGATACACCCATACTTCATCATGTGGTCTTTTGGTACAGGCTACCTTTATCCAGATTTCTTTTTCCTTTTCCTCAACTTCTTCCTGCAATTGTCTAATCTCATCCCATGTCTCTGGTACTGAGAAGTACATAAGTTGGCATCTGGTTTCACTCGTTTCAATTTTTCTGTTTATGGCTACTGCATTTTTAGCGCAGTATTTCGCCACTTGGTCAGCATAATTATTGCCAGCAGTCACATAGTCATTCCCTGACTGATGTGCAGCACATTTTACAACTGCTATCTCTTTTGGCAATTGTAATGCTTCCAACAAATCCTTTACATTTTTGCTGTTTCTGATAGGAGATCCTGAGGAAGTCAGAAATCCCCTTTGCATCCAAAGCTGGCCAAAGTCATGCACAATCCCGAAACCATATTGACTATCAGTAAATATGGTTACTCTCCAATTTTTCCCCTTTTTGCATGCCATTGTCAAGGCAACCAATTCAGCTACTTGTGCAGACTTGACCCCAGGTAAACAGGATGCTTCAATTACCCCTGAAATTTTACAAACCGCATATGCAGCACTTAAACCTCCTTCTTGTGTCCTAAGGTAGGAGCCGTCTACAAATAACTCATGATCTGCTTCTTTCAAAGGTGTCTCTCTTATATCTGGGCGGGGCTTCGTGCATAACTCAGTCACGTCCAAGCAATCATGATCACTTTCATCTTTCACTTCATCGCAGGGGTCTGGCAATAGAGTCGCTGGGTTCAGAATCGTACATCTTATTACAGTCACATTCTCAGCTCCCAAAATCACCCTTTCGTACTTTGTCAAACGACTAGGGGTTAGGTGCTGTGTTCTTGTTCTTGTCAAAAGGATCTCAACCGAGTGTGGAACAAAGACTTTTATTGGATGTCCCATCACTATCGACTCACTCTGCTCCAGACTCATACAAGTAGCAGCTACTGCTTTTAAGCAGCTAGGCAATGCTGAAGCTACTGGGTCCAATGTGGCTGAAAAATATGCCACTGGACGTCGGCTCAATCCATGTCTCTGTGTTAAGACTGAAAGTGCACAATTTTCTCTTTCACAACAAAACAAAGCAAAGTCTTTTGAGTAATCCGGCATGCCCAAAGCAGGAGCTTCACACAAGCAGTTCCTCAGTTTCACAAATGCCTCTAGGCAATCATCATTCCAATCAATTGGATCTTTTGCTCGTTTCCGGATCATTTGTATTAATGGCTTTGCTAGCATAGAAAAACCATTAATCCATTGTCTACAATATCCAACCATTTCCAGAAACATTCTCATTTCTCTCTGAGTCTGTGGCAATTGCATTTCTTTGATTATTTTTATTCTTTCCGGTGTTACTTTTCTAACTCCTCCTTCTATTTTATGCCCTAAATATCTTACTTCTTGTCGACAGAACTGTAATTTTTCTGGAGACACCTTGTGTCCTCCTTCAGCCAAATGGTTCAGCAACGCAATTTTATCTGTGACACAATCTTCTTGCGTTTTTGATGCCACCAATAGGTCATCAATGTACTGATAAACAAAAAGATCCACCCAAAGGAGATTGTAATTCATGAAGTCTGATCATAGGTCAAGTGTGTTTCCTACATTGGTGGGAAGCACATCGTGTTTCTTAAATACCCCTCACACACCAAAAGGGCCCTTGGTGTCATGCTTCATCATAGGGGTCTTCGCATCCCTCTACGGAACGCGGCGTGCTACTACCAACGAATGCGCGGGAGCACTAATGTAATCTCTATGTGTGGTGCGAGAGAGGTGGTGAGAGGTAGGGTCAGGAGTGAGTGGTAAGTGAATGTTAAAAAATACCTAGCATCATAGGAGTAAAAAAACTTTTTAATAAGCCTTGGTGCCGGTATTATTAAAAATGTGTGAGGTGGAGGTATTTAGTGTTAATGGACAAAACCTCCTACGTGTGTCAACCTGTTTCGAAGCGTGCTGCTTCTTCTTCAGGACGGGTACACAGATCCCTACCCTAGTCACATGGATGGTGTGACAATGGAAACAGTTTCAGTATTATGTGTAGACAGGTGGTAAATGCTACAAAAAGAGACACAATGGTCTCAATATTATGTGGAAAAAAGGGAATTCCTTAGTTTCAGTTTGTTGATTTGAAGCCAATGGCATCATGAGCCTTAGAACGAAAGGGACCCTGTGCTAATTGCACTATATACCAAGGTGCTGCCTCGCAAAATCGCCCCCTCGCGGCTCCCACCAATGTAGGAAACACACTTGACCTATGATCAGACTTCATGAATTACAATCTCCTTTGGGTGGATCTTTTTGTTTATCAATAATTGTAAGGGGAGGCTGAATCCACCCCAGGTGTTCGTGTAGGACACCGACTCTCCACTCCCTCCTTTGGTTTTTTTCTACATCAATGTACTGAACCAGAACAGAATTTCCAGGCATAATCAATGATTCTAGCCACTTTTTCAAAATCTGATTAAAAATTGAAGGACTTTCTGTGTACCCTTGAGGAACACGACACCATGCGTAAATACGATCTTCAAATTTAAACGTAAAAAGATACTGGCTGTCTGGGTGCAAAGGAATAGATAAGAACGCTTGGCACAAATCAATTACTGTAAACCATCCTGCATTCCACGGTATCTGATAAAGGATCACTGCTGGATTTGGCACAATTGGACAACAGGGAATTACAATTTTATTTATTTTCCGTAGGTCTTGCACTATTCTATACTTTCCGCTAGGCTTTTTCAGTCCCATTATTGGCGAATTACAGGGACTACCCATCACCTCTTTTAGAATACCTTGTTTAACCATTCGTTCAATTTCTGGAATAATTCCTGCTTTTACTTCTGGACTCATTTTGTACTTTCGGGTATTTGGATACACTGCACCTTCTTTCACTGTCACTTTAACTGGGTCTATATTTTTCATTAGCCCAATATCTTTTCCTGTAAAATTCCACACTTCTGGATTGACTGTCGTTCTTAATTCTTCTGGCAATTCATTCTCGGTTATTAATGAAAACATTTCATCAACTTCTGTTCCCTGTTTGGCCAGCATCATCTTGTAAACAACATCCTCATCGGGGGTTTGGAAAGCAACACCATCCGGTGTACAATAGATCGTGCAATTCATCTTGCACAAAAGATCTCTTCCCAACAGATTTACAGGACTGGAATCGCAAACTACAAACCGATGCATTTCTTTGAAGTTTCCAATGTGCACCTCCATTGGCTTTGTGATGGGGGTTCTAATCTGTTGGTTTGATACGCCTACTACTTGAATTGTTTCTCCCGAGAGGGGTAGGTTTGGGATGTCTGCTGTTCTCACAGTAGACCTGGTAGCACCAGTATCCAATAGGAAAGTAATGTCTTTACCTTCTACTCTCCCATCAACAAATGGACCTGACTGATCTACCGGCAAGGATGCGCCAAGCACGCACTCCTCTTCCTCCCCCCTCAGGCACCGTCATTGTGCAGTATCTGAATGTTCTTCATCATTCTGCAAAAATATTGTGCAATTGTTCTATTATTCTTACCACTTTCTCCTTGAAATCCAGTGTTCGCACTGAAACTTTGATGGTTCACAAAATTTGGCATAGGAGCTGGTGGCACCTGATATTGTGGAGTGACTACCTGTTGCTACTGATTCATAAGTACTTCATTCTGCATCTGTGGGATTAAATTTTGATTTGGCCCATTATTATTCTGAGTACTCTTACACTCGTTCTTCCAATGTCCAAGATTTCCGCACGCATGACAAGGAAACTTCTTTTTCGCTTCTTCTCTGTCCATTCGCCCCTTAAATTTATTGCCATTCGTTCCTTGATTATTCTGACTCTGTTCTTTCACTTGATTATTATTTTGATCATTTGCTTTCTCTTCTTGCTGCTCTGCCAATTTAACTTGAGCCCACATCATTTTCTCTTTTAGTTTCCTACACCTGGCCTCTGTCATCTCCGCAATATTTCGCGTACTTTAGAATCTCATCCACTGTCTTACTTTGCCAACACAACGTGCTGTTGTATCATCTGACTGATTTCCGGTTTCAAACCATATACAAACCGATACACAAAATGTCCCATATCTTTGTCACCAATATTCTCAAAACCACTATACTGCTTGAACACCTGCAATAACCGTTCATAGTACGCATGCATGGATTCATTTGGTTCCTGAGTTGTTCTATCTATTTTTACCCAATCTGTTTCTTTAGGAGGGATTTTTCCTTTCAAATACGTAATCACTTGGTGTTACTTTTTCATCACCTCTTCCGAGGGTGCTCCTGTTTTTGCATCCCTAGGATATTCTTCATTAGGCCAATCAATTGTGATCTTACATTCTGTCCATAAATCAGCAGGTGCCACTATATCAAATAGACCATCCAGGTCTTTTAATAACACCTTTGAAACTTTCACAAACCTCTCTACCTGTTTGTACCACTAAACTGGCTTTTCTCTCAACTTTGGAAAATCATTTGTAAATGATAAAATATCTTGTCTACTCCAAGGGACATGAACATATCCACCTCCAGGAACCTCTCTCATTGGACACAATTTTTCCACGTTTCCTGATTCTCTTACTGGAAATGCAGCTGCTGCTTCTCTCGCTTGTACTTCCTCTTTCTTCCTTATCCATCTAATTCTCCATTTATCAATGTCTCCCCATTTTCGCAAAATGCTCATTAATTCCTTTATCTGTAACCTTTTTCCTGAAGCATTCACACTTTCTAAATCTTTATCAGTAAAATCCACTCAATAGGGCTTCTGTAACCATTTTGATTTCCCTATGTCTATTCCAATCTCTGAAGCAACTTCAGTTAATCTCTCGTGAAATATTCTTGCTCTCCTAGTTATACTCTTACATAGAAACAACAATTCTTCATCATTGTAAACATTTAATCTTTCTCTGCGCACACATCCTATCATCATCTCTTCCAAATCCACCTTCAGTCTGCTAATATCTAAAATCTTTGGTTTTGGGATCTGATTGTCCCTTTCCTGAGCCCACCTTTCTATTTCTTCAGAGGTGACCACTGCTGTGGCTGCAGTTCCAGCTGGAACTAAAGGTCTTCTTTCTCTCAAATCCATTGGCGTAACTCGATTGGAAGTTTCCGCATGAGGTTCCACAATAGGGAGATCCATTAATTAAATAACTGACTCACTTTCACTAACCTGATCATCTGTGATTACTATCTCTTTTCTAGGACTATTTAATGGAACTGTCACATGTTGTGATTTCTGGGTAATCTTATTATCCCCATATAATGGGATTACTGGACCAATGGTTACAGGTACTGTCAAAGCTTCAGTATTTAAATTCAATTGACTTATCCTTTGAACTAGTTCTGCCCTATTTTTATCCAAAGCTTCTCTTTCATTATTTTGCAACACTCTGTTGTATGATGTCTCATGTAAAATCTGTGGAGTTAATGGTATTCCCATTACTGGCGCACTTGGGACAACCTTACTAGCTGCTTCTTGATACGGTGGTGGATTCTTAATTAAAATATCCTCCAGTAACTCATCATCTGATTCACCATATCCTGCTGTGTTCATATGTTTTGTTTTCTCCTTACACTTTCCTCCAGAATGTTCCTCAGCCATCAACACTGGATATAACCCTTCTGATACCATCGCTCTCCTCCACTGTTTCATCTGCCCTTCTCGTGACTCATGCAAGTGTCTCGGAAAGAATCCTCTATATCTTCCACCTCTGCATTTTTCTCGTTCATATGACTCAGTCTCCCATTCTTCTAAAGCCTCCTATTGAGTTAACCTAGGTCTGGGTTCTAAATCATTCATTTTCAATCTCAAATTCTGGAGAATCCTCCCATTAAACGTACCATCTTTAGGAAACGCTAACACACCATCATTTTTTGTGTACTCTACCCAGTTTTCCAACCACACGCAGGTATGATATCCTCTTTCCATCATCATAAAAGATGCTGGTGTCTTCGGTGGCGGAATAGGAATTCCTTCTCTAGTCAACACAGGCTTATCCTTAACAAAGAAATTCTTTATTTTCTTTAAAAATTACCTCTTTCTTTTCTCTCCATACATTCTTGAAGAACGGTGTAGGAAATTGTATTCCGCAAACCCTTGAAATCTTCTACCTGTACTCCTTGCACTGACAGTCAAATCAAAATCCTGCATACAATCCTTCTCTCCACCAATCCTAGCGCGGCTTCTAAGCGTCCAATCAAATCAGGCTCACACTCGTACTCTGACCAATGTCAGCGCGGCCTTTTCTTGACGTCAGTTCTGCTCCTCACTACTGACCCCTCCTTTACAATGCTGCTCCTGTCACCCGCCCGCTGCTTCTACTAATCCCAGCGCGGCTCACTGTGACGTCAGTCCCACTCAGGCGATTTCTCACCCCTCCTTTACCAAGCTCCTCCTGTCACACGCCCGCTGTGTCTACCAATCCCAGCGCGGCTCTCTGTGACGTCAGTACCACTCCGGCAACTGACCCTCCCTTTGCAAGGTAATATGAAACTTTATTTCTCTAAATTTCTTTGTTATTCACAACGTAAAAACATTTGCTACTCTGTTCGACTAAATCAAAAGGATAGTTTATTTCTTTTCACTGCGAGTAAAACCTTCCCCTTACTCTTCACCTAAGCTCCAGAGAACCTGCTACTCTTCCGGTGTCACCAGTTAGGGAATTTTGAGACAGATGTTTCACCAGCGTACTCCTTTTGCTGTCAATCTAGCTTAGAAGAACCTGCTACTCCTTCAGGGTTACCCTTACTAGGTGATATAACGCCTAAAGTTTCACCAGCGAACTCTTTGCTTACAACCACTCTCACTTTTATACAGAAAATAGTCCCTAGTTTAACACTGCCAGCCCTACCTAGCTTCTCAGTGTTATTCCAACAGACGCGTAACCTCACTGTAGTGTGGTTTCTATCGCCACCTGCTATTCATTCCCCGGGAATTTTCCAGATGACATAGAAACAGAACACTAACTCTTTTGTTAAAACATTAACCAAAAATCAATAATCTATACTTATCACCAAACTAGTTACTAACAACCATAGCTCTGCTACCAGAAAACTAATCCAGCGGCTTACTAGCAACAGATACTCCACTACCATATACTCACCTGGGTCCATACAACTTGCTTCCGCTAACACTAAGTAGACCGCTGGAACTTTTAGTTTTATATGATTCTCAAACCTCAAGATCTAGTTATTGGTTCTTTAACTAAACCTTTCACTGATCAAACAGTTCTTTCCTCTGGTCAATGGACCAGTTAGGTGAAACTAGTTGATGGTGATAATTAACATAACCTTATTATATATTTCTTGATAAAAATAAAATAATGACAGACTCGATAAGCTTTAAAGTCTTTATCTAAATTAATGGGTTGTGAACCATCTCAAAGCGTTTCAGTACAAACGCCCTCATTCATAAGAGTGCCAAATTCAATCAAAATTCATTAGAAAATAACAGAAATTCAGATTTCACGCAACAACAATGCTCAGAAAGAAGAGGATAGAGAGAGAAGAGCATTTATCAAGACGATGAATTCATAATTACCAAAGTATGGTGTGAAGACCAACCCCTGGCCAAAGGGTCCCCAGGACAGATCAGGAGACAAAGACTTCAGGACAGGAATCAGGATAGGATACTTCACCTCTCTAGATACCAACGACTACGTCGCACCCCTCTCTGACACCCTCTTCCTCCTCGTGGTTCTTCCGCGATCTTCTTTCTAACCCACCCAAGTTAAGTAGATGGTTCTGCATTCGATTTCTTCATCAGCATTTCAGAGCATCAGCACCACCCCAGCTTCCCAAGCTCCGAATTGTTTCAGCTGCTTCCGCTCCCAACAAGCTTAGCAATAGCATCCTCTAACTAAACTACTTCAATTATAACCTTCCATTGGCATGTACCACCCATTAATGTTTCATTTTTACAAAATACTAACTTCTGATTGGACAGGCGAGGGGGGGATGATCATCACACCATGCTTCTACTTCATTTATTTCTTTAAACCATTGTTTCCAAACTCCTCCCCTCAAACTTTTATTCCGCCCTTCCTTTCCCATACATCTTTAAACTTTATTAATACAAATGTATCAACTTTCTGAATACAGTTCCTTCATATGAACTCTTCACCCTCATGTTCCCAGGGCACATCTCCGCCGACCTTGGACTCGTGACAAATCCTTAGTCATCCTTTCAAGCCTCCACACCAGGGCGCATGCGTTGCGCCACGTCAGTCTGCTCGACTCAGGCAAGTTTAACAAGCCAAATACGCACTAATAATAAAGTCAAAAGGAGAAATGTTATTCTCAAAAATAAATGATTTCACTGTATACCACCAACCTCTACTCTAACCCAAACCATTTATTATTTATCTTTCTGCATTTGCGTTAGTGTAAACTCATTTTCTAATTTCAGCAAAATAGGTGCCATGCATGTGAGTTTTCAAGCGGCCATTTTATAGCTCTTTGCGCAAGCGCCAGAATTTCCCTCCAAGCGTCAGCACGTCGTACTACGTAGATGCAGTAGACGCATGCGCAGTAAAGATCCCGTGTTAAAGGCATTCTAGTCCTATGTCCATGTTATTGTAGCTAGTAAACACATAGGCAAGCTTCATTCTTTTCAAGCGTATGATGGAAATGCATATTATTAATCACAAAACACGTGGTTAGTAATTCGTTAATGAGTTTAAACGAGAGGATTGCTTCCGAGCAAGTCTCGTGTTTGAGTCCTTGCTCCATCACTGGTCTTTGTGTGGAGAATTGACCAAGTACAGATTTATTCATCTTAATTGGTGTCTGTCCACTGGGATTGAGGTAACATTTATTTGTATTTTGGCATTTTTAAAAATGGAGAAACTCAACCCTCCCCGAAGGTGTTGGGGCACTAAACATAAACAGTTACTTTACATAAGTTCACGTTAATTTTTAGGTCGAGCCTAGGTAGCGCATGTGCTGTCTCTTCGAGACATGCTGTATCTACTCTGTGGGCCTACAGCCCCACCATCGCTTTTAATTGGTTGCTTTAATTGTCGTTTGAAAATGCTTGCTTGCTAGTGGTCAATTCTCCCTCTTTGTGCCCCCTTTTTCTCATTTGTTTACTCCCACAGAGCACTGTCCATTTACTGGTCTCATTACACTTTTCTGTTTATTGGTTCGTTTTGGGGCACTCTTTTATTTATTATTTGTTTCTTGCTTTTATCTTCGGTGCCTGTTCAGCTTTGGCACTGCTTGCATTTCACTTAATCTCCCTGTGCTGTGCCGCCCCACCCCCTCACCACCTCCCGCCCATTGCTGCTTGTTATTTTCGGCTCCTGCGTGGCACCTTTTTTTGGCTTCATTGATCTAGATAGTCTTTAAGAACGTTCAAGCGTGTGGACGGCTCCGAAATTATACAGTTAACTAAGAACGTACTTTACTGTTTCTCAGTTATTAAGATTAATTTGGTTCAAAACTTCATTTCAGAGTCGCCCGCATACACCGACATTCTTAAAGTTTTAGAATATGCTTGCTGCTATAATAGTCTGTCTTCTTTATCTCTGATCCACATTTAATGAAAGTGATGCTCCGGGTGAGGGACATTGGCAGTGTCACTTCCTGTCTTACCGGCATATTTTTTTTTGCTTCCTGTTATGTTGTGCTTGTTGGTATAATGCCCACTCCTGCATGAACAGGCACTCAGGCTCACTTGGTTCTAAAGGGCATTTTTAGTGGGGATAATCATTGCTTCTGTGTGTGTGTCTTGTTGCCACCACTGTGCGGCTTTAATGTGCTGTAAAAACAACCTAAGAAAGTATTTGTATCAGCTTCTCCGGATACCCTTGTCATGGAGCCTTAACACACCAAACTGCATTAAATGTGCCAGATATAACTGGCACTGTTCCAGGCTCACTGCGGTATCTGTGGATGCATCTCTTGTGTGGCCCTGAGTGCATCTCTCCTCCGTTGTCTGAGAGTGAAACTCGCTGGCAATGCCTGGAAGAGTACCTTGCCTGCAGTTCATGTGGGTGCGCCACCTGTATGTGCACACTTTAGTGAGGTCCAATCCTATGCGCTTCACAACCTCCTGATGTGCGAGGGCAGCTTCAGCGCGTTGCCTATGCATGGATATAGCATAGCCTGTGTGAGCGCACATAGCATGTAGTGTAAAAGTGCGCTTTTGCCATGCTCATGAGTTACGTGCACTCATGGTGTGTTTGTGAGTAACCTTCCTATGCAGCGTGCGTGTGAGGGAGGAGAGCATCTTCCGTTCGTTGGTCGTTGCTAGGGCACCTCCCCACATTATGGTTGCGCTTCCTTGTGTGCAGTCTGCGCATGTTCTGCTTGGGCACACACTACTGCATGTCCTCTCACGTTCCTCACCCTGCTGTTTTTCTGTGCTAGGCCAAGTGCTACAGGGGTTTCTATCTATTAAATTTACACTTGCATGTGATTGTTTCCGTAATCTTAATCAAAAGTGTGTTGGGAGAGTGTGTACTTAAATCACTATATATAACACATTGATACTGCTGTTTATTTGTGTGAATTTCCTAGCAGGGCCGCAGCCTCTCCACCTAACAACAAATATGTGATTTATGGTTTCTGGAGTTTGCTTGATAGTGTATGTGGGACGGAAGAGGGACTTTAACTAACAACTCTGTAGTGTTAATATTTGTATAGGATTGCAGAGAGTGGCAAAAAGGCTATTGACTATTGTTAGAAATGGGGGTCTCTAGTTGACAAGGGTTTGCACCTTTGTCCAAGTAGGGACCCTTCCTTCTAGCCAGGATAAGAAAGTTACACTCCTAAAATAACCCCTGCTCACCCCCTTGGTAGTTTGGCTAGAGCAGTCAGGCTTATCTTAGAGGCAGTGTTTAAATCATTTGCACATAACCAACAGTGAAAGCACTACAAAAGGACACCACACCAGTTTAGAAAAATATCCAATATTTTTATATATCCAAAACAAGACCAAAAACGATAAAAATCCACCATATTGTTCTCAGAAATCTTCAATAATCAAAATAGACTTGAAATACAGTTCCTTGAAGTCAATAGCGCCTTCTGGGGCTATCACGGCGTCGTGAACAACAAATCCAAACAGTTCTGGCTGACCGCTGTGTCGTGGGCCAGCTACGGTGTTGGGAAGACCCGCAAAACAGTACCTTTAGAAATGCAGGGCGCCGGCGACCTCTCGATGAGCCCCGAAGACCCGGTGTCCGCAGGCTTCGGTTCCGGAGGTAGGTGCAGGAGTCGTCAGGCCCTTGAAGTCACACAGGTTGCAGATCGAACTCCTCGCGGTTGAAGTCGGGAGCGCTGGCGGGCGTCGGGCTGTGGTGCGGCGTGCGGTGCCCTCGGGTCACGGTGCCGGCAGCAGCTCGGTGACGGTCGTCCAGCGGCGTCAGTGAGACCAGGGCTGTGGTGCAAAGTGATGCGGTGCTTGTCGCAGTGCTGGCAGGTCACGGTGCAAGCAGCAGCGTCGCCGTTGCTGAAGCGCTGTCATCGGCTGACGAACTGGAGTTGATGGTGTCGGTAGGCCAAGGCTGCGGTGTGGGATGAGGATGGTGCGTCGTGTAACTTACACGCGGTGCCCTCAAACCACGGTGCAAGCAGCGGCGTCTATGTCGGTGTGGAGCTACTGCGTCGGGGATACCAAGGCGGCGTCGTGAAGCGAGGCGGTGCGAAGTGCGGTGCCCACAGGTTGCGATGCAAGCAGTGGCTCGGTGGCGGCATCGGGTGGCGGCGCCGGTGAGACCATGGTTGCGGTGCCCTCTGCGGTGCGTTCAGGACACTGAGTCGGCAGCAGCGTCGTAGACAGCGGTGTGTTGCTTTTTCTTCTGTTGCAGCACAAAATACACAGTCCCCAGTGCTGATGGCAAAAGAACTCAAAGTCTTTGCTGTTGACTTCTTGAACAGGGGGCAAGCTCTACATCAAGCCCTTGGAGAAACTCACAAAAAGAAATTACAGAAAGTTCAGTCCAGTCCTTTCTCTGCCCAAGACAGAAGCAGCCACTGCAGGCCAACACAGCAAAGCACACAGCACAGCTTCTCCAGCTCTTCTTCTTGGCAGTCTTCTTGGTTCCAAAAGAGTTCTAAAGTTCTGGGGTCTGGGCCCCAATATTTATACTCCAAATTCCGTTGTCCTCTCAGGCAGAGAGTGTCTGTGCTTAGTCCAATCCAGTACTTCCCAGCAGGAGGCGGAGACAGCATTGTCTACAGCAGACCAGGCCCATTCAGGTGCAAGGAAATCTCCTCCCACTACTCTAAATGCAGACTGGTCCTATTCAGGTGCTAGTGAAAACTCCTCCCACTACTCTGAGTGCAGCCCCGGTCTATTCAGCTGTCAAGGTTTTATTCCAAACTCCCAGGATCGGCTTGTTGCTCAAATGGGTCCACCTCTCAATTGCCACCACTCTCTGAAGCTATAATAGCGCAGAGGGTTGGGATGATTAAGCAAGGGAAGGAAAGGATAGGGACTGCAGGGAGGGAGACCTATAACACAAGAAACACATATTATAGGAATATTCTGAACCCCATCTCTACTTCACTATTCTACTCAACCATAAAACATAATGCTATAGCTACCTGTAAAGGAAAATAACATGAAGCCTTGCGTGTATTCTTGTTGGAGGATACCTTATCACCCTCTAAAAGTAAGAAAACACCAATCAACATATAGTGACAAACATGTGGAAGAACCACACACAAACACTCGCACCAATCGTTACCCACCACAATACTCAAATGATCTGGCGTCACAGGGGAGGTTGAGTAAATGACACACACCACTATCCCCTGCTAAGAAGAAAAACAAAAAAACAAACTTAAAGCAATTATGATGACATCTCTTCCAAAGTTAATATTCCGTTATAGGCATTAGTAGTTCATGCCAATCGCAATCCTGACTGTTCACTCACAGCCCAATCATCCATGTAGTATTTCCAAATGTAGAGTGTCACGTAATCAATAATCAAAAAGTCAACAGAACAAGTCTTACGATAAACTTAGATTCTTCAGAGTGTATCAATCGGGCATTTGGACACCCCCACCTCTGTTTTGCGGTTCGTGGTCTGCCCATAGGGCTTCGGTCTTTGTTTAAATATATTTAGCAACTACATCCGTTAAGAATCAGAATGAGGATTACTCAGCACAAGAACGGTGACTACGTCACCCTTACCGCCCTCGCAGCGTATTAATAAGATCAGTCTCTCCTCTCCGATACTCGCTCCTGCTCCTCCCAGAATACGCAGCAAGGGACGAACACAAGAGCCCGGTATTTGAGCTTCCGGATATCGAGTGTCGTCACCTGCGCCCCCCGACAGGAACAGGGAGAACGATGGGAGGTATAGGTCGCGCGAGAGACGGAGACGCTTCCCGCCGCGTAACCGTCATCTCACGCAACGAGCCTCACCAAGCTGTCTGGATAAGGGAAGTGTGACAGTACATCCCCCTAACCGAATATGCTGACGAGGACCCGGTTTACCTGGAAACCTCACATGAAATCTTTGAATCAATCTCGGTGCATGAACACTCCTTGCTGGTTCCCACGAATTTTCCTCAGCACTATACCCTTTCCATGAAATCGGATACCACAAGGACGAACCCCTCCTTTTAGAATCCAAGCTCTTTGATACTTCGTATTCGGGTTCACCATCCACACATAGGGGAGGAGGCTTCTTCTTCACTGGTGTGTAGGAGGGTTTTAGCAATGAAACGTGGAACACTGGATGTATTTGCATGGTTTTTGGCAGTGCAAGAAGTACAGAGACAGGATTGATACATTTCTTTAAGTTTTATAGGGTCCAATATAGCAAGGGTTGAAGATACTGTACCTACGGAACCTAATGTTCTTTGTGGATAACAAAACCACGTCGCCCGTTTTGTATGAAGGGTTTTCCCTGCGGTGTACATCTGCGTGTTTTTTGTAACGCACTTTAGATTTCAGTAGATTCTGTTGCGTCTTGTGTATGGTGAGTTGTATCTGTCTCACCCGGTCACGTACTTCAGGCAGCTTATGATCCATCCCTGGATGTATCAAGGGCAGAAACTGGGGATGGAACCCATAATTACTGTAATATGGGGTGGATTGGTGTGTGGCACTATTGTACGCTGTTTCTGCTACCCACAGGAGGTCCACCCAATCATCAGTATTGTCTTTCACGTAACAACGTAGATATTGCTTTAACGTTTGATTCAAACCCTCGGTCTGACCATCGGTCTGTGGGTGGAAACTGGTGGACTTTGCAGACTTTATCTGTAAGGCATCACACCACACCTTCCAAAAATGAGCAGTAAACTGCGAGCCACGGTCAGATACGATAGTGGATGGCACACCATGTAATCTTACGATATGTAAAAGAAGTAATTTGGCAAATTGCCCAGAAGTAGGTACAGTCTTGCATGCAGTGAAATGTCCCATTTTTGTGAGACTGTCAACCACAACCAAAATCACAGTGTGTCCTTGATCTTTAGGTAACCCCACTATGAAATCTAAAGATATAGTATTCTAGGGAACAGTCGGTGTAGGCAAAGGTTGTAACAATCCTTGTGTCTTACTATGATCTGATTTTGCTTTTGCACATGTTTCACATTTTTTTGAATGTTCTTTATAACATCTGTCCTTACAGAAGGCCACCAGAAGTATCTAAGGACCCTGTCTAAAGTTTTATCCATAACACACAAGATGATGGACGGAATGCTGCACATTGGCAAACATTCACCCCCAGTCACAGATCTGGGTTTAATCCATCGTTATTTTGCTTCACCACGCCACCCCAGTTCAGACATAGCCATATGCAAATCAGTCTTGACCCTGTGCCTCATGGGAACAGTCCAGACCGAACTGCCAAGCCATGTCCGGAATCCAGCATCCTAGGACCGGTTTCAGGCTATCAGCCTTCATCAGCCAGGATAGCTTGACTCCAGTGGCGTAGTGAGCATACCATTATGACCTGCACTAGGACCACATGACACCAGTGGAACACTCTCTCTTGTAACTCTTTCGTAGGGATCAACATCTGCTTCTGTCTAATGAGCACCCCTTGTCTCATTTTCCATTGAGGATGCTCCTTGAACCATTTTTGCCATGTAGGAGTTGTACTCGCACGAGTCACAGACCTTAAGAATTGTTCTGAGTGTATGACGCCTATGACTTGATCCGGCGACAAAATGGAAAGTGGGTGGTTATTTTCCAAACTGCAAGTGGTTTCTTGTCTGGTGAGAGCATCTGCCTTCCCATTCTCCGAGCCAGGTCTGTAAGTGACAATGTAATCAAATTCGGAGAAAAAAGGCATCCAACGCAATTGTCTAGGAGACAGCATGCGTGTAGACCTCATAAACTGCAGATTCCTATGGTCTGTATAAACTGTTACCACATGTTTTGCTCCCATTAAGTGATGCCTCCAAGTACTAAAAGAATCATCCTTTATTGCTAATAGTTCTTTCTCAGCAATGGTGTACCGTATCTCTGCCTCATTCAATTTACGAGACATATATGCTATGGGATGGAGTTGACCTGTTATCTCGTTCCTCTGAGACAAGATTGCCCCATCCGCCATATCAGAAGCATCGGCTTCTACTACAAAAGGATTCTCAGGAATTGGATGGGCCAACACTGGGGCGGACGTAAAGGCTCCTTTCAATTGAGAAAAGGAGGCATTTGGGCACCCCACCTTTGTTTTGCGGTTCATGGTCTGCCCATTGGACTCCGGTCTTTGTTTAAATATATTTAGTTTCGGGAACTGACTTGCCCTGTTTATTTAAGGCTTCTGAAGTTGATTCCCCAGACACAGAAGGGCGGTTAAGGGATATGGCCCTTGCGTCCCTGTCTTGCTCCTTGGGACACGGTCATCTTCCGAGTTAGAGTATGGCTGCATCTTAGACTACTTTTCGGCTCACTGAGAGAGAGGAGGGGTGGGGGATGGGTGAGGGTTTTGAGTTTATCAAGTTGCATTTTGCTTGTTATTTTGTTCTTTAAAAGGCAGACCTTCGCGGCCATGGTGGCCATAGTGTGTTTTGCTTGCTTTCTAATACCTTCGCTTGTGATCTCATAGCTTTTTCAGTGCCCCCTTTTAGGGCTACCAGTTTGTTCATTCTCTTTTCTGATGACCGCGGCCGGCCCACTCTGGGTTGTAGGCCACATGCTGTGTTAATTTCTTTATGGCTTGGCTCATGCTCTACATGCTCCGTTACTATTCTTTTGATCCCGAAGTAGCCGGCCCTATGGGTTGTAGGCGTGACGCACTGTATTTCATGCTATGTGTTCTGCTAATAAAAATCGATTTAATTCTAAATATATTTAGCAAGTAAATCCGTTAAGAATCAGAATGAGGATTACTCAGCACAAGAACGGTGACTCCGTCACCCTTACCGCCCTCGCAGCGTATTAACAAGATCAGTCTCTCCTCTCCGATACTCGCTCCTGCTCCTCCCAGAATATGCAGCAAGGGACAAACACAAGAGCCCGGTATTTGAGCTTCCGGGTATCGAGTGTCGTCACCTGCGCGCGCCGACAGGAACAGGCAGAACGATGGGAGGTGTAGTTCGCGCGCGAGAGACGGAGACGCTTCCCACCGCGTAACCGTCATCTCACGCAACGAGCCTCACCAAGCTGTCCGGATTAGGGAAGTGTGACATCAGCTGTCTTGCTTCGCCTTTCAGATAATACAGCGTTTCACAAATTCCACTCCCACAGGGTGGCTCAAACACGGCGAAACATGAGACCTAAAAAACAACAACACCTAGAAAAGGGTTTCACTTTACAAAATGCAAAGACTCTCTTTTTAGAATAAGGCTTGGGGTTATATTTATGCAATGCTCTCTAACAGAAAGGCTTTCCCAGATGCCAAATGAACCACATTCAAATGTATATAGAGATATATATATATTTATATGCCAGCAATAATAACACACTTGGTAAATGCAACAGTTAAATGCATGGATAATAATATGAGATAAAACTCAAGCGAATAATATTGGACGTCCTGCAAGAGATCAGAAAGAGATATATATATATATATATATATATATATATATATATATATATAAAGAAATCCCCCAAACCTTTTCTGATTTAGGAGCCTGCACTCGTAGTTGTGGGTATTTCTCCCGTTTATTGCATCATTTGCAGCTGACAGGAGAAAGGCAGCTTGACTGCCGAAACGCGTCCCTCTTGTGTTCCTCTTGTGTTCCAACCTGTGTCAGCTGCAAATGATGCAATAAACGGGAGAAATACCCACAACTACGAGTGCAGGCTCCTAAATCAGAAAAGGTTTGGGGGATTTCTTTACATTTCAAAGCGCTAGCGGTAGCGCTTTTGTCTTTGCACCACCAGCGATCTGGCAGCACGCCAGTATTACCGTAATGTTGTTTGGAATATATATATATATATATATATATATATATATATATATATATATATATATATACATACACACTAAATACATTAAATGATTACTTTGGAAGTGCACTCGGACTCATTCACACATCACAAAGAAAACACCTCAAATGACCACAGCCACTGGAACCACGCATCACAATGGCACTAGTCGGAAACAAATCACCTCACCCGATCGTTCACTTGACATCCTTGCCAACTCAAGCTGGAGGAGCCCGTTACAGCCAGGCAATGGATTCACGATCAGGACTCCAATCCAGATTGTTGTGGCAGTACGTCTACTCCACAACTGAACTCCCAAGCTGGCTGTCAACAACCCTCAGCTTTATAGTCTCAAAACACACTAGAAGGTTCGAGAGTCTTCCTCTCTGCGCCAAGGAAACTTACTGGAACTGGCCAGTTTCCAGGCAAGCATTCCACGGCAAGAAGGAGTTCCCACGTTCCCTCTACATTCTCACATGTTCCAGCCTTTATCTTAACAAAGCTTACAAAAGCCTTCCAGGGTATATTAAACAATCTCTCACAAAACAAACCTTGAACGTGATTAACCCAAGCAACTTGCAAACCCTCTGGGGGCCTGTCTGTGCGCGCAGAAAAGCTCAAGCAAGTCAGAATTCAGGATGACATGAGGCCACGTCGAAGCCAATAGTAAGAACTTCATAATACTTGCCAATGTACAACACAATGCACATTTGTGCACCACTGCCTATAGCATCACATACTTCATCTCTCAATGTACAACACAATGCACATTTGTGCACCACTGCTTATAGCATCACATACTTTATCTCTCAATGTACAAGACAGTGCACATTTGTGCACCACTGCTTATAGCATCACATACTTTATCTCTCAATGTACAACACAGTGCACATTTATGCACCACTGCCCATAACACTGCACTTCGAGACCAAAAAGTCTCTCTCTTTCTTTCTTTCTTTCTTTCTTCCCCCCCCCCCCGTTCTTGGCAAGCTGTTATACTCTGTGACAGCTCCGACTGCAAGATTACAAGAACGAAACCTTTAAGAGAAACCAAGCATATGCAGGACATCGTACATTCAGGCTAGGGTAAAGTAAAACACCAAAGTCAATTAAAATGAATGATGGTAGTCAAAGGTCATCACGTGGTGTCAGACCATGAAAGTGCCTCTAGCACTACATCAGCCCAGCCCTGACTCATCCAGACTCTCTGGAGCCACTGCACATCCCCAGCGCCTGTCACTCCAAAGACAGACAGTCAATACAAATCTTAGCAGAGTCACACAGGATGGCTAAGCAAGAAAATACCTACTTTCTGAAAGTGGTATTTTCAAACACAGAATGTAAAAATCACCTTTACTAAAAGATGCATCTTTAGATTCTAAGTTCAGGCATACTAAACTTTATTTTCCTATCTGGTCTCATTCGGAAGTTATATTTATAAGATGGTATACATTAACTCCCATGCTTTCCTATGGGACAGATAGCCTTTCAATAGTGAAAAACAAAATTGGCAGTATTTCACTATTAGGACATGCCACGCACATCAGGGCATGTCCTACCTTTCACATACACTGCACCCTGCACACAGGGGTACCTCGGGCCTACCTTAGGGATGACTCACATGTAAGAAAAGGGAAGGTTAGGGCCTGGCAAGTGGGTGCACTTGCCAAGTCCACATGGCAGTACTAGACTGCACACAGACACTGCAATGGCAGGTCTCAGTTACATTTGAAGGGCTGCTTGTGTGGGTGGCACAACCAGTGCTGCAAGCCCGCTAGCAGCATTTGATTTACAGGCCCTGGGCACACACAGTGCTCTGTACTAGGGACTGACTAGTAAATCAAATAACCAATCATGGAATTACCAATCCATAACACAAATTTACAACAGGAGCACTTTAACACTGAACAGCAGTGAGTAAGTGCGCAGAGACACTAAACCAGCAAAAACAGAGTCAAAACCGGGAGGTCAGAAAGCAAAAAGACTGGGGGAAAACGCCAAAAGATGCCAAGTCTTTACAACTATGGTGAATTAATGAAGGAGTAGACTGGGAACGGACACTGTCAGACCTTGGTTTGGGGTTTTGAAGATTGACTGCACTTATAGTCCCCCCCCCCCTTTTTTTATTTTTTATTATAAACTATTTCTGTAGCAGGGAGCCTAGATATTTTTGGGTTCCTATCAAACTGCTTGTGCAAACGTCCATCTCAGCTCTTTTCCTAAACCATTTACTGCACTTCTTGGAGAAATGCAGCATGTTAGATAATTTGAGGTTTCCATGTATTTGGAAAACAGATTGGGAAAAATGCAGAAACGTTTTCTTTACTCTGTTGTTTCCGAGTTGTTTTTTATTTTTTTATTTTCATTTCCTTGTTTGGAATGAGCGACACCTTTGTTGTAAGGTGCATCTGCGCACAGCTAAAACATGCTAATCCCGTTATGGACCATTGTACAACTAATATTTTGCATTTTAGTACCGATTTTGAATTTTTTCATTACTTGTGTTGCTGTTTACGTGGTGTAGCCATTTCCTTTTGTATTTTTAACAAATATAGTTTCCCTCGTTTCATCAGTTCTGTTCATAAGTGACCAACGTCTCTATATATGTTACAGCCAAATTCAGTGGATAACTTGTTATTTAGAATTCTTTCCATGTTGTGTGGTCATCTTCATATCCCTTCATTTTCCCTAGCTTTATAGTAGTTGCCTGTTAAAACCGTGAGTATTGACAGGTACAATAATATTGTGTTCATCCTAGAAGCGTCCTGAGGCTATTGGTTGTTTTGCGTGTAGTAGAAGTCTCTGGGCTCATTCAATAAGTTCACGCCTAGACTAGAAAGAACCAGTGCCCACAGTTGTGCAATTCTCAGTTGACTCGAGCTAGAGCACACTGGAAAGTGGGATGGAAGAAAAATTCTGTTTCAGCCCTTCTCCACAGCTTAAACTACACCCATCTTGATAACATTAATATAAAAAATTGGAAGGTCTTTTTTGGTTTTTAAAGACTTTTTTTTTTTTTTTTTTTTGAAAGCCAGTACTTTAAACATGTGTCCAAAGTACCTTATTATAAAGCTAGATTTTTGTTTCCACATGACTGGCTCCAGGCTTGTTCTTAAATCAACATGTTTGCCTCGCCTTGGGAGCAACTGTGGACCATTACTTCCTAGTGCTCACAACGCTTGCGTCCGGTGCAGGACACCAGTATATGTAAGCTTAGGCGAAGAGCCAACAGAGAGCACAGTTGTTTGCAGTAGGGAAACCCTGGAATAGAGAAACCAAACTAGCGTTACTTTGGAGAACCCTCTAGTAACTGAAGTGATCAATTGCTTTCGCCAGAGCCCTCCCATTCACCTGCATTACCCTGCACTAGTTCACCAGCGGTTCCAGTCTTCCCCTGTTAGTGCCAGCCCCTTTAGCATGTAACGCACCTGTGCATCATATCCATCTTGTGGCTTGCATTTCACGTTATGATATATACAATGTTTCTTAAACATATGTGATTAATCCTCAATAAATATAATTGTTCATCAGCCATTGCAGCGGATACAGTTCCTGGCACCCTGTACACTCACAGCGAGTTCTTCTCTTTAGTTAGAGGTACTGCATTAACACATTCTTCTGCTCCACGTCCCGCAAAGTGCTACCCTCCCCAAAAAATGTGTACATTGTTTGCTGTTGATAAATTTGGCTGCCTTTTACGCTAGGCAAAGCAGTGAGATCTAAGCCCCGCCCACTCCACAAGTATTTAACATGTCAATACTGCAAGGTTATAGGAGCCTCTGGTGGTATCTGAGCTGCCCCCAAAGTAGGTATCCTCTCATGATACATGTTAGACCTGGCACTGTTGGCGTGGGTCTCCCTTCCATTTTTTGCTGTTGCCTCATGTGTTTTTGTTGGTTATAGATGCTTTGAGCACTGTGCCACTGCTATTCAGTGCCACAGTGCAAGTGCTCCCTATGGTAAATTGATGTATGGATTAGTGACTCCATGATTGGCTGGATTGGTTTACTTGTCAGACCCTAGTACAGTGCACTGAGTGTGCCCAGGGCTTGTAAATCCAATGCTGCTGGTGGGCTTGCAGCACTGGTTGTGCCACCCACAGAAGCAGCCTGTAAAGTGTGTCTCAGGTCTGCCATTGCAGAGCCTGTGTGCAGTCTGGTACTGCCATGTTGACTGGGCAAGTGCACCCACTTGCCAGTCCCTAAACCTTCCCTTTTCTTCATATCAGACACCCCTATGGTAGGCCCAAGGGCAGGGTGCATTGTAGGTAAAAGGTAGGACATGCCCTGATGTGTGTGGCATGTCCTAATAGTGAATTACAGCCATTTTCGTTTTTCACTATTGCAAGGCTACCTGTTCCCCATAGGCCAGAATGGGCAGTTTAATTATTACATCTTATAATCCTAACTAACCCACGGAACATGGTAGAAAAACGAATTTAGTATGCCTGAACTCAGAATGATAAAATACATCTTTTAGTGAAGTTGGTTTTAACATTCTGTGTTTGAAAATACCACTTTTAGAAAGTAGATATTTTCTTGCCTAACTATCCAAGCCTGCCTCTGCTAGGTTGTGTATTCCTTGTCTGGGTTGTTAGTGACGGGGGCTAGGGGATTCCAGGAGACCGAGTGAGTCAGCCCAGGGCTGAATAGAGAGATCTGCATGGAGATGGGTGGGAGGAGTTGCACCTGGGACCTGAATAGGGCTGTGCCTTCCCTCCACAATGCTGGCTCCACCTCCTGCGGTGCGTCTGATGTCCCTGGCCTACACTGTGAAAGGAAAGAAGGAGTCTTGTCAACAAAGTGCTCCAGGACTGACCAGAACTGATTTGGACTAGGCAAAGGCCTCTCTGCCTTCAGAGACAAAGGATTTTGGTGTATAAAAGAGGGGACCCAAACCCCAGAACTTTAGATCAGATCACTTTGGGAAAGAAGAAGAACCTTTGCTGAGGAGAGGAACCAGAGAAACTGAGGAGGAGGCTATCCCTAAGCTGAGTGCTGTTTGTGGGATTGGCCTGCAGTGGTTGCCTGACTGCCAAAGAAAGGAGAAAGGAACTTTGTGTGTACTTTCATCAACTTGTAAAAGATCTCCAAGGGCTTGAGAGAAGAGCTTGCCTCCTGCTGAAGTCTCAGGGACAACAGACTTCACCAACCAGCTCCCCAAGAGTCTTTCTGTAAAGTGCCTGCTGCTGTGCTGGACTTTCTGAGGGACTGCATGTCGCAAGGAGCTGGAAGCGCGACTCACGAAGAAGCGTCGCAGCCGAAGCGCCTCGCATCGCCGAAGAAAAGGATCGACGTCGCATCAGACGCCGCCGCATCAACGGAGAAGAGTGTCGCTGCCGCTTTCGCATCGTTGCCGAAGCGCCTGGCATCGCCGGAGAAGAGGACCGACGTCGCATCAGACGCCGCCGCATCACCGGGAAGCGTGTCACAGGGCCTGTCGCGGCTCAGAAGAATCGTTGTCGCCGCACGGCCGTCGGGCGTGCACGCATCGTGTCCCATCCAGAAGAAGACGCCATCTTTGTTTCTTTGCACCGGATCTTCATCGCATCACGGCGTTGCTGGTCGCATCGCCACGGAAGCGCAGTAAGAAACTGACGCATCACCTCCCCACGCCGAGAAGAACCGACGCATCCCCTACGCATCAGTAGGGACCCGACGCATCACCGTTCTTGCGTGTAAGGAACCTACGCATCACCTTCCCTGCAACACTTTCGTTGTATAGCGTTACGCATCCTAAGGTACATTGAACTCCAAGTGTTGCATTTACCATCTTAAGAGAACTGAGCTAATTCTACCATTTTTGAAGTACAGTAATGTGGATTTTTGTCGTTTGTGGTCTTGTGTTAAATCTATATAAAAGATACTTATTTTTAATATACAACTGGTGTGGTGTCCATCTGTAGTGTTGTCACTTGATTACTGTATGTGTTCACAAATGCTTTACACACTGCCTCTGAGATAAGCCTGTCTGCTCATGCCAAGCTACCAAGGGGGTGAGCAGGGGTTATTTTAGGAGTGTACCCCCTTACCCTGACTAGACGCAAGGGTCCCTATTTGGTCAAAGGTACCTACCTCTGCCAACTAGAGACCCCCAAATCTAACATTGCTGGTCAGCAGTGAGGATTCTGGACTTGCATTTGTGACTCATGTACAGTGATTGGTGAACACTTCTAGTGAGTGCAGACCAAAACGCGACCACATACTTTTGGTAGATTGTTTTTTCTGGGATTTTCTATTTTTGCCAAGAACTGCCAAGTTTAACCACCATGGATAAAGCCGCATCCATAGCATCTGTTGATTTTGATTGGGAAGAGGAGAAACTAGAATGCTACAATGTGAAACAGCTAAAGCACTTCTGCAGGAAATTTAAAGTTGCTATGACCGATCTCACCAAAAAGGATAAGTTCCAAAAGGCGCTGAGGGCCTGGGTTGAAGCAAGGAATACCCCTGAGAATGAGGCAGGGGCTGAGAATGCAGATGAGCAGCTGGAGGGGCCATTGGGTCCAGAGGGGAGGAGAGCAACTTCCCCCAGTAGGTAGCAGTGTTTCTGCCAAAGGCCTGTCCCCAGAGCAGTTGGCGGACAGGAAGGAAAACAGGATGCACGAATTGGAGCTTGCCAAGCTCAAGTTGGGTGGGCAACTGGAGTTAGAAAATAGGAGATTGGCCCTGGAAGAAAAGAGAATGCAGTTGGAGCATGAGAAAAGTTTGAGGGAGTTGGAGTTGAAGGCTAGAAGCTTAGAGATTATTCCCTCTGGTGGCAGCACACCGTCCATGCCTGTTGAAGCAAGGGTGTATATTCCTAAAGATGTGGTGAGAGAGTTTTATAAGAATGATGATATTGGGCAGTGGTTCAAAGCCTATGAGGTAGCCATGTCTTCCCACGGGTCCCTGAGAAGGATTGGGGAGCGGGGTTGTGGGGGCGGTTCCTTAGTGAGGGGCGTGACACACTGTTAGACTTGCCTTCTGAAGTCCATAATTCTTATAGCCACATGAAAGATGCATTGATGTCCAGGTATGGGTTGACTCCTGAATTGTATAGACAGAGGTTTAGAAATTGCAAGAAGGTGGAGTCAGGTACATGGGTAGAGTATGTAACTTTCTTTTGCAGAGCATTGGATGGTTGGGTGAAGGGTAGCAAAGTGAATGATTTTGAGGGCTCTTTGATTTAATTGCATGGGAGCACTTGTCAAGTAATTGTTTTCCAGAGCTACGCCAGCACCTGATTGATAGTAGGCTGACTAACCCTAGGAAGCTTGCTGAGGAGGCGGACCGCTGGGTGAGCACCCGGGTCCACAAGGGTCACGTGGGAGACTCCGCCAAGAGTGGGCAGGGTCCCCAGCAGAAGAGTGGGGGGGACAAGGGTAAACGGAGTGAGTTCCAGAAAGGGCCCCAAAGTAATCCCCAAGGGAAGGGTTCCCAGCCTCCCCCTGAGAAGAAGCACGGGGCCCCGACAGGTAGGCCTGTTCCCAGGGGACCCCTGAGGTGCTACAAGTGTGGTGAAGTGGGTCATAAGTTGGTTGATCCCCAGTGCCCACAGTTTGGCAAGACAGCACCCACTGGTGCTCCACCCCGGCAGATGGCGAGTGTAGCCCTGGGGGAGGAGAGGGGTGTCCAAGGTGGGTGGGGTCCCGCAGAGATGTCCCTTGTCTCTTTAGGAGACTGTGAGGTGGTCCCCAGGACCCAACTGCCTGATAACACTAAGAAGTACAGGCAGTGGGTGACAATCAATGGCCATAGAGTGGAGGTTCTTCGAGACACAGGAGCCAGTGTGACAGCTGTCAAGTGTCACCTGGTGTCTGAAGAGCAGGTTGTCCCCAATGCATTTTACCCAGTTGTTGCCGCTGACAACACAGCCACTGCAAGGTGGCTCAGGTTCCCTTTGAGTGGGGGGGGGTCTCTGGTACTCTTCAAGTAGCTGTGAGGCCAGCCATGCCTGTTGACTGTTTGTTGGGGAACGATTTGGAGAGCTCACCTTGGGCTAAGGTGGAGTGAAGTGCTCATTTGGAGATGTTGGGTCTGCCTGACTGGGCGTGTGTGACCACACGGTCCATGGCAGCCAGTAAGGGTGTTCAAGAGGACCTGGAGCCTGAGAGGGGGGCCCAGGTGCCTGCCTTAAAGAGAAGAGGCAGGGGGCGCGGGAAACCGGCCCCCGAAGTTGCCACGGTCCAGGAGGAGGTAGACCCTGAGGGGGATGTCCTGGAGCCTACAGGGGAACAGGTAGCTGAACTGGGGGACCTGCCTGAGCTGACCCATTGGCAGCAGGAAGGAGGACCCTCCAGGGAAGAGTTCTGCGCGAAGCAGAAGAAGTGCCCTTCTCTTGTGGGTTTGCGGCAGCAGGCTGCAGACCAGGCAGCAGGTGATCAGTCTGGATCACATTGGATCTACTGGGAGAATGATCTCCTGTATACTGAGCCTGGGTTAGCCCGTGTGCTGGTGGTACCCCAGCGCTTCAGAGCCTTCCTACTGGGGCTGGCTCATGATGTGCCGTTAGCAGGACATTTGGGGCAGGACAAGACCTTTGAGAGGCTTGTCACCCACTTTTATTGGCCCCAAATGTGCAGTAGTTCAGATACTCACTGCAGGACCTGTCAGACTTGCCATGCAAGTGGAAAGAGTGGGAGGAAGCAAAAGGCTCCTCTCCAGCCATTCCCTGTGGTCAGCACCCCCTTTGAACGGGTGGGTATTGACATTGTGGGGCCACTGGACCCCAAGAAAGCCATGGGCAACAGGTTCATCCTGGTCTTGGTGGACCATGCCACCCGGTACCCGGAAGCCATACCTCTGAGGACAGTGACGGCCCCCGTGGTGGGACGGGCACTGATGGGAATTTTCTCCCGAGTGGGATTCCCTAGAGAGGTAGTGTCTGACCGAGGTACAAACTTCATTTCCAAGTATATGAAGTCCCTGTGGCAGGAGTGTGGGGTAACTTATGGGTTGGTTGAGAGATTCAACCGGACCCTAAAAGGCATGATTATGGGTCTTGAGGAACCTATGAGGCGTAAGTGGGACGTCCTCTTACCATGCCTTCTCTTTGCATACCGTGAGGTGCCACAGAAATCTCTAGGGTTCAGTCCCTTCGAGCTTCTCTATGGTCACCCAGTGAGAGGACCTCTGAGTCTGGTCAAGGAAGGCTGGGACCAATCTCCCAGGAAACCTCCCCAGGATGTATATAGCTACATGCTGGCCTTCAGGAACCAGACTAGGCGTTTCAGGCAACTCGCTGAGGCGAATCTGGAAGCCAGCCAGGAGGAGATAAAGCGGTGGTACGACCAGAATGCCACTCTGGTAGAGCTTCAGCCTGGTCAGAAAGTGTGGGTCATGGCCCCAGTGGAGCCTTGTGCGCTCCAGGATAAGTGGACTGGACCGGACCATTTGAGGTGGTGGAGCGCAAGAGTCCTGTTACCTACTTGGTGGACTTGCGGTCTCCCAGGAACCCCTTGCGGGTCCTGCATGTCAACCGCCTGAAGCCCCACTTGGAGAGGTCCGAAGTGGGCATGCTCTTAGCGACAGATGCTGGAATGGAGGAGACTGAGCCTCTTCCTGACCTCCTGTCGGCAACAGAGCGAGATGGGTCAGTGGATGGTGTGAACCTCTCTTCCACCCTGACCAACAGAATGACTGTCACCAGTTGCTGGGACAGTTTTCTGATCTGTTCTCCCTGATTCCCAGTGTCACTGATTGGTGCATCCATGATGTGGACACTGGAGACAGTCCTCCTGTTAAGCACAAAACTTACAGGGTAACTGGCAGGGTGAGAGCTTGCATCAAGGAGGAGGTCTCCAAGATGCTTGCGTTAGGGGTGATTGAGTCCTCTAACCGTCCTTGGGCCAGCCCAGTGGTCTTGGTCCCAAAGGCTGCCGCACCGGGTGCCACGCCAGAACTCCGGTTCTGTGTGGACTACTGAGGGCTCAATTCAGTCACGAGGACTGACGCGCACCCCATCCCCAGAGCTCATCGATCGGTTAGGGGCTGCCCGGTACCTCAGCACGTTTGATCTAACGTCTGGGTACTGGCAGATCGCCTTGACTGATGGGGCAAGAGAGAGGTCAGCATTCTCCACACCAGATGGGCACTTCCAGTTCCGGGTTATGCCCTTTGGGATGAAGAATGCCCCTGCCACCTTTCAGAGGTTGGTCAACCAGGTGTTGGCTGGACTGGAAGAGTTCAGTGCTGCCTACCTGGATGACATTGCAGTGTTCAGCGCCAGTTGGGAAGAACATCTGCGCCACCTCTGGGAAGTGTTGATGGCGCTGCGGAGGGCAGGCCTCACGATTAAGGCGAGTAAGTGCCAGATCGGGCAGGGTTCCGTGGTGTACTTGGGACACCAGGTTGGGAGCGGCCAGGTGGCGCCCCTACAGCCCAAGATTGAGACCATCCTGGCTTGGGAGCCCCCAAAGACCCAGACAGAGGTGAGGGCCTTTTTAGGACTCACTGGGTATTACAGGAGGTTTGTCAAGGGGTAAAATGTAAGTCCGTTTTTATATAGCGCAGCTACTCACCCTTACGGGTCTCAAGGCGCTGGGGGCCGGAGTGGAAATTAAGTGAGCTATTGCCCAGAGTCACATGGTGCTGAGCTGAGCTGCCGCCGGAGCCGGGGATCGAACCGTGAACCCTGTGCTCCGAAGTCAGCTGCCCTGGCCGCTGCACCACACTTCTCCACTTTTCCGCCTTAGTGAAGGGGTATGGCAGCATCGTTGCAGCCTTGACAGAGCTGACTTCCAGGAAGCAGCCCAAGAGAGTGATTTGGACTGACACCTGTCAGAAAGCTTTTGAGGCCCTGAAAACTGCCATTTGCACGGCGCCCGTGCTCCTGGCACCCAACTTCTCAAGAGAGTTTATCGTTCAAACAGACGCTTCAGAGCATGGTGTGGGGGCCGTTTTGTCACAGATAAATGAGGAGGGCCTAGATCAACCCGTAGCCTTCATCAGTAGGAGGTTACTTCCACGGGAACAGAGGTGGAGTGCGATTGAGCGTGAGGCATTTGTTGTGGTCTGGGCGCTGAAGAAGCTGAGACCATACCTGTTTGGGACTCACTTCCGGGTTCAGACAGACCACAGGCCCCTCAGATGGTTGATGCAGATGAGGGGTGAGAATCCAAAGCTGTTGAGGTGGTCCATTTCCCTACAGGGGATGGACTTCACGGTGGAACACCGCCCTGGTACAGAACACGCCAATGCTGATGGTCTGTCCAGATTTTTCCGCCTTAGTGAAGAGAACTCCCAGGAGGTAGGGTAGTTCTCCCCACATTTCAGCTGGAGGGGACACGTGTTAGACCTGGCACTGTTGGCGTGGGTCTCCCTTCCATTTTTTGCTGTTGCCTCATGCGTTTTTGCTGGTTATAGATGCTTTGGGCACTGTGCCACTGCTATTCAGTGCCACAGTGCAAGTGCTCCCTATGGTAAATTGATGTATGGATTAGTGACTCCATGATTGGCTGGATTGGTTTACTTGTCAGACCCTAGTACAGTGCACTGAGTGTGCCCAGGGCTTGTAAATCCAATGCTGCTGGTGGGCTTGCAGCACTGGTTGTGCCACCCACAGAAGCACAGAAGCAGCCTGTAAAAGTGTGTCTCAGGTCTGCCATTGCAGAGCCTGTGTGCAGTCTGGTACTGCCATGTTGACTGGGCAAGTGCACCCACTTGCCAGTCCCTAAACCTTCCCTTTTTCTTCATATCAGACACCCCTATGGTAGGCCCAAGAGCAGGGTGCTTTGTAGGTAAAAGGTAGGAAATGCCCTGATGTGTGTGGCATGTCCTAATAGTGAATTACAGCCATTTTCGTTTTTCACTATTGCAAGGCTACCTGTTCCCCGTAGGCCAGAATGGGCCGTTTGATTATTACATCTTATAATCCTAACTGACCCAGGTAGAAAAACGAATTTAGTATGCCTGAACTCAGAATGATAAAATACATCTTTTAGTGAAGTTGGTTTTAACATTCTGTGTTTGAAAATACCACTTTTAGAAAGTAGGTAATTTCTTGCCTAACTATCCAAGCCTGCCTCTGCTAGGTTGTGTATTCCTTGTCTGGGCTGTGAGTGACAGGGGCTGGGGTAGTCCAGGAGACCGGGTGAGTCAGCCCAGGGCTGAATAGAGAGGTCTGCATGGAGATGGGTGGGAGGAGTTGCACCTGGGACCTGAATAGGGCTGTGCCTTCCCTCCACAATGCTGGCTCCACCTCCTGTGGTGCGTCTGATGTCCCTGGCCTACACTGTGAAAGGAAAGAAGAGTCTTGTCAACAAAGTGCTCCAGGACTGACCAGAACTGGTTTGGACTAGGCAAAGGCCTCTCTGTCTTCAGAGACAAAGGATTTTGGTGTATAAAAGAGGGGACCCAAACCCCAGAACTTTAGATCAGATCACTTTGGGAAACAAGAAGAACCTTTGCTGAGGAGAGGAACCAGAGAAACTGAGGAGGAGACTATCCCTAAGCTGAATGCTGTTTGGGGGATTGGCCTGCAGTGGTTGCCTGACTGCCAAAGAAAGGAGAAAGGAACTTTGTGTGTACTTTCATCAACTTGTAAAAGATCTCCATGGGCTTGCCTCCTGCTGGAGTCTCAGGGACAACAGACTCCACCAACCAGCTCCCCAAGAGTCTTTCTGTAAAGTGCCTGCTGCTGTGCTGGACTTTCTGAGGGACTGTGTGTCGCAAGGAGCTGGAAGCGCGACTCACGAAGAAGAAGCGTCGCCGCCGAAGCGCCTCGCATCGCCGAAGAAAAGGATCGACGTCGCATCAGACGCCGCCGCATCAACGGAGAAGAGTGTCGCTGCCGCTTTCGCATCGTTGCCGAAGCGCCTCACATCGCCGGCGAAGAGGACCGACGTCGCATCAGACGCCGCCGCATCACCGGGAAGCGTGTCGCAGGGCCTGTCGCGGCTCAGAAGAATCGTTGTCGCCGCACGGCCGTCGGGCGTGCACGCATCGTGTCGCATCCAGAAGAAGATGCCATCTTTGTTTCTTTGCACCGGATCTTCATCGCATCACGGCGTTGCTGGTCGCATCGCCACAGAAGCGCAGTAAGAAACCGACGCATCACCTCCCCACGCCGAGAAGAACCAACGCATCCCCTACGCATCAGTAGGGACCCGACGCATCACCGTTCTTGCGTGTAAGGAACCTACGCATCACCTTCCCTGCAACACTTTCGTTGAATAGCGTTACGCATCCTAAGGTATATTGAACTCAGTGTTGCATTTACCATCTTAAGAGAACTGAGCTAATTCTACCATTTTTGAAGTTCAGTATTGTGGATTTTTGTCGTTTGTGGTCTTGTGTTAAATCTATATAAAAGATACTTATTTTTAATATACAACTGGTGTGGTGTCCATCTGTAGTGTTGTCGCTTGATTACTGTATGTGTTCACAAATGCTTTACACACTGCCTCTGAGATAAGCCTGTCTGCTCGTGCCAAGCTACCAAGGGGGTGAGCAGGGGTTATTTTAGGAGTGTACCCCCTTACCCTGACTAGACGCAAGGGTCCCTATTTGGTCAAAGGTACCTACCTCTGCCAACTAGAGACCCCCAAATCTAACAATACAGTTTTCATAAAACCTTGAACTGGACCTGACACAAGACTAGAGCCCATTGCTACAAAAGCATGAAAGACTGGTATTGATGTACACCCCAGTTGATGGCAGACACATATATCAAAAGTGTTTTTGAGTTGTACATTGAAATGCAGAAGGAACAAGGGCATTTGTTAACGTAATTGGTGCTTTACTGCTTTGGCAATTGTCCGTATTGGCTGACGTTGCATTTTGATAGGACACAGTTTTCTTTTAAAATCATTTGAACTTTAAACTTTTTGAACAATGCTGACACAAGTCCACGAGTACACTGCATCTTGTATCTCTGAATACAAATTGCATGTTCTTTAGAAATGGCCCACGTTATTAGTACAGCCGAGTCTCTCAACTGTCACTGTGTTTTAGTGCCATTGCCGTATTTCAGTTAAAGGGCGATTATAGATTAGCAATCACACACTTCGTCAGATCAACAGGCGAACAACATGTCCATTACTCCTAGAACTAAATGGTATTAACCCCTTCCGTGCGCGCGTCGGCCAACGGCCGTCGCAAGCACTACCTCGCTAGTGCTGCGCATGTCCGTTGGCCGACGCGGCCCCGCCCACTCAATAGAACTCCCGCACCGCGGCGGAATTTGCGCCGCGGTTAAGGAGTTAATGAAGAACGTGTCACTCTGGATCCGTTCTTATGAAGCATACGAAGTGTACAGAAAGTGGTTATCAAAGTTTGAATTGCTATTGGCATCTTTTCATTGTGTTACTTAAACTTCGTCGGTTGTTGGTGTCGGGGCACTGCAGAACCAGCCAATCGGCATAATTTCACTCAACGCCACACAGTTCCATGCCACAGAATTCAGCTCCACACATTTCCATTCCACACCACATTATTCAACACCAAACCACATAATTCAACTCAACATCACAATTACACAACACACCACATACATCCAATCCACACCACAGAATTCCACATCCTGCCACAAAATTCAACAGCACACCACGTAATTAAACTCTTCTACGTACCACTCCACAGCACAAAGTACCATTCCACACAATTACCTTCCATGACGCACAATCCCACTCCACATAATTCCAGTACACTCAATACCACATAAATACTATCCACATGATTCCACTGTACACCATGCCACATAATTCCACTACACACATCCTCCCCACACAATTCTGCGCCACACAATTCCACAACTAACAATTCCAATCCAACCCACATAATTCCACTCTACACCACATACATCCACTCCATAACACATGGGTAAAGGAATTGTCATTTACAGTGCCAGTAGCCCTAACTCTCATGCCACGTTTCGGGCATCGTCGAGGCTACTAGTTTGGTTGGCATGGAATCAAAGGATTTGTTTGCACACATAAAAAGTAAATAAAACATGTGCGATGAAAGCACTTTCATTTTCATAATTTAAACCTCCTGAAATGTAAATCGGGTATTTGTGGGGGACCAGGGGCTTGCTTTTTGCTGCGTAGTTGTGTAAGGCTCTTCTTCGAAAGACAAATATTCACCAAAGTTTTAAGCCATTCCTCAACGCCGACAATTCCCCGTCCTACAAAATGCCATTGGGATTTTCCCCTTTCACCCACTGGTTTCTGACAAGCAGCTTATAAATGGCAGTAGGTAAGATAGCCATTTTTTGTTGCTCTTGATGGAATTCTGTCCTTGGTAACACAATCCTGATCATCTGGGAAATAGTTAATTTAATCAATATCCAGGCTGTTCATTTATTGTTTTCTTCTGTAATTGTGCACAGCCCTTTGACTACTGAAGCCTGTGTGTTTTAAGTTTAAACACATGCAAGGTGAGCCAGACTATTGTCTTATTCAAATCTGAGAAATAAAGAACCATTGGCTATGTAAGGGCTGTTCGTTTGTTGTGCTGACACAAAACCTGTCCAATGACAGTAGGGTGACTTTACAGAGGTCGAGTTTCTCAGCCAGCAACCCCAAGCATGCTAGGAATTCGATCCTCCGTTTCCCTAAATAGGTGCGGACCAAAATGTTGCAGTGTGCCTAGTATTGTTTAGTATAACGACACTTTATCAGTTTTGTTTGATGCCGTTAAGATCAGGTGTGTATACTAACAATGGCTTTGGGTGTCACCTGCTTACAAACATTGAATGCTTGTTGTGGATGAAGAAAAGGCGATATATATGTTGCTGCAAGGACATGCATATTTGAATAGCACTTTATTGATTGGAGGTGCCATTAATTATCATGATGTCCCATTTAAAATTCCATCAGTGTCCACGGAATGCATTGAATAAACAAAGGTAGAAGCTGAAGGGACATTTAAAAAACATAACACAGAACATTCATTGCTCGTCTGTAGACTGCAAAGACTGAAGCTATCATTTATTTTCTGCACTTCCTTTCCGAAATCAGTTTTGTGCATGATCTAACATAGTGGTGCACTGCATATTCCATTCTGCTTGCCTAATTGTTTATTGTGGAGGGGTTGTCGATTTCTCATGTGGATCCCAATTCATACTTTATGCCGTTATTCAAAGAGGGCCATAAAAGATGGTGTGAAACCAAACTGTCATCAACATTTCCAGTCTTATTTCAGTACGGGTTTCATCCATGAAGGCAACGTACATTACAGATTTTCAGTTTACTTTATGTAAATTTATGTAAATATATTTTTTGTTGATTATCCTGAAAATCTAGCCTGAATCTGGCACTTGTGGACAACATTGAACATTCCTTGTTCACTGCTGTCTAGAAAGATATGTTCAACCAAAGACATTTTACCTCATAGGACAGTGATGCAGCCTGATTCTTAGGTCTTGCTTCTATAGATGTAGAAACAACACTTACATCAGTAATATAACTCTTTGAAAAAATCCTTCTGGCTATAAATATATTTTCACATCCACAGGTAACTAACTGGGATGGCTTTCTTTGTTAGTTTTCTGCAGTGAGTGCCAATCTCACAGACCACTACACTTAGGCTATTCTTAAGTCTAATATTCCTACGCAGTGCTATTTTTCACCAATCCTTGCATGCAAACGAGCCACTCCGCTCTCTTAATGCCACGCCTCAAAAAAACAAATGGTTACACTTTTAAAAACTTGTGTTGCTGGAGACTACACCATAGCAAGGTGTCTCTAACCTAGCTGATGTTTACCAAAGAGCACTTTAATTGAACAGGGAAAGAGGTTGATTATTGTAATCATTCAAATGCACTTTAGAAAGGAGTATGGCTGTGTGGGCTAAGCTGCACCTAAGACTGCAGAGCTTTTAACCCTTTGATCAGATGCAGGGTGTTGTGAGCTGAAGGTTATGCAGTTGCATCAAGGCCTGCTTTCTTACTCCTTTAAAATATGCCTTGCGCTGACGCAAGGCATCAGCTCACGGACATTGTGCACAAAGTGTGATTAAGAACCTGTTGGGCTGTTTGGCTGGGCTGTTGGGGAAAGGTCAGGAAAGCTGTATTTAATTTTGTTGAGAAATATGTTTCATTACTTATTTGTAGTTTCTTAGGGCCAGATGTACTAAGGTTTTTTTGTGGGCGCAAATGGGTTTTAGACCCGTTTGCGCCGGCAAAAAACCTGTGGCCCATGTACTAATCCCATTTTGCGAGTCGCAAATCAATTTACGACTTGCAAAATAGGATTAGCGACTCGCTATTAGGAAGGGGCGTTCCAAGGGCGTACTTTCCTAATAGCGACTCCTTAAGCTATGTATGACAGTTTTTTTCAACCGCAATTGCGGTCGCAAAACCATCGCTGTTTACCACCCTTCACAGAAGGGTGGTAAACCACTCGCAAACGGGAAGGGGTCCCCAGGGGATCCCTTCCCCTTTGTGAGTGTCTCTCAAAATATTTTTTAAGGACAGGCAGTGGTCCCAGGGACCACTGCCTGCCCTTAAAAATGAAACTGAAGGCGTGGCTTCGGAGCCGGGGGAAATGGCGGCGTTCTGAGAGAGCTCCGTCCCTCGGGTCCCTGATACCCGATATATCCGCTAAATCCAGTCGTCCAAAAGCAACCAACTAAGTAGCATTGACAGGCGGAACATCAAAGGAACAAGCGAATCGGAGAAAAACATGATTATAGCAGTTTACCGAATAGCCGGCCAGCGTGGCGTAGCAGCACTCACCGCAGTGTCGGAGGCCTCCAGAATCGAGCGGCGACCCAGATTGGGCTGTTCGGCGACAAGAAGAGTTCCAGCTCGCGGCGCTGTGGGGCTAAGCCATGGTGAGGAGAAGCGGGCGATAGCCGCAGTGCAGAGGTACGACTGATCGAAGAGGCCGTGAGAGTGAGAGTGAAGAGCGTGCCGCGGCAGACTGCAATCGCTGGGGCGGTGCCCGCCCCTGGGCCTTCCTGCTACAAGCGGCTGCGGGGGGAGCGGTCCGACGGCCCCGTGAGTGCTGACTTTAAGGAGGTGAGGTGCTCCGGCGCCGGAACACACTGATCAGGCCTGGTGGCTCCGGGTGTGCCCCGGTTGACTGCGAAACCCGGCCATTTGGCGGGCAGCTGCGTGAGCGGACAGCAGGCCCTGCACCCGTGACAGAGGTGAGACCGGGGGCACAGCTGGGAAATCCTCGTGGGAGCGCAGGGCGATTATCGGCACCCGCTACGATGAAAGCAAAAGTCTGAGAGACTCTGGGAAGTGGTGACCATGGTGGAAAGGGGTGTCTGGAAGGTGTAACGGATAGACTGCCTGTAGTGCGCAAGACACCCGTTATAGTGTGGTTAGTGGAGGCCGGGCCACTACTGAGCACAACAGTGGTAAGACATCGGGCCGCGAAACGAGTGAGCATAATCCTACACGTATGAAGAGCCGGCTGGGGGGGCCTATTCCAAAACAGCAAGCAGTCAGGGGAAAATTGATCAGTCATCGAGCGCCAGCAGTGAGTGCTCACAGAAACCCCAGTCGGATCTAACAAACTTGGACTGAACAAGAAGTAACGGGAATAGTTACAAGGGGTGTGAGCAATATAGACCCCCCTCCTGCGCGATCGTCACGGTGCCAGTGTGCCCATCCAAATGAAACCTAAGTGTCGAGTAGGGGCGCAAACGAACAAGATGGACAAGTATGCAGTGCCGCTCCTGGCAGCGGCGTCGCAGGCTGCGCCACCAGAAGACCAACAGAACCCTCGCTGAGCGCCATCATGGCCGCCATTGCGGACCTTAAGGGGATGATGGACCCTAAATGTGATGCAGTAACGCTCAATGTCAATCTCCTGAGGGCAGACTTCAGGAAGATGTCTGATAAAGTCGCCGCCACTGAAAGTCAAGTGACACATTTGCAAACTAGTACGAAGAGTCTGGAAGAGAAGGTCCAGGCTCTCACGAAGCAACAAGAACTTATGGCTGCTAGGTTGCAGGATCAGGAAGGGCGGGCACGAAGAAATAATATCCGAGTGGTGGTAGTGCCGGAGGGCATGGAGGGGCCTAGTGTGACCTCTTCTTAGAGGACTTGATCCTGAAGCACCTTAAACCGAAACGTCTCTCCGTCCACTTCACTATTGAGTGGGCACAGAGGGCCCCCGTCCCTAAACCCAAACCAGGAGCACTACCGCGGACAATCATAGCTAGGATTCTCAACTTTCGCAATAGGGATGCTATTTTGCAAACAGCACGTCAACATGGTGACCTGATGCACGAGAATGCGGTGATCAGATTTTTTTCGGACTTTACACTCAATGTGCAACGGCAAAGGCGTGCCTTCGACGCTGTGAAAAAGGAGCCGCGGGCCAAAGAACTCAAGTATTCTATGATGTACCCTGCCAAACTGAGAGTTGAAGCAGAAGGGAAAGCGTGGTTCTTTGGCGCCCCGGAGGATGCCATGGAATGGTTGGAAGGATGGCGTAAAGCAGGCTCCAACTCTCAAAGAGGAACATGGCGAGACAGACGCAGAACGATGGGAGAAGAATCGGATTGCACGATCCACTCGTGCAGGGACAGATGGAGGGTCCGGAACTCGAGACTGATATGCCACGACGAATCACGAATTGTAAAGATGAGGTCACAGGGTGTGAATATTGAATTGGGGTGGGACGTGTATACGTGCCTATGGCTGCACTGCCTAAGAGGCCTTCAGTAATAGAAAGGTTAATATGGTTGCAATTAGACTGAAACACGTACTTTGCAATGGGGGGGGGAGTGGCGACCCGGGGTGAGGCCTTTGGAGCTCGGCATCGTCCAACCCCATTTTTGATTGTTTGTTTAGGGCGACAGGCACTCTGCGAGTTGGGGAGGTGGGGGTTGTTTTACCCGCCAGCAGGGTAGCAGGGAGGGGGGTTAGGACAGGACGGGGAATGTTAGGTTTTGTATGGTTTTCTAGTTTTGATGTCAGTTATTCCATAACACTCAGGCAGGGCAATGGGTTGATACGACCAGATAGTTACATGATGAGACAACTAATGCAGGGATGGCTACACAGGAGTGGGTAATCAGACAGGGACCAGCAAAGTTACCTCATGGAGGGCAGCGGGCAAGGCAACTCGGGACTACTAGTCTATTTATTTTATCCTGGAACGTAAATGGACTGGGAAACCGTATCAAGCGTAGTATTGTGTTACAATATTTGCACCGACACTCCCCCGGGTATTGTGCTGATTCAAGAGACGCATCTCAAGGGCCATAGATGCCGTGCACTAGATAGATATGGTTATAAATTGATGGCACACGCTGGTTATACATCCGGGTCCCTTGGAGTTGGGATATTGGTGAAGTCAGGTCTCCCGCTAGTGATAGACAAAATTTGGCATGACACCTTGGGTAGGTTTGTGGCCCTTGCTGGGACCTGGAAGGGACAAGCTGTTAATTTGGTCTCCGGCTACATCCCACCGATGGCGCGCTCCGAGGCTTTTACGGCGCTAGGAACCTTGCTGGTTAGCCTTCCTCCGGGTTTATTGGTGCTGGGAGGGGATATGAATTCTACGATGGACCCGGGGCTAGACAGGGACTCCGTGGCACTTAGGGACAGAGGGGTTGAACCGCTCCATGCTTTCACTGAGGCGATAGGTCTGATTGATCTTTGGCGGTTGCATAATCCGGGCACCCGTCAGTACACCTTTTACTCAGCTGCCCATGGTAGTTACTCACGATTAGATCACATATTGACACATAGAGGAGGGGAGTGGTGCTTTTCTAATGCGCGGATAGGTCCGCGGAGTATATCGGATCATTCCCCTGTGGAAGTAACGGTGAGAGGGCCGACCCGTCAATATACTCTGCCACCCAGACTAAACGATTGGTTTTTTAAGAATAAAGATAATGCCCAAAAGGTAAAAGAACGTGCGCAGCTCTACTTTCAGGAGAATGAGGGGTCAGTGGAGGAGGCTGGTACTCTTTGGGAAGCGTTTAAGCCAGTGATGAGGGGACATGTCCAAGCCTGTATAGGTGCAGAAAATAAAGAAAGGAAAATGCGATGGGATAGGTTAGAGACGGAAATAATAGAGATGGAAGCAACCTATCTGGCGGGCGGGAGAAAGGATAGGGATATTGCACATCAGTTAGATCTCCGGAGACGTGAATTGCAAGAGGTGGCAAATAACGCTGCGAGATCGGCTGCATTGTCAACACAGAAAAGAGTACACGATCTGGGTGATAAAGCCAATAAGATGATTGCCTGGCTAGAAAAACGCGATAGAGGAATTGGGTGGCGGAAATAAAGGACAGGAATTACACACTCGGCTGGGGAGGCCCTGGCACGAGTATTTGCCGATTATTACGAGGAGCTCTATGAATCGAACCCAGTTAGATCAGCCGAGGATTGTTGTGAACTATTGGCGGAAATGCGTCTGCCAACACTGACAGAGGACGACAGGGACTCTATTGAACGGGAGATAACGACGGAAGAAATAGTTGGTGCCATTCAAGATCTACAAGCGGGGAAAGCGCCGGGACCTAATGGTCTGCCGGTGGAACTCTTTAAATGTACAGCTAACACCGTGGCCCCATATCTTTTAGCTATGTTTAATGAAGCCAGAGACCGGGGATGTCTGCCGATTGACCAGCGAACGGCAACTATTGTAGTAATCCCCAAAGCCGGTAAACCAGCGGACCAGTGCAGTTCGTACCGGCCGATATCGCTGTTAAATTTAGAAGTTAAAATATTGGCCAAGGTTTTGGTGAACAGACTTCTGGTGCCCATTACGACTCTGATACACCGGGACCAGTCAGGCTTCATGCCCCGCCGAAGCACCAGGCTCAACCATCGTCGGCTGTATGGGGTGCTACATCTGGTAAAGACCAACCCAGGGGTGGAAGCTGCACTATTGTCGCTAGATGCCCGCATGGCGTTTGATAGTATTGAGTGGCACTATCTGTTTGAAGTCCTGAAGAGGTTTGGTTTCGGCCCTCAATTTCTTGCTTGGATCAAGCTGCTGTATACGCAGCCGCTGGCCAGAGTTCGAGTCAATGGTTCGGTGTCTCGCTCCTTCGCTCAACAGAAGGGTACAAGGCAAGGGTGTCCTATATCACCGATCTTATTTGCATTAGCACTCGAACCATTGGCGCGTGGGTCAGAGGGGACTCGGTCATATCGGGTATACACGGAGGAGAGCAATGGGAAGAGAGGATATCGTTATATGCAGATGACGTCCTCTTGTATGCCACGAGACCACGGTTCACAATCAACCGGTTACTCCAGATTTTCAGACTTTTCGAAGGATACTCTGGATACCAGATCAACTGGGATAAGTCCCTCCTATATATGTTATCGAATGGGCCACCCCCACTACTGGGTATAGACTCCAAACTCCAGATTAAAGATAGTTTTAAATATCTGGGCATACAGATACAATAAACGGATTCAGCATTTTTGGCGGGGAATCTAAAGCCACAGCTGGAGCGCTTGCGGAGAGATGTCGCTCACTGGAGGACACTACCGATATCCCTTATGGGAAGAGCGGTCCTCTTCAAAATGATGTCTTTACCACGATTATTATACATCATACAAAATACTCCCTGTCAGATACCAGACAAATTCTTCAGAGACGTAGCTAGTGAGTTGAGAACATTGCTGTGGGATGAGGGGAGGGGAGGGGGGTGGGGGGCAGGTATTGCATTGGCCAAATTAAAGAAAGGGGTATACGAGGGAGGTTTAGCCATCCCAGACCTTCAAAAGTACTACTGGGCAGCGCACCTAATGGTTATTAATGACTGGGCGTTTGTAGATAGGAATGATCCGGCGTACAGGGTGGATCACTGGGCGATGGGGGTTCACGGCTACCTAGGGGCACTGTATGGCCGTGAGAGACAGGGCAGCATGCCTCCGCATACTCAAATAGTGCTGACGGTGTGGGCCAAGGCTAATCGGTTTCTGGGCTGGGCCAACCGGCTGACAGAACAGAATCCACTGTGGAATAGGGAAATGCTTCGGGAGGTGGGTCGGCTGCAGGGCTTCTCGAAATGGAGATGTGTGGAGGCGACAGGCAGTGCTGTCATTCTCAGAGCTGCAAACAGAATATCAATTGGCACCCACGGAACACTATAGATATCTATAACTGAAGCCAGCACTGGGCAGGCACCTCAAAGATGGGGGATCAGATCCCTGAATATAGTCCGCTAGAGGACAGGTTATTGTTAGACCCAATTCCGGAGAAGGCACTGTCATGCACATATAAGAAGATTCTGAACAATTCACCGGACTTATTTATAAAGTTGCGGGAGGCGTGGGAATCCGAGGTGGGGTTGCTAGAGGATGATGATTGGGCAGATGCGGTGCAGAGCCCTAGGGAGGTGGCAATATGGGCACGATTTAGACTAGTCCAGCTGAGGATATTGCATAGGTCCTATTACACCAGCACACTTATGTTTAAGCTGGGGCGCATTTTAACAGAGGAATGTCAGAGGGGGGTGTACCCTGAGAGGCACATTCTTCCATATCCTATGGGACTGCCCGATAATACAAAAATATTGGAAGAAGGTAAACCGGATTATGTCAGACGTGATAGAACAGGAAGTTACCCTGGACGCCAGGTGGCACGTGTTCTGCATCTCTGGGGAACAGACCTGGCCCAAATATCAAAGAATTTGGCTACAGGTGGCTGCAATGGTCGCCAAGAGGAATATTGCGGGGGCATGGGTGGCAATGCAACCGCCGAAAGTGTCCCAGTGGAAGAGAGATATGGATTGGTGCTGTGCTGTGGAAAAGACGATCTATGAGAGCCGGGGATGCCCCAAGAAATGGGAAAAAGTTTGGCAGCGGTGGGAGGACTATAGGGGGTTTGGGGGGGGACATCGAACAGCTAGGAGGGGAGGGGATGGCGGAAGGTAGATATTTTACAGGAGGACTCCACTCGTACTATAATTGTTACAGTAGGTCTATGAGTCGTAGATTGTGAAAGTCGCTGAGAACTTGTAATGTAACCTATATTTATGTACATGTATATGGATGCTGACACTTGTTTAATAAAAAAGTTTTAATAATTCCCCCCAAAAAAAATGAAACTGAAAAGTTTCATTTTTATTTTTTAAATGCATCCCGTTTTTCTTTAAGGAAAACCGCCTGCATTAAAAAAAAAAAAAATCTGCTTAATTTAAAAGCAGTCCCAGACATGGTGGTCTGCTGACCCCAGCAGGCCACCATCCCTGGGAGTGCCAGCCATTCCCAATTGGGTCGCAAATACCGCTTGCCTCAGTAATATGCATGAGGCATGCAATTTGCGACCCCATTGGGAATCGCAAACAGTGTCTTCAGACACTGATGTGCATCCCAATTTGCGAGTTGCAAATTGCGAGTCGCAAATGCGACGCTATTTGCGACTTGCAAATTGGTGGGTCGTACATCTGGCCCTTAGTTACCAAGGAAGGCAAGTTGGAAGACTACCTGCTTTTAAGATAGATCAGGCAACTAACAGAGTGTAGCTACTTTAAGAACCAAACCTGCTAAAATACCTGGCATTTTGAACACTGGGTGCTCAATTCATCATAAATCCCCATTTTTAATTCATTTAAGAGTTGCCTAAAAAAATATTCTGAAAAAAATATTTTAAAAATGATGGGGAAGAAAATTTAGGTGTGCTAGTTCCTTAATTAGCAACATTGACTGAAGTGAATTTTTGTAATTATTTATTTAAATAACCACTTCAATCTATATTCAGATACATTTCTATCTTCACAGAATTTGCTTTAGCCATAGGCTTTCTCTTTCTCCCTCGTGATGGAGGATAGTCTCGTCCTGAAATCATGCAACTTGACGGCCTGTGTCAGAAAAGTATAAGCAGTTATTAATTTGTAAAATAATGAGTGCCGGTGCCCGAAATTCTGCTCAGAAGCGCGCAGCCTGTGTCATTAAATGTCAGTGTGACAAATACCAAGGCTGCGTAGTCTTAAATCCACCTCATGCCTCTTTAATCCACCACCAGACACACTCTGTTATTTATCTTTCTCTTGCTAGTCCACGCTTTCACCCTTTGTGACATTTTTTTTCTGTGTTTCTCTTGCTCAATCTGTCTGCTTTGTACTTTTTTCCTCTGTTGCTTTCGGTAAATGTCAGATGCAAAATAATAAGTGCCGGTCCCCCAAAATGAGTACTGGTGGTAATCACTAGCTCAAATTAAGCATTGAGTAGAAGTAAAGACACTGTAAGTAAGTAACAGTAGGTAGGCTCCTCATAGTGCAAGTAATTGTAGCATCTATTGATGTCAAAAGGAGACCGGGTTTGAGGCCACAAATGACCTGCTACCAGCCATATGCCTGTTAAAGTGCATGATGTTGATGTAAAGTACATGCTGTGATTGCTTGAGGCCTTATTAGTAGTCAACCAGCAGCAGGCAACTAATATCCGGAATTTTCAATCTTTGAGGAATGATTTAACCAACATTCATGATAAATTATTTCTGTCATTTCGAAGTGAGACCCTGCCAAGGTAGCAAAAATTATTTCCAGCAGGGAGAACGAATTGAAGGTATTTCCAGTAGCTATGACCAGTACAAGTACCCAGATGCTGGGTCTGGGGGCTTAGTGGACTAAAGCATCCACTCTAGGGGTCTGTGTTTGACCTCATGGTCGGAGTTTCAAATACCGACGGGTCCACTCAGTCTTTCATCCTTCTGAGGTCTATAAAATGTGTAACACTGAGTTGGGTAACAATAAACATCTGTTATGCAGCGCCAAGATACCCTTCTGAGTGAACGTGTGCTTTACAAATTAACACGTTATGTTCTGTTAAGTACAAAGAATATCTATATATCAAGGTGGCCTTTGAGATGCGAAATTGGCATATTGCAGTTCCTAGTGGCTGCTTCATAAACGGGAAATACATTTACATAGGACTCATCTGCACACCAAAATTACGATGTGGGCTGGAACGGCTCCGACCGTTGGTCGGAGCCCTCCTGCCTCCATCGTAATTGGCTGGTCGGATTCCTTTCCGACAGACCCATTTCGATGGGGTCGGTCGGAAGGGAATCCGATTTCGGCTTTCCGAATGGCTTCCGACGGGCTAGGCGACCTAGGGGGCACATATGGCGCCCCCCTGTTGATCCCTCTACCCGGTGGCAGGCACCTTGAGGTGTCTGCACCTGGTGGCAGGCACCCTGAGGTGCCTGCCACCGTGTGCAGGGATGAACTGCACCTCTGCTCTTTGCAATGAGAGCATGCATTCCGTTCGGAATGCATGCTCCCATTGTACAGTATAGGATTGCGACCAAACAAGGTTCGGTCGCATCCTACTTCCTGGGCTGGAACTGACAACAGGAGGTCATTCGGTTCCAGTTCTAAACCGAGGAGCAGGATCTCTGACCTCCCGGTCAAGGACCCAGTTCTCCGCCTGTACAGCTCCGCTGACTAAGCCTCCCCGCGGCTGCCCCCTCCACCTCTGTGCCTGGCAGAGGTTCAACTCTGCTGTATAGGGCTGCCTGTGCCCTTGTGACTGGTAGCTTGTCGCCGTATTTCTATTTTCTTCTGTTTCTTTAACTCTGCCTTATTTCTTTATTTGCCTCATTTCTTATATCGCTTATTTCTTTCTTATAGCCTATTTTTTGCTTTTGCTTTTGGCCCTGGATCCTCCCCACCTCCGTTCCTGTTTTCCCGCCCGTTCTTTGCCGCCACTGCCCCCGCTGCCTCTCCCCCATGCCCCCGCTCCTGCCTACCAGCTGCACTTCCCTCCCCCTTCCCAGTGGCGGCCGACAACTGACCGCTATCGACGCCACACACCACCCATGGCCAGTTCTCCTGCCGACACTGCCGACATTCCTTCACCATCCACAGCACCACCACGACCTCTGCTCCCACGCCGGACGCCCGCACTACCAAAGCCCTGAAGTGCATCTTCGTCAACGTGCGCTCCCTGCACAGACACGCCGTAGAGATCTGGGACCTCCTTGACACCCTCTCGCCAGATGTCGCCTTTTTCACGGAAACCTGGACAAACTCCGCCTCCGCCCCCGATATCGCCACCGCCATTCCAGACAGATGCAAGATCCAGAGGAAGGACCGCCCCGGAGGGGGACTCTCCATCGGACACAAAAGCTCCCTCCGACTCTCCACCTCCAGCATGAGCGACTCCCTCACCAACACCGAACACCTCCACTTTTAGATCCCGACCAGCCCCAGAACCACGCATCACGGCACCCTCGCTTGCAGACCCCCTGGGCCTTGCGCCCCTTTCACCACCGCCATTGCCGACCTCATCGCACCCCACGCCATCGCCTCCATGGACTACATACTCATCGGAGACATGAATTTCCTCCTAGACAACCTCAGCGACCCCGACTCCACCGCCCTCCTGTACAACCTCGCCAACCTCAGACTGAAGCAGCTCGTCACCACCCCCACTCACAAAGCCGGACACATCCTCGACCCCATCTTCGCAGGAGGGACCAACATCCATTTCAGCCACACCTCGCAGCCCCTCTGGACAGACCACCACTGCGTACACTTCTCTTTCAGCACCACCACCGCACAAAAGTCCACACCGCGCCCGCCACGAAGGAACTGGAGCAAAGTCACAGGGGAGCACCTCAACTCCACCCTCATCCTCTACCCCACCCCTCCGCCACGACCGACGCCAACTCTGCAGCCACCGAACTTCCCTGCTGGATCAACAGCTGCGCAGACAAACTCGCACCCCTACGCCACCCTGACAGACAACGCCTCCTGAAGGCCGCCTGGTTCACCACTGACCTCCAAGAAGCCAGACGCTCCTGCAGACGTCTCGAAAAACGATGGAGAAACAGAAAAACCACTGAAGACCAGACCGCCTACAAGCATGCCATGACAGAATACCACCAACTCATAAGAGCCACCAAGAGGACCTTCATCCGGAATAAAATCCTCACCAACGCCAGCAACTCAAAGGAACTCTTTAACATCATCCAGCAGTTCACCAAACCCCCCAGCGAAACCACAGATATCACACCGTCCCAGAACCTTTGCAATAAGCTCGGCTCCTACTTCTACCTGAAAATCAAGGCCCTCTACGACAACTTCAGGGAACAGACTCCAGAAACCTCCCTCCCCTCCAGCAATGACAGCCAGCCCACCATCACCACCTGCACAGCGGTCACCACCGAAGATTCCACCACGACCATGATGAGCACCCACTCCGGAGCCCCACGGATCCCTGCCCGCCTGACATCTTCCACAGAGCCGCCGCCGCCATTGCACCAGAACTACGCCGTACCATCAACGCCTCCTTCGAGTCCGGCATCTTTCCAGACGACTGGAAGCAGGCAGAGGTCAAGCCCCTCCTCAAGAAACCCTCGGCTGACCCGACGGACCTGAAAAACTACCGACCCATCTCTCTCCTACCCTTCGCAGCCAAAGTCACAGAAAAATTCGTCAGTACCCAGCTGACCACCTTCATCGACGAGAACGCCATCCTGGACTCCTCCCAGTCCGGATTCCACAGCAACCACAGCACTGAAACCGCCCTCCTCGCCCCCACCGATGACATCCGCATGCTACTCGACCAGGGCCACACGCGGCCCTCATCCTGCTATACCTCTCCGCAGCCTTCGACACTGTCTCCCTTCGTACCCTGGCAGCTAGACTCCACGACGCCAGCATTCGGGGAACCACCCTTGGCTGGATCCGCTCCTTTCTCGCCGGCAGAACCCAGAGGATCAGACTCCCTCCCTGCCTCTCCGAACCCACAGAGATCAACTGCGGAGTACCCCAGGATCATCACTCAGCCCCGCTCTCTTCAACATCTACATGGCCCCCCTCGCCGCCATCGTCAGACAGCATGGGCTCAGCATATTATCCTACTCCGACGACACCTAACTCATCCTCTCCCTCACGAAGAACCCCGAAGACACCAGACTCAGCTTCCAGGAGGGAATGAAAGACGTCGCAGCCTGGATGAGCAACAGCTGCCTAAAGCTCAACTCGGAGAACACAGAAGTCCTCGTCCTTGGACCCTCCCCACCACCTGGGACAACACCTGGTGGCCCTCCGCCCTCAGAAGCCCACCACCCCGACGGATCACGCACGGAACCTCCGCGTCATTCTAGACTCCTCCCTCACCATGGCTCACCAGGTCAGCGCCGTCGCCTCCACCTGCTTCAACTACCTTTGCATCCTCCGCAAGACCTTCAAGTGGATCGCCCCCCAAAACCAGAAAGACCGTCATCCATGCACTCATAACTGGCAGACTGGACTACGGAAACGCCCTCTACCCTGGAATCAACAAATCCCTTCTACACAAACTCCAGACCATCCAGAACACCTCAGCCAGACTTGTGCTCATGTCGTGGGGTGCCGAGGACAAGACCCAACACCTGCGAGACCCCCACTGGCTCCCTGTCGAGAAGAGAATAACCTTCAAACTACTCACCCACGCCTACAAATCCCTCCACAACATCGGACCCAAATACCTCCACGAAAGAATCTCTTTCCACGCACCCAAAAGGAACCTCCGCTCCACCGACCTCGCCATAGCAGAGACCCCGCACATCCTCAGAACCAGAGCAGGTGGAAGAGCCTTCTCCTACGTTGCAGCCAAGGCCTGGAACGAGCTCCAAGTCAACATCAGACGCTCCCCCACCCTGCACACCTTCAGGAAGAGCCTCAAGACCTGGCTTTTCGACTGACCCGGAGCTGCAGCCCCCCCCCCACCCAGCGCCATTGGACCCTCACAGGTGAGTGGCGCGCTTTAAAAGCCCCTGATTGATTGATGGATGGATTGATTGATTGATGTCGGACGGACTCCGGTCCGTCCGACAATTGAATCGGGCCCCAAGTGTACACCCCCATCTGTTTCAACAAGTTTTCCCAGATTTAAACAAATATTGCTGTAGCAAACTTCGAATGGAAATTGGTGTGCATGGTTCTGAAGGGAAAAGAGTAATTTCTAAATATGTTGGTATTGATTTGAAAGTTAATTCTTCTATGACTAATTAAAAAAAAACATGGTGGCTTGATGGGTTATGAAGTTAAAATTGTAATTGGGGTGGATGTAATTTTGCGGGGCAAGAAGAAAAGCAAACTGAAACCTCTTAATAGGAGCAGGTGTTTAATGCAATTTGTCAAAGTTCAAGAGGTAAAAACTCCCAAGTACTCACATAAAAACAAGTGAACTTTATCATTTTGCTCAATGATAGTGTAATAACATGGGTTTTGCTCTTCTCCAATTTAGCTAAATCTCACACACTGGAGTCGCAAGAGTCCTTTCGAAGGGGAGAATTGAAATGTTAGAATATAAGGATAAGTAAAAGAATCTTTGAAGTGTGAGTTGTATCTGTGCTTGAAGATGTGCTGGCTCGACAAATGGGTAGATAGTCTGGGAAAGTGCTAGGCTTATATTCTGTCTCATAAGGCTTATGCATTGTCTGACTTTAAAGATAGCGTTAGGCTGTTCTGCAACTTTTAGCCATTTAGGCTATCAGCTCACCTTAGTAAAGGTCTGGGCATGTTGTTTAGTCTGTCAAGGTGAGAGGAGATTTGACAGGGAATGCTGTATCCTTCCTTGGATGCTAAGACAAAGATGCATGAGATGTAATTAAGTCCCCGTTATATTGTTGTAATATAAACTAAAAGTGAAACTGGCTGTCAAAGGCTATTAATGGAGTAAAGAAGATATTTCACAGTGATAAATGGCAGCAGAAGCATAGTATAATTAGCGCATTAAACCAGGGAAGTTTTGGCTACTTGTAAATAGTCACAGCCAGGCCTTGACAATGACAATTGACCATTGAATTCCAAGAACGAGAGGGTGAAATACCTGTTGTCCCTGTACTGTGGGCACCTCCACAAGAATGCTCATCCCAATATGTAGGGGACATAGAAGAGAGTGTGAGGCAGAAATATGTATCTTTTAAATAGTCAAGCAGCTGCCTCAAACAGTCTGCTAGGGAGTTGCTGTCCGGATTGGTGGGCAGTACTGCTGCTCCGCTTTGTTTAAAAAAAAAAAATATATATATATATTTTTATTGATTTAACAGTCCTTCAGAACATCGTTTCATAAGCATAATACAGAATAGTACACATACTTCTATCTACTAGGCCTGATTCACAGGTTGGCCTCCCTCCCCTATCCCCCACTTTAAATGTTACTAAGTCTTGGGGTTGTATACATGTTTAACTTCACCCTGATTGATCAATTCCCACTCAATATCCCCTGTACGCTTTCCACAGTCCCCAAATCTTGTCCCATTTCTTGGGGCATCCTCTGGCTTTATATATTACTTTCTCAGCACCGGAGCAACAATCAAGATCCTCTTGCCATTTTTTGGCTATGTTCCTTCACTCTACCATTGCAGCTATTCTAAGCCAGATGATTGTGTACTTGAGCCACTTTACTTCGCCCCTCACACATAATAGGAACCATCGTGGTTCCACCGGAATCTCTGAGTCGGTGACGTTAGACATAGCTTGTGTCACCTCCTTCCAGAAGTTGTGGATGAAACTACACTCCCAAATAATGTGAAAGAAGGATCTCATTTCTCCACACCCCCTCGCACAATACTTAGATATACCATGACCCAGTCGATGCAGTAGTGAGCGTGAGGCATACGACCTATGAACTATACATAGCTGGATGAGACAAAATCGAGCTCTTCTTGCTACTTCCCTTGGACTTTGTATTGCCTCCTCCCAGTCCTCATCCTCTAGAAGTCCCATATCCATTTTCCACGTTCCCTTTAGGGAGTCTATTGGATTGGGCGAATTGTACATTGTTTTTCTGTATGTTAGTGAGGTGGCCTTTGTCATCATTGGATCCATTAACAATCTATCCTCCAAAGGCTAATAGTCCAGAAGAGTCTCCCCCTCTCTAATATGTTGGCGTAAGGCATGGCCTAGTTGAATATATCTGAATCTCTGTATCTGCCATGTCATACTCCATTTTTAAGTCTTCAAAGGTGATTTGTGCCTGCCCCCTCCATATATCCCCTAAATTATCAATTCCTAGCATTTCCCATTTTTTTGAACCATTTCAGGACCCCCACTTCTTTTAATTGGTTGCTGTTCCACAATAGAGTTTTCCCCATCAGTCTTCCCTCCCACCCAGTATGTTTTGACGCTTCCCGCCATATACGCACCACCGTCTGCGCGTGCTGAGGGAGCTGTTGTTCTTTGCCTCTGCAATATAATGCTGCCAAATATCCCTTGTCTCCCATAGCCCAGTGATCTGCCCTGAAGGCTGGGTTATTGCGGTCTGTAAATGCCCAGTCATTTACCACTGTCAGCTGTGAGGCCCAATAATATTTCTGGATGTCAGGGACTGTGAGCACTCCTTCATAAACTCCCCACTGTAGCTTACCCAGTGCTATCCTGGAGCTGCCTCCATCCCATAATAGTTTTCTCAGTTCGCTGTTTATTCCCTGGAACACTATCTTGGGTATTTTATATGGGGTGTTTTGTAAAACATATAGCAGTCTGGGTAGGGACATCATTTTAAAGAGCACCGCTCTGCCCATCAGGGACACCGGCAATTTCCTCCAGTGCTTCACGTCATTTTTAAGTCACTGTATTTGGGGATATAAATTATCTGGTAAAAAGTCCTCTTCTCTCGTGGATATCTGAATACCCAGGTAGGTAAACTTGGTCTTGACTACCAGTGGTGTCTTGTCCATCAGTTTCTGCGGGACCTCTCCCCTTAGAGGGAAGATGAGGGATTTATCCCAGTTTATTTTGTAACCCGAATAGCTGACGAACAATTGAAATATATGTAGTACCCTATGCACTGACCTATATGGATTGATCAGATATAATATGTCATCCGCATAAAGGGATAGTCTGTCCTCCCAGTTAGCCCCTCCCTGTATACCCGATAATATTGGATCGTTGCGGACCCATGCTGCCAAGGGTTCTAGTGTCAGGGCAAAAATCATCGGCTAGAGTGGGCAACCCTGTCGCGTACCCTTTCTAAGTGGGAAGGAGCGGGACACTTCACCATTTACTCTCACCCGAGCTTGTGGATCTTGATATAGAAGTTTTACCCATGCACAAAAGCTGGGTCCAAATCCCAGTCTATTCAGCGTTGCAAACATATACCGCCATTCTATGCTGTCAAATGCCATTTGCGCATCCAGGAAAAGTAGTACCGCGTCTTCAGTCTGTCTTGTTCTCGTCCAGTCTAGCACCCCATATAACCTCCGAAGGTTAAGTCATGTGCCCCGTTGGGGCATGAACCCAAATTGGTCTGGATGGACCAGTGCAGAGATCACTGTCTTCAGTCTAGTTGCCAGAGCCCTTGCTAGCACTTTTGCTTCGGTATTTAACAATGATATCGGCCTGTATGATCCACATTCGACCGGGGATTTACTTTTTTGGGGATTACCACTATCGTGGCCGTACGTTGATCTAACGGAAGTTCTCCCCTTTCCCTAGAATCTTGATCCATCTTTAATAAATAGGGGGCTATTTTGCTTGCTACACTTTTATATAGTTTCACTGGAAGCCCGTTTGGGCCGGACGCTTTGCCTGACTGCAGGTCTGTGAGCGCGCTCACTATTTCTTCCACCGTGAAGTCTTGCTCTAGTGTCTGTCTATCCTCTGCCAATAATGTAGGGAGGTTAATCTCTTGCAGTAGTTCTGTGCAGTTCTCCGTGGAGCGCTGTGGGTAAGAGTGCTTCATAGTACTGGGCAAAGGCCTCCGCTATTTCCTTACCTGATCTGTGTACTTCTCCCCCCGGGGTACGTATTTCCAGAACCCATCCTCTGTCTCTGTCCCTACGTTCTAGCCAGGTGATCATTTTATTGGCTTTCTCACCTACATCATATAATTTTCTCTGGGTTGCTAGGGCGTATGCCTTCGCCTTTTGTTTCCCCAGATCCTTAAATTCCTGCCTCTTGAGTCGAAGTTGCAACGACCTAGACGCGTCCGAGTCACTGTTATCCCAGGTTTCTTTCTCTAGCCGGCTTATTTCATTCTCGAGGTCTTCCAGTTCTCCTACCTGTTCTTTTTTATGAATTCCTGGACGTAACCTCTAATCACGGTCTTGTATGCCTCCCACAAGGTGGAAGCTGATTCAACCGATCCCCCATTCTCCTGGAAGTATTGTGTGGTGTGTTCCTCACCTTCCCAACAAATTCCTTATTTTTAAAGTGCCACAGGTCCAATCTTGGAGGCAGGCCACCGCTCTGTGATGGGTCATTCAATTGCACTTCAACTAGGGAATGATCCGAGAAGCCCCCTGCTTTATGTGCGGCCCCTCGAAAATGTCTCGCCTGTCCCCGGTGTGTGAAAATATAATCGAGTCGGGAGTGACTCTTATGCGCAGCAGAGGTGTAAGTGTATTGTCAGTGCATCGAGTTATGGGCGCGCCACAAGTCTATCATGCCCATTGCTTCTATGAAGCCCTCCAGTAGATCTTTGATGGCTGTCCCCACAGCCCCTGTTAGTCTTTCCAACTGTGGGTCCATGACTGCATTCATTTTTTTTTTTTTTTTTTTAAAACAGATTTTATTGATTTTCAGGTGTTATACTTAAACATCGCCCAAATATTATTGGGATTGTACATGAGTCCCATCATACATCGTGAAGTAGTTAAACATAATAACCTCAGGACGTCCAGCTGCAATCGATCATCAGTCCCGCTAGCGAGCCAGGAAAATAGTGTTCATCAAAGTCCCTGGTTGATCTCTAACTCTTTGTCCTCTATTGTTTTGCAACGCAATCTATCAGTGATGAATCCCCTCGAGGTTCTCCTTCCCAATCAATGCCCCCAGCAAAATTCCCTCCCTCCCGCCTCACCTCACCCCAAACTCCCACCCTCCCCACCCCCCAGGCATGCTGCTCTATGATCAAATCCACCACGTGTGGCCGTTGGCCAATCCAATAGTACACAGTATGTGCCACTCCATCGAACCTGAACTGCTGGTGAAGCAGTACGGGGTGCTTGTGATATCAGCCAGACCTATTATATGGTCAACAGTCAGGGATGCTAGGTGTGCCAAGTGATCAATCGCCCGCATTAGGGCCCTCCTCGTCAGGGTTTCCATCTCCTTCATCAGGCGATTGCCGCAGGAGTTCCACTAATGCCACCCATGCCCTCCCTGCCTCCGGCGTCTTTTCGTTCCCGGTTCTTAGGGCCATTTGCAGTCTGAATGTCCCCACGCATTCTGCCCACTTAACAAATTCCCTCGTCCATCTTGGAATACTAGGGCCATTTTTCGCCTTCCAATGGCTAGTAATCTCTCTCTTAGCCAATACCAGCCCCAAGTCTATGAACTTGCTAGTGACCTTATTTCTGGCAGTGTGAGGGAACCAGTATAGCAAGGAACAGCTTGGGGTCAGTGCTACGTCCCTCTCCGTCGTGGTCGCCAACCCTGCAGTTACCCCCTGCCAGAAATCTCCCAGGTGTGGGCAATCCCAGAGCATGTGTAAAAACCCCTCACCCTCCATGTTACACCTCGGGCAGGCGGTCGAGACCCTGAAATACTCGTTAATCTTACTCGGGTGAGGTATGCCCTATGCAATACATAGAAGTGAATCAACTGGAATCTTGCATTTCAAGTACTCTTCCAGGCCCTTTCCACAAGTTCTCCCCCACGGTTTCTCGTCTATAGTCTCACCCAAGTCCCCCTCCCATTTGAGGCGTAAGGTTGTCAGGGGTCGACGTACCTCCTGCGTGAAGCGCCTATGAAGGCAGGTAACCGCCTTAAAAGTTCCAGCCGCCATCACTATGTATTGACAAACCATGGAAGTCTGGGGTTCCACCATCCCCTCCTGCCAATGCTTTCGGATAGCTGCTGTCAGGGCGGCATGCAGAAGAAAATCTCCTCTTGGGAGGGCTTAGCGCTCTAAAAGATCATTAAAAGGGAGCAAAGTATTTTCCTCATATAGATCTCCTACTGTGGAGATTCCTACCTCACCCCATGCCTGCAATCTGTGCCAATCCCCACCTTGGGGTAATGCCTCGCATATAGCCAGCGTGTTGTCCGGCGCATATGGGCATCGTATCTGCACTCGTCTAAGTGCCCGAGTCCAGCACTTGCGCACCGCCTGCAGGTCTGAGGGGGCCGCTCGAACCCTCATGGGTAGTCGCAACAACACACGAGAGAGGAGCTGCAAGCTCGGATCCCGACCTCCAAGATCTCCTGGGTTCCTGAGATGCCCCGCCATCCACTTTGTGAACCACTGCAACTGCGCTGCATGGTAATAGGCCTCAAGGTCTGGCACTGCAAACCCCCCCTCCGCTCTGGGCCTCATCATGGTGGTAAGCGCCACCCTCCGTCTTCCAGCGCCCCACAGAAACCCCGTAATCATTGTATTGAGTTGAGCAAATATTCTGGGCGTAATCCAGAGTGGAAGCGACCTAAAGTAATAAAGGAGCGTAGGCAGCGTCACCATCTTTAACAATGCCACTCTGCCCGCTACGGACAGTGGGAGAGTCCCCCAGAACTCGAAGTTGCTTTTGGTGCTGCGTATTGCTCGCCCTATATTGCCCTCAAACATATCTCCAGGGGCATGGTATATTTGAGTACCCAAGTAGGGCAGACATCTGTATTCCCATGTCACACCTTCCGTGTCCGGCGGCCCCACTCTGTCCGAGTGCGTAGGGAAAAGGCACGACTTGGTCCAATTTACCCTAAGCCCTGCTACGCTCCCCAAGACACTCAGGAGATGTTTGGCTCCTTGAAGGGCTACTCCTGAATTCTACAGGAACATCAGGAGGTCGTCCGCATAGAGCGCTATATGTTGGAGTTGCCCCGTCACCTCCAACCCCTGATAGTAGCGGCCTGATCTAGCGTGTGCGGCCAGAGGCTCCATTGCCAGCGCAAATAAGGGCGACAACGGGCAGCCTTGTCGAGTTCCTCTGCTCACCATACAGGCATCCGAAATCAGCCCTCCCGTCCTGACCCTAGCAGTAGAATTTTTATACAAGATTGCCGTCCATTCCACGAAGTGTTCTCCCAGCCCAAACGCCCTCATAACCCTAAAAAGGTATGGCCACTCGAGGCTATCAACAGCTTTCTCGGTCAACTGCCAAAATGCACGCCTCCTCCTTCCGGTATGAGTCCGCTTCTAAGACTCGTAGTAGCCTTCGTATATTCATCGCTGTGTTCCTGGTTGGAATAAAATCCCGCCTGATCCTTATGTATTAGCGTTGACATATGCACGAGTAGACGGCTGGCTAATATACGGCTTAATATTTTATAATCCAAATTAAGCATAGCGAGGGGGCGATATGCAGTTCGATCCCAAGCCGGTTTGCCGGGCTTTAAAAGTGGAATAATTACAGCCTCCCTCGTTGAAACAGGTAAACGGCCTTCTCGTTTTGCCCTGCCATACAGCGCCACTAGTTGAGGAGCTAGAATATCAACATATGTCGAATAAAACTCTATTGGCAACCCATCCGTCCCCGGTGTCTTATTCCTGGCCATATGTTTAATGGCCCTACATACCTCGACCTCTCTACCCAGAGCTTCTGCCGCCTCTGCCACATCACCCAGGAAGCCCACCACTTCCTCTTCCCCTGGCTCGAGCCTGCTCTGATCTAAGGCAGCGTAATGTTTCAAAAACTGGGCGTCAATATCTTGTTGGCTATAATAGACCTCATCCTCCAGCCCTCGTAGCTCAAGTATCGTCGCCCCTCTACGTGCTGGATTGGCCAACCAGGCTAATAGCACCCCAGATTTATCCCTCTCAGCATGGGCCAGGGCAATGTAAGCCTTGTAAACAAAGCAACGCAACCTTTCTACTTGTGTTGCCAATACCTCCCGAACCGCGAGAAGGTCTGCTTGTTTATCCATTCTCTCTGGCCTATCCTTTTCCACTGCTCGGAGCTGTTGTTTTGCATTTTGCACTTAGTGCATAAGAACCTTCCGTACTCCCACTACTTCCCCAATGCAGTGGCCCCTTATAACAGTTTTAAAAGCATCCCATTCGATGAGTGGGCTTGTCGCTGTATTGGCGTTGTCTAAAAAATAATTCTCAATAGCGGAACCTACTGTGGCCCGGAACACCTGATCTTCCAATGCTTCCGGCCGTAGGTGCCAAGCAGGTATTTTAGGTCTGACACTTATCCAATCTAATGCCATCAGCAGTGGGTTATGATCGGAAATCGTTCTAGCCAGGTATTCACTCGATCTAACCCCCCACATGCACATCTGGGGAACACAGGATTGAGTCTAATCTAACGTGCAGTTCGTGTAATGCAGAAAAATAAGAATAATCCCTTTCTTCTGGGTGTTGGGCCCTCCAAGTGTCCGTCAGCCCCCATCGTCGTTGCCAATCCCGTCTGGCCTCTGCAATTCTATGTGTGGGAGCGTCAGGGAGTGGCGGGTGAGATCGGTCCAATCTAACATCAGTAATACAGTTAAAGTCACCCCCCCAACAGTACCGATCCTGTCAATACTGCCGCTAGGGTCCATGAGAGCTGCGCTAGAAATGTAGGCTGGTCTAGGTTAGGGGCATATAGACTCCCCATCGTTATGTCCCTTCCGTCTAAGCGCCCCGAAACCATCACAAACCTGCCCTCCGGATCTATTATTTGCCTGATACACTGAAAAGGGACTCCCGCCCGCACCCAGACCAGAGTTCCCCTGGTGAAGGCCGAGTACGTAGTATAAAACACCTGCCCCCTCCACCTTCGCTGTAGCGCAGCTCCTTCCTTCTGTGACAAGTGAGTCTCCTGCAAAAGGGCGATCTGCACCCCTCTCCTGACCAGATATGCATGAATTTTATGGCGGCGCAGCATGGTGTGCATCCCCCTAACGTTCCAAGATATACATTTAAGACCTATGGTGGGTCCCATTGTATCAGTTGTGCCATTCCTTTAGCAATTTCCCTAAAAGCGACATGCCTGGCCCCAAACAAAAAACCCTCAACAATGGGAACCCCCAACTCCCCCTCCCCAGGACAGGTACAAACAAACAAGTTCCCATCCAAACTGAAACGTGTGTACAGCAATTCCCTGAAAGTGGTGGGGCGTAAGCTGACCCTGTTGGATCCAGATCTCCCCCAGGCCGCCGCCCCCCCACCCCCAACATCTTAGTTCAGGTGATAGTCCCAGTATCCACTTCAGTGTCATCGGGCGGCTGCTATAATGCCTGGATCGCAGCAGAAGTCAACCCCCAGTACTAGAAGACCCTCTTACATATGACCTGGTGTGCTACCATCAGGCTATTTCATCCGCTGTTTGAGGAGTGACGTCCGGGAGGTCAGTTTCAGATTCTTCGTTTGCGCTGCCTGGTTGCGAGCTTTCATACCCGGCCCCGTTGCGCTCGCCGGTGGTCGATCTCGGGCTAGCGCCTCCATGACTAAGTTCCGCAACTGCCTGCAAAGCTTTGCGCCGCTCTAGTCGGCGTTCTTTAGGTGAAGGAGCCCGTGGAAGCAGCTGAGAAGTGGTCAGTGTTTGCTGGGTCAAGGCCGGTGAGGAACTACGAGTCTCTGTGTTCTGACGGGTCACCAACCATTCCCATGCGTCATGCGGGTAGAAAAGAAATGTGTCTCTGATTTGTCAATCACCCGGAGGCGCGCCGGGAACAGCATGGCAAATGGGATTTGCAATTGGCGCAGTTTCCGCTTGATGGCCATAAAGGAAGCATGTTGGCGCTGTACCTCCCTGGTGAAATCTGGGAATATCATCTCTCTATTATTCCCAATCTGCAAGTTTTGCTTCTCTCGGGCTTGCTGCAGTATGTGGTCCCGATCTAGAAAATGAAGAAGTCGCACCACCAGCGGTCGAGGAGGGGCTCCAGGTTTTGGCGGTTTAGCTGGGACCCTGTGAGCTCGTTCAAGTGCATAGAAGGGGGAAAGACCCTCTGGGGCCACCTTCGCTCTAAGCCAGTTCTCCAGGTAAAGCACCGCATCAGCCCCTTCTTCTCGCTCCGGAACTCCCACAATGCGCAAGTTATTTCTGCGGGATCGACCTTCGCTGTCCTCCACTCGCGCTTCTAGTATCTTGACCTTGGCCTCTACACTTTTCAGGGACCGTTGCAAAGCGGAAACTGCCTCCAGGACATCCTCCAGAGTTTTCTCATTGAGTTTCACTCTCTTTAATCTTGCGGTGGTCGTCTTTCAGCAAGTTGAGGTCTGCCCCAATGGAATCAATCTTTGTCTCCAGGGCTTCCCTTGAGGAGGTGATGGCCTGCATAATGTCTGCTAGGGTAGGTCCCCCAGGGGTAGCAACCTTCCTCCCCTCTGACATCACGTCGTCAACATCAGAGTGATGCCCTTCATCCTCCACGTTGAGGACAGCATAGCCCTTCTTTCTGGACTCTCTCCCCATTGTTATCAGCCAGCACGCGCCCAGTGGGCTGGTTCAGTGTGATTCCAGCAATGTGCGCAGAGCACTGGCGACCGTCTCAGTGTCAGCGTGGGACAGGCCCTTGGATCTAGTCGCAGGTAAATGGATTTCCTGCCCTCCGGGCTCACTCCAGTGTACGCAGCCCTCCAATGCTCCACTCAGATATGTTGGTCGTCAAGTAGTGCTCATAATCACTCCGTTTGCCTTCTCCCCAGCTCCCTGCGCTTGCCACACACAGCCAGGCGGTGTTTCAGGGGAACTTCGTGTTCAGCGTAGTGATCTCCGTTATCCTACGTGCTCCGGGTCAGTGCCCCGCTTGGAAAAATATTGCTGCTTCCCACAAGCGTCCTCTTTCAGGGCAGGAGCTCGGGGCTGCTGCGATACGTGCCAGCTAGGTGATCGCAGGTGTCCCGGCACAACCCTGCGCCTTTGCCGTGTGACTTATCTGCAGTGAACCTCCTAGTCAGCCCCCGGCGCGACCCAGCTGGCTCACGTCCCCGTAGGCTGCCTGGGCGCCTATTCAAGGGCCAACTATCTCTCCTCGCTCCTCAGAGTTGCTGCTCAGACCTTCCTGACTATGAGGCCTGGTAGAACGGGCCCAGTGCTGACTCCCCACCTCCTAGCACTGCAGCTCAGAATGTGAGAAGTATGCTCCAGCGCTTCGCCTGCACAACATGTGGCGACTCCTCTGTTGTCCGGCGCTCCTTCCCCGCAGTTCTCCGGCCCGCCGCGCACCTCCGCTGCCGTCTGAGCTCGCTACGACGGCCCGCAGCCGCCATTTTGCATGGGCAGTACAGCGCAGCCAGCCTTGGGAGTCTGCGCCTGTTTACCTCGTCTCCGGGGCCACCGCTCCCGCTGCCCTCCACCATAATTCCGTGCTCTGCACCACCGCTGGACAGTTCGGCCAACCCGATCAATCCACCCGCCTTTGATCGCGCTGGAGGGCGCCGCTTCAGATCGTGGCCGCCATCTTGGATGCGCCGCATTCGGCGCGCAGTCGGGGGATTAACGGCGAGTTCACCTCTCCAGAGCTGCCAGAATTCCCCCCTGGGAGCCCAGCCAGCAATTCTGCCAGCAGTATTGTGGTACGGGGCCTCACTGTTCAGCCAGGATCATTGTTGTTGGGGGAAAGCTGCAGACGGAGCTCTGGAGTCCGCTTCCCCTCACATCGGCGTCTAGCCACGCCCCCGTCCATGACTGCATTCATGTCGCCCCCAGAATAAGTATGCCTAGGGGCATTTCTAGGATTGTGTTTCCCACCGCTGGAAATGTCACCATGTAGCTTTGGGGGAATGTATACTGAACAAAGATTAATTGTTTTACCTTCCCATGTTCCAGTCAGTGCTACATACCTCCCCCACCTATCGTGGCAACACCTATTCACAATAAATGGAACTGATGACTTAACAAGGATCCCGACTCCCTTGGATCAAGATGTGTACCCCGCGTGGGCCTATAGTTTATACCCATACCTGTCTAGGACGATGCAGGGGTTACCTTTTAGGTGGGTTTCTTGAAGCAGGACCACGTCTGGAGCGTGTCACCGGAGGTACTGCAATACTAATGTGCGTTTTATCTTACTCCTTAGTCCATTGACATTCCATGTTAAAACTTTTAATGGCATTCTGTGTTTTAAACATGTTATGGTGGTCGGGATTCATAAACTCTATTTTCCTGCTCTCTATGTGGTTCAACTCCATCTGATTCTGCGTTCCAACCCGGGGGGACCAGTCTAACACTCCTCGATTCATGTTGTGCACGTTCTTAAAGCTTTGGCGTATGTGTCTGAAATTATAACCTCGAACTACACAACAACCCCGCCCAACATGGTTAGTTCCTAACCCCTGAATATATACCTTCCACCCTGCTTGGCGAGTCTAGAACCACCCGCCACCACAACTTGCAAAGAGCCTGTTGCCCCATATAAGATTGCTACTTGCTAGGGTAGACTGGAGTCGGCCGCTAGTCCCGGTTTCAATGGTTCTCCATCCCTTCTCAGCCCTTTAGTATCATTCTTTTGCACAGTGTCCCAGTTGCAGGATATTCCCCAACCCCCACCCTTAGAATCATTGGCTCCCCCACCCCCCTCGGGTCCTTCTTACCGCATCTGCAATGTTCGTGTTCAGGTTGCTGGGTACGCCTGTTTCTGTCCCCAGCTTGAGTTCATGACGGAGTTAGTCTCTCTCTCTTAGTGAAGTCCGGTTCTTCTGTCATCATGCCTTTTCAGAGGCCTCCACTCCAACTGTACCTTCTTTGTTGCACCCCCTCAAGCCAGAGGGGCCTTGCTGGTCTTTGATTTTTGTTGTCTTTTGCCTTACCACTCTCCATCTCTCCAGCCATTCCCATGCTTCTTCCGGAGTAGAGAAGTGTCACGATTTCCCTTCGGCCATTATTCGCAGCTTCGCTGGATAGAGCATCATATATTTGATTTCTTTCTTTCACAGCTCTTTATGGTGTCAAAGGTGCGCCGCATTTTTTTTAACCTGGAGGGTAAAGTCCGGGAAGAAATGTATTGATGCACTTACATACGAGAGGTCCCCATGCGCTCTTGCTGCTTGCAATATCGCATCTCTATCTCTAAAATTGAGAATCCTAGCTATGATTGTTCGCGGTGGCGCTCCCGGCTTTGGGATGGGGGCTCTATGTGCCCGTTCAATGGTAAATAAGTTCAATAGTCTTTTGGGGTGCAGGTGATTTAGGAGAAGGTCCTCCAGAAAAAGATCGACACTGGGGCTTTCCAAGCCCTCCGGGAGACCCACCACTCGCACATTATTACGGCGTGCTCGCCCTTCTTGGTCTTAAAGTATCGCGGCCAGTTCCCCTTGCTGTTGCTTGAGATGTTTTACTTGCTCTTCTAACTGCTGCGTTTTGCAGCTGTGTTATGTTACCTTCTGCGTTCGACACTTTATCAGATATTTTGCGGAAGTCCGCCCTCAAGAGATTGACTTCTACTGTAACCGTGTCTATTTTAGGCTCTAGTACTTCCCGTCTGGGCTTCCGGACCTGCTATCGGGGATTTTGCGTCAACGTATTGATCCATTTTGTTGGTTTGTGTTACTGCTGGGGTCTTTGGTTTCACCATCTCCTGTTTTGTCTAGTAGTGTCCTATAGGAGCCCTTCTGACGTTCCTTTACTTCCGTTCACTTCGCCGCTGTCTTCAGCTCTGTGCCTGTCTATTTGTTATGTCCAAGTTAGCCAGGATTCTCCTGCACTATATCTTCCTGCTGGAAAGCTCGTTGAGTCACCTCTACTCCTACCAACAGGCAGTCCACCCCAGGCGCTCAGTGGATCGCACTCCTAGGGCCCTCTCCTCTGGTGCCCACTCTCCGAGGGTCACTTTATCTCCCAGAAACTGAACGTGGCCCGCTTCTAGTAACGTTATCGATTTCCTGGTCTCCGTTCTTGCTCCGTTTTGATTCGGCGGGTTCTGGCTGCAATAGAGGGTGTCCGGTTTCCCCCTTATTACGACTGCAACCTGCAGTTCGGTTCCGACTTTTCCACCTCTCCTGGGTTAGTCCATGCACTGCTCTCGTGGCAATATGTGATTTCTTCCTTCGGCTTTACCACGCCACTGCAACTTATGGCGCCCCTCCTCCAGCCTAGGGCCTGCACCTCGTGCATCTCCCCTATGGAAGCGGAGTTACCACTCAGTCCATCTATCTCTGTAGGTCCATGTGTCAACCCATTACTACTGGTTGTGGAGACTTCTAGCCGGGACAGTGGCAAGCCGGGGACTCTATCCCGGTTTTGACTATCTCACTGCCTCTTCCCCGCAGTCAACCACTGGGCACACGAGGCACAGCAACTGTGGTTTGCTTGACTTTTGCGGGTGAATCTGCCCTGGGGCAGCCCCCACCAGCCGCCTCCTTTTCTTGTATCTTGGCCTTAATGTAGCCCCTCACCGACCGGCCTCACTGCTAGCTCCCTGGTGGGCCGTCTCCCCAGGATTTCGCAATTACGCATCTCTCGCTCACCACTCGATGGCTGCCAATGGAGGGGGGAGAGCCTCTTCTCTCGCAGGGAGTCTTGTGATGCGGCCATCTCTCGCTGCAGTCCAAGCTTGACTCTCCCTGGTCCTTCGATCCCCCGTAGCCTGTCTCTGGATGTGCCGCGATTTCTTGCTAGAATGTGGAAAATGTTGGTTCTGTCGGGTACAGGATTGATTCTTGGTTTACTGAATAATAACCAATACAAACAAACAACAGTACTCCAACCTTTCAGTAATAATCAATGAAAAGGAGAGAGAAGAAAGGACAAACATCAAAAAACACACCAAAATTAAGTCAATCAAAGTCTGAATGAATTTATCCTTAAATACAGACTTTGACTTAATTTTGGTGTGTTTTTTGATTCATGGTGTTTGTCCTTTCTTCTCTCTCCTTTTCATTGATTATTACTGAAAGGTTGGAGTACTGTTGTTTGTTTGTATTGGTTATTATTCAGTAAACCAAGAATAGATTCTGTACCCGACAGAACCAACATTTTCCACATTCTTGTACACCCAGGTTCTGAGGGGCACTGGGTCACCCCATTATACTAGATGTATGCGATTTCTTGCTAAGCGGCAGCTTTACCTGCTTTATGGCGCTGTTACCGATGCAGCGTCTGCGCCCTTCCACCGCGGGCCTCTGTCGCAGCCGGCTGGTGCTCGAGCGCAGCTGGTGTTCCGTTAAGGCCGCACAAGCCGGGCAGCGACCTCTTCAATTATCACCCCCCCCCCCCTCCGCGGGCTACTAGTGTCCTCGATTGTTCTGCGGGTGGTTGGTGATCCGCACATCTCTTTGCATCCCTGTGCAGGTCCGGATTATTAGACGGATATCGGGCTATTGCGCCTCTAGGCCCGGAGCATCTTTACTCTGCAGCCATTGCCGGCGGCTCCAAGCCACGCCCCCTCTGCTTTGTTTTTTGTTTAAGTAACAGTGTTGTCCCTAACTCCGGAATGGGCAACAAATTATTTTCAAGATGGAGTCTTGTTAAAAACCTGCTTTTTACTGACTGGCATCCCTTCTTGATTCCATAGCCGAAGTTTTTGCTAAGTTTGGTCTCAACCACCTAAATTTGATTGGTCCTCTTTATTTCAGTGAATACTTCTTGAGTAAGCAGTATTTCAACTGGATTGCTCTACAGTGGACTCACTGCGTGGTGTTATGAGAGTTTGCATGAAGTGCCATGAAGCATCAGAATGGTTTGTACTGTTACTTTGTGGATTTTAAAGCAGTATTTAGCTCCTTGGATCAAGAAAGCTATAGGAAAATTAGGAAAATACCTCCTAGTTTAAAATCTTTAAACTTTTACTCAATAAAACCCAGACCCAACTAGAATTAATAATACAGGTAGTTTTTCCTCATATGAATAAATAATGTCTTACACAAGGTTGTGTGTTGGTGCCAGCCTTGTTCTGTTTATTACTAGCTGACCTCCCATCTAAACTACCTCTATATAATTTATTTATTTCTAGAGTAGCTTATCAATCAATCGTTCAACGTTTCTAAGTACGCCACCTTCACCCCTCGGGGTATCTGGGCGCCGCGGGTGCGAGGTCCCAGTCGAAGTCCACCAGGGAGTGTGCTGTTCAAAGGTGGAGGGACAGTTTGTTCCAAGTCTTGGCGGTGATGTAGGAGAAGGAGCAGCCCCGATGCTGCTGCGACGGATGGTAGGAGTGTGAGCAAGGGCTAGAGAGGAGGAGTACAGGTGTCTTGCGGGCAGATGGAAGTTAAGTTGATGGTTGATGTAGGCTGGTCCTTGATCATGCGGGGCCCTGTATGCATGCGTGAGGATCTTGAACTGGCATCTAAGCATATAAGCACATAGGTTGCTTATTATATGCCGATTACCTAACACTTTTAAATTTGACACCTTAGCCCTACAGTGCAAGATTGCTGTGTTGCATAAATATTGCAAGGGTAAAGTATTAATTAAAACTTGGGTGAAATAAATGTTTAAAATTTCAGTAGACATTAAGTTAAATTGCCTTGGTGAATAAGGTATGCCCATCCCAAAGTAATGAATAACTATTAATATTTCTGCATGACCTTTTCTAACTTTTATCAGGGAATCCACGTGAGCCTAGTAAAAGCTAGAACCTCTGTGTTTTGATTGGTCGACAGAAGTATGACAGGCTATTTAATGGTTAGTCTGTCATCCCTATAATTAGGGCAATAATTGGAAAAATAGAACCAGTAGTTCTTTATAGCTGTCCTTTGCTTATTTTGGACAGTTAAATCCAAAAGGAGGCGCAGAATGATCCTAACACATGCATGTGGTGGTTATCAGACCAGAAGTTGAGGTAGAGTACAGTGCAGGCAAGAGAAATGAGGTGGGAAAGTGTTAATTCTATCATCGTCCAAACTTCTTTTTAGGTCGAGCCTTGCGCGCTGCTTAGGAGATGACCTCTTGGAATCACTCAGGACTTTTTCGGAAACTCGTGCATGTACTGCACTGTTTTCAATGAGCACTCGTGCATGTATGGCGTTTACCTTGCGGGAGCGAGCAGTGGCGCCATCTGTTTCCAATTATTGCGCCCGCGCATGTTTACATTTGCCTGTCTCGCGGTCGCGTTAATTGGAAACAGATGGCGGTCGCGTTCACTTTTGCGGCCACGCGTTTCTTTTAACTTTGATGCTTCCTGGTTACCTACTGCTCAGATTTTGTTTTGCTGCACAAGCTTTTGGCATTATCGTGGCTGGCCGCTCATTGTTTGCTCTAACCTGCTGACTGCAAAGCGCTCCTCCCAGCACAGCGCCCCTCCTCGCAGTCTGCAAAGGACTCCTGGACACTTGTGAGGGGCACAGGGACGCCGTCATTCGTGGCGCTTAGTGCATGCAGGGATGTTCCTTGGCTCTCTGTACAGTGCCTCTCAATCACCTGCCTGCCTCATTGCGTGCATTGCATTGTGCTGTGTTCCCACTCACTACCTGAGAAGCGCTTCTCTCTCACTCAACGGAATCACTGTCTGCGCTTTGTCCCCACCCCCTCGCTGCACAGCGCCTCTACCTTCCTCGCTGTCTGCGCAGCGCTTCTCTCTCACTCGCATTATGTCGCACGATGAAGACCCACTCAGTTGTACCACAGAGAGAGGCAGCCGCGTTTGATCCAGTAAATGGGAGTCTACATGCTTATACCGTGGGGTCAGAGGTGGGAGGCAGCCAGCCCAGCATTGCCACCACATGGATTTTCCACTAACAGACAGCATTGCGGATGGTTTATAATATATCACCATGTCTCATTCCACAGGATGTCCCAAATCCGTTAAAATAATATGACCATGAAGAGTGGCACTGGTCCCATTTCATCACTGAGGGAGTGGACTGGCCCGGAGTCCCAGGAACAGGCTGGTCCCTAGGTCATTAGTGGACTACGTCATACGCCTCTGAAATGTCCACAGAGCTGAAGTAAAATTAATGAAAAGTTAGGCCCGTGTCTCGATTAACTCAACTGTGTCTGCGACATAGTTTGTCTCTAGTCACGCCTGTGCAGTTGAAAAGCCGAAGTGGCCATGGTAAAGCAGGGCCGGCTGTCGGGCGGTGCCATCGGTGCTACCGCACCAGGCGCTGACTTGGGGTAGGGGCGCCATGTTTATTGTTTTAAAAGCACCAGATGTCACGTTCCTTGTCTCAGCAATTTTCAAGCATCAATAAAATTGTCAGGATAACTCCGGTGATTAATGTTCTTCCTGTAGAGAGACCAGAGCTTTGTCTGTTAGTGGAAGTTTTGACTCATCATAGCGAGGGGATTGATATTCCTGCCCCAAAGAACGTGTCCCATTCAAATCACAACGTGCATACACTATAAATAGGTCAATGGGTTATCGCTTTTATCAGAGAGATCCTTTTGTTACTTGTAGTTTAAAAGTAGTTTAAAAGTTAAAATCCTAATGTAGAGCAGTGAGCTAAATGAACTTTGGCGCCGGGAAGGGCTTTAAAATTGTATGTCTAGCTCATGAAAGGACAGTTTTACTCTTGGAGACCTTTAACCTTGACAGCAGGAAGCTTATCTCTGAAACAATAAAAAGGCTGACTCGGACCACTCATTCCGCTCTGTTAGGAGTTACATCTTTCAGGCACTGATCAATCAGAAGGTGCTGTACATAATGCCTTCCTGGTTATATATAAGGTAACAAAAATGCTTATAACACTTTTCTATTATAACCTTCCAACATGCTGCACAGCAGGCACACTGCTCTACACCATGGCTTAAAGATATTGGCAAAGCCAATAGCTCCGGCTAAACACTTACAAGGTCCCCAAGGCGCAACTTTTTTGGCTATGCTAATGCTTGTTTACCTTGTATTTTGGAGAGGCCTGGTCCATACTCTCCCTCTTTCTGAATTCCAGTCACTATTTAAACTTAAGCGCTTGTTGTCGCGCTGCTTTGTTTCTTTAACTTGTTTTTATTTCTTTCAATTACATTTTCCCTTTTAAAATTTTAAAACTTCTTTTTTGTTTTCTATACCCACTCTCTTTGCCCAAGCTGTGAGAGGAGCAGCAAAACTCCAGTTTGCATTTTCGATGTCTCCGCATTTGGATTTATTTCTGTTGGCAGTGGGCTTACTTTGTTGTTTCAGTGATTAGTCACTCCTCCTTCTCACACATACTACTGCCCACTTAGAGCTCCTCAAAAGCTTTATTTAAGCATGATGCAGGCATAGTCATGTGGATTGACTGGCCTCTGAGTCCGCGCCTCTGCAGTGGTTCATGCTACTGCCTATGCTTTTATTTAGCTTTGCCCAACTTCTTTTTCTTTGTGTTTTGTGAGGACTGGTCCCCCCCCTCTCCCTCTCTTATTTCAGTTAATTGTTTTAATTTGAATGCTTGTTATTTGTACACTTTGTTGGTATACATTGATTTTATTGCTTTTATTTAGATTTATCCATTTTTGTTCATTTTTCATGTCCATTACCCACACTCAGTACCAAAGCTGAGAGTGGAAAGAGCCATTGAGCTCTAGTTGGCAGTTTTGTTGGCGCCACATTTGGTTTTATATATATATATTGGCATGCTATACTGTTCAGAGCACAGCCATGCCCAGCCTTCTCAGAGCTGTCCACAAGCTTAGTGTAGCATGATGCTGGTGCAGCCATGCATAGAGCGTGCCACAGGCAAGTCATTGTCATTCTGTGTCTGAACCCCTCCCACAAGCTTCACAATCGTCACATTTCTTTCTTATCTTGTGCTTTAATCTATCGTCTTTTTGCCTTGGGTGATCAAACTGTATGATTTTAGGTGATCTCAAAATTTGGATAGGTCACTTAGAGAGTACAGAGACCAACTCTGTTTTTGCCTCACTTTCTTCTCCCCATCTCAACCCAGTCATAGGGCTGCTGATATCTTCAATCCCATCATCTGTAAAGGCAATTTTATAATCACTACTAAACCTAGCCCTACGACTAGGACTGACCATTTGAAAGTAAGCCTTCACTATCAAACTTCCTCTCCCTTCCACTCGCCTCAACCATTCTCCATTACCTACTAGAGCTTGGTCACATATGATTACCAGCTTCAGTAATGCCTTTTCCACATCACATGTCCCCTCTCGTAATCAAGAGTAAGTCCATCGCAGCTCTCAGCTACGATTCTGGATTAATTCCGCTCTTAATTTCATACCACTGCTACACATTTTTCACTGTTGTAATTTGTCTCCTGTGCACTACTTCTGATAAGGCTGGGCAAAACTGCAAATCCTTGAAAAGAAAATGGAATAACGCATGATGACATCGCTAAATCCTTTTACATCTTGACTATACAAAAATATAATTCGAAAAGCACAGTGTCAGTTTTTTAGTCGTAACATTAAACAGCAGGAAACTTGGTACATGAATTATTTGACATAGAAGTCTCTGCAAGCTTTCTTCCTACACTACCACCCTTCAGCCATTGTTAAATTTAGATCAATATCAGATTTGTTTCTGTAAAACTGAAAAAAGTGGCTTGCTTTTGAGCTTTCATTCTTCAGTATTGAACCTGAACTGCTTGCCGAAAAGCCACTTGATCTTCCTGGCTTATTAGAATTTCAATTGCCCTCACTTCAAGAAATCGCCTTCCTAGCTCTCTCAAAGTTGGCTTCACCGTTTGATCTTTGCCTGGTGCATATTCTTAACTTACTCTTAAACACTTTCAGCCCCGTCCTTCTGCCTCTTTGCAGTTCTTCCTTAAATTCGGCTTTATTCCCTATGTACTGGAAACTGACTAGGGTGGTTCTTCTTCTGAAGAAGACTACTGTGTACACTTTCCACCAATTATCTCCAATTCTAGACCAATATTGCTTTTTTCATTGCCATCAACGTTTCTTGAAAACACTGTTAACACTAAGCTTCCTAAATATATAAACAATATTTTCGATTTCACCTATTTGGGGTTTTGCCCCTCCCCTGCACCTGAATCCACTTTGTTCACTGTAGCAGACAATCTCAGAAATAATTTGGATAAAAATGTCAAGGCTGCCCTCCTACTGCTTGCTACAATTGCAGCCTTCAAAACGGTGTCTAACAACTTGTTGATCAATAGCCTTCAGAATCGTTGCATCTGCAATGAATCTTTACCTTTGATCTCCTCTTTTTTAGGTCTCGCCTGACCCAGCGCATGCGCAGCGAGACATTTAGTAAGTGGGTTTTTCAAAGTGCTACCACACGCTTTTGCTAGCCTAGCGCTTGCGGTTACGCGCGCGCAGCCGCCATCTGCCTTTCCTATCTCTTTCCTCGCTTGCTCTCCCAAGCGCCTCCCTCCGCCCCTCCCCCACCACAGAGCGCGTCTCGCGGCCGCGCGTCTTGTTGACTTCTCGTGTTTCCCCATTTCTCTCCTAGCAGACTCCTCTTTTTAACGTGTGTTCCTTTTTTATCTACAGTCCCTCCTTTCATTTATTTTCCCCTTGTTTTTATTTTTTCAGTCTTTTTTTTTTTTTTACATTCTATTCCTGGCAGGAAATATTCACTTGTTTTGCTTTTATTTCTCCTTTCATCTCGTTCTTTCCAGGGTTTAATGTGCTCTGCAACTGTCATTCTCTTCCTAGTGCCCTCGTTTTCACCGTTCTACAGCTTAATTTGCTGACTTTTTTTTTTTTTTAAATCACTCTCCCTTCACTCTTGCACCTTTTCTGGCATTTCTTTCTCTCGTCCTTCATTACTCTCCTTATCTGTCCTGTTCATGCTGCATCTCATTTTACCATTTGCTTTTCCCATCCCACCCTCTTTTCTTTGTAACTCTTTATTTGTACTTGTGCGAATGTGACAAATTCGGTGTACCGAAACCGCTCCGCCTGGACTCTATTGCGCTCCATTTGATCACCCTGGCGAAAATGTCACCGGTCAGTTACCAACAATTGCTAGCCTGTATTTAAACGGTTCTTAGTTTTGTGTGTCCGTTTGTTTCAGTAAGCATTTTTATTAACCAACGTAATGTCCTTTGTTTTCTACGAAGCACAGATATCTTTTTCAAAAACACATGGTGCAACTGGCTACAGAAGGAACTTGTAAAGGGGCCTCTGTACGATGGAAAGAAGTGATTAAGTAGGAAATTATTTTAGACCGGCCTAACTAACATCTGTCTCCGCTGCGAGGCGGCAGGCTCCCACGTCTACGTTTCTCACGATTTGACACATACATAAAAGCAACCTGTAGTGCTTTGCTGACTATCTTAAAAATATCAACGCCCGACGTCATACGAAAAAAACAGAATCATTCTGAGGAGCAGTGGAACATCAAGGACAACAAATTATAAAGATATGTTTAACCAAGCGAGTACAGCTGAACGCTTCACAGGTATGCGAAAGTCCTTAGCAGTTCCTCTTTTTAGTTGCCCCATATTTCATTACCAACCACAGAAAAAACACATAAATTAAAAGCAGCAGAAAGAAATACTCGTTTTTCAGATTCTGTCTTCTGTCATAATCACGCAGCCAGGGATTTCCCCAGCTGATTAGAGAGAACAACATTTACTGAACTTGAATATCCCACTGCCTGGAGGTTGCTGCAATTGTGCTTGTGATGTAAATGATCGAATGGCCCTGTTGCAAGGCCTCTAAAGTAGCACAACGTGTAGTGTGATTAAAAAATGGTTGAATGCTAACACAAAAGAAACAACAAGGACTCAATTCCCGAAGCAATACAATTAGAAACAGGCAAAGCTTGCACAGACACTTAACATTTGTCAGCACTGAAAGGCTTTTGTTATTGCTCCCCCCCCCCCCTTCGGGGTTTCGCATTGCCAACATAAGCTGAGCTCGTATTGGCCAGCTGCAGCAGGGAGCGCGTGCACGGGATTGGACAAGCTGCTCAGACTAACAAGTCACTATGACTAGAATGGGAAACAAGCATTGGCATAGCCAATAGGTCTCGCCTTTGGGACATTATAAATGTTTAGTTATCCAGCACAATATCCTAGATTAGACAACATCAAGTGTTGCATGGCTATTCACTTATAAGGACCCAAAAGCGAGACCTATTGGCTATGCCAATGCTTGTTTCTGTTTGCTAGAACATAAGCTGTCCATCATGCTCCCATCTGCTCCTCCTTCAACTCTTTTTGTCTGTCGCATTCCTGTGAACTCTTCTCTCAGGCCTACTCTTCAGGTCGCCGAGTTTACGTGGTCAACAGAAAAAGAGCTTTAAGAAGCACTACTGGAAAAGGGCTTTGACTTCTACACATTAATTACCTTAACTACAACATTTGATTGGGCTGAAGTTGTGTGCCTTCGCTGAAAAAGAGTGCTTGTAATGCACTTTTATCTTTTTGAAAAGCTTATGCCGAATTCTGTTAGACTCAATTAGGTACAGTGACAAGCCAATGTTGCCATGCCACAGGTCTGATCTTTTATTATGAAAGGTACAAAAAGGGAGTAAGCTTGATATATTTATTGTGAAAAACATGTGTTAAAGTCAACAATCTTTAAGGGTACATCATTAGTACACTGTGGTAAAGCCTGTACACAGGATTTTGTTACTCAGAATCTCACAGATTACCATAGCAAACAATTATTTTCCTGTCACCTACCCTTTCTGACATATCCTTTGGGGCAGAAGATTTACACTGTGAGAAGCCCTGTTGTTTCCAATTAGGATGGGGTGTGTATTGTTTTGCCAACTGCAAGTTCATACATATTAGTCATTTTTTTAAAGTATGCCAATGTTTGCCTTGTTGAAAAGCATACAGTAGGCCTGAGCTGGTTATAATAAAAAGCCAATGATCAGCTATATAAGCTTGTCTTTTTCACTGGGAAAAGTTCATTTAAATGCCATATTGGCACTTAAGCCAGACAGTTGAGGAAAGGGGACAGAGCCCAAGATATCTGTCAAAATATTCAGTGATTCCTTCTCGTAGCTCATCTCTAAAATTCGATCTGGTATGGCTATGATGGAAAATCTCCACTCTACAAAATAGTGTGAGTTTATATAGCTTTTGTTTATCTTTCATAACTGACATCCTCACCAGTATTTCTTCCCTTGTAATTGCAGCTCGTGCCTTTGTTTGTTTTGAGGTGCACAGTGTTCTTTTTTATCTAATTGACGTTCTCTTATTGTCAATTATTCTTGTGTTGTGCTCTTTGTCAGAAGTATAATTAATTCATCTTGCATGCCCTCTTTTTGACTCCTTTAAAGGCGAGTTACCTCGGACCTGCAATTCCAATAAATCAGGGGAATGATCGGATATGTGCAAGGAGCATATTTGACCTTGGATACCCAGTGTATGATTTTTAGGCTTAGAAATCAATAATTCGTTCTTGAAGAGCAATTGTATACTGAGGAGTAAAATGAAAAGGCAGTCTGCGACAATCCTCCAGTAACTGCTTGAGGAGATGGACTGTTCAAGATTGATATGGATTGCTAGGCCCTGCCTTATCCAACGTTGCATCTATTGTAACATTAAAATCTCCCCACATAGAACTTCACAAGAGCCATATTGATGTAGAAGGCGATATAGATCATTAAAGAACTTGGGTGTCTCCACATTTGGTGCACATACATTAACTATAGAACACAGTTGGTCCTATAGTAGGCCAGTGAACACAATTACTCTCCCATCAGGGTCAGTGTACATATCTATCAAAGTAAATCTGCCATTTTCTTTATTAAGATAGCAACATTAGTAAAGGAGGCAAAATATCTGAAAGGCCCTGATTTTGAAGCACAAGTCTGAGACACTTTGGGGTCAAGATGTTTTACTTGCAAGGGAGCAATCTTGATTTTCAGTCTGTGTGGGTATGTTAGTGCCAAGCATTCCTTTTCGGAATATTAAGACCCCATACATTCCAGGATATACAGTTTTAGTCTGTGGAATATTATTCAGTTACTAGATCAAGAATAGGGCTCCCAGTTTTATGGTATTTATTGTTTCAACATTTGCGCCTGTATTTATCTATATTTATTTTTTGCCCATTTTATCTGTATTTATCCATATTTATTTTGTGTTTTACCTATGAATGAAGTTGTAAAACTGTACATTTCCATATTTATTTAACTGATAGACGTGCAATTATACTTTGTGTCGTGTTTTAGCTATTAAAGCTGGCAAATATTACATAACAATACATCCACTGGTAAAAAATACTAACATTATACAATAAATGTATGTTAACAAATGCCGTTATTTAAAGAAATGTCATCCTGTTTTGTAATTTCCATGCTGTCCATCTGCTCAGCTGCTGGCCTATAATTCATGAAAGACAGCACGGAAAGTCACTTAAAGCACAATTTTCTGTATTTATCCACTTTTAAAAATAAATGCAGACAGAAAACACAGTTTTCTGTCTGTATTTATTTGTAAAAATCCGTAAAATCGGAAAACATGGAGCCTTAATCAAGAATAACCATGTAGCAACACGTATAGGGTAGTCTGCAGCCACGTAGATCAACAGAGCAAAATTCAGTAGCACCAACATACCAGCCAAGACCCCCCTCCATACAGTATATACCCCAACTTCCAGTTTAGTAATCCTAAAATCCACCCTTGCAGACTGGTAACAAACCGCTATAGCTAGGAGTGAAAATCAGGAATCAGTTAGTGTAATGTAACAAGCTGCCTTAGTATTAGCCAAGAAAGATAAAACATTTTGCCATTAATTACACAAAAACATTTTAGATTGAGCTTTACATGTGAGTTAATTTCTATAAAGCATACTCATCAGCTGCAAGGAACCCAACATTGCAGAAATGTCTGATATTTCACATCGCTTGAGGGGCCCAGGGAGCATCAAGGAAATTCTCCTGCCAAAGCTGACTTCCTACACTTAAAAATATTTTTACCAAATTTCAGAGCATCCTCTGATTTTGTGAAGTAGTATGTTTAATTCTCAGCACTTACTGTTAGCTTAGCTAGTTCTAACGTGGTGTAACTGAGTCTCCGTTCATGGAAAGCTTCCTTGGCTGCAATAGAAGAGCATCTGACTTCTTGGACTGCCACAGTAACATCTGGAAAGAAGGATAGTTTATTTCTGTGATATTCAATTTGACCTGATTTTTAGTAGCCTAGCTGTAATGGGCCACAGTGGAGCACCAGTTGGTGGTTTTGGTGGTAGCCCTTTCCATAACAAAACAGGATAAAAAGTGCTCCCTTCTGGGAGCAGGGATTCTGCAAAAGGTTCTGCTTTGTTAAACGATGTAGACTCCAGCAGTTCCCCTGTGTTTATCTTATAAGGTGTAGTGTGTGCTTCTAATTCGATCACTACGTGATAGAGGCCGCACTACGAGGCTGTTGTGTATGGTCCGTTTCTGTGGTTCTCCTAATTGCCCCTGTGAAGTTTTTTTGCATTTTTAAAAATTCAATCCAATTTTAAAATCTATTCCTGCATTTTAATTGGGGAATTCTTGTTGACTGGAAAACGGGCACTGCACATGGCAGTTTGAAGTTCTTCAACCATAGAGTTGCCAATACAGGTCGGCTCTCTAGTGGTTGACTGTGAACAGGGATAAAAGTTGATGGGACAGTGGGCTTGCCGCTGGCGCGCCAAAGGCAAGCCCGTCTGCACCCCTCCGCTCCCGAGCGGGACCAGGGGCCCTTCCTCTTCATTGACTAATTTGAGAGTCTACTCTAGAGACTCTCTGCTCAACCTAAGAGGTGTGCTCAGTAAAGATTGTAGTCATTCAGTGGACCTGCTTGAAGAGGATAAAACTTGTAAGTACTGTTACTACACTCTCTCCCCTAAAGCCTTGGTCAGGAAACCCTTATATGAACTGGGAGGAAATATACACACATAACCTGACTGACACGATAGAACCAGTACCCAGTATCTTCTCTCAATTTGAACGAATATCAGGACTTGCTATAAATGAGGCACACATGCCTTCTTTCTTCTTGAAGGTAACCGCCCGAATGTGATCCATTTTGGGCCATACACCCTATCAGTAGCCCAACACACATTCAAATACCTAGGTATACAAATCTACAGATCCCATACGGACTTGCTTGAGGGTAATCTGACTAGGGCGATCCGGTCCAGTGTGGCCTTCTAGACCTCGCTGCCATTGTCAGTGATGGGCCGGATAGCTATATCTAAAATGGTGGTTCTCCCACGCCTCCTATATCTCTTCACTAATATGCCAGTGGTGGTCTCTCCTTCTGTTTTCAAAACACTCGACACTATACTAGTGGACTTAATATGGGGAACTGGACGGAAAAGGGTGGAACTGAAGAAATTACAACTGGAGACTAGCAGAGGGAAACTGGGGGTGCCAGATTTTCGTGCGTACTGCTACGTGAGCCACTTACAATGGCTCTCCTATTGGACTGCAGGCCGCAATCTGCAGGAATTAGGATACACGATGCACAACATTAACCGGGGAACAATACATAAACAAGCATTGGAAATGCAATAGGTCTCGCCTTTGTTTAAGTTAAAGCCATTTGCTTTGCTAATGGTATTGTATTTTATCTATGTATTATTGAGTGTATTATTGAGTCTATTTGGTTTTCTCTCTCTTTTTTATATATTCTTTCTTTCCTAACTCTCGCAGCATGTTTACCACGTCCTCTCGTTTTTACTGGTCCTTAGTAACAAGACAGTTAATTGTCAACGTTTACTTTTTGATCCCCGTCCAATGCTTGAGTCCAACCTGCATCTGACTTATTGTAACCCTTTAAGAAACAACTGTTTGCCGATATCTGGGTTTTAACATCATTAAGTAGGTGTTTAGCAGCGCCAGACAAATAAGCAGTTGTGTAAGATGGATGTTTACTAGACTCCTGAGGCATGTGGGGTTCTTAATGATGTAGAGTCCCACTAAACTCAGTACTTTTGGCAAAGCTACGAGCGTAGTTGATTGTAGTACGCAATTGGCCGTTCTAGGATTCACACTTGTTATCACCAAATCACCCATGCAGTTTTTTTCCGGTGAGCTTTCAGCTCACTGAGCCACCCTGAAAGAGACGGGTACCATTCAGACCCGAATGACCAGTTTCATTTAGATTTACTCTGAGCCATTTCACGCTAGCCCCGAGGCTTTTGAATTGGACAGCAGCTCTCTATGACCCTGGCGACCTTTCACATCCGAACAAACGCCGAGATGCCAGAGGTCTTTCAGGAGAGGCGCTGAGCTTCTTCTGAGAGCACTTGAGTAGACCTGCTGGCAAGTTGAAGTCACTCGAGCATGCGCAGAACGCTGCAGGCATCTCCACGGTTCACCGGGGAAGCTTTCGATTGTGTTTAGCTGGGCTGAAACCCTCAGAAATGTTGCGCTCCTCTGAGTCTTTTAGTTAGCGGGCCAGATTTTGAAAAACAAAAATTGGGACAGCCCATACATATACACAGAAGTAGGACTACAATGTGACAAGTAGCAAAGGGCACACAATGGGTTAACTCACAGCAAACATCTCCTCAACAAAGAAAACAAACACAATAAGACACCACGAGGAAATAAGCGCTTCGTTTACACATAGCATCATTTGCTTAACAAGGTTGCTTTACAGATGAGGGCTGTCACTAATCATGCCGGCCCTCTCTGAAAATCGGAACAATTGCTGAATTTACTGGAATTTGCCAGGAAAGATGTTAAAACCTGGGTTTGCACCAGAAAATTCGGAACACCGTGTTACGGCCACCCCTCTTTTAATGTAACATTTGGAACACTGGCTGTGTGAACGCGAACGCCCCCATTCCCTCCCTCACCCAAGCACACCCAGAGTATACACCAGAGCAACCCGGCTCGAGTCTGCGTTTTTTCGGCAGTGACTGAAGGCCGCAGTCTGACTCGGTCCTGTGCGCACACAGATGGGCTAAGACAACCCGGGCACCGGAAACCCAAAACCTGCGCCTCACAGCGCCATTCAAACACGGATAGGGCACTCTTACCCCAATATTATTCCAGACACCCTGCACTTGGATCATACGCAGTGGGTGTGGCCTCGTTTTGGAACTGCACATTCATGTCCGATAGAGCCTGCGGCCCTGTTTCCTCGTGCGCGGTGTCTCATAGAGCTGTCCCGAGTTCTCTGACGCTTGGCGAGGGACAGGGTTTGTGTGCCTGTGTTTGACCCTGGTTGAGTGTCATTCCTTACCGTGCACGGTGCCTGATGGTGGGCGTGCACCGTCCTAGCTCGTCAGACGTCCCCGGTGTCTGACAGTGGCTGTGTCTTGTACTCTTCTGCTGGTGTCTGACAGTCTCCAAGACTGGCGTTTTCTTGTGTCCGTGCATAACTGAGGCTGAGTCCCGTGCTCTGTCTGGTGCGCGGTGTCTGACAGTGTCTGTGCCCCACGCTCTCATCCCGGTATATAGCAGCGCTCTCTTGTATCCTGTGTCTGTCACTGGCTGGCCCTTGCGCTCTCGTATGCAATGGCGGTGTCCCGCACCCTCTCATGCCTACTTGCTGTGGTTCGCGCGCTCTCGGGCCTAGAGTCTCATGAGGTTGTACCCACAACGTCCCCCTCCCCCCCCGCCTCTCAATGCCTGTTGTCTAACAGTGGCCGAGTCCCGGGCTCTCGCCTGCCCAGAGTCTGACAGAGGTCGGGTCTGGCAGGAGGTGAGCTCTGCACGCTCTCGTGCTCGGAGTCTGGAAGTGGCTTTCCCTGACGGTCTCTTGTGCCCGTGTATGACATTGGGTGACTGTGCCCTCTCAAGCCTAATGGCCGTGCCGTGCGCTCTTTCGTGACCGGAGTCTGACGGGTTTGGGTTTCCGCTCTCTCATACCCGTCGCTGACCCTGTCGTACCCCTGGCTCTACCCTGGTGCCCGGGCGCCGCAGGGGTGCCCTCTGACCACTAGAGGAGGAAATGTCCAAAGCGGCTAACAATGCAGAACCCGTTGTCTGTCACCATGAATGACCCTTCCCCTGCCCCACCCTGCACACTCCCCCGGCAGGAAACGACAAGAGGAAGGCAGGCATTTCATTCACCCGGCCCATAGAGCCCCGGCTTCCGGACTCGTCGAAGGAGTCGCGGATTAGTTTTATGTTAGTGGCTTGAAGGAGACATCCGGTGCTGGAACCTTTTACCGGCACTGTCAGCTTCCGGTGTATGAAAAGTTACCACGTATGGACAACGCCTCGTCGGGGATATTAAACACTGTATAAATGCGACCAGAATACAATTAGTGCCAATTATGTAACTGTTACAGTATTTCTTGTATAAGCGAAGTACATAAAATGCGACGGAAATGAGAACACAATATTCTACAACTGTTCTCGCTTGTGTTTTCCCATCTACTCGTCTCAATAGATATTGGTAATTAAAGCCACGTCACACACAACGGAGAAGCACACTGGCAAGCTTCAATTGTAATAAACGGTCGAGTTTTCTTCCTATCTACATTTCATCCGCTTTAAAACTAGATTTCACGAGTTAGCTGTATTATTGTTATTGGCGGGCCAGGAAGGAGGCATTGTGCCCTCTGACACAATTTGCAAGCAGGCTGTCAGTAAAAGGTTTGACTCCAGGAATGCACAAAAGGCCTTCTGAGGTCGATGTACGAAGTGTAAAAGTAACAGTTACAAACAAGCCTCGATCTCTTATCTTTATGGGGCCATGTGTTTCTAATTAGAAACACATGGCCCCATAAAGATAAGAAAGTGCTTTGCAACAGCAGCAAAGCAGGCCACCGAGTCCGGATCGGAGGCCAAAGGGTGTGAACCAAAAACCCTCATTTCCAATGGCAGGCCACCGTTTAGCATAAACAGTGACCCAGCCAATGGAAATGAGGGGCGGGGCTTAAAGCCCTCTTCTGAAAGTCCTTATTAACAATAAATCTCGCCGAGCGAGCAGCGCATGCGCTGCAACGCTAGGCGAGACCTAATTACTGTTGCCCAAAAGCAAGATCCCTAAAAATGCGCCGTCTCTATTACGCATAGCGCTTATATATTGGAAAAAAGCAATACAGTACACGCACCACTGTCTCCCTTATGCAGATAACATTCCACTGCTGGGGATCCCGCTGCCCAATGGACAGATCACCAAACGCAGAATCCTGGCCTGGACTGAAGGAGTCTATACCATAGGGGCACTATTTAACAATGGAATTCTATTCGACCATGAGAATTTCGTGCGAGAAAACAGGGTACCAAACCACTTATATATGACACACGCTGTCATAGTGCAGTACGTAAAGAAATACTGGGCTCCGGACAGGGAAGAACCCCCAACACACAAACTAGTGCGGGCAATGTACTTAATGGGTGAAGGACGCCATCTTGTCAAATGGCTGTATACCGGTATCCGGGCACAGGCTGTGGTGTCTCTTAATGGCCTAAGAAACAAATGGTCCAGGGATGCAGAGAAGGAGATAACCGACAAGGAGTGGGCCAGCATTCTGGAGTATCCTAAAAAAGTGACCCGAAATGCAAAATTTAAATTCATACAATATATGGTTCTACATGGGGCCTACCTAACACCACACCGTCTACAGCAGATGTTCCCAAACACACAGCACTACTGCCCCAGATGCAAAGCAGAGGCAGCAGATTTGATCCACATGTTATGGGCCTGTCCGCACCTTAGAGTGTACTGGCAGGAAGTACGGAGGAGCATAGATACAGTTACACACATACAAACTGGGGAATCAATCGCAGGATGTTTATTAGGACTTCGCAGACGCACTTCCTCACAGAAAGTGCAGCTCCGATTTCTATACGTAGCTTTACTTGTAGCTAAACGGTCCATAACAATGAGTTGGAAGTCGGTACACCCCCCAACAGTATACACCTAGCATAGTTGGGTAGCGCGCTGGGGCGGAGCGGAGAGTGCAGCCATAAGACGGGAGGAAGCCCGAGGGCTGCGCAAGAACCTGATCTCTATGGAATGGGATGTTTTGCAGGAGGCCTTCAAAGCCTTTGAACTTGATCCATTACCTAGTACCCTTAATGTATAAGGGATGCACGCAGATACAACGCAGCGCCGAGTGGCAGAGCACAGTGTAGGTATAAACAGAAAATACAATATGACAATGTATACACTAGCAGCAGGGCCATAACATAGGCAGGACCGAGACGCAGCAGTACAATCGAGAATGGACAAGATCAGCCAGGACGGTGGGAGAAGGGCGGGGGGGAACGGGTTGTTGTTATACTTTAGTCACCAACGCGGTTATTGGATTTTCTTTTGTAATTCATGGAAGCAATACATGTATATTTGATAGAGCTATAATAATGCAAATTTGACCGACAACTGTAATATTATTATTTTTAAATTTATATCAGGCGCAACAGCTACCCAAAAAGGGTTTCCCGGCGCCAGCCAGAGAAGGAGCAGGAAAAGAAACTACTGATTGAACAGCCAGGTTTTGAGTGTTTTACGAAAGCGCGTGTAAATGGTTTCACTCCGGAGTGATAGAGGAAGAGCATTCCACAAAGAGTTGCCTAGGTAGGCAAAGGAACGACCACCCATACGGGACAGTCTAATCCTCGGCACCATAAATTTTGCCTGAGTGGTGGAGCGAAGAGTGCGTGAGGGCAGATAGGGTTTAACTAGTTTTTGCAGATACTGAGGAGCCGTACCCTGCTTGACCCTGAACATGTAGCTCAGCGCTTTAAACTTGATCCGGCTCTCAACTCTAAGCCAGTGGAGGTCACTCAAAGAACCCGAGATGGAGGCCGCTCTAGGAACTTGACAAAGCAATCTTGCAGCAGAATTCTGCACCAGCTGCAGCTTGCGTGTCACGTCTTTATTGGCTCCTAAATAGAGAATGTTATCGTAGTCCAGTCTAGATGTTACCAGTGCCTGGACTACGGTTCTCTGGGTGGAGCTTGGCTGCATCCATACAATTTTCTTCAACCATTTCAAGATGGTGAAGCAGGTTGCAGCCACCTTCACGGCTTGTTGACGCATAGATAGTGAGTCGTCAATGATAAAGCCAAGGTTGCGGACATGATGCGAGGGGCGAGGCAAAGCACCCATTTCTGCCGGCCAATATAAAAGTGCATAACAAATGTATGACACTCTGCTCAATTACTAAGTAATGTATAAGCTGATTTCATGAGTGCAACGTATAAAGAGAAAATTAATAAAGTGTGTTTTAAGAAAAGAAATATGAACTGGGAGGAAATATGTTCTTGTTAAACTGTAGGTCCCTCCCATGTCACAGGCTTGATATTTCCGCGTTCTTGGAAAAATGCAAAACCGTATGACGGAGACCTGTTTACATGGGGAATCAGGCCCTGACATTGTTCAGGCTCTCCCACCGGATTACTATAAACTACATAAGGATAGAGAAAATAGAAGGGGTCGAGGCTTCGCCATTATTCTGGCATCCAATTTTAAATGTCAAATTGACCCCCTTCCCATCCTGTGAAACCCTCAAGTATGCTATCTCATTGTCCCCTACATCCACATTTGCAGGAGTTTGATCCTACTGCCCCAAGGCCTCTTATGCCAATTCATTCATTCTTTTCAAGAATTAGTAGCAAGCTTGGTGACTAAGTGCAGCCATCTCACGGTGCTGGGAGATTTAAATTTGCACTTAGAAGATGCTAATATTAGTCGAGCAGCAAGCTTTGTGCTTGACCTAAAGGCCATCCAACTGGAGCAAATGGTTCAGAGACCCACACACTTAGGAGGCCCCTTGCTGGACCCAATATTTATGAATAACCTCCTGCTATAGGTGCTAGACGCCTTACCTCTTACCTGGACACATCACTACTTACTCCCCATGACTCTCTAGGTACCCAGCGCCACACTACCCCAGAAATGTAAGGTAGTTAAAGACCGGCTTTGGTTCAAGCTCAATCGTGACAGCTGGAGAAACCCTCTGAACGTGACATCCCCTCGCCTGGCCGGAGACCCACAAATAGCTAACAACATGGTCTCGGACTTGCTGGTATATTCTTTAGATCAAACAATTCCTATGAAGACCATGACTCAGAAACCTAGGAATAAGTCAGCCCCATGGTACTCCCCACACCTGAGAATACTAATAAAAACCTGTAACATTGCAGAAGGAGCATGGAGAAATAATTGTGAGGAAAACAAAAAATATTATATAAAGATAAGGTGAGGCTATATCACATGGAAATTCGACAAGCTCAGGCCTCCTTCTGTGAGACAAAATTCAATCCCAAAGAAAGTTATTCAGAATTACCAAGCCCTTGTTGGAGCCTACCACGAATGCCCCCGTGGTTGAAGCCTCCACAGATAGATGTAATGCCATGGCTAACTATTTTAATACTAAATTCTGAATATCTACCAATCATTTCAAGAGACCAATAAAAGGGATAGCTCCATCTCACTGATTATCAGGGAGAATAGATGCACACCTATCCTTTCGCTGGAGGAATTCTCAGTCCTCTTCGGGAAAATTGATCTGGATCCCCTCTTGGCCCAGTAACTCTGAGAATCCTCGCTCATTGAGCCGGAAATTATTTTCCCCTCCCTATTAGAATTGATTAACCTGTCCCTGTAAGCAGGCATGTTTCACTCCTCTTGGAAACCGAGATGACTTAAAGAAGCCTAATCTTGACCTCTCCTGTAGGAGAGTAGGATCTGCCTCTTATGTTGCCCCCACTTTTTTTTCTGATGTTTACACTGGTTTCTGGCTATAGTCAGGCTGGGACCCTGCTAATCAGGGCCCCAGCCTCTCTGTTCTCTCTAAACGATTTGGAGTGCACTCTAGGTGCACTAGTGATTGGATACTGTGGTACCTTATGAGTCCCTAGTATATGGTACCCTAGGTACCAAGGGCATAGGTACTCCACAGGCCTACCAGGGGCTGCAGCATGTATTATGCCACCCCTGGGAAGCAGACTAAATCTGACACCACAGGCCTACTACTGCAGCCTGAGTGAGGAAGTGCTAGCACCCCTCACTGAGATATAGGTTCCCTATATCTCTCCTGCACACACATATAACCCGATCAGTCACCCCTAAGACAGGCCCTATCAATCCTGAGGGCAGGGTGCTTGGCTTCTATGTGAGGGGGTGCCTCTGCCTGAGCAGGGCCCCTCTGCAGCTCTCAGAGTCCATTCTCTGGTGCTGTTTGTGGATGCGGTTAAACCATATACTTTTAAGTGCATTATATCCTCGCGGTAAAATGCTAACTTTGGAATGGCTGCATCGAAACATGTCGTGTTTGGTGTCAAACACCTTGGAATACTACCCCACCCACCAGTCCTGGCGGTGGGGGTAGCATTCCACCCTTCTAGAGGGATAGACATGTACCTACTGTGGAAACGTGGTAGAATCCGACAGAGCCCTGGCATCACAAAATGGATGCCACCAGTCACAGACACTGGGCTGCCCTCCTGCTGATGACCAACACTCGCAGTGGAGGGAGCCCAACAATAGATATCCTGTCCCAAGGGGGTGTGACCACCTCCCAGACAGGGTTTAGTGTATTGGGGCTGGGTGGGTGCACTCTTAGAGTGCTTTGAAGTCCTGCACTGGGGGAGCAGAAGGCTCCTCTGTGCATATGCCAGTTCAAACCGGCTCAGGGGCTACCTGTCCCTGCTCTGGCGCGAAACTGGACAAAGGGAAGTGGGTGTAGCCACCCACTCCCCTGACCCTCCCATAGGTAGGGTCATAGAGCTAGTCCCTCCCCTCCTTTTAGTATAAGAGGGGGAACCTGTGCATTGCACCCTAGATTTCCCTGGACGACGCTCTACAAGAAGAATCCCGGACCTTCGACGTTCCACTACCTTTGGAGGACTGAAAAATCTCCCTTGGAGTCAAGGAGTGACTCCCCTGCTTGGCAGGCACCAAAAACTACAAACGACGGTCGCAAACTACGCCGCTCCCGCCGGAGTCCGAAGTCCCTGCAGCCCAAGAAGTAGATTTCCTGACTTCTCAAAGGCCATCGTGAGTCCCCAGCGAAGCTGAGGCCAGTGGACCCCAAGAGTAACGAGGAACCGCGACCCCTGGGTACCGTGCACTATTGTCGAGTGCAACCCCTCACAACGTTCCACGAACTTGTGCTTTGGACCACGTGTGGTCCCAGCCTCCAGCAGGAATCCCTCCTAAGATCAGCGGCCTACCACGTCCCGAGTGACCGTGGGCCCCTGTGAGAGAATCCTCCCGAGGCGTCTTCGCGACCCCTTGCCAGCCGGCTTGTGGGTCCCCAGAAGACTTTCCAAAGAAACCAAAGGGCTCCCCTGGTTGCTCCAGGCCTGCCCTGACTTACCCTCGCTGGGTGAGTTCCACTGACCTTGCTGGTCTGCGCCATCGCCTCTTCACACTTTCCCCGAGACTTGCTGTTACCAAGGCTTGTTGGCTCCGATTGAGTTGCCGACACCGCAGTAAGCCGCAGACATCGTGGGACACGCCGAATCCAGCTCCTGGTCGTCGTCGACTCCTCCTGGACCTCGTGGCTGAAGAGTCAAGGCAAGCGTGAACGACCTGAACCCTGCGACGACGGTGGGCATTCATCTTCCTTGCCCCGAGTCACTGCCAAGTGACCTTGAACACTGTCCCCTCTGCTTTCAGGTCATCCTTCCACCGAATCCAGGCTTGGATTCCACCGGACACTTCTTCAAACCATCACAAGCAGCAAGTCTTCTTTGGTCGCCATTGAAAACAACGCCGCGACCCGACACCAAAGGACACCTGTGCACCCGGCTTCCCTGGGTGAGGTAACTCCAGCACTCCGGTGCTCCTGTGGGTGTGGGCCCTCAAACTACTTACCCTGTAAGTGACTTGCTTGTAGGTTCACCAGAAGTATCCTAAAACTCTTACTTTAGCCGTGCGATTCTCGCACTGACTCGTACATGGTTCGCGTCTGTGTTAGACACACCACGTCCGACTCCCTTGCAAATCCTATCTGTAGACCGTATCCTTCGACTCGTACTGAGTCCGATCGGTGTGTTCGCCTCGAACACGCAAGGGACCTTGAACATTGATATCTCAATCGCGTCTGAGCGCATAGACTCGTACAGGATTCGCATCGGTGCCAGGTCACCGCGTCCGTCCCCTGTGGGTCTCCTACAACTACCTGGGGTGGTTCTTGGGGGTCCCTCGATTCTAGATGCCCTAGACCTAGGTCTAGCAAACTAAGATTGTTATATTCAATTGTGCTAAACTTATCCTGATAATATTTGACTTGTACATATGTTCCTATCCTCTAATCTCATAAAGAGATTAGTAGAGAGTGTTTATTAATAAATACATATATATTTGATATATATACCTGTGTGGTGTCTTTTCATTTGGTGATTCAAGAGATTGTGTGGTAAAACAAGCTGCTTTACATTCCTTCAAGACTTAGCCTGAAGGCTGCTCTCCACAGCTACCACTAGGATAGCTTTCTATAAAGGTTGTCTTAAACCTATCTACCATAAGAGTCGAATTGTTCTGGTGCAAGGTGTCCACTTTAATTAGTGAACAGCATATACCAGGCCAACTTCTCACATTGGTGGGCAGCGTGTGGGATTCCAGCTTGCTATTGTTTTACCAGAAAATCTCTATTTGAATTACTAACTGAAAAACCACTATAGGTACTTAAGGTACATATAAAGTCAAGCTTAGTATCGATAAGTTCTACTGAACTTAGAGCTGTGTGCCAAGGGATAGCACACCCTTTCTACAGCTCAAGCTAGGATCAGTAGGCCACAAACTAGTGTAGGTAGTACAACACTGCACAACACTAGAATGTCCTTAAAGGGTGGAACCAGTGGATCCACTCAGCCTCAGTAAAAGGACATGGCTTTCTCTGACTTGAGAGCCATGTGTGTTGAAAGACACCTGAGACTAGGACAGAGTCCCTCAACCCTGCACCTGATAGATCTGCTGACGGCAGATGATCTTAGATTGGCTCTAGGAGCTAATGGGTCAGAATCAGTGGGTGGGTCAATTACAGTATCTGGGTCAGACGATGAAAATCCGAATGACCAGGACTCTGTGATTGAAGGGCCAGGCCTCAAGGGGCCTGAAAAGGACAGAGGAATTCTCCCTAAGAGAACTGACAGAGTGGATGAGAGGCACAGGTCCCCTTCCAGGGAATCTGACCACTCCTATCACTCTGGCAGAGAATTTGTCCACCAAAGGAACTCATACTTTCCCATAAGAGAGACCTCCTCTGAAAGAATGTGCAAACTGCTGCAGTATGAGGAAGCAAGAGTTGCCCTCAGAACCAAGCAGTTGGCACTGGATAGAGAAGCCCTGGCGAGCCAGGTAGCTTCTCGACGAGAGGGGTTAGAACCCCTTGGTGGCAGCAACAGTGTCCCTAGAGGCAGAGAATCTATTCCAGACCATAGGAACCTGAGCAAGGTTGTTCCTCCCTACCAGAGTGGGGATGATATCCACAAGTGGATAACTGCTATGGAGAGGGCCTGTAGAGTACAGCAGGTCCCCCAGAAGCAGTGGGCAGCAATCTTGTGGCTCTCCTTTTCAGATAAAGGTAGAGACAAGCTCCTCACTGTTAAAGAAGAGGATGATGATGATTATGAAGTCCTGAAGAGTGCACTGATAGATGGGTTTGGCTTAACCACTGAACAGTACAGGTTAAAGTTCAGAGACACCCAGAAGGCACAGACTCAGGACTGGACTGACTTTGTTGATTGTGCAACCAAGGCTCTAGAGGGTTGGCTGGTTGGCAGTAGGGTTACTGATTTCAAGGGATTGTATAATCTGATGATGAGAGAACAGATCCTTAATAATTGCCAGAACCAGTTGTTGCATCAGTACCTGGTGGACTCGGATCTGACCTCTCCCCAAGAATTGGGAAAGAAGGCAGACAAGTGGGTCAGAACCAGGGTGAGGCAGAAACCCCAGAACCAAGGGGGTGACACCAAGAAGCAAGATCCTAAGGGCTCTGAGAAAGGTGGGGATAAGTCAAAAGACCAGAAGTCTTCACATGGGCCCCAAAAATCTGCATCTGGTGGGGAGTCACAGTCCAACAAGGGAAAAGGCCAAAAGAAGCCCTGGTGCAAATTCTGTAAACAGAAAGGGCACTGGACTTCTGACTGTAACAAGTCCAAAGACCAAACCACCACCACTCCTGCCCCTAAGGCAACTGTTCCCCCTAGTTCAGCTACTGGTGGAGGTGGTACACAGACTAAGGGTTTAGTAGGGTTGACCCTGGGTTCTGAAGTGGACTCTGACCTAGTCAGAGTGCCCACTCAGGCAATGCTGATTTGTGAGGGAGACCTTAATATGTCCTTCCTAGTGAGTCCCAGTAATCTGGGCAAATACAAACAGCAGCCTGTAATAAATGTCAAACAGGCTTTGGCATTTAGGGACACAGGTGCTAGTGTCACCATGGTGGCAGAGGATCTTGTGGACCCTGGACAGATCATCCTGGGCGAAATGTACCAGGTGACCAATGCAAGCAACGCCAAGACCAACCATAGTCTGGCAGTTGTGAATTTCTCCTGGGGAGGGGTAACTGGCCTCAAAAAGGTTGTAGTCAGTGCAGACCTCCCTGTCGAATGTCTGTTGGGCAATGATCTAGAGACTTCAGCCTGGTCTGAAGTAGAGTTATGGACTCATGCTGAGATGTTGGACATCCCTGCAGAGGTATTTGCTGTGACCAGGTCACAAGCAAGAATGCATGACACTGAACCAGCTCTGGATCCTGGAACAATGGACCAGATGCTTCCCAAGAGGAGGAGCAGTAGGGTAAAGCCAGTGCCTTCCCCTCTGTCTCAGATCACAGATTCACCCCCAGAGGGAGGTGAAGCAGATCCTGAAGAAGGAACTGCCCCAGAGGGACTTGAGCCTGATCAGGTTGAGTTCTTGGGGGCAGGGGGCCCTTCTAGGGAAGATCTGAGGAAGGAGCAACAGTGCTGCCCCTCTCTTGAACCCCTCAGACAGCAGGCTGCTGCTGAGGCTGCTGGGAGTGCTAGTGGGTCCCATAAAGTTTATTGGGATGAGGGACTCCTATATTCTGAAGGTAGAGACCCAGCCCCTGGAGCCACCAGGAGGTTGGTAATACCTCAGAAGTTTAGGGGTTCCTCTTGACCTTAGCACATGACATCCCCTTAGCAGGACACTTGGGCCAAAACAAGACCAGGGACAGGCTTGTTCCACATTTTCATTGGCCACATATGTCAGAGGACACTAAGGAGTTTTGTCGCTCCTGTGTCACATGCCAAGCCAGTGGTAAGGCAGGTGGCACAACAAAGGCCCCCCTGATACCACTACCGGTGGTGGGGGTACCCTTTGAAAGGGTAGGGATTGACATTGTTGGTCCCCTTGACCCTCAAACTGCATCTGGGCACAGGTTTATCCTGGTGGTAGTGGATCATGCCACCAGGTACCCAGAAGCAATTCCCCTGAGGACCACCACAGCCCCTGTGGTGGCAAGAGCCCTCATTGGAGTCTTCTCCAGAGTGGGTTTTCCAAAGGAGGTCATTTCTGACAGAGGTACCAACTTCATGTCAGGATATCTAAAAGCAATGTGGAAGGAGTGTGGTGTAACTTACAAGTTCACCACCCCCTATCACCCACAATGCAACGGTTTAGTTGAACGCTTCAACAAAACCTTGAAAGGAATGATTAAAGGACTCCCAGAGAAGCTTAGGCGGAAATGGGACCTTCTTCTTCCTTGCCTGTTGTTTGCATACAGAGAGGTTCCACAGAAGGGGGTTGGTTACAGCCCATTTGAGCTTCTGTTTGGGCATCCTGTGAGAGGTCCACTGTGTTTGGTAAAAGAGGGCTGGGAGTTACCTCTCAAGCCCCCCAAACAAGATGTGATGGACTATGTACTTGGTCTCCGCTCCCGGATGGCTGAGTACATGAAAAAGGCAACCAAAACCTGGAGGCCAGCCAAGAATTACAAAAAGCTTGGCATGACCAAAAGGCTGTACTGACTGTATACCAGCCAGGACAGAAAGTGTGGGTGTTGGAGCCTGTGGCCCCAGCAGCCCTCCAGGACAAGTGGAGTGGCCCCCATACAATAGTTGAACAGAAGGGAGAAGTCACCTATCTGGTGAATCTTGGAACTCCCAGGAGCCCCCTGAGGGTGCTCCATGTCAACCGACTAAAGCTATATGTTGACAGGGCTGACATGGGCTTGCTCATGGCAACTGATGAGGACCAGGAGGAGGAGAGTGACCCTCTCCCTGACCTGCTCTCTCAGAACCCTGATGATGGGTCAGTAGATGGTGTTGCTTTGGCAAGCAGCCTCACTGACCGTCAGCAAACTGAGTGCAGACAGGTTCTGCAACAGTTTAGACATATGTTTAGCCTGACCCCTAGTCAGACTTCCTGGTGCACCCACGAGGTGGACACTGGAGACAGTCTGCCTGTCGAGAATAAAATCTACAGGCAACCTGATCATGTCAGGGACTGTATCAGGACTGAAGTCCAGAAAATGTTGGAGCTAGGTGTAATTGAGCCTTCAGATAGCCCTTGGGCTAGTCCAGTAGTCCTGGTACCCAAGCCTCATACCCAGGGTGGTAAGAAAGAAATGAGGTTTTGTGTAGACTACAGAGGCGTCAATGCAGTCACTAGGACTGATGCCTATTCCATACCAAGGGCAGATGAGCTGATTGATACTTTGGCCTCAGCCAAGTATCTAAGCACGTTTGACCTAACAGCTGGCTACTGGCAGATCAGATTAGCTGATGATGCAAAAGCCAAGACAGCATTTTCGACTCCCTGGTGGGCACTACCACTTTGTGGTGATGCCCTTTGGATTGAAAAATGCACCTGCCACTTTTCAGAGGTTGGTGAATAAAGTTCTGACAGGGATGGAAACTTATTGCTCAGCTTATCTAGATGATATTGCTGTCTTTAGTTCCTCCTGGCAGGATCACCTGGTCCACCTCAGGAATGTTTTGGAGGCCCTGCAAAAGGCAGGCCTCACTATCAAGGCCACAAAGTGCCAGATAGGGCAGAGTCAGGTTGTGTACCTGGGCCACCTTGTAGGTGGAGGCCAGGTTCAGCCTTTACAGAGCAAGATCCAGACCATAATGGAATGGGTTGCTCCAACCACCCAGACACAGGTGAGAGCCTTCTTAGGCCTATCTGGGTACTATAGGAGGTTTGTCAAGGGATATGGATCTATAGTGACCCCCTTGAATGATCTGACCTCAAAGAAAATGCCAAAAAGGTTCAGTGGACAGCTAGCTGTCAAAAGGCATTTGAAGACCTAAAGCAGGCCATGTGCACTGCCCCCATCTTACAGAGTCCAGACTACACCAAAAAGTTCATTGTCCAAACAGATGCTTCTGAGCTGGGTGTGGGAGCTGTACTGTCTCAACTGAATGATGAAGGTCAAGACCAGCCAGTAGCTTTTATTAGCAGAAGGCTGACCCCTAGAGAGAAACGTTGGTCAGCTATAGAGAGGGAGGCCTTTGCTGTGGTATGGGCCCTGAAGAAGCTGAGGCCATACTTGTTTGGTACTCACTTCATAGTTCAGACCGACCACAAGCCCCTCCTATGGCTTAAACAAATGAAAGGAGAAAACCCAAAACTTTTGAGGTGGTCCATTTCCCTACAGGGGATGGACTATACAGTGGAACATAGACCTGGGACCCAACATGCCAATGCAGATGGACTCTCAAGGTATTTCCACTTTGAACACGAAGACTCAACTGGTCAAGGTTAGTTTAGTGTCCCTGCGTTTGGGGGGGGTTGTGTAGGAGAGTAGGATCTGCCTCTTATGTTGCCCCCACTTTTTTTCTGATGTTTACACTGGTTTCTGGCTATAGTCAGGCTGGGACCCTGCTAATCAGGGCCCCAGCCTCTCTGTTCTCTCTAAACGATTTGGAGTGCACTCTAGGTGCACTAGTGATTGGATACTGTGGTACCTTATGAGTCCCTAGTATATGGTACCCTAGGTACCAAGGGCATAGGTACTCCACAGGCCTACCAGGGGCTGCAGCATGTATTATGCCACCCCTGGGAAGCAGACTAAATCTGACACCACAGGCCTGCTACTGCAGCCTGAGTGAGGAAGTGCTAGCACCCCTCACTGAGATGTAGGTTCCCTATATCTCTCCTGCACACACATATAACCCTATCAGTCACCCCTAAGGCAGGCCCTATCAATCCTGAGGGCAGGGTGCTTGGCTTCTATGTGAGGGGGTGCCTCTGCCTGAGCAGGGCCCCTCTGCAGCTCTCAGAGTCCATTCTCTGGTGCTGTTTGTGGATGCGGTTAAACCATATATTTTTAAGTGCATTATATCCTCGCGGTAAAATGCTAACTTTGGAATGGCTGCATCGAAACATGTTGTGTTTGGTGTCAAACACCTTGGAATACTACCCCCCCGCCAGTCCTGGCGGCGGGGGTAGCATTCCACCCTTCTAGAGGGATAGACATGTACCTACTGTGGAAATGCGGTAGAATCCGACAGAGCCCTGGCATCACAAAATGGATGCCACCAGTCACAGACACTGGGCTGCCCTCCTGCTGATGACCAACACTCGCAGTGGAGGGAGCCCAACAATAGATATCCTGTCCCAAGGGGTGTGACCACCTCCCAGACAGGGTTTAGTGTATTGGGGCTGGGTGGGTGCACTCTTAGAGTTCTTTGAAGTCCTGCACTGGGGGAGCAGAAGGCTCCTCTGTGCATATGCCAGTTCAAACCGGCTCAGGGGCTACCTGTCCCTGCTCTGGCGCGAAACTGGACAAAGGGAAGTGGGTGTAGCCACCCACTCCCCTGACCCTCCCATAGGTAGGGTCATAGAGCTAGTCCCTCCCCTCCTTTTAGTATAAGAGGGGGAACCTGTGCATTGCACCCTAGATTTCCCTGGACGACGCTCTACAAGAAGAATCCCGGACCTTCGACGTTCCACTACCTTTGGAAGACTGAAGAATATCCCTTGGAGTCAAGGAGTGACTCCCCTGCTTGGCAGGCACCAAAAACTACAAACGACGGTCGCAGACTACGCCGCTCCCGCCGGAGTCCGAAGTCCCTGCAGCCCAAGAAGTGGATTTCCTGACTTCTCAAAGGCCATCGTGAGTCCCCAGCGAAGCTGAGGCCAGTGGACCCCAAGAGTAACGAGGAACCGCGACCCCTGGGTACCGTGCACTATTGTCGAGTGCAACCCCTCACAACGTTCCACGAACTTGTGCTTTGGACCACGTGTGGTCCCAGCCTCCAGCAGGAATCCCTCCTAAGATCAGCGGCCTACCACGTCCCGAGTGACCGTGGGCCCCTGTGAGAGAATCCTCCAGAGGCGTCTTCGCGACCCCTTGCCAGCCGGCTTGTGGGTCCCCAGAAGACTTTCCAAAGAAACCAAAGGGCTCCCCTGGTTGCTCCAGGCCTTCCCTGACTTACCCTCGCTGGGTGAGTTCCACTGACCTTGCTGGTCTGCGCCATCGCCTCTTCACACTTTCCCCGAGACTTGCTGTTACCAAGGCTTGTTGGCTCCGATCGAGTTGCCGACACCGCAGTAAGCCGCAGACATCGTGGGACATGCCGAATCCAGCTCCTGGTCGTCGTCGACGCCTCCTGGACCTCGTGGCTGAAGAGTCAAGGCAAGCGTGAACGACCTGAACCCTGCGACGACGGTGGGCATTCATCTTCCTTGCCCCGAGTCACTGCCAAGTGACCTTGAACACTGTCCCCTCTGCTTTCAGGTCATCCTTCCACCGAATCCAGGCTTGGATTCCACCGGACACTTCTTCAAACCATCACAAGCAGCAAGTCTTCTTTGGTCGCCATTGAAAACGACGCCGCGACCCGACACCAAAGGACACCTGTGCACCCGGCTTCCCTGGGTGAGGTAACTCCAGCACTCCGGTGCTCCTGTGGGTGTGGGCCCTCGAACTACTTACCCTGTAAGTGACTTGCTTGTAGGTTCACCAGAAGTATCCTAAAACTCTTACTTTCCCCGTGCGATTCTCGCACTGACTCGTACATGGTTCGCGTCTGTGTTAGACACACCGCGTCCGACTCCCTTGCAAATCCTATCTGTAGACCGTATCCTTCGACTCGTACGGAGTCCGATCGGTGTGTTCGCCTCGAACACGCAAGGGACCTTGAACATTGATATCTCAATCGCGTCTGAGCGCATAGACTCGTACAGGATTCGCATCGGTGCCAGGTCACCGCGTCCGTCCCCTGTGGGTCTCCTACAACTACCTGGGGTGGTTCTTGGGGGTCCCTCGATTCTAGATGCCCTAGACCTAGGTCTAGCAAACTAAGATTGTAATATTCAATTGTGCTAAACTTATCCTGATAATATTTGACTTGTACATATGTTCCTATCCTCTAATCTCATAAAGAGATTAGTAGAGTGTTATTTAATAAATACATATATATTTGATATATATACCTGTGTGGTGTCTTTTCATTTGGTGATTCAAGAGATTGTGTGGTAAAACAAGCTGCTTTACATTCCTTCAAGACTTAGCCTGAAGGCTGCTCTCCACAGCTACTACTAGGATAGCTTTCTATAAAGGTTGTCTTAAACCTATCTACCATAAGAGTCGAATTGTTCTGGTGCAAGGTGTCCACTTTAATTAGTGAACAGCATATACCAGGCCAACTTCTCACATCTCCTGTCTAGAAAACTCTCAGTGAGGTGACAGAAAAACATGTTAATAGATGTTTATCAGATTTCTTGGAATCTAACTCAATTCTGCACCATACACAGACTGGCTTCCAGCCTAATCACGGCACGGAGACACCCTTATTGGCGGTAGTTGAGGAAGCAAAAAAAAGAATGGATCAGGAGGCTACAGTGGCTATTGTGCTACTTGATCGTAGTGCAGCCTTCGACCCTGTCAACCACTCTATACTTTTGGATAGAGTTGGCAGGGCCGGAATTGCAAGGAAAGCCCATGAATGGGTAAATTCCATTCATAAAGGAACAAACATTCCTGGTCTTTTATAGGGATTGTTCCAAAGAAAGTCTGCCTGTGACTTGTGGGGCCCCACAGGGATCCTCACTTAGCCCCACATTGTTCAATATATACTTTCAACCCGTGGCAGACATTGTAGCCCCCTTTAGGGTCTCTATAGTGTCCTATGCGGACGACACCCAGCTGGTGATATCCTTTGTCCCAGTCTTGGACCATGTAACACAGAATTTAGGGCCCTGTCTGGAGCAAGTAGCTAGCTGGATGAACTAGTCATGTCTGAAGCTCAATGGAGCTAAGACCGAACTAATGATTTTGGGGACTAACTCTTTGGCCCCACAAGGTTTATGTTGGCCTACTGGCCTTGGCCCTCCACCCATCTCTAAGGCCTGGGGATGTGGCTGTAAGATACCCTAACCATGGAAGTCCAGGCTACTAAAACAACAGCCAGTTGTTTTGGCATGTTGCAGATGCTGTGCAAAATTTTACCCTTGCTGCCTCAGACTTCTAGACGAGTGGTGGTTTAGGCACATGTCCTTTCAGGGCTGGACTATGGCAACTCATTGTATTTGGGATTTCCTAAAGAGGTTCCATAAATTTCAGGCTGTGGAATATGCGGCCGCACACGTATTTCCGGGAATCCCCAGGTCACAGTCAGACAGGGATTGAGAGAGCTTTACTGGCTGCGGACGGATCAAAGAGTGGAATTTAAATTGTTGTGTATTGCCCATCGTCCCCCCCCCCCTCCACCCCCCCTTCAGATCTCTTCGATCCTCAAATCTTTACTTTGCCACCACCCCAACTATTAAAAGAGCTAGAAGAGGTGGTTGGTCGTTTAGTTTTAATGTAGCAAAGCCTTGGAATTCCCTCCCTCTGGCCATTTGGCTACAGAGAATAAGCTAACTAACAACAAAAGAGCGAAGAAAATCTCTACGATAACACGAGGAGAAACCTCTTTCTTTAAAAGAACCCTCACTCACCACTGCTACGACGCCTGGAATTCCAGCGGAGCAGGTTTATTGGAAGGGTAGTGAAAGTGTGCAGGACCAAGTTTCACTTTTAAATCGGACTCTCCTGGTTTACTTAATTAGCCAGCTCGGGTCCGTCTCACTAGTTTTAATCGACCACTGGTTCTCCACCATTAAAAATTGTTTTGGGAAGCAACCAGTGTTCTTTTAATTTGCACATCCTGCACACTTTCACTACCCTTCCAATAAACCTGCTCCGCTGGAATTCCAGGCGTCGTAGCACACCGGGGGGACACTCGGTCCCTCTGGTGGGAACCCAATGATGAAGCATGTCACCAACTAGGTTGGTGAGTGAGGGTTCTTTTAAAGAAAGAGGTTTCTCCTCGTGTTATCGTAGAGATTTTCTTCGCTCTTTTGTTGTTAGTTAGTAGTTTCGTCAGGGGGACGAAGAGTGAACTTTCCCTCTCTCTTTAGTTGTTAATATATATACAGAGAATAAGCTACATTTTCAGAAAGCGATTAAAACCTGGCTTTTGAAATAATTCAGCACTCGGGTGCTCTTTCTGCTTTGGTGGTACCGCCTCTGATTCAGCGCTGGGATGCCTTCGGGTCGCTATGCGCTTTACTAATTGTACAAATAGAAATACAAATAAATCCTCATTTTTCACTGTAATCATAGCATCAGTTTTTTCATGTCTGGCTGTGGACTCTTTAGTTGAGGAGGTACTTTCCTCAAAGTCTCATGTATGTTTTTCAACCCCATTCATCCTGTGAGCCTATCTGTCAAGTCATTCCTTTACTTGGTCAAAACGTATTGATTTAGAGTCCTTTTTGAATCAATGCCCCCAAGGCTAGTTTTCATACTCTGCAATAAAGTTTTCATATCGCCCATCGATGTCAGTGGAGGGTTGGTTTGTGTTGGGCATTGAGTGTTTGAGTGATCAGCATCACTGGCCTTCAAGCTTTTTCTGCCCTTAGACAACAACTTTTATTGTCTCTTGTTGCTTTTCCCCAGATTATCACCTGAGTTACTGAACGCAGCACAACAGGTTATAGCAAAGGCCAATTACAGCTGTAATAGGGAACGAAGAAAGCAACGATTTCTATAACAATGCGACTATGGCCACTCACCGAATTCTACTCCGTATCTATATAGAAAGTGCCATCTTAGTTGCACAGTTAGTTATAGTAATCCTCTGATGCAATTCAATGCGTAAATGCAAACCATCTCCTTGCCTTTCAAGCAGAGAGTTAATATCTGCACCTTACAGGCTACTGAAGGATGTGCATGAAGTAGTGGGATGCCCTGCGTCATCGGGAGCTATCCAGTGACACATTAATGGCCTGCTCAGGCTGCATCGCCGCTGTCCTCTCTCCCCCCCTACATCTCACAAGTGGCAGGGCAACAGGCGCACCAACCTGGGCCAGAGATAAGTACTGGTGAAAGGCAGGGCCCATCTCCAGAACCACACGCACTTGAAAGCAGGTGGCAACCAGCAGCATTTGATGCTTTGGACACCGCTCTCTGCACGACATCCTTAGTGGTAAGCTTCATCACTCAATGTATGGTCTCATATGCCTCTCTTAATGGTGGGGGGAGGTTAAAATCTGTTTATATAATGGGAGCTAAAGCAGGATTATAGCACATTTCAACACATTAGGGAGCGCTACCAAAATTACAATAGGGTACTCATGTAGTCCAAATATTAATAAGAAAAAATAAATCGTAGATTGAGGAGAGCTGTAAAGATGAGTCTTCAACAGATTTTATTCTTCAAATACAAAACATCCAGCCCAGCCAATGTGTTTTGTCCTAGCAAAGGACTTCAGCAGGGCTCTGAAATAGATAAATACAAAACCAAATTTTCAAAACACATAAAATACATAAAAACGAATACAGTTTTCTAGACTCCCACACCCATCTGACACAAAACATTACATAGTAAGTTCAGAACTAGAAACCCATCTTGACAAAAAAGAACCCCCACATAATCTACTTTGTTTCAAAACCAAATATTGTGTCATATTAGCTCAGTCCCATGCCATACGTCACATGAATGCTTATCATATTCATACATGTTATTCACTCATAAGCTTAACATTGGCTACTATAACTCTCCAGCTATATCATTTCCCAAATATACATTCATGTATTTACAAAGAAACTTTTTATTCCTGCCATCATTCCCAATGTAGCTCCTGCACAAGTGTGTATGAGTGTTTATCTGTAAACATATAGTGAGCAATCGCACTGAGCCATCCTAGAAAGAGGAAAGGATCCTAATGTTACTCCATTATCTGAAGGAAATGCTCAATGTTAGCTAGAAATTGAAATCGGCAGTTGGTTAAAGTCTCATCAGTTCGCTCCTACTTAAGTTACTCCACATAAAGCACAATTAAATCACCCAATTCCACCCATACGGGTAAATAACCCAGACAAAACACCAGTCTGTTATACTCTCATCATTCAAATATTCAGTGAATCACCTCTCTCCTCACCTTTAAAGATGTCTCCTCTTTGCATGTAGCGTCATTCTTTCCCAGCCGGAATAATAGATCTCCATCTTCAATATCTCTTAAATATCCTATTGTAGCCAATCATCAATCAAAAAATTAAAAACCCACCAATTGGCTCTATTTACGTCCGTTGTGGATCTTATTTGCACCTATCGTCTCGGTTTTAACTTCACCCCACCATTCACTGAATGGCAACAAGAAATCAATTCTCACATTAGTCCGCTGCATTACCATTGCACCCTCGTGAATGTCTCAGAACCTTAACCATTGGCCGATATCCAGACCGATCATTGTGACTTCCGCCTTTATCTCGCTGTTTTCAACAAATCCATTGATATCTGTTCTTACTACGATGCACAATTTCCAGACCCGAGCTGGCTAGCATATGCCACTAATTCCATCTTTGGCTGTTGTCGTGGTCAATGATGTCACTTATAATCCTCAAACCACCAACAGAATCTTCCACAATCAATCTGCTAACCCCTCATTGCTGACTTCGCAACAGGCATCGCCAAAGTTTGCAATAATCGCTGGTAAAACCAAATTCTCTTTTTCACACACACCATATCCATTGGTCAGCATCCAGACCAATCATCACAACTTCCACCTTAATCTTGCTGTTTACTAAATCTCCATTGATATCAATAGTGCACAATGTCCTCCTCCGGGATGGCCAGTATATATACCATTTCCCTCCTTGGTTAGTGTTGTGGCAAATAAAATCGCTCATAAACCTCAATCCACCAATGGGATCTTACACCATTAATATACTATCTGCTAACTCCCCATCCCCCATTGATCTCCAAGGTTAGCAATAATTACTAGTATAATCATGTTCTCTCTATCACGCACACAACATTAGCCGTGATAGCCCGTTTTAACTGTTGCACTCGTCGATCAATGTGCGCAACACATACTTTGTAAAATCGCCCATCATGTCAATCCTCCCACTAAGGGCCTTATTTTGACTTTGGCGGTGTGAGAGTGGGGCTGCCACGCTGCCGTCCTGCTCCCACACCCCCAAATCAAAAAATAGACAGCCTGCCAGATTACTATGTTTTTTGTATCTGGCGGGCGATTCTTTGGCAGTCCCACTGTGGAGCCACTCCAGCACAGATATTTTTAAAGGACTATAGTGCACGGGACAATAGCTGCCATAGTAAATCGCCATCTTGGTCGGCCATGTTCCCCAAGTTTTTACTTATTCATAATTGGAATGTGGTAGTATTTCTTTCTACTTTTATTACTTTAATTTATCTTGCATATGCTTGTTGAGTTTGTGCGTGTGTTTTTATTCCCAATAGCCGAGTGGATGTATGTAAGCATGAATCAGTGAGTGGATGAATGGATGTATGAGTGCAAGGGTGAGTGACAAAGTCCATGTATTATAAGGTATTGAGTATCTAAAATTGTCAGTATCTGAAGTGGCATTTTCAGGTAGAAGCCACACCTTTTGGCTTTGACAATATTCTCATCTCCATATCACTCCGATTGCATTTCTTCACCATTTCTCTGGAATCTCTGCTATGTCATATGCAAAGGGCACCCAAATCATCATCACATTCGGCAATTACCTATAGTGAAGCCCGTTCACCCCCCCCCCCCCCCCCATCACCTCCCTCCCTCCATTCTGGTTTCCCAGCAGTTGCTCTCTGGATTAAGAACATTTCGTTCAAGCTGAATGGAGAAAAAATAGGTGTTTTTTTTTGTTGTTTTTTTGTTTTTGGGCAGTGGTGCGGGCAAGTGCCAAGAAGGACTTGCTCCCACCCCTGTTAAATTTGCCAGAAACTTAAGTCACCACCACCTTACCATTTCTGATCACGTCAACAGTTTCCTCGTCCTGCTTTTTAGGTCTCGCCTAGCGTTGCAGCGCGCATGCTCTGCTCGCTCGGCGAGATATATTGTGGATGAGGACTTTCAGAAGGGGGCTTGAAGCCCCGCCCCTCATTTCCATTGGCTGGCGTCACCGCTTATGCTAAACGGTGGCCTGCCATTGGAAATGAGCTTTTTTGGTTGCCGCCCTTTCGCCTTTTGGGACGGCCCCTCCGGACTGGATGGCTTGGTTTACGGCTGTCGTGACGATCTTTCTTATCTTTGGAGGCGTGTAATCACGGGTCGTGTTTACGAAGGGCGATCGTTTTTTTTTTTTTTTTTGCTACGCTCTGCAAGCATCGAACGATCAAGCGGATCACTCCCTTCCCCATAAGCAGTTCACGCTGCTAACGTGACGGATCATGTTTTTAAGGGTCTGGAAAGTGCAGCCAAAACCAGACAACACCGGTTCCTCCATAATTGTTTCAAGAATGTTACTATTTCTCGTGTTAGAGGTGAAAAAGTCAATAACTATGCTTGTTACTTTTTTTTTTTAAAAAGCATGCTTTTTATTAGAGGTTTTTCTCATATCCAAATAACACGGGCATTACAACAGTGTTAAGTAATGCATAATATTGTAAGGCTACCATGAGACTCGAAGCAAGAATCAGAATCATATCAGTCAAATTTCAGATTTCGGGAATCGCGCTGAGATATGAAAGGGAACGAACGAACATGCGACATGGTGGGGACGAATTCAAAGCACATTCCAGAGTGAGACACCTCTAGCCACCTGCCACCAATGTGGGTCATATCTGTCGATCCTGGGGGGGAGAGGGGTGTTCCGGTAGTATACAGAGATGACAGGAATGCATGTGCAGCAGTAAGTACAGAGTTGTGGCAATGGCCTACGGCGGTTTTAAGTCAACTATGCTTGATGTGACATTCAACTTTCGAAAAACATGCACAATTCGCATTTGTAATGCATTATTCTAATCAAACACCAAGTCAATAATCTAGCAAAAATTTACAAAATCATAGAAATCTGCAACAAAAATGTGGCACGACGTGATGTCTTTTCTCCAATCCAAACATTAAACCCCGAGTGGCATCAAGCGGAGCCGACCTGCAAAAGGAAAGACCGGAACACCGTCTCAATTTCCTGTGCAGAGATCGGCGAGAGGGAGGGGGCAGATAAACCCCAGTTACTTATTATCTTTGTAATTAGTTTCTCAGAGGAAAATAAGGAAAGTTATCGCGTCGATCTGTGCGCGCTGTTTTCACACTTGCATCAGTGGCGGCTGAGGGTAATTTTCTGCAGGTTCGCGGTGCCTACTGGCGATAGGCTGAGCTGGGCTCTTGGAATTTGACCATTTGCATTGATGACAAATGAGCGCACATGAAACATTCAGGTGACCTACGTGCTAATGTCCCGCCCAGCTATACAACATGTACCCTAAGGGCAACAGGCACTTACAAAGAACGTTGTAGCAACTACCGAAAGTGCTGCATTTGAACTACCGAAAGTTCTGTATTTGAAACCGAAGCAAACAGTTAACTCCTCACAAGAGGCAAGCACGGCAAGAACACTCGCGAGAACTACAATGCTATGCTTCTGCGCGACGGAACCTAGGAGCCACCATGCTCCTACACAATCCATGATCTTTCCATCGGGGAAACTACAGGGCGTACGTGACCGTCCACATGAAACGGGTTCATATTTCACTGCCCTGCATATAACTGGAATCAAAGGTAAATTACATCGAAAAGAGAATCCGTTTTATCGTTAATTAAATATTTTGAAACCGCAAAAGCGTTCTAATTTTTTTTTACTCAGCCTCCAAAGAGCAAATGTATACCTAGCGTCTTCATGTTTTTGTGTAGGTTTATGGGACGCCATTCCCATGTTGTGCAAGTACCTTCTAGTTTTTGTCCACCCCGCCTGCGAGCAATATCCCAAAGGCGGTATGGTGCCTAGATAGCTCCATGTCATCAGGACCCAACCTTTCCAGTACCGTCTTTTAGTTTCACAAATGAGAACATTCTGAGATTTGCGTTCTTGGTTCACTTCGGTTAAATTAATCTGAGAAAACACATCACAATAATTCATAAGTGATAAGGTCAGGAATGGCAAAGTGGAGTCCCGGTGGCATGTCGTCGTCTGTTCCTATGGGAGAAAGTGTGAGATCATGGAGGTACCTTATTCTATGCCACTCAATGCCTGCGTTTTCAGTCACAAGATTCTGGGAAGAGAAAATATAGCAAACCAAAGAATGAAAGCAAATCAATCCATATAACTACAGTTCTTCACATCATGATACCTCCATGCCGTTCTAGGCTTGAACAAACAAACCATTTCCAACGCCTGAAACTAACTTTCTTCCTTAAACTGAAAATGGCAAGAGCAAATTATTGTTCTCAGGGTGTAAGGCTGCAGGTTTACTGCTCAAATGCAGCAGTTAATGGTGGAGGGTCTGTGCTGATACCAGCAGTCAGCATCTGAAATGTGTGCTGCTTTTGTATTGGGAAATGCTCTTGTACACTAAAAAACCTGTGTATGCCTAATTTTTCCGCGCTCGCAGTGCCGATGTTAATGTCCCAGTGCCCTTCCCCACACCACTTCACCCCTCTGACAACAGTGAATTCCTGCCCACAACAACCCTCCGAGGTCGCAGCTTCTTGTTTTCTTTCTTCTAAACTCATTTTGCATTACACCATTTGATTAATGCTTCACGAAGGGGAAAAAAAAAAACAATAACATTTACAATGCCAATAGCTCAAAACAATGTCATTGCGAGACCTATTGCATTGTAAATGCTTGTTTAACTTTTGCATGCTTTGCCAAATTGTACTGCTCCTACCCTCTAGTTGTTTTGTGTCTATTGAACAAGCAAACTTTTTTGTGGCTCAGTTTACTGCATCTCTCTGTATCCAAGACTTCCTGCTTACTTGCTTCAGCGTCTGTATATTTTACAGAATGCTGCAGTCCAGTTAAGCTTAGCCTCCCACCAGGCACACCCTTCTCTTAGCAATTGCCAAAGGTTCCCTGGTTGGCCAACATTCCATCTTCAAGGCCATGTGTGTTTGCCATCGTGCTCTACACAAAACTGGCCCTTACACTTCCGGTGGATCCTTGCAATCTGCTTACACAAATATCAGTTCCACCCACTGTATCATGAAAGTTTGGACAAATAGTTTGATCCCACTCTTTTTTCTAGCAGTGGAACTCCGTCTGCCCATCTTTGATGTATCACTTGTCAGACAACATTTCATAAAGAACTGAAAACTTGTCTCTTTCTGCTCTGTTTTTAATTCTCACTACCATTCTATATTCCTCCAGCTCAGGACACTCAAGTTGTGTAGCAGTGTTTGAGGTGCGATTTCATTTTTCCTTCTAGTGCTGTGGATGGCCCTGAAGCCCATGATGAAAATTTGTAGAATTAATGTTTTTCTCTACAGCCTCACAACTTGGTGGCAGTACAGCAGAGTAGGTGTGTCTGATGTAGTTTGAAAGGTTTTTCAGTGCATAGTTGATGACTTTGTCTAGGATGTACATGACTTCTTCGTAAGGCTGATGAAGAAATGTTCCAGGATTCTAGTTAACTCAATCAGGTGTTGTTGAGAGGTTAGTATGGAAACCAAGTCATTCTGATGGTTATTTCTAGTTTGTGCTCAGCTGTTAGTATCCTACTAGATAAAGTTTCCAGTTTCTCTGTAGTGCCGAGAACAGCTGTGCCCACTGTCGCAGTCCTCACCCAGGTCGTATGCAGGGTCTGAATTGAGCTTAGGAGCGGATGCTCTTTTCCAGATAATTTAGTCCCCCAGGAGGCTTTTCTGCTGTATCTCTCTTGGTGGGTCTCATTTTAGGTCTTTGAGATTGAAGAAGTCAGCTGGGAACTGTGGTGTATCGCTTATGAAGGAGCCAAAAGTAGGATAAGATCCCCCAGTGGGTCAATGAAATCAAGACAGCCTACCTCCGTTCTTGCCACACCACCTCCACAACTCTGTCAAGACAGCTGTATGTCGGTACACCATTGGTGCATTCTGTACGATTTAGGGGCAGCAATCCAGCACCTCAATAGCCATGTGCAGGTTGAAAATCTAGGTTCGGTCGGATGGGCCGAAAATATGCAGCCATCTTGCATTCTGATCCCCACCCCAGTTGATTATTGTGGTGTTTCTTTTCTAAACGGCTTCTTCGCTTTTGGGCAAGGCGGGTAGGGTGTTGTCACAAATCCGATCCCCAAACACTAGTTTGAACCTGCCAGATTGGTTAGAAAATACCCTTCCCTCTAGAGTTGAATAATTGTCTGGTGGGGGTCAAAGGGCACCTATTTCCCCTCCTGCTGCCCTTTTGATAACGAGATCCTCAAACCCTCACACAACTGGAAATGACAAGAAGGTAATAAACACCATTAGGACAGCTACCCCCTGATTTACATTTGTTCATGAGAGCTGCCCTGTTTCTCTATGGCCTGTAGCATTGGGTGGGCTACAAAAGAGGGTATCCGCTCACTGTTTCCCTTTTCTCCAGTTTCCTTGTTTTGTAAGTACCCCAACATCCTTGGGCAAGGTGTGTGGGAGGTGTAATGTGGGAAGAGAAGCTGTTTTAGTCAGCTAAACTACAATGTTGAGATGCTTGGTGGCCTCCTTCTGTCAGGACACCTTGGTTGAGGTCACTGTGTGTTCTACAAGTTTTATTTAATTTCTTTAGGTAGTAACCCCCTTGGTCAAGGCAAGGGGCGGCTGTGCAAATTTCCCGGAGAGGGAAGTAGTATCACCTCCCTCCTGCACTTGAGTTAGGCTTTTTTGTTTTGAATTTCCTCTCTCAACCTTGGGGAACTCAGGAAGGGGGCATATATTCACTCATCTACCCTTGGGCAAGGTGAGAAGCAGTGTTGAGAGATGGGTGGATAGGGCCTGTAATAAATTCCTCTTCTGAATTTGGATGGACATGACTGGAAGGCATTACATTATTCACCACTCCCGCCCCCCACATGCGCCCTTGGACAATAGTGGTAGAACAAATCCCCATATCAGTACGACATCACAAAGTGGTGGAGGGGTGCAAGAAGGTATATATTGACTCCCACCCCACCTGACCTTTGCCAAGACTGGGTGATTAACGGATTTCCACCATCCACTTTCTCACTTGGAAAAAGCAAGCAGGTAATAAACACCACCGGGCAGTGAAAAATAGCAATTTCGGTATGAAAATTGGACTAAGTGCCACCTGTCTTGTCCAAATGCAGGGCACTCTTTCTTTATGGAACAGGTTTATTTTGCAAACATTCAGGTTTAGGTTTCGCCTAAATCTCTTGTATTTAAAAAAAAAAAAAAATCTTAAAAGGGGCTCAGAACTTGCCTAATACTTACCATTGGTTGATTCCAAAGTCACTCTAATTTACATGCTTCCGATTGGTCAGCACATTGCCTACTTTCACTTTGCACGTCTTTCTGCTCTGCTTTGCCTGTCCGTGTCGTGGAGCTTGGCTACTGGCCAGTGTCCTTCCACTGGTTTAGCACTCTGGAGGTACTTTTTCTTTTCATTTCCTATCGAGCACTCCATACAAGTGCATCTGCGGGCTGCCTTCTCCCCTCCCAGCTTGTTATTGCTGCTCCTTCACCCGCCTGCCCTCCTTCCCCTGTTGCTGTTTCTTCCCCACCCATCTGCTGCTGTTTGTGATTTTGTCATGGCTTCTGCCCGTGCAGTATCCGACCGTGCAAGCTTTGCAAAATCTTTTCACTATGCATGCGGTACCCACAGCAGCAGCGCTGCAGAACATCAGACATTCAAGATTAAGAACATTTACCAGACAGATTGACAATTCAGCAGCTCGCGAAAAGATGCCTACTAGAGTATCCAGTAACGCAAATAGCTTTGTAATCCTCTCTCTGTGTCCTCCCTCTCTCCCCTCCTTTCTCCTTTGTCTCCATTCCCTACTCACTTTCACTCTCGCCTGTCACCTTCCCTCTGAATTGTGCGCTTCTTTTATTCTCTAATGTCTCTCTCTCCTTTCCCCCTTTCTCCGTTTCTTTCTCCTCTCCCCGTCTTCCTCTCCTTCCCCTCTCTCTTGCACTCACTCCTTCCCCGTATACACACGATCTATATAATAGTAATGGCAGCAAAGAATAGCCTTGGTGTGCCTGTGTTTTGATTTAAATATGTTTGCATTCCACTATCCCTTTTCTTTCCAATGTTTTTCCAATAATTCGTATGCTATAATAAGTGTCACGAACGAGGAAGCACACAAACTTGGCAGACAATTCAGCTCTGCGAGCCGCTTCTGCTGCCTCTGCCTGTCCATGCCAGGGATAGGGTTAATCAAACATGCGATCTGATGGATGTACACGTATCTGTGCACTAGGCTCATTAAGGATTTGTCTGTCTTGCAGGTCTGCAATACCTTCCAAGTGAACTGCAACCGCTCACTTGCAATTTATTTTTGGAATTGATTTAGGGGTTAAGGGAGAACACTGTTCTAGCGAGGCTTACATGCCATACCTAAATGCAGTTCGGGAAGCGCATGTGGATAGTATATTAAGTATTTCCATTGTCCTCAATAGATGATTTATACCAATCGTGGGTGGAGACACAGCATGCTTTAAAAAAAGTCCTGCTATTATTCTTTGATTACTGCTACTACTTTGGTCCATTTTCTGGCAACCAAGTATACACAAAAGATGGTGTGTGGATTTAGTTACTGTAATAAGTTTTCTAGAGAGTTCTTCCTTGGTGGACTCCGAGCCCACACAAGAGATAGTTTAAAAGTTTTTAAAAAGCACTATGACGCTGACTGTTTGACCATGTTAGAGTACTTTTTAAAACATTAAGCCATGCTGCACAGCAGCATGGCTGTAGAACGCAAGGAGGACTGCTGCATCCTGACAATGCAGGGGTGAGCTCAGGTATCGGCCCCTGCAACAGAGATCGAGGAGGGCCCTCTGATGACAACAAGGACTGCTGAAGGAGTCATGAAGCTTAACGTTTCCAGGACCCATGAATATTCTAGGACACTTGAAGCAAGGAACAGAGTGGTGTCTGTGTTGTATGAGTGCCTGGGGCGGTATGGATGAGAGATGATCAGTGCTCAGCCTCCTGATACTGCTCGGGCTCTGCTCGCCAATTCTTTGGAGTAAGACTCCTGTAGCTCACTCAGTCTGCGGGATGCCAAAGCATTGAGGGGCAATCTAAGTATGAAGCTGTGCACAATGAGTCTCTGAAGCAGAGGGAGTTAACAAGCATTTAGGTTCATATGCTCCTATGAGGCACCTTGCTGGTGGGATATACCGCAAAGGGTCCGGAGAGTAGACTCGCCAGAAAATAACTGACCACCTGTAAGTGGATCCACATTGGGAGGAACCCTGTTACAATCCCTGAGTGATCATAGCTCCATACCTCACTGACTGATCACAGGGCAGCCACATGCCGACCAAGAAAACACAACTCAATAACGTTTCCAGCTACTTTGTGACCGCGTCACCACTGCCTCCGACCACCACCTCATCACCTACAGGGGAGAAAACCCTTGGAGTCAACATGACTCTGACTAGTAAGATCAGTTCAGCAGTTTAAAAAAAATAATAAGTGATGACTTAAAAGCAGACCCGGAGAGCTCACTCAACAAGTTACAATCTGAAATCAATACCAAATTTGCCATCCTCCAACAGGATGAAGACTTAACACAGATGCATGATGATCTCCAGGCAACTGTACTCAAATGTGAAGGGCTTGTGAATGGGTCTAGAAGAGAAAACATCTGCATTTGAGACGAAGGAAGGAATAGAAGGCACAAACCTAGATGCTTTTTGACAGGCCTCTTTTCAAACCTACTGGGTGATGACGATCCTGAAGCTCAGATTGATTGTGCGCTTAGAATTGGCCCACAGTTCTACTCAAAGTCCTGATGCCCAAGAGATGTACTGGTCAAGCTATATAGCTTCAAAATCAAAGAGACCATACTTGCTGCATCACTGAAAAAGGATCAGATCAGTTTTCGGGAGGCCTCTTGCTTGCTATACGAGGACATTACTCCAGCTACTCACGTCAGACGGCAACAATTAAGCCCTGTGAATGAAAACGTTTGCGATGAACAAATCCTTAATCATTGGACATATTCATTTGGCCTAGCCTTAGATTATAAGCAATAGATTATAAGCAAAAATCTCATAATTTCATAGAGGTCACAAAAGCAGCCCATCTGTTGGGCTTCCACCTGGACCTGTTTTTCCAATAATTCGTATGCAATAATAAAAATGTCACAAACGAGGAAGCACACAAACTTGGCAGACAATTCAGCTCTGCGATTCGCTTCTGCTGCCTCTGCCTGTCCATGCCAGGGATAGGGTTAATCAAACATGCGATCTGATGGATGTACACGTATCTGTGCACTAGGCTCATTAAGGATTTGTCTGTCTTGCAGGTCTGCAATACCTTCCAAGTGAACTGCAACTGCTCACTTGGACAAGGAGGGTCAAGAGTATGACACTGATGGCAAACAAATGTCCTTGGAGGGGATATCGGAAAACCGTTCCTTTGGGAAGTTTTAACACATGTGGAACCGGCGTAATGACAGGAACCCCAAACATGATAAACGACCAATGCTGATCGCTTTTTGCAAATAATCTTAAGACTTATGTAACATTTACTCTCCTGACAAGCTGATTCCAGAATACACAAGAGTACTCGATAAAGCAAGTATCCCGCCACACCTGTGAGGGTTTGGTTAGGTTCTTGTAAGATGTGCTCTCCTTCATTTTGCAATGTGGTTACTCTCTGTTAATGAAGGGGTTATTAACTCCACCACAGTCTATCACCGGCCTTGATACTTGATTCCTGTATCCCATATCGACTAGGCACAAACCATGCGGTACAGTCCCTGACCATCCCCTTCCACGAATGCCAGATATAATTGTGGGTTTCTACTGATAATAGGGGAAGTCCTACGTTGTTTTGTCATTAAAGCTTGTTGGAGGAAGGTGACCTGCTGAATGAAAAATAGGTGGGAAGATCTAAGGGTGGAGACTTTATCTGTCCATATTTATGGGCAGTCAACTGCCTATTTTAGGCACCCGCACACTGGCGATACTCCTAGCAAAGATGTGGTTGTTTGACTGGACATGGTCTTGAAAGTACTTACATGGAATACGAATGGGCTTCACTTGGCCAACAAACACAATAGATAGTGGCAATATATTTGGGAGGGTAGATTTGACATCATAGCGCTGCAGGAAGGCCCAACTTCTTGGACAAGATGACCGCCTCCTTCGACGCAAAGCATACCCTATAGTATACACATACTCTGAAAAGACCAAACACAATGGAGTAGCTTTATTCTTTCATAGGGCATTGGGCTTCGAGCCAACGGGTTGTAAAATAGATATGGTGGGCATATTTGTAATGGTATCCGGAATTCTCCCAGGGAAATTATGCACAATTGCCACAATATATGGACTTAACAGAGTCCAGGTATCCTTTCTAAATTCTTTCATACAGATCCTGAGTGTCTTTGCTGTGGGAAAGATCATCCTGATGGGGTACTTAGCCTTGGCGTCCCAAGTCAAGTTGGACAGATCTCATCAGTCTCAGTCCTCCTTGGGGCTCTTCCCCACTTCTACCAAGGAGGCATTGGGGGAACTGGGTCTGCTGGATATATGGCCATCTCTCCACCCAGCAATTCTAGATTACACATTCGTTTTTCTCTCACACTGCAGTTATTCCAGGATTGATCATTCCAAATGGGCAACTCGTTTCTACCATCAGTAAGCAACACCAGGATACACTCTGACCATGCCACTGTAGAATCCACGTTCTCCTGAAGTCTCTTCCAAGATAAGCCCAGAAGATGGATTTTTGCACAGATGTACTTTGTAATAGTGTTGAGGGAAAACTACAAACTTCTATCAAAGAGTATTTTAAACTAAATAGCCCAGGGAACACTAACCAACTTAAACATTGGAATGCATTTGAATCCATAATAAGGAGCAAATGTATAGGAATGTCATCGGCCTTGATGAAACAGAAAAACAGGGAGAAATAAATTCTGGAAGAGAAGGCCCAGCAAGCAGAGATGGCACACAAGGCACAATCGACTAGACCCCTGCAAAGGAGAGTCACAGGGATCAGATGCAAACTAAATGCTATATTATCAAATAAATCAGAGTTCTCATTCCTCCGCTAAAATGTAATAATTATGATCTAGGAAACAAGGTGGGATCGCATTTGGCTAGACAGCTGTGCCAAAAGAGAGACTATGTGGGTAATTTAAGCCTTGATAACAATAAGACGGCCTTCTCAGAGGTAGAAAAGGTTAAGGTTTTAAAGGCTTTCTATCAAGGTCTTTAAACAAAAGCTAATCTGTCCTAAGAAGCTCAACTTTAATACCTCAATAAAATTGAACTCCTGCACCTAACATTAGACTGCCACAACAGTCTAGAAACCCCCTTTACCGAGGGGAGATCAGAGCAGCTATCAAAGGACTTAAACTCCCCATGACGCGTGGTCTGGACAGGCTCACTAGCAATTTTTATAAAGCCTTCGGACCAGAGTGGATCCCACATCTCGGGGTTCTGTTTACTGCATATCCGAAGCTGCAGCGGTCTCCCAGACGATGAGTGAAGCTCTGATTTCCCTGATCTCCTAAACCAGGGCAAGACCCCAAGCTATATGCTTCAATCTGCTAGAGAAGGCATCCGGTCATTACACTGGCTCCCTGTTAAGGAACGCATCTTGTTCAAGGCCCTCACTACAGTGTACACAGCAGTACATTGCAAGGGTCCGTCCCAACTCAAATCTCTGTTCCACCGATATACCCCAGGGAGGACCTTGAGATCATCCACACAGTCTAAACTTGTGGTGCCCAGATTTTGTAAATCCAGGTGGGGCGGCCGCTTCCTCAGTGGCCGCTGCCAAGCTTTGGAATTCTCTCCCCCCTGCTATCGTCAATGCTAGCTCCCTTTCTATTTTCAGGAAGCTCCTGAAAACTTGGTTATTTCCTTCTTAATTGGAGGCCGCACTCCCTCTTTCCTACTGTGTCTGCTTAGCGTCTTGACACCTACGGGCTTAGTGCGCTCTATAAATGTTATCTTATCTTCTATCACCCAATAGCTCTTCTAAATCTAGATGTGAAGATCTATTCTAAAATCTTGGCTACTAGACTAAAAGACATAAAGCCAAGACTGCTCCACCTGGATCAGTCCAAATTTATTAAGGGAAGACAAATGTATGGTGACATCCATAGGATGATCCACTTATCGAGAAGGCCAAAACAGAGAGCGTTTCCAGCTCTATTGATGGCACTTGATGTTGAAAAAGGTTTGACCGAGTGGAATGGGTCTTCCTCACCAAAACTATGGGCAAGCTTGGATTTGGTCCCAGGTTTATCTCTATGGTGCTAGCAAATTATCACAGTCCTGTTTCCTATGTTGTGGTCAAATGCCACAGAGAGGGAGGGGTGCAGGTGAGGAAGGGACAGACAGAGTTGCCTGCTCTCACCTCTCCTTTTCTTTCTTAATGTGGAATCCTTTGCAGCTATGGCCAGGGCCGTGGAGGACGTAAAGGGTATTCCATTTGGTCAAGAGAACTAATGAGCTAGTAGTTAGCTGATGATGTCCTGCTGCCCCTCCACAGGGCTCCTGAAGATTCAGACCATGTTAGATGATTATGCAAAAGCAGTGGACTTTAAGGAGAATCTCTCTAAAACCAGCATACTTTACCTTACACTGCCCCCAGAGGAGGTTGTCCAGTTTGCCGCTCCCCCATTTAATGTTTGAAGTAGGCAATCACATACTTGGGGGTTAAGATCGTCCTCAAGGTTGAGGATCTCTGTAGGACCAATTTTTCTCCCCTTTTCCAGACTATAAAGGAGAGTTGCCATAGGTGTGCTCCCCTGTGTATCTCATGGCTGAGAAGAATCAATTCTTGCAATATGAACATCCTTCCCCGTGTTCCTTATTTTTTTATGCCCTGGCAATCGTATCATGGAAATGTTTTCGCCTCATTTAAAAAAAATAATCCAATTTATTTGGCAGGGATTACAGGCTATACTCTCCTTTAAACAGTTACGGTTACCTAGACATTTGGAAAGGCTGGCATTACCAGACTTTGTTTATATACTATAGGGCCCTGCTTAGAATCATTGCTGATTGGTCCCTCTGGGTAATGGAGAAGTTCTGGTCACATATAGATAGGGCCATAGTCGGGTGGAATATATGGGATTTAATTTGAAAACCTAAATTGGATTGACCCCCAAATGCACATCTGAGTATAGCCACAAAAACTACTCTTACGATATGGGACACTGTCACGGGGAATATGGGATGAATGTCTTTTCCTTCTCCACACATTCGCAAGCATTATAACCCAGTCTTTGCACCTCTGGAGCATCTGGAGCCGTTTTGATAAGTTGCGGGACTGGGGCTTGCTGACTATTTCCGATATGTTCCAGAGGGCAGGCCTTTTGTCTTTAGAGGCTTGTAAGATTAAGTTCCACCTGGGAGAATCGGAGCACTTCCATTACACTCAGCTGTGAAATGGGGTCCTACTCCTGGTGGTTGGACAGGCTGCCACTAGAGACCTCCTTCCAATTGAAACGTTTGTGTAAACCGCGAGTGAGCATAAAGGACGAACTACATTCCTTTATAATTTATTGATGACCGCATCTAAAGCCCCTTTGTTTCCCTTTAAATCGCACTGTGCCAAAAATACTGGGATTGCTATCAGGGAGACTCAATTGACATCCCTCTTGCGAGACATCCATAAATTTTCACACTCCTTGGCAGGGAGGGAAGCTCACTACAAAGTAGTCCTTGACTGACCCCACTAAACTTAGGAAACAGTACCCTTAGGATATTAACTTTTGTTGGAGAGGTTGTGGCTACCAGGGTTACTTTAACCATATCTGGTGGGATTGTCAGATAATCTGTCCGTTTTGAAACGAGATCCTGGCACAGATTAAATCAATTTTGGGTTATCCAATTCCGGTAACCCCAGAATAGAGTTGTGCTCGAATACCCTTAAATACCATATGTAGGAAGGTGGAATCTGACTATATGGTTGCCCCCACTTTTTTTTATGGTGTTTTGCTGGTTTATGACTTAGTTGGACTGGGATCCTGCTATTCAGGGCCCCAGTCTATCTGCTTTCTCTGTAAAAGGTTTCCATGTGCCTTAGGCACATCTCTGATTGGAATCTGGAGTGCCCTTATAAGTCCCTAGTATATGGTATACTATGTACCAAGGGCATAGGTACCTCAGAGGCCTGCCAGGGGCTGCAGCATGTATTATGCCACCCCTGGAAGGCCATCCAAACTGACACCACAGGTCTGCTACTGCAGCCTGGGTAAGGTGGTGCATGCACCTCTTACTGTGATATAGGTTACCTATATCACTAAATACATACACACATATAAACCTATAAGTCACTCATAAGGCAGGCCTTATCAATCCTAAAGGCAGAGTGCATGGTTCCTATGTGAGAGGGTGCCCCTGCATGAGCAGGGCTCCTCTGCAGCTGCTCGGAGACCATCTCTGATGCTGTTTGTAGTGCAGCCTGACCATATACTCTTAAGCGCATTATATCCTCGCGGTAAAATGCTAACTTTGGAATGGCTGCACCTAAACATGTCGTGTTTGGTGTCAAACATCTTGGAATACTACCCCCTGCCAATCCAGGCGGCGGGGGTAGCATTCCACCCTTCTAGAGGGAAAGACATGTTAACTCTGGCTTACCCGGTAACTTCTTTCTGAAGCCCTGGCATCACAAAATGGATGCTGCTGCCACAGACACAAGTCTGGCCTCCTGCTGCTGGACGAAACTCCGGCAGGGGAGGCCTGGACAATAGGTTTCCTGTTGCAGGGAGGTGTGACCACCTCCCCAGACAGGATAATGTGTATTGGGGCTGGGTGGGTGCACTCTTAGAGTGCTTTGAAGTCCTGCACTGGGGGAGCAAAAGGCTCCTCTGTGCATATGCCAGTTCAAACCAGCTCAGGGGCTACCTGCCCCTGCTCTGGCGCGAAACTGGACAAAGGGAAGTGGGTGTAGCCACTCCCTCCCTTGACCCTCCCATAGGTGGGGTCATAGAGTTAGTCCCTCCCTGTTTTACTGGTTAAAATGGGGAACCCTTGCCACAGCAAGATTAGATATCCCTGGACTAAACTTTGAAACTGAATCCTGGACCTTCGACGCTCTACATCACGATTAGAGGACTGAAGAATCTCCCTTGGAGTCAAGGAGTGACTCCTCTGCTTGGCAGGCACCAAAACGACAACGACGGTCGCAAACTACGCCGCTCCCGCCGGAGTCCGAAGTCCCTGCAGCCCAAGAAGTGGATTTCCTGACTTCTCCAAGGCCATCGTGAGTCCCCAGCGAAGCTGAGGCAAGTGGACCCCACGAGTGACGAGGAACCGCGACCCCTGGGTACCGTGCACTATTGTCGAGTGCAACCCCTTCTCAACGTTCTACGAACTTGTGCTTTGGATCACGTGTGGTCCCGGCCTCCAGCAGGAATCCCTCCGAAGATCAGAGGCCTACACCGTCCCGAGTGACCGTGGGCCCCTGTTGAGTGATTCCGCCCGAGGTGTCTTCGCGATCCCTTGCCAGCTGGCTCAGGGGTCCCCAGAAGACTTTCTAAAGAAACCAAAGGGCTCCCCTGGTTGCTCCAGGCCTGCCCTGACTTACCCTCGCTGGGTGAGTTCCCCAGACCTTGCTGGTCTGCGCCATCGACTTTTCTTCACTTCCACGAGATTTGCTGTTGCCAAGGCTTGTTGGGTCCAATCCGGTCGCCGACACCTCAGCAAGCAGCAGACGTCGTGGTACAGTCCGAATCCTGCTCCTGGACGCCGACAACGCCTCCTGGACCTCGTGACTGCGGAGTCAAGACGACCGACGACGCACCTGAAGCACCCGACATCGGTGGGCATCTGCTCATCGCCTTCCTGGTCACTGGCTAGTGACCCAGACTCTGTCCCCTCTGCTTTCAGGTACTTCAGATCCTCGATCCACTCTTGGATCCACCCGGACACTTTCCTCCTGGTCGCCAGCAGCACTTTGCAGCAGATCTTCATAGGAATCGACAGCGAAACCCGACCTCGAACGGCACCTATGCACCCGGCTTCCCTGGGTGAGGTAACACGAGTACTCCGGTGCTCCCGTGGGTAGAGACTCTTCAAAGTCCTAGATCTCAAAGGGTTTGTTCCTAGTCCTCCTCTAAGTGTCCCTTTCCTTTAATTTCCTGACCGCAACTTTCTCCATAGAAGTAAACGGCGTATCGCGGTTGTGTATTTACACTGCACGCGTCTCCCGTGGGTCCCCTGTGTCACTACCTTGGGTGGTTCCTTGTGGTCCAAGCACTTCTAGAGGCTCTAGGCCTAGTGTCTAGTTCAGTCGTGGTTCTTATACCACTTTATTGGTATATGGTTTGGTACGCCCCTAGGGCCCAAACGTGTATTTGTGCTATTACTGTGTTTAAATATCTTATAACTTATGTATCTTCGAACTCTAGCCTCATAAAGAGACTAGAGGGGTGTGTTTAGTAATAAATACATATATTTTGAATATATACCTGGTGTGGTGCTCTTTCATTTGGTCACTCAAGAGATTATAGACTGGTAAAACAAGCTGCTTTACATTCCTTCAAGACTTAGCCTGAAGGCTGCTCTCCATAGCTACCACTAGGATAGCTTTCAATAAGGTTGTCTTTAACCTATCTACCATAAGAGTCGATTTGGACTGGTGCAAGGTGCCCACTATAATTAGTGGACAGCATATGCCAGGCCAACTTCTCACACCATATCATCGTGTACCGTATAATTATGTGGAACTGCCTAGGTGCTGCTAAAATTAGATTGGCTGCCTACTGGAAGAAGAAGGAAGCTCCATCTCTGGCAATGTGGCATCTCAAGCGGTGGAATATACTTGCGATGGAAAGATTAGCAGATGTTATGTCTGAGACTTAGAACATTTTTGAATATTTATTGGGTAATTTGATTGAATACCTATTAGACAGCCTTCCTCTCTTGCCCTTCTCTACCCACACCAGGGCCTTTCGTTTGTTTAGCCGTTGAAGATTTGGACCACTCACCAATGTTCTTGCCTATTGTAAGAGATGTGATTGATGTAAGCCAGCTTATTAGTCTTCTCACTCATGATTGATTTTAATGCTTCTCCAACTGGTGTGTTTGTTCTTGTTTAAGGGGTTGGAAGGAGGCAGGGTAGTTATCTTTTTTACATGTTTTTCTTTCACTTGTATATCTTAGCTTGGAATGTTTCGTAGTGATTCAGTAGCCTATATTAGCAAGAATGCAGCTAACATTTGATAATTGACATATACTGCTATACATACTTATGAAAATGTAATAAAACTATTTGATACAAAAACTTTAAAGCGTTCAAAATAATACTATTTGCTTATTGTTTGGTTTAAAAGGCATGATCACATCACACCAGCCCTGAAATCCCTTCATTGGCTGCCAGTAAAAAAAAAGAAAAGAAACGACCTTCAAAAGACTTTACCATGTGCATAGAACGCTTCCTAGCTATTCTAACTAACTCGCAAAAGTGTTTCTCCCATACAAACCTGACTAGAAATCTGTATTTCGATAACGGGCGTGTTGACGTCTCAAGGCTTTACAAGAGATCAGGTGGTCATTTTTTCAACATCCGCAGTCCTTCCTGTGGAGTTCCTTGCCAGTGCAATGCAGACTAGAAAATGACTATCTCAAATTCAGATAATAGTTAAAGACGCACCTCTTAAGCCTGGCGTTTGGATAATCACTTCCTTATGACAGCTTGAACCCTACATCTGCCAAATCAGATGCCTAAGAGCAGCTTCACATTCTTCATTAAAGCACATTGGACTCTCGCTCTTCATCCAGTTTTCGTCATCTTGTAGGGAAGGGGCATATTCGACGGCAGACATCTTTCAACACCCTTACCCTTTCAGACTTCACAACTAGGTTCTTTCAAATGTATAATGCTCTTTGGTTACCAGGTTAGTTTGTAGCTCTTTACCAATAACGCCAAATGAATAAATAAAGAGCAGAGAAAGGTTGTGCATTCCCCCTCCACACCTGGACCAATGGTGCGGGGAGTATATCCCCCCCACCTTACCCAAAGGTGAGGGGACAGGTATTTTATTTTTGTATAACGATCTCCCACCATGTTTTTGGCAAGGCTGTGGTGGGGTTGCAAATGCCCCAGTACTTGGCAATGCTTTTGAGAAGTAGTAAGCACCTACCGGCCATATGCAAGGCCAGAGGCTGTTGGAAATCCTTCCCTTGCACACGGTCAGTGCAGAGACGGGAACCTTGAACTGTGCCAGAGAACAGTAAGAAAGGAAAACATTGGCACCTGTCAAGTGCTTAATAAAATATGCTAAAGTTGAAAAAAGTAACAGGAGAAAAATAATAATGACTGGATTATTTGGGAATTTTATATTGTTTTCCATTAAGTGCCCCATAAAAGTTGTTGAGTGGAATTTCCCTATGTTTCATCAAGGCCACCACTTGTGAAAGGTTGAAGTAACATATAAATGTAAGACAGATTATTGTATGTTGAGTGTGTAAGAGTTTTTATGACTTTGAGAAAGTAGGTGAAGTGGCACTGAATTTAAATGTGTATTGCCTAATCATTGTTTGAGAAGGTTTTGTTATTGTGTACAAGTATCTGACATTTAGGACATGACTGGTCAGTTTTTTGCTGTGGTAATGAGGCATTATAGTATATTATTACAGGCTTAATATGTCAGTATGTATTTTGTGTATTGCAACATTTTGTATGTAAAGTTTTATTTTGCAAACACGTAATCCTTATAGATGTGATTGTTCTATTGCGTTTCCTATAATGTGGCATCATATGTCCAAAGATATATTTGTCATTAGAAAGAGTGTATGCCGGGGATGGAAATTAAGTTTAAGAAGCTAAGCCAGTTGTTGGAGGTAATGTTATAGAATCTCTGAAGAACTCAACAGATTGCTGGTAGGAGGAAGTGTGAGTCATGTTGTACAAACATGTTTTTATAAAATGAGTGTGGTGAACCATTCCAGTACCATGTGGGAGACGCCCTTGCAGGAATTTCGGATGGTTTGGTGGTCTCTGGTAGCTAGTATCGGATCATATTCTTTAAACACGAGCTAAACGTTATTGACTAAATTAGACGTTTTATCAGTGAAAATGAGCTAAAATCTACTGCTTAAGATCAGACTTGATTAAGTGCTGAGTCAATCTACTAAGGTATATAGCACGCCTGCTGCAACTCTAAGAAAATATTTGTGTGGCTCAGGACACCTGGTATGTTTTCTTTCTGGAATGTGTAGCGGGCAAAGAGCAGCTGTTATACCTCTTACTGATGTTAATAGGAAGCATATGGAAACAGTTCATATAGAGCGTAAGGAAACTGTGTTTTTTTTTTTGTACCGGTCTGTCTTTTTCGTACTACGTGAATGCATACTACATCTCTTGTCTGAAATGCACAGGGGACAAAGAACACCCTTCTGTGTCTGTATGTACTGAGGATTCTATTTCAGGACCGGAGGCTCCGATTATTCCTTCTCTTTTACTGCAAAACACAGCAGCCAAAGAAACTTTTTAACACTACGCAAACTACATTTCCCATGATACTCTGCTCACAACCACCAATCATGGTCCAGAAGTCCATAAAAGAGTAGCCCTCGCCATCTTAGGAGTCTCTTTCTTTGCTGCTCGCAGCTGAGATAAGTGTCTCTTCCTTATTTTCTGTTATAAATACTAATCCTTATTATTGGTTATGTTGTAATATTAATTTGCGCTCCCTTCCCGCGCGCTTGCGCCGCAGGATAATGAGCTGCATGTGTGAGTCTGTCCCAACTTCGCAACTATTTTACTTTGCCCAATTATACTCTTGGAGCAGGCCGCATCGCAGCCATTTCCGCTATGTTTGTTGTGTCGTCCCGACTTCGGGACTGTTTGTTTGTTTAATATCCCTGATCTCGCTCCTTAGAGCGGAACACTTTGAGGTCATCCCGCGTTGAGTATTGTCGGCGCCTTCCCTCATCGGGTCCCGATATTCTATTGGAGCCGCGCGGACATGCGTAGCCCAATTGGGCTACTTTTTGGGTATTTTTGTGGCTACGCACCTTCCTACTTTAATACCCACCCCCCCCTCGCAGAAGTGTTCTTTTAACGCTTGGCTTCCTACTGTTCATTAGCTTCGCAGCGTGTAGATTGACATCGGCTCTGGCTGTAAAAATCGGGCAGCCCTATTGAGCGCGTGTGCGCTCAAGATATTATTTGGCTCTCGATGTCCTGGCTGTACTGAGGCTGGAATAATTGTGATCACAGCTAAGCTGATTTTTTGCTGTTTTTCTGGTGCACGTGGGGCTGGCTCCCCCCAAGTGATCCTTTGGGATAGACTTGGCAGTTTCTTTATTATTACACGAAAGGAAATCAGTATTGGAAAATTGGGCCCCCTTTGAGGAGGGGCCCCTTTTGGAGGATACTTTAGTTGATGCTCTGGTTCCCTCGGTCCAGCAATCAGTCAACAGGGCAATTGAGACTGCTGTTCCTATTACAGCGGATCAAGCTCTGGCTGCTGCCCTTAAGCCTATTACTGCTCAATTGGAGAGTTTTGCGAAACTCCTTGGCTTTCAGAATCCTGCAACACCGAACCACAAGCCCGATTCTTCAGAGGTACTCCGTAAAGCGAAAGCTAAGTCCTCTGAGTGGCCGCATGCTGACACTCTGGCTAATCTCCCACAAGGCCCTTTGGGTGATTACTGGTACTCGGTCCCATCTGCCTCCACAAGTGTACAACCCAAGCGCAAAGATGGGAATTATACTGATACGAATACAACAAATACTGATTCCACCAATTGCAATCATGATAATCCCCCTAAAAAAAAAAGGTGAAGAAGTCTGCCTCAGCCAGGCCAAGAGGTCCCTCAAATTCCTTTACCTTTAATCCTCAGGATATTGTCCATCTACGTTTGTCCGATTGGGCCCCTGCTCCCGAAGTGTCTGAATACCTCCATGAAAATTTAAGACAAGGTTTTGATAAGAAGGCCCTTAGCTGTTATTGGGGCGGAGTGTCCCAGGCCTGATATACCTGACAAGGTTGTTGAGAGTCCTGAAGTCACCCTGAGCATGTTAACCTTCTTGAAGAAGTTTGCGAAAGATCCGAAAAAGGGTATCGACCGTGCTTGGCACGGGTGTCGGGACAAGTTACTGGATTTGGCTGGGCCTCTTGTGAAGATTTTAGAGATGGCCTTCGTGGCCAAGGAGACGGACGCTCAGGTTGATCCCAACATATTAGCTGGCTGGACCCAACGGGCAATATGCTTGTTGGGGAGCGCGAACTGCGCTGTGTCAATGGAACAGCGCAGATCTCTCCTTATGCGCATGGATTCCAACTTAACCGAACTCACTTTGGCTGAAAGGGGCACTTGGCTGAGAGCCATCTATTTGGAGATACATTTGTCAAGGACGTGTCTAAGTATGTGAGTAACTTTACTACACTGGATAAGGCTCAATTTAATATCAAGAGTTTTCCAGGCTGGCCTTTTAAATCGGGCTGGGCGAGGCAGGGGCCGCTCGCCTTCCCGTTACTATTATCAAGGCCCTCCCAGAGGTGGATACGGTCGAAGTAGAGGAGATTGGCAGGATTCTACCAGGGGTTGCATACTGTCGGAGCAGCTGTCCCTGATGGATCTGGAGGCTTTCAGGCAACAGTGGAGTTTGCCAGGCATTTCGGAGTCAGTATCAGGCTTCATCCAACAGGCCTGAGCCCCCTCCACTAGAAAACGATGCTGCTCGGCATTGCAGTGCTGGATGGGTTGGTGACTGGAACGGCACGTGGATCCCGTGGAGGCGGAGTTGTCACACGTTGTAAATTTTCTGGCCCCCAAAGCTTCAGAAGGTTTATCTTACAGGTCTGTGAATATTTTTCGCTCAGCCATTTCTGCTGGTCATGCACAGGTTGATGGTAAGCTCATAGGGATGCACCCAGTTCTCTGTAAACTTCTCAAGGGTATTTGGGTGGCTAATCCTCCCAAGGCTAAATATTCCTTTTTGTGGGATGTCATTGGTTCTGGCTCTGCTTGAACAGTGGCCAGACAATTCACAGTTATCTAGGAAGCAATTCTCAGCTAAACTGGCTATGCTTTTATGTCTATCCTCCTGTAGGTGTACTTCGGATGTGAGAGTACTAGACTTAACAGGTTGAGTATTTACTCCAGATGGAGATTCCTTTACTATTACTGGCAGAACAAAAACGTTTTCTCGCTGTATTGAGTATAATGCATTCCCTAGTAATGTTAAATTGTGTGTGGTTCAATGTTTGAAAGATTATGAAGAATTTACTCGTACTTTGCAACCTGAAGGTTCTACGCAATTATTGATTGCTTTACAAAAAACATTTAAACCTGTTTCATCTGCGACAATTGCTCAATGGCTGAAATCAATCACGGCAGAAGTTGATGTTGATACGCAGGTCTTTGGTGCTCATTCTGTCCAAGGGGCGATGGCCTCTAAGTCATTTATGTTGGGTTCTACCATTCAGGATATTATGAAATTGGCTGATTGGTCATCTGAAACTACTTTGAAACAGTTTTACTATAAACCTGTGGGCGATATTACTTCTGTTGTTTTTGAAAAGTGTTAAACTAGCAATAATAGGAGCCTTTCGGTCCTGAAATAGAATACAAATTTTGATAGCATTCACACCAAGAAGTTTCAGTTCTATTAAGAACACAGAGGCAAGGATTATCCCGCCCAATATGTCAGTCATTATATGATTGTTATGACTTGTTGCCACACCCTTATGTGTAGTCTGTGTTATATGGATTTTACGGGTCTTATTTTATTTCCAGGTTCGGATCAGAAAACAGAGTGATCCTGTTCCAGTCTTCATATCATTGGTGACACTTTGTGTTCCGATTCCTGGATGAGCTGTTGCTCTCACGTTGGGGGTGGCTGCTGGAGTTGGCCCTACAGGCGATGTTGGTTATTGTCGCAGTTTGATTTGTTGGACTGTTCGGAGCAAAGAAAGAGGCTCTTAAGATGACGATGGCTACTGTTAGCTGGACTGCTGGACCATGATTGGTAGTTGTGAGCATAGTATCATGGGAAATGTAGTTTGTCTAATGTTAAAACGGTCTTCATTGGCTGCTGTGTTTTGTATTCAATAAAGAAAGCAATAATCCTCGCCTCAGTGTCCTTAATAGAATTGAAAATTCTTTGTGCGAATGCTAGCAATTTTTTTTATCCATGCTTTATTACGCAGACACCTCAATAGACCTGCACTCTGATTCCTCTAATATATACCAGACACCCCAGCTGGTATAAGATAATCAAACTCAACCAGAAGAGTCAAAGGGCATGAAATCTTGTTTGGTATCTTGAACATAAATTTATTTTTAAAGATTTTGAATCATCCATAGGCCAACACATGTTTCGTGACTATCATAAATTCATCAGGGCCAAATTAGTATCATTAAATTCACTCACTGCAAAGAAAACAAACATGAAAGATCAGTAGTAGCAACAATTATCTCAAAGCCCATTTCATTAAGAAATAAAAAGCATTTTGCAGATTGCGGAAGTTAGAAACATTGTATATACACAAATTGTAAGCAGTAAAGAATGGGTTCAATATTGACGAGCAATTGGAGGTCTTAAATGATTCAATCGTGGATGGTTGATATACCTTATATCAGTGACTAAAAACTGAAAAAGTAGAATAGGAGCTGAAGCTGTATAATTATTACTTGTCTTTTTGACTTGCCTTTTTAGGTCGAGCCTAGCGCAGTGCGCATGCGCTGCTCTGCGAGGCTTCTTGTAACTGCTCTGTATGGGTCTGACTCCCCCCAAGCATTGGGTTGGCTTTTGCGTGTCTTTCAATAATGAAAGCACGCAAATGGCTAAAGGCGGGTGCATGTTCCACCTCTTTTGTAATGTTCACTCCCACGGAGTTTTGCCTGCGGGAGCGAGCAGCGGCGCGCAGTGTGGCAGCTGCATTCCTCGTGGGTCAGGTTACTATCTACTTGTTTTGCATGCGTTAGCACATGAAAGCTGGATCTATGGACTTCTTTTGTGTAATGCATTGATCCCTCCGAGCGAAAGTCCACTTTGTGATTCTTGTTTACTCCTCTTTTAAAATGGAAATCAATCAGTTTCCCTGTCGATATTTATTTAAAAATAAGAAAATATGCTATTTTTACTGATTCTTCATGTCACTGCTGCCTGACCAGTAGCTGACGGGACTGGTACCACGGGGTGTTACAGTAATAAGGGGTGCGCTGTCCCTATATAGCTGCCAATCTGCTCGTGTTTGTACTGCCATGCCAATCTTTTCAGGTGACTGGATTTTTTTACATGCGGCTGTTTATATTGTTAAATCCTGACCGGCACCAAAGCGCGAGGGTGCATCCATCAGTCAAATAATTGTTCAAATTCAGAATTTATATATTTCTTCACCAAATGAAGAAGGATAAATCGGCAGACAAGAGTGGAAATGATATGGTTAAACACAGACACTGATATTAAATAATACAATACGATGTGCCCTAACTCTATTTATTCCTTGACTCTGTGGATGAAGTTACATTGTCATTATCCAGGATACGAGCCCCATTGGACGGCTCACGCTGTGACACCCCGGACTCCTACCCCCCAGCTCCTCACTGGTTTCATTGTGGCACAAGGTGCGCCAATATTTACGTTTGTTTTGTGTACTTTTATTTAGCACAAACCATGCCCAACGAGGCATCAGAGCGCTTTACGAGCAACGGAGGAAACTGTTGTAAAAGAACCACCAGACTACAGCAGACAGAGCGCCATCACTCTGTGGGTTCGGCAGAAGACCTGCTCCTCGTGCTACGAAGAAGCTTATGGGGTCACAAGGCGCACTACATAAATATACAATAACATATTCCACCGCCCACTCCCTGCGCCTCAAAGCCTGACAGCGAGGCGCTACGGTAACATGCTGAACTGTGATAGGCCCAGTTATCTGCTGACAGCGGGTATGTGGCCACCGCACGCAACCTTTCCCAGAATCCTTTTGACACGCACAGGCTCATTAAAGTGTCCTTGTGTAACGTAACTAGTGCTCATGTAAAGCGCTCCAAAACCTTCGGGTCGAGTTCACGCTATATACTGTTTTCATAAACCCCTACCATTTTTATTCCCTTACTAAACCCTTCTCTCTCTGTAAAAATTTATTTTAAATACTTACGTGTTTAACACAGTCACTAAATGCTTGCTCTTTATCTATTAGCAGAGAAAAAGCTGCAAATGGTTTTATTTACTAATTATTGGTATTTTTAAAGGCATGAAGAAAAAAAATACTAGGCGAACAGTTGTGCATGTTTTGTAAGTAAGCCCTTCCAGCTGCAACCACACATGTTCTACGCCTTATATGTATCTTGCAGTTACCTGCATTCTACCTTTCAAACTGCTTTCCCTTTCTTCTCTTTTTCCTTTTTTTTTCCCCTTTGTTTTTACATCTAATGCTCTGAATCAATCCCATTATAAGTACAATAACTGCTGGTCCCAACAAATAGCTGCCAGAGGCCCCCACACGCAACCATCAGCTTAAATTAACCACCTCCATATATAAAACTCCCATCTGATGAAGAAAAACCCATGATCAGCTTCGGTTATCATAAGGCTTTATTTGAGGACCTCACCTGCCCCAATCCCGCGCACAGGCGTCCCCAGTATCCACCACAAAACCGAATTTGTCAGGCGAGTGAGGAAATAACTCCAGCTGTTCAAAGCATGCGTGGAGATCAGGCGTATTTGCCCAGCCTGCCAATGTCTCTAGAAGGTATAACATATACCACCCACATACACAACAGCAAAACACACTACACACATACATCCCACCAACACACATCATATCACAACCCACCACTACATCCCACACCATGCCACTGCCCTCATGTCACTACACTAAGCACAACTTGCACACAAAGTTTACAGTATTGAACACAGCAGCCACATTGCTCTACAACATACCTTAAAAACATTGCCAATAGCTCTGGCTAAAAACTTATAAGTCCCAAAGGCGAGACCTATTGGCTATGCCAATGCTTGTTTATATTGTTTATGATAAGAGTGATTTACCCTACAAACAATTTGATCATCTTGTCACTTCTTTGATTTTGAATGGATGGAAATTTTGTTAGATTATATGAGGACTAAAAAACGATAGCTTTTTTCAATCATGATTTTTCTATACACTGACCTGCAGCTTATCTGGTTAAACTATGACACAGTGAAATTGAAAGGCTAGGGTTCGAGACCAGTCCGCAAAAAAATCTGTTAGAAACTGAAGTTGTATAATTATTTGTCCTTTTTACTATTGGCTTTTAAATATTGTTTTGGATAAGAGTGATTTACCTTATATACAATTTCATTATCTTGTTACTACTTTGATTTTGAACAGATGAAAATGTTGGTAGATTATAGGAGGAGAAATATCTATAGTGTTCCATGATCATGATTTTTCTGTGCTCTGACCCGTAGCTCATATGGTTAAACAATGACACAGTGAAATTAAGGAATAAGGGTCCAAGCCCAGAATTCATTTGCAAATAAAACAAAGACGAAGAATGGTTCCAATATTTAGCAAACACTTTTAAAATAGATGTATTAGGCGCAGAGAAACATGGGGATGCAATAGTTAAATTTTATTCTTTACTATTTTTTTGCCATACCTCCTCTTAAATTCTTTTATTTAATCTTTGTTACATCATTTATCTCGATGTTGGCTTTAAGTTACAGAAAGCCCTTGACCATAGAGTAGGATGGGTGTTACCGAGAGGTAACCCCGAGAGGTATATTTACCATAGAGCATTAGGCCAAGGGTGCGCAAGCATTTTTGATAAATCCGACAAAACTGAAAGTTATCTCTTGAGACATTTTTTTTTCGTCCAAGGTTAAGGCTCTAAGGTAATATGGTGCCTTAGGTTCCAAGGTCTTTCATATGAAGGGGCAGGTCTGCTTCCTTACACTGTAGAGGGGATTTGAAGTATATTTTTGTGTATCTCAGTGCTCGGGTGTGCATTGAGGGGGTGGGGAGGGAATTATTTATCTGTTGTCGGCATGAATAATAGTTTTTTTTTTTTTTACACAGAGGACAGCGATTACCGATTGGTGGATATTTGAAGGGTGCTTTTTTAATTCAGAGGGAGGTCTTTTTAGGTCTTGCCTAGGCAGCGCTTGCGCTGTGTCTTCGAGACATGCTGTAGTCAGGATATGTGCATGAATCTCCACCCACTTTCCGCCCATCATTTTAATTGGCTCATGTCATTGTTCTTTGTAAATGGTGGCCTTTCATTGGTCAATAGCCTTAGTAATCCCGCCTTAGTACCGCCTTGTTTCTTCTCGTAACCTCCCATGAGGACACCCCCTGTTACATGTGTTGTTCTGTGCTAACTTTGAATTACAGCCTCAAAGCACTATTTTTTTTACAGGGCTTTCTCCTGCCTGCTGTTGGACATGCTGCTCCCAGAGCACGCCAAGCTTGATATTCATGGTGGCGCGCATTTCTCCCCGATGACTTGAACTTTAATAATGGCAGCCGCGCCAAGTACATAGTGCGGCTCAACCAAATCCTTTCTTGATTTTTTGGGTAATTAAATTTGTTTGTAAAGTGCATATGGCGGACGCGCAACTTTCTTATAGCGCGCACCGCCAAAATCCTTTTCTTTAAAAATGTATATTTTTTTATTAAGTGCGGCACGCTAAGCTTCATATATATGGCGGCCACACACCTTTATCCCACTGCGGCCTTAGCCACGGCTTTTCCCTTCTGCCCGTCTCAGCTGCCCAAACAGCTTCTCCTTCACTTCTGCCCCGTCCTCGGCTGAGACAAAGGCGGGGATATCGAGAAAGTGAAGCCGCCGAGAGATAAAAACGTAACCAGCCTCGAACGCTGCCTGTTCAGCCGGAAAAAAACATTAGCAATGGCTCCCCTAGCAACCCATGATTCGCTCCCAGCAACCATGTGATCATTGTTGTTTACAATGTTGCTGGGAGCGATGCTGCTGACATTGGGTGAGATGATGGAGGGCAGCAGCAGGCATGAGCAGCGGCAAAGCGGGCTGTTAGGGGTAGCTGCGGGGCAGGGATGGTGCACGGGCGCAGCGGCAGACCCGCGGCAGCCAGGCTAGCTCTGGGGTTCCAGTGCTACGCCTGACTTCCAGAGACTGCCGAGCCAGGCGCACTGTGCCTCGCAGGCTGCTTCCTTCTTGCTCCCCCACTGATGATACGGAAAGGCTCCCCCGCAGTATAGCAGAAATCGACTGAGCTAATTGGAGCATCAAAATGTATTAAAGGTGAGGCGTTTCCGAAGACAACAGCGTGTCATAGGCCAATAATTGCTATACGGCCCATCCACAACTTTTTAACTCATTAGCTCTTCAATGTGCGACTTTTAAATTTTTAGGTCTCGCCTAGGCAGCGCGCATGCGCTGCTCTAGGAGATGACCTTTAGAAATTGGTCAGCTCTTTTTAAGCACTCGTGCTTGTGCTGGCATCCACCTTGCGGGAGCGAGCAGCGGCGCGCGCGCTAATTGAAAACAGATGGCCCGCGCGCCGCTTGTTCTTCCACTGCCTGTCACTGCGTGTGCTCACATTGTCCTTCCAGCCCCACTGCATCGGCGTGCAGGAGCCATCCTGTCTCTCTCTGCCTCTCGGCACCTCTTCCCTGCTCTTTCTCTCTCTCTCTCCGTCGTTCTCTTTCATTCTCTGTGTACATATTTCTCTTTCTCTGAATCTAGCTGCGCTTGTTTTTTAACAGCCTACGCCACTTCCCTAAAAAGATTGCACTCGTTTTTGTAACAAAAGTAACCCCTTCATAAAACTTTATGTAAATATGTGACGACTCGATAACAGTGCTTTGACACATTACAGAGGACACAAGGCACTGAGCTCCCGAGAGATCTCGTCACCGTGTGCGAAACATCCCGGGTCACTCAGCTCTACCCCCACTCATGATCACTCTGAATAAAACGCATCTATCTAGCTGTCTGTCCGTGTATTTTACTGCCTGCCTATCTGTTTTTTATCTGTCCATCTACCCCTGCCCCCGTTTCTCTGTTCTCTCACTCTAGCTCTGTGCCCGTCTTTTTCTCAGTCTCTTTGGCAATATCTCTCTCTCTCTCTCTCATTCATCCTGTCTCTCTCTGCCTCTCGGCACCTCTTCCCTGCTCTTACTCTCTCTCTCTCTCCGTCGTTCTCTTTCATTCTCTGTGTACATATTTCTCTTTCTCTGAATCTAGCTTCTTCTTTATTTCTAGATGTTTTCAGTCCCTGTCTTTTTCCCTCCCTTTCTCGCTATTTCCCATCCTTTGCCTCTGTTTCTCCATTTGCTGCCCTCTTGAGGTGACACATATGTCCCTCCCACTCTGAGGCTTAATAAACATCAAGAGTTCTGCATCTTGGTGATTGACGATTTAGAAAAACCTATAAGAGACAGCACAGAAATCTGTGGAAATACTAGTTCTCCAGGAGCATCTCTAGTCTGCCACGCCTACTCAGGCGGAAGATACATAGGAGCACACATGGTGGAAATGTGTAGAAGGCGAAATTTAAGTCTAGCGTGACTAGATGGTTAGTAGATCTCGTAAAAAAAAAAAAAAACATTGGCATAGCCAAAAGGTCTCACCTTAGGAACTTGTTTGACTGACTCTCTCACTCTCACTGACTGACTCACTCACTCACTCACTCTCACTCTCACTGACTGACTCACTCTCACTGACTGACTCTCTCTCACTGACTCTCTCACTGACTGACTCTCTCACTGACTCTCTCTCTGACTCTCTCTCTCACTGACTCTCTCTCACTGACTCTCTCACTGACTGACTCTCTCACTGACTGACTCTCTCACTGACTGACTCTCTCACTGACTGACTCTCTCACTCTCACTGACTGACTCTCACTGACTGACTCTCTCACTCTCAATGACTGACTCTCTCACTCTCAATGACTGACTCACTTACTCTCTCACTGACTGACTCACTCGCACTCTCTCACTGACTGACTCACTCTCGCACTCTCTCACTGACTCTCACTCTCACTGACTCTCACTCTCACTGACTGACTCTCTCACTCTCACTGACTGACACTCTCACTAACTGACTGACTCTCACTGACTGACTCTCTCACTCTCAATGACTGACTCACTTACTCTCTCACTGACTGACTCACTCGCACTCTCTCACTGACTGACTCACTCTCGCACTCTCTCACTGACTCTCACTCTCACTGACTCTCACTCTCACTGACTGACTCTCTCACTCTCACTGACTGACACTCTCACTAACTGACTGACACTCTCACTGACTGTCTCTCTCACTCACTGACTCTCTCTCTCACTCACTGACTGACTCTGTCTCACTGACTGACTCTCTCAGTCTCTCTCATTGACTGACTGACTCTCTCACTCTCATTGACTGACTGACTCTCTCACTCTCACTCACTGACTGACTCACTCACTGACTGACTCTCTCACTCACTGACTGACTCTCACTCTCATTGACTGACTCTCTCACTCTCATTGACTGACTCTCTCACTCTCATTGACTGACTCTCTCACTCTCATTGACTGACTCTCTCACTCACTGACTGACTCTCTCACTCACTGACTGACTCTCTCACTCACTGACTGACTCTCACTCACTGACTGACTCTCTCACTCTCACTGACTGACTCTCTCACTCTCACTGACTGACTCTCTCACTCTCACTGACTGACTCTCTCACTCACTGACTCTCACTCACTGACTGACTCTCACTCACTGACTGACTCACTCACTGACTGACTCTCACTCACTGACTGACTGACACTCACTGACTGACACTCACTGACTGACACTCACTGACTGACTCTCACTCACTGACTGACTCTCACTGACTGACTCTCTCACTCTCACTGACTGACTCTCTCACTCTCACTGACTGACTCTCTCACTCTCACTGACTGACTCTCTCACTCTCACTGACTGACTCTCTCACTGACTGACTCTCTCACTGACTGACTCTCTCACTGACTGACTCTCTCACTGACTGACTCTCTCACTGACTGACTCTCTCACTGACTGACTCACTCACTGACTGACTCACTCACTGACTGACTCTCTCACTCTCACTGACTGACTCTCTCACTGACTCTCTCACTGACTGTCTCTCTCTCTCTCACTCACTCACTCACTGACTGACTGACTCTCTCTCTCACTCACTCACTGACTGACTCTCACTCTCATTGACTGACTCTCTCACTCTCATTGACTGACTCTCTCACTCTCATTGACTGACTCTCTCACTCTCATTGACTGACTCTCTCACTCTCATTGACTGACTCTCACTCTCACTGACTGACTCTCACTCTCACTGACTGACTCTCACTCTCATTGACTGACTCTCTCACTCTCATTGACTGACTCTCTCACTCTCATTGACTGACTCTCACTCTCACTGACTGACTCACTCACTCACTGACTGACTCTCACTCACTGACTGACTCTCACTCACTGACTGACTCTCTCACTCTCACTGACTCTCTCACTCTCACTGACTCTCTCACTCACTGACTGACTCTCTCACTCACTGACTGACTCTCTCACTCACTGACTGACTCTCTCACTCACTGACTGACTCTCTCACTCACTGACTGACTCTCTCACTCACTGACTCTCTCACTCTCACTGACTCTCTCACTGACTGACTCTCTCTCACTCACTGACTGACTCTCTCTCACTCACTGACTGACTCTCTCACTCACTGACTGACTCTCACTCACTGACTGACTCTCTCTCTCTCACTGACTGACTCTCTCACTGACTGACTCTCTCACTGACTGACTCTCTCACTCTCACTGACTGACACTCACTGACTGACTCTCACTCTCACTGACTCTCACTGACTGACTCTCTCACTCTCAATGACTGACTCTCTCACTCTCAATGACTGACTCACTTACTCTCTCACTGACTGACTCACTCTCGCACTCTCTCACTGACTGACTCACTCTCGCACTCTCTCACTGACTGTCTCACTCTCACTGACTGTCTCACTCTCACTGACTGTCTCACTCTCACTGACTGTCTCACTCTCACTGACTGTCTCACTCTCACTGACTGTCTCACTCTCACTGACTGTCTCACTCTCACTGACTGTCTCACTCTCACTGACTGTCTCACTCTCACTGACTGACTCTCTCTCTCACTCTCACTGACTGACTCGCTCTCTGACTGACTCTCTCTCTGACTGACTCTCTCTCTGACTGACTCTCTCTCTGACTGACTCTCTCTCTGACTGACTCTCTCTCTGACTGACTCTCTCACTGACTGACTCTCTCACTGACTGACTCTCTCACTGACTGACTCTCTCTCACTAACTGACTGACTCTCTCACTCTCTCACTCACTGACTCTCTCTCATTGACTGACTCTCTCTCATTGACTGACTCTCTCACTCTCATTGACTGACTCTCTCACTCTCATTGACTGACTCTCTCACTCTCATTGACTGACTCTCTCACTCTCATTGACTGACTCTCTCACTCTCACTGACTGACTCTCTCACTCTCACTGACTGACTCTCTCACTCTCTCACTCACTGACTCTCTCACTCACTGGCTGACTCTCATTCACTGACTGACTCACTCTCACTGACTGACTCACTCTCACTGACTGACTCACTCTCACTGACTGACTCTCTCTCTCACTGGCTGACTCTCTCACTGACTCTCTCTCACTGACTGACTGACTCTCTCACTGACTGACTCTCTCACTCTCACTGACTGACTCTCTCACTGACTGACTCTCTCACTCTCACTAACTGACTCTCACTCTCTCACTGACTCTCTCACTCACTGGCTGACTCATTCATTGACTGACTCTCTCACTCTCACTGACTGTCTCTCTCACTCACTGACTCTCTCTCACTCACTGACTCTCACTCACTCACTGACTCTCACTCACTGACTGTCTCTCACTCACTGACTGTCTCTCACTCACTGACTGTCTCTCACTCACTGACTGTCTCTCACTCACTGACTGTCTCTCTCACTCACTGACTGACTCTGACTGACTGACTCTCTCACTCTCATTGACTGACTGACTCTCTCACTCACTGACTCTCTCACTCACTGACTGACTCTCACTGACTGACTCTCACTGACTGACTCTCACTGACTGACTCTCACTGACTGACTGACTGACTCTCACTCACTGACTGACTCTCACTCACTGACTGACTCTCACTCACTGACTCTCACTCACTCACTGACTGACTCTCACTCACTGACTGACTCTCTCACTCACTGACTGTCTCTCTCACTCACTGACTGTCTCTCTCACTCACTGACTGTCTCTCTCACTCACTGACTGTCTCTCTCACTCACTGACTGTCTCTCTCACTCACTGACTGTCTCTCTCACTCACTGACTGTCTCTCTCACTCACTGACTGTCTCTCTCACTCACTGACTGTCTCTCTCACTCACTGACTGTCTCTCTCACTCACTGACTGTCTCTCTCACTCACTGACTGTCTCTCTCACTCACTGACTGACTCTCTCACTCACTGACTGACTCTCTCACTGACTGACTGACTCTCTCACTGACTGACTCTCTCACTGACTGACTCTCTCACTGACTGACTCTCTCACTGACTGACTCTCTCACTGACTGACTCTCTCACTGACTGACTCTCTCACTGACTGACTCTCTCACTGACTGACTCTCTCACTGACTGACTCTCTCACTGACTGACTCTCTCACTGACTGACTCTCTCACTGACTGACTCTCTCACTCTCTCTCACTGACTGACTGACTCTCTCTCACTGACTGACTGACTGACTCTCTCACTCTCACTGACTGACTCTCTCACTCTCACTGACTGACTCTCTCACTCTCACTGACTGACTCTCTCACTCTCACTGACTGACTGACTCTCACTCTCACTGACTGACTGACTCTCACTCTCACTGACTGACTGACTCTCACTCTCACTGACTGACTCTCTCTCACTGACTGACTCTCTCACTGACTGACTGACTCTCTCTCTCTCTCACTGACTGACTCTCTCTCTCTCACTCGCTGACTCTCTCTCACTCGCTGACTCTCTCTCTCTCACTCGCTGACTCTCTCTCTCTCACTCGCTGACTCTCTCTCTCACTCGCTGACTCTCTCTCTCACTCGCTGACTCTCTCTCACTCGCTGACTCTCTCTCACTCGCTGACTCTCTCTCTCACTCGCTGACTCTCTCTCTCTCACTCGCTGACTCTCTCTCTCTCACTCGCTGACTCTCTCTCTCTCACTCGCTGACTCTCTCTCTCTCACTCGCTGACTCTCTCTCTCTCACTCGCTGACTCTCTCTCTCACTCGCTGACTCTCTCTCTCACTCGCTGACTCTCTCTCTCACTCGCTGACTCTCTCTCTCACTCGCTGACTCTCTCTCTCACTCGCTGACTCTCTCTCTCACTCGCTGACTCTCTCTCTCACTCGCTGACTCTCTCTCTCACTCGCTGACTCTCTCTCTCTCTCACTCGCTGACTCTCTCTCTCTCTCACTCGCTGACTCTCTCTCTCTCTCACTCGCTGACTCTCTCTCTCTCTCACTCGCTGACTCTCTCTCTCACTCGCTGACTCTCTCTCTCACTCGCTGACTCTCTCTCTCTCTCACTCGCTGACTCTCTCTCTCTCACTCGCTGACTCTCTCTCTCTCACTCGCTGACTCTCTCTCTCTCTCACTCGCTGACTCTCTCTCTCTCTCTACTCGCTGACTCTCTCTCTCTCACTCGCTGACTGCTCTCTCACTCACTGTGACTGTCTCTCTCACTCACTGACTGTCTCTCTCACTCACTGACTGTCTCTCTCACTCACTGACTGTCTCTCTCACTCACTGACTGTCTCTCTCACTCACTGACTGTCTCTCTCACTCACTGACTGTCTCTCTCACTCACTGACTGTCTCTCTCACTCACTGACTGTCTCTCTCACTCACTGACTGTCTCTCTCACTCACTGACTGTCTCTCTCACTCACTGACTGTCTCACTCACTCACTGACTGTCTCACTCACTCACTGACTGTCTCACTCACTCACTGACTGTCTCTCTCACTCACTCACTGACTGTCTCTCTCACTCACTGACTGTCTCTCTCACTCACTGACTCTCTCACTGACTGACTCTCTCACTGACTGTCTCTCTCACTCTCACTGACTGTCTCTCTCACTCTCACTGACTGTCTCTCTCACTCTCACTGACTCTCACTCTCACTGACTGACTCTCTCACTCTCACTGACTGACTCTCTCACTCTCACTGACTGACTCTCTCACTCTCACTGACTGACTCTCTCACTCTCACTGACTGACTCTCTCTCACTGGCTGACTGACTCTCTCTCACTCGCTGACTGACTCTCTCTCACTCGCTGACTCTCTCTCTCACTCGCTGACTCTCTCTCTCACTCACTGACTCTCTCTCTCACTCGCTGACTCTCTCTCTCACTCGCTGACTCTCTCTCTCACTCGCTGACTCTCTCTCTCACTCGCTGACTCTCTCTCTCACTCGCTGACTCTCTCTCTCTCTCACTCGCTGACTCTCTCTCTCTCTCTCTCGCTGACTCTCTCTCTCTCTCTCTCGCTGACTCTCTCTCTCTCACTCGCTGACTCTCTCTCTCTCACTCGCTGACTCTCTCTCTCTCACTCGCTGACTCTCTCTCTCTCTCACTCGCTGACTCTCTCTCTCTCTCTCTCTCGCTGACTCTCTCTCTCTCTCTCACTCGCTGACTCTCTCTCTCTCTCTCTACTCGCTGACTCTCTCTCTCTCTCACTCGCTGACTCTCTCTCTCTCTCACTCGCTGACTCTCTCTCTCTCTCACTCGCTGACTCTCTCTCTCTCTCACTCGCTGACTCTCTCTCTCTCTCACTCGCTGACTCTCTCTCTCTCTCACTCGCTGACTCTCTCTCTCTCTCACTCGCTGACTCTCTCTCTCTCTCACTCGCTGACTCTCTCTCTCTCTCACTCGCTGACTCTCTCTCTCTCTCACTCGCTGACTCTCTCTCTCTCTCACTCGCTGACTCTCTCTCTCTCTCTCACTCGCTGACTCTCTCTCTCTCTCACTCGCTGACTCTCTCTCTCTCTCACTCGCTGACTCTCTCTCTCTCTCACTCGCTGACTCTCTCTCTCTCTCACTCGCTGACTCTCTCTCTCTCTCACTCGCTGACTCTCTCTCTCTCTCACTCGCTGACTCTCTCTCTCTCTCTACTCGCTGACTCTCTCTCTCTCTCTCACTCGCTGACTCTCTCTCTCTCTCACTCGCTGACTCTCTCTCTCTCTCACTCGCTGACTCTCTCTCTCTCTCACTCGCTGACTCTCTCTCTCTCTCACTCGCTGACTCTCTCTCTCTCTCACTCGCTGACTCTCTCTCTCTCTCACTCGCTGACTCTCTCTCTCTCTCACTCGCTGACTCTCTCTCTCTCTCACTCGCTGACTCTCTCTCTCTCTCACTCGCTGACTCTCTCTCTCTCTCTCTCTCACTCGCTGACTCTCTCTCTCTCTCACTCGCTGACTCTCTCTCTCTCTCTCTCACTCGCTGACTCTCTCTCTCTCTCTCTCGCTGTCTCTCTCTCTCTCTCACTCGCTGACTCTCTCTCTCTCTCACTCGCTGACTCTCTCTCTCACTCGCTGACTCTCTCTCTCTCACTCGCTGACTCTCTCTCTCTCTCTCGCTGACTCTCTCTCTCTCTCTCACTCGCTGACTCTCTCTCTCTCTCACTCGCTGACTCTCTCTCTCTCTCACTCGCTGACTCTCTCTCTCTCTCACTCGCTGACTCTCTCTCTCTCTCACTCGCTGACTCTCTCACTCTCACTGACTGACTCTCTCACTCTCACTGACTGACTCTCTCACTCTCACTGACTGACTCTCTCACTCTCACTGACTGACTCTCTCACTCTCACTGACTGACTCTCACTGACTGACTGACTCTCACTGACTGACTCTCTCACTGACTGACGCTCGCACTCTCACTGACTGACTCTCACTGATTGACTCACTCTCTCTCACTGACTCTCTCTCTCTCACTGACTCTCTCTCTCTCACTGACTCTCTCTCTCTCACTGACTCTCTCTCTCTCACTGACTCTCTCTCTCTCACTGACTCTCTCTCTCTCACTCACTGACTGACTGACTGTCTCACTCTCACTGACTGACTGAGTCTCTCACTAACTGACTGACTGTCCTTCACCCTCCTGTTATTTATGCCCCCCATAACAATAAAAACCATAACAAGCAACCATTGGGACAGGCAGATACAAGTTGCCAGCATTGAAAGGACAAAAGAAACCTCAAGACATTATTTATTATTAATACTTTTTTAATATGGTTGTTCAGTTGTACATAATGCTTTCTTGGTCATATCTAAGGTAACAAAAATGCTTCTGACACTTCTTTATTATAACTTTTCAGCATGCTGCAGACTTCTGTACAGCACAGCTTAAAGACATAGGCAAAGTCAATATCTCTGGCTAAACACTTATGAGGTCCCAAAGGCGAGACCTATTGGCTATGCCAATGCTTGTTTAAAATAATTTTGCATATTCTTTGATTTTCTCTTTCGTTTTAATTGTAGCAGTGCATACCTTCTCTCTCGGGCTCTTCTTGCCGCGGTGGGGCTGTGCTCAACTGACTGCATGTGCAGCAGCTGAGACCCTGCTGGCCTGGCTTTGTGAACTTTGAGCCTGACTTATGTAGCCGGCCTGCAAAAGTCCACGGAGACGAGAAAGCGCAGTTATCTGGGGTTGGCACGCGAGTGTTGGCAACTTAAACTGGTGCCATCCACAGTCAGTGACCTGTTTCCTTTTGAGCCCTGAGGCTCTCACAGGTCGGCCGCCGGGTCGCAACTGTGGCTGCATTATCTAATCACAGCTGCTGCTGTACGATTCAGCCCAGGCCGGCCGCATTGGCATCCCGTGACGGCCGCAACAATAATTACACAGCAATAATCACACAGTAGGGTCCATGTGATTTGCATACAGAAGTAGTCACTGTTTGAGTGAGGCAGCGAGCATCAGTTGTTTCTTTGCGCGCTGCTGTATGTGCTGCCAGTTTGGTGCCTCACCGTGCCATGCTGCAAGAGTCGTCGGCTGCTCACCGGTCTGAGAGTATTATTCATGGCTGACATGCAGTTCTTCTTGATTTGTGTTAATAATTTTAATTTTATTGGGCAGCTCTGTGTGCAATGTTTTCAATATTCTCCGGCGCAAGAATGGGGCCGCAGGTGCCTCTCAAGTCGGTCGCCTGGACACACTGAGTGTCAACAATTAATCAATGATACCAGGGAGAACGGACTAGACCCATACAGGCGCAGGATGTGGCAAGATGATTTCAATTTCCTGCATGCCCAGGCCCCCAGCAATTGTTACTGCCGCCGCGCACTAAAGTTAAATTAGGACAACACTTATCTGACCTCGACAAGTGCTGCTGCCCTGCGGTTCTGTCCTGTCATGGTGAGTCCGCGAGCAGGTGCTGTCAGTGTCTTTTAGCGGCACACGGCACAGCTCTCAAAACGGCAGTGCCATCACTGACTCGACTCCTTCTATAAGCAGCTCTTCTCAGTCCCTCATGTGATACAGACTTCAATCTCAACTTCACTAAAGCAGCTCTGTCTGCAGCAACTGAGTATGACAGTGACTCACAGAGACACTTCAGTAAAAACACAGCATCAGTAGAATTGTTGTGACTCAGAGACATAGGTAAGTCAAAAACTAAGGCTGCTTTAATTAAATGTTCTTGTTCGAAAGTCGGAGATTTGTCTACTGGCAGTTCACTCTGCATGTTCTATCGCAGAGGGTTAATATCCCTGCTGCAAAGAACGTCACTACTATGCAAATTGGAAAACCGTTTGAGGATCGCTGAGAGTTACTGGATGCTATGTTAGTGCCCTTTCATTTCTAGTGCTGTGGAGCAGTTTCAAGATCTTAGAGTTTCTTGTTGCTCAAATGGGTGTAATTTCTGATATGCGTTTCCCTCGTCTTCATTTTGATCGGGAGAAAGTGTCACTCATAGTCATTGAAATGTCACTCATAATTACACTGAAATTTTTAAAATGTCACACATAGCAACCTGAAACCTTGGCAGCTATGCATAACTATCGTTTTATTTTCTCCTAACTTTCACTGGTTCCATAGTCGTGACAACATTGCAGGCTGCATGGGGCGCAGATTCAGCATGTGCAATGCAACAGGTCTCGCATTCGCGAGAATTTAAGCTACTGGCATTGTACATAGCAATGCCTTTAATTTATCTGTTTTAAAAATCAACACATAAAAAAGGCATTGCCATTTACAATGCCAATAGCTGAAACCCTTGCAAATGCGAGACCTATTGCATTGCAAATGCTTGTTCTTTGATGTGACTGTTTAGATGATGGTATGCTGGCACACATGGTAATGTGCTAGAGAAGAAAGGGGAATTTGCCCTTTCTTCTCTCTTTTCTTCTTTTTCTGCTATAGGGAGCAAGGCTATTGGGCGGGGGGTGTACATCTCCATCAACGACAGGTGAAAAAAACATTTAGGAAATACAATATAACATGGAGTGGACCTGTAAATTTACAGAACAAATATGTAATCAACCAGGTAAATATCAAAAATATGTTTTTATTTTTATAACATTGTTTTTTATAAAGATATTTTTTTCCAGTAAGAAAAATAGAGAAACGGAGAATATTATAAAAGCAAATAGTACAATGTAATTGATGAAACTGGGCAGCTATTGATCAAAGTGCAAGTCCATTATTACTCTTTAACTGCGCAGGCACACTCATTCATTCATTTATACTGCGACTATTTATGCACAATTGATTTAAGTGATATAAGAGTAAAGAACATGGGTGATGTATACTTTTCAGATAGAACATGGACTGTATACAAAAATAACTACAGCTCAGTATAGAAATACATTGTCAAGATAAAAAACATTTATACCTGTCATGGCTGACGCAATTCGTATCTACGCGCGTTTCGGTGTTATGCCTTCATCAGGTAGCCATGTAAAGGAACAGACCTAGAGGATATTATGGAAAAAAACATACTGAGTACATTACATATAGGAGGTCCTACTACAGATCTCTGCTCACCTAAGAGTCAGAACACTTTTATTTAAAAGAACAAAGAATCTCATGCTGGAGAGTCACAGGTGGGGAGAAATGAAGGATTGTCCAAGACTGGACAGAAATATTGAATCTCCTAGATATCCTTTCACCGAAAATGGTGCTTACATAGAAAAAATGTGATGAAGCAGACTGATAAAAGAAGAAGCAGTGAGAAAGGCCCGTGAATAGAAAGATTGTGCACTTAATGGGTCCTACTCGAGCACAGAATAGAAACCATAAAGACATGCAAATATGACAAATGGTGTCCACTGAATCTTCTACTAAGAAAAACGTAGATAGTAATGATGAACAAAATTACCTTCTCTAGTCTGAAAGGAGAGGTCCTCTAGTGTTGGAATTATACTGATGCAATGTTGGAGGGGCATAAAGTACCTAACAAGAAAATCAACAGAAAATCTCAGGAACCTGTTTGTCGTGCAAGCAATGGAAGGTTACTTGGGTTCAAAAAGATCTCAAAACAGTTAATGACCTTACCCGTGCTGGGGAACTAAAGATATATTCTTCCAAACGTCAGGACGGACGCCACATGAATGAAAATCAAAGAGGTATAATTGTATTGCCAACGTGTCCCGAGGGTGCTGTGCTCAACGAGGATGACGTGGAGCTCGCACTATAATGTAAAACAAGGAGGCTCATACTAGTTAAAAAGTCCAACAACCGGATGTCTGCGTTAGGTTAAACCAGCGTGTAGGTTAACACCTAGGCCCCCACTACAGTATCCCTATGGGGCTTACCAGGAGTCCAGGAGTATCTAGAAGAGGTGCGGCGTTGCCACTTCGGGTCGAGAACACAAAAATACTGCACGTATTTCTGAGATTGTAGACTGAGGTCCCGCCACTTTCTTCAGCTTAAATATCACGGGTTCCTCCGTCACGCACTACATGTAGTAATAAAGCAAGAGGGGCTTATATTAACAGAGGGGTCCAAACCCGAGGTTTACATTAGCATACCAATGTATGCAACGTTACCGCTGGGTCCCCGCTATGTTACCCTCGTGGGACTTACCAGCGGAGTGCATGGTATAGCACTGTCCGGGAGAGATGCGGCGTTGCCCCACGTAGTCCTCGAGCTATCGGCTAAGGTCCCGCAACTCGCTTCCGTCTGTGCTCAGCTGCTTCTTACGTCATGTGCTGCATGTGCGCGCGCACCTGAAAATAGGATATCCGACCCCATATGCCGGCATATTATAAGCATTTTTGAAAAATTTGTACACGCCCAAGGGTATACAGGGGCGGTGCCTAAAATACATGGCAACGACTTCCGAGATACAATGATGACATATACTGGGCAGATTCTGGCAAACCTGCTTGAACTCAAATTATTGACGTTTCATTGGCGGCCATGTTGGACTGGTGTGTTTAGATATATAGTTTAATTACTCCAAGTTTAATTCTTTACCTGTACATAGAGACCTGGTGCCTAACGGAGAACCACTGCATGAATAACTTTATGAAAAATTCGATATACAATATTCGAAAATATGACACAACAAAATGTCTATTTGAAAAAAATGAGAGAGGTCTTCAGTAAATGTGTGTGCACACAAGAAGCGCACTGTGTTCATATTAATAGCCGAAAGTAATAAGCAAAGTGACAAGGGTAAACTAATGAAGACAATGATGTTCGTGCAGACAACCTCGTAAAAACGGCGGCCATCTTAGTATGCTGACCTGCCTACTAAAATAATACAGGGGCAATCAGATTTCAGAAGTGCGTCATCTATTTTCGTTGTTATTGTACCTGATGACTTGGTCCCATGGAATTTCGCTGTTCAATCCTTTTCTATACGTATCCAAAGTAAAAATCCAATACACTTCTCTACGTTTACGTATTTCAGTGCTTTGGTTTCCTGTATTAATACGGATTTTTTCTAGGATCAGCCATTTTATATCCTTTGGAGTGTGTTGAGCTTCCATATAATGTTTGACCAAAGGAGCATTGATTTTATTGGTACGGATAGCTGACCTGTGTTCCGTCAGACGTGGCCATCTCCATCAACGAACCATGGTTGGTCCAATTACCCCAGCTAGAAGCAGGAGGATAGGGTTGGGGGGTGGGAGATTGGTGGGGAGCAGGCTTGGAGTGATTGGGGAGGACGGGGTCAGGGTTTTGCAAAGGGAGGAAGAGGGAACAATGGTATTGGTTGCAAAGGAGTCAACAGAGGGGTAGGAAGTGAAATACAGTGCAGACTATATGTTGTTGAGATTGAGGTCATGACGCTAAAGAATACGACTGGGAAACTTCATAGAGATGACCAAGCTAGGACAGGGCTAAATCAGGTAGGGAATGGCACAAAATAGTCTTTTTATCTGTACGATAAATGCATGTGGCCTGAACGATAGATTCAAAAAGGGTAGAATAGCATTGGGTCTTAGAGCAATGAAGCCCGATATAATGTGTATCCAGGAGACACCTGTCCCATGGGGGAAAAAGAGAATACTCAGTGAGTTGGAGTATTCGTTACTCTGCTGTACAACACATGGGACGACATCTGTGGGGGGGGGGGGGGTAGCTATTGTGGCCAAGAAAACTGCTGGGACAGCAGCTAGGAGCTATGTTGATAAAATGGGTAGATAAGCCATAGTGGAGTTTCGTACAGGCATAGGGAGCTACACTTAGTGTTCAGTATATGGCCCTAATCTGGATGACCCTACTGTTTTAACCAGCTCAATCTGGAACTTTCAACCTGGCCAGCCCCCCTTATATTTTGTGGGGATCTTAACTTGCACATAGCCATAGGAAGGAAGGTTGGGGGATGCAGTTCATATGTAGGCAGGAAACCATTAATATTTAGAGCAGTCCAGTAGTTAATCAAAGATCATGGGCTGATTGATGCATGGGATAAACTAAAAAACCCTGACCCTGGATATATATTTGTTTTCCTTTCCTCACAATAAATTTGTATGCCTGGATTACTTTTTTATGTCCGCAGATTTGGCTGGACAGGTTGGAATTGAACATTTTCCTAGGGTATTGTCAGATCATAACCAGTTAGTGCTGGAATGTGCAATAGTTGGCTTTGTAAGGTACGCCCGTGATCTGGACATTTGACAGGAAACTTTTGTTGTATGAGGAATATAAAGATCATATACGCCAATGGCTAAAGGGGGTTTTGACAGTCAATCAAGGTAGGGCCGCTCCTAATATAGTATGGGACACCCTCAAGGCAGGGATAAGGGAAGAAACACTTAGCTTTAGCCTCTTCAAACAGAGACAGAAGCGTAACCGAATACAGGAATTATGATAGCTTCTCCCATCAAGCGGCAGAACTTGCTTTTAATGGACGGGCAGGATGGATGTGATACTGTGCAGAGCATCGTGTGGTTTAAGGCCAGAATCAACCAGTACTACAGAAAGGAGGTGACTGCCAAATCTTAAAGTTTCAGGACTGCATATTATGAATATGGGGAAAATACAGGTAGTCTTCTGGCACATCATATGAGACAAAAAGAGGTTTGGGGGTTGAGGCTATTTTAAATGAATGAGGGCCGAAGATAGAAATTCCCACTGTACTTCTCAGGTTATTCTAAGACTACTATGAAAAAATATATTGTGAGGACACCTTCCCCCAGCCAGACAGCTGGGCCAAATTTCTCAGTACACTAAAAGCAAAAACCTTGAGTGATGGTGAAAGGGCTTCTCTTGGATGAGCAATCTCCTCTGGGGAGGTGGCAGTGGAAGTGAATTCTCTGGCCATGGGAAATGCCACAGCGCAAAACAAGATTAATTTGGAATTTTATAGGGCATTCCTGTCTGAACTCCTGGATACCATGACTACTACTCTCCTATGTGCTCACATGGAAGGAGAGAGCCCCTCTTTGTGGGAAGATACAAATATCATAATATTTAGGAAGAAGGGCAAACCCCCTTTAAATCCAGGATCATATAGGCCCATATTTTTGATAAATGCAGATGGTAAGGTCTATGCGAAGATTTTGGCTATAAGGCTGGGAAAGGTAATAGTTGATCTGGTGTCCCCCCGTCAGCATGGCTTCATCCCAGGGGTGGGTGGGGGTGGAGGGGGCAATCGACCATATGCTTACGGTAATTACTCTTTTAGATATTGCTGAAGTAACAAGATCTCCTACGGGACTGGTATTGCTAAACACAGAAAAGGCCTTTAACTGAGTCTCTTGAGGATATCTTTGGGAGGTTTTAAAGTGGAAGAGACTCGGTCCGGTCTTTATTAAGGTCATAAAGGCGTTCTAGCGAGCCCCTAAGACCAGACTTCAGATTATGGGGATGGCGTCAGAACAGATTTTTATCACCAGGGGAACAAGACGGGGATTTCTTTGTTCATCCAATTTATTTGCTCTGTATATAGACTCCTTTATTGCACGATTGGAAAACAACAGTAAGATTCAGCCTGTCCCAATAAGACTCACAGATTATAAAGTATTGGCTTATGCCGATCTATCGATAGTGACCCCAAATCCCTCTAGTGCTCTGACGGTCATCGAAGATGAGGCCAGCACTTTCGGGGCTTTAGTGGGATATCGACTCAATGAGGGCAGGACCTAGGAAATATTCACTGAAGGAATTCGCTCAGGGGATCAACGGTGGGTGAAGGATGCAACCTATTTAAGAGTATAATAGCTGCTCTTAAGAAATTGGTAGAGTTAAATCTTGCACCATTGATCATAAAAATCAAACAGGATCTAGTCCAGATTAATAATTGCCATTTTTCGCTGGTGGGCGATGCAATGTTTTAAAAATGCTTATCCTTCCGAAAGTGCTATACATGTTGAGAGCTATCCCGATGGAGATCAACAACAGCTGGCTGACTAAATTAGAAAGTCTGTGTTTTAGCTTCTTATAGGAGTTTAAGAAGATAAGAAGAGCGTCAAGGTTTATGATTCTCTCCAGAAATCGGGGAGGGTGGGCAGCCTTGAGTCTCGTGCTGTACAATTGGTCCTGCATGCTGCAGCATCTAGGGATTCAGATTACGGGCAGTACACATAGGATCGGTTCTTCTGAGACACCTTCTGTATATCAGCTCACATTGGGGTCTGATGTCGAGCTGCTTTCTGAGAAACTTGTAGAAGAGCTACCACTAAAAAGAAATTAAAAAAACAAACCTTTAAGACAGTTGATTCCGCATTCAAAGTCTGGCGGCAGGTTAGGAGGAAAATTAATATGACCAAATGTATTCATTATACACCTTTGCGGGGGTCTCCTGCTCTGCCGGGGATTTTCCACAATGGTTTGGGTAAAAAGCTTGGGATGTGTGGCATCTCAAGGATAGGGGACCTCTATGATGGCGATCAGTTTGCCTCTTTTGGGGAGGTACAGGAGAAATTTGGTGTGACAAAGAGAAGTGTTTTAAGTACTTACAGATCTGTGATGTTTTTACCAAAATGGATATGAATCAAATCTTTCTTGTAAACCAACCATGCATAGAAGCGGTGGAGAGCGGGGAAGCAGAATCGGGCAAATCTATGATTTACCAGTGCAGGGCCTTCCAGACGATTTAGAACCCCAAACCGACAAATGGGAGGCGAGGTTGGGGGGTGGAAGGGCAATTTCTCGAGCGCTCTCTGAAGATGTGAAGGGAGACTTTTTTGACTGCGGGACTGAAAAGCCAGCTTTTTAAAGCAGCCTTTGACTTGTACTACACTCCTCATAAGCTTTGTAAATGGGGTAAAGAGGGTTGATTCTAAATGCCATAGCTGTGGAGCCGAGCAAGTGGAAATTGTTCATATGTTCAGTACTTGTCCCTGCCTGTCTAATTATTTGCAGGAAATTGAGACCTTTATTAGCACGATCCTTAAGAAGCAGATCAGGGTTACCCCTCAAATAATTTTGTTAGGGGTAAGTGAGGATCATTGTCTTTCCATGGGTGAAATATATCTGGTTTTTGTGGCTATGACCCGCATGTGCATCGCATCAAGATGGATGAGCCCTAAACCTCCTGCTTTCTCTTAGTGGAGATCATGTTTCTTGGCTATGTTTCTTGGCTATGGAGAGGGGTCTATATGAGTGTTAGGGCCTGAGGGCACGGAGACGGGCTGATCTAATCTGGTCCCCAATATCAGAATGGATTGGGAGTTTTAACTAAGGGTCAGATAAGTGGTTTTGGAGTCTGTAACGCAAGGAAGATAGTCTGGAGGGGCCCCTGGGTGGAAGGGGATCCTGACCCTCCAGTGGTAGTGTGATGATACATGCGGGCACTTTTAAAAAATCTGAAAATCATCTGAATTGTGTCTTGTCAGAATATAGATTTTTTATGTACCATAGCTTATAAGTATGAGTCACTGTCTGCTGCCAAGGCTATAAGATTCAAAATGTGCTATACCATTGCACTTTAATCAAGGAAATTTGAAGACTGCTCTTATGTATTGATCCTTGTTTCTCAGGTTGCTACGGTCACTTTATTTGGAGTTTATTGCACCCATGCACTTTAACCAATGAATTTTTAAGGTAGCCGTACATTTTATTGTTTGTGTGAGCATTATGACTATTTTTGTCTATCCTGCTGCTATGAGTATCTGACCTTTAATTTATTATTCTATTGCACTTTGCTATTGATCCTTGATTCTCAGGTTGCTTAGATCACTCTACTCTTTTTATCGTACCAATGCACTTTAACTAATGAAATTCAGCGATTACCGCTTGTGTATTTTCCTTATGAATGGTATGACTAATTTTGTTTATCTGGTTGCTATGGTCATTTGTTTCTTTGCACTGCTTCTGTGAATATCCTGCTGTTGTTTATATGTGGAATTTCACTATGTATTCGTCCCCATACCTGAAAAATCAATCAATTCAATAAAAAATATTAAATAAATAGTAAATAATACAAATATATATTTTTTAAAAGAACGTTAGGATTTTGTAAGGCACATGGTGGCAGCCATTTTGATCTTGGTGGATATAAAAAGCGCCCATTTTAGGATGGATATGATACTCGTTTTTTGAATGGAACTATGGTGGTTACTGGTCTAGATATTGAAGTGGGAGTAGTTTGGGTTATTAGAGAAATTGACTTATTTGGATCTGGAGAAAATGTGAAATTGATAATGGCTAAGTTATATTGCATATATATAATAGAAAACAATAGAGGATTGGAAACATTAAATTTTAGGAGACTATTCGAATGGAGGAAAGTCCTATAGTACCTAAAGAAAGGTTATTTAAGGAGGTGACACATGCAGTAGCTCTAATAATATTTCAGTCCCTATTTCAGGAAAGTTATTTGAAGGGGAAATGGAAAATATCTGTCGTGGATGAATTAATTTGTTCACTGTTACAGTTTAAGGAGTTTTGACCGTGTTTGGGAGAGTGTCTTTTTCAAGTTGGTTTGTCGAGGGTATAAGAATGTTAATTTTTATAGAAGTGAGTCACATTTGGAATGTGATTTAAAGTATGTTGAATTATAGGATATTGAGTCTCTTGTGCCTCGTAAGAACAAAATTTACAGAGAAATGTGATTGTGACATTTTCATGTATAATATGCGATGACATTTAGTTTATTTATATAAAAGTATTGTTTCTATAGTAGAAGATTGAATTTTTGTATTGTAGAGTATTTATTTTTTGGATGCTAATCTGAGGGAATGCCTATTGGGTGCTTTTTATTTATTAATGAAATGGACTTAGAGATAAATGTACCTACTACTGATCTTTTCTGTATGTTTGTTTTCTTTGTTGTGATTGAATTGATTGATAAGAATTTGGCACTGATAAAGCGCTGATAGTTACAAAAACACATGTTCACCTATTTATGATTCAGAATCATCATAAATACATTTATATTCAAGATACCAAAAAAGTTTTCCTTCCCCTTGACCATTCTCGTCTAGCTTCCCAGCTCGATTACACCTTGACCAGTATCCGCTTAGTTCTTGTGCTCTAAATAATTGTACCAGACTACAGAGCGATAGCAGTGTGAAAACAAAGGACAGATGTGCAGGCCAGACGGTGTTCAGTGCTACAGTTGGCAGTGAGCTGGAAAAGTTAATTTTGTCTGGAGTAATTATCTGCCACCATTGCAATGCTTGTGAGGGATGACTGTTGAAATAGAAGTCTGTTTTAAAGGACATAGTCAAGATATGCAATGGTCAGCTTGTTAAAGTTTTTTTCTTTTCTTCATCCTAGCCTGCTTCTGCATCATGCCTGAGCACTCCGATGTCAGCCTCGCCCCTGAAGAGAGAGTCCACGCCTTGATCCAGAAGGGCAGCTCGGTTGATGTGAATGATGACATCCCACCCAAACGTTACTACCGCTCTGGTGTGGAAATGATTCGAATGGCAACAATCTATGCTGATGAAGGCAACATTGAGAGAGCATTTATTCTATACAACAAGTACATCACGTAAGGGCCTTCGCCTGTACATGTTGGGGCCTTTTTTATATAGTGTACACAGCAGAAAGGCATCTATTTAATACGCCTAAAACATCACATAATGAACTCAATCTTTTATCTCAAGTACGTGACTTAAGGACCTTTTTTGTTTTGAACATCCTGCAAGGGCCTTTGTACTGTGAACTATGTGCGTCATGTAAGGACCTCTATCCTCTTCTTACAAAGTAATTAATTCAAGAGTTTCCATCTAGTACATAATGTAAGGAGCTGCATCCTGAACATCACACAAGTTTCTCCATAGTCTACACCAAATAAGTGCTGCTTGAAAAGTCTCAATCGCTCCTCGATATCCCACTTGTGACTCTATACTGCACACTGAAGTGCATTACTAGGGACTGCATCTTCTGCACCCAGAGGAGTAAGTTGAGACTTGGATTGAGCGACTTGGCAAGAACTGGAAATTAACTTAAGAGCCAAATATGTTTCAATACACAGACTCCAGTTATTCGCCGACTGCACTCCTAGTAGCCCAATTGGTCCTTGAGGGTCTACCATGTGCCATGGCTCATTATTCCATAGCATGAATATTTGAATGTCTATCTATTCAGCAGATAGTTAATGGGAGAATCCTGGTAGCTGTTTAGTACTTACGGAGCCAGTGACTTACTAGAGGGGCTAAAGACTGATAACTCACTCCAGATGCAGACTTGTTCTTCCTCACTGCTGCTCGCAGGCACGGCCAGGTGTATCAAATACTGTTTCAAATAAATAATTAACACTGCTGATAAAGCAGCCAACCACATTAGGTTAATTTGTAACAGGCAGTGTCTTCCACAGCTCTTCCATGTGCCAGTGGACAAGACTGCTCATTATGTAAACCTGCCATCATCACAGTGCTAAATACTTGAAACCATGTTTTCCAAACTTTGATAAAACTAATGAAAAGTTGATAGTTTTTATGAATTTCCCAAAAATGTTTTTTCAAGGTCTGCTTTATTTTTCTTAAAGAATTTTAAAAGTAAAATTTTAATTTGTTTCATACAATTGTAATAGTTTGTTCTGTTTTTTTATTTTTTAATAAACCTGAATAAACTTATTTCTTTGAAAATCACAACATTGGCACGCCAACTCCTCTCTCTGTAACTTCCCTGTTGATCAGGAGATCATTCATCACAGCTGGTACACACCCTCTTTTGTCTGTGATCCATTTATCAGGCAGTGACCATCAGTGCAGTGAAAATACCCATGTATGTGTCTGTTTATTATACCAGTATTCCTATCTTGACTTGCAGTGCCCATCAAAGTAGTAACATTTATTTCTGTATCACTCCTTAGACTCTTCATTGAGAAGCTGCCAAAGCATCGTGATTACAAGACTTCCGCTTCCCCAGAGAAGAAAGACACACTGAAAGTAAGTATATCTACCAGATTGTATTGAAAAAGCAAAACGAAAGGTCTCTTTCTTTCATTTATGCAATATGCCTAAGTTTTGGGAATCTTCACGCAGAGTGGTAAATTGTTTATTTGTTTTTGGAAAACCCATTTCTGTGCCTTATCCAAATAGCAAATAGGGTTTCATTTTTAACATAGCCCTCTTTTATCTTTTGTTTTGCTTTCCTATAGTATCATAGTGCCTTGTGATGTCCCTGCAGTAAGTAGCGCTCCCAGTAAGATGTCATAGTTTCTCTCTTTCTCATCTTTGTGAAATCTTACAGGGCCCTGCCATATCTACCAGTATTAACACATTGAAAAGGCATACTGTGTCCCTTAATCAGAACCTGGCTATCAAAACTAAACATAATGAATGCATATTTTGAAGGATACAATGAATGCATATTTTGAAGGATAACACATGAGAATATGTGCTGCAATAATGCCTGGATAAAAGTATAGTGCTTCTGGACCGTTCATATTTAAAACTTACTTTTAATCATGTAAAATGAAATGATCAGAGTCTTTGATTTCAAACAAATTCAGGTTGCATATTGCATCCATGCCACCGCCCAAATAATCATTCACTTCTGCCCGAACAAAAAAACAAAATCTTCACCCTTCTCAGAGCATCACAAATTTATATATCCACAGTCCTAAGGAATAGTGTTTAGATCATACAAAATAACATTTCCCATGGAGGAGCAGATGTTAGGAGAGGGCTCAGATGATCCGTACTTCCCGTGCTTCATCTTGAATCATTCAGAAATGAGTGTTTGCTATTGGTGTTATATATGCTGTCCATCACAGGGAACCCATACAACCTGCCTTCAACTAGGATAGATCTTCCTTCACGGTGTGACACTACAATAATTGGTTCGAAGGGAAAACCATCCCTTACCAAGATCAATACCTCTCTAGCAAATGCGGAGTAATTTGTCCTTCTTCGTCTTTTTTTTAAACCTGTTCGCTTATGATGCTGTTATGTGCGACTCTTACAGAGGACAATATTAATGCCTCTGTGCCTAAGAACTGAGTGAACTGTAAATTCCCTTGATGTTCCATGTACACAAGGTGAAATTAGCTGTTGATGTCATCTATCATCATGTATGACTTGCAAACTTTGGGGTGAGTTATCTGGACAGTGCACCCGGGTGTGTAATGGGGCCGCACCGCTGCCTGCAAATAGAGCTAAAGCTTAGGTCTGTTTGCCCTGTTATTCCTCGTCTGCTTAAACCTCACTGTGAACTTCTCAAACAAGAACAGTGGGCAAACAGCCTCTGTCCAAAGGTATGTGCGAGCAGCTTAACATCTCATGGGCTGTAAATTCCTTGATGTTCCATGTACACAAGGTGAAATTAGCTGTTGATGTCATCTATCATCATGTATGACTTGCAAACTTTGGGGTGAGTTATCTGGACAGTGCACCCGGGTGTGTAATGGGGCCGCACCGCTGCCTGCAAATAGAGCTAAAGCTTAGGTCTGTTTGCCCTGTTATTCCTCGTCTGCTTAAACCTCACTGTGAACTTCTCAAACAAGAACAGTGGGCAAACAGCCTCTGTCCAAAGGTATGTGCGAGCAGCTTAACATCTCATGGGCTGTAAATTCCCTTGATGTTCCATGTACACAAGGTGAAATTAGCTGTTGATGTCATCTATCATCATGTATGACTTGCAAACTTTGGGGTGAGTTATCTGGACAGTGCACCCGGGTGTGTAATGGGGCCGCACCGCTGCCTGCAAATAGAGCTAAAGCTTAGGTCTGTTTGCCCTGTTATTCCTCGTCTACTTAAACCTCACTGTGAACTTCTCAAACAAGAACAGTGGGCAAACAGCCTCTGTCCAAAGGTATGTGCGAGCAGCTTAACATCTCATGGGCTGTGCCTTATAGCTGCTGTGTGTTTGCTCTGCCACCCAGCTGCTCCTAAATGTGAACCTCCGCCATCTTGGAGAGGACTCGGTGGTTAATGTTTCATTCTGTGAGTTACGATTACTTTGAGGGTAGGTGGCGGCAGGAGGCTCCCATTAATGCACTCTTATATATGTCTAGTGGTGCTCTGGGTGGAGTCCTGTTGGGTGTATAGTGCATGTATAAAAATAGGCTATATCATAACTGCATATTACCATGTTGCACAGCAGTTTAGGGCATTCAGGTGCTAGGCAGCACGTTCACATAGCAACATTTCTTGTGCCAATGTGCTGATGGAGAGTTCCCTTCTTCCTCTCCCTCTTGTCCTGTTAGTTACCCGTCTACTCTTTGTATTATGGAAATGTAGTTGATGTCTGCCCTTAGTAGCACAGCTCCTCTGCAATTACCCAGCTATGCAAGATTTGTTTGTGGACAGTCTGCGGGCGCAACTGAGTTTGTGATTTGTTATTGCTTCTTCAAACAGCGTGCATTCCAAAGCGTGCCACGCAATCTTGCAAACTCACTGTGCAGCTGTAACTCTTCAATTCATCACTCCTTCGAGTCTTGCAGTAAGTCACAATACCAACCATCCAATTGCACTTTTAGGCTACCAGTGTATTAGTCCCCTTCTTGCCTCATCACTACTTCTGTTCATCTCTCACAGTTCTACCCCCAATTATGGAGTCCATGAACACTACCATCATGTGCGCCCCTTTAGTGCTGCTTCTCACTGTTTCTTGTTTGCTTTCTAGTCGCTAATACTCTCATGATCTTTGGCCTGGATGGACACCTTTATGATTTGGGGCAGTGCACAATTTCATTGGTCTGCACTGTCTGAGGGTAATTGCCAGTAAGTCAACCTCCCCCTAAATCACACCCTAGTATAACTGTGCAGAAGCATATATCGGCACTTCTGTTAAGGGCAGAGGATATTGTTAGTGATCTCCCTGTTTGCAGATTCTTTTAGGTCCCTGTCAAGCTTCCAGCACCTCCTCGTCTCTCCATTCAGCATCAACCAGATCACAGTCCAAACCCTTACTAGGCACAGCAATTATTTTCAGCTACTTCACTTGATTTTTAGTCCATCTGTCTGTACTCCAGCGGCTGTTTGCACCCCTTCTCTGGTGGATCTGTGCATTTGAGGAAGGACCTGGGTCATCGCCTTGTTTGATTTCCATCCCTGGTTGGCACTGCTACTTCCTAAATTTCTGCTTTCAATGTTGACTGGCATTGATGTCATTTAGGTTCACTCAAAACACAGAAATGGCGTGATTTACCTCTTAATGTCCATAGGGAATTGTCTCCCTTGCCCTAGTTGTATTTTCCTACCTACCTACTGCTAGTATCCCTACAGGAATAAAGGGCAATTTGAAGAATTGTACGAGGTGGATTCACTCACGTAATGTGACATGCTTCATCATTGGCCACCTCGTCCCACTCTGGTGAGATAGTACAACCAGAGCGGACTCAACCTCAGGGGGGCTGACCTGAGGGTATTCTTAGAAATAAATTCATTTTCTCTGTATAAAATATGTGGATTTAGTTTGTCTAAAAAAAACCTTGGGGAATACCACAAAGTATCCTTTATTCAGGTGGTACCTTAGGCTTAAATACAAATACCATAAGGCAGTCTCAGAGGACGTACGTGGTTACTATGACTCTTACCTACCTCTGAGTTATGCCAACATGTTTCTGCCCTTCTAATAGAGCCTAAAAGATTTCTTTGGCATTCCTCACGGCTAAAAGTATGTAACCCTAGACTTTTTTATTTATAGTGAAGGGTACAGAGGTAAATATTGAGAGGACCTACCTCTCTTCAATCAATCACCAGGGACTAGTACCTAGTCAAGGGAAGAAAGACAAACACATAGCAGTAGTGGTAGGGACAAAAAGGTAAACCTAGTTTGGTACACACAACAGCATCAACTTCTTTTGCAGTGTTATATCGTAAAATGTACACTGACAGTTTTTTTTATGCATATTAAAACAACATTAAAAACAACAACCGTAGCACATGTGACATAAAATACGCTTATTCACTGCACGCATGCACAGGTGATGAAGACACGTGGGGGAGGGAGTGCAGTATGTAATCCCAGTGAAGATCAATCTCTCATTTAGGGTAACCAGTGTACCCCTGACTTGTATCTTGCTACCCATGCCACTGCCTTTGCGACCCCTGGCCTCATTGGTGGCAAAATAAGTGCCAAGAGCACAGGGCCGACCCCACAGACCTTATTTTCTGTCCATTTATTTATTCACTATTAGTGTAATAAAAAAAGAGCACAATGAGCTGGAATGGAACCATTGGTGGCAGCTAAGGTAAGTTAGTGTGCTTCTGAGTGAGTGTGTTTATGTGAGAAAGAGGAGGGTATGTGTGAGCAAGTGTAAGAGGGTGTGTGAGAGTCTGTGGCGGGCATTGAGATAGAAGCCGTGAGATTTAGTGTAGGTAAGCATGAGTGAGTCATAATTAGTGAAATTTAGTGACTGCAAGTGAGTAAGAATGAGCAAGAATGAGTCTAAGGAAGTGAGCATGAGTGTGAGTAAGAATGATTGAGTGAGTGAATGTAAGTGATTGTGAGTAAGAATGTGGTGTTGTGCTTGCAAGTCTGTTGTTGGCTCTGGCATACTAAAGGTAATTTTTGTCTTATAGAGACACATGGTAAAATACCAGTCCTTGCATACTTGAGGCAATTCTTAGCATGACAGACACCTGTGACAAAATACTGGTAATGGCATATTAGAAGTAATTCTTTGCATATGGCGCACCTGTATATAAATGCTGGTACTAACACATTGTAGTTAATTCTTAATATAAAGGAGGACAGCCTGGCATACGGTAAGGGGGCAACCATGACAAAATTCTGACCTGGACATACTGTGGTAATTTTGACATTACGGTCACCAATGGGTTATGTATGGCACTGGCATATTGGGGGCACCCATGACATATGGGGACACCCATGACAAATTGCTAGTCCTGGCACAATGGAGCTAATTTTTGATATATGGTGGCATGCATAGCACATTTTGAAAAATGGGGTCTCCTCCTGGGGAGTGTCAGGTTTCATTGGCTTTGCTCACCATCGAAAGATTTTAATCGTTTAGAGCCTATGGCTTTGTAGCAAATCTATGTTAAAATTGTACATAAAAATGCACTCTTTAGCCACGTTCTTTTCAAATTGACAAACGTCCCAGAATTTTCAAAGATCAAGTCTGCACCATAATGTATAGATTGTATCTAAAATATACCTTAGTCTGTGTTGTGTTACATTAATCATGCAGTTATAATGGAACATCAGTGATGTCAATTATTGTGATGTCATCAGTCGCGTGGTTAGTCTTCCTGAAAAAAAAAATCATGCTCAAGGGTCATATGACGTCTCTTCCTGTGATGTCATTAAGGTCAATGGGCATGTGATGTCACTTCCGCTACACCAGGCATTTTAGTAAATTGACGCCCATATTGTCTCTTTTCTGGTGCAGCTCTAGCCCTTGTGCAGATCTTCTCCAGCCTTCATCTTTTTGATGGGTGCTGTCCCGTCTTCTTCCCACTTGATACTTAGATGAAGGGTCCAGGAGCATTGGACCAGGACGCCTATGCCCTGCACTGGGCCTGGAATGCTCTTCTTAGTTGCAGAGACTCATAGTCTGCTGCACATTCCACCCTTGTATTGCCCTACAGCTGGAAACAGTTTTTCTTCCGTGAAGACTATTTTATACATATCAGGGTATAATATTTAGATCTTTACTACCAGAAAGCACAAGATGGCTGGTTGCAAAAGATTCTGTGTTGATCTATCTATCATGTGCTTCTACTTTACACCTGTGTTGCTCTCTCTCTAGTGTGTTGCTTTTCTTTTCTTCTCCCACCCGCTGTTTCATTGCCCCCCCTCCACTCTTGCAATACTTTTTATTTTAATTTTATAAGTGGCGTCTACCATCCCATATCGTTAAATAAAAAAGGTAAAATGTTGCCCGCCTTATTTTGTAGAAGCAGGTGTGTGTTGTGACACATGCACACACTTACAGAATGACTCTACTCATAACAGTGGTCACATCATATGGCTTTACTTGGTCAATAATATCTCCTTTTTTTTTTTTGGCTGGTGCTGTGCAGCATCTTCACCCTGCATTGCCAAAGTAAATAGGTCCAAAAGGTGAGACCTATTGGCTTTGCCAGTGCTTGTTGTTTTTCTTTTGTCCTGCATGCCTGCATTCCTTTCTGGCCTCTGTTTTTCCAGATCAAAATACAAACTTGCCCGATATAAATCGATAGTGATGCGAAGATTTATATCGATAGTGATGCGAAGGTACTCCCTCTTAAGCTTCAGTGGTTATGCATATTAATGCATAGCTGTCATATATCCCACACAAAGACCTACCAGTGGTTAAATCTTCCCGCATATGACCAGTAGCACACACACAATTTCAGTTTATCATCAACTATGCCACAAAAAAATCAGTCAACATTTAGAAGCTTTCTGTGAAATAGGTGCATCCTTACTGCTTCCATATCAGTAAGAGATTAGAGTAATTAAAATCAGGTGCTGCTAAACAAGTGCACATGATAACTTGATCATCAGGAAGTTCTTCCATCTGTCTGTAATGTCAAACTTTGTCAGTTTGATCAGGGGCATGCAGGTTTATGGTAACACACAAAGCATGGATTAGATTATATTTGTAGCGTGCCAGAGAAAGAAGTGTTGCTACTCAGATTGTGGAGTATTATAAAGCGAATTTCAAATATTATTAAAGTCCATCATCCCACAGTGAGAAAAATCTACACATGGAAAAAGTTTAGGATGGTTGCCAATCTGCCCAGGAGTGGGCATCACAGCAAATCTACCATAAGACCAGATACTGTGATCCTCCTAGAGTTTGCAAAGATCCCCACAGCAGCATCCAGGTATCTGTGAGCCTCTGCCAATGCTTTAAAATTCAGAGTTCATTCTATGATTGAGGAAAGATAGAAAAGGTAGGGCTTTTGTGCAGTAGTAGTCAGGAGAAAACCTTCTTTCCAATAGGATGTTTGCCGGCAGCACCTGAATGAACCACAAGTGTTTTAGAGCTCTTGACACACGAGACCAATCAATCAATCAGTCATTTGTAGAGCACACTACTCACCCGTGAGGGTCTCAAGGTGCTGAGGGGGGGGAGATCTGCTACTGTTCGAACAGCCAGGTCTTGAGCAGTCTCCTGAAGGTCAGCAGGTCCTGGGTCTGTCGCAGGTGGTTGGGGAGGGTGTTCCATGTCTTGGCGGCGAGGTGGGAGAAGGATCTGCCGCCGGTGGACGTTCGGTGGATGCGTGGAACGGTGGCGAGGTCAGCGGAGCGAAGCTGACGGGTGGGAGTGTAGAAGGTGAGTCGTTTGTTGAGGTATGCTGGTCCGGTGTCGTGGAGTGCTTTGTGAGCGTGGGTGAGGAGCTTGAAGGTGATCCTCTTGTTGACGGGGAGCCAGTGCAGGTCCCTCTGGTGGGCAGTGATGTGGCTGTGGCGGGGGATGTTGAGGATGAGGCGTGCGGAGGCGTTCTGTATGCGTTGAAGTCTTTTCTTGAGTTTGGCCGTGGTTCCTGCGTAGAGGGCGTTGCCATAGTCCAGCCTGCTGGTGACGAGGGCCTGGGTGACCGTCCTTCTGGTTCCGGTGGGGATCCATCTGTAGATCTTGCAAAGCATGCGGAGGGTGTTGAAGCAGGAGGAGGAGATGGCGTTGACTAGCTGGGTCATTGACAGAGATGAGTCCAGGATGAACCCCAGGTTGCGTGCGTGGTCGGTGGGTGTCGGCACAGCTCCCAGCGAGGTCGGCCACCAGGAGTCGTCCCAGGCGGAGGGGGTTGAGCCGAGGATGAGGACCTCCGTCTTGTCCGAGTTCAGTTTCAGGCGATCGTTCTTCATCCATTCTGCGACGGCCTTCATTCCTTCGTGGATGTTGGTTTTGGCGGTGGCGGGGTCTTTGGTAAGGGAGAGGATCAGCTGGGTGTCGTCGGCGTATGAGATGATGTTGAGGTTGTGTGATCGGACGATGTTGGCGAGCGGTGTCATGTAGACGTTGAAGAGGGTCGGGCTGAGGGAAGATCCTTGGGGTATGCCGCAGGTGATCTTGGTGGCTTCGGATCGGAATGGAGGGAGGCGGACTCTCTGGGTTCTGTCGGTGAGGAAGGAGGTGATCCAGTCCAGGGCTTTGTCGTGGATCCCTGCGTTGTGGAGGCGTGTGTGTAGGGTGTGGTGGCAGACCGTGTTGAAGGCGGCCGAGAGGTCTAGGAGGATGAGGGCCACGGTTTCGCCATTGTCCAGCAGGGTCCTGATGTCATCTGTGGCGGCGATGAGGGAGGTTTCGGGGCTGTGGTTGCTGCGGAATCCAGACTAGGATGAGTCCAGGGTGTTGTTCTCTTCGAGGAAGCGGGTTGACTATCTTCTCGATGACTTTCGCCAGGAACGGGAGCAGGGAGATGGGCCGGATGTTCTTGAGGTCCTTTGGGTCTGCCTTGGGTTTCTTGAGTAGGGCGTTGATCTCTGCGTGTTTCCAGCTTTCCGGGAAGGTGGCGGTCTCGAATGAGTTGTTGAAGATCTTTCGGAGTTGGGGTGCGATGATGGAGCTCGCTTTGTTGAAGATGTGGTGGGGGCAGGGGTCTGACGGTGAGCCGGAGTGGATGGTGTTCATGGTTGTGATGGTGTCTTTGTCGTTGACGTGGTTCCAGGAGATCAGGAGGCCGGTGTGACTGGGGGGCGGTGAGTCTAAGGTGTCGGCGGCTGTCGGGGGGTGGGGGGGTCTGGGTGTTGAAGCTGTCGTGGATGTCTATGATCTTGCGGTGGAAGAAGGTGGCTAGAGAGTCTCAGAGGTCTTGTGACGGAGGATGTCGTTGGAGCTGGAGCCGGGGTTGGCGAGTTCCTTCACGATGTTGAAGAGCTCTTTGCTGTTGTGTGCGTTGTTGTCGATGCGTTCCTGGAAGGAGGACCTTTTGGCGGTTCGAATGAGTTGGTGGTGCCTGCGGCTGGCGTTCTTGAGGGCTGCGTGGTTGTCCGGTGTTTGCTCGTGGTGCCATTTCTTCTCGAGTCTTCGGCAGGTCTGCTTGGATGCCTGGAGGTCGGTGGTGAACCAGATGGCCCTTCTGTCGGTGCGTCTGTTTGAGGGTTTCTTGGTCGGGGCGAGAGTGTTGGTGCAGTCGTCGATCCATTGCCTGAGGTTGCGGGCGACTGTGTTGGTGTCGGTGTGGTCGGTCGGTGGGTCTCGGGCGAGGGTGGTGATTAGCTGGTCTTCGGTGACCTTGTTCCAGCTGCGGTGTGGGATTCTTTACTGGTGGTTGTGTGCAGTGGTTTTCTTGAAGGAGAAGTGGATGCAGCGGTGGTCGGTCCAATGGAGTTCGGTGGTGTGGCTGAAGGTGGCGTGGCTACTGGTGGAGAAAATGGGGTCGAGCGTGTGTCCGGCGGCGTGGGTGGGTGTTGTGACGAGCTGTTTGAGACCGAGGTTGGCGAGGTTGTCCAGCAGTGTGGTGGAGTTGCTGTCGTCGGCGTTCTCGAGGTGGAAGTTCAGGTCTCCGAGGAGGATGTAGTCTGTGGAGGCCAAGGCGTGCGAGCTGATGACGTCTGTGATGGAGTCGCTGAACTGTGGCCGGGGTCCGGGGGGGTCTGTACACGGGGGTTCCTCTTAGGGTGGTGTTGGGATCGATGTGGATCTGGAAGTGCAGGTGTTCGGTGGTGCTGAGGGTGTCTTCGGTGTTGGTCGAGATTCTGAGGGTATTTCTGTGGACGATGGCGATTCCTCCTCCCGGTCTGTTGGTGCGGTCCCTGCGGGTGATCTTGTAGCCATCCGGGATGGCTATGGCAACGTCGGGTGGAGGTGTTTAGTTGTAATGCACATCCGTATCAATCAAACTGGTATCTCCCGACGAATCTCTTCCCATACGTCAAGGGGAGGTCATTAGGGCCTGCTTTGCATCATAAATTATGAGTCCACCGTCGGCAATACTTATGGCCTCACAGTACTTATACCAAAGAGTAACAATACCTAAAAGCACAATGTCATTAAATAACAGGAAACCAATAAATAATACTAAATTTACAGTCCTTTTATTCATAGTGGTAATGATTGTTATATCTAATCTTATCCGTAACATTATTTATGGCATTTGTATTCAGTATGCAAGTAATAGTTTGAGTGGCTATTCTGCAAGTTAATGATTGCAGAGCTAACCATGACTGGAGGAGTTTTTTTTTATTTATTTTTTTAGGTTTTGTTTGTTTACCATAACTTCACTTCAACTTTTTATATGTATATGTAATTTTTGATACATATACATTTCTTTGGCAACTTCCTAAAACATGTATTTTTGATTGTATGTATATGTTTACATCCAAATGAATGCAAGATTGTGATATACGACTGTTCAGCAAAAAACCTATTACCTTCCCTGATGAGGGTCCCCAAAATAGCTTGAGAGGACTGAAACATCAACCACTTCTGGATTGCTTTAAGATTATCGGCCATAGAGATTTGCTTTCTGTTATTAGTATTTCTGTTTTTTTGGCAGCTGGTGTTTTTTTCAAACAGTGAGCTTGTTGGTTATCAAAATGCTTTGCTTTTCCTGTGTTAACTTGTATATAGCTCTGTTATATCATACAGCTACTGCACCTTTTCACTTAGCGCTGCATTTTTTTCTTTTTTCATGGCCACACCTTGTTCCATATCAGATTTAAATCTCTATGTGAAGTATATATGTATCTATTGTGACTTATTTGCATTTAAACACATAAAAGCCTGAATCATCAAGCCTGGATCATCAAAATGTATTTTAGTCACACAGCAGCAGACTATAAGGACAGTTATGCACAGTAGCACAGTGATGATGGAAGATTTTCTAAGGGAAAGCGAGAAAAAGCAAACCAACATTGGTGAAACAATCAAATGGAAACCCAAACTTTAATGATCTGAAAAACATCAATCAAAAGGAAAATGAAAGATGGAACAAAATGTGTGTACAAAGTCTAGAAACTGGAGAGACCATAACGCTTTTCTCTGAATATCTTTGCATCTGTCTCTTTTCTGTATTTCAAACAAAAAATGCTGTTTGCTTCCAGAAACTGAAGGAGATTGCATTCCCCAAGGCAGAAGAGCTGAAGAAGGAGCTGTTGAAAAGATATGCTTTGGAGTATGCAGCATACAACAAACGCAAGGTAGGTCTGAACTGGCAAGACTTTTTTTTATTCTTTATCGCCTACCTACCTTATTTATGGTTTCTCACGCATCCTCTCTTATTTTTTTCTTCCATTTCCCCAATATTTTTACATCAGTGACATCTTATGTTAAACCGTCCTGTCTCTTGGGGATTTCTCCTAGAATGTAAGCTGTACATGTAATGTGTTTGGCATGAATGGTAATGCAATAGGTCTCACTTCCATGTCTCTGCAGTGCATTAGCGGCTGGTCTGCAGGCATAGTGGCGGGGCGGGGGTGTGGGTTGACGGCGGACGACAGGGAGTTGGGGGGGGGGGGGGGGGAGGACAACTAATAAAACATTTTAAAAAAGAACTTGCCTGCTGCCCAACGCTGTTCTGCTCCGTGTCCTCGCTCCAGCACACAGGCTCCCAGTGTCCCCTGCGGCCAATCCTGACGCTGCTCTTGTGCTTGAAAGCATCATCAGGATTGGCCTGAGCACTGGGAATTTGTACTCCCAGGGAGACTGGGAGCCTGTGCTTGCTGTCTCCAACCTGGCAACGCAGCTGGGTAGGAGACAGCTCAGTGCGCATGTTGGTTTGGCCGCCCTTAGACGACCAGCCAAACCAACATGCGCAATGAGTGCAGTGCCCACCACTCACCAGCTCTTAGAACCTCAAAATCAGTTTTATTATCATTTTATTTTACAAGTTTTGAACCTGGCGGAGGGGGGGTGATGCTCCTCCGCCATAGCGGGTTAGCCTCCACTGCTGCAGTGTTTTGGAAATAACCGGTCTAAATTCTTTCATAAGGTAGGTAAAATCCCAGGTTTATGCAGCCAGCTGTTTTGTACCTAAGGCCACATAGTAGTTGATATGGCTGTGTATCCTGGTTGTTGAAAATCAGTTGCCCTCATACCCCAGAGCCCTTCAGACGTGTGATAAAGAAGCATTGTAATTTTCCTCCCAACTTTTGGCGCAGATTCCTCGGTTCAACCGCCAAAGGCTTGGCGGGAGCTCTTGTGCCCGGATAGCGGCGCTGGCTTGGAATGCACTGCCATTGGCTTTGCGCAGCGTCATAAATTCTGTGATTTTCAAGAAAAAGCTGAAAACCTTTCTCTTCTAGCTCTGCCTTTTCGACTCGGACTCCTTTTCAGGTTCGCGCCGGGACACTCCTTGGAGTATCTGTGCGAGTTACAAGTTTATATAACATAACATAACAATTTGGTTATAAACCTGATAGTGGTGTACCTGTGATCTAACTAATCAAGGATGTATGTGTATATTTTTTATTAATTTGTATTATTTTACCAAGACATAATAAAAAATCCAACCGGTCACTGCAAATTTCAAATCCACAGTTTATTACCAGGATGTGATCTATGTAACTGACATACTTTTCCTCCGGACCTCATACCTTAGCAAAACAGAATCAGATTTTGGTCTGTTATGGCAATGTTGGGAAAGTTCTGCTTGGGATTCTAAAAGGAACTCTAAAAACCTTAAAATGCATTGCCTCTGTGGGAAAAAAAAAATAGATAAAATGGGCAGGAGTTGGGGTCTCATAAGAATTCTGCAAGCTTTCTTATAGTTTACTTATGTAAATTTATGCTTTGGCGAGGAAAGTCTAGCCGAGAAGTTACTGACACTAATGGGCTAAAGGAAGGATCCGTTGTTGCCCCTGCTTTTTTTGTTAACTTGTATTTGGAGGTTCTGCTATCAGATTTGTCTGCAGTAAAATCTTTTCAACCTAAACTGGTAATTATAGACTATGATTCTCAATGTTTGCTGATGACTTTGTGGTTTTAGATCAAACCCCAATAGACCTTTAACAGCTGTAGCCTCTAATTGACCTCCTGAACTGCATACCATCAAAACGAAAAACCTCAGTGTTATGTACGGGCTTTATCTGTTAATAATTTATTTTCTAGTCAGCTATGCTTTTTGTACGAGCCTAGAGTGCCATGGTGTCGCCTATTTCAGAGTTCTCCAACCTGTAGTTTGTGAGCTAATGGTAGCTCTCTAGCTACCTGTAAGTAGCTTTACTATTTGCAGTCAAGCCTACTAAATGAAAAGCTTTTACTTGGTTGAATTAATATATGTATACCAAAATGAGAGTGTATTTAAGATGAAGAGGAGTGTATTTTCAGAACAAATAAGCTGATATTCCGAAAAACAAATTTGCTGAATTTCTAATACATATTTAAAGCTGATGTTTGAGTGAAAAACCATGTATCGGAGAGGTTTATTACTGATGCCAAAGGCATTTGTGGCTGTGGCAGTTCTATATTACTCATGAATAGGCATTTCAAATTGACAAAAGCTTATTTACATTACTGCTGACAATCCCACCTGATGCACTGAGTTGATCGCTGCTAATAAACTTGCATATGGTGGGCAGTAATCAAATCTTGTCAGATGTGGTCACTATTACAACACAAATAATAATAGCATGCTGATATAATTTTTACTGAGCGTAGAAGCTTTTATTACATAAAGGTTGGAGACCCCTGCTCTGTTTGGCTATATGACATGTAATGGATAAGCTTACGAAAGATTGAATTGTATTGAAGTAGTTTTACTTTGGTGCCTGTTCCATTTAAGGTAGGCCACACCTCAGGCTCTTATGAGACTGGAGCTGGGGCTCACTATGTGCAGGGTGTTAGCCGATAAGTCATTATTACTTTTATCGACTCCACCTGGAAAAGCTCCATCAGACTTCCTATTGGAAATACTATGAGAGGACATATCCAGAGATAAAAATGATCATTTATTGTTAAACACATTTTATAAGTATATGGAAGCCCTGCTGTATGAGTAGCACTTTAAAGATAAATGTTATCTAGGCTCGACTTCTGTGAAAAAAGATACTGTGGCAAATAATATAGTGTATTCGATTTTTTTATGACTGTAAATATTTAAGTGAAAGTAAGGTCTGAAAAATGTAAAGCCAGGAACACAGCGCTATTTAGTCGGACCATTAAATCAGGAGGTACGTCTAAATGTCATGATATTTAGGTTTAGGCATACCAATATCTAGGAGTTCACAAAATCACGGAAAAAGTGCAGTACTCCAGGTGATTAAATGTAGGCTTGGTAATCTCAACTGTCAAATGGTTGTTCATGTCATATGTATTTTTCGAAAGTTATTGGACCTATTAAAAGATTTAGTTGCCATTCATATTGAAAATGTACGATACACGATGTGGTAGAGTTTTATGACACTGGTATTTCTAATGGTAAAACTACTTTTCCATCAGCCTTCTGATATTTAAAAAGGCTTCAGATACTTTTCCATCAGCCTTCTGATTTTTAAAAAGGCTACAGATAGATTGAATGCAAATGTTTAGATAATGTATGTAATGTTATTAATATCAATTTTGAGATTTTTAGCAAAGCGCCATAGTCGTTTTAAGTAATCCTTGAGTGCTTGCAAGGTGATTGCTCACGGTGACCAATATTTTTAGTTTAAGTATACATTTAAACAAACATAAAAATGTAACCAGGTTCCTGTTAATCCTGTTTTATAAATAAAATCAACACCATTTTGATTACTTTGTTCCCATAATGAAGTAATCAATAAGTCAAACAGCAGGGTCTTGCGTACGCTACATATGTACATCTCCAAAGTCCTGGATACTTACCTCCATTGGGGCTTAGATGATCTGCTTGTTAAATATATTTTTCTCTATAAACTTCACCGTGATGGTCCTGTGCAAGCGGTTTGCTGCCCGCCTGGACCCTTTTATGACCAGCCTGGTTCACGAGGACCAGTGTGGGTTTATCCAGGGGTGTAACACTGGGATAAACCTCAGGCGTTTGTCGCATGTCATGCATGAGGTCGAGCAGGGTGAGAGGGAAATGGCCGTGGTCTCTGTTGACCTGGAGAAAGCCTTTGACACCGTCGATTGGGGTTATCTGCTTGAAGTGCTGAGGGTCATGGGGTTTGGGCCTCAATTTCAGGCTGGATCAGTCTTCTTTACCCTGAGCCCAGTGTGCATATGCAGATGGGGCAATGCCGCTCAGACAGTTGGGCTTTGTGTCGGGGGACACATCAAGGCTGTCCTTGCTTCTTTTCGTGCTTGCGATGGAGCCTCTGGCTTTGTGGGCACGGTGGGAACTGTGAGACGGGCATGCAACTGGGCAACACTAGGCATATTATATCCTTATGTGCAGATGATGCGCTGTTTTACCTTGCCTCACCTCTGGAATCCCTCAGGACCCGGTTATGACTCCTGGACGGTTGTGTGGCTTTGTAGGGGCTGTGGATTAATCGTGGTAAGACCCTGTTGTACCCCATGGCAGCGTTAGTTGGGACTCTACCTGATGTTGGTTTGCGCTGGGACTTAGCACACTTTAGGTAATTAGAGGTAATGGTTGCGCACACTAAGGTGCAGCAACAACGTCTTAATGTGGGTAGGGTATTGGACTCTCTGAGAGCCTCTGTCACTTTTTGAAACTCACTCCCACTGATGGGCCGGGAGGCCATCTCCAAGATGGTACTCCTACTGCGTTGCTTATGTCATTCAGAACTCCCTTTGCTCTCTGCCTGCCAGGGTGTTTAGAGTTGGATTCAATCCTTGTTTCTCTTCTTTGGGCCGATAAATGTAGCAGAGTGGCCTTGCCACCCTAACACAATGCTACAAGGCTTGTGACCTAGAAGTGCCGCGACTAGACGTGTCTTATTATGCCACTCAAATGCAGCATGCTGCGCGATGGCTTGATCCGGAGTACAATTGGGAAAAACGCTTCCTGGCCAGGAGGGGCGATGTAGGGAAGCTACCGGCGATATTAATGGAAGGGGCTGGGGCCTCGGGCGACTTCCCATTCGTGGTGTGGCAGTCTGCGCAAATCTGGCAAAGGTTAGTCACTGTGATGTTGAGACTCTCCCCCTTCCACCATGAATTGCCGGTGTGGATACTGGCACCGGTCTGACAAATGGCTCAGAACATGTCCTTCCAGGCCTGGGATGATGGGGGGGTTTTAAAAAGCTGGGGAACTTGTATCCCAATAGGCTTTTCATCTCCATAAAAGATGCTCAAACAGAGTTGGCACTGGGACCGGGACACTTCTTGCACTACGCTGGCCTGGCGGAAGTGGTCAGGAAGACATAGACCACCTTCCCCGCAGCGCCGGAGGCATCTACCACTTTGGGAGCCCTGCTGACCTGCGGGTCCAGAAGGCACTTGATATCTTTGTTGTACAAAGCCATAAGAGCAGATGCCTCGGGCGGCTGGTTGCAGGCACAGGCGGCATGGGAGGGGAACATGGGTGTGCCCTTTTGGGATGCAGACTGGGCACCCGCCTGTTCACTTACACAGACCGTGTCATGCAATGTCCGCTTTAAACTGGTACATTATAATTTCCTGCAGCTCACTTACCTGACCCCTGCAATTCTCCATCGGATACAAGGCCCGCACTGACAGTTGCCCCAGATGTGGGTCTGGTTGGGCTGACTTTCTTCAACTGGCCAGGAGCTGTAGAGCAGTGCATGTTTTCTGGGACCGGGTGGTGTGTGAACTTACAGGGGTAACCTTGATACAGATGTTGGTGACCCCACAATGTTTGTTGGGAGACGTTTGAAGGCCTAAAAGTCACAATATGGCCTATAAATTGTTGCAGCTGGTGCTGGTTCTTGCCAGATGCAGGGTGGCCATCACCTGGATGGGACTGCGGGCTCCGGAGAGAGTCCACTGGCACAGGGATGTTGATGAATGGTCGTTAGCAGAAGAGCCCCACCTGAAGCTTAGCAGGAGGGATGAAAAGGTGGAGGAGGATATCATTGTGTTTTGAGAGCTAGGAGATAAGCTTTTATCCCTTGGGGCTGCACCGAGTAGTGAGGACAGTGAAGGCCCCGGATAATGGCTAGCCTCTGGGTGGGAAATGGGTGAATGTCTTTCATCGAATTGCGTGATTGTGTGTTTGGCATGTGTCATGACCTGGGGTGTTTCTCCCCATGTCTGCTTCCTGCATTCTATGTCTGATATCTATACCGCTGCAATGTTTAATTCATGTAAAATTGAAAAATAAAGTTTTTAAAGAATATATAAATTTCTCTCAATATATTTACAACTTCCATTCACATGTAGTAAGTACCATAGCAGTTTTAATTGTTTATCTATAGGCTATGAATTGTGCGAGAAGTACTGGGCCCTCAAATGTGCTTGATTCTGTACAGTGTTGTTTCATTATATTAAACTGTAATTAGATTTGATTGGCATTTAGATAATGTTTCTGAGTACTTCAGCTATGCTCACCCGATAGTCCTTTAATGGTAAACAGTCTGATAATGTGTTCACTAGCCTGTAACTAACACATCAGAAACTTTCCACAATCCTTTAAACTTGTGTGCCCAAGAAGGAATGTAGTGGGTGGCGAAGAGGACCAAAATGAAACGAAGACCCCAAAAAAATTGTACTTTTTTCTGTAGTTCTCATTCCCGCATACCAAGGTTGACTCTTTACCTTGGTCCCCCTATCTGTGTAAACATATGAACCTACTTGCAATAAGGTAGTCACAGGGTTTATGTCAATGTGTACAATATTTCATCCTAACAGTATTCTGCTGAATTCTATAAGAAAAGGAGAAAGGAGAAATCACAGCCTAACTATGAGTCATAACATTGCAAGTAATGAGCCCAGAAAGGATTAATCGCTCGGTAGGGTGTAACATGGTATAACTAAGACTTTATTCCTATGAATCTCACGATGCCATTCCGTAACAGAAGGGGTACTTAGATTCTCCCAAAGCCGACCTATCCGATTTCTGGCATCATTTAGTAAACAGTGATACAGTTCACCCTCAAACTTTGTGATAAACAGTACTAAGGAGGGACTCCAAAGATGATAAAGGAAATGCTGGCACGTCATCAAACTACCCCCACTCCACCCATGATAAAGTTAGACAGTTACTCATTTAAACCCAATACAACATGATTATTGAACACATCAACAGCATACATAGAATTGATGCTGCTTGTTGATCATGATTTTCAGGGCCTTCGAAGCATGTAAGGCAATGTATTAAGGGTTTTTTCGACTGCTGTCATTTCAAGTGGTAGAGCTCTTTACTAACTTTAGGAAATTCCAGACTTCGCCTGGCTCTGTGTCTAATATTTTCAAACATTTTTGTCTCATGTTTGGTGTAACAAATTGTGTTACTAGTTGAGGGAAGTAAGTACCCACCTCAAGTAATAATCACAATCCTTCTGAGGGTGAACCACTAAAGTTCACTAATGAGCTCTGTCACCTGGTAACTGTGGCACAGAGCAGACAGGCTTAACTTCAAGGCAATATGTAAAGTATTTATGCAGTACTAAAACAGTAATAAAGTCAAAATGTAAAACAATAAGAATCAAAAAATTAATTTGAAAAATAGAGTAAAATTTAATAAACAGAATGACACCAAAATATCAAAAATCCAATAAGGGGAACTTTATAAATATGAATATACATTTTTAAATTTCTAAGAAGAAGCAGTGCCAAGAAGCACAACAAGGTCAATGAAAGACAATGGCCATGGTAGAACAGGGCCTCAACAGAATTTGACGCTGACCGCAATGGAGCACGGGTCGGATAGATTAACTAGATTCGCCCTGGTCAAAGACTTTACCTTCTGTTTAGTCTTTAAGTCCTAATCCACCACAAGAGTATACTTCTAAAGCCCTCCCACAATCTCAGGCACTTAAAGACTCAGAGTGGTAGGCAGGAGGCAACAGGAGGGTCCAGTTCAGGTCCACTTGCCACTGGTCAGCTGGGCAGTTACAGGAAAAGGCCTCTTGTATCCTCTGTCCCTGTAGCTTTTACTGGTCAGCCTTATGACCCTTGGAGTCAACTTTGGCCTGAGTACAAGAGAGAGAACACATCCACTCCTCCAGGGCTGTCCTCAGGTTGCAGACAGCAGGATCATTCCTCTTCTAATCTTTCTCATGTCCAAGAGTGTACTGAAGTGGGTGTCTGGAGGTGCCACATTTATGCCTGGCATGAGCTAATGGGCAGGAATAATATCTGGGGACGCCTGAACCAATGAGTTTAAAGTTCCCTGGACCAAGCCTACCCATTTTGGGTATTATCAAGATGTCAGAAGTCTTTATCCACACTAAACTTGGGCTCTGAGGGGAGTGTACTATGGTAATTAAGGCTGCCTCCCACATCTGACACTAAAATCCAGGTTTAGGCAGTCCCTGTGCCTTCAACTAACTCAGAGACTGAAATCTGGTAAAATCAAAGCTGAGCTTTCAGCATCTAGACAGTAAATGCACACAAAGTGTTTTGGCATTCTGTTTCCCTCCTTTGCAAATGCACACCAAATGTTATACATAAACCTATCAGACTTGTCGAACAGGCTGTGACACTGTAATGTCAAAGAGCGTTCCACTGTGAATGGGGCCTGACTGAATGGGAGGACAAAAGAAGGGCCATGCCCATGTTTTAGCTAACATTTGCGTGTGACAGGGGAAGCCTCTTTGAAGTGCGCCCCAAGTGTCACTGTAGGAAAGTGCCCCTCTTTGCATGGTTGTCCCCCACTTTTTGCCTAATGTTGATGTACTTTGACTGAGTGTGCCCTTTGTTCCTGCTGACCAGGTACCTAGGGCCTATGTTCTTTCCCTAAACTGTACTGTTGCAAAACCCAATTGGCAACTCTCTGGCCACATATAAGTCCCTTGTAAAAGGTACCATAGGTACCAAGGGCACTGTGACCAGGGAAGGCCTCTAAGGGCTGCAGCACTTATTGTGCCACCCTTAGAGGCCCTGTACTTTTACACACACACACTGCCATTGCAGGCTGCTTGTTTTGGAGCAGAACAAAGTGAGAAGTCGACATGGCACACATCCCTGTGTGCCATGTCTGCAAACCACTGCCCTGGCATAGGTAAGCAACCCCTCTGGCTGGGTGCACTATACCAGTGGTGAAGGTACAGGCGCATGAGCCCTGTACCCCTACAGTGTCTCAGTCAATTCTTAGACATTGTAAGTGCAGTAATGCCATAAAGAGTATATGGTATGGGAGTTTGTCATTACAAACTCCACAGCACCATAATGGCTTTACTGAAAACTGGGAAGATTAATATCAAACTTCTCAGCACATTAAACCCACACTGATGCCAGTGTGGGATTTAATGAAGAATGCACTCAGAGGGCATCTTAGAGATGCCCCCTGAAAAACGACCTAACTCTAGTGTCCTGGCTGAGTGGCTGCTCGCCAGCTGCCACCACCAGACCTGTTTCTGGACCCCTGGGTTGAGAGCCTCACGCTCTCGGGGTCTTGAAGCAAAGCACATCCTGGGATGAGGTGCCAAGCCTCCTCGCCCAGGATGGGCAAGGTCCACGAAGGGGAAACCTCAAAGGCTTGCCACCTTTATGAGCTACCCAAGCCATTTGCTGCTCCCAGCAAGTGGCCCCCACCGGTTCTGGCCCCCACTGTGGGCAGGAGAATCGGCAGGAAAACCAAGTTAGGAGGAGAGGTGTGCCCACCTTTGCCAATCCCACCCCTCAGGTGGGAGAGGCGAGGTAAAGCACAACTCTCAGTCCCCGCCATCTTGCAGATGGGGGGGGGGGGGAACCAGCAAACCAGAGGGAGGCTTATGCCCCCCTCCCACAGGAGTGTGGCATAATAGGGGGTGTACCCACCCAAAGGAAGGGACCCATTGGTCCCGCACTGTACCTACCTGTAACACCCCTAAATTTAGTATTTAGGGGCAAGACTGAACCTTGCCTCCTCAGACAAGAAGAGAGAAGAAGGACTGAAGAAGCGGTGCTGAAAGAAGAAGAGGAGGACACCCACTGCCTTAGCCCCAGTACTACCGGCCTGTCCCGACCTCGACCTGTTCCTGCGAAATCCTGGTGTGTCCTGCAGCCAGCAGCCCCCAAGCACCCGGAGGACCTGCCCTGCCTTCCCAAACCAGACTTTGTCTCCTGTGAGCACTGGATTTGCTCACCCACAGACTCTGGCTCCGGCCAAATCCGCGAGTCTGCAGCACTCTGCACCAAACGCCCACAGCCCAACACCACGAGGAGGTCTCCCCGGCGATCCTGACCTGGGATCTGGTGATCCCTGACCTACCTCAAGTCTCCAACCAACGCCTGCAGCCCCTTTCTGGAGGACCCCCCCCCCCAACCGCAGCCAGAGCCGGTAAGAGAAACCTGACGCCAAATGACACCCCTGCACCCGACGTCTGACGGCCTTGGGTAGCCCAACGACGGTGTTCCGACATCCCCAAGCATCCCAACTTACCTCTCCAACCGGTGGTCGCCTCCAGGAGATCTTCGTCCCCGAGACTGCAGTGTTTGTTGTAACCAGAGAATCCCCATTGAAATCAACAGGGCACCTGACGCCAAAACTGCACTCTGCTCCCGAGCCGCCCCTGCGCTGCTGTGGGTGCACCTTGTGTGCTAAATCGGATCCCCCTTTGCCCTGATCCTAACACCAAGAGCTTTGCTCCCACAACCTTGTGACCTGCTCGTGAGCAGCCACCAACCGGAGGCCCCCCTTTCCTCCATTGGATAACATTGGGCCTCAGTACTCTGCACCCGGCTGCCCTAGTTCCGCTGAGGGTGCTTTGAGAGTGCATCCTTGACCCTGGGGGAACCCTGGTTCTAACCCCAGAATACCAGCTCTCAAACCTAAGTCCTTATCGATAGACTCATAACACTGTTTTCTCCCAAAGGACTGCATTGACTGCTTTTCTGTGAAAAATCTTTTAATTGTGGTTGGTTTGTATAAAACCTCAAGAAACTGCATATGTATAAAAACTGAATTACTTACCTTTTGTCTAGGAAATGTCCCAGTGTGATATCTAGGCATATCACACTGAGTAGCAAAAGTAACTTAAAAAAGTAATCTGAAAAGTAACTGCAACTGTTTTAAAATCAAATGACTTACCTGTAAACCAAACAAACTGCATTCAAATTGTATTTCACTGCATAAATCTTGCAAAGTATTATTATACTTACCTGTACTAGGCCTGGCTTGGTTCTAGAAAATAAAATATAACTAAATAATAATTTTATACAAACAAATTGATCTGAGTTCAGTCTTTGAGGGTGTGACATCATTCCTTGTCTGATTGTGTACAATAAATGCTTAACACTACCCTCTGATAAAGCCTTACTCCTCGCCCACACTACCACAAATGGAGAGTAAGGTATTATCTATTTTACCTCTGCCTACTTTTGGGGTTCCACTGGACTCTGTGCACACTATAACTTACTTTGGTATAGTATATACAGAGCCAGCTTCCTACAATCACATGAAGAACTGTAGCAGTCCTGTGAGACACGATGTGACATTCAAGCAGGACTTGACACTTTAATGTCACAGAGTATCCTTTTAGCCTTACCTGCATATTCTGTCCGGTTCAGATGGGTCATATCAGCCCATTCAGGTCAGCCTATTGTTTGCTCCTGGAAGCAGTTCACACCTCCGCACAGGGGATCCATCAGCTGTCAAGTGACTGTTGGAAGGCACTGAAAGGCATTAGAACCCTAAGACCTGCAAAAGGTAACTTTGCTAAAGTACCTTTTCTGTAATAGTTCGACCAAATTCGACTTTACCATTAAATTGAATTTCCTTTTACTATTATAAAGAATTTTTGAAATATTTCTCTAGCTGTTTCCTAGGCAGAAATAACATTTATTATCGTTATACTTTTACATGTCCTACTCATAAACACCATGCACCCTGCCGTAATGGGCAGTAAGACCTGCTCAGGGCGGACTTATTAATATATACAAGGAAGATGTAGGCCTGTCAAAAGAGACTATTTGGCAGTCCGAGGTTGCAGTTTAAACCTACAGACAGGCTACTGGTGGCAGGCCTGCAGTCATGGTTGTATTGTCACTACAGTGGGTGGCACAATGGGTGCTGCAGCCCACTGGTGACATTTAACTTGCAGACCCTGGGTACACTTTGGGTACCATATTGCTAGTATATGCCAATTTCATGTTGAAAAGTGGAGCACAAGCACTTTACTACTGGTTAGCTGGGGTAAAGTGCACAGACGTCCATAGCCAGCAGAAGAGCGAGTTCAGCAAAAAAAGGCAAATAAATTGGGGTGACCTTGCATAAAGGGCAAATTTCCAAAAATGGAGTTGGTGTTGATATGCACCTTAAAGAAATATCCTTGCCTGTAGGATGATTGAGCCATATATAATAATCTTAGATTAACACAACTTTAAAAAACAAGACAGAGACAGTCTGAAAAATGAAAGTCTGCACATCGGAGAACCTACCACATAGAAAGCCAGGGCCAAATGATATTGAAAAAGACATAAGGAATTCCTTTGATTTCGATATTCCGACCAGTAAGTGACCTATAAACGTTAATGGATAGCATAACATTATCTAGAAACTGATCAGCTTGATTAAAAAAAAAAAAAAAAAAGTACAGCTTTCACTTACTTTGGAGAATATATGGGGGTATTTAATCCTGGAAGGGGATTCAGCAAGGTATCCATTATCTGTCATTACATCACACAAGGTGGGTATTAAAAGTTCCAAGACCTGCTTCAGCTGGATAGCCCAATCATAAATGTTTAAATAAAGAAGAGCCCAGCCACTTTTCATGATAGAGTATGACAGCTTTGTCCATATAACGTGGATACCTTTTTGTGCCATTTGTAATTATTAATCAGTTTGGAAAAGCTGCAGGATAGGTTTCTGGATATACAAATTAGTTATTCTCGAAAAGAAATTGTTGCCAAAATGGTCCTTTTAATGTAATTAATAGAACGAACTAGGTTGAGAGACAAGCCTCTGATAGCCTTGAGTAAACCCAAACATGAGAAGTAATTTTATGGCCATTTACCCTAGTGATATTTCATTGCTTATACATGACTAAAAACCACAGATAACTAGGACTCAGATGGTTTAGAGAAAGGCGTATTCCCTTGCATCACCCCTGTTTTGCATTTATTTACTTCGCTTTCATATACCAGTTTATATAGAGTTGAGTCACTCATCAGTTGCGGTATATAACAACAAATACTCTGCCTATACTGCAACCGGTGCGCTCCTTGATTAGCCTTCTTTTGTATAGGCATAACCTGCACAGCTTTCCAGACCGAAGGGATCTTTCCTGTGTTTATAAATAGATTGAACAAGGAGCATAGAACCGGGGCTAACTGATTCGAAAGTATGCCGGAATTCTGGGAGGACATAAATCCAAAGGAGAGCCAGATTTGGCAGTTCCCAAAGATCTTTTGATTAGTTCTGGGGTGAACGCATTAAACTTTCCTAGGCTGCAAGCACAGTTAATGGGAGGAGATTTGAGATTAGGCGCCATAAAAATCTGATCGGGCGCACTGGGAAAGTTCTGATAAATGAGATAAATTGTATCATCAAAATAAGCAGCTAATGAGTAGCACAGTTCTTGCAAAGCCTGAAGTTTTGGGGAGCACGCGCTCGGATTAATAAAATTATTCAGCACTTTACAAAGCACTTTAGAAGAGTTGCCAGCTTTGCCAATTTGATTTGTAATATGAATTTTTCGATCAGTCTTTATATTTTTATGGTACCTCGTGAGAGCAGTTTTATATGCGTCCTTATTTAAGATTGTTTGTCGTGTGCCAGCGTCTTTCAAGTTTTTACAGGAGGATTTCTCTTAACCCAATTCAACACTGGGTATTATCTTTTCACATATCCCCTCAGTGTTAAGGTAGGGAGATTGAGCTATGTAGAAGTGAGTGTTTAAAATTAATGGCACTGACTAAGATGCAAAAACGTATAAATTTACCAGTTTTAAAGAAATAATAGATCACGTTTTTCAAGTTAATTTTGAGTCCACTCTATCAATTGTTATCCATTTTCATTCTGAGAGCTACTTTAGTATTTCCCAACTCACTGAAAATAGATATAAAGTTGTTTTATTTTTTGTTGTTGTTTTGAAGGTATCTGTGATATTTTTCACTTGTTGAATAACTTTCATAAATTATTCTGTCCCAGTTGCATTGATTAATGGAGTTGGGGCTACTATGTTATCTATTGTAGTTACTTTTTTTGGTGGTGCTACCAGTTTGGCTTCAGTGTTGGAGAAATCAGCCAGTTAGACCCAGGGCCCTGGTGAATCACATCAAGAGATTATTTTCCAAAACTTGCCAATGACCAGCGGTGAATAAACTAGAGTTTTTTTTGACAGAGCCTCAACCACCGGTATAGTGAATGGAGTAGTTGTGGGTGTACTGTGATTTGCCACCTTTGATCTAACCCACTACAACCTATAGCCTGTAATGTCGCCAATAGTCGTAGGCCAAGTGACAGAAAAGTTGTGGAGATTTACAAACATGGTCAAACAATGAAAACGAGCTCACTACCACAGTAAACTTATTCCTGAGATGCCCCTTACTCAGAGATAGGGAAACCATAAGAGTTTTAAAAGAACCCGCACCCACCAACGCTAGTTGGTGGCATACTTCATCATACGGTTCCCACCTTAGACGCCTACTGCATCTGGGTGTGCTATGATGCCTGGATTACAGCGGAGCAAGTTTGTTTTTGGGAAACTCAAGTGAGAAAAGAGGATTTTAAAATTGTCTCAAGGCAGCCAGCCAACCAAGGTATGCTTTAATAATGGTAAAATTGGGCTAGTTTTAAAAACAGTGGTGTATGTTTTATAAGACGTGAATGGTCTTGCATAGCCTTAGTCTTGGTCTGCATGTCTCAGCCATTTCAAATAAGTTCCCATTGGGTCAGTATGGTTTTCATCCGGACCGGTGCTGCATGTTGTAGGAAGCTGGCTTTTTATGTAATGTACCAAAAAGAGGTACACTATGTAGAAAGTCCAGACAGCATTTATTGGTTTACAGGGTTTAAATTAATAATCCCAAATGCTCTCTCTTGTGGTGGTGTGGTTGAGCAGTTTAGGCTTATGGGAGGGTAGTGTTAAACATTTGTTGAACACACAGAGTCAATAGATGAGACACACACTCAAGGCCAATTTAGAAAAATAACAGGTATTTTTATATATTTTTCAACACCCTGAACTTCGTAATTGGTTAAGTGCTTTTCGAGTTATCAGTTTTTGCAGGCAAGTAAAAATGTCACACAAATGCGTTTTTACGCGGTCATGTTTTCCTATGAAGAAAGAAATTTATACTGCATACAGGTACATGCAATCGTATTTTGGGGGGTCCCATATAGGACTTAAGGCGCTAGGAGGTCAAGGTCACATGATCCACGAGCTGTTCGGGTTGACCTGCCCTGGAGTGTCTGGGTGCAGAGGTGCCGGCAGGTTAGTAGCCTTGCGCGGTACACTGTAGGCAAATAGGAGGGGGATACCTAGAAACAGGCTGCAGAAGGGGACTTGGGGACAAGTACAGGAGCTCCCAACAAGGGGGGCTCAGTTCCTAGGGGTTTTGGGAGCAGGGAGGCACAGTTGGTGTTAGTCGACCCGGCCGGGGAGCTCGGGTGCAGAGGGTTTTGGTCGGCTGGGCCCGTGCGTCAAAGGCATTCGCGGTTTTCTGTCAGACCTGCAAAGGGGGTTTAAACAGGACAGCTGGGCCACTCTCTGTGCTGGCCTCTGCTATGCTGATATCCCTCGTCGGCTGGTCGGTCTTTGCGATGTTGGAGTCCGGATTGAACTTCAAACAAGCGTTGGCTACTGCAAGGGGTACAGTACCCCAGGTATTGGTGCAGGGCGTTTCCTGAGGGTCCTGGCATCTCCAAACTTGGTGAGGAGACGAATCTGACCTCTGGGAGCACAGTGACCTCCTCCTGGGCGGCTGCTGCATTGGTGGGCCCGGTGGTCAGTAGAACAGTGAACCGGACATTGCAGTCAGTGCCTACAGGTTGCAGGGAAGTGGCTCGTCCACGTCAGGGGAGATGCAGATGGCTTGGCAAAGTGCTGGTGGCCTTCCGAGGCTTTTGGAGGATGCACAGCTGCAGGACAAGTCGGGTTGTCACGATTGTCGTGACAGTAGCAGGCAGGGTTTGGCGCCAAAGTCCACAGGTAGTCCACAGTTCTTGCTTCTTCTTTGGCTCTTATTTGTCCTTCTTCTTCTTTTGTCAAGGGAATCTTAGTTCCTGGTGTCACAGGGCCACCTAATTACTGAATTTAGGAGCATTAAGGTGAATGAAGGGTTGTAGCCAATGGGCTACTTACCCTTGGGGTCTCTACATCCCCATATGACCACTTCCTGTGGGGGAGTGGACATAATCCTGTCCCAGAGTTCCTAATTCCACCAAATCAAAATGGTGGAATCATTCCTCTGTGGAGCACATCAGGCAGCCCACCTTAGGGGTGCGACTAGCCTGGTGGTGCAACCCGCTGACTTGCATATCTAATTTCCTGCCTGTCCTGGTGCAAGGCGGGCCTTGGGCGGGGGTGGCATCTCCTAGGTCTGGGAGAAGCCTGGGTCGCATTTCAAAAGCAGCAGAGGCTTTGAATGCAGATTCACTCACCATCCTGCTGGAGGAGGTGTAAACACCTCCTGCCAGAGCAGGCATTGTTTCTGACCTCTTTGAGAGCACGGGCTCTCGCCTCCAGCAGGACAGAAACTTGTCTGTGGTGGCAGGCTGGGCGATACCAATCATCTAGCACACTTAGAGTCTGGTAGGTTGTCTGGGGCACCTCTAAGTTGCCCTCTAGTGCATATCTTGATAAATCCACTACTGGCAACAGTATGGATTTATTCAGACAAGGTGTTTGATACCAAACACATTAGGTTTCAGTGAAGCCATCATGTAGCTGGGGAACTCATAATGACCAGTGCCCAGTACATACATGGCTTCCAGGTTCACTTGTACTATCTAGCAATTAAACTTGACAGCACAGGGGCATATCTATTCTTGCAGATATGTTCTCACATGTAATATAATGCACTCTGTCTTAGGGCTATAAGGTCTGCTGTAGGGGTGATTTACATATAGCCCATGCAGTGTATTTGGCATGGCACAGAGGGTGTGTGCCATGTTGTGTTTTCTCTTCTGTTAGCACCATTTCACGCAGCCTGCAATAGCAGTCTGCATGAGTTTGTTGGTGGGTCCCTTAGAGTGGCAAGGTACATTCTGCAGCCCTTAGAAACCCTCTTTAGTACCCATGCCATATTTACTAGGGACTTGCAGCGGTGCTAAAGGTCTTGCCAATTAGGGAACAATTGAGCAGTTAACTTGTTTTAGGGAGAGAGCACTAGCACTGGGGGCCTGGTTAGCAGGAACCCAGTGCACTTCAGTCAAAATTGCATCAAATACCAGGCAAAAAGTGGAGGTGACCATATCAAAAAGGGGCCCTTTCCTACACATGCACGCTAAGACATGCGGTGCTACTATAACTGATTGTAACTTGGGATAAACCGTATCACTTCTTCTGAATTTTCTGTTGTAAATACAAAATGAGAGAGACATGGTATCTACATGGTAGATGGAACACAGGCACTGCCCATGCGACGCGCATTAGTCATGCAGTATGTCCCACACATGCTTGAACCTCCTTCTTACATTGTGAAATACCCAGTGAACATCTTGATCAAGCTGCTGCATTAAATGTCATTCTGTGAGTTGTGTTCGTCGAAGTTACATCATTTTCCATGCAAAAAGTGGGGGCTAACCATGTCCAAAAGAGTCACTTTCCTACAACTGGTAATTACAGTTCCGCTCTTGGATCATGTACCCATCAGCATAAATATGCGCAAGTCCTGAAATGAAGATTTTAAAATCATTACTTTTGCCATGTGTAACAGAGGCAGAATAGATAAAAGATAACCTACGAAATCATGAACAAAGGAAGACTTTGCCCCAGTTCAAAGATGGAATTGGTTGAGCCTAAGATTAAGGAGTAATAAGATAATTAGCTTCTTACGTTAGATTGGAAGAAGGTGCCTGATTGATATTAACCATACCTTAGAGTTACTACTCTGGTCATACATGAGATGCTTAGCTTACCTGGAGACCCATAGGCCTTACCTCTGGGCCGATTGGCAGAGAAGCCAGACTGCTGGTCTATTCTCAATGTTCTTTAAAGATTCTAAGTTGAATGATTTATTTGTATTCAGAACTAGTATTACGATAATTGTGTGCCAAAGGAGAGTTCCAGCTGGAAATGTTCCTTAGGGTCCAGCGTTTCCTGCCTGCTTCCCATTGCAACTGTTGAATTAGTCACTATAGTACTGCGGCCTAAACATAAGCTCTTACCTACATCAGCATGCTGGGAGGGAATGGTCCTTTTTGGTGTCTGGGCAGTGAAAAATGTTAAAATACCTTCTTCATTGCAGAAAAGTCTTCACTCTGCCAACTTTCAAGTAAAAAAAGGTGTGCTGCAAAACAGATCTCCAATCCTGCTGGTCTGCGAAATTACAGGGTCCTTCCTTTTCTGCTGCCAAACACATCCTCAGATTGTAATAATAGGAAGGCTAAAGTTGCCCTATTGTAAAATTGAACAGCTAAAACAAGACATGTGAATCAAAAACCTCACCAAAATGTAGCAAAAATGCCCATGTCAACAGACCACAACCATGGCTGCAAACAAAAAAACAGTCACCCATCTGCACTAACAACAAACAGGACACAGATCTTTGTCGCCTAAAGGAACAGATGAGGAGAGGGAGGTGAAAACAAACATTGCTTAAGTCCCCCCCCCCCCGCCTCTGATAAAGGCTAACTTGCCAACCAGCAAATGGGTTTGGAAAACAAGCAACAAAAACATTATCATGCATGTGCCATGACGAAATTGCACAGGACCAATTATTGACCTCACAGAGGGGCAATTAAGAGGCATCTCTTGACCAGAGAAAGTGGTTCACGCAGGTCCTGACTGATGTGACCTTCATGCTGTTATTTTTCTTTGAAACCACTAGGGCTTAGAAAAAAAGTAATTTCGGAAGTAGTAAAATTACTGCATTTTCTAAAATCTGTTATGGTTCCTCATATACTGTTAAAATACTCTGTCACGTTTCGATAATTTGAAAACTCATACAAGTTCAACGTTTTAATTCAGTCTGGAATCCCTTGCAAATTTCCTCTTGTTCTTGTACAATGAGGACAATTATTTTTTTCTCGGAAAAAAAAGGGATATATCCCTTAACGTATTTTTTATTTTGATAGCATCTTATCATTTAGCTGTCCTTAACAGGGCATAGTAAAGCATGAATGTGTAAGCAGAAATAAAGTCTCATATTGAGCGTTAGTGAGCAACATCTTCTCCAAACACTCTAATTTGCAGTTGGTCATTTATATAGACAAGAAATCATTACGCGAGTTCAACAGAAAAGAGGGCTTTAATGTACAATAAATGCAAACAAAGTATACGTAAAAACAAAACCGTTAGCAGTATCAGGTTATTTAGATTGAATGCAAATTATGCTTTGGTACTCGAGGTACTTTGAAATCCTAAAACGCATGTACCAATCAATTGATGGCTATGTATCTATGTATATGGTATTTATATAGTGTGAACCTAGCCAAAAGGAAGTGAAGTACTGTACATGCTCAAATATTGAAAACCTAGTTCGATTTTGCAGATAAAAGAAACTCATTATAAACCTTTACTATGTCCTGTGATTTTTCTCAGTCTCTGTAGGATAATAGTTTGTACATGTAGCACCCACAATGCCTAGAATTTCAATAAAATGAGTGGAAATGCATATAACAAACTTTGCAAAACAGATTGCTACTCTGTTCTTGATGGTTAATGCAGGCAAATAGTGCAATTTTTTGCCACTTTGCACTCTCTTGATAGGTGCTTCTCTGTTGGCCTTCTTTGGTGCTAAATGTCCCAGAATGAGTACACCACTTATTCTGTATGTGGTGCACACTATAAGGACATGACCTAATCTGAGGATCTTGGTGTGTTATATGATATGGCTGTGCCATATTATTGTGGAATACACTCACAATCTTTTATTGGATGCAGTCAGGCTCATTTGTAAACCTTAAGCTCAACCCTGGGTAACTGTGGCTTAGAGCAGAAAGGCTTAGACAAAAGAACTTAGCGGAAGGCTTTTAACAATACCAAACAACAGAATAAGAAAGTCACACAACGAGACAGAGACACAACACCAATTTATAATAGGAGAGCACATTTTCTTTTTAATTTATAGAGTCCTTGATCATCAAAATCCACCGGAGGGTTCCGGAGATATGGATTAATTTTTAATCCAACCGCTAACAAGTATTGGTCAACAAAACCTTTGTAAACTTTTGAAAAGTTTGAAAACCGTTAGTTCGGCGACTCCAGCCCAACTTGGGCGACCAAATCCAACAGTGCAGAGGTCTAGGAGTCCAGTAAGGTTACTTTGGACAGTTACCTGGCCACCAGAACCTTTTCCAATCCAGTTTCAGCCTTTAGGAAACGAAAACCATAGAGGACAATGGAGTGGTCCTGATGCTGAAGATGCAGGCAGAAGAGATGCTCAATGAGGCTCCTGAAGCTGTGCGGTCAACGGGCATGAGTTGTGGATGATTCCTCAGTCCACAGGTGAGGTGGGGCAACATTGACCACTGCACTTGAGGTCCGATGGCATCATCTTTCCAACAGTAGAAGGCTGGGCTACCGATCTCGCGACACAGTGCTCACAGCAAATATCCTTGGTGGAGGTTAGTGTCCCTCTTGTCCGACAAATCCGGACTTTGATAGCACTTCCAGGTCCAGCAGACTCGGGTGCAACTTTTGGCTACCTCTGATTTATCTCTAGGAGCGCCCGGCTGCAGTCAGCGGTGAATCCTTGGAAGTGGTACTGCTTTGCTGGTGTGAGCTACCTCCGCTTTCAGGGTCAATGTTCCAGGGGGCCAGCCAATTGACCCTTGGGGTCACTGCTTCTATCTGGGGCGGAGGATCAACTATTCCCCAAGCCAGGAGCCACAGGCACAGTCCAAACTTCACTAGCCCAAAGTGCAGCAGTTGCAGTCCTTCCGACGGTGCAGCCTGTGTTCATGCACTGTCAAGGGCAGCAGGTCAGTCCTCTTTTGGTCCCCCTTTCCAAATCCAACGTGTACTGAGGTTCAAGGTGCCAGGGGTGCCCATTATGTCCTGGGAAAGTGTTGAAGGGGACAACGCGCTCACTAGTCAATGGGCCAGTAGCTTCCCTCCTCTTTGGTGAGAAAGTTCAGGTGACGTGTGGCATTTGGCAAACCCAGAGTGCAATATTCTTGCCACTGTCAAGATGACTGCGCCTTCCTTCGACTGTGAGGAGCTAGGTACCCCACCCCAGAGGTATGACTACCTAAGGGCTACACACCATGGGAAAACCGGTTTAGGGACAGTTTTTCCCTCTCTGGCCCTGTCTCCAACTTGAACAAAAGGAAGCCTGCTCACGAGTCTTGTCAATGGCGGCCCTTCAAAGGCGGCTTCCCCTTTGAAGCTCCCCTTTTGGGCTAACACCCTGACTGGCCTTCCTGGGAGAGGTTGTCACACCCCACTCTGCAGCAACTGCCTTTGTTCCTAAGCCTGGATTCGTTCACACATCTTCCCAGGCAGGCAGAAAGCTGTCTGGGGCCAGGGCTTGTGCAAGGCCATTGTACCAGCTGAGGTACAGAGTGGCAATTTTCTAAAAGTTGCTTAACTTTAATAGTGACATTAATTTCGACTTGGGCATCAAGTTGGATTTAATGGCACAATTAATTCGATACCTTACAGTCCTCAGTTAGGTAGTCCAATTCAGATGTTGGCCAGGCTGGGATGCCAGTCAGTAACCCTGTGTTAGCCAATGGGGCTTCTACGTTTCCTAAGCAAACTGACTACTTTAAGGACTTTGCTGCTAAGACATATATAAATCTATATGTCTTGCTTAACAATACACAGTTTCCTGCAATAGGGCTCCATAGGCCTTCCTTAGGGTAGACTTACATATATTAGTAAGGGAAGTGGTGGCTTTGCCACTTATGGGATTAGCAAAGTCTAACTAGCCGTGTGAACACTGCTCGTCCAGTCTTGCCTTTTGGCACACTCTGGATGGCACAAACAGTGCTGCAGTCCTTGATGGACACTCTGCCTTACATGTCCTTGGTATCCTGGGTACCATATACTAGGGACTTACAAGTAAGTCAGTGCTTGCCAATTGGGAACATCCAGTTTGACATATCTTTTGTAATGGGTCAGAACACAGGCGTCTGGTTAGCAGGCGTTGGTGCACTCTCTGAGTCAAAGAACCAGCAGCTAGTAGTCCAAATGGGGTCAAAAAGTGGGGTGTAAACCTGCAAAAAGCCTGTTTCCTTACACCTGTTTCTTTGTAAGTTCTGGTTAGTGGGCCCAGATAACCCCCATGGTGTATCTCCCCAAATGAAACACACTCACTTGTTACATGTGTGCCATACTCTGAGATTTATTCATAGTACAAAAATGTTGCTGTAGGGCAAAACAAACACAATCCCTGATATTTGGAGTGCCAGCTACATTTGCTTAAAAGGATTAATGTACTCAGTCATGATATAATCACTCACATGCTGTCGTGGCTCACTCGTTACCCTCCCTCTTGAGTAGGACTCCTCCATCCTCCCGAGTGTCTGTTACTTTTCCAAATTGTCATCCATCTTCCCTGGATAGAGGACAGTAAGCAGTAGTAATGTGGGCAGGTGTGAAAATAGTTTTCTGTAATGTTCCTCTCAGGTTCTCCTTAATATCGGGCCACGCAAATGATTGCTACCTGGGAAGTGTGAAGGCTTGTGCAGTAGCTGTGGCCAAGGACTTGTATCTCTGTAATACCTTACCCACAGGTTTGGTAGCCCTTATTGGCGACTCTCTGCTTGTGAACAACTTAGGGCCCACCCAGGAACTACAAGTTTGGTTCCATCATCTTCTCTCTATCTTTCATGCCAAGTGAAAAAAGGTTACGCGACCTGAATATCCTTGGAGAATCTGCCAGAAAGTAGCGTAATGAAACTTAGGGATTGATCGCCCATCTTTTGGGGCCCCAAAGGAGTTGATCGTTCCTGTAAAGCCTGGACCTCCGAACCAACCAGATTGTTCCTCCTTCAGGGAAGCAGTCCCTGTCGTTTTCAATGTCTTTGGTATTCCTTACCAACAGTTGTCCAGATTGCACTTCATGGGTGCCTATCATTGGCATATTTATTTGGGATTATTGGAGGGGAAAGTTTCTAAAAAGGCTCTGTGGCTTCCCTAGTCTTGCATGGTAAATGCAATTAGAGTTGAGTTTAATAACATGTCTTGGGAGATGGCAGTCCAGAGCAATACATTTACCTGGTGATTTTAAGTTCTGTTGAAATGTGTAAATTATCCATAACTGTCTTCAGTGCAATTATTAATGGTGTGAACTTGACCTCATCATTTTTATTTAAAAGCATAACCACCCTATTGAGTGTGCTCATTGAATCAGATTGCTGTAATTTGGTAATGTTTTTCCATCCACTGCTCCAGTTTTGCAGCACATTCTGGAGAAACAATCCTGGGCTTTGTCTGCATTCTTTAACACATTTTAATACTTTTGAAAACTAGTGGCTGGTGAATGTTGAGGGGGGTTATTTCTAGTTTCTGGCAGTAGCGGCAGTGTTTGAGCATTGGCTCAAAGTTATGTGTGTGCCACAGGTGTTTCACTTCACTGTTGACACATTTGATGTTTGTTCCCTGATGTAGAAGCAAGAAGAGGAGGAGCTGGCCAGTCAGCTGGTGCTGCAGCAGCAGCTGGAGGGAGAGCGACAGCGGGTGGCACAGATGAAACGGCAGCAAATCGAACATGAGCAGTTTTTGGCCTTTGAGGAGATGATGCGGCGTAAGGAGTTGGAACAAGAACGCCTGAGGATTCTGGAGGAGTTTGGGAAGCCAGCTTCAGGAGTTGAGCCAATTGGGGGCCCACTCATACCAGGGGTAAAGGAACCTCCCATAGTAACTCCATCTCCCAGTGCAACGTCCCAACCAGTACAACCTTTGCCAAGTGCTCCCCCAGCAGCTCCACCAGTGGACAGATCTTTGAAACCTGGAAGCATTTCCAACAGTGAGAGCAGTAAGTCATTCACAAGCACTGAATTTGAGTACTGAGCATTATAAATATGAAGGCTAGTCTCTGTCTTAGTAGAAATACTGAGCATAGGGAATCTGAATGGTAACATGGATAACTCTATAGGATACATAAGGACTGTAAGGGTTAGTCCACAAGCACATGCAAGGTAAAGATAGGTTACCAATTATGAAGGATGGCCTTATATGGTGCCTGTAATTACAGAGGGAGAATGTAAATGTAGTGGGACTCTAGTTGGGTACTGACGATAAAGAATTTGAAGGATAACCCTATGGACTTCATTACACTGCAGGGCAATGAGAATGTGACTGTCGCTCAGAGCACAGACGTACCAACGTGACCTTCTTGCCTTATCTCTCCTTTCCGGGCTGACCCTGCCATCTTACAGCAGGGCTTCCTGTACAAGATAAATGCATAGAACAGAACACGCCAGCCTGCCATCCATTGGCCATAGTCTGCCCCAACCACCTCCTAAATTAAGCATCATGTAGAGGTTATGCTTCTTCAAGGCAGGTGCAGCCTGATAAGGAGTATTTCCACTCCAATGTCTTATAGTGGACGATGCAAATTGAATAAGATAGCAGGTTTGTAAATCGAGTTTTCCAACATTGGTATCTCCTCTCCAAGCTCAAAATGCAAAAACTACAGAGCCATGGGCATCTCTGTCAAAAAAATTAAAAAAGGGCACAAGGTGTTGAAATTCATTTGGATAACCTTCTAATGCTACCCAACCAACAAGAAAGGTTTCAATTATGGGTCAGTCTTGCCATCACAGGTCAGTATTTCCACCTAGTAACATTTGTTATGATAACCAATCATTGAAAATGTACCATTGCAACCTACCCCATTTTAGGTGTTCACTGACAATGTTTCACTCACCCACTTTGCATTCTTGATAACTTAAGTAGTTAGATTTTTCCAATGCTTCCATAATCTTTTGCCAACTTTTACTACACATTGAGACCTACTAATTATGTTTTCCAAGTTTAGACTGTGTCAAAGACTCTAGTTGTGTTCACAGAATAAAAAACTCCTGTTGAAATAGCAAGTGACAACTAGAATAGAAGCAGGACACTTTCAGTCTTTGGTCAAAGGACTGTACTTGCAAAGAGTTTAGGTCCTGTAAAGCTCCAGGCAACCCTAAGCATACCAAGCTGTACCGTTTCAGGTGTGAGTAGCCCATACTATCCAGGCATCTGAAGCAGTGTTCTTTCAATTGTGAGTAGCATATGTTGTCCTATATTTTTTTCTTACATTACAGTACTTCACGTTTTGTGTTCGTCATTAAAGCTGTACAGGTACCTGTATGCAAAGGATAAAAAGAAAACATAAGATTGGATGAGCTACTCCCCTATCAATGGGCCACTTGAGATTTCTGTAGCTGCATTTCTTGTTGATGACAATGTTTCAAAAACTGTACTGATGCCTCCGAAGGTTCCCGCCATTGACATTTTCCCATTCAGTTGCCAAGGTTAATTTAGTTAATGTTGCACTTACCACTAGAGTTTAGCCTGTTGCTTCAAAGCACTTCCTGGTTTGACCAAGAAGCTTTTTTAGTACTTCAATAAGAAAACTACTTTTCTTTATGTTGCCAAATGAAGACCATCAACAGACCACATTGGCCAACAGTGCCTTCTCTCAAAGAGATGAGGATCTTAAAAACAAAAAAACTGTGATTGTGACCAGTACTCATTTTTTGGTCTCCACAGCTACTGTCAGCTTTTGCTGTTTTGTAGGAAGGCTTACTGCTTTGGGCACAGAACATGTATTTAGAGTGGACTTTGAGTCACCCTCTTTCTGTGATTGGACGGCTTTGTTATCTGTCTCAGTTCTCTCCCCTTTACTTGTTGACTTGCTCCTATTCTTTTGTTTATGCCACAGAGGAGAAATTCGGTCTCGCAGTCTTCTGACTGAATGAGTTGTACCCTTCCACTGTTTACCTGAAGGAACAATTTAAAAAAAAAAAAATGTAATTCCGGCACTGCAATGGTTGCAGTTGTTCCCTATCATTGCCTCCCTGTTTTCCATATGCCCCCTGCACTGTTTCCTTCTCCGTAATCATCAAAAAGCATTTGCAAAGCCAATACCGTGGGTGAGACTTAATGGCTTTGAATGTTGATTTATCCTGGAACTGCATGATAGGCATTGCCTTTTCAAAGAGCTGTCGAAATGTATATTGGCTTACCTGTGTGGCATATTGTGAGCCAATCAAAGCAAAATGCACTGCAATTGGTTGTTTTTTTCTTTTTTGCCCATTACCAGTTGATCTTGTACAGTCTAACTAGAGGTAGCCCAAAAAGTGAGCTCAAAGTAGCTTATCACAGTTTAAATATGCACTGCAATAGGTGTTTTTTTTTGCCCATCACCAGCTTATCTTGTACATTCTAACTAGAGGTAGCCCAAAACGTGAGCTCAAAAATAGCTTTCCAAAGTTTAAATATGACCACTTTATTTAGATTTGAATGGTGGGAATAATACATGGCCCCTGCTGTGCCATTTTAACAAACTATGTTAACCATCAGAATGTAGTTTGTTTGTGTTTTTAGTTATTTACTGAGCAGCCTGCTGTTAAAAACACCTTATTAACAGCAGGAGAAACAGAATCGATTGAGTACAAAATGTCCAACTGAGAGCTCTCAATGTGTTTGTTTTCCATTTTTGGGAGCCAGTGCAAGACCTGGAGGTGTGAAGATGGACTTTTAGGACAAGTGAAGATGAATATTTAGGACTGTATATAAGATGAAATAAGTATATCTGTCTTTTAATGTGTGTTCAAAGCTTGGCTTATATATTCTTTCTCTACTTTCTTTTTCTTTTTTTTCTTCCACCTCGCCTCGAGATGGTATGAGTGATGGCCTTAGACACGTGAGTGTTCCGAGAGATCTCTGTATCAAATTTCTGCATCTGGCTGAACTCAATACATCGAAAGGAGTTGAGACGTGTGGGATCCTGTGCGGTAAACTGGTACATTATCTTTCTTTATTGTTGATCCTTTGTTGATACTCTGGCATGCTGTAACTGAGCCACATCCCACACCTCAGTTGAGAACTGGATTGCCCTTCATCTGGAACCCCAGTCTGTTCTGTAACTGTAAGCCTGCCACTTGTCCTGATGGGCTGAGGCACTTCCTAGTTCATAGATTAATTTTAAGACCGTGGCAGTATTTTCTGAGCCAGAAGTGAACTGGGATATTGGAGAAATTGGAAGTCTCAGTGTCAAGCTCAGCTTTTGAAAAGCACCCCAGGGGGGCTGGGCACAAAGTTACCTCTTGGGGCTAACCCTAGTATCATCTTATAAGCACATGTTGGGCAATGTCCGTGATTTTCATTTGAGGCATAGTGGGAGCTGTTCACAACAAGAAGCATAGTTCGCTGGTCCCACAAGTAAAAAAACATCTTATTGGTCATAAGAATACACTCACTGCAAGAGAGAGATTTCTCTATATTTAAGGAAACAAAGCAAGTGTAAGCTGTGCCACTCCCAGAACACCAGAAACGCAGTTGAGTGGCCCTGGCACATTTTTAGTATGATTTCTTTATATCGGTCAAATTTGTTGTCTTGTGCCCTAGGTATTTGTGTATTGCTACACTGGACTATTAACCCTTGTTAACCTGTACCACTTGCATGGTGCTTCTGTGAAGGAGATTTTCTGTACTCTTGGTGCTAGGGGTCGTATGTTTGTTTATATCTCTCTACCTCTCTCTTTTTGATCTCCAAGAATGCTGTGTAAACTATGGCCTAACAGACATCGTTCCTTCTAATCTGCTGATATTTTCAGCTTAATCTAACACTGCTGTAACAGTTACCTACAACAACGTTGGTATTGCTTACACTTGCTGCCCGTTGTCTTCCAGATGAGGAACGAGTTCACCATCACTCATGTGATTGTGCCAAAGCAGTCAGGTGGGCCCGACTACTGCAACACCGAAAACGAAGAGGAGCTGTTCTTGATCCAGGATCAGCACAGTTTAATCACTCTCGGCTGGATTCACGTAAGAAGTCTGCAGTATCAGTGTATGCCTGTGTCAGTGTTGTAGCGACTACAACTACAGAATCCGTATTAGCTGTATCAATTCTGCAGAAGGGTGCTGGGGCCCTAATGCAAGCGAGGATCCTGGGCCCCCCGCTTCCATACTTGGGTGGTAAAAGCCTGACATAATTGGGGTGCAGTCAGCCCCTCATATCCTTTTGTGCTGGTGCCCGAGCTCCTGCTGTGCTAATGATGGTTTCACTCCAGGCTTGCGTGTCAATAGGCCTTGAGCAAAGAAACTGATCCTTCCTGAAACACTCTATAATGTGGATTGACTAAGAAGCCACTTGCAGTTAGTTGATTACCTTAGCCAAGTAAAGATTATAGAAAACTTCAAAGGACTTCTCATTGGCCACATCACCAAAAGGCCTGATGCCAAGTCCCTTGATGGAAATATGGCCACAAAATAAAGGGTCCACATTTTGTATTCGTTCACCACAGGTCATCAGTTGAAGTAAAGCACTCTAGCTGCCTCCACTCGCCATCATCCCTTTATTCCCCCGAGCAATTGCATACATGCCCACATTTGGATTCAGTAAGATTCATGTAAGAAAACACAACACTAGTTGATCACCATTTGAACCGAAAAACCTTGGCTTTAATACTACTATCTTTACTTGAATAAATTGTATCATCCTGACAAACTTTATCTCCTACAAATATATTAGTATATTTAATAAGGGTCGAATTCAGTGCAGCCTGAGAATGATTGTTTTGGAGCTGTTGTAATAAAATCAGTACGTTTTATTGTTTGTTGTGAGAATTTGATCTCTGAGTCAAAGGTTTTTGTTTCATACAGAGTATATGTGGTCTCATTTTTGACCATCTATATTCAATAACGGTGTGCAAAGTTTGCATAATTCAATCAATCAATCAGGGGTTTGTTAAAGCGCGACTACTCACCCGTAAGGGTCTCAAGGCGCTAGGGGGGGGGGGGGGTGCAGGTTCCATCCATCAAGGCGGGGGTCTGTCGAAAAGCCAGGTTTTGAGGTTTCTTGCGAAGATGGGGAGCGATGTCTGTCTGAGGTGGAGCGGAAGGGCGTTCCATGCTTTGGCCGCGAGGAAGGAGAAGGAGCGGCCTCCCGATCTGGTCTTTCTGGTGCGGGGGACCACGGCGTAGGAGAGCTGGGCTGATCGTAGGGTCCTTTGGGGTGCGTGGAATTTGAGTCGGCTGTTCAGGTATGCTGGTCCGGTGCCGTGGAGGGCCTTGTGTGCGTGGGTGAGCATCTTGAAGGTGATTCTCGCCTCGACAGGGAGCCAGTGGAGTGTGCGCAGGTGCTGGGAGATGTGGCAGTGTTTTAGCAGGTTGAGGACCAGTCTTGCGGCGCCGTTCTGGATGTTCTGTAGCTTGCGGGTGAGGTTTTTGTTTATTCCGGCGTAGAGTGCGTTGCCGTAGTCGAGTCTGCTGGTGACCAGGGCGTGAGTGACGGTCTTTCGGTGTTCGAGGGGATCCATTTGAAGGTCTTACGAAGGAGGCGGAGGGTGTGGAAGCAGGAAGACGAGACAGAGTTGATCTGGCGGTCCATTTTGAGCTCGGAGTCCAGGATGATTCCCAGGTTGCGTGCGTGGTCCGTGGGGGTTGGCGGGTTTCCGAGGGCGGGGGCCACCAGGTGTCGCTCCAGGCATCGGGGTTTGGGCCCATGATGAGTACTTCTGTTTTGTTGGTGTTTAGTTGTAGGCAGCTGTTTTTCATCCATTTGGCGACGGCTTCCATGCCTTCTCGAAAGTTGCGTCTGGCGGTGTTGGGCTCGTTGGATAGGGAGAGGATGAGCTGGGTGTCGTCTGCGTATGACACGATGTTGAGTCCGTAGGTTCTGACGATGGGGGCGAGTGGAGCCATGTAGACGTTGAAGAGCGTCGGGCTGAGGGAGGAGCCCTGGGGGACTCCGCAGGTGGTAGGTGTGGGGTCCGAGAGGAAAGGGGGGAGTCTGACCCGCTGCGTCCTGCCGGAGAGGAAGGAGCGGATCCAGTCGAGGGCCTTGTCCTGGATTCCTGCGTCGTAGAGTCTGCATATTAGGGTGCGGTGGGAGACTGTGTCGAACGCCGCTGATAGGTCGAGGAGGATGAGGGCTACTGTTTCTCCTTTGTCCAGTAGGGTGCGGATGTCGTCTGTTGCGGCGAGGAGGGCGGTTTCCGTATAATTTGCCGTCGCCTAATAACACAAGATTAAATCAAAATTACGTGAAATTGCATGCAATTATGCGTAATGCCAATCCATCATTTTGTGCCATCTTTTAGCGGGAAATGCATCCCCACGTTGTTTTTTGGTCCGAAGAAGCTTTTAAACAAGAGCACTGCTAACAACAGCTGTTGTTCCTGAGCGTTAGTGGAATTTCACTTTTTGCAGTAAATTTTTACCTCCATGGGCACAAAATTACATGAAGTAGCGTAATGTCTTAATTTTGGGAATTTCATGTGACAAGCGTAACATGAAATTCCCGAAATTGCACGAATTACACCAGCGTAATGTAAACTTACAACAGACCTACTATTTACCTAGCACATACCATAAGCTGAATTGTTTCCTGGTGTTCACTACCCATGTTTTTACTGTATATTGTCTTTAATAAAGTGGATTCATGCTCGTTGTGTTTGTTCTTCTATCAACAGGTCACTTATAGTTAACACATAGGTCTCATAAGCATGCACATTAACCTACTAGGGACATTTATACTCCCATTGGAAGTAGTATAGAAGTCCAGTCTGCTTCCCTAGGTCTTAGGTAAAGGTGGGTGGCGAACCCTGCTCCGCCAGCGGAGTTTGCAGAGTTTTGCCAACTCCGCGCTCCTCTGGGAATGCGGAGGTTGGCAAAAAAAAAAATGTTTCCGCGGCGTGGCAGAGTTTGCCCCTGCCGCCCACCCCTAGTAATCCTCACCAGCAAGGTATGGTCATCGGTTGACCACACAATCTCTCGGAGGGGGCTGAGTGGCGCAATTATGAGCCTTTTCTTTCTCTTAATCCGCTAACAAGCGAAAACAAGGGCCATCGGAGCCTGCGCTCGCCCTGCAGTGCGCAGCTCTTATCTTTTCTTTGAGCGAGCACAGCGAAATTGGAGGTGGGCAGGGCTTTGTGGGAAAAATTGTTACTTCCAGAGTTTGAGGAAAGTAAAACGAGACTTTGCAGGTGGCTCAAAGAAACACAGTTTTCTGTAAAATGTTCTCCTGCTAGAAGTTTTGTTAATGAGCCCAGGGAGGCTGGAGAAGGCAGAGCGGGGGTTTAAGTGGGCTGAAAGCCTCAGTGACAGCGAAATCAATAACTCCGGTAACCAGAGAACGGTTACTTTATAGAGTTTGTTTCGCATTGCGCATTCTGAGGACCCACTGCCTGCCCCTCCACACTCCTCGTTTTTACATTGGGCAGTACCAGGAAGGGGACTCACAGACGTATCTCTTTAAGCTAATAAAATGCTGTTTTAATTCAGGCAGAGTATTGCGTCTACATTTTAAACAACACTGAGTTTTACACAAACAAAACCCTGCCAAGAAGTTAATAAAGTTCTATAACTATACGTATACCATACCTTCCCCACCCATGGACAAAGTTCCCTTCGCCTTTTGGCTCTAAAGCGGCTTCCACCATTCTGATAACAGTCCCAGGTGGACTCTTACCTGGAACTGGCGTTCTCCGCCGTCCCCGGGCTGTCCTCCTCCTGGCTGTCTCCTAGTCGGTGCAAAACCCCAGCCGCTGTACGTCTTGGGAGGACTGCGCATGCGTGCACGCATGCTCAGTCCTCCAAGTTGTACAGCATAGGGGTTTTGCGCCGACGAGGCGACCGGAGGAGGACAGCCCGGGTACGGCGGAGAACACCAGATCCAGGGTAGCCTTGTAAAGCAGGTGGCAGTCTGGGGGTCAGGAACCCGCCAGGTCTGCTGCCTGCATGCATGGTAATTAGGGCGGAGCAAAGCGGAATTCCATGGAGTTTTTAGGCAACTCCATGGAATTCCGGGTAGTGGCACTCCGCCAACTCCGCCCACCCCTGGTCTTAGGTGCTTTTAGCATGTTCTTTTAAGAAATTATTTTTATCTGAATACTTCCTAAACCTTCATGTTTCAATCTCAAAATATCATAGATGTACATACATCAATACCAGATAAAGACAGTAAGAGATGTTTATTCTACATCTTTCTTCTGCTTTATTAAACAGTACTTGCTCTACCACTATGGTTTTCCCTTGTTTCTTGCTTATGTACTTCTTTAATTTCTTTAATATTCATCCACCCTCTACTCTTGGGGCCAGACGTACAAAGCATTTTTGAGTCTGCAAAAATGTTTTTTGGTATGTACATACAGAAAACTGCGATTCTGCAGGATCGCATTTTGGGTTTGCGAATTTGTATTTGAAAGGGGCACCCCTTCCAAATACCAATTCACAGTAGCATGTATTGGTGTTTTGTGACCAAATTACGGTTGCAAAACATTTTTTACCAACTACTGAAGGTAGTGGTAACCATTCGCAAATGAAAATGTTAAAAAATATATTTTTAAGATAGGAGCAGCCAGTTGTCCCACAGATCACTGCCTACTCTTAAAAAATTAAACTTAAAATGCTTAATTTTTTTCTTTTGAAACTCATTCTGTTTTCTCTTAAGGGGAAATGGGAATGCGTTCCTAAGATAAAAAGATTGCTTCATTTAAAAGCAACCGCAGGCATGGAGGTCTGCAGACCCCAGCAGGTCACAATCCCTGTGATGACTATCCTTCCTAATTAATTTTCATGAGATAGGTCAATTTCTGACCCACTGGGAAACGCCATTTTAAAATGTAAAGTTTACTGCATTAGGAATAGCGATTACCAAATAGGCATTCAGTAAAAATCGCAATTTGGAAATCGCTATTTTTAATATTTGTACATCTGGCTTTTGGTTCCATGTGTATGTGTTTTTCTGTGTCACTTGGGCTCAGGAGCGAAGCCCATTCATACTTATTCCTCTCTCAATGACATATTGGCAATGGTGCTGCCTTTCATCGTTAATCAGTCTGGAGCTCTGCCTACCGGGAACTCTATTGAAATGAGCTTTCAAATTGGTTAGGATACCAATAGAGGTGATATTTACTTTTGGGGTTTCATCATGATTTCACAGACTTTGAAATAGTCCTGCAGCAACAGAGGGAGATAGAAGATATCAGAGAGCCTCAACCCAGTTGATGCACTTGATCTTGTATGGGAAAATGGTACGTTGGTCTCCAGACCAACCAATCTGGATATCAACCATTGAATACTAACAGAGAAAAAAATTCTTAAAGAAGCAAACCCCTCATCCACATAGATGGCACTCCCACTCTAAGAATCTGAGAAACTGGGTACTTCCTAGGATACCTAATATTGTAAGGGACACACTAACTGGGAAGAATAAAGTTAGTAGCACACCTGCATAATACTATTTTACCTGTTCAAAAGACCCTGAACAACAGACATTTAACTCTCATACGCAGAGAACATAAAGAAGAAACTCCAAGAGCTCTGAATCCGCCTGCTTTGCACTATTAAACCCCTATAATGAAGCATGCTACAGAGGGTGGGTGAGGAGCTGCGCCTTTTGTGAAGAAATCTTTTCTCTGTTAGTATTCAACAGTTAATATTCAAATAACAGACTGTCATTGTCATGTATAAGATCAAGTGCCTAAATGGAAACATTAGGAGCTAGTACTTAGCTCCTTCTTAGAAAGCAGCTTCTCCTGATTTTGATTTGAAATTGCCTTGGCAAAGACAGACCGCTCAAGCTTTCTCATGCCTGGTGTGAACAACTCTCCTAGCTTAGAGATATAAAGTTGACTCCTATAATATGAAAGTACCTGATCCAGCATATTTACTTTTTCAGGAAGTCCTGCATTTGGTAAAGGGGTAAAGCAAAATTAAAATGATCAGAAGCCATAGTTTGAGACCACACCACAGACATTTAGATGCTGTTGAATTGAACCTCTTTCAGTGAATTTTTACATCATCTCATATTGTTTTCTCCTTAGACACATCCGACCCAAACAGCATTTCTCTCCAGTGTGGATCTGCACACCCACTGCTCATACCAGATGATGCTGGCTGAGTCAGTTGCTATTGTCTGTTCTCCAAAGTACCAAGAGTAAGTACAGATGATCCAGATACCTGTTGTCTTTGACATACTAGGCTATTGCTTGTATTGGTGACTTATTGGAATAATGTTCAATTATTTGACAATTTCTTCCAGGTCTACAGGTTGACATTACTTTGGATTCAGTCAGATTTTTGTTTCTTCTCAGAGCAGGACCAAGATGCTTTAATTGCAATAAAAGCACTCTCTAACGTAATTTGTTACTTAATACAGATGAGTAAATTGGAAAGTACTGGATCTACTCTCCAAGCAACTCTGTTTATTTACACTGTAACAATGCATTTAAAGTATTTATTCTACAGGCTATTTGTACTGGATAAATCCAAAAAACAATGATGTAGGATACTGAGAAATGGACAAAAGAGAACTTGAGGACCGTATCAGTAGTAATTTGTTAGTAGCATTTGATAAAATGCTGAAAGTTCGGCTGCCAACTTGATTGAAAATATCTTCAATTAATTATTGGCAAAATGAGACCATTTTTTTAATGGAACCTTTTATTCATCGAACGCAGCGTATCACAGACACTCGCTCTCAAAAATAAAATTGTGTTTGGTTTAGTCTGGCTTATGATGGTAGTGTAGGTAGGTGGAAGTAAAAAATTACCTTGCAAACCGTGATGTTACCTTGGGAATTTATCCTTCTTATTACACCTTGTCACAGTCTGAAGGTGTTTAAATAGCTCCTAATAATGACCAGTTAGAAGATTGTAGTCTGAAATGGTTTAAACTGTAAATGTGCTGCTATATCTGGTACTGACTTAAGTTTTAGAAAGTGGTTCTCATACCTGGTGAATTGCAGATAGGGTTGGTGGCAAAAGGAATGGGGTAATTTACTCCTGTGTTTTTATGTTTTTCGGTCTGTTTCTGAATGCTTGGTACAGAATGTAGGAAAGTGCCCCTTTTTGCATGGATACCCCCCACTTTTGCCTGATATCTAATGGGCTTTGACTGTGTTTTTTCCCAAAACTGTACCTTTGTTTACACAATTGGCACACCTCTGACACACATACAAGTCCCTTGTAAAAGGTACTACTGGTGCCAAGGGCCTTGTAACCAGAGAGGTTCTCTAAGGGCTGCAGCATATATTGCGACACCTTCAGAGACCCCTCACCAAACACATACCCACTGCCATTGCAGACTGTGAGTTTTGGTGCAGCTAAAACTGAAGAGTCGGCATGGCACTCATCCCTGTGTGCCATGCCTACAAACCACTGCCTGTGGCATAGGTAAGTAACTCCTCTAGCAAGCCTCACAGCCCTAAGGCAGGGTGCACTATTCCACATGTGAGGGCATAGCTGCATGGGCAATATGCCCCTACAGTGTCTAAGTCCATTCTTAGACATTGTAAGTGCAGTGAAGCCATATTGAGTACATGGGCTAGGAGTTTGTCATTACGAGCTCCACAGCTCCATGATGGCTTTACTGAATGCTAGTAAGTTTGATATCAAACTTCTCAGCATAATAAACCCACACTGATGCCAGTGTTGGATTTATTGTGAAATGCACTCAGAGGGCATCTTTGAGATGCCCCCTGAAAAACGGCCAACTCTCTGGTGTACAGCTGACTGGTCTGCACCAGCCTGACACTTGCAGACATGTTTCTGACCCCCTGAGATGGAAGCCTTGTGCTGTCATGGGTCAGAAACAAAGGGTGCTCTGGGTGGAGGTGCTTCACACCTACCCCCAAGCAGGAACAGCATTCAAGGGCTGCAAACCTGAAAGGCTTCCTGCCCTTTGTTATGCTAGCCAGGGATGCCCGCCCCCCTGACCAAGCCCCACTTTTGGTGGCGAGGTCGGCTGCAAAATTAGTAGTCAGGAGAGGTGTCCCCTATCAGCCAGGACCACCCCTTAGGTGTCCCGAGCTGAAGTGACCCCCTCCTTAGAAAATCCTCCATGTTGGATGGAAGGATTTTAGCCAATAGGATTAGGGGCTGCCCCCTCCCCAAAGGGAGGGGTCATACAAAGGGTGTAGTCACCCTAAAGGTAAGTAGCCCATTGGCTAGTACAGGGGTCTCCAACCTTTTGTGAAATAAGAGCTACTTATGTTCGATGGAAATCAACCCGAGCTACTAACATGAGTGTTGCATAGTGACCACATTAGACAAGGTTTCATTAGCAGGCACCAAACGCTAAGTTACGAGCAGTGATTGCCTATGTTCATCAGGCATGGTTGCCAGCAGTAATATAAAAATGTCTTTATCAATATGGAATGCCTCTACATAGGTGCAATGCCCCTGGCACCATGGTAATAATATTAGTGATAAGTCTCCCCATTGCCGCATTATTTATTACTCAAATATCAGCTTTAAATTTAATTTGGAAATTTCACCATGTTCTCTAAATATCAACTTATGAGTTATGAAAATACAAACATTTTCATCTCAAATGTTGCTTTTCAATTTTGGTACACATATTAAATTAACCAAGCAATGGCTTCTAATTTAGTAGGCATGGCTGCACACAGGAGAGCTAGTTATAGGTAGCTGGAGAGCTACTAGTAGCTACTAGTTCATAACTCTTAGTTAAAGTAACTCAATTAGACATTACGTCTTATCTGTATACGTGATAGGTTTCAAAAACAGCAACAACTATAATGGTGTTGTTCTTTACTCGGCCATATTGTGTTCTCTGAAAATGTTACACCCATGTTTCAGTTAAGTGAGGTCAAACCGTCTAGTATCCTTTAATACTGATGCAAAAATAGTGTTCAGTGGAGTCCTAATGTAGTCTCTGTTACCACTCACCGTAGGAAAAGTATTATCTTTATAGAAAAATGGATGCTAAATGAAGGTTTTCTCGTTTGATCTTTGAGATCTGTGTCTGAGTCCCTTTAGGACTTTAACACAGTCTCCATGGCAAACATTTAATGTAGGTTCAAAAGCATAAAAGCTATACAGGTGTCGGGCATATCGTCTCATCCTGAGAGATGATATTCTGATTTTCAGACTAGGTTTTCATAAACCATAAAGGATTATTGTTTATTAATCCATTCATTGTAGACTTGACAGTCGCACCTGTGAGTGTCACTGTAAGAAGTTACAGAAACTGATTTGAGTTTTGCCTCCAAAGTGCATTGTCTAGGAAAGGTGGTATTAGCATTCCTGCAATTGAATGGTTATGACCCCCCCCCCACCCATATGCTGTTGGCATACTGCAAGTTCCAAAAAACTCCACTGCATTAACAACGGGCTCAATAGATAAGCATTGCAAATCTGTGATGTTATGCCATTTATTTAAAAAAAAAAAAAAGGCGCAAAGCTGAGATGTCACATCAGTGACAAGGACAGATTGTGACATACAATAGGATGTTTGCTTTATATACATAGGTGTTATATAGGAGTACTGTTTAATCCACATATATGCATAGTTTTGTTCACAAAATAGATTGTTATATAAATGTAGGGTTGACCCCCCCATAATGTGAAGCAGGCTGTAGAGACCCCTTTGCTAAAAAGGAAACGAGAGGTTGATCTAGCTAATTTTCTAAGCTTAGTCCTATTTCTAACCTCCTTTAGCTGGCTAAGTTCCCAAATAAAATGTGAAGAGCTCAATTTGAGTTTTAGCGTGGATAACAAGATCTTTAATAATCACCAAACTGGTTTCAGGGCACTTTATGGCTCTGAATCGGTCACCGCAGTCTTTCTCAATGCCCTTCATACGCTGATGTCGGGCCTTGATCTTCTTGGACCTGTCTGCAAATGTTGACACCGTCAACAACCTCATTCTAATCTAGATGTTGGCTGATAGTGGAGGTAAAAACACTGCATTTACTTGGTTTGAGTTTTGTTTGTGTAACGCGCACAAGCAATTTTACTTAAGACCTGTACTTGGAGTGGGTCCTGACCTGTGGTGTTCCACAGTAGGTGTTATTTTTTTCTTTTGTTTAACATCTGTATGCTCCTTAATGAGTTTGCTTAAATCTTGGAAGATCCTTTTTACAATCATGCAGATGGTACTCAGCTGATTGTGAAAGTTATTCCCGCTATTCTGGAAGATAGAAGTGCTTTTGTTTGTTGGATGTTGAGAGGTAGATGTGCTCCAACCTTCATAAGGTGAACGTTGAAGTTAAAACTGAAATTATGGTGTTTGGTGCTCCTCTCTTCTTTTGACTGAAAGATATCTAGCCAGAAGCATTACAGGCTTGCCTTCCCCCTTCATTTAAAGTTAAGAATCTGGGCATTTTGATGGATCAAACATCTGCAGTCCGGAGCTTTAGCTTTTTCCACTTACACTTAATCATTTTCCACTTACACTTAATCAAGAAGATCTTTAGTTATCAGAACTTTCCCCAAAAGGGGTGGGTGCGATGGTCATTTCACAGCTTAACTGTGTCAATAGTTCATACCTAGGAGTGGCACATTTTCTCTTAGCCAAGAAGCAAAGTCTTCAGAGTGCACTCTTCTGAGTATTATGAGGAATCCGCTCCGGAGATCGTTACCTCTGCCTGCAAAAATATTCACTGGTTGCCAGTTTTAAGAACCAATTCCATTCAAACTGTTTTGACTAGCACATAGTGACGTTTGGGACCAGGGACCTTCCTTGCTTCAGAGCAGCTTTAATAGATATCTTACGATGGATAGCAAATGTCCATGTCACCGACCAAGGTACCACGGAAGACTGAGATGCATGTGTAAATGACTTTTATTATTATTAGGTCGCTTGCTGCGATGTACAAAAGGGTAGGGGTGTCCAATTCTTCTTGTGTAGTGTCCTCTTCGCTTTGGCGTCCTCTTATTGCCTCACCGGCCGCCCGCTTCCAGCCACTTCCTGGCGTCGGTCGTCCCCTCGACATAAAAGAAAGAAAAAGGAGAGGCTATCGGATTCCTATTTGCCTTCCCGGTGTTTGACTAGCCCTATACTGTTCTCTCCCCTGAAGACAAGGTTATAGTAGGAGAAGGGTTCCCAGTGTTTCTTCGCACTGTTATGGGGTGGTCGATAAGGGGTGACTACGAGGAGCAGTTGAGAGAGGGTATTGTGGGGAACCTTAAGCCTCAAGTGACTCCTGTGTCTTTGGGAAAAGCAGGCCCTAGGTTCTTATACCGCCCCTCCTGGACTAGCGTATCGGCCCCAGATACAACCCTACGTATCCGGGTGAAAACACAATAAAGCAAAACATAAATTAAACAAAGGAGGGATTTCTCTCCCTTCCTTTGGTGCCCTGTGGCCTTTCTTTACAGGCCCGTGAAAGAAGCGCGAGTAAAAACCCACCCACTCAACACCCGCCCAGTTGTGCGTATCCCTTGCCTGTAGCCGTGACCCTCTGACAGAGTCACGGCTGCCTCGTCCTTGGTGCCTTCCTCTGGGGACGCCTCCACCTTTGGTTGGCCTTTCACGCTCTCGCCGTCCGACCGAGCTGTGTCCTCCGCCTCTCCTTCCTTGTCGTTCGTCCGGCCTCCGCCTTCCGATGTCGCTTCCACTGGTTCCCGTTGGCAAACACCTCTTTGTCCTCCATCGCTCGCTCCGTTCCAACTCCGTCTCTCTCGATGTCTCCCTTCTCGAGGTCTCTTCCGGGTTAAAAGTTGCGTCCCGACTCCGCCCTTCTGTTGCCGCCAATGTTGCCACCAGGCATGCCTCTGTGGTACCCCCGGGGCACCCGTAGTCGTCCTCCGAGGTTGCCCTGTCACAGTCCACTAATACAGTTGCACTTCAGATGGATAATCAGTCCTTTGGGCACTTGACTTCGATATCCGCGAGGTTGAGCAGTCAAGCCCTACCTTAGAGTTTAGAAACACTGGTACAGCATGACACAGTAAAAGGCACTCTATAAACTCAATTACCAACAGGTAAGTGAAAAGAGGAATTCAAATTATGTATACTGGGAAAACCAGAAGGCACATAATTTTGTAACCCAGCTAAGGTTTCAAATGATTGTGTGGTTTTTAAACAAAAATGAATGGTATGGCCAGTGTTATCCTTCATGACCATGTTAATCAGCTCCCAGCTATATTTGGGTCAGGTTGAGTGTTTGTAAATACGATCTCAGGCATTAGGGGAGAGGTGGAAAGCAAAGAAATACTTTTGGCATGTTATATATGACCTGTCTCGTCCTATTTATCGAATGTCTCTGACTCTTGGTACAGGCAAACAACTCAGTGGGCTGAGGTCCTAGTTGACGAGCTGTAAACTTGATTCAATATTGTTAAAACCCAAACGTCTGCCACCCAAACAAAATGGACCCACCCAAGGAAAAGATATGGTGAAGTTTGGGGTGTCAGGTGTCTTGATGTCTGCATCCACGTGGCTAAAATTAAAAAAAGAAAGAATAAGTAATAATTGAATAAATATCAACATATATATATATATACAATGAATAATAACAAAAATAAAATATAATTTTGTATCAAAAGGAATTGATTTCAGTCATATGTACATATTCATCTAATATGCACTGTTTTCACACAGAATTAGGCCTGATGTTTTTGTAATGATGAAATATTATAGATCTTGTATTTAGCGTGTCTCTTTACCCCACTTGATTTTTTCCCTACAGCTAACAAGGTCCATTGTTCTCAGTAGGGGTCCCCTTTTTACCAAACTGCATCCATGTGGCTAACCAGCATCTGATAGCTGTTTTACGGTTAGGACACTGTTTTGCATGCGAAACTTAAGGACCCAAATGTCCTGATTGTTTTGACAAGGACAGGTTTGTAGTAGTTTATTACCCACTATCTTGTCTCTAGGAGGTACCAAAGTATAGGGGCCCGCATCTCAAACATTTGGTTGTGTTCAAGGTTTTTCAGTGGTGTAGGCACTATGACTGGGATACCATCTAGACCCAGGGTTCAAACAGTTCTGAAATCAGGAAGTCTGCCTCCAACCCAGATTATCTCCATGTTCTCTTGGGGTTCAGAAGGGGTGCATTTGGGCACCCTAAGTATATAAGACTTGGCAGAAAGCAGTCTTTACCAGATATGAGACGGGAAAGTGCCTCTGTTGCACCACAACCAAGGCAAAACATTGCTTCTCATCTTTTGCTGTGTTAGGGCCAACATGACCTCCTAGATTTTGGGCAGTCCATGTTCATTCTGACTTCCTTCATTTAGATTCATCAGTCAATTAGACAATGTACAGATCTTCAGGTAGTTGGCGGTAAATTTCTGTTCATAAAGTGCAGGCCAGTTTCTATTCTCCCAGTTTGATTACTACAACAAGGTCTTCAAGAAATCATATGTGGAAGGGAAATCACCAGCAAAACTTCTCTACCTGGCAAATGTCTGCCCAGTGCTAGTGTGAAATCTCTCCTCGAATCCAGAGTATGGACAAGATGTTGGCTCAAGCCGGGAAGTACCTAACCAACTTCCGATGCCCAAGAGTTAAGCTTGAGCAAATCAAAGTTTTACTTTGTTCAACATTTGAATTTCACTGTCAGGGAGAAATGTGTCTTGTCCCTTTAACTCTTTCTCTTGCGGAATCATGGTGCTTTTGATGATCTAGGCTAATTTGAACTGGATTATGGGCTCAGACTGGTGCAGCCTGAGGGCCACTGTTGCTATAATAAGGAGGCGGGGCTTCACAGAATTGGAGTAGACATTCTGAACAATAAAAGATAAAGTGGGAACCTCTTTCTGCCCAGCAGTTTCAGGAAGGCGTTCCTGAGCTGGGTACATACAGGCTGTCCTGTCTACTGTGGGTAAAGGACAGTCAGCAAGCACTTTCCACACTCTTAATTCACGCGCTGACACTTGGTAGCACAGAACACCAGTCACGAGGAAATGAATTGATCTTCTAAGACAGAAGGCTAAATGGCAGTTTCACACAGCACTGTAGGTAAAAAAGGCCCTACCTTTGAAGCAGACTTACTGCCGCCACCAGTCACGCCATAGCCTGTTAAGAGGGGCAATTACCACTATGGCAATGGTTGGTGTACACTTTGTGTTTACCTGTTTCTACAGAGCTAGACTTGCAGCTGTCCAAATAAACAAGAGGGGAAACATACAGGGCAGTTCAGAAAACATCTACATGGCAGCTCAGCTTTATAAAACTATAAAAAAAAACCTCTGTGACAGAAGGGGAGAAAAGGAGCCAGTTGAAACGTATGGTCAGTGACTGGAGTTTAAAATAGTTTCTCAATTGGCAGACAAGGAATTTTCTAAGTGTGACAATGTATATATTTCCAACACTGGAGATGGAAGTTTAATCTGTCTGTCCCTGGTCAAATGAAAGAAAAGATATCCTGTGAATGTGAGGAAGATGAAGCGCTAACTGCTGCTAGATGAGGCGAGGTAAGATCCTGGCTGTTCCTGACTGAAATGAGTAATGTCTGGCTGTACTTGAAATGTATTTGTGCAGTTTGCTGGGTGCATAGGTGTGATTAGTGGGTGATCTAGACTTTGCCTAGGAAATAGAATGAAAGATGCTGAGATTGTATGGGTGCTTGATGGGAAGGTCATGACGTTTATGCCTTGGTGATTGAAGGTGTCAACAAAAGCAGGTGTTGATCTTAAGAAAAATTGACTCCAACTAAGTTGCTAAGATATCTATATTTTCATTACTCCTTTAGAACAGGGTTTTTTAAGTTGACTGACCATGGGATGGAGGAGATTTCATCGTGTAGACAGAAAGGCTTCCATCCTCACTGCAAAGATCCACCACTCTTCACTGTGAGTATTTGTATGAAGAGGCCATAAAGCATGTATGTTTTTTTTTTTTTTTTTTACAGACTTTTATATAGCGCGAACTTGACCCGAAGGTATCGGGTATCAGAGCGCTTTACACGAGCACCAGTTGCGTTACATGAGGACACATTCATTTTTGTTATGAACCACTTTTACACTTAGCCACCTGGGAATGATGGTAGAACGTGAGCAAGAAGGCAGGATGTATGACCAACATGTAAACGAGAGCAGAGAAAGACAAAAACTGTAGTGATTTCAACAGTATTGTGAACTCGGTTATAGAATAGCAAGTTTTACTGTGTTTCTTCTCCACTCCTAGCATTATGTAGAAAAATGAGTTTGACCTGAACATTGTAGGGTGTGGTTGCGCTTGCACTCATTTTTGGGGACTTCTTTTTTTATTAAACCTTGGCCCGAGCAAGGCAAAAATGGAGAAAGGAGGCAGAAGAGAAAGATTAGAAAACACGAAGATAGGGAGTGGAATTGTAGGTTGGTGAAAGAAAGGCATGAGGTGTAATCAAAACTAGGCAGCCTTGGTATTCGCCCATCCTTCTTTGTGGCAGCACTGGCAGCTGGCTCCTAGGAAAAACTTTGGACCCTTGCATTTATTTATGTATTTATTTTACAAATTAAGCACTGGTGGTCTTGCTTGCCTTTGAGAGCACCCCTTCTCCGTTCGTACCCTGAGGAACCCTTCCGTCTAAATCGTTGGTACAGGAACAGCTATATTCTTCTGCCACAGACACAGTTGTGTTCCCTTGCGATGTTTACTTCCCCTCAACACGATTCATTTGACTGCCATATTCACTACCCTCAACCAGTGGCAGCTGCCATGTACCGAGGGTGGTGGGGCAAAAAAATTAAATGAAACACACTTACCTAGAGACGCGACGTCCTCCTCCATCGGTCGTCTCTCTTCCAGGCAGGCTCCAACGCGGGACCCAGCCAACTCCCCTAACCAATCTTGGTGCTGCTCTAACCAGCATGAGAGCAGCGCCAAGATTGGAGGGAGCAGCCTCACTCAGTTTAAAATGCACATGTCTGGCTGGCCGTCCCAACAAGGTCGGCCAAAGAAACATGCACATTTTAAAGCGCACAGCTCCCTGCTGCCACTCAGCAGCACTGGCCCGCCTCGTCCTGTCATTTAGTTCAGGACAGGTCGGTTGCTGAAAAATAAAATGGTAATAAATAAACTTTATTAACCTTTTATTTTTCAGCACTGGCCTGGGGCTTTCCTTTTTGGGGCGACGTTCCTCCACTCTAACAGAGAAGCCGCGCCCCTGCCCTCAACATACACCGTGCCAGATGTCCACCTGGCAAGACTTCATGCATTGTGCTCCTACCCACATTCTCACTTGACTCTGTGTGCCTGCCACAAGCACACCACATCTAATAAGCGTTTGCATTGTACTCTGTCTGGTAGTTCCTGCAAGCACTTGCTTTGTGTCTTGGCAGTGCTCACTTCCAGCAAGAAAATACCCTATATTTTAGTCCATTTGTAGAGGGTCTGACTGTGCACGTCTTGCATTATGTGTCTATAACCTCTTGTTCTTCTTTTTGTTTCTCCCCACCTTGGCTCCCCCACCTTCTCACTCTTTGCAGACCAGCAGCCACATCACTATCGTCGAGCGTGATATTACGGTCATGGATCTGCGATGAAACCTGACACCGGGCGACTCTGTTTGCAGTTGAAATTGTACAAAAATGACCACAAATTGACTTACCCTCAGACATGACTTGTGCTCAGAGCCCATTTCTGCTGCACACAAATGTCTGCTCCCAATTGGATGATCCTAATTGGGATATTGTGAGGGTTTCTGCAGGCTTCACTTTAGGAATCTCTTCAGCGACATTTAACTTAAATTAATATATTGTTTTTTGTTTTTTTAATTTAACAAATATGTAGATTTCAAATGTCGAGATTTTTTTCTAATTGAGAAACTTCAAGAATTAACACCTTTATGTTTCTGTTATGCCTGGTACCATCTTGCTAACGTCCATATAGAACGGAGTGTTCCCAAAACACATGCTTTCCAATGTTTGAACTTTATTGGAAGAGAGACCCTTGCCTACTCTGAACGCCTGTGAAGGATGGGAGCACGTGTCTCAACCAAATGCTTGTATGTGCCTTTGGGACATCTGTCTACGATCATCTGTCATTGTCATAATCATTTCCATAGAATAATTTACACTAGTACCTTGACATGCTAGCCTGCAGTACACAGGTTATGGTACATCTTCTAAGCAGAATTGCTGGAAAATGACAAACACTGGCCAGTCGAAATCCACCTGTACTGGTGGCCAGTTCAAGATTAACTTCATGAAGGTGCTATACGAACTGCACGCACTGTTCCCCTTCTAAGAAAGTTTTCAGTAAGTTATTCAAACACATTTCAGGAGCGAGTGAATAGGAATTGAGGTCAACATGTTTGTCCTGTGCTGGCGAGGAAGCAGAGCAGAGATTTGTTTGTTTGCACACCATATGAAGCAGGTAGGTCTGTCAGAGGTCAGTGGACTGGAAAATTCTTCTTGATGGACCTTTTCAGCATTCCAGAAAACACACTGCTCTACGTATAGGAAGCTTATGTGCTGGGAGTTGTGAATGGAAACTACACGTTTATTTTTCTTCAAACAATACTGTTTATACCAAGATCTCTTAAGAGGGCCTGATTCAAACTGTGCACATTGTATAAGCTTGCTTTGTGGCCTTTAAATATAAAATTGCCTTCTAGGCTAGTGTTTGCATTGCTTAAAGATCCCAATGGCTGTCACTCATTAGTTCTCTAGTGGAATTCAGATTGATGAGAAAGGCCCGTAAGCGTTCTGCAATCAGAAGACCATGCACAAGTGCAACAAGTGGGAACTGCAAGTTGCCTTAGAAGTGTATGTCACTACGTTTGTTCCTGCTCAGTGCACCACTTCCCATAAGCTGGAGGACCATTGATGGCCTTGACATCTCTTAGCAGGTACCTGCTAAAATGTATGCTTGACCCTGAAGAACCTTCATGATTTTGGTGTTCCTCCCAAGGCTGATTTTGTATCATCACAGTATTTGAGGCCAGAGACCTTGTAAACGTGTTGTCATTCTGGGTTCCTGTTTACTTCTTAGCATTGATCAGATGCAGGGGCAGTGTCTTAAAAAATAACTTTTGTACTAACATTGGCCACTGTGGGGTACAAAACATAGAAAATCTCCTCCACCAATGTTGAGATTTCTGTTAAACAACCAGTTAGTGCTTTTTCTGAAAGTTGATAAAAAGAATAAAAACAAAATTACAGGAAAACTTGCTACCGACCATCCTGTCTTTTTTTAGTATGTGTCTTGGGGCCAGCAACTCGATCACTTGATACAGGTGGAACTTGGTGTCTCAGAGGACACTACTGCAATTCTTGTGTGTTGCTGGGTTCCATGGCCTCTGCTTTGGGGAATATAAATTTGAGGAGCAAAAGAACAAATCAGAAAAATTGCACACAGCTTTCAGTTATCAGGGCTTTCCTTTGTGCTGCTACTTAATCAAGTTCTTTAATGTATCCACTTGACAATGTAAGGCTTCTGTTGCATGCCATTTGGGTCTTGTTTCAATTTATTTTTCTGTTTTTCAGAAAAGTGTTTTTTCATGCTCTACTTAATCACATTTTTTATTGTCCCTCTTTTGGTGTTCCAGCGTGTGCACATTTGCTTAGCTTTAACTATAGCACAGTTTGTGAGTGACATGTTTGTTCTAGCTGCCTTTACTGGTGCCAGCATTAACAACTTGAGGTGTATGCGCCTGCATGCAGCTCCATCAACCTGTGTGTGACGACTATAGAGCATTCCTTTTCTGGCCTTCTTAGATAAATACATTCTGAAATTCAATGCCTTCAGGACAGTGGACTTTGTTCTTTAATGCTGGATGATGTCCTTAGTAACATGACATCTATACCAACAGTATATTTGAGAAGGATGCGAGTCCTAATCTATCTGTACTGTTTGTGAAAGGCCTTTGGTAGCCTTTTGTGTATGAGATCACTCTTTCGTACGTTCAGCTGTCCGCAATAGGAAGACATTCAAACCAGACATTATTCTGTTGGCTGTTACATTGAGCATCGTTGCTGGTTGGTTCACGGTACTGTGATGAAAGGAGGTTACCTGGATCTTGTCAAAATTCACTTACTGCTAGGTAAGATCCCCTGGAGATAGATTGCCACATGGGTCCTGATGTTCCAGAACTGGTGCATTCCCAATTTGACTGGATTCCAGCAAAATCTCTCTGAATGCATCATGTTATCATGACCTGTCTGAATGCATCATGTTATCATGATCTGTCTGAATGCATCATGTTATCATGATCTGTCTGAATGCATCATGTTATCATGATCTGTCTGAATGCATCATGTTATCATGATCTGTCTGAATGCATCATGTTATAATTTTCTCCCATTGCGCATTACCATGTAGAGAGTCGCAGATTTCTTCATTCTTTTTTTTTTTATAAATCTTTTATTATAGCATTTTAAAGAAATCAACAAGAACAGCATAGTGCAGACAGCAGAACATATCGTAGCATGGCAAGTCCAGTAATTTACAACATAAACAATGCGCCATGTCAGGATAATGCATTCTAAGAGGAGTCCAAGCCACTCCCAGTACAGGGCATCACACAGAGAATGTCTGCCTCAAACCCTCCAGAAAAGTCAAGGAATGTTGTATGCACTTCAGCACTGAGACACATGCAGGTTTGCCCCCAACCCCCATAAGAAAGAGCGTACAAAGGTGTTGAGGTTTTGAAAGCAGGATGGTTGTAGTGGGAAGGTGACATTTTGGAGTGAGTATAAAAAGCAAGGAAGGGTGACCATTTTCAATCTATGCACTATGACCTATAATGTTCAGGAGGTGGTAGAGCTCCCCAGGACCGGTGTCTCATGTGGGGAAATGCGTCATTGTATCCCAATTAACTCTCAGGCCAGAGGCATCACCAAACACCTTGAGTATTCATTGTGTCCTAGGTATACTAGAGGAGGGGTGTTGGGTTAGCCGTAGATCATCAGCATAAAGTGAAAGCCTGTCCTCTGCCCAACACTAAAGCAAAATCCCAGCAACTGGGCATCACAGCACAACCAACAGGCTAGCAGGTCCATTATGATGGCAGAAAGAACGGGGACCAAGGGCACCCCCTGTCTAGTGCCCCACTGAATGGGGGAATAGAACTCCCATTGACTTTCATCTTGTCTGTCGGGAATGTGTAGCGCGTCTGGACCAGGCAACTAAACCAGGGCACAAAGGCCAACCTTTTCAACAGTGAATGACAGAAAGGTCAGAGCTAGTCCACTCTAGCCAGTGCAGCCTTCACGGGCAGTGGCGTGTGCTGCACACTGGCATAAACTTGTTCTTGTCTGGGTGCACCAGAGAGCGTATAACCCATACCAATCTATTGGCCAATATACGGACAAGTATCTTGGCCTCCATTCTATGAGAAAGATAGGCCAGTATGAGCTGCAGACTTATGAAGGCTAACATTCTTTAGGTACCACTAAAACAGTGCCGCCCCCCACCCCCCTTACATGTCGCAGAACTGAACCCATTTGATACGCCTCTTCATAGCCAGGGGAAGGTGTGGTACAAGCAGCGAGGTGCCCACAGAGTGTGAAGTATTAATCAGTCGGTCATCTCGAGCCGCTAAGTGTCAAGTCACTACATGCTCCTGTGGTATGGTGGTAATAAACAACTTGAACTGGGAAATGATCAGATAGGCCCTATGGGAGAATATGCACTGGGGCTCTCTGGTGTCCATGGTGGGGGCTCCAATATGTAATCTATGCAGATGGCCGAGCGATGCTGCGACGAGTAATTAGTAAATCATCTCTCTTCCTTGTTACACCGGCGCCAAGCATCCAGCACAATTTTCCTTCCTCCCCAGTCACCCTGTCCGGATAGGAGTCGCTTCATTGGCTGTCTGCACGACTGTGACAAAGGCCACCAACCCCCTTGAACATCCACCTTACTGTTATGCCAGGAGTGACTTCTTAGGCTACCAGTAGGTCTGCGGCGAATCCTGATCAGCCAGAGGCCAGTGGGAGGCTGGGAATCCATCTGTGGTGCTCCATTCACCATGGCACCTTACCCAGGGCATCCGCCCACTCCTGTAAGACTTTCAGACGGATGGAGATGGCAGTGCTAATGACCTCTCTGGCCAGGTTCATTATGGAATTTAAGTCTCCGCCTAATACTGTACAACCCAGAGGGTAGTGAGCCAGCTAGGTGGTGAGCAGCGCTAAGTTAACTTCTACCAAACCGAGCGGGATGTAGATGCTCAGCAGACACCTCTCATGGCCCTCTAGAAGGCCGCTCACTCTCGCATATCGGCAGAGCAGGTCCAAACAAGTCCCCATGACCATCAGAGGGAAGGACTTCCATAGCAAAATGGCTACTCTTCTAGAGACCGAGGTGAAACCGGTGTGATAGGCCCTCATGTAGCCGTATCAACCAAAAACCCGCTCTGGGTGCCCCGCAAATGTCTCTTGAAAAAGAAGGATGCCAGGAGCCTGGCGCTTCCCATATTGCATCACTGGACTGCGCCTGATCTTATTATTCAAGCTGTTCATGTTCCAGGAAATTATTCGGGGCCAGTACGATCCTCATCTGCAGGGTCCACTTCTGGTGTACTTGTGGTCATGGTTTAGGAAGGTATAGAAATGAGTGACTAGCCTGCACACCTTCGTAAACAACTGCCCTGCAAAACTCAACACAAACCTGAACAGAACCACCCAATGTCAACTCAACTCCCCAACCCCATACTTCCACCCCGAAAGCATCGGTCTCCCCGCCCGGAAACAATTCCCCACTAAAATCCAAGCTGATGAGAACAAAAAACCTGTACATAAGCAAAAGGGGGTGGAGGATTAATGAATGAAGTGCAGAATGCCCACCCTTGTCCCACCTTGCCACCCAGTCAAGTGTTCAAGCTTTCGGTGTTTGCTGCATAACATCAGGGCAATGAACAGAGACAAACATGTCACTGAAGCACCATTCGTAAAGTTCACTCCGAGAGAGCCATTTTAGATAGTAAGCCACTGGCCTGGCCACCATACTTAAGGGTCGGTATCCGAGGGCCTGTCTCCACCCCTCCACCAGTACCACGTTCCCCCCCCCCCCCCACTCAAGATACCGTTGGGGCACTGCGAGGGGGAGCCCAGCATCCAGCATGGTTCTCCACCCTCTACGGCCTCCCAGTCCCAATAGGAGTTGCTTCCTTGGCCGTCTGCACGTCTGTGATGAGGGCCATCCTGCCTCGAACATCCGGCTCGCTGTTTGCTGGGAGCGACATCTTATTCTACCAGCATGTCTGCGGCGATTCCTGATCCGCTCTGGGCCCGTGGGAGGCCGAACATCTGCCCGGGCAGCACCATCCACCTCAACCCTGTCCCAGGCAGTATCAGAAAAGAAGATCTCACCCTGAAAGACCACACAGAGCCTAGCAGGCAATATTAGAGTGTAGGATAAGTGCCTGGCTCACATTTTCTGTTTCACTGCAAGAAAAAAGCACCTATGTTGCTGTACCAGACGAGTATAGTCAGCTAAAAGTGAGATCCTTATGTTGCTGAATGTAAGAGAGTGCTTGGCACGAGCTTCCCTCCGGATAAAGTCTTTCGAGGTAGTTGATAATGTAGGCAGTGAGCGGCGAGGTGGGGGCCCACTCAATCAAAAAATATGTTCAAATTTCTTTGGGGGAATCCAGGTCTGAAACCATGTTGTTAGGTAATGTTCAATGGAAGATCCTTCCACTCCCTCAGGGATGCCAACTACCCAAATGTTATTTTGATGGCCCTACCCTCTGCGTCTTCCACCATGTCCTCCAAACGAGTCACTGTGACCTAAAGGGTCCACGTCGTATCCTCCTCCATCAATAGACAGGACTCAGCCTCCCTGACTCTCTCCACCATTTTACGTAGGTTATGTCTCAGCAAGGAGAAATCAATTCTGATTTTGTCCATCTTCTGCTCTAGGGCAGTTTTGAATGGCCTACGGGATCCTCTCACCAGACACACCTGTCTCCGTTCACAGGGTAAAAGGCGCCCCAGCCACAACGCCCTCACCATCCGGCCAGGCTAATTTCTCAATACATGGCTGGGAGGGTGCCCTGTCTTTGGCCACTAGCGACTTGCCACCGACCATCAGGATGTGCAGAGCAGATGGCCAGGCCTCCCTCCTCACAGTCCAGGCCCCCATGTCCAACCTCACCCCCTCCAGGAGTAGTTTGAGCTATAGAAGCAGTGCCACTGGTGCCCTCCGAGAGAGATGGCCAAGTGAACAACAGTGCTCAGGGTCAAGCCCCATCAACGGTCTCAGGGGCCCCTTTGACACCCCCCAACCCAGCTGGTCCAGACATGCTACCAGGTGTGCCCCCACATGGTGGTCAATCCATTCCACATTGCAGCAGTCCTTTGCTCATAGGCCCTGGAGAGTCCCTGGGAGAGGGCTGCACCACCACACCTAAGGTCCGGTGCACCACTCGCCTAGCGGCCTCCCCCAAGCGATAGTGAGACCACTCACTCCCCGATCTGGGGAGGGGGGGCTCTTACTTGCACTGCTGTTAGAGGTTCTTCATTTTTCATGCTATCACTGTATTCATGTGTGTTCAGGCATTGAACAAGATTCCACAAACCAATTTCATCTGTTTGTAAAAGGCAGAAGGAAAGGAGTGAGCTCCATCAGCCAAGGCATAACTTCTAGTACCAATATGAGTTAGTGTTCTTTTTCCAGATAGCACTGAATCCTCCTTTTGGTGAAAAGATAGCACACAGCACCCCGTTACCAGCTGTGCCATTAGTATAATGTGCAATACATCTTCCTCTTTATTGTTTCTTTTTAAAATTCTATAATATTTAACACCATCCACCTCCACTCACAGGGGATGTGGATTTTCAAGGAGAGAAACTATATGCTCTACATGCAGATGGACAGAGTCTGTTGTCATTAATCATCTTTGTGAATTGCTAGAAGGCCACCTCCCCCCTTGTCAATGATAGTAATAAATAGCATATTATTCACTACTGAATTGCATGCATGGATTATTCCATTATGCCCTTTCTCGTGTTTTAGTACTTAACCAGAACCAGAGCACAGTCTTCTTAAATAGGCTTCCGAGAGTAAAGCAGTGAAAATTGTCAAGTCTCTTAGCCTACAGTAGGGCAATAACGTAGTTTTTGACCTTTGATCTGTAGTAATAAATGTTTGAATAAGTGTTTTAAGTTCACTTTCTCCTAGCAACAGGTTTTACTGGGCAACATTTGTTTTTTAGTATGGTATGAAATGATTTCTTCTTTCTTTTTTTCTTAATACAGCGTAACCCTAACAATACAATGGAGCATTTTCTATAGGGTATGACATTTTGTGCCTATCTCTATCGGTCTCACATTCCCAAGGTAAGCATTGCAATGGAGATAAGCACCTGCACTGCATACCTCCATTTAAATCATTTTTTTGCATAATTTGTAGCCTTAGCATTAAACTTGAAACCACATCTTAATCTATACAGTCCTAAACTAAAATGAATTACTTCCTTGGTCTTCTCTCCTGATATAACACGCAACTTTGCAATCAACTTAAGGGAAGCTTCGTCGCTAACCTTGTTCCGACGTTAAACTTGCTCATTTAAGATTTTGCATGTTAAGCGAGGCTAAAAGAAGTGACAACTCTAGCTAATTTGAATGATTGCAGAATTTCTTCTGTACTTTATTTTTCTGATTGTTCATCTCTTTAATTGGGTTCTCAAACTCATGATTCTGGCTTGTTCATAGAGCTTATCACGCTCAAAAATTGTAATGGAGATCTTCAAGAACCTTATCCTTAAGGTCTTTTCTATTGAGTCACACAATTGTTAACTGATGTTAGTTCGAATGAATGTTGGTCCCAACAATTTGAGGAGCGTCTTCATTTGGGACCAGTAAATGAATTACGACAAAAAATACTCCGGAATTAGAATGACATTAAGTTCTGACCACCTATCCAAAACTATCAGCCCTATTTAAGGCAATTATTATCTATGATCATCTTTCTCAACCTTGTTTTAAATCTACCAGCAAGCGTAACTGTAGCCCATGGATAGACAAAGATTTTCGATTATAAATATGACCATTTATATGCTAGATAAAGAGTGTACCCATGATTGTTCTTCTCCTACACACATAAAAAGTTGTATTATTAAGATTATTGGGCAAGTCTACAAAAACGTGATAATTCATAGAAAGAAATTTTAATTGGGGAAAAATGTTTACCTGTAATAAAAGAGGACAATGTGGAAAGAATATGGGGAGAATTGGCTGAGGGTGGTGGGGGTGTGATGAAGGGGAATATGAACTTGAAAAAGTAAACCTAAAAGTAGGCGTTATAGCCAGTGAAATGCTATGAATTGTTTGTATAGCACATACTGACCAATAATTGCCCGTTATCACTTTGGTGGAGAACTTGTCTGAGTATGTGTGTTTGCCTGCAGGGGCGGCTTGAGGGTAAGAAGATTGGATCCGTTGGGTTAATGTTCTGCAGCACACTGTCAAAATTAATGTAAAGTTGGTATCTGTTGTCTCTGTGGGGCGTTTCACAATGGAGAGGCAAGTCTTTACACCCTCCTCTTAAACTGAAGTCAGCTGTGGAGGTGAAGTTCACTATGTGGGGTTTTACCAGACCCCCTTCTACAAGGGCTAGTTACATATTTTAATGTGTTTTGGTGAGGGATTGTGATAGGTGGCGAGAGCAGTGTAAATTACTACTAGCCCTTCTGTAGTAGTTCTGCAGCTGAACTTACTGCGTCCATATTAGGAGAGGCCTGATCTTTTCTTCAGAAGTGAAATTAGATGTCTTGTGTAACTCAGTTACGGCACTCAAGTCCTTTCTGGGGTTCTGAACATATTCTACATGGCCCCCTGTCCCCAGTTCCTGTGTTCCCCTAGACCCCTGTTCCTTATATTTCCCAGACGCTTGGTTCTCGCTCTCCCATTCCTGATGTAGTGTGTTTGAAATTATTTGTTTGATGGTTCTCCCTCTTCCATCTTCTTGATCCCGACAACCCTTCTTTTATTCCTCTATTGTGGGCAAGCCAGTTACGGTTTTATGTGGTTCATACTGTGATGCTTTCTGTGTGTGGTGGTTTGTTTAGTGGTAGTACCAGTTATTCAGTGGTTCGCGAAATGTGGAATGGTAGTCCGATGATGCTGATTGGGGTCGGTTTGTGGTGATGAAAGCGGTCCTGTAATGGAGATGTAAGGTAAGCATGGCAGGCAAAGCTAGTTCAACAGTGCAGTTTTGGTGGGTTGTTCTTCCTGCAAATACTTCACCTTAGAAATATATTCCACACATCAGACTTGTTCCAGTGACTTTTTCCCCTGCAATAGGTGTCTAGCTATGTATGGCATTAAATGTCAAGGCCCAATGTTTTTATGTCATTGATGTTACAAGACGATGTATTTATCAGATCCACTCAGCATGTATGTGGTGTCTAGGATCCATCCAAGAACACTCTGCCTGCGACTGTTGCTCTTGAGGGAACCGAAGGCTATTAGGGAGGAGGAAACTAAACTATTTTTGGTAAGCTGGTAAGGATACTCCCAAGTGGTTTCTATCTTCTTTGTCATGTAATTCACTGGACAAGGAGTCAATTCCTTCTCCTCCTCTTCCCCCCCCCCAAGGTATCTTGCCATAAAAAACACAAGATATATTCCACAGGATGGAGAAGTTCTCTTCTTCCTCGAGGAGACAGTCCTGCTCCCCACCTTTCAGAGACTCAGCTGGGCAGTTTTCCTACACTGATCTCTTTGTCATCTGAGCCGATTCCTAATCTGTAAAAGATGAAGCCGGAGTTCCTGACTTCCTCAACCAACCCATCCCATGTCGAGGCCTTCCACCAGGCCACGTTGGATATTTTTAAGACAGCCCCACTAACCTCTGGGCTAGTGTGGTGGTTCCAACTCTGTTGCCACCTGACATGCTTCCACAGGCCCCTGCCTTGGTGCCAGTTCTGAAGAAGCTCTTGCCTATTAAGGTGCCACACATGAGCGTCGTCTCCTCCTATGACTCCATCACCGCTGCCTCCCTGGGAGCTGGATTTGGCACCACTTCATCCTTCAAAGTCGGCTGACAATTTCCAAGTGGAAAAATAAAAAGCTTTTGCTTTTTTTCAGAAGGAACCTCCAGCATAACCCTTTTTTAGGACCTAGAAATGTTTCCGGATATGGAACTCTTTAGCCTGACTCGATTCCCTGGATATGCCTAATTTGAGAGTCTGTGCATTCCAAAAACCTCATCCTTCCTCCTTGTAATACTGGTCGTGGCCTTTACTTAGTCCTTAAAAATGCCGGTGGCCTTAACAAGACACCAGAAGAGGGCATTCCTTACCCTCAGACTCTCATCTGTAAAACTCTGTGTTCGAGGCATATGAGCTGCAGATTGTACACTGTGCATAGATCGCCATCTGGTGTTGGGCTCGGATGCTTGCACTTTGTTGTTGTCTTGGAAGAGTCTTTGGTAGTCACGAGATAGGTGACTCCTCCTTTGGACGATAGTGCGCATGGGCATCGACTCCATCCTCAGATTGTTTTTTTCCGCCATCGGGTTCGGATGTAACTTCTGCGCTCCGGTTCGGTACCTGTTTTTCCAAACCTTTTCGACGCGCAAACTCTCTACAACTCGACGGTATTGTTTTCGATCGCGTGATCTTCGACGCACATCTCCCCTACTCGATTCCAGTCGTCGATGCGGGCCGTTGGGCCTATCGACGCCGTTCGGGCCTACAGCTCATGGAAAGGACTCCGTTTAAAAAATGCCCCCAGTGTGGAGTAAAATTCCCACACAGTGACCATCACAAGGTCTGTAACCTGTGTCTCTTGCCCGAACACGACGAGTACACTTGCCAGGCCTGGGCCTCTTTTCGATCCAAGAAAACCATCCGTGATCGCCGGGCCCGACGACACATCATGGCGCAGAGATCAGCTCCGGCACCAGTGGACATCTTTGATGAAGGCCCCGATGTTCCGGAGGACGATTCTGAAGACCTGCAGATCGTGTCAGATGCAGACGATTCAGACTCAGATGACCACATCACTCCTGGTCAACGAGTGAGTACTACTGCCCCTACCCCAACTCCACCCGAAAAAACCAAGGCCCTGGTCAACACTTCGCCTCCTGGCCCCAGTCGCAACCAAAAACAAACTTCAGAAGCCCCGCCCTCGGGCTCGGCTCCGAAGACAAAGAACAGGCCTTCCGGCAGCTCGGAACTGAGCAAACCATATCTCACGGTCCCGCAGTCACCTTCGGCACCGAAGACCGGAGACCAACCTACTCCCAAAAAGAAGTCAGCACCGACCACCTCGACGCCGGAACCATCGGCTCCGAAGCCAAAACCTTCGGAACCCAACAACGTTCCCGGCTCCATAACCAAGCCGAAGGACCCTAGACCAATCCCTAAGGCCTCCGAGCACAAATCAAAACCTCGTTCGGACCCGAAGAAGTCGGCGCCGAAAGCGGTTACCGAACGGGAAGAACTTTTCCAACCGGATCCTGTCGATCCCAAGCAGAAAAAGCTGCACATAGACCCTAAAACAGGACATGTGGCTACTGTTCCACACAAGAAGAGGAAGTTGGACTCATCAGACACTCCTGCAGTGCCTGTAAAGAAAAAAGACTGTGCCACTTCCCCTATAAGGCCCTCTTCTCCTGTTTTTCCTTCTGAGCCTGTTCTTCCTCCTAAACCTGTCCTTCCTCCTGAGCCAGTTCTTCCTCCTAAGCCTGTCTCTCCTCCACAACCTCTAACACTTCCACCATATTCATCACCACCACAAGATAATCTTGATGATGACGTAGGGGTGGAGGAGGCATCAATGACCCTTTCACTGATCCTGACAATGATACAGACGCACCACAGGACGATTGGGACGATTATGATGACCCAATTGGTCCCCCAGACCTCCCTGCTCCCCAGCCATATCCAACAAAACCATCTCCCCCAGATGACAACATTGGTTTTGGACAACTGGTCAATAGAGCTGCTCTGTACCACGGTGTCCCCATACATTCAGACCCTGCAGAAGAGGACTTCCTTCTAGACACCTTTGAACAGTCCCAAAATACTGTCCAAACCCTGCCTATGTTAAAAGGGGTCATTAAACATGCCCCAGACACATTCAGAGACCCAGTCTGGACTAGAATTCTGAATCCCAGAATTGATAAAAAGTATAAACCCTCCCCTGACGATCCCACCTACATCAAGGGGCAGCTACCCTTAGACTCACTAGTAGTTTCTAACGCTAGAAAACGCGCCACCTCTCAAACCTCCGGTGACACACCACCTCCGGATAAGGAATCTAAGTTGCTAGATGCCTCTGGCAAGAGAGTCGCTGCTCAAGCAGCTAATCACTGGCGCATAGCAAACACCCAAGCATTACTTGCTAGATATGATAGGGCTCACTACGACCGACTAGAGACCCTATTACAACATCTGCCTGATCAATACAAAACCCAGGCAAATGATTTGATTCAGGAGGGCAAACTCATAACCAACGCATCAATTAAGTGTGCCCTAGATGCATCTGACACAGCCTCTAGATCTGTCAACACTTGCGTGCTACTCAGACGACATGCCTGGTTACGCATTTCAGGTTTTAAACCAGAGGTCCAAACAGCTATCCTTAGCCAGCCGTTCAATCAAGAGCACCTTTTTGGACCGGCTGTAGACACCATACTAGAAAAAATGAAGAAGGACACAGAGACTGCTAAGTCCATGGGAGCATTGCAGTCTCCATCCACACGCGGTTCCTTTCGTCGCTCCTTCTATAGGGGAGCATCCAAAAACACTGCAATAGACACCGCCTCCTCTTCATATAAAAACACCACTCACACATCCCCCAATAGAGGATATTTTAGAGGCGGATACAGGGGAAACAACAACAAGGGCAGAGGCCGAGGTGGTAACAACACTCGTACCTCCCCCGCTCCTAAACAGTGTCTCCTCTGCTCCCTCCAGACCATTCCACTCCGATCGGGGGGAGACTTTCACAGTTCCTACCTGTCTGGGATTCCATCACAACAGACAAGTGGGTAAGACAAATTATCCAGTATGGTTACTGCCTCGAACTTACAGCAACCCCGCCCAACATTCCACCCAAACAGCGTCCAATGTCCACAGAACACATTACGCTCTTAAAGCAAGAGGTTCTCTCACTGCTTCAAAAGCATGCAATAGAACCAGTTCCCTTACACCATCAAGGAACAGGTGTTTACTCACTGTATTTCCTAATCCCCAAAAAGGACGGGACCCTAAGGCCAATCCTCGACCTCAGACCGATCACTTCCATATGATCACCCTGCAACAGGTTCTTCCACTGCTGCAACAAGGCGACTTCCTTGCCACACTAGATCTCAAGGAGGCCTACTTCCACATTCCCATGCACCCTGCTCACAGGAAGTATCTAAGGTTCATAGTGGACGGACAACACTATCAGTTCACCGTCCTACCATTCGGGGTCACCACCGCACCCAGAGTGTTCACAAAGTGCCTTGCAGTAGTAGCAGCGCACCTAAGAAGACAACAAATCCACGTCTTTTCATATCTCGACGACTGGCTAATAAAAGCCAAGTCATTCAACCAGTGTGTTCATCACACTCATCAAACTATCCAGCTGCTACACGACTTAGGATTCACAGTAAATTACCCCAAGTCAAATCTCCAGCCCTCCCACATACATCAGTATCTAGGAGCCACAGTAGACACTTCCAAAGCTCTGGCATATCCAAGTCCAGCCAGGATAGCCAGCATACAAGCACTAAGCAGCAAATTTCAACCGCAGCACTCCCTCCCAGCAAGGGTATTCATGCAACTCATAGGAATGATGGCCTCTTGCATCTTTATCGTACCTCATGCAAGACTTCAGATGCGCCCCTTACAGGAATGCCTAGCACAACAGTGGAACCAAGCTCAAGGACATCTTACAGATCTGGTGTTGGTAGACAGCCGCACACATCGCTCTCTGCAGTGGTGGAACACACGACACCTGTCCAAAGGGCGGCCGTTCCTCGAGCCAATTCCACAGATAGTACTAACAGCAGACGCATCACTCACCGGTTGGGGACCCCATCTCCTAGACCATACAATTCAAGGCAAATGGACCACTCAACAGAAAGTGCTCCATATCAACCACCTGGAATTACTAGCAATATTCCTAGCATTAAAATCATTCCAACAACATCTACAACACAAGACTGTCCTGATCCGCACAGACAACATGACAGCCATGTACTACATACAAAAACAAGGGGGCACACATACTCTGCAGCTGTCCCAGCTCGCACAAGACATTTGGAGATGGGCCATTCCACAGAATATATACCTGCTAGCAGAACATCTTCCAGGGATTCACAATCAGATTGCGGATCTGCTAAGTCGACAGACACAGCAGATACACGAATGGGAACTTCATCCCCAAGTTCTCCAGCCCTTTTTCCACATGTGGGGCCAACCAGACATAGATCTGTTCGCCACACACGGAAACGCAAAATGCCCAACCTTCGCCGCCAGGTTCCCACACCCATTGTCCAAAGGCAATGCGATATGGATGAACTGGTCAGGCAAATTTGCGTACTCTTTTCCGCCACTCCCCCTGATTCCCCTGGTAGTACGCCAACTCAGACAACAGTCTCTCAAGATGATCCTGGTTGCTCCCACATGGGCACGCCAACCATGGTTCACAACACTACTAGAACTCTCAGTGGTTCCACACCAAAAACTACGCCTCTCCCCACCATTGCTAACCCAGAGCCATGGAGAGATGAGGCACCCAGATCCAGCACAACTGAATCTAGCAATCTGGCTCCTGAAGTCCTAGAGTTCGGTTATCTTAACCTTCCGCCTGACTTTATGAACATCATTAAAGAAGCCAGACGCCCTACTACTAGAGTTTGCTATGCAGCAAAATGGAAAAGATTTGTCATCTACTGCAAAAATAATAAAATTGATCCACTAGATGCTTCCATCCAGGACATCATTTGTTATTTGCTACACTTACAAAGATGTAATCTAGCATATTCATCCATACGATTACATCTAGCAGCGCTCGCCGCTTATTTACAAAACAGACAACATTTGTCATTATTTAGAGTACCTGCAATTAAAGCCTTTATGGAGGGACTTAAAAGAATAATTCCTCCCAGACTGCCACCCTCTCCAGTGTGGAATTTAAACATTGTCCTTACCAGGCTCATGGGTCCCCCATTTGAACCTCTACATAAATGTGAACTTCAGTTCCTCACATGGAAAGTTGCTTTCCTTGTCGCAATTACCTCTCTCAGAAGAGTAAGCGAGATCCAGGCTTTAACCATACAAGAACCATTCTTAAAAATACATCATAACAAAGTGGTTCTCAGAACAAATCCAAAATTCCTTCCCAAAGTCATTTCTGCCTTTCATCTTAACCAATGCAAAAGCATTCAACCAATCAGTTGAATTACCGGTGTTTTTCCAAAACCCAGACTCTGTAGCACACAGAGCTCTTCATACACTAGACGTCAAAAGGGCACTACTTTATTACATTGACAGAACTAAGCCCTTTCGCACGACAAAACAACTGTTTGTAGCCTTCTCCCCACCTCATAAAGGTAACCCCATCTCCAAGGCTGGGATCGCACGGTGGATAGTAAAATGCATTCAAATATGCTACCAAAAGGCTAACCGCACATTGACAATTCCCCCTAGGGCACATTCAACACGCAAACTAGGGGCCTCCATGGCATTCTTAGGGAACATTCCCTTAGATGACATATGTAAAGCAGCTACATGGTCTACACCACACACCTTCACCAAACACTATTGTGTTGACGTGCAGGCAAAGCAACAAGCTTCTGTAGGCTAGACTGTTCTCAAAACATTGTTTCAAACTACTGCAACCGATACAGGTGACCACCGCTAAGGGAGACACTGCTATACAGCCTATGCACAGTGTACAATCTGCAGCTCATATGCCTCGAACGGAAAATGCTACTTACCAGTATGCATCTGTTCTTGGCATGTAGAGCTGCAGAGTTGTACACGCCCACCCGCCTCCCCGGAGCCTGTATCTGTTCCAGTATTATCTTAATTAGATACATTCACATGGACATCTCTTACTTCTTACTGACTCCATCTTTTCCCATCATGGCGAAAAACAATCTGAGGATGGAGTCGATGCCCATGCGCACTATCGTCCAAAGGAGGAGTCACCTATCTCGTGACTACAAAAGACTCTTCCAAGACAACAACAAAGTGCAAGCATCCGAGCCCAACACCAGATGGCGATCTATGCACAGTGTACAACTTTGCAGCTCTACATGCCAAGAACAGATGCATACTGGTAAGTAGCATTTTCCTTATATACCTCTTTGGTAGGTAAAACAGCAGAAGCCCTGGAATTGCCTCTTCTTTAGAGCTGAGTTTGTAATAAACAAGGGAACCCAAAGGTATATAAGAGACCATGGCTACAAGTATTACAAAGGAACAAACAGTCCATTACTATAGGATATTACAAAAATAGCATTATAATGAAATCTATGTCAAAAGTCCCAATGGATTTATAAGTATATTTATTCAACCATTTAACGCATAAAATGAAGTGAGAAGCAGCAACAAAAGAAAAGAATTTCAAAGTTCAGACATTTTTATGTGACTGTAGAAATAGCAAGCAAATTATGTCACATATCACCTAAAGTACCAATGCTCACATAACTTATTTACATAGCAATTTAAGTGGTCATGGTACTATTTGTCTACGACGTTTCGATCCGTCCTTAAAATATGGAGACCATCATCAGGACATAATGGATTATGCTGTGACGAAAATGCCTATGGGGAGCACCCAAATGGGTAGTCCAGTTCCAAGAAAGGGCAGGAGCCTTACCTGTGACGGCGCGGCACAGTGAATTCTAAAATAAAAAATAAAATGTTATTGTAATTTTCCAATATTAAGGGAGAGCAATGTATAAAAAGGAGGGGGTGCCCGTAAGGGGATCGCACCTGGAGAGAAGGCAAAATATCTAGCTGACTCGATTTGGATGATGATTAGGCTGAAAAGGGTGAAGAAACGATAATGCCAATTGTATGGCATAATGAGGCACGGCAACAAGTGCACTGTAATCCTTATCAAAGACGCTGCACGCAGCTGAGCATCAACACACCACACGATTGGCCCGGTGCTATTCCACTCAATACCAGCTTGTTTACACTCCAAATCCTTAATTGAGACTTTGTAGGGTTTGTGTCCGTCTCTCATTTTTGGCGATTGTTGCCGTTTCTCATTACACCATACGATTGGCATTATTGTTTCTTCACCCTTTTCAGCCTGATCATCATCCAAATCGAGTCAGGTAGATATTTACCTGCTCTCCAGGTGTGATCCCCTTGCGGGCCTCCCTACCTTTTTATACATTATGCACATTCAGCGGAGAATGGAAAATGCCTTTCGAGCTGAAGCAACATAAGCAGAAGATGAGTTGCAATTTGAACTCCTACAAAAACCCTCTGTCAGGTTAGCACAAAAATGAAGCAGAAAAACTCTCGGTAATTCAGAGGCCTGAATTTACATCCAAGCATAATTACCTAGGTGACCTACTTCTCAATGTCATCCAGTGCACAAACATGGACTACGTAAATAATTGGAAAAGCATGCCTGGTTACGACCGCAAGATCCCTTTTCTGAGCGAACTGCATTAGAAGAGTTAAGCTTCAAAGAAATGTTATGAAAAGGTGTCAAAATATGGAATTTGCACTGTACGTAGTGAGCTTTAAAGAGGTACATTTTTGTTTGCAAACAGATTTTATTGAAAAGTGTCAATCCGCATCCAACATACAAAGGCAAGTACATTGCATCACATATCAAGGGGACACACGCCTCCCAAAAGGGTATCACCAGTAATACATTGTGTCGCTTACAACAAAGATAACAGCACTCTGTGCGAGTTGCGCACTCCCTCACAGCCTAAGCAGAGGGCAAGCCCTGAGGGCAGTGCTGCAATCAAAGGAGGCCTCCAAGTCATGCAGAACAATCCACACACCCCCCTCCACTACCTGAACCCTGCAGTGCCGGCTACACTCTCTCCTTGCCAACTGCTACGTCGGACGTGTGGACTGGGATTGCACTCTACACAATTTGGTGGGGTTCGCCATATTGGTTACCACTCAACCACATCCAACCCACCGCGAGCACCAGCCTGCCCCATGATGGCCAGGCGCCACGCCTCCAGTGGCTACACTCTGCTGCAAGCCGCCATCACGATGTGTCATAAGGCAATTAATCAGACTCACTATCCCCATCACCGCCCCACCCCTCCTCGTCTTCAATACATCAGTTAACGCATCCCAAGCCTGCGCAAAGTCCATAGGTCTCCTGCCCTGGCGCGCTTCCCCCAGTAATGGACCCTCCTCCCAGTCCGTCCACCTAAGCAGAGCAGCCCTCCAGCACTTAACGATGCAATGCAAAGACGCTGCTGTCCCCAGAGTTATCTGCTGTTTGGCCAGCACCAGGGCCAAATCAATGAACCTGGACGTAACTCTGTTTAGCTGGCCAGGGATAGATCCCCAGCAGGCAAAGCCTGGGGAAGAGGTCTCCAGGTAGCACTCCGTGACCTTGGCCAGTAGTCACGGCACCTCAGACCAATAAACCTTAGAAGACATACATAGCAAAATATTGCATAGTAGATGCGTTTGAGAAAGGGATAGTATCATTGCAGCTTTAGGAAAGCCTATGCGCACACACATCTTTCCTTAATGATAAAAAAATCCTGTAAATCTAAAACATGTGATCATCACACCAAACTAAATCAAATGAATGCACAAGGGCAATTACTCCGCGAATAGCGGTCTATTTAACTAAAACATGGTTTGTCAGAAAAGTGAACTCATAAAAGAGCTCAAACCGCCAAACAAGACGACTACTTGAGCCCCATTACAGAACATAACGTGAACACAAATAGAGCAATGTAACCATTCAAGCAATTCCATGGGCTTTATGAACAGCCGTCTTGAGCAATGGCAAAACATAACCAGCATTTGCAATGCACTAGGTCTCGCATTACTGTAAGTTTGAGCTATTGGCGTTGCAAATAATAATGCAATGCCAATAACTCAAACTTTCAGTAATGCGAGACCTATTGCATTGCAAATGCTTCTTTTTTTTTTACACTAGCTGTATCTTGGCGAGGGCAAAACCTTCTGTGGGTTTTAAAGCGATTCACACCATTTTGATATAACTAGTAGGGAATATAATAAGTTTACCCAGGGTGTGTATAACCTGTCCTTTTGCATTACCCATTGTGTGAGCCTGGTTAAATCAAGCCATATCAGTTTGCTCTTAAGTATAGTGTTAAAACCCGGGCACGCTCAATTTTTGAGGTTGGGGGACTTCAAGACCATTTGCACATTTTCGTCCACTCAGCAGCCTATGGGGTTCATGCGCCGCTTGCAGAGATCTTTGTAACCTGCCCTCTAAGTCAGTGATTAGCATTCCAGAGGTTGAGTGACTCAGCAGTTATTCTGCATAGCGTAAGCTTTGCCCTTGGGTGTTCTGACGCTTCGTAGTGACGCGTTACGAAAATTCAACCCTTTACCCTTTAATACCTATGGGATACAACATTGTTGCTCCCACCGTCCCTCCTTTTCTTGCTTGATAAAAGGGGCGCGATTATTTTCTTGACAATAATGCCTGTTTTTCTCTGCTCGCCATAACAGCAAAATGTTCCTCGAAGCGCTACTTAAAGCGTGTTATTTGCAGTATTTTTTTTTAATATATCGAATATGCATGGCTGAACGAGAAGGATTGTTTACATCCATAAGAAGGTGATGAACAATGTATGCAGTAATGTAAGAGCCAAGCTCTGTGCTTCCCCCTTATCTCAGGCTGCAGGTGAAGTGACTTTACTTCTATAATGTATTTGTTGCTTAATGAAAGCCCCGGATTGGAGCACTGTCTCTTGAATTGCTATACCCTGTGTTGACCAGTTAAACATTTGTTCTATTTTATCCAGTTACCATGCATTACGTTTTTGAACTATACATCTGGTTACCTAGAATCTCCCGAGCTTAAGTAACATGAGGGACGTTTCAATATAGAGAACGTAAAATTGAGTAGGCAAACAACTTTATTTCAGGCTAAAACAGGGGAGGGGGGCTCACTGTCGGTTGTCGGGTTTTTGTTTATTTTTATTTTCTTACACTTTCGCCAACATAATCAACAAGGTATACAAACTCACTATAATATGCAATTGCTAAAGTTCAGTCATTTAATCAACAAAGAAGATTTACATTTTCTTGCCTGTTTTTTTTTTTTATATGTACTAGTTTAAATCTCCCTTGTGTCTTTACTCTTGATTCGTGTGTTAGTTACACAGTTTGATCGGTAGTATGCGCAGCTCTTAGTGTAAGTCCGGTAGATTTTGTTGTTGGAACCCAGCTTCACAACACATTTCATTGAGGAATGTTGTTATCCGACTATACTAGTCTGGTGAATCGAACGTTGCTAGTGCACGGTGTTGTGTGTAAAAATAAATCTGCTTAACAAAGTGCACATGTTTAATGAGCCTGGAAAACTGTGCAGCTGTGGCCTTTTAAGAGCAGCTCCCGCTCCTAGAGAATGAGGGTCTGAGCCTGGTGGTGCTGCTGCTGGGCTGGAACAATGTCCGTAGCTGTCTCTTTCCCCCGCCTTCGGCCCCTTCCATTCACCCTCCTGTCCCCCTCTCAGTGCTCGCCTTCCCCGCCCAGTGTCTTCACATTCCTGCCCCATTAACGCCCAGAGAGAAGTAAAGATGTCCCGAGCCCCCTCCCTCGGCCTTTAATTAGTGGTCCCCTTTGAGGCGGGGGAGTGCTGCTGTTGCAGGCCCTTTACCTCTCGGGCTCCGGGCCCAGCCAGTGGCCGGCAGCACAGAATGCTCATTGTCTGCTCCCCGAGGGGCTCCGGCTCGAGCACTTCATGTGCGCCATAGAAGTACCCCTCACTGAGTTCGCCCTGCGTGGCAGACTTGTGCATGACGCGCCCCCCACCCCCCAATAAAACAAGCTGTCGCCATTGCGCAAATGGAAAAAAAAAAGTGCTTATCCTGTAATTGAAGGAGACAGTATAACACCGCAAGTAAACGATCCAGTCCTGATGGGCGGTCCCAAAAGGAGACAGGGCGGTAACCAAGAGGGACTAAGAAGCCTCATTTTCAATCGGAAGCCAGCATTTACCATGGAGGATGACGCCAGCCAATGAAAAAGATGGGCGGGGCTTCCACTCCACTTCTAAAACATACCCGTCTACAATATGCCTCGCAGAGCGAGCAGCGCATGCGCGCTGCAACGCTAGGCGAGACCTAAAAAAAGACATGAAGGCCAATGGCTGAAGTATGCTGACCCAAATCCCACTCACTCTCTATGTATATCTTATTGTAGCTTTTGGAAGAATTAATGACATGAGGTCTTTCAGACAGATAAAGCTAAAAAAATCAGGCTGTACGCTTATTCTTAAGGATTATTCCTAGAAGAACATGGATTAACTAAGTAACTATCTGCCAAGGGAAGTTATCTACTAAATTAGTTTCGAGGTCATTGCAATAAAAAACATTGTTGGGACAGGTATAACCCCTCCGTAGTATATGGGTGTGTACCCGTACCCTGACTTTGCGTCTGCTAACAAAACTAGTATTCTGACCTTTGTTTGGTCCTCCAACCATGCTAATCTAGCATATGTGCAGAGTTCAAAGCATGTCCATGGTAATGTGAGCTCCAGAACCTGTAACTTGGAGAGGTTCACAAAGTGTGATGACTGCCCATGTCCTAGGTTAGTCACATAAAGCGGAGGTGACAGCGTACCGAGTTTTCTGAATCATCAGTCTTGACAAGACCTTTCTTCTATGTCAGTGGGGTATATTGACCCCACTCATGTAAAGATCTACCTTAATGTGAGCCACAGACGTGTGTGTGTGTGTGTGTGTGTGTGTGTGTGTGTGTGTGTGTGTGTGTGTGTGTGTAGGTAGGTGTGTGTAGGTAGGTGTGTGTAGGTAGGTGTGTGTAGGTAGGTGTGTGTAGGTAGGTGTGTGTGTAGGTGTGTGTGTGTAGGTAGGTGTGTGTGTAGGTGTGTGTGTGTGTAGGTGTGTGTTTAGGTGTGGTGTGTGTGTGTGTGTGTGTGTGTGTGTGTGTGTGTGTGTGTGTGTGTGTGTGTGTGTGTGTGTGTGTGTGTGTAGGTGTGTGTGTAGGTGTGTGTGTAGGTGTGTGTGTGTGTGTGTGTGTGTGTGTGTGTGTGTGTGTGTAGCAGCACATTTATGGTAGTAAGATTCTGTGTTTGGTAAGAGCCCGAGTACTATGACCTGTGGGATCCATTTTGGATGGCCCCTGGTTTAGTATCTACTATTAAACTCCTGGTGAGGGGTGAGTCCTACAGTAATATGTACAAAGAAAAGTACCTCATGGAAAACATTTTTTGCAATTCTTACAAATGTAGAGCAAAGCAATCAAGCAGTTAATCTACTGAGTATTCATCGAATATATATATTCAGAAACATTTGTGTATACACATTATATACTCTTATGATATATATCCCAAAGAACATCATTCAAATAAACGATTTTAATTATAGGCTTTTTGCGAGTGAAAATTGTGTGAGCGTCACCAGTGTATGCAATAATTATGCAAATTAAAAACAATATATCTGTCAAATGAGTTGGTATTTGCAGCTATGAAGAATCTGCCAGTTCATGGATTAACAACAGTGTGTAGTCTTTAAATTATGCCCTTTGATAGTTCGTACTCTGTTATATGAAGCCAGAGCTTGCACATAAAAACAACCAAAGAAAGGGGATGATTGAATTGTATGTGATGAGCCTACCCAGGGAGTTACATGTGCATCCTCCTTTCTCCCATTTGCCAAGTGTTGACGCGATTCGGCCCTGTTGTAAATATAGGGTCTCCTCATGAAGAGGTGAACTGGTGTGGTCTGTCTGAAAAATAATAATGGAGACCAATTGGTAAATGCTTAATTATGTAAAAGTCACCTCCCATGTAAGATAAAGATTCTGAAAAGCGATACCTTATATCCTTAGTTACTTATGAGGTGGATACATTTTTACAGAAAATGTTTATATTGCGAAAAGAGGCAAAATCAGTTGTTATGTTATTCTACAGTAGCTGTGAGTGATGTACACATTATATGGTATTTTGTTCATACCATGAGAGGTGGTGCTGCTCGAGCCTGATTTTCCCAAATGGAGATCAGTCAAGACCCTTGGTGGGACTGTGCTAAAAGTGAAAGGCAATGGCCACAAATGTTAGATATAAAATGTCTGTCCTATTTGCTAGAAGGTGCATAAACCTAGGGCTGCAATTTTCATCTTGCCTGTAGCTCGGCCTGCTTTGTCTCTGGCGTGAGTCAAATCGGCTGACCCGACCATCTTTTTGTGAACGAGTCACAGGGCAGAAAGTTCTGTGCTGCAAATCACGTCTGTTTTTCTTTTGGGAGAGAATCCGTCTTCTGCTGAGTCCTTCACTTTTGAGAGCCTGTGTCCCATTTTTTTCATCTTTGAGTTTGCCTTGCAGGCATTTTTTCAGGGTTCAACATGCAGCTTGTACACATTGTGGGATTTGTGGTCCTCCTAAATGTGTCTTTACTCAATTGGTGCACACGGCTCTATTATCTATTCTGATTCTCCAATAAGGCATCTTGTTTTGCTTGATTGGCCGACCTTCTATGGATAAAACGTGGAGCATATCTTGTTTTTGGAAGTATCCTCTACTCACCAAAGTGTCAATAGGGATTGTGGGAATTGTAGTTCAACGATACGGACATGCTAATGAATGATGCTGCAGCCCTCAAAAATAGTTTCTCATTAAAGAGTATACTAACACACATCTGTTCCTCAGCTGCTTAGCAACACCTGAACATCTGCATAAAATTTGAGCTATGCCTGGTTTAGTACGGCACACGATAGCAGGTGGATACAGATTCCAGAGACCGTGGAAGCATAGTGACTGCATTACTGTGGCTAGAGGGTGGATATTGTGACACTGAAGTGAGGGAGTGTGGAATCAGAGCTGCCCTTACAAATGTGATGAGGTCCTTATTAGCAAAAGGTGGTCAATTAGTTCTTCCTGAGCACTGCCATTTTGTAGATGTTGAGGGTGATGGTGGGTCAGGGCCAGCAGTTTCTGATATTAAATTTGATTAAGTTTCTAGACAGGGGCCTTCCTTTTTGTCTGTCCTGGATTGCTGCTTCTGGAGGGCTAATGATAATGACAGCCAAGTTCAGAAAACTCGCATTTCATTGTACTCTTGTTTTGAATACTCCTACATGGATCCAAAATCATTGCTACCTGCCGTGCAAGCCATCACATAGCACAAATGCTGTGTCTCCAAGACAGCCAGAAAAAAGGCATTTGAAAGAGGACCACCACAAACAAGTTCCAAAGCCCTAGAGAGTGGATCCACCTCCCCTGTCTGGAAAATGAGTGTAAAATTGGGACCAAAACCTCCCCACTAAGTTCCAGGTCCAAGTTCTTCTTGAACTAGAAAGGTAGTGGTCTGTAGAGTACTTAAAGATCAGCTATGTGACCAGGGCTGGTGTCTGCATGGCATCCAGTCTTCCAAGAGTGAGGGAAGTTTTTAACTTGCTAGAGAAGCAGAGGGTCTGCCTAGAGCCTGGAAGCCTACCTGCATGTTCAGTGAGAGAATGAGTGTGCCCGGCCCTACTGGAAGAGAGACAGTCGAGGAGAAGCCCAACATATACAACTGTAAGGAACACCTCCTCCCAGTCTTCCAGGGTGTTTCCCATTATGAACTGCACAAAGACATTTAACTGAAAGTAGCCTTGTGTAGTCCAACTCCCCTTCTGTGTGCCCAAAAGACTGGTGCTGTCGCTGCCTGGTGTTGATGCTGCCAAGCAAGAGGAGTTGTCTTTGCTACCAGTGTGATAACCCTAATCCCGCCCACAGGCCACAACTGCTGAACATGGACAGCCACTTCAAATTTGGCCTTGTGGCTGCTGAGGCCAAGCACCCATCTGATTCTGGCATGGAAGGCCACAGCCACTGAAGACCAACACCTACCTTGCATGCTTGCCACGCATACCCTCCCCTAAGTGGTTTGTGTCCCAAGTGAGGCCATCGCCCCAGACCTGCCTCATCTAAGGTGCTGCTGCATGGACTGATTTGCAGAACACTTCTGCCTGTGCAGCAAGACCTGCATCCCCACTAAGCAGTTAAAATGGGGCTTAGCTGTGAGAGGGCTGAAAGACTGAATGCACAGAAATAAATCTGCCATATGATCAGTGGACTTTTGCTTGCATGACTTCTTTGTGGCAAGAATTGTTGAGCAATCTACGCATTATCTAGTGGGTAATCCAGAGTATACACTGGACCTGTGTGTAATATATGCCAGCAGACATTATCAGAAATCCAAGAAAGGTAAGGGGCCCTGTACAGGTACAGGGCGCTGCACTTCACTGAGATTTGTAGATGTGTTTGCAACCCTTTAACTGTATCCAAATTGAACTCTGTAGTATTTCGTTAACTAAGATAAGCATTGGGCTAGCAGTACTCTATTGTGTCTGTTGGTTGACAGTTGAGTTCTCAGCTCTTGTCCCCTACATTACCTACCTGAAAAGCCTTTGGCTGCTCGCTTTCACCAGCCTGAAAGTCAAATGCAGAAAATGTTGTCCTTGGCCCAGTTTGCAGAGTCATATCTCCACACAAATTATTATTTTCATACCATTTGCATTTGACCCACATGTTATTCAAGGCAAAAGATTCAAACTATTCTCTTAGAATTATTGACAGGCAAAGGCAAGAAAGATAGCCTCATCCCTCTCTGTAATTGCTGTACTGGCCACTTTCAGTAACACCCTCTGGGAACTTTACATACTATCCTTTTTTAGACACCGTCTCTCTCACGTGTTTGCATGCCTCTTCAGCTAAACAGTGTGTGTTCGTAGGATTGAACTTGCCTCCTTTGGCAGTAAACATGAGCCACAACAACCATCAATATATATTAGAACAAGCATTTGCAATGCAATAGGTCTCGCATTTGCAAGAGTTTAAGCTATTGGCATTGTAAATGACAATGCCTTTTATTTATCTGTTTTGATAATTAACACATAAATAAAAGGCATTGTCATTTACAATGCCAATAACTCAAACTCTTGTAAATGCGAGACCTATTTCATTTCAAAGAAGCGGCCGCCATTGTCCCGAGGTGCTTGGGAAGTGAAAACGCGCATGGCGCACTGAATGTTGCAGGAAAGCATGTCGTGCCTGCAGTAAGGGAAACTCTTTAAAGAAAAATAGTGCTTCCAGACTAAATAAGACATACCGTGTAACAACAGAAGTAACGGGGCCAGTCCTCATGGGCGGGTACAAATGAAGACAAGGCGGTACTAAGGAGGGACTAACAAGTCTATTAACGAATGAGAAGCCAGCATTTACAAAGGACAGTGACACAAGCCAATGAAACATATGGACGGAGAGTGGGCGAAGCTTCAAGTCCATACTGCCACCCAGAGCATGCGCTGCCCAGGCTCGACCTAAAAAACAGTGACTGCCTGGGCTCCCCTCAAACAATGAGAACAGGATTCCCAAGCACAACTGTGTGGTATACTTGTGCACTTATTTCACTTACTATGTGCTGATGCAGACACACGCTGCTGATTCACACTTCTATTTGTCCCTTTTCCGTTGTCTAGCACCCTCAGAGTGCCCACCAATTTTACATGCTCTGTGTGCAGCATGGCAGCTGCTTCTTCATGTTGATGTATTGCACAGTACACACCTGCCAAACATAATGCATTTCAAATAAATGTCTTCAGTGCTTAATTTGTGTCAGTGTTTTCTGGTGCTCGGCACCGGCACTTATTTGTAAACACCGGCACACATTTATGAGAAACCAGCACATGGTGGCGCTGTGTGTATATTTTTAAGCAACGTTAATTATTGGAGCATTAAACTATTTAATATAGCTTTTAAAAATATTACAAAATTTGAACTAAAACCTGCTGTTAAAACGTTACTTGGGTTGTGCCAACTGCAGAGGACCAGTGAGTAATACCTTGGGCCCTGGCACTTCATGTTTTTATAATTAAGCACGGAGTGTCTTCACTGTACAGGCACAACCTCTGTGGGGACAACAGAGGATGCACTACCATGACAGTCGCAGGTTTCACTGGATTTGACTTCAACACTACCTATGAAACCGTATTCCCCAGTAATGGTCCAGGTTTCATTGCGGCATGCTCCCATGGCACACGAGTGAGACTTTACTCAGTTTTCTGTTTCAGTACATTTGGGGTGTGATTTTTAAATAGATAAATTGCGCATGTTTCTGCTCAGCTCTGTTATTCCTCTCGTTCTTCTAATCCTTTGCAATAAAACATTCCATGATGACAGTACTTCATTTGTAAAAATGTATGTGCAAGGGCCCTTGTTAGGAGGCCACGGCAGCCTGCACCACCTACTGCCCCTGCCAGCGATGCCAATAACCGTACCCACACAGCTACTAACCATTGCACTCCTACAGGTGTGGCAATTCAGGCTATTCCAGGCACCCAACACTATATGAATGACGTGGAATAATCTAAATTGTCGTTTTTAATGTATATTGAATTTTTAAACACTGTGGTTGTGATCATCTCAAAATTTGACAGACATCACCACCATGTGGTGGAATGTCATTAGTGCCAGAGTTGAGAATTAAGTGCCGATGCCGAGCACCGGAAGCTACCAGCTCAACTTAAGCACTACATCTACTAGATATTCTAGTACCAGTTTGCAAAAATGGCATGTACATCTGCCATTCGGATCCCCCCACCATTTTCTCACTACACCTAAAGTATGAATATTACCAAAATGCATAAAATGAAAGTTTTAAGACAGCAAGGATCAGAAAAGCAGCCATAGATGCACACAATGTCCTAATTTATATACCCTATAATGTGGTGTATAGGAGGGCTTTAATGCTACAGCAGTTAAGTCATTCAGTAACAACCACACCAGGGTTGACTTGATAACTTTGGTCTTAGTGAAGTCAGTTGTTATCCATGTTGCAGGACTATCTGCAGGGGCAAGCTACATTAACAACCCAAGAGCCCCCAGCTAGGCATCCTGGCCTAGTGCCAGGATGCCCCTTTGGGGTAACAGTGCGCTCTACAAATAACCCCTTTAATTTCATTAAAAAAGGTTGAAATCTGTTGCAGTGCTCTTGCCCAACTTGATACTAATTTTAATTCAAAACAAATGACCACTATTTAATTATTCAGTCTTATTCCTAAGATGTGGCGCCAGCCTTTCCCTTATACTAAATCAAATTCCCTCTTCATAAATGATAATCAAACCAGGCTTCCATACATTATTATCTTTATAATATTGGTGTTCTAGACCCTGATTAGTGGGCACAAAGACCCACCACTAAACTTGTTTTTAAAGCACAAGCGACCATTAGCTACTCTTAATGCCCTTTTGTATTCATCAATAGATGCCCTGAAAAGGTTTGCTCTATCCAAATCCCTACATATTTAAACACATTAATCACCTCAAGTTTAGACTCGTTCATGAAGCTAGATCATTTACAGTAGTGCTTCTCAAAAAGAATTAGCATCTAATCCCAATTAAATAACAATAGATTTTATGCTGCATAGACATTTAGGACTACAACGCCATCAAAAGCCCAGACGTGTGATCTAATAGATGGAGGTTGTTAGAAATGGGGTCTCTAGTTGGCAGTGGTTTACACCCTGAACAAGTAGGGACCCACACTCTAGTCAGGGTAAGTGTAGTACACACTAAGTTTACCTGTGCTCGCCCTTGGGTAGCTTGGCTCAGAGCAGTCAAGCTACACTAAAGAGGCAACATGTAAAGTATTTGTGCACACACACACACACAGTAACACAGTGAAAACACCACAAAAGTACTCCCCATCAGTTTAGAAAGATACACCGTATTTATCGGAGTACACCAAGACAAAAACAACAAAGCTCCAACATACACAAGTCAAGATAAGCATTTTTCAATATTTAATGCAGTCATAGCACTTAAAAACACAATAGCTCCGGTCGGGGCTATCGCGACGTGCTTGACAGAGTCGAATCCATAAGTTCAGGCTGACTGCGGTGGAGTGCAGACCCGCTACGGAATCATACAGACCCTGGTTACACTACCTTGGTAACGATGACAAAACAAAGATGTTGCAAGGCTCCGTGGAGGTGAGGCGTCGCTGAGGCTGGTGCAGCATCGGTTCCTGACTGCTATGCAGGTCGTTGGCACGTTGGCGCACGGGACGGTGAATTGCACAACGAAGGTGAGGCATCAGTTCCTGGAGGCGGTGCAGAGTCGCTGATGCCCAGGGACGTTGCAAGGCGTAGTGGAGGTGATGCGGCATTGGCGGTGAGGCGTCGACTTCAGTGTCTGTCACACCAAGGGGCCGCAGGTGCTGCGGTGAAGTTGGGCGTCACTGACATCGGGGAAGCGGTGCTCAGGACACATAGCATTTGATTTACAGGCCCTGGGCACACAGTGCACTGTACTAGGGACTTATTAGTAAATCAAATGTGCCAGTCATCGAGAAACCAAATGCCAATACATTTTAGACACCGTACACATGCACTTTAGCACTGGTAAAGTGCCAGAGTCCTAAAACCTATGCAAAAGAAACAATTGATGGACGGAATCTGGACAATGCAAACATTCACCCCCCAGTCACGAGGATCTGGGTTTAATCCATCATTCTTTTGCTCACCACCCCAGTTTGGACCCAGCCATATGCAAATCAGTCTTGACCCTGTTCCTTGTGGGAACAGTCCAGCCCGAACTGCCAAGTCAGGTCCTCCCTGGACCGGAAACAAGCATCCCGGGACCGGTTTCAGGGCATCACTCTCCATCAGCCAGGCTAGCTTGAATCCAGTGGTGTAGTGAGCACGGGACCCACGTCTGGGCATACCCTTCCCACTTAGGGCGACATATGCAAAACAAACAATTGATGGACGGATTCCTGGTCAATGCAAACATTCACCCCTAGTCACAAGGATCTGGGTTTAATCCATCATTCTTTTGCTCACCACACCACCCCAGTTTGGACCCAGCCATATGCAAATCAGTCTTGACCCTGTTCCTTGTGGGAACAGTCCAGCCCGAACTGCCAAGCCAGGTCCTTCCTGGACCGGAAAAAAGCATCCTGGGTCCGGTTTCAGGACATCACCCTTCATCAGCAAGGCTAGCTTGAATCCAGTGGTGTAGTGAGCACGGGACCCACGTCTGGGCATACCCTTCCCAATTAGGGCGACATATAAAAAAGAGACAATTGATTGGCGGAATGCAGGGCATTCTGTTCGATGGATAAAAGGTAAAACGTGCAACGTGAGAAAACAGTTTATATAAAGAAGCCTGTGAAACAAGTTAAAAAGAACGGGTTATAGTTCTTTCACTGTCATCATTTTAGAACTGACGCATTTTCAATATTATATTCAACAAAGCCATGGTTGCTGCTTTTTATTTTAAGCAACTAACAACCATTGACAAAGCCAATAGTCCTGGCTTGTTGTTGGTGTAATGATACTTGCTGTATTATATATCTGGATGCAATGACAGAAACAACATAATACCAGTCGGGCGGAACACTATGCTAAGCACAGATTTTTAGCCTAGGTGTTTTAAGCCACGCCCTTAATTAAATCGAACACCCCCTTTGAAGAGACCCCCCAGTTTTTTTTTTTTTTACCCCACTTAAAGCCCTGGACACAACACCATGTCACCTCACGTCCTGGCACTGTGCATCATGCATGACTCATGACTTCCAAGTTTTCAGATTGCCTTTGTGCAGGGGCATAGTGAACCCTCCCCCACCCCACCCCTTGCTTTAGGAACTACAGCGAGGTGAAGTTCTTGATGGGCCTCTTCTGTCTGCAACTCTGCAGATAAAGGCTCAGCTCTTAATGTGAAAAGGTGGGTGAGTAAATAAGTGAAGAAATGTGTGAATGGCTGGATGGATTAGTGAAAGGATGAATGGATGAATGAAGGTGTGAATGGATAGATAATGAAAGAAAGGATGGATGGATGAGTGAGTGAGTGGAAGGATGGATGAGAGAAAAGGTAAATAGATGGATGTATGGGTGGAAGGGTAGATGGATGAGTAAAAGGGTGGATGGGTGAGTGAAAGGATGGATGGATGAGTGAAAGGGTAGATGATGGGCGAATGGATGGATGAGTGAAAGGATGGATGGATTGATGAATTGATAAGTGAAAGGGTGAATGGATGGATGAGGAAAAGGGTGGATGTAAGGATTGATGAGTGAGTGAAAGGGGGTAGATGGACAAAAGGATGGATAGATGAGTGAAGAAGTGAAAGGGTGGCTGGATGAGAGAACGGATAGATGGATGAGTGAAAGGATGGATGAGTAATAGGGTCAATGGATGGATTCATGAATGGATGAGTTGGTGCTTGGAAGGATGGATGGATAAGTGAAAGGGGGATGGAGAGAGAAAGGGAGGATGAATGACTGAAAGGGTGAATGGGTGGAAGGATAAGTGACTGGGTGGATGGATGAGTAAGTGAAAGGATGGCTGGATGAGTGAAAGGGTAAATGGCTGGATGGATGAGTGAATAGATGGATGGGTGAAAGAGTGGATGGATTAGTGTACGGATGGATGGATTAGTGTACGGATGGATGGGGTGAAAGGGTGGATGGATGAATAATGGATGGATGAGTGAAAGGGTGGATGGAGGGATGGATGAGTGAAATGATGGATGGAAGGATACATGGTGGATAGGTTTGCAAATGGTTGAATATGTTTGGATATAGATGGGCACACAGATGGAAGGACAGAATGAATGGTGAAAGACTGAATGATAGATAAAAGAATGATTACACCTTGTAGCACCCATTATCTTAAGTAACATTTCCTATACATTGACTTTCACGTTTATATGAGTCATTGTCTCTATTTAATGTGTGTTTGATGTAACGCACTCCGACACCCTGCCCTACATACTTGGGATGAGTAACACTATAAAAGAAATTAAATACACATGAGAGACGGTCTATGTGAAGATGAGGGGCACCATTGGCGGGTGGTAGCAAGGCTGGACTGGCCGGACCGGGCATCGGGTGTTTCCCTGGGAGGCTGGAAAGGGGGGGCGGTTTTGTTACTGGGGGCTGGCACTGCAAAGTTCCTTGTATATCCAGTAGTTTTCAATCAACAATAAAAGTGGCCTCACTTATATTCAGGTGTGGTTCACCATTGTCTAGTGACTAATGTACCTGCTGGAGCGAGATGCGAGTTTTTAATCGTCTAAGATAGCAAGCTGCGGGCACACTGAAAAACTGTGAAGTGCACGATTGTCTCAACCTAATATAAACTTATTTTGACTTGTACTTAAGTGGTTGTCTATTTACTTACTTATATACTATTGCGCGATCTCCTCTGACGTGTCTGTAAAACTTACCTTTTGTCCCGAAGTTTTGTCCTGAATTTTGACCTCCTGTCCTGAATTTTTGTCCTGAATTTTGACCCTTTGTCCTGAACTTTTACACTCACCGTCCTGAATTTGCACCCATGCCAGTTGGTCACCCTACTCTCTCTCTCACGCTCTCCCTCTTCATGCCACAACCATACTCTAGAAATGTATTCAAAAGTATTTACAAATTGATGAATGCAAATGCACATTGCCCTCCCCTTTGTGTCATAGGGCCACTACATTGTGCATTAGCAAGTGACCCTCCCCACGCCCTTTCTAAAGCCTGTCTGACGAGATAGAACAATTTTTGTATTCTCGGTCCCAACAGTCTACTTTTGGAGTGCGATTTGAGCAAAAACCTTCCCCAGTGGATTGAGCTTAGATAGCAATTGATAGTCCCCACCCCCTACACCTCTTCTTAAACAATGGAACTATCCTAGCACCCCTGCAACAATCGGGAACCATCCCCGACTTCAGTACTATGTCATAAAGATGGTGTAATAAATTAGCCCACTGATTGGTTTCAGCTGTAACATATTGCTGGACTAGCCGTTCAAATCCTCAGGATTAGGGGATTTAAGATCTGTGATAAAACGCACAATATGATTTAACAAAATGTCAGTATCAATACACCGTTCGTAAATAATCTGCGGGCCTATGTTTGAAGGCCCAGCCCTGCAGATTAATTATGAACTGTGTTACACAGTATTGAGATGTACTTTATTCAAGTGAGTTCTGTCCGCCTTCTCCCCTTGTCTTCTTACCCTCATGCTCATTCATGCACCTCATTTGACCAACATCCAGCCCTCCTCGTGGTTTTTAGAAACAATAACTATTTGCATTTCTCCCATTTGCACAAATATTCGTTTTGTATATTTCACAAAGTTCTTCAGGGATTGCTCGGCCTGATTAACCCAGTCAGCTAAACACGATCCAAGTCTCCTAGGCTTCCTAGATAATGCTTAATAAACGTGTTGCTTTGAATAAAACTCTTTCTCAAACCACATTGCTTTCATAATACTTATGTTGCTAGCTTCACATTGCTTTTTAATTAATGCCTAATGTGCTAGAAACAAAAGTGGAGCCCCAACCCCCGACAGAGTTGCTGATATTAGGCAAACATCTCCTAACTTCCTTCATAGTCACGGTCTCATCACATCATAAGCATATTGACATGTCACCAAATCTTCACCTAAAGACTTCAGTAAAGGTGCCTTCATTTTGAATGTCTTGTGCTTGTGATCAATCTCAAGTCTCAGATCTATTTTAAAATCTATAAAACTATCAAAATATTCTCTAGATATTAATGTCCATTAGTATAGGCCAGTATGTCTAGAAAAGTTGACCGATAGGTGGCCCTTCAAATGAAGTAAATTCTTCTCCTGTAGCTGACTGGTCACAAATAAGCCTCTTGTCCATTGTGCCTTCTGGTAACAATGGAGCTGGGATGGGCCACCTGCGGTTATGATTATAATGTATCTTATTCTCTGTACGTGAATTTATAATTTTGTCATTAAAGTCATATTAGCATGTCCATATTCTTACTAAGTTCATCCACGCAAATTTTCTGAATCTCTATCTTACATTTATCATCCCACTGACGGCCAGGGGGCTGTAGCTATTTGTAAGTCAAAAAGAATTATAGGACTGTTTATGGACCTCTACTGACAGGATAGAGGTGAAGGGATAAGGAAGAATTGGAGTAGAAGATTAAATTGATACCCACCTGATTCAGATGGTCTGAAATTGAGGTTAATGAACCACCTTTAACTTTACCACTTGCCTGAGTAAAAAAAAACTAAACAAAAAAAAAAGTACTTCTTAAGACTGATAAAAATAACCCAGCCGTCTACCGATTCTCCTAGAATATGACACTATCAAATTTTTTGATGTAGCCTAAAAATTCTTGATCCTTTAATCAATTCCCTAGACCTGAGATATTTCATGATAAACAATGTAATTGTGATTTGCGATCGCTGGTGTTAGGCTGACAATGAGATAGGACGTTGATAAAATTCACAAGTGGCAGCCCTCAGCGCTTCTACTTAGGAGTTACTTCTCTATCTGCTCTCACATTATGCTTACACACATGCTCTAATTGAAATTACAGTTCATCAGATTCATCTAAAGACTCCTCACCAGAGTATTCTACAGCTCGCCCATCACCTTCACCTCAATAATAGATAACTTTGAAAGAAAGCACTTAGCGGTTGACATCCCCTCTAGCCACCACATACAGTACACAGCTTTACTGAAATGAGAACCATGAAAAAATGATTACCACAATGGACATCGATGTCAATTAAAATAACGTCTGCAAATATTAAAACATGATTGTGCTATTATTCAAGAATTGTACTTATTTTCAATTTTCTGTTTATCTCGTAGTGGCATTCTATAAGGGTAACCCTAGGAGCTTTGCTCCCACAACCCAGTGGCCTGCTTGCCAGCAGCCACCAACCGGAGACCCCCTATCCTCCGTAGGATAACATTGAGTCTCAACACTCTGCACCCGGCCGCCCTAGTGCCGCTGAGGGTGAAACAAACGTGCATCACTGACCCTGGAGGACCCCTGAGTCCAACCCCAGAACCTTAACTCCCACAGTAGTTTACTTACCTGCAAACCGATAACCTGTTTTTCCTCCATAGGATAACATTGACAATTTTTCTTCCAAAAAACGATTACGTGTGGAGTTTTGAAAACTAAAGATATTCTTTAAAAATCGTACAAATAACCAAAACGTGTTTTCTCACCTGTTTGCAGGAAATGACCCAGTGTTGAATCCAGGCATCCAGCACTGAGTTAGAAAAAGTAACGTAAAAGTAACTTACCTGCAATTTACTGACAAAGCAAAAATGTAAGTCCGTTTTTATATAGCGCAGCTACTCACCCTTACGGGTCTCAAGGCGCTGGGGGCCGGAGTGGAAATTAAGTGAGCTATTGCCCAGAGTCACATGGTGCTGAGCTGAGCTGCCGCCGGAGCCGGGGATCGAACTGTGAACCCTGTGCTCCGAAGTCAGCTGCCCTGGCCGCTGCACCACACCTCTCCAAAGCCTATTCATTTCAATGTACTGCTCCAAAAAGTTTCTAAGTGTGCAGTTTTGAAATCTGAAAATATTCTTTAAAAATCGCACGAATAACAAAAACGCATTTACTCACCTGTTTTCAGGAAATGTCCCAGTGCTGAATCCAGGCATCCAGCACTGAGTTAGAAAAAGTAACGTAAAAGTAACTTACCTGCAATTTACTGAAAAAGCCTATTCATTCCAATGTACTGTATTTGCTAAGTGTTGCATACTACTGCTCCCCTGTAAATCAAACAAAGTACAATTTCCATTGCATTTTCAAACTGTTCGACATTCAGTAACTTATTACTATAAAGTATTTTATACTTACCTGTGCCAGTCTTGCTTGGTTCTAAAATAAAACAACAATATATTTTTATACAAAAACAATTGGCCTAGAGTTCAGTTCTTGAGTGTGTGAATTCATTTGCTGACTGAGGGTGTACATCAAATGCTTAACACTGTCCTCTGATACTGCCTTACTGCTCGACCAAGCTACCACAAGTAGAGAGTAAGGTTCTATCCAACTTTAACCTCTGCCTACCTTTGGAGTCACCTGGACCCTATACACACTATACCTCATTTTGGTGTAGTATATATAGAGCCAGTTTCTTACAGTGACGTATTATGAAGCTAGCCCAATCATCCCTAAATGTCATAACAGCTGTGAAAGTGACATCAGACTTTATGTGAATGCCCTAATCATGGTAGGGAAAGAGAAAGTGGTTAATGACTGCTTATTCCTTTCCACATTTCTTCTGACAGAGAATCATTTATGAAAGTGCAAGCATTCAATGGTCCTTATAGTATTAACTTTTGTTCTACAATTGAGGAACATCCCCTCTAAAGACATTGATCTGGCATTCTATAAGGGAGGTGCACCCTCAGCGACACTAGGGCGGCCGGGTGCAGGGTGCTGTTTTGAGGTCGGGTGCCCTGTTGTTTTCAATGGAGTGCCTCCGGTTAGAAGAAACACTGCAGGCTCGGGGACGAGGATCTTCTGGGTGCGACCACCACTTCAAGGGGTAAGTTGGGATGTCTTGGGTTGGTTAGGCACCGTTGGTTTGGGCACCCAAGGCCGTGGGGCGTCGGGTGCAGGGGTGCCTTGGGACGTCGGAAAGTCTTACCCGCTCTGGTCGCGGTAGAGGGGATCCTCTGGATTGAGGCTGCAGGCGTCGTCTGGAGGCTTGAGGCAGGTCAGGAGTCGCCGGATCTCGGGTCAGAATCGCCGGGGTGACCTCCTCGTGGTGTTTTTCCACTCGAGCTCGGGCTGGGTTCGGCGGGTGCAGAGTGGGCTGGATTCGCGGTGTCTGGCCGGAGCCAGAAGCTGCAGTTTGAACAAGTCCGGTGTTCACGGGAGATTCTGTCTTTGAAGTGAAGGCAGGCAGGTCCTCCAGGGTTTTTGAGGTTGCTGGCTGCAGGACACACCGGGATTTCGCAGGAAGCAGGTTCGAGGGGAGACAGGCCTGTAGGACTGGGGCCAAGTCAGTGGGCGTCGTCCTCTTGTTAGCTCTGCACGGCTCTTCGGTCCTTCTTCTTATCTTCTTTTCTTGTTGCTGGATCTGAGGAATCCAGGTTCAGGGTGCCCCCTAAATACTAGATTTAGGGGCGTTACAGGTAGGTAAAGGACAGGGACCAATGGGTCCCTCCCCTGGGGTGGGTACACCCCCTATCGTGCCACCCTCCAGTGGGAGGGGGGCAGGAGCCTGTCCCTGGTTGGTTGGGTCCCCCCAGCCTCAAGATGGCGAGGACTCGGATTTGTGCTTCACCTCGCCTCCCCCACCTGAGGGGTGGAGTTGGCAGAGGTGGGCACACCTCTCTCCCTCACTTGTTTTTCCCACCGGTTCTCCCGCCCAGTGTGGCATCAGTGTGGGTTTAATGTGCTGAGAAGTTTGATACCAAACGTCCCAGTTTTTAGTGCAGCCATTATGGTGCTGTGGAGTTCGGAATGACAAACTCCCAGCACCATATACTCTTAATGGCAGCACTGCACTTACAATGTCTAAGAATGGACTTGGACACTGTAGGGGTACAGGGCTCATGCACCTGTACCCTCACCACTGGTATAGTGCACCCAGCTAGAGGGGTGACTGACCTATGCCAGGGCAGTGGGTTGTAGGCATGGCACACACAGGTGTGTGTGCGCGCCATGTCGACTCTTCAGTGTGTGTGTGTGTGTGTGTGTGTGTGTGTGTGTGTGTGTGTGTGTGTGTGTGTGTGTGTGTGTGTGTGTGTGTGTGTGGGGCGTGTGTAGGGCGTGTGTGGGGCGTGTGTAGGGCGTGTGTGTAGGGCCTCTAAGGGTGGCACAATAAGTGCTGCAGCCCTTAGAGGTCTTCCCTGGTCAAAGTGCCCTGTGGTACCATTTACCAGGGGCTGACCTGTGGCCAGAGATGCCAATTGGGTACAGTTTTGGGGAAAGAACACAGGCCCTGGGAACCTGATTGGCAGGGACCCAGGGCACATCAAGTCAAAGTGCATCAGTGGTCTGGCAAAAAGTGGGGGGTTACTGCAACAGAAACCCACTTCCTTACACTCACTGCTTTCCTATTTGTAATTTCGAAAGTCAATCATTCTTCTTTTGACCTTGTTCCTAATTCAAGGTTCTTATTAGACTTCAGTGAATGTCTTGGTACCTTGATTCTCCCTTTGCTTCCTGTGAGTTATCTTAGTCAGCAGTTTGTTGGTCTATGTGAGAAGTTGGCCTGGTATATGCTGTCCACTAATTAAAGTGGGCACCTTGCACCAGTCCAAACGACCCTTATTGATGATTAGGTTTAAGACAACCTTTATAGAAAGCCATCCTAGTGGTAGCTGTGGAGAGCAGTCTTCTGGCTAAGTCTCGAAGGAATGTAAAGCAGCTTGTTTTACCAGATCAGAACCTCCTGAATGACCAAATGAAAGGAGAACCACACAAGAGATATATAAAATATATGTATTTATTACTAAACACTCTCTACTAACCTCTTTATGAGATTAGAGCACAAGATACACAATATTAAATCAATAGAACGACAGTAAATAGCACAATACACAGTGGGCTCCAAGGGGAGACCGAACCATATACTAAGAAAGTGGTATAACAACCACGACTTCAATAGACACAGTGCCTAGAGCACGTAGAATCGCTGGGACCCCAAGGAACCACCCACAGGAGTGACACAGGGAGCCCACGGAGGACGGGTGCAGTGTGGGAACACAGACGCGAGCTCCGAACATAGAAGGTTCTAAGGCCAGCACCCTTGTGAGTACCGAGGTACCCGTGTTACTTATCCCAGAGGAGCCGGGTGCATAGGGGTCAAGTGGTGTCGGAAACGCTCATTGATTTCAATGGCGTGATGCGAAGAAGTACTGCTGCCGGGAAGATGAAAAGTGTCCGGTGGAATCCAAGCCTGGATCCGAGGTGAGAAGAACCTGAAAGCAGAGGGGACAGAGTTTGGGTAACTTCAGGTGACCAGGGGCTCAGTAGACGAATGCCCACCGATGTCGGGTGCTTCAGGTGAAAAGTTCGGATGCTTGACTCTGCAGCCACGGGGACCAGGAGACGTCGACGACGACCAAAGTCCGGAGGTGTGCTGTCCCACGAAGGATGTCGAGTGCTGGGGGGGGGGGAGGAGTCAGTGTCCGTATTGAACACCAACAAGCCTTGGCAACTGCAACCCACGCGGGCAGAGGAAACAAGTCACGGTGAGGACCAGCAAGGTCCTGGGGACTCTCCAAGCTATGGAGAGTCAGGGCACGTCTGGAGCAACCAGGAAAGCCCAAGGAAAGTCAAAGTTACCTTCACAGGGACCCACAGGCCAACGGACCAGGGATCGCGAAGGGACCTCGAGCTGAATCACGAAATATCAGCCCACGGAACACTCGTGGAGTGTAGGCCGGAAATCTTCGGTGGAAATACTGCTCGGGTCAGGACTACACGTAGCCCAAAGCACAGCCTCAGGGATCCCCAAAAAACATATGCTGCTGCAAAAGTACACGGTTCACAGGGGTTCGGGTTGCACGGTCCCCACGAGAGGTACTGGTCTCAGGATTGCTGAGAGGTCAGATCAACCTCAGGGACGCTCGGGAACCCACCTCCTGTGTTGCAGAAATCTTCGGAGTCCTCAGGAGCTCGGGAGATGCAAACCGGTCAGATGCGTTAAGGTGCCTGCCTTGCAGGGGAGTAACTCCTTTACTCCAAGGGAGATTCTTCTGTCGTCCAGCGAAGTGTAGACCGTCGAAGTACTTGGTTTCTTCTTGCAGAGTTTAGTCCAGGTAAAATCTAAAGTCCTGTAGTCAGGGGTTCCTACTTTATACCCAGAGAAGGGGTGGGACAAACTCTGGGGACCCACCTATGGGAGGGTCAGGACAGAGGGGTGGCTACACCCATGTCCTTCGTCCAGTTTCGCGCCAGAGCAGGAGCCAATGGCTCCTGCAACCGGTTTGAACTGGACTATGCACAGGGACACCAAATGTGCCCCCAGTGCAGACTTCAAACACTCTGAGTGCACCCACCCAGCCCCAATACACTAAATCCTGTCTGGGAGGTGGTCACACCTCCCTGTGACAGGAAACCTATTGTCAAGCCTTCCCCTGCTCGAGCTTGGCTCAGCAGCAGGAGGGCAGACTCGTGTCTGTGGCTGGCAGCATCCATTTTGTGCTGCCCAGGTCGAGAAAGCTGGTACCGGGTAGACCGGTGCCCCATAGTAGTGGTACTACAAGGGAGGAATCATACCTCCCACATCAGTTACTGGTGTGGAGGTATGATTCCAAGGTGTTTGACACCAAACACAACATGTTTCTAAGCAGCCGTTTTAAAGTTAGCATTTACCGTGAGGTTATAATGCACTTAAGTATATATGGTTGGCTGCATCACAGACCACCCCGGAGAATAGATTCCGAAGGCTGCAGAGGGGCTCTGCTCATGCAGGGGCACCCTCTCACACAAAACCCAGCACCCTGCCTTCAGGATTGATAAGGCCTGCCATAGGGGTGACTGATAGGTTTTTATGTGCAGTGATTTAGAATAGATATAGTGAACCTATATCTAAGTAAGGGGTGCATGCACCACCTTACACAGGCTGCAGTAGCAGACCTGTGGTGTCATTTTGAATGGTCTTTCAAGGGTGGCATAATACATGCTGCAGCCCCTGGGAGGCCTCTGGGGTACCTATTCCCTGGGTACAAGGTGTACCATATACTAGGGACTTATAAGGGTACCCCAGTATCCAATCTGGAGTTTACCTAAAGTACCTGCAATCAATTTAGAGGAGAAAGCAGCTAGGCTGGGGTCCTGGATAGCAGGATCCCAGCCAGTCTAAGTCGAAAACAGTGATACATCAGCAAAAAGTGGGGGTAACTATAAGAAGCCGATCCTACTCGCCTACACAACCCCCCCAACGTAAGGACATTAAACTAACCTTGACCAGTTGAGTCTTCATGTTCTAAGTGGAAATATCTGGAGAGTCCATCCGCATTGGCATGGTTACTCCCAGGTCTATGTTCCACTGTATAGTCCATCCCCTGTAGGGAGATGGACCACCTCAACAGTTTGGGGTTTTCACCCTTCATCTGTTTCAGCCATAAGAGGGGCTTATGGTCTGTCTGAACAATGAAGTGAGTGCCAAACAAGTATGGCCTCAGCTTCTTCAAGGCCCAAACCACAGCAAAGGCTTCCCTCTCAATAGCTGACCAACGTTTCTCTCTGGGGGTCAGCCTTCTGCTAAAAAAGCTACTGGCTGATCCTGACCCTCTTCATTCAGTTGTGATAACACAGCCCCTACCCCCAACTCAGATGCATCAGTTTGAACAATGAATTGTTTGGAATAGTCAGGACTTTGCAGAATGGGAGCAGTGCACATGGCCTGCTTCAGGTCATCAAATGCCTTTTGACAGCTAACTGTCCACTGAACTTTCTTAGGCATTCTTTTGGAAGTTAAGTCATTCAAAGGGGGCACTATGGATCCATATCCTTTGACAAACCTCCTGTAGTACCTAGTCGGGCCCAAGAAAGCTCTGACCGGAGTCTGGGTAGTTGGAGCAACCCAGTCCATGATGGTCTGGATTTTGCTCTGCAATGGTTGAACCTGCCCTCCACCCACAAGGTGGCCTAGGTATACAACCTGACTCTGCCCTATCGAGCACTTGGTGGCCTTGATAGTGAGGCCTGCTTTTTGCAGGGCCTCCAAAACATTTCTCAGGTGGACCAGGTGATCCTCCCAGGTGGAGCTAAAGACAGCAATATCATATAGATAAGCTGCACTATAGGCTTCCAGACCTGTAAGGACTTTGTTCACCAACCTTTGAAAAGTGTCAGGTGCATTCTTCAAGCCAAAGGGCATCACCACAAATTGGTAGTGCCCACTAGGGGTTGAGAATGCTGTTTTGGGTTTTGCATCCTCAGCTAATCTGATTTGCCAGTAACCAGCTGTCAGGTCAAATGTACTCAGAAACTTGGCAGAGGCCAAAGTATCTATAAGTTCGTCTGCCCTGGGTATTGGATGGGCATCAGTCCTAGTTACTGCATTGAGACCCCTGTAGTCCACACAGAACCTCATCTCTCTCTTACCACCCTGGGTGTGAGGTTTTGGTACAAGGACTACTGGACTAGCCCAAGGGCTATCTGAGGGCTCAATTACTCCCAGATCCAACATTTACTGGACTTCTGTCCTGATACAGTCCCTGACATGGTCAGGTTGCCTGTAAATCTTATTTTTATCAGGCAGGCTATCACCTGTGTCCACTTCATGAGTGCACCAGGTAGTCTGACTTGGAGTCAGTGAAAACATATGTCTGAACTGATTTAGGACTCTCCTGCAATCAGTTTGCTGCTGGTCAGTGAGGCTGCCTGCCAAGGCTACACTATCAACTGAACCATCATCAGGGTTCTGTGAGAGCAGGTCAGGGAGTGGATCACTCTCTTCCTCCTGTCCCTCATCAGTAGCCTTGAGCAAGCCCATGTCTGCCCTGTCAACGTATGGTTTGAGCCTGTTCACATGGAGCACCCTATGGGGGCTCCTGGGAGTTCCAAGGTCCACCGTGTAGGTAACCTCTCCCTTTTGCTCAATGATTGTATGAGGGCCACTCCACTTGTCTTGGAGGGCTGCTGGGGCCACAGGCTCCAACACCCATACTTTCTGTCCTGGCTGATAAACAGTCAACACAGCCTTTTGGTCATGCCAGGCCTTTTGCAATTCCTGGCTAGCCTCAAGGTTTTTGGATGCCTTCTTCATGTACTCTGCCATCCTGGAGCGGAGACCAAGTACATAGTCCACCATAACCTGTTTAGGGGGTTTGAGAGGTAACTCCCATCCCTCCTTCACTAGACATAAAGGACCCCTAACTGGATGTCCAAACAGAAGTTCAAAAGGGCTGTAACCAACCCCCTTCTGAGGAACCTCTCTGTAGGCAAAGAGAAGGCAGGGCAAAAGTATGTCCCATCTACGCCTGAGCTTTTCAGGGAGACCTTTAATCATGCCCTTCAGGGTTTTGTTGAACCTTTCAACTAACCCATTGCATTGTGGGTGATAAGGGGTGGTAAATTTGTAATTTACTCAACACTCCTTCCACATAGCAGTCAAGTAACCAGACATAAAGTTTGCATCCCTGTCTGATACTACCTCCTTAGGAAAACCCACCCTGGAAAAGATTCCCAGGAGGGCCCTAGCCACAACAGGAGCTGTGGTAGTCCTAAGTGGGATTGCCTCTGGATACCTAGTGGCATGGTCCACCACCACCAGTATAAATCTGTGCCCAGATGCAGTTTGAGGATCCATGGGACCAACAATGCCAATCCCAACCCTCTCAAAGGGAACCCCCACCACAGGTAGTGGTATCAGGGGGACCTTTGTAGTACCACCTGCCTTACCACTGGCTTGACAAGTGATACAGGAACGACAAAACACCTTTGTGTCCTCTAACATATGGGGCCAATGAAAGTGAGGGACAAGCCTGTCCCAAGTCTTGTTTTGGCCTAAGTGACCTGCTAATGGGATATCATGTGCCAGTGTCAATAGGAAGCCCCTAAACTTCAGAGGTATAACCTACCTACTGGTAGCACCAGGTTTGGGGTCTCGACCCTCTGAGTATAAGAGTCCATCATCCCAGTAGATCCTATGGGATCCACTGGCACTCCCAACAGCCTTAGCAGCAGCTTGCGGTCGGAGGGGTTCAAGAGAGGGGCAGCTCAGCTGCTCCTGGCTCAGATCTGCCCTAGAAGGGCCCCCTGTCCCCAAGAACTCAACCTGATCAGGTTCAAGTTCCTCTGAGACAGTTCCTTCTTCAGGACTAAGATCATCTCCCTCAAGAGACTGATCTGTACTCTGAGGCAGGGGGGAAGACACTGCCTTACCCCTACTGCTCCTTCTCTTGGAAGGCACCTGGTCCATTATTCCAGGATCCAGGGCCTGTTCAGTGGAAGACATGTTTGCCTGTGACCTAGTCATGGCAAACACATCTGCAGGGATGCCCAGCATTTCTGCATGTGTCCCGAGTTCCACTTCAGCCCATGCTGAAGTCTCCAAATCATTGCCCAATAAGCATTCAACAGGGAGGTCTGCACTTACCACAACCTTCTTAGGGCCAGTTACCCCTTCCCAGGTGAAATTCACAACTTCCAAGGAATGGTCTGTCCTGACATTGCTTGCATTGGTCACTTGGTACATCTCATCAAGTATGATTTGTTCAGGGGCCACAAGATCTTTTGTCACCATTGTGACACTTGCACCTGTGTCCCTGAATGCCATGGCCTCCTTGCCATTAATCAAAGGCTGCTGTCTGTATTTGCCCAGATTACTGGGACTGACAAATAAGGAGGCAATATCCATGCCTCCATCCCAGACTAACACAGCCTGAGTTGGAGCTCTGACTAGGCCAGAGTCCATCTCAGATCCCAGGGTTAACCCTACTACACCCTTATTCTGAGTACCACCACTTTGAGCTGAACTAGGGGGAACAGTTGCCTTAGGGGCAGTGGTGGCTGGAGTAGATTCCTTGGATTTGGAACAATCATTTGTCCAATGTGTCTTCTGTTTACAGATATGACACCAAGGTTTCTTTTTGCCTTTACCCTTGTTGGATTGCGACTCCCCACCAGATGAAGACTTTTGGGGCCCTTGTGAAGACTTCTGGTCTTTACCTTTTTCCCCACCCTTATCTGAGGTTTTAGAATCTTGCTTCTTGGAGTCACCACCTTGGTTCTGAACTTTCTGCTTCACCCTGGTTCTGACCCATTTGTCTGCCTTCTTTCCAAATTCTTGGGGAGAGGTCAGATCAGAGTCCACCAGGTACTGATACAACAACTGATTTTGACAATTATTAAGGATCTGCTCCCTCATAATTAAATGGTACAATCCTTTAAAATCACACACTTTACTGCCAAGTAACTAGCCTTCCAGAGCCTTAGTAGCATAATCTACAAAGTCAACCCAGTCCTGAGTCTGTGCCTTCTGGGTGTCTCTGAGTTTAATCCTGTATTGTTCAGTGGTTAAGCCAAACCCATCTATGAGAGCACTCTTCAAGACTGTGTAATTATCAGCATCCTCTTCTCTTACAGTGAGGAGCTTATCTCTACCTTTGTCAGCAAAGGAGAGCCACAAGATAGATGCCCACTGCTCTTGAGGGACCATCTGTACTTTACAGGCCCTCTCTAGTGCAGTTATCCATTTGTGGATGTCATCCCCACTCTGATAGGGAGGGACTATCTTGTTCAGGTTCCTATGATCATGAGTATACTCTCTAGGTCTAGGGACACTGTTGCTGCCACCATGGGGCTCTAGCCCCAACCTTCTGGAAGCTCTCTGGAGCTCTAGGGATTCCCTGTCTAAGGCCAATTGTTCCCTCTTGATTCTGAGTTTGGTCCTCTCATACTCAAGTAATTGACACTTCTTCTCATAAGAGGAGTTCCTTTTATGAGAAGCAGAGGTCCCTACAGAAGTACCTGAATGATTAGACTCCACAGAGGGAGATCTTGATCTTCTAGGTAAACTTTGTATCCTTCCTGGGGGAGTAAAGAGAGGGCCACTGTGGCCTTCTGCTCCACCTAAATGCAAAGTTGGATTTCCCAGGTTAGAATCATCTTGATCCTCCTGGCCAGCATTTGAGTCTAGATCAAAGAAGTGTTCACTTCCTGCTCTGTCCTCATCCACTGCCCCAGCCCCTCTATCCGCCTCATCAGACCCTGGAGTCTTTCTGAGGTCATCTAGAATTAACAATTCTATGAGGCGCTGAGTGTTGGCACTCCTCCCTGTCCTCAGCTTCCTAGATGCACACATGGCTTTCAATTCTTGAAATGTGTGCTGGTCATATCTAGTTGGCAGAGAGCCACTGGCTTCTCCTTTAAAGGACATACTAGTGTTATGTGGTGTAGGCACCTACCTAACCTAGTGGGAACGCAACACTCCCGAGTTGGAGAAAGGGTGTGCTAGACCCTTGACTGCCCAACTCCAAGTTCAGTAGAACTTACTTGTTCTAGTCTTGATTATATGTACCTAAATGCCTTTAGTGGTTTTCAGTTAATCACTCAATGAGATTTATCTGGTAAAACAATAGCAAGCTTGAATCCCAACCGCTGCACACCAATGTGAGAAGTTGGCCTGGTATATGCAGTCCACTAATTAAAGTGGGCACCTTGCACCAGTCCAAACGACCCTTATTGATGATTAGGTTTAAGACAACCTTTATAGAAAGCTATCCTAGTGGTAGCTGTGGAGAGCAGCCTTCAGGCTAAGTCTCGAAGGAATGTAAAGCTGCTTGTTTTACCAGATCAGAACCTCCTGAATGACCAAATGAAAGGAGAACCACACAAGAGATATATAAAATATATGTATTTATTGCTAAACACTCTCTACTAACCTCTTTATGAGATTAGAGCACAAGATACACAATATTAAATCAATAGAACGACAGTAAATAGCACAATACACAGCGGGCTCCAGGGGGAGACCGAACCATATACTAAGAAAGTGGTATAACAACCACAACTTCAATAGACACAGTGCCTAGAGCATGTAGAATCGCTGGGACCCCAAGAAACCACCCACAGGAGTGACACAGGGAGCCCACGGAGGACGGGTGCAGCGTGGGAACACAGACGCGAGCTCCGTACAACTCTATGGGAAATTCGCGGTTGGATAATTACAGTTTAAGGACACTTCGGAGAGGACTTCAAGCAAACCCTTTGGAACATAGAAGGTTCTAAGGCCAGCACCCTTGTGAGTACCGAGGTACCCGTGTTATCTATCCCAGAGGAGCCGGGTGCATAGGGGTCAAGTGGTGTCGGAAACGCTCGTTGATTTCAATGACGTGATGCGAAGAAGTACTGCTGCCGGGAAGATGAAAAGTGTCCGGTGGAATCCAAGCCTGGATCCGAGGTGAGAAGAACCTGAAAGCAGAGGGGACAGAGTCTGGGTAACTTCAGGTGAGCAGGGGCTCAGTGGACGAATGCCCACCGATGTCGGGTGCTTCAGGTGAAAAGTTCGGATGCTTGACTCTGCAGCCACGGGGACCAGGAGACGTCGACGACGACCAAAGTCCAGAGGTGTGCTGTCCCACGAAGGATGTCGAGTGCTGGGGGGGTCAGTGTCCGGATGCAACTGCAACCCACGCGGGCAGAGGAAACAAGTCACGGTGAGGACCAGCAAGGTCCTGGGGACTCTCCAAGCTATGGAGAGTCAGGGCACGTCTGGAGCAACCAGGAAAGCCCAAGGAAAGTCAAAGTTACCTTCACAGGGACCCACAGGCCAACGGACCAGGGATCGCGAAGGGACCTTGAGCTGAATCACGAAATACCAGCCCACGGAACACTCGTGGAGTGTAGGCCGGAAATCTTCGGTGGAAATACTGTTCGGGGTCAGGACTACACGTAGCCCAAAGCACAGCCTCAGGGATCACCAAAAAGCATATGCTGCTGCAAAAGTACACGGTGCACAGGGGTTCGGGTTGCACGGTCCCCACGAGGGATACTGGTCTCAGGATTGCTGAGAGGTCAGATCAACCTCAGGGACGCTCGGGAACCCACCTCCTGTGTTGCAGAAATCTTCGGAGTCCTCAGGAGCTCGGGAGATGCAAACCGGTCAGATGCGTTAAGGTGCCTTCCTTGCAGGGGAGTAACTCCTTTACTCCAAGGGAGATTCTTCTGTCGTCCAGCGAAGTGTAGACCGTCTAAGTACTTGGTTTCTTCTTGCAGAGTTTAGTCCAGGTAAAATCTAAAGTCCTGTAGTCGGGGGTTCCTACTTTATACCCAGGGAAGGGGTGGGACAAACTCTGGGGACCCACCTATGGGAGGGTCAGGACAGAGGGGTGGCTACACCCATGCGCTTTGTCCAGTTTCGCGCCAGAGCAGGAGCCAATGGCTCCTGCAACCGGTTTGAACTGGACTATGCACAGGGACACCAAATGTGCCCCCAGTGCAGACTTCAAACACTCTCAGAGTGCACCCACCCAGCCCCAATACATTAAAACCTGTCTGGGAGGTGGTCACACCTCCCTGTGACAGGAAACCTATTGTCAAGCCTTCCCCTGCTCGAGCTTGGCTCAGCAGCAGGAGGGCAGACTCGTGTCTGTGGCTGGCAGCATCCATTTTGTGCTGCCCAGGTCGAGAAAGCTGGTACCAGGTAGACCGGTGCCCCATAGTAGTGGTACTACAAGGGAGGAATCATGCCTCCCACACCAGTTACTGGTGTGGAGGTATGATTCCAAGGTGTTTGACACCAAACACGACATGTTTCTAAGCAGCCGTTTTAAAGTTAGCATTTACCGCGATGTTATAATGCACTTAAGAATATATGGTTGGCTGCATCACAGACAACCCCGGAGAATAGATTCCAAAGGCTGCAGAGGGGCTCTGCTCATGCAGGGGCACCCTCTCACACAAAACCAGGCACCCTGCCTTCAGGATTGATAAGGCCTGCCATAGGGGTGACTGATAGGTTTTTATGTGCAGTGATTTAGAATAGATATAGTGAACCTATATCTAAGGGGTGCATGCACCACCTTACACAGGCTGCAGTAGCAGACCTGTGGTGTCATTTTGAATGGTCTCTCAGGGGTGGCATAATACATGCATCCCCTGCGACGCCTCTGGGGTACCTATGCCCTGGGTACATGGTGTACCATATACTAGGGACTTATAAGGGTACCCCAGTATCCAATCGGGAATGTACCTAAAGTACCTGCAATCAATTTAGAGGAGAAAGCAGCTAGGCTGGGGTCCTGGATAGCAGGATCCCAGCCAGTCTAAGTCGAAAACAGTGATACATCAGCAAAAAGTGGGGGTACCTATAAGAAGCAGATCCTACTCTCCTACAGTCTATGTTCTTTTTCTTGGTTATTTGTGTTTCAAACCATTTGAATTAAACCTTTTTGGGGCGGAATATTATTTAATCGCTTAACTTTTTGATTTACATTTTGCCATCTTCCCTCAGGCTTTCTTTCTACGGCTGCATTTATTTGGTTTCCTTTTTTCTAACTTCATACCAGGGGCTCATCAATCTCGCCCACACCTCTCTTGCTTCCTAATTCTTGAGAGGCAGAGGCCTCTCCTCTCTCCCCTACAGAGGGCTATGTAATGCTGGGTGGGTAGGCTGTGTGGAGATGTTAGATGTTTGTATATCAACCAGGTTGCAGATGCATTTAGATTATAGCTGTATTTATTTATTGTTCTCTGTTATTACGTGATGTTTTAAACCTTGATAAACGATATTTTCTTCTTCTGCGTTTTAAACATGGATTTATATCTTCTGCATGGTCAACTGTATTGACATAGCTGGGCAAGCATAGCTTATGTCAGATAATGATTGTTAAAAATTCAAGCTCAAATATTGCCCCGCTGTACTTGTTTTTCACAAATTGTACTGCTGACGGACTGGTCTGGGGAAACCCCTGCACAAGGACTTCAGAATGACCATGACTTCTGACTGGACCATGTCATGTGCTCTGTCACAGTGCTAAGCGAAGAGATCTTCAAAAAGACAAATCTGCAGCATGTCCCCACTTTGTGTATTCTGAAAGCTTTGGAAAATGGCTAGAGTCAGTGGTTCTTTGGCAAGAGATGCCTATGGGCACTTTCAGGCCAATGGTTCGTGGCTTCCTTTAAGCAGCGAGGTGCTGACTCCAGTACCTCTGGTTTGCTTTCTGAAGTGCTGAATTCGTGGATAAGAGGGGCATGTGCCCTTGAGACACTTACACTTGTGTACCCCATAGAGTAGTAACTTATTTGAAAATCAGCAGAATTTGGGGTGCCTTAGTGATCCACTCAACAACACTGTCTTTCATGACATACACATTACCCACAGTGGACATTTTGAAGGGAAAGGGCATGGACCCCTATACAAAAGCTTAGTATAGACTGGTGCTAACTCCCCACAATATCTTATGGTGTGTGGACTGGTCCCAAAATTTCTAGTCCATCATCTAAACTAATCTCAAAATAAAAGACTCAAGGGGGTGTACAGGCTATGCAAACTGGCTGCCCCGGATAGGGCACAGATTCACCTCAAAATGGCGGCCTCTGGAAGGGGTGGAGATGCTCCAAAATGGCAGCCTCCATCTGGATGCCACATCTGCTTAAAAGGGAAAGCGAGTCTTTCAAGGGATTGGAGACAAATCAGCCAAAAGAGGCATAATCGCCTCTCAAATGAGCTCTGAAGTTATTTCATCAAAACTGTGAGTCTCCTTATATAACGTGCACTGGTTTCCTAAGGTATATTTTGTGCAGACTCCCAGAATATGGTCCATACGTTCCAAATCTGTGAGTGATACACAACCTTCCCGGCCGCATTTTTCCAATGTTAGGTCATAGATGGTCTCTGTGGGGTGCACATGTCACCAGTGCTAGGGTATTATAGGCGCTAAGTGTATGCCTCATGTGTTCCTTGTGCTAGGTTGTGTAAAGGCTCTGTCCTTGCAGCGCCTATGTCCTTCCTATGTCAAGCATTCGCGTCCAGAATACAAGTCCTGTTTTGTAGACTACTCCACTCACTGGTTCACCAGGAGCATCCATGGTTCCTGTGCTGGGTCACGCACACGCTTCCGGTGTGAGGTGCACCTTCCCTGTGTACAGTGCAAGCTTCTTAGGCCAGGTCTTCTATGGGCTTACTGTGGACAATGCCTACATCTGTTATCAGACTGTTTTCATGCTTTTGCTAAGATTTTTACATGTCATCTGCATGTGAGGCCTTTTGACATGTTTCTTGTCCTAGGTTAAGCTCGCGCACACTGTTTAGGGCTCCTCCTTTTTTTGTTTTGTTGCTAAGTCCCTCTCAGGCTTCCTGTGTATTGTGCATATATTTATTAATTTACAGTTGCATACTTTTACTGTGATGCATCAGGCGTGTGCTTCTTATGTAAAGTGCACGTTTCTTATGCTAGGTAGGTCGTGCCATTGCACTACTTTAAAGACTCCGTAGACTCTGAGTGTACGTTTCAATTGCTATGAATACACGGGAACACTTCTTTGTGGTGCAACTTTCCTTTGATATGGGAGGCAACTTGCATCTATGTTTGACTTGTTTCTTGTGCCAGGTCATGCATGGTTTGCTTTGCAAGTTTACTGTGCTATTTCACGCACATACTTCCTGTGTGTGTTGATGCGCACACTTCCTACTTGTAGTGCCCGATTTCCTGTACTATCTCATGCACACGCTCGCTGTTTAAGGTGACCAGCCATGCAGAGGCCACCTGTACAGTGCACGTGTATCTAGTGGTAGGCTATGCACTCTACGCTCTATAGGGTGCACATGTTTACTGTGATCAGCAACGCAGAAGTTCCCCGTGAACAGTGCCCATGTTTGATAATCCAAATCCTGGCTCCCTGTAGACAGGAGTACCCAGGGGCGCAACTAGATACGAACATCGGGGGGGCTACCACTCCCAGCCAGGGCTGGCCCTATCACTGGTCGCACACAGTGCAACAGTCTTTTTTGGCACCCCTCCCTTATTTCCTCCTACTCCTCCATGAATTCCCTCACTACCACTCACCAACAATGCACCTCATCTCTCTATAGCCCCTTTCTGACAAACATTTAATTTTTTTATAGCACTACCCATAGTTTACTCAAACTCCGTTCTGTGATCTGCATGGTATACGTCCTTTGTAGCAGGCACATTAACCCTCTGCGCTGTGTGGGTGGCAGGAGTGCCCATGTGAGCAATGCAACAGTGTGAGAGTAGGGTAAGAGGAGTGGCTGCAGGGTGAGTGAGGTGACCATATGAACTTGGGTGCGGTTGTAAGTGCAGAGTGGAACGAATTAATGTATGTTTAGTGATGGGCTTGTTTGAGAGATTGCAGATTGAGCAGTGAGGGAGACAGGTGAGTGAAGTGTCACATGAGTGCAGGGTGAGTAGTGTGACTGCAGGTTGAGGTACAGGGTGAACAGTGCAAGTGCATTGTGAGTGCAGAGTGATCACTGTGAGTGCAGGGTGAGCGGGTGAATGGTGTGAGTGCAGAGGTGATCAGTGTGAGTGCATTGTGATCACTGTGAGTGCAGGGTGAGCGTGAAAGTGAAAGGCGAGATTGAGTAGTGAGTTGTCTGAATGCAGGGTGCATTCCCAGACACTTGAAGTAACTTAGCATGTTATTGACGGTGGCGTAGGGTTTTAGATATAAGTTAAACTATTGCTATTATGGCATTAATCAGGGATCGAGTGTGGAGGAAATAAATAATGTGCTGATACTGCTACAAACTTCCAGTCTTGTGATTAGGGTTGCCAGCTCATTATTTTGATGTTCCAGACGGTACAGAAATAAGCAGTGACCTAAAGCCGTATTTTCAGCACTTATCTGTGCATACTTCGAACAGCAAATATAAATAGAAAGCACTTTTAATTGTGTTCTAGGGCTGCCTGAATGATCCATGACTGAAAATTAAAGGGAACAAAGACAGAAAAGTCACATTACAAATGAATACATATGATTTTATTTATAACCCTATTTAGTGTCAAGGCCAGGTCTTTGCAGGCTCTTTAAACAACACATGGCTGGCATTTTTCTGTTGGCAACACTACTTTATATTCCTTTTCATTAAATGCATTCTCACACTAAGGCCGTAAATATAAAATACAAATGCAAGAAATAGGCAGAGTGGGGGCCCAGGGGGTACTGGAACCAGAAAAAAAACTAAGCCTCGGTAACCAGTTTACAAAGGTATGTAAATATGCAAATGATCTTTAAAGACCTGTGAAAAACTCGGGCGTGCCGGAGATAAGACTCCAGACACTGCCCAGCCGAGCCCATAGCAGCTCGAGCTGCAACACCCGGGGCTGAGACACACGACTGGGGGGAATTTGGGGGGGCTGAAGCCCTTTTAGCCCTATGGACATTGCTCGCCTGGTAGTACCCATGTTTATATGATAATCCAAATGATGTCCCCCTTTTATACAGTGTCCATGTTTTCGGTAATAGGCCATACACTGGCTCACTATGTAAGGCGCACATCTTTCTGGCGAGATGCTCCCTGTGTACAGTTTCTCTGTTTCCTGTGAAGAATAAAAAAGCTGTTGGTGGAAGGCTTAAATTAATCTCAGACATGTTTCCTCTGAGCGACCATGCACTGGCTTCCTGTGTGGAGTGCCCGTGTTTTCTGTGAGCACCCATATGCACGGACTCCGTGTAGAGTGCTTATGGTTCCTGGAAATAGTGCCTTACATGAGGAGGTGCTGTCTAGTACTCAGTGCCTGCACTTCTTCAATTTGAACGGGGAAGTACCAGCACTTCTGAGTAGTGGTGTAATACTCATTTTGGGGGAGTACAGACACTTATCAGAAGGAACAGGTACTATTGGGAACCTGCACTTTTTGCAGTTTGCTGTGCTAGGTTATTCATTGTATTCTTTTGTAAAGTGTACGCTTCCCGTGAGAGCCCCTTGCACTGTCTCCCCATCTAAAGTGCCAGGTTTTCCTGTGAGCTCCCATTGGCTTTGAATTTAGATATATAGAACGCGCTACCTCCCAGACATCTCTTGAGCAATCACCGACTCGAGCAGACAAATAAAAAAAGATTGTGAGACTTATAACGATTTTAGCGCCTTTCTTAATTGAAGATAATTTGTTTAACTTCGAAGGTTATTAGGTAACTGCTTCCAGGTTTGTAAAAGATTGGGCTTGGGAGGAGGTCTGTGCCTGATGATCAATAATCGTGTTTCGGAAAATAATTCCCAAGATCCAAGCTACTTTTGATAGCATCATGTGTCGTTTTAATTCTTAATCCAGAAATACGCTTCAAAAGAAGAGCAGCCGACACGTGTTTCGCTCGATGGCCATCTGGCCAAGGGCTTTTTCAAGGCAGAGAATCTTGTGCGGTCCTAAGATTTGAGCAGTCTTTGTCCGATGTATCGCCTCTGAGGTCCCGAGCTTCCAGGTTTGTGGTACTTGGACCAAAAAGGCCCTACTACCAAGAAGGACTCTCTGAAACCAGGGGAAAAGCAGACGGAGCGAGGAGGCTGACCGCACTCTTCTTTGAGGGGTGTATTTGATAAGATTTTTAGAGAGTAATTTAGGGAACTTGCCAAAAGGAGAGCGGAGGACTATACAAAACAGTTTGAAGGTGGTGCGGTTTCAGGTAGGAAACCAGTGCCCCCCTCCTCCTCCTCCCCCTCCCCCCCCCCCCCCCTTCAGTAGCCCCCTTTCAGCTCAGGGCTATGACTGTCTGTGAGATATGGGAGTCTCAGGACCCTCCCTCATCACATACTGCAGGGGGGGGCATATTAAGTTTCTTTACGCCACTTTTGCAAAGGTGTAGCAGGTGAAATGTTAAGGTTTCCTGCAAGAAACCCTGATATGACTAACATATCCACCACTCATATTACTTTCAAATTTCACTGTAGTAATTCACCAATAATCCTTTACGGGTTCTGGAGTAACGTGCTACTCGCCGAAAAATCGCTTCAACACCCCATCAGGGGTAGCAAGTGCTATATAAATGCAAACCTTTTTCCCTCTTTTATCCCTCCACATTCCTTATAAATCCAAATAACTGACTAATATATTCACCACTCAAGTGACTTGCATATTTCACTATACTAATCCACCACTAATCCTTTATGGGTTCCGGAGTATCGTGTTACTTGCCGAAAAAGCGCTTCGACGCCTCATCAGGGGAAGTAAGCGCTATATAAATGCAATTACAATACAATAGAATATGGCTCCCTATGTAGAGTTCCCATGTTCCTGTGTGAGCCCGTGCACTGGCTCCGTGTGTACAGTACCCATTATTTCTGGGAATTTCCTTGCATTCTTTCCCTGTATGAGGTGACGTTTTCTGTCTAGATCATACGTTTGCTTCTTGCGTACAGTGTCTGTGCTTCCTGTGAAAGCCTGTGTGCAGACTCCTCCTGCTTCCTGTGAAAGTCTTTGCAAAGGCTCCCTGTGTAGCAGTGGCTGCCTGTGTATTGTGCAGGTTTCCTGTGATAGGCCATGCCCACGTACCTCTCTGTTTATGATGCACGAGTTTCCGGTCGGAGCCCGTGCACTGGTTCCCTGTGTACAGTGCCCATGTTTCCTGTGAAAGCACAAGCACTGGCTCTCTGTGTACTGTGTACGTTTCCTGTGAAAGGCTATCCACATATGGCTCCCTATGTATGGTGCACATGTTTTTTGTGGTAGCAGAAGTAGTGGCTGCCTATAAACTGTGCCCATGTTTCCTGGGAAAGGCCACGCTCTGGTTCCACGTCTATGGGGCCCGTCTCCTATGAAAACCCAGGCACTGACTCCACGTACTGTGCTCGTGTTTCCCATGACATGCATTGGCCCCCTGCGCACAGTACCCTCGTTTCCTGCAAAAACACATACTCTGGGAGCGCATCTTTGCTATGTGAGCCCATGCACTGAGAGCGCATCTTTACCGTGTGAGCCCATGCACTGGGAGCGCATTTTTGCCGTGTGAGCCCATGCACTGGGAGCGTATCTTTGCCGTGTGAGCCCATGCACTGGGAGCGTATCTTTGCTGTGTGAGCCCATGCACTGGCTTCCTCTGCATGGTGCACACGGTTGCTTTGCTAGATAATGCATTGGCTCCTTGCCCACGCTGCCCGTGTTTCCTGCCCTAGTCACGGTCAAACCCTGTGAAGTGTCCGCGCTCTGAAGTCTTCAGACCGGCAGTTTTTTATAACTGCAGGCGCACGCGCAGCACACCGTTGGCCCCAGGTTGGATGTTCCCTTATTTGGTGTCAGATAAGAACGCACTTCTGTGTTTACATCTTTGCAGGCCACGGTGTTAAGGATAGTATTAAGAACACCGCAGAGAAATGGGAACGACTGTTTGCAGAGCAGTCGGACTAACCGTGAAGACATTGCTAGATTCCTCTGCATGCCGGCCGGGAGAGCTGGTTCAGAGTCAGCTGCAGTGTCGTCTTAATGATTTTTTGGGCCCTAGGCAAGACATATTTAGGGGCCCCATGTTTGTAATTTTACTGCTCTTTTTCTGCTACTTGAAGCACATCTGGTGCCAAACAAACCTTCAGAAACGGGGTTCACACAAAAAACAGTTGACATATTTCTTTCCAGGGACCCCAAATATCCTTGAAATGCCACTGGGAAAAGCGAGAGTCTCGGAGGTAGAGATGGGCAGAGAGGCTGAGATCTGGAAATAGAGAGAAGTAAGATAGATAAAGAGGGTTTACTTTCCCATGGAAGGTGTATCCCTGGGTAATTGCCCACTTTGCTCCTGACTTCAAACGTATTTGTTCAGCTGAGTGTCCAGTTTATGGCTGAGCCTGACACGTGGCTCACTCTGCTCCAGGCCGTCTGACGTTTCACAAATTCGCCCCACTCCAATCCAAAACAATCTGCCCCCTTCAATCCAAAACAATCTGCACCGTTCCAATCCAGAACGATCTGCCCCACTCCAGTCTTCTGCACTCCAATCTGCCCCATTCCAATCCAATCTGCCCTACTCTAGTCTTCCCCACTCTAATCCAATCCAAAACAATTTGCCCCACTCCAATCCAAAACAATTTGCCTCACTCTAATCCAAAACAATCTGCCCCACTTCAATCTCACACCAATCTGCTCCAGTCCAATCCAAAACAGTCTGCCACCCTCCAATTTAAAACAGTCTACCCCACTCCAATCTGCCCCCTCCAATCCAAAACAATCTGCCCCACCCCACTCTTCCTCACTGCACTCCAAAGGAATCTGCCCCAATCCAAAACAATCTGCCCACTCCAATCTGCCCCACTCTAATCCAAAACAACCTGCCCCACTCCAGGCTGCCCCATTCCAAACCATCCCACTCCAATCCAAAACAATCTGCCCCACTCCAACCCAAAACAATCTGCCCCACACCAATCCAAAACAATTTGCCCTACTCTAATCCAAAATAATCTGCCCCACTCCAATCTCACATCAATCTGACTCACTCCAATCCAAAACAATCTACCCCTCTCCAATATGCCCCCTCCAATCTTCCTCACTCCAATCCAAAAGAATCTGCCCCACTCCAATCTGTCCCACTCCAATCCAAAACCATCAGCCCCACTCTAATCCACCCCACCCCAATCTGCCCCAATCCAAAACAATCAACCCCATTCCAATCCGCCCTACTCCAATCCAATCCACCTCACCCCAAACCACCCACTCATCCCAATTCACCCTACTCCCATCCACCATAATCTGCCCCACTCCAATCCAATACACCCCAATCCAATCTACCCCACTCCAATCAAATCCACCTCACCCCAACCCAATCCACTCCACTCCTTCCCCAATCCACTAACCCACTCACTCCAAACCAATGCACTGCACACACCCACCCCACACCAATCCACTCCACTCCAGTCCAAAACAATCCGCCCCACTCCAGTCCCAGTCTGACCCACTCAATCCAAAACAATCTACCACATTCCAATCTGTCCCACTCCACTCCACTCCACCCCACCCCAATACAATCCACATCACCTCAATCCAATCCATCTCAATCTAATCCACCCCACACCAATCCAATCTACCCCACACCAATCTAATCCACCTCACCCCACCCAAACCACCCCACTCCCTCCCCAATCCACCCTGAACTCCAAAACAATCCACTCCACCCCCACTCCAAAACAAACCACTCCAATCCAATCCACTCCAATCCAAAACAATCTGCCCCACTCCAGTCCCAGTCTGACCCACTCAATCCAAAACAATCTGCCACTTTCCAATCTGCCCCACCCCACTCAATACAATCCACCTCACCCCAATCCAATCCAAAACAATCTGCCCCTCTCCAATCTGCCCAACCCCAATCCAAAACAATCTGCCCCACTCCACCCCATCCTACTCCAATACAATCCACCTCACCCCAATCCAATCCACCCCACCCCAATCCAATCCACCCCACTCCAATCCAGAACAATCTGCCCCACTCCAATCAGCCCCAATCCAATCCAAAATAGTCTGCCCCACTGCAACCCACCCCACCCTAATCCAATCCACCTCACCCCTATCCATTGTAACCCAACCCACCCCAATCCAGCCAAATCCAATCTGCCCACTCCAATCAGCCCCACCCCACTCCACTCCAATCTAAAATCTATAACCGAGGCTGTAAGACTCCTGTACACGGAGGACTGGCTCTGTCACCCAACTGACCCTGTAAGGTCTGTGTAACCTGATTGATAGCTCTCCTGCCGGAGACCTAAACCTTTAAGGTATGTATACGCTGGATATCTGAATTGGGAACCTGTAATATTAATGCAATTCAGGAATAGCTGTATTTCCTGAGGCTTGTGCCTTTAAGATGCTTGTAACTGGAGGATAGCTTTGCTGCCTGCACTCTGTGCCTGCAAGGTTTATTTACAAGATATCTGAGGTGTCGACCTGTAAATTACAGGTAAATTGAGGAATAGCAGCGTTGCCTGAGGCCCGTGCATTTAATATTTCTGTGAACTGAGGAATAACTGCTGCCCGAGTGCGAGTCCTGGTTGTATAACACCATTAGTTGCAGAGACATGGGCAAAGTGGGCAATTGCTCAGAGCCCCCACCTTCCAAGGGGCCCCTGGGGAAATGAACTCTCTCTGTCTCACCTCTGTCTATATCTGCATCTCAATATCTCTCCTCCTCTTTGCCTACCACTGACTCTGTCTCTCTTTGCCCAGTGTGAAAGGATTTTTGTGGTACCCCGTTTCCGCATGACCTTGTTTCTGAAAGTTTGTTTGCCATTATGCAGGCTTGAATTAGCAGGAAATGGGTACTAAAATGCAAAGTTGTTCTAAACAATGGCTCTCAAAATATGTGTAACCCGAAAAACCCTAAAATTACACGAATTAGTTGTGATTTCTGAAATGGAACATATTGGTTCTAAGTAAATTGAGAAATGGCTCTGTTTTTTGAGACCTGGGCCTGCAGATCTGTGTAACTTGATGGATAGCTTGTGTGATATATTTAAATCGAGAGATAGCTCTGCGGTTTAAGACTAGAGTCTGTAGGTTCTCTGTAACCTGAGGGCTAGCCCTGCTAAGGCTGTAAGACCTGCGTAGTCTGAGGGAGAGCTAATTTTTTCTCTTATTGAGGTACATAAAAGGAGAGGCGCCATGAAATGATTTAGCACATATTATTTTTCAAGTACAGCAACCATTCCGATGTACCACAGCTCATTGGCATTAAGGGGGCCCCGGCATTGCTGTACCCAATGAGGTGAGGGGTGCCCATATTTGGAACTTAGCTTGGGCGTTTCCTCCTGTTTTGCCCTCTCACTCTCCTCCAATCGGAGCGCTGCAGGCCATGTGGGGGGATCAGACCCTGGGAGTTCCCACTCGTCTCCCTGTTCCTGTGTCATTCCTGCCCGGAAAGGCTGTGTTTGGCGGGCAACTGTGCTTATTACCTGCCCAGTGCACGCCTTCTGGGAATATGGCAGGCAGCCCAGCAGCAACCCAGAAGATATACGTCCCTCTGGTTTAATGGGATTCGTGAATTCAAACCTGGCTCTGCCGCTGTTACACAGACTGATTTTAGGCATAAAAATGAGACTTCTAAAAGTTGCAGATGAGTAAGGAAGTGAATGGTGTTTAGCAGCACTCCCTCACACTCGAGACGCGCCCCGCCTACTGTCTATTCCGAATACGACATTGATATATGTATTTTATTCATATATTATATATATATGTATCTATATATATATATATATATATATATATATATATCTATCTATCTATATCTCTCTCTCTATATATATATATATTTTTTTTTTTTCTTTTTCTTTTTTTTTATTTATACTTGCGGGCCCCCAAACGGTTGGAGAGATGCAGAACGGCTAATTACTTAGGTGCCAGTAACCACATCTGAGACCGACAAAGTAGCACCGGTTCTTCATGGGTGACACAATTGCATTTTACATGCATCATAAAAGGGCAGTGTAGTGTTCATTTTGAGGCCTATTAGATAGCTCGTTGGGTTGCGTGCCCACCACAGATTTCTTATGTAACCTGTAGGCCATGGGTTTCCATCCCTCAGGTCTATTCAGCCTTTCATCTAAGGGTAATAGAATGAGCACGCTGGATATTAACACACATTAAAGCGCCCGAAAGAAATAATTCGCGTAGTGTTTTATATATATATATATATATATATATATATATATATATATATATATATATATATATATATATATATATATTTAATATGCGTGCATCTACTTACACGTTTTGTCTGTTAGTAGTTGTCAGTGTTGTTGTTGCAACTACCGTAGGGAGACCACTGTTCTGGAATCCATAAGTGTTAATATTATCTTCTTTTTATTCTGTCTATAAATGTCTCTTGAGAAGCCGAATTGTGGCATGTCAGCGCTATCCGGAACACAACGAATGAATGGATAACATGAAATAAAAAGTCAGCAAGAGTTCTTTTTTATGATGCATACATCCAGATCATGTAAGAAATATACTATATTATAAGGTATATTCTACTAATATTGTAGAGTTCAATACATTATCGTCTAGTTAATGGCATGTCTCCCCTCATCTTCCCACAGCCCCTCTTCTCACCTCGGCATGGTTGCTGGAAGCCCCTCTCTGCTCCTGCGTCGTATAAGGGCCGGCGCTTCGGCTTTGTTTACGAAAAAGTGCAGAATATTATGAGGCCTGCTCGGCGCTCGCGCCCCTCTGGGCTCTCCCTGCAGCCACGCGAAGTGATGAAATAAAGCCCCTTTTATGGTAACGCGCGCGTTGGTCCACGGAAGGCCATTTTGGGGCCTATGTTTGGGTGAGCGCGGCCTAATATTCGCCCTGGTATTTAAACCCGGTGCAGACGGAGAGACCCGTCCCAGCGGAGTACAGCACGCGCACCACGGTGAGTAGGGGGAACTATCGGCTACTACTGAGCACTGTGACTGACTGAGTACTGGGTGGCAGGCACTACTGGTGAGTACCAGGCACTACAGAAGTAAAGGACGCTGTGGGCGAGAACCAGGGGCAGTTCATGTTTTGGCAGGGTAAATGGGAACTACTTTATGTATATATGTATTTATATGTGTGTGTGTGTATATATATATATATATATATATATATATTTAAAAAAATACTTTATAGAGACTTCCCGCACTGCTCTACGCATCCTGCTGAATGAATACTTGGAGACCAGGACACAACTCATGGGTCCTGTCGAAAAGAAATGTCTACTGGCGGCTCTGTTATACATTTGACCTATTCTTGTAAAATCATGCTTCTGCCATGACTGTAATACTCTGGACCGCCACCTTTCTGCAGTTCTGCTATATTTTTAATGACCTTCTTGCCCAGGGAATTGCCCTTTTATGAATACAATTGGCCACACTTGGCAGCAGAACTGTTTTTAATGTGAGATCACCATAATTTATCAGACGGGCTGCCATACTTTATTTGAGGGAGTAATACCCCTTGGTGCAGCCACCAGGCGAAGTGCATTAAAACCGTTTGGGAACTGTGATCCTGGGTAAAATGGGGAATGGGTTAAATAAGTGTGGGGGCAGAGTAAGAGGGATATAGCTAAAAAGAACTAAATATTCTGTAATTATTTTGTTTGTATTTCAGTTACAGGTACATAAAATATAATGCACACACACTAAGTGATAGATACATGCAATTTAAACTAATCTGTGGGAAATGCATTGATCTGGTAGAAAAACTCAGGGTACTAACGTAATCACTCAAGGTGTCTGTGTGTGTAAACAGAGTGTCACTGATTTAAATCCTGCTTGTTACAATGGGAAACAGTGGCATGTGTAATTTTGGTGATATGAGGTCCCAGTGTGTGACAGGAAGCATTGTAAACATGTACGTTATTAATTAAGTGCTTGCAGAAGTTATGACTGTACTTGGTGCATGCAAACCTTGTTTAAAATTTTTCATTTATGGAACGCATTCCAGAACTGATACCTTCAAATTACCTCTTAGACTGCAGAAGAAAGAGGTGTGAGGGGGCACTAAGACTCCGAAGACCACTACCCCATTCCACATACCTTAGCAAACTTTATTTCACAGTCTCATATTTTCATAATTGAAAATGTTCATTTCTAATCATCCAGAACAAAATCTTTGTTACTCGTTCATACTGCTAACAATCATTGGCAAAGCGATAGGTGTGGTTTGTGTAATGCGCATGCCCGTTGTGCTACATGTCTGATGGAATAACAGAAAACTCACAGAGAGACACCCCAATACTGTTAAAGTGGCCCACTGTGTAAAGCATAGGATTTTGGTTTCTAAGTTTCAATCCACACCCTTCGTTACATAGGCCATAACTATTGGAAAGGATGCCTTGTTATGCTCCTTAGCCACACCCCATTTAAATACCCACCTCCATCTTTTTCATCCAATTTAAAGCCCCCTTTCAATCTGAGGTAGAACTAGTGCCTTTTCTGACATTGCTCATACTTTTCAGAAAGGATCTTATACTTAAAGGGGCAGTTTCCACACTTTTGTGCAAAGCAGCTATACTTTTAATGGTACGGTAACAACATTTTTGTGGATAGTACCATCACTTTTAAGTAGGTTAACATAATTTTAAAAGGACAGTATCCACGCTTTTCAGCAGGGCTGGTATACTTTTAATGGTGCAGTACTGGTGTTTCTCTGCACTGCTGCAGCTAAACTTGGAGTAGTGACAGCATTTCACAACGAGATTACTGTACTTTTAATGGTAATGAGGAAACACTTCTCAGTAGGGCTACTACATTTTTAAAGGGACAGTACCAGTATTTCTCAACCGGGTTGCTGTACTTTCAATGACAGTAACAACGCTTCTGCAGAATTGTTTATTGAAATGTTACCTCCAAGTGGTGTTGCTACACATTCAATGGACAAGTATAACTAGGACAGTGCCATTTATCAGCAGGGCAGCTGTACTTTTATTGGTGAAGTGCAGGCATATCAGAGCAGCTGTACCCTAAATGGAACTGGAGTGTTTCTGATGGCAGAGAGTGTGGATATCCAGAATCACAGCTTTTCAAGAGGTGGGTAACACCTGCATTTATTTCCCTTGTATTGAAATCACAAGGTCATGACACTTTCATGTAACCATTTAGCCAATTCCCTGTGATTGATAGGATTTATCCCATGCTTACATATAACCATAAAGGACTCCAACTCCAACAGTGCACTGGGGGGAATAGATAAAATAAATGTCTGCAGGAAAAATTCAACCTTTTTAGATCTAGCTTCACTTTGGAGCTGTCTGCAAGGTCAATTGTTACCAATTCCTTAACAAATGCATAGTGTGGGCTTTGGCCCCACCCCGCAGGCGTATTAACCTCTCACCATGTATTATTTCCTATATGGTATAGCATTACACCTCTTGTGGCATGCTTGCATTCCAATTCATAAGGGACTAGTTTACATCTCAAAGTACACTAAATCGTCACAAATTCAGTTCTTTGTCTCATAGAAGCATGGTATAAAAATGACATAGTTTTTTGTATTTTTTCACTGCAGCATGTTTTTAAAATAATTTTAGGTATGATTCAAAATGCAAGCCAGCCTTATTGGCTTTGCCAGGGCTTGTTTTTAAGAGGTATTTATATAGGGCATATATCTTCTCTCAGGGGGTGGTGCACCCCTCGACCCAAGTCAACAAGATATATGCCTATAAATTCTGGGTACAGATAAACCAATGGGACCTTCCCAAAAGTGAAGGGAGTGAGGGGTGGGCAATACATTGCAGATGGGAGTAATGGGAAAGTGAGTGACCACTGCAAACAAAGAGGGAATAGACACTGTGCAGGCCAACATTTATTAAGGTGTCTGTCCCGAAAGTACCCCTTTGCTAGTACTCTACCATTAAAGGTATTGCAGCAGTGCTGAGAAGTGCTAGTACTCTCACTTTCAAATTTAAGAAGTGCAGGTACTCAGTACTCGACAGTACCTGCCCATTTAAATGACTGAGGTCGTGTGGTTCAGGAGAAATGGGTGGGTGGAGGGAGATGTCAACAGAGTTTAGAATTCTTTCTTGTGGGTAAGGGGAGTGGGGTCAGTCTCAGCAGGTGGAGAGTTTATTCCAAAGGGTGGGAACAAAGGAGAAGGAAGCCGGTCTTCTTGTCTTTTGGTGTCTTTAGTGTCTCCCTTTTTGTAAATGTATTTTCGAATTCCATTTGATTTTCAAAACTTTTGTTTGGGTGGAATGAAAGAGAGCCTGTGTCAAACTTGTTTTTGTTGACTGTTCTCCCATTTCTTGGTGAATTTTAATGCCGGTTTTTAACGCCTCCTTTGTGCTGTCGCCTACATTTTTGATTGTGGCGGAGTGGAAAATGTATTGACTGATGAGAGGTTTATTTATAAATGCCCTGATTTGCTGATGCTGTGCCTGCCCCTGCAGATATTGATTAGGAATCAATATGATGCCTATCACAGGCGGCATTGACTGTTTACGTCACGGCCAGTGGCGATATTATACTTTTGAAATAATTGATTAGATAAGTTTCCCTCTGTGTTACAAGGGTGTGTTGTTTGATAGCACAATTTTTTATCTTGAAGTAAGTAGTAGCTGGTTTTCATTGTCTAAAATGTAAATCTAGAAATGAAGATCTCGATTCAAAATGAGAAGGTGGGGGCAGTCACTCAGCTGAACACGGGAGAACCTCTGTCCAGTTGCCTGGGGGGGTGAAGGTTTTTCCTTAGTCATCTGAAGAAATTGTGAGAACTTCCAAACAACCCCACCCTCTCATATCTGTCTCGTCTAGCGGCACAGAGACCTTACAATATATCGAATTATAGATGGGTAATAGTGAATTATGGGTATGTTTTTCACTGAGTGGGTCTGAGTGACATCATCTGAAGAAATTGTGAGAACTTCCAAACAACCCCACCCTCTCATATCTGTCTCGTCTAGCGGCACAGAGACCTTACAATATATCGAATTATAGATGGGTAATAGTGAATTATGGGTTTGTTTTTCACTGAGTGGGTCTGAGTGACATCAAATAGACCAAAACAGTGAAGCTTGAGTTATCTATGAGGTCACTGAGAATCCAAAAGTGAAAAACATGCCTGTAATTCACTTTTTTTTACCCATCTATTTTTTTAATGTTATGTATGGCCCCAAAATCGTATGCTCATCTGCAGAAATTGTGCGAATTTTAAAACAGCCCACACCCTCTCATATCTGTCAGTGCTGGAGGCGTGTGGCGGCACACAGACCTTACAACATGTAGAATTATAGATGAGTAACAGTGAATTCCGTGGATGTTTTTCACTTAGGGGTTCTGAATGACATCAAATAGACAATGAGACTGAAGCTTGAGTTGTCTATCATGTCACTCAGAACCCCGAGGTGAAAAAAATCCCAGTAATTCACTTTTTACCCATCTATAATTTGATGTTATGTATGGTCCCCAAAATCACCTGCCCCAGCTTTTAACTGCTATGCAGGGGCAGAGGAGTAATGGGGAGCCATGCATAATATGGCCTCTCCTTTGTGAACCATATGTGAAAAAATATTCCTTACCTGCCGTCCTTAACCAACCCCCCACCACTTCCCCTGCCTTGTTTTCCTCTCCTTCATCTGTGCTTTCTGCTTTCAGTCAAAACAGACAAGCAGCGCAGCACTGACAGGCTCTCAGAGTCCTGTCAGCCTAGCGTAGAAGGCCTTTGCGGTACAGTTTTCTTATCAACTATTGATACATCATAGCAGTGAATTACTAGATTTAGACTCTGATGTAAACAATAGAGACTTCCCATGGAAGCCATGCATTACATTTCAGAACCCCATGCCTACTCCACAGATTTATGGCCATGCCCCATCAAACCCCAAAAGAGTCTTTTGTCCATTACAGCTTCACAGGTGCTTGAGATCTGCCTCCACAAATCTGTTCTCAGTTCATCCAGAGAATCTCAAACAATTTGGTGAAAGAACATTCCATGTGCAAGGCTCTGTTCTCTGGCACTCGCTACCTCTCTCCTTAAGACTCTAGGAGAAATAAATCTGAAAACCCATCTTTTCCCACTGAGCCTAAAGTCAGTTGAATCTGAATTAGACAACAAGCCCCTCCTACTCCGTTCTTGTTTGGTCAAGTGCTTGAGACCAATCCACTCACTAGATATATGGGAGGCTTTTCCATTTAGCCTAACACTGCAAAGGGTCCCACCAACAGTACTTAATTTGAGCTGGTGGTTTCTGGTGCTCAGCACCGGCACTTTATTGTCAACACCGGCACTTGTTACAGTGTCAAAAAGTCAAGCGGAGATTCACTTGACGGACTGCGTGCACTACGTGGTGTGTTCAGCAAGCTTAAGAGATTCAACTGAATCAAAGAACTGTGTGAATATTGATTTCAGACAAAACATTTAAACACAAAACATGCTTCAAAAACAATTCTGTTCAACAATTTTTCTTATTGAAATGACATCAATAACAACGAAGATTCTGCCAATACATGTACAAATATGTTTTGTTGAGCAAATACAAAGTCGTTCAGCTTCAATGTGTTATATACAATAAACAGTGTTAGTTGTTTACAAACATTCAGTCATGAATAGCCCATAGCCCAATGCATTTCGGGACGTTGTCCTTCTTCAGGAGCCACTGTAATGAAAAAATATATATATATATACAAATCAGTATTTACTGCATGGCTCTTGCTTTCAGAACACACAGATTGCCACTTAACTGCCAAATAGTAAGACACCTAACAATAGAAAACAAGGGACATATCATCAATCTATATGCTGGAGGAAAGAAAAACCAATATGAAGAAAGTTAAAGAGTACGAGGAAGAGAAAGAAGAAAGAAGAAAGAAGAGGAGTCGCCGTCACCAATATACGTGAACAATAAATAATCCATGTGGTTACCCCCATATGTCGCCACTCTAAAAGAAGATAGCTGTTGCTGGATTCTGTGATTAAAAAAAACACCACGGGTGCAAAACAGGATAAATGCAGATGACAAGTCTGCTAAATAATATCAACACACCTGTTGTTCACATAACTGCGTACTAGCGTGTTGTAAATAAACAACGACACTGATAATCTGATGAAGATACGCTACGAGTCAATAGCCTGAAAGTAACAAAAAATGAAGACCACATAAGGAACAAAGAGGCAAACAGCCAGAGAGACCCAAAAAGCCGTGACATCTAACTACAAAAATACCTGGAAATGCGTCCACACTGACTTGGCCATCTGCAACAAAATGCCAAACAAAGAATAATTTCAGTGAACTGGTGACAACCGAACGGGCATCCAGTCACCTAACAAAATGCGCATCAAGTTTCAATAACTTACCAGAACATGCGAACACAAAGCCTCATCTCGCCAAACATATCGGCGCCGTTGATGCTGTTAGCGTTTAACAGCGCCGATATGTTTGGCGAGATGAGGCTTTGTGTTCGCATGTTCTGGTAAGTTATTGAAACTTGATGCGCATTTTGTTAGGTGACTGGATGCCCGTTCGGTTGTCACCAGTTCACTGAAATTATTCTTTGTTTGGCATTTTGTTGCAGATGGCCAAGTCAGTTTGGACGCATTTCCAGGTATTTTTGTAGTTAGATGTCACAGCTTTTTGGGTCTCTCTGGCTGTTTGCCTCTTTGTTCCTTATGTGGTCTTCATTTTTTGTTACTTTCAGGCTATTGACTCGTAGCGTATCTTCATCAGATTATCAGTGTCGTTGTTTATTTACAACACGCTAGTACGCAGTTATGTGAACAACAGGTGTGTTGATATTATTTAGCAGACTTGTCATCTGCATTTATCCTGTTTTGCACCCGTGGTGCTTTTTTAATCACAGAATCCAGCAACAGCTATCTTCTTTTAGAGTGGCGACATATGGGGGTAACCACATGGATTATTTATTGTTCACGTATATTGGTGACGGCGACTCCTCTTCTTTCTTTTTTCTTCTTTCTTCTTTCTCTTCCTCGTACTCTTTAACTTTCTTCATATTCGTTTTTCTTTCCTCCAGCATATAGATTGATGATATGTCCCTTGTTTTCTATTGTTAGGGTGTCTTACTATTTGGCAGTTAAGTGGCAATCTGTGTGTTCTGAAAGCAAGAGCCATGCAGTAAATACTGATTTGTATATATATATATTTTTCATTACAGTGGCTCCTGAAGAAGGGACAACGTCCCGAAATGCATTGGGCTATGGGCTATTCATGACTGAATGTTTGTAAACAACTAACACTGTTTATTGTATATAACACATTGAAGCTGAACGACTTTGTATTTGCTCAACAAAACATATTTGTACATGTATTGGCAGAATCTTCGTTGTTATTGATGTCATTTCAATAAGAAAAATTGTTGAACAGAATTGTTTTTAAAGCATGTTTTGTGTTTAAATGTTTTGTCTGAAATCAATATTCACAAAGTTCTTTGATTCAGTTGAATCTCTTAAGCTTGCTGAACACACCACGTAGTGCACGCAGTCCGTCAAGTGAATCTCCGCTTGACTTTTTGACATTTTCATATATGTGGGACAGGCAGCCCACAAATACTGTGTAGCACACTATAACCATTTTGTCAGGTTAGACAAATTAGTAAAAAAAGATTTGTTTAAATAACTCTAAATAAAAGGAGTGCACCGCATATATACATTATATACTTGTTACAGTGTGCCACATGGTGGTGCTGTCTGTCTAATTTACAGATAAGCACAACACAAGTTGTACATTAATTCGATATACATCAAAAGAAATGGCTAATATCTGCCGCCTAAGCCATTCTTACAGCCCTGGGGGGCCGGAATAGTCTGAATTGTCACACTTGTAGGAGTGTGATACTTTGTAGTTATGTCGGTACTGTCATTGGCAGCGCTGGCAGGGGCAATGGGTAGTGCAAGTTGCAGTGGGCTCCTGAAGAGGGCCCTGAAACTTATTATTATTTTTTTTTTTTTTTACAAATTAAGCACTGGGTACCATATAACATGACAGCATCAATGAAGAATTCTCACACAGTAACTACGGACCATTTTTACTGACTACCTTCTGGCATACAGAGCATGGGTTCTGCTAAGGGCTTGTATCTTGCAATCCATTTCTATCAAGTGCTCGGAGACTGCAGTTCCAGAAGGTGCACCATCTTGAAAAAAAACAAAGTGTGAGAGAACTGGTTCCCAGTGGTAGGAACATGGCACACCATAGCAGACAGAGCCATGGGCAGTTTGCTGAAAGAAACAGTTACAATATTTATTGTTTCAATATAGTCAAGGCCACTGGAATTATGCGATTGTGCGACCACTGCTATTTTTGCATAATTATAGATTTGCCGCATTTGCCACATAATCCATCATCTGCAGATATTAACAAAAACTATTTTTTAGAACCAAGTCCTGTGCACACGTATTAGGTCGATGGTTAGTGGTGCTAGAGACACGAGCGAGCGGACGTGTCAATGGGAGATCTAAGCTCCCTGGTTTCGGCGTGTAGTAATCACGTCTAAATTTCCTGGGTAGTGGCACTACCCAGGAAATTTAGACGTGATTACTACACGCCAAACCAGGGAGCTTAGATCTCCCATTCACACGGACTGACACGTCCGCTCACTCGTGTCTCTAGCACCACTGAGACACCGGGGAAGGACCACCTGTACCCTTCCCGCCTGTTCTTTTCTTTCGTTTAACCCGTATCGGTACCGGGTTGGAATTATCACCGGTACTGCGACTTTCATGCCACCTTTGGCCACTTTTCAGCCCTGAAGAGTCACAATTGTACCACGTTGTGAAGAAACACGTGTCGGCTGGTTTTTCTTTCTGTTTTGATCCAGACTAATATAAAAATCCCTATTAAGACACTCCTGATGTCGACCTTCATAATTTCTGGAAGAAAAGTTCGCTAATATTGGTTTTCACACTAAAACCATCGACCTAATACGTGTGCACAGGACTTGGTTCTATATCTACAGTGTGGGTCTTGACCTACACACTCGCAGGGGTTGTTTTGTTTGGGTTTGTTTCCCCTGACCTGGCAGCACAGTACTCATTTGTTCACACCCTAGACTCCTTTGCGTACTTGCTTGAGCGCCATTACTTCCTGTCCTTAATCTAAACCCTTCTCCGATTCAAAAACAATTTTTTGTTTCTAGCTCAAACAGTTCAAAAGTTACTAAGAATGCAGCGACATGTGTTGCCACTCAGTACAAGGCCCTTTGCAAAGCGGGACTAGTCACCTTTCTGTTGCTTATTGCTATATTTAGGTGTTAAACCGGTACTAATGAGGTGCAACGAATGTGCAGGCAGTGTTAATAAGTGTAGAAATGACAAAATAAGAACGTAATACTGTTACAAAATGTGCCACATTATGCCGCATAATTTGCCTTTTCTTGCCGCATAATTTGGCCCTCTTTGGCTGCATAATTCCAATGGCCTTGAATATAGTGATCACAGGTAAAAGGCACCCATGAGACTGTTTTTACTCTCCCTGATGTGGACTCCGAGCAAAACCCAGAGAATGGACCACCAGGGAAAGACAAATGATGAGGAATGACGACGCTGTCAGGAATCCAGTAAAAGAGAGAGACAAACTATAAAGAGTTAAGTGAGCAAGAGATGGGGGAGAGAGAGAAAGCAAAGTAAGGTTGGACAGAGAAAGGTGAGCAAAGTAGCTGAATGTGAGCACAGGAGAGAGAATGGAGTCCATAGAGAGAGATATTAGTGAGAGAGAGAGAGAAGAGAGAACCTGCCAGAGAGACATGTAGGCTATAAAAATACAGCTGCGCTAACAGAGAGAGAGAGACCGGAGAAAGCGAGGGGAGGTCGGGGGTTATGAAGAGACCGGTGGGACAAAACAATGCAGAGAGAGAGGACGTGAAAGAGGAGAAAGTGAAATTGAAATACAGAATTTAGGCCCAGATTACGAGTGAGTGCCTCAGAGGCGTATTCAGTATTTAATGCACCTGATAAAGTCCAACACACACTGGTTTGGAATTCATCAAGTGCAATAAATGGCACCTAAATATTACCAATTCGAAGTTGTCCTCAGTGATGGGGAATGACATACACCACCATCTCCTTGTCCCTGTAATGACTGGATCTTCCCCCGTTAAAGCAGGCGCTGTGAAGCTTTGCAAAGGTAAGTTATTGGTGACAATACTGGTTTAGATACGGTGGGGCCCCCTCATCGTACGTTGCATGGGGTCCTGCCTAGGTAAGAGTGCTTGCCAAGCCTGCCTGAGGTGCTCATGTATACAGAACATGCTGCACTAGAAGCGTGTGTTCCTCAATCCTCATGTGAGTGATGGATGCACAGAGGCATGCGCTGCACTAGTGAGGGTGCTGTTTAATTCTGTGTGTGGCTGCACGTGCAGAGCAGTGTAGAATGTCACCTGCAAGCTTCAGTGTGTGACATGGTGTGCAGAGCATGTGTGTAGCACTCAAAACGGTGCTCTTCACCTGCCCTTGGTGTAAGATGGGATGTGCAGAGACAAAGATCAACCCTTCACTGGGATGTGCAGGAGTGCACAGCATGCGCTGGGGTGTGCAGGCCTACACATCATATGCTTGGATGTGCAGGAGTGCACAGCATGTGCTGGAGTGTGCACAGCATGTGCTGGGATGTGCAGGAGTGCACAGCATGTGCTGAATTGCTGAGGCTCCTCATCGTTCCTCAGAATGTGGCATGCATGTTCAGAAGCATAGAGCATGTGCTACATTAATGGCGGAACTCCTCGCTTATCCTCGGTGTGTGACAGGAAGTGTGCATTTCTCCAGGGCATCTCTTGCACGAGTGAGTGGGCTCTTCACCTATTGTCTGTATGTGACAGGATGCACACGGGTGCAAAGCATGTACTCTCTAATGAGGGTGTGCTTCATTTATCGTTGTGTGAGAGAGAGTGTGCACGGGGCCAGAGCAGGCGTGGCACTAGTGAAGCCGCCTTTCACTTATCATTGTATGAGAGAGAGTGTGCATGGGGCAGAAAATTTGCTAGCGAGGATGCTCTTCAGGCCTCAGATGTGGCATGCATGTTGAGGAGCATAGAGCATGTTCTGCACTATTGAGGTGCTCTCCTTCCCTTCCCTCAGTCTGTGACAGTACTCTGTTAATCCTTAGTGTGTGAGAGGGAGTGTACACTGGTTCAGAGCATGTCTTGCACAACTGAGTGGACTCTTCATCTATCCTCAGTAAGTGATGGGATGCACATAGGTACATCACATCTGCTACACTCGTGAGAGTGCTCTCCACTTATCGTTGTATGAGAGGGAATGTGCATGGGGCAGAGCATGCGTTGCACTAGTGAAAGTGCTCTTTACTTATCACTGTGTGAGGTGAGATGGGGTGCTCATGGGTGTAGAGCACGGGCTGCACTAGTGATTGAAGTGGAGCTGAGTCATTCAGGCGCACAAGTAGGTGTTACAGATGTGCAACGAACACAGGACGGAGTGCTTGGCAATGCTGTGACAGTGCTCAACGGTACTGTGAATGTCCTGGCTAGTTGTGAGAAAGTGCCTCTTTTTGCATGGTTAGCCCTCACTTGTTGCCTGGTTTTGATGTGGTTTCAATTGTAGTGCACAGGGTCCCTGCCAACCAGGTCACCTGTGCCAGTGCTTCTTCCCCAAAAGATACCCACAATTGGTACTTCTGCCCCCTGTAAGTCTCAAGTAAGTGGTACCTAGAGCCTGGGAGCTGAAGAGGGTCCCCTGGCACCCCCCTTCATTGGGGCCATGCCACTGCCCTTGCAGCTTGCATGCCCCTGTGAGGGAGAAAACAACAAAGTCGGCATGCCAGCCTACCTGAAGATATAGGTAAGTCACCCCTCTAGCAGACCTTACAGCCCTAAGGCAGGATACACTATACCACAGGGGAGGGCATATCTGCATAAGGAGATATGCCCCTACAATACAAGTGTCCATTCCTCGATATTGTAAGTGCCAGGGAAGCCATAGAGAATACATCTGCTGGGAACTCGACAACTCGAGTTCAACAGTACCATGATAGCTTCACTGAACGCAAGACTGTTGGTACCAAACTACTCCTCTCAATAAGTCCACACTGATGCCAGTGTGAGATTTATTGTACCATGTACTCAGAGGGCACCTCAGAGGTGCCCCCTGAAAACCTACCAACCCTGGTGTGGGTCTGACAGGCTGTAGGCCACCAGCCACCACCAGACATGTTTCTGGACCCCTGGGTAGAGAGCCCCTTCTCTCTGGGACAACAAACAATGCACATCCTGGGTAGAGGTGTCACACCACTTATCCCAGGATGGGCTAGTGCTCGAAGGGGGAAGCTTCAAAGGCCTGCCGCCTTTGTAATGCAACCCCGCCTCTGCTGCTAGCAGCAGATGGCAGCTCTGGTTTACACCCCCACTTTGGGCCAGAAAACTGGTGGGAAAACTTAGGAGAATAGGAGGTGTGCCCACTTCTGCCAACTCTACCCCTAAGGTGGGGGAGGCGATGTGAAGCACATCTTTCAGTCCCCGCCATCTTGAAGATGGGGAGACCCCTCTAATCAGGGCTAGGTCTGTGGCCCCCTACCACATGAAGGTGGCATAATAGAGGGTGTAGTCACCCCAGGTAAGGTGCCCATTGGCCCTACCTGCTACTCCCCTAAAACGCCCTTAAATTTAGTAATTAGGTGGCTCCTCAGATCTAGAAACTAGATCTGTGATGACCTAAGAAGAAAGAAGACATCCCTGTAGAGAAGACTGAAGACGACGACTGCCTTGGCCCTAGCCCTACAGACCTGTCCCCAGCTTCTGCGAACCTGCATCCTGTCTTTCAGCCATCAACCTCTGAAAACCCTGGGAGGGCTGTTGCCTTCGAAAAGGACTCCAATCTCCAGTGGACAGTGGACCTGTCCAGAAGAAATCAACTCCAAGGGCTCCGAATCAAGCTGGAACAGCGATCTCTGCACCCAAATCCCGCAGCCCAAGTCCGAGTGGCCAACCTGCCCAGTGAAGTCTCCCCAGCAATCCTGACCTCGGGTCCAGCGTTGGCTGACCGCTCCTGACCTCCACGACAACGCCTGCAGCCTGAATCCAGAGCCTCTCACTGTCCGCGACTGGCTCCGGTAAGAAGACTCTGACGTCGTTAGGCACCCCTGCACCCGAAGCCCCTGAGCCTTGGTGAGCTGAACCGATGGTGCCCCTGTGACCCCCTACATCTCTACTTACCTCTGCTGTCATTGGTCTTCTTCCTGCAGCCTCCAGTGCCATGCCTGCAGCCTCTTTTCCGAAAGAAGAATCCCTATTGAAAAGCATTGGGCTCCCGACGTCGAAATTGCACCCTGCACCCGGCCGCCCCTGTGCCGCTGGTGGTGTATGTTTGGTGCTGCTTTGTGCCCCACCCCCATGCTTGTTCTAATCCCCAAAGCTTGGCCCCTGCAACTGATCCCCTACATCTCTGCTTACCTCTGCTGTCATTGGTCTCCCTCTTGCAAGCTCCGATGCAACGCCTGCAGCCTGTTTGTCAAAAGAAGAAACTCCATTGTAAAGCATTGGGCGCCCAATGCTTATTTTGCACCCTGCACCCGGCTGCCCCTGTGCCGCTGGTGGTGTATGTTTGGTGCTGCTGTGTGTCCCGCCCCCATGCTTGTTCTAATCCCGAAAGCTTGGCCCCTGCAACCGATCCACTTACCTACAAGCAATGTGGCTCCAGGCACCTCCAGCCTCCATTGAAACTCATTGGGCCAGACCCCGACTTTGACCTCTGCACCCGGCCGCCCCTGTGCTGCTGGTGATGCAGTTTGGTACTCAGTTGACCTTTGCTCCTTGCTTTCCTTTGGGCCTGAAGGCTGGGCTTGTAAGTGTAATACTTACCTGTTTTACTATTGTTTTCCCCTTTGGATAACATTGAACTGTGCTGAAAATATTCTAAGAGTAGATTTTTAAGAGTGAAGAAGTATTTTTATTTAAAAACTTACTTACCTTATTGCGGAGATCTTGGTCTTAAAATACAAACAAAGTACATTTTTCCAAAATTGGTGTGGATCTCCTTGAGTCATGTGTCCATTATTGGTCAATGTTGTGCAATAAGTGTCTTACACTCCTCTGTTAGGCCTAAGGAGTCTCGCCCACACTACCACTAATAGAGCACTTTAGGTTTTACATTTAACCCTGTACACTTTTGGGTAACCCCTGGACCCTGTGCATGGTATAACTACCTAGTGGGCATACCATATACAGAGCCAGCTTCCTACACTAGTTGTGTTGGTCAATGATTGAGGAGTAACAATACCGTCTCTATAATCGGCCGGTTGTTTTGTTATGGATGCTACTGTGCAGCGTATATTGTTTTTTGACTGTTTATTATTCATAGTAGTAGGTGTGTACGTTATGTAGCGCAAGCTACAAACTTTGAGTTTTTGTGTTAACCATTGTTCGCACTGACTGGTGGTTGTGTATTGCTTGTGGTAATGTGGCTGTCTGGTAAGTAACCTCCACTGGTGGCTGTGGTAGGTGCTCTCTAATCACTTGAGGGAAAGCAGTGTCCTTACCACACACAGGGGGCGTGGCTTCATCTTCATCTAGCCCACCTCAGGGTGTTTAACATTTCCCCTCTTCTTCCACAGGTCATCTTGAATCCCCTCAACTCTCAGATCCGCCATGTGTGACGAGGAGACCACCGCTTTGGTGTGCGACAATGGCTCCGGCCTGTGCAAGTCGGGCTTCGCAGGGGACGACGCACCCCGGGCCGTGTTCCCCTCCATTGTAGGTCGCCCTCGCCACCAGGTACGTGACCTTCTGTGACATCCTACTGTGCTCTCCCTAGAGGTGAGCTAGCCAGAAAATCCCCAGATAGAGCCGAGCCAGGGGTCTGACAGTTCTCAGAGCCAAAGCACGAGCCCATCCCAGCCAATAAAAGATTCAGCATGTAAATGACAGAGAAGATGTCATGCGATAAAGACTCTTCAAAGCTGAACAAGTGTCTTCCTTTAACACTTGGAAGTGTTCCCTTTAATACATTAGATCATAGCACTGCATTGAACGAGTGCCATTTAGTTGAACTAATAGCTTCTAAACATGAACTTAGAAACAGTGATAATCTCCTAACCTAGCCACCCGGACGGGAGATGCCAATACTGACTCAACATGCAAGTCAGTTGTCATGCACCCCTATCCGTACCCTATATTGTTATATATGAACTAACATTATATATGGGATAAAGTACCCCCTGTTATACATTATAAGGCTATTGCACATCACTGAGGATATCTGTGATCCTACATAGCCGAGTTCCTTCAAAAGGTCATGGAATTCCGAGGTGACTTGAAAAATGCTTAAAATGTAAAGCAGGGGGTATTTTATTTCTTATAATACATGCCTACGCTATCGCCCTTCCCACAAAATACTTAAATCCTTGGGAGCAAATTTATCATAGTGCTGCATTGTCCTTTTTTTATTTTTTTTATTTTTTTTATTTTTTTACAGAGTTTTATATAGCGCGAACTTGACCCGAAGGTATTGGGTATCAGAGCGCTTTACATAGCACCAGTTGCGTTACATGAGGACACATTCATTTTTGTTAGGCATGGGGAGATCAAGTGATTTGCCCAAAATCACAGGATGTTCAGCGTCATTGCCGAGACTCGAACCCAGTTCCCCAGATTCGAGGTCGACCGCCCTAGCCGTTAGGCCAACTCCTCTCCCCAATGGTGTTGCATGGGCAACACAATACTAAAGTCAGATTTACACAGCAACGCAGGTCCTTGCTTTGTGTTACGCATGCCCAAATTTACCAAAACTGGTAAACCTGCTAATACGTCATAATGCTATGCCTTCCCAGGGGAGGCACAACGAGGAGAAATATATTTTTTTCTCCTCCATGTTTCCCCTTTCTAAGTGTGCTGCAAGAGGAAAAAGCCCAAGAGGATTGTTTTTGTGCAGCAAGGTGTCCCTTGCTGCACAAAAACAATTGTGCCTTCAACGCAGGCACCCTTGCACCAAGGCACAAAGGTGCCTGCGCTGGTGCTAGGCAGCAGATTGTGCGCCAGCGCAGACAGAGAGCAGGAATGCACCACTTATTGGTAAATATGGTGCATTCATGCCCTCTCTGTTTCACGCAGCACAGTAAGTTGTCTTGCTGCGTTGCGTGAAAGATTGATAAATGTGGCCCGTGGGGTTTTGCCCTTTCATATGAAAGAGGTAGTTTAGTTATAGACATGAAGAATAAAAACATAATCTAGTATGACATTAAACACATCAAAAGGCAGTTTGCAACATGTTGCAAAAAGATAGTAATATTAGTTTACCATAAGTCAGATCAAAAAAGTTTTGAGGCTAAGAATATGTTGAAAAAGGCACATAGGTTCAATTTTTCCTGTAATGACCTTTTGTATGCAAAATATAAACCTGTTCCCATAAATATCTCTTTTCTGCTAATCATTGTTTTAGAAAAATCAATCACAAAAATAAAAAGACAGTTCTCGATTTCATTCAGTGGTGACTGCTGTGCCATTAAAGTGGTGGGGCAGTGCGTGAGAATTTTTTTTAAAATAGTGCTTACCTGCCATCTGCAGTCTCGGTGCTCTTCTGCGCCTCTGCTCCTTGACTCAAGGCATTCCACAGGCTCCCCTACAACAATCTAGATGCTGCTCTCATGCTGGTATTACCGAGCATGAGAGCAGCGCTGGGATTGGTCTGAGCACCCTGGTTTGGTGCTCACTAAGGGACTATGACCCTGTGCCTTTTCTCTACCCGGCTGTACAGCACAGCTCGGGTGGAGAGATCTAAGTGCGCATGACTGTTTGGCCGTCCTAAGATGGCCGGCCAAACCATCATGTGCCCTTGCAGCAGTGCCCACCACTCCTCCTCCTTCCTGTAGCTGCCTGGTGTCGATGTGTCGTTAGAATGGATGGCTCTGACCCGCTCTCGGCTCGGCTGAAGTAAGCGAAGAAAAATGAAATTATAATAACCTGTTTTATTATCATTTTATTTTTCATGTTTTCACTGTTGCAAGAGCAGTGGGGCGATACTCCTCCGCGTTAACGAGGAGCTTCTGCTGCTTTCATTGCTTATACTTCAGCGATAATTATTCTATGTGACCTGCCTTTCACCTTTGCTGCTGGTTTCTGTATCAGGGGGCATTGTAACTTAACAACTCAACTATAATAACTTATTACAGTTGTGCAGCAATGTAATTTCTTTGTTACAGAAACGTTATAAGTCACCTGTAATAAGGGAATAGGAGCCAGGCTTTTATACAGGGAATGGAGGCTCCCATTTAATATAGCCCATTAAACCATAAAGAAAAGAGGGTTCTATATTGCATGTCCCCCAAGCTAAATTATTTCAAGGTGGTTTCAAATGTAAATAGGAAGAAAAATTAAGCATAGACAAATAAAACAATTGCCCAGAATCACATAATTTGGTCCAGCATGGAAGCCAAGATTTAACATAGCTTACTGGATTTAAAATGTGCAATTCAGCCACAGGATGGGTATCTTCTTGATTCTCCAATTTTATACAAAAGGGCGAAGTTTTTTGTTTTAGTCTTCGGCGAACTAAATCAGTATGCTGTTTTAAATCAATACACATTATGAGTCCAATTTACAAAAGTAAGTTTATATGTGTAAATGTACTCATAGGTAAATTTACACTTATTTGCTATTCACCATTCCAGGGTGCAAAGGTATTCCCTGGGTATGTACTAAAAAATTAAGTTTTTAAATCAAAAATCCCAACTTAAGCATACGCAAAAGAGGTCACTATATTTAACACTCAAATTTCTTGTTTTCCTGATTCAACAAAGAGATTTCAGTAAAGGCTGGACAGGTCAGGCCAGTATGTGCCTTCATAAAACAAAGGTCTTGGAGTTTTCGACTAGGACAAAAGTGAAGAGCTCATCTCCAAACGTACAGCTCAGATTGGGAAATGAGATAGCAAAGGGGACGGAGGAGGGATTCAGACTGTCTGATCGGGCTGTTTGCATTTTTGGTTACCTTTTGGAGTGGTTGTTCAGATGGGCACAATGATCCGCCCATATAAATACCCCCCGACAAAGGGGGAATCACTTAATTCAGTCAAGGATATGACAGACCACTCCACTTTAAAGACACAACCCATTCCCAACAGTATGCAAATGAAACTTTTTTAGAAACTTACTTACTGCCATCCAGTATTCTAGACAAAAAAACTAGGAATACCACTGGTAAATAAAAACCTGTTCCCCCTAAATATCTCCTTTCTGCTAATCATTGTTTTAGAAAAATCAATCACAAGAATGAAAAGACAGTTCTCGATTTCATTCAGTGGCGACTGCTGTGCCATTAAAGTATTATACCAGCAATATCTGGAAGGCCTCCATGTGCCCGCAGCGCCTCTTAATGTGCACCCTAACATACACGAAAAGTCAGTATGTAAATGTATGTGCCATGGTCGGATGGGTGCAGCTGCAGTACATAGTCACCACAGCGTGTGCATAGTTATGAAGTCAGCATGTCATAGTGGGTACAGGGCACCTGCACCAGTCAGAACACACTTGAAATCGTGGCTCAATTTGGCTCGAGGGTCCAAGAGGAAGTTGGGCCTCATCAGCGCCAGGTATCTGGCTTGAGCCTGGCTCGAGTTGTGAGTGGCTCGCCCACCTCCAGTTCTCCCAATGTTCTAGTGTTCAGACAGCACAGCACTTCTAAAAGAGGGGTGGTGCTTCTAAGGCAGAGTTCGCTGTATGTCTGAAACAGTCTTATTGAGAAAGCATCTCTTTTTGGCCCTCCATTTCCCCTCCTGAATGACGTCAACCCTCCATCTCCAAGAGGAAGACTGCAGGCTGCCTTCTGGCCCTCAGCCAGGGCTTTAAATGGGAATCTAGAAGTGCTGGTACTCACTATCCTCGGTACCTGATTGCTCTTGGGAAGTGCAGGTACTCTTTCATTAAATGTAATGAATGCAGCAGGGCTGAGAAGTGCAGGTACTCTCCCTTTAAAATTTACGAAGTGCCGGTGCTCAGTACCAGACACTACCCGCCCATTTAAAGCAGAGCCCTCAGCCAACCAAAATTTACGAAGTTCCGGTGCTCAGTACCAGACACTACCCGCCCATTTAAAGCAGAGCCCTCAGCCAACCTGGACGCGAGACTGGCTGCCCAGACATTGCATTATTCGTACTCTCCAGACAGAGACGTTTTAAGGCATGGGCAAAGGGGGCCCTGGCCCAAGGCCCCAGCCTTTCAGGGGTCCCCTAATAGTGCCAGCTCTGTTGTGCAGAGAGTCTTGCCCTGATGACCTTGAATAATTTTTAAACAGATTGTTTTAAATACTGTTTTCCTTTGATTTATTTTTAATGTGGGTAATGTGTGACAGTCTATTGCAGACATTTTGCAGAGAAATGTTGTGTTTATGTTTCATGCAACATCCATAAAAATGTTTCTTTTAGATCAAAACAGGCAGTGCTTTAAATGGGCCAGTACTCACCGGTACTGAGTACCGGCACTTCTCAGTTTTCTCCCCCTGAGTACCGGAACTTCTTTTTGGGCAAGGAGAGTACCGGTACTCAGAGAAGCAGCAGTGCTCAGGCCCTGAAGTACGGTATGTGCAACGCAAACAGTACTGAAAATGACCCTTTCAGATTGAGAGTGTTTATGTGCCGCTCTGTCAGGCAACAGGTTGTGTATTCCCTCGCTGGGTTGCTCCTGCAATGTTAGGTTAGCTTCGCAACAAGAATGAGGATGTAGCCACAGCTGTCCACAGCGGAACTGGCGAACCAGGTTCGAATCCTGACGTCCGATCATCATCCTGTGATTCTGGGCAACTCACTTAACCAACGGCGCTTTAAAAAAGTACGCGTTAATGCAAATGTTCTGAATGTAATTTAAAGTGCTCTGATGTCCATGGGTCAAATTCGAGCAATATAAAACTGCCAAAAATTAGGGCCTGCACGTATAACATAGAAGCTGATGCTTGCCATGTCTCCTAATGTACATGTCGGGAGCTGAGTGTTCGTTGACCTGGCCGAGTAAGGAGGTAGTGAGATGAGACACAGAACACATAAACTGGACCGCAGCCACATGCATAACAAAAAATAAATTTAAGGTCGCCTCAAATGCGGACTTGAATTTTCTGAATGAATGCGTATGTGCCTATGCCCGCTGTCACAGGCCCACATGTAGTGGCAGTGGTGGAAGAGACAGGCTGGCACTTACTCCCTCTCACGCCAATTCCAGAAGCATAAGGATTAGAATGTGGGTCTCATGGGGACAGTTTACAACTATCGAGACTACACCCTCTCGGCAGTGGCTATTGTTAAAGGCCTGGCTCACAGCCACGCCCCCAGCCACGCCCCTAACTGCCCACCCAGTCTAATTAGTGAGTACCGGCACTTATAATTTCCCATTAAAAGCACTGAAAACAGGGCCTGACATATGAGAAATGGGAGGGTGTCAGAGATTATTTGCAGTAATATTGGTGAGCTGCTGCTGTGTTACAATATTGAAAACACACGCCACTATCCCTGAATATTAGATGTATACATATTTAGAATTTGGACGAGTGTGCTTGTGCACTATCAGTGACCTGGGCAAAGAGGGAATAAAAGAGCTGAAATTGGATCAGAAATTCAAAACTGTTCCAAACAGGGGGCCCCAAAATACGTTTAGCCCAGGCCCCCCTAAATCCTAAAGATGTCTCTGTCTCCAGAGGGTCTGGCTGCAGCCCTGGCGTCTGTCTGTCCAGGCCAGGACCTCGGCCAATAACATACTGTCACCGCCACTGTGTGTCTCTACTGCACCATTGTGTGTTGGGTCTTCTAGTTTAAAATCAAAGCCATATTCTTGCCAAGGAATGTTTCTGCTGCACTACTGGCTGAGGGCTCTGCGGATAATAGTCAACACCATATTCTTACTTACCACTAGGTGACGCTGCCGCACCATTGTCTGTGAAATCTTTAAGATCATAGTCAATGTCACATTCTTACTAACTACTTGGTGCCACTTCTGCGATGGGATCCGTGCTGCAGCAGAGATCATCAGCATGGGTCTGCCCTAAACCAACCACCAGAAACGGCATTACAAAGTAACAGCTGAAACTTTTCAGACACTCGCCCCCAGTCACAGATCTGGGTTGAATCCATCATCGTTCTTTAGCTCACTTCGCCACCCCAGTTCAGACACAGCTATATGCAAATCAGTCTTGACCCTGTGCCTCATGGGAACAGTCCAGCCGGAACTGCCAAGCCATGTCTTCCCTGGACCGGAAACAAGCATCCTGGGACCGGTTTCAGGCTAACAGCCCTCATCAGCCAGGCTAGCTTGAATCCAGTGGCAAAGTGAGCAAGGGACCCACGTCTGGGCATACCCTGCCAACTTAGGGCGAACAAAGCAAACGCAAAGAGATGATGGACGGAGTGCTGAAACTTTTCAGACACTCACCCCCAGTCACAGATCTGGGTTGAATCCTTCATCGTTCTTTAGCTCACTTCGCCACCCCAGTTCAGACACAGCTATATGCAAATCAGTCTTGACCCTGTGCCACATGGGATCAGTCCAGCCCGAACTGCCAAGCCATGTCTTCCCTGGACCGGAAACAAGCATCCTGGGACCGGTTTCAGGCTAACAGCCCTCATCAGCCAGGCTAGCTTGAATCCAGTGGCAAAGTGAGCAAGGGACCCACGTCTGGGCATACCCTGCCAACTTATGGCGAACAAAGCAAACACAAAGAGATGATGGACGGAGCGCTGAAACTTGTTGTTTTTGCATTTGTCACCCCAAGTGGGACGGGTATGCCCAGACGTGGGTCCCGTGCTCTCCATGCCACTGGAGTCAAGCTATCCTGGCTGATGAGGGCTGAAAGCCCGAAACCGGTCCTAGGATGCTTGTTTCCAGTCCAGGGAGGACCTGGCCTGGCAGTTCGGGCTGGACTGTTCCCATTGGGCGCAGGGTCAAGACTGATTTGCATATGGCTGGGTCCAAACTGGAATGGCATGGTGAGCAAAAAAGACGATGGATTTAGGCCCAGATCTCTGTACTGGGGTGAATGTACGACATTGTTCTGCATTCTGTCCATCAATTGTTGTTTTTGCATTTGTCACCCCGAGTTGGACGGGTATGCCCAGACGTGGGTCCCGTGCTCTCCATGCCACTGGAGTCAAGCTATCCTGGCTGATGAGGGCTGAAAGCACGAAACCGGTCCTAGGATGCTTGTTTCCAGTCCAGGGAGGACCTGGCCTGGCAGTTCGGACTGGACTGTTCCCATTGGGCGCAGGGTCAAGACTGATTTGCATATGGCTAGGTCCAAACTGGAATGGCATGGTGAGCAAAAAAACGATGGATTTAGGCCCAGATCTCTGTACTGGGGTAAATGTACGACATTGTTCTGCATTCTGTCCATCAATTGTTGTTTTTGCACTGACACTTGGGGGCATATTTACAAGAAAATGGCGTAGCGCAGTGCCGCAAGCAATTTTGCTGCGCCGAGCTGCGTCATTTTCTGGGAATGCGCTGTATTTACAACAATACAGCGCATTCCAGTACTCACCCTTGCACTGGTACAAAAAAAGCGGCCGGACTGAGAACACAAAGCAGCCCTGGCAATTCTATCGGACTGGCCCCCGGTGGTGGTGGGGGGGGGGGGGATCAGCGGGTGTGTGAGGGTGCTAGTGTGAAGCACTGCTGCTTAACTGAACAGGCACCCAGCACTGCTGCTTTTGTTACGGGGAAGCTATATTGCAGCACTGCTGCAAAACTGGTCCCCAGTAACAAAAACGGCCCCCACCACTCCAAACCCGGCCCCCACCCTTCCAGGCCACCGGAGAAACGCCCGATGCCCGCTACTGCCAGTCCAGCCCTGCTAGTGCCAGTGCAGGCACCCTTGCATGGATGATTGTTGTGCAGGAAGGGAAACCTTCTTGCACAATAACCATCATCAATGGTGTTTTGCTCCTTCTATGTGTGCTGCAGAATGCAGCACATATAGAAAGAGAAAAAAACAAGGAGAAATAAAAGTATTTCTCCTCGTTACGCCACTCTTACTCCTCCTCTGGAGAGGTGTATGTTTTTGGCATTGCCTCAGATTTACAGATCCTTGTAAATCTGAAGCAGTGTCAAAAAGAAATGGTGTTGCGTGGGAATGCCCACAGCAACACCTATTGCACACCTCTTTGCCTCAGAAAAGTACGTCAAGAAGGACCAAGGCGGCGTTAAGCCACACAAAGGGCCTCATTTACAATATTTTGACGCACTGCAGCACAGCAAGCCTTTCTGTTTCGCTGCCGCGCCTTACAAGAAAAGGGCAGCAATGCGCCATATCTACAAGATAAGGCACATTCTTGTCCTTCTCCCCTGTGCCGGCGCACAAACAGCCGTACACCAACGCAGACACCCTTGCGTCATGTGTCAAGGGTGCCTGCACTGCGGGGATGATTGTTTTTGTGCAGGAAGGGACAGCTTCAGATCATTGATGGTATTTTCCTCTTTCTATGTGTGCTGCAGCATGCATAGAAAGAGGAAAAAATGAGGAGAAATTAAAGTATTTCTCCTCTTTGCGCAACTCCTATGCCTCTCCTGGGGAGGCGTAGGATTCTGATGCATTCCCAGCTTTACAAAATGTTGTAAATCTGGGAATGTGTCGGGTTCCAAGGATGTTGCGTGGGAACACCCATGGAACACCCCTTTCATGCAGAGTAATGCGTGAAAGGTGCCCATATTTACAAGACCATAAACAGTCATGCGGGGTGACTTTACGTGGCTTTGTAAATATGGGTAGGCACACTGCGCTGCTGGTGTGTCAACAAAAGTGACGCGCCAGTGGCGCAAAGGGCTTGTAAATGAGGTCCAAAGTGGCATAGCGCCGCCATGTAAATATGGAGCAGGGCACAGCACCACCAGAGATTTTCAAAATGCAACGCTCAGGTGGCGCAAAGCCCTTGTAAATATGCACCTCGGTCATCAGCCAATGCAATAATGTGATAAGCCACTGGGTCCTGTTACTGCTGCACTACGCCAGAACTCCTTTGTTCGATCTACGAGTTACCCGTTTTTTTCAGCCACTTTTAATTTTAATATGTATTTGTATAGTGCAAACGTTCCACTAAGTTATTTTAATGTCTCACAGAATCTATGATTGAGTTTCTGGGTGCAGGACCCTACAGACCGGAAGCAGTAGGTGGACCTTCCCGTCAAGCATGAGTGGTGGTAACCGGCCTCTTGGTCCTTTTCACAGGGAGTCATGGTGGGCATGGGGCAGAAGGACAGCTATGTGGGAGACGAAGCCCAGAGCAAGAGGGGTATCCTCACTCTCAAGTACCCAATCGAGCATGGCATCATCACCAACTGGGACGACATGGAGAAGGTAAGGAGGCACTGCTGTACTGTGCTTCAGACATGGGTGGAAAGCGGTCATGGTCCGATGGCATGATCTGTGGGTGGCCGTGGAGAGTACTGTGAAGCCCCCACTGCACTCCCGTACCATGAGGTGTGGGTGGCTGCAAAGGCTCCTACTGAGCCCGATCCCATGAGTAGTTGATGGATGTAAAGCCCACCCACAACCCGATGGCATGAGGTGTGGGTGGATGTTATAATGCCCCGAGTTGCGGGTGAATATAAAGACCCAATCTTAGTAGCCCTGATGCCGTGAGTTGTGGATGGATATACAGACCGCCTACTGATCTTGATGCCACGAGCTGTGGGGGGGGATATACAGACCCCCTGCTGATCCCTACGCCACGAGCTTGGGGTGTTGAGTATATATCTTCGAAACCCTCTGATACGACTCAGTACCTCGATTTGTGAGAATGAGATTGTTCCTGACGAGGCACAACACACCGAGGAGGAGCAGAGTGAAGGCCTGTGTTGAGTTAGAGTCCATGGACTGTAAGGAGCTATGAAGACTTCTGGGCACTGTACAACACTAATAAGGAGAGGTGAATACCACAAGGTGTGTGAGGACAGGACAATGGATGTGTGACTCTCTTCAGTAAATACCATGTGCTGCATAGATATATGATGGAAATGGTAGATATTTTTCTGGGATTAGATACCAGGAGTTCTGCACAGGCATGTGGTACACAGTGGTGTAACACAAGCCCATGTACCCCTGCAGGATAGGTGGGGGGCACCAACTTTTCAGCCCCCCACCCCTAATCATCCAGGGGGGCCCCTATTTATCCCAAGAGCAATGCATATCTGTGAAATACAGAAGACTAAAAGGCACTTCTTCACATTCTGCAGGGGGGCCCATCACTTTGTGTTATGCCACTGTGGTAGGTTGTATAGACTGCTACATAGTTTCAATACCATGACATAAGCCAGTATGAGAACGACAATATAGACTCATCCTTGGGTTAAATACCATGGTTTGCGCATCATGAGATGTGAGCAGATACAGGAATGTCCTATGCCATCCTTATGGCTTGTGGTTAATACCATGCATGTGTGTGATGATGAAAGTTATTAGTGGCATCAATTACAGTATTTTAATTGCAGCTGTGAACATCTTTAAAACTCTTAACGGGGTTCGATTTCTTAGCTTGAACCATGTTATGAAGCCCACCTTTGGGGTTAGACATAAATGACTGCTCTACACAGATAATGACATGTATGCACCATCACCTAGCTCTATGGTTCCATACTGTAAAAGTTTGAAAGAGAAGTGTGACGGATCCCATGGGATGACATGGACTGGACGCCATTGAGTAGAAATGGGCTCATGGATCCAGTCATAAGCCAAGGTCTGATTGACCGTGAATTGTAAAATCACCATTCAACGACGACATGCCTTGAAATGTAACTACGATTGTATGGTAAATTTGACATAGCCTCATGCCCCCAGGCTGCCCATGACACCCGCTGGTCAACTGAAAGTTGCTCTGTGCAGAACACAGGCAGTGTCACGCTGGGCCAGCTGTTCAGGGCACAAGGGGTTATCAAAATCTGTCCTTTTTAGGGATATTACTTTCCCCACTTTTTACTTTCAGAGCAATATATGTTTGAGCTGCACAGGTATATCCTACCTTAAATGTTGGGTTCCAAGTCTGACCATAAATGATTCATGATACTGTGAGACTTGCTGTTTAATATCTAACCCCAGGAGTTAAAATTCGCTTATGTTTCCTTGGTTTAGATCTGGCACCATTCTTTCTACAATGAACTGCGAGTGGCCCCCGAGGAGCACCCCACACTGCTCACAGAGGCTCCCCTGAACCCAAAGGCGAACCGGGAGAAAATGACTCAGGTGAGTAAATAGCAAGAGGGGTAATGGTAAAGTCTGGGGCCCAGCAGCCCTACTGGACAAGACAGCATGGTCCCTCTATGGGGCTTTCTCTGGACATCCTGGATTTGTGGAGAGTTATCCTGCAGGGCGTGATCGCAACCAGCATGTGCGTCAAATTGAACTAGTCCACCGCTTTTCCAGCAATGTCCCACATCCAGAAGTGGACTCAGAGTTGCCCAAAGTGGATAACGTTGTTGAGAATGAAAGGATGTTAGTTTATGTCCTGACCAGAATTGACACCACACAAAGTACTTCTGGGGTCACGTTCGCTGGTCTGCTGGAAATCAGTTTCTCCAGGATGCATGGTGGAGACTGACCATCTTAGATTATTCGGTGCCACCGTAAACTCTCTTCAATCGCATCTCTGAGCTTTACATCTTCTGTTCAGCATTTTGGTGCTTTTCAGTTAGGTTCACGATTCACAAATACAAGCACATACACAATATACATAAATAGGCTTTCTCTGGTCTCCCTGTGTAGATGTAAGGTGATATCACCTCAACTCCACAAGGATATTGATACAAACCATGAATAGGTTGTTGTCTCCCTCCCTGGCTTCTCTTCTCTCTCTTGCTAGTTTTTAAACCAAGTTTATTGCGTGTTCTAGTGGTTTCACTCCTATATTGTGCATAGGCCCTCATTACGAATAATCCGGGATTTGGTGCAAGGATACCGGAGGACCGGACTATCTGATTCCGGCCTTATTCTCGCAACAATTTCCTGCAGCTACAAGTTTTGTCCCAGGAATGGGAATAAAAGGGGTTCTTTTCCATGCATGTTTTCCCGATTGCTCGCAGAAGCCAACTGACTGACATTTTCTACTAGCTGAGAGCAGGGGGCCAGGACAGGGTTCATTCTGTCCTGGGGCAGCATTGTCTGCTCCCCCATGCTGCTGCAGGGGCTCAGGCAGGGGCCAAACTGAGTTACTGCCCCCAGCCCCTGCAGAAAGAGAGGTCTGGTATCCCGGGCCTGGAATGATCAGGTCTGAGATGACAGACCATATCATTCCAGGCCCAGACGCACTTGGAGCTGCGAGGGGCGAAATTTCACCAAAAGTGAAATTCTGCCTCATAACGTGGAACATAGAAGGAGTAAAAATCCAGCCCTAACAGTAGCCGGCCTCGGTAGAACTGTGAATTTGTTGAACAGTTCGGAATGAAATCCTATTCACTGACCACAGTATATTATCCAGAAAATCTCCTTCATTAAAACACTAGAAGGGCAAAGTGTAGCGCCCCTTAGCTATCGGCACTTCTGAAAAAAGAATTCACACTGCCTCCTTCTGCTAACAGTTTGGTTAACTGATTCTGGAGAGTTGGTAATTTGAACAAAGTATAAAAAGAAAACGGTTTGTTAAAACATTTTTAGTATCAAAAATATGAAGCTGCGAACAAAACAACCAAATGGCAAACCTTTGTAGTTGCTTTGCTTTATGGTTTGTCATTTATTATCAACGACTAAAAACATTGGCTGATTTCCCGTTTAAATTTATTTTGGGGAAAATGAAAGTTAAAATTCTGCAACTAGAAAGTTTACATTAAAAGCCTTTTGCTCCTTGGTAGACGGCAACACACCTCTTCAGTGGCACAATAAGACAAGATCACGGTGATCGAAGGTGTCTATACTGATGAAGTCTCATCAATGACGTCATTTGTCTCAATTTAATTTGTAGATAATGTTTGAAACCTTCAACGTTCCTGCCATGTATGTTGCAATCCAAGCTGTGCTGTCCCTCTACGCTTCCGGCCGCACTACAGGTGAGTCAAGACATAGTAACTATATTTATAACCCAAACTTTCCAATGGATCAAAAGATTAAGAAAAAGAAAACAGACTGTAATTGGGACCCATTGACATGTATCCAGCACATATGAACAGCACCCACTGTGCACAAGTTTACTCACGCCATTCTCTCCTACCCAGGTATTGTGCTGGACTCTGGCGATGGAGTGACACACAATGTGCCCATCTACGAAGGATACGCCCTCCCACATGCCATTATGCGCCTTGACCTTGCAGGTCGTGACCTTACAGACTACTTGATGAAGATCCTCACGGAGAGGGGCTACTCCTTTGTCACTACAGGTAGGAAATGAGATGTTAATGGGTAGCCACTTAGATCACAACCCACACATAGACCTACTAGTCTGTTTGGTATACTGCCTCTCTACTGCCAGGTTTTACAAGCACAAACTCAAGATCCATGGATGGGCTTCATACAGCCGCCATCAAGCTTGACCACCCTTGTAGCAATGCCCTCCAGTGGGCGAAAATCAAACTGCAAGTTTGCTCTAGAACTTCTATTGGTGCTACAGAGTGACAAGTCACCATGTGCCATTATCAAAGTGTAGTGTCTCTGTTGCCTCTAGGATGTTAGTCTGCACAACATTCTAATTCATCCCGCATGTCACTGTGTCTGTTGGTTCAGTCCACTTCCTGTAGCGAACGCTACCGGCAGAGATCAAGATCTTTCCAGGAACTCCATTAATATTATATTTCATCTACTTCTTAGATATGCCTCCGCACTGGTGTTTCTGCATGTTTGTCTAGTATTTCTCACAGGGGCGTAGCTTCAGGTGGTGGTGTTTGGGGTGTTACAACCTCCTAATAAAAGTATTGTGTGATAAATAGTTGGGTGCAGGTGCTTTTAGTCGGGTAGGGTGAGGTGGCTGCCTGATTTCACCAGGAATTTTTACACACACACACTCCATCATCTCTCCCTGGTTGGAAAGACCTAAAAAATGTTGGTTATTTCACAAAATAATGTGCTTTCTCTCACTTATTACCACTACCAATCCTCATTTCTCCCTTTCCGCACCCTGCTTGTCATATATATAAACAAGATGTGCCAACGTGATGGTTGGGAAATCTGAAGCTCACACTCCCCTAATCTTACTGACCAAGCTACGCCCCTGATTTCTCACCCTACTGCAGCACTTCTCAAACTGTGGGTCACAACCCACTGGTGGGTGAGAAGTCGATTGTTGATGGGTCACAAAGTCCAACTATTTAATAAAAATGCCTTTAAATTATGTATTGATTTTGTCACATTTGCTGTGCTTCAAGACGGCGGTCAAATGCCAGGCCATTTATTCTGATGAATTGCTGTTTTTTCAACATGGTTATTGATGTTTACAAACTCCTCTCACTTTGCAGTCAGATAAAAGAAAAGTGAATTATGTGACAATCTTGCAGGGGTACAGGTGTGTAAATGGAGGTCATTTTTTGTAACACACAACAAAGTGAAAATACCTGTAAATGAACTGTACACATTCAGCAGTAATTCAGAAGTTTCTGATGGAAACAAACATTTTAATACGATCAAAATAAATCAAGACACTTTACTTGGTGGTGCACAAATGATAAATATTCATTGAGACCTGATTTCCACACATTATCATTATCATTTATGTGCAAAATAGGTTTAGCACTAAAACTGTACGCCTGTGCAAAAGTACTGGGTATTTCAATGGAAAATGTGCTGTCTGTAAATGACAGTGCACTCCCACCCGATGCTTTAGTTATACTAAACAAGCATTGGCAAAGCCAATCGGTCTCGGCAAATCGAGAGCTATTGCCTTTGTCAATGGAATTTATCCGTAGTTTATTTAATTGGTTAAAACATCTGTTATGTGCTCCACGTTTCTATGAAGAATGTTGAATCAAGCTCAATGCAAAACATGAATTATGTGAAAATAAATCAATTGGGCGATTACAACATGAGACTTTGACAGCCCTTTTTGACGATGCTGAACTACATCGGTAAAAACCAAAGTGACAGCTGAATAACAAATGAATATATACATTGGGAGTGTGACTGCTAGATTAATATGCTGCTACTTACCGAAGATGTTGAGATTAATACCCAAAGCCACCATCCATATTAAGATAACTCGGTCGAGCATGGCAGGAAAACGCCGCATTTAAATCTCCCGCAAATGAAGCTAGAAACACGAGGGACAGAGAGGGCAAGCAAGACAACGGGCTGCAGGAGGGGGACTGAAAAAAAACTCACACCTTGAAAAGCCATGTCACGCGAGCAGATGTCACGGCTAAATAAAGTGTACATGACGTCATATTGTAAAAAAGTAAACTTATTAAGACAACGTATCACACAAGCAAGAATACCTGGTAAAAAACGTATACATCCGTGCAATATAAGCACGGCTAAGTGCATGACTATGGTGAAAAGTAAAACGAAATGTGCATGATAACATACCGCCACATTAAGGATGATTAACATATTAAATAACAATGCCACACATGCAGAAATAACTGCTCAATAACGCGTGCGAGCACAGCTAAAAACATCACAGCAGTGGGCATTTTAATTCAACATATCCCTCAAAGCAAAGTGACTTTTGAATAACAAAATAAAATATACAATGGCAGTGCGACTGTTAGATTAACATACTACTACTTAGAGAGGATGTTTAGATCAATACTCCAAGCTGCCATCCATATTAAGATAAACCGGTCAGGCATGGCAGGCCAGATCCTGCATCTAAACCCCCTGCAGATAAAACGAGAAATACGAGGAAGGGAGAGGGCAAGCAAGGCGATGGGCAGCAGGAGGGGAGCTGAAAAAAAACCTCTCACTTTGAAGTCTGAGAAAGAAAACAGAGCGACTGAAGACATAAGCGCTCGTGTTAAGTGCTCAAAACAAACAAAAAAAGTAGTTTGTAAAACAGATGCTAAAATGGAGACTAGTGGATTGATATAGCTCTTGGTCCCTGCTCTTGGGAAGGGCTAAACACAAGCAGAGGCATGACGCATGCAATGGACAAATGTGGATAAAGAATATAAGAGCGACAATGGACCCAGCAAATGGAAAGCCTATGGGTAGGCTGAACCCATAAAGTATATACAACATGTCTCTTCATGACAGCGCATACGCTGTCTAGAGCCAAGACCTAAAAATAACCACCCTCTTGTCCATTAAAGCTGGGTGGGTCGTGAAAGATAGTCATTCTAAAAATTGGGTTCGGGTTCTAAAAAGTTTGGGAACCACTGCCCTACTGTGTCTGAGGCAGATCTCTCTTTGTCACTACAGTGTGATATGTCAATATTGTATGGCTAGGCTTGTAAAGGAAATTGCACCCTACTCTTGCAGTAGGTGTTGCCTCCTTCCCACGTTCCATCGCACATGAAAATCATTTTCTGAGTCACTTCTGCAAGAAGTTGGCTCAGCACCCTCCACACCCTTCCCACACTGCCCTATCACTGAGACCCAAATCGTAGAAGGAGAATCGTCTCTAGTCTCTTACTTGCATGCTCCCTTATGTTGCAGATTCACTGACATTCTTGGAAAAATATTTTTGTTCATTTGTCTCCGCTTTGTGCATGATTTACAAAGGAACTGTGCGCTCTATGTCTCACCTTGCTTGTAAATGAGGGTAAGGGTCATTGTATACAACTTGTCACAAATGCTTAATGGAATTAAAAACTAGCCTTGCCTGATCTTTCACAGCCTTTCTTAGCATTTTGGGAAAGTTTCAGTGATGGGTTTACAAGAAAACTGTTGTGCCTTGGCTGTTGTCACCTTGTGTTTGTTGTGAAAGAAAGGAGATATGCTGTAGTTTGTTCTAGTCTGTGTAGTGTTACGTCTGATGAGTGTGGCCATAGTCCTGTTTCTATGGTCTAACTTTAAAATGCCAGTGTGGCCATACAGGTTTTAGTCCTATGTTCTATGCTGTGAGTTGGGATCTAACATAAGCTGCCTCTGGACTGAGCGAGTAACATCTAGCTGCTGTTGGGGCAATAATCCTTGTATCTGAGATGCCGATCCTGCGTGCTTACTACGTCTGCTATTACCGTAACTGTTGCTAAATGTACCTAGCTGCCTCCCGTCGTCATAACCTCACACTTACAGAGTAAGTGCACCATGCACCCTTTTCATACTTACCAGTGATTGTCCTCTCTTCCTGGTAGCTGAGCGAGAAATTGTGCGTGACATCAAGGAGAAGTTATGCTATGTGGCCCTGGACTTTGAGAACGAAATGACAACAGCAGCCGCATCATCGACACTGGAGAAGAGCTATGAGCTACCTGATGGTCAGGTGATCACAATTGGGAATGAGCGCTTCCGCTGCCCTGAGACGGTCTTCCAGCCCTCCTTTATTGGTGAGTGCTGAGGCATAGACCTGCTGCTAAAGGTATATCCCACTGTATTGCTTATGTTGTCCTGCATGACAAAAAATATGACTTCCACCAAACACCAGCATCGCAAAGTATATGTAATTAAGAATGTGAAGTTAAGAATAGTAAATAGATTTCTTACCTTAACAATGTAGAGGTATGCAAATTAGTGGATTCAATATTTTAGGCAGAGAGAGAATATGCTTATATATCTTAAAAGGTGGATTTTTAAAAGGATCATTTATCGCTCTGCTTCCAGCTATCCATCCCAGGTTAATTTACACCCTTTTGGACCTTTTGCTGAAAAAATGCTAACAGTCTGATAAAACAGGGCTCAATTCAGTGCTCCTTTTTTTGTCGGTTCCTAAAATACTTTTTAAATAATCAATTAGGCTTTGGAAGATTTTTTTTTTTGTCCAAATGAAACTGCATTCAAATGTTCCCAAATATATCCTTCAAATATTTTTTTTCTATTGCAAAGTCAAATCTGTTGGAACAGACTCATTTCCTCTTTCTATCGTATCCCCAACAGGCATGGAGTCTGCTGGCATTCACGAGACTACGTATAATTCCATCATGAAGTGCGACATTGACATCAGGAAGGATTTGTACGCCAACAATGTTCTGTCCGGAGGGTCCACCATGTACCCAGGCATCGCCGACAGAATGCAGAAGGAAATCACGGCCCTGGCACCCAGCACCATGAAAATAAAGGTATGGGGAGGATAGGATGAGGAACATAAAACTTTTCAATGCCTAGGTCATGTTACGTGTATTAAAAATTAAAATTTTCAGATGACATTGCAACATTGATTGCTAAACTTTGCAGTTTATATTTACCCCTGCTGTCTACCTACAGTCATTCCTTGGGCCACCATGTGACTGCATGTCACAGGGGCACCAATTAATCAGTCCTTTACCTTCCTTTAGCAATGTATTGTTGTCATTTGTGGTAATTCGGTTGAAAGCTACTAAGGCCACAACTACCAAAAGTGGATTTAATTTGGAAGCAAAAGTGTAAGGCCAGGAACAAATAGCCTGATTTACAAAGGTAAATTTAGACTGTGTACATTTACTCGCGTATAAGCCTATACTGCACTTAGATGCAAGTTTACACCTTTTATTGCTATTCACCATTTCATGGGGTAGAATTTTACTTAGGTGCAGATTTACAAGTCTCCACCCCCTCGAGTCAGGGGGTGGAAACATCTAAGACAGAATATACGAGTGAATTTGCTACTAGTAACTTCACACATCGGCGAAGGTCTCTATATGGCAGAGGTCTTCAAACTGGGGGCCTAAACTGACCACAGGTAATGGCTGAGATGGCCATTATGCAGTACACTGTTGTTTTTGTAGTGGGGAAAAACAGTGCAGGGAGCACCTCCAAAGTGGAACATAATAACATCCTTTGTCGCTCATGTCCTAGCTTGGGAGTAAGTGTCAGAGGTGAGGCTGTCCAAATAACCTTCAAAGTCCCTACTCCCACGTCTGATAAAGGATCACTCTGTCTATACTTTTACATTTTAGGGAGACCAAGCTTGCCCTAGCATGTTGGCAATCATGTATTTATTTGCATTTTCTAAAGCGATAACTGCAATGTTTTAGCTATTACATAGGTTTAGAGTTGCTAGTAGAGAATAGTTGTGAAAAAAATATGTATGTTATTCTGAGGGTGTGGGGGAGCTGTGACATGTTGTTTACATGAGTGGGGGCACAGGCTTAAAATGTTTGAAGATAACTGCCCTATGTTAAAGTATAGGGAAAAGTAATGATGTTTATTAACTCTTTAAAAAATACAAATATTTTAATGTAAATTAAAAACTAAATTAATTTAGAATTATAGTCAAACTAGAACTAATAAAGTAACATGTTGCAGCAGTAACAGAAATAATTAAAATAGGATTTATAAATGTCTTTAATCAAAATTAAAAAAAAACCCCTGACTTTCATTTTACAGCCTTATAGCCCACAGCCGAAGGTATACCAGTTGTTAAAGGCCCTGAATCCGAGTTAAAGGCCCAAGCCACAGATGAGGGCCTATAACGGGGGAGAGGTTCTTTAACAACCAGTATAGCCCAAGGCAGAAGAGCTATAAGACAATTAGAACATTCCATCCACTGAGGGTAGAATGTTCAAAATTAAAAAGGCGGAAACAGAAAGACAAGCATTGGCATGGTGGAGCAGAAGGCTTAAACCAGTCATTGTTAGCCCTGAGCCACTTTATTGTCTTCAGTGGAGCTCCCAACATTCTAATTTTGTAACAATATTTAGCTAATATTTATTACATTTAATTAAGTTATGTTTTTGTGTTAATTCATTTTTTAGAAATATTAAGATAGTAACAACTTAATTCAAATTCTTTTTTTTCAGTGTATATATATATATACTTTTTTTTCTTGTTTTCTGCTATGCACTCTCCCTGTCTCCATAATGTTCTGTGGGAGGGTTTCACAGCACCTGAAAGCAGCCGTGCTTGGCTTGTTCAAAGACTGGCTGAAGTACATTTATTTCTGTTTTGTGACCATTTTGGCTATCACTTTAGAAGTGTAGTTTATTTATAGCAATACCCTTAATCTTTTGTGGGTGGGTGTTTGAAGTAGTCTGTCCCTCCCATTTAGAAGTAAGTATTCCCCATTCCCCAGCCACTCCCCCTTATCTCTCCCACATTTACTACTAAATCGCAGAGTTACACATGCAGAGATCTCTACACAGAAAAAGATAGGCAATGCGGAAGTCTCTGCATGTAGGTTTGTGAACTGCTTTTGCAGCACTTTAGAAGCACTACTGTATGTACTACAAAATGCAGTTTAGGGCTCAGGCCCAGAGTGGTCAAGTAACACAGAGTCCTCTGGGAACACTTCCTATACCTGGCATCCAGCCACCCCTCTAAAACAGTCATACTGGTTGCCCTGGATGAAGGAGAAAAGTGAAGTTAGTTAATGTCCCTCAACTGGAGTAGGCGGGGAGGTGTTTTTGTGTGTGTGTGTGTGTGTGTGTGTGTGTGTACACACGTACGTGGTGTCAAATGTTGGAAGAGAGGGGTGTCAAGATTGAATGAATAGTTCAAGTGTATGCATTAGAAATGACTATCTACACTCATGCCATAGATTATACCTCGATTTCTAGACAATACTGCCTGGACATTATCTAATGCTTTAATAGAGATGCCCTAATGCAAGCACCATGCATTAGATAATATAGACCATACCACCTGATCTAGAAGTTATATCTTAGGAAAATACATGTGCCATTTAGACAACAACCCTTGTACTAGAAAGCGTATACACTACCACTGCTCTCGCAGAAGATGCCATATAGATCACCCCTTCTAGAACACACTTGCTGTAGTAGAAGATACTTCTTCTACACATCTTTGACACCAGATTGTTCATCCTTACCACATCTCCTCTCCTGGACTTCACCTACTGTATTAAAAGATATTTTTTGGCCATACCTCCTGTGATAACAAATGACTGCTAGACCACACATCCTGCAGTTGAAGATACCTCCTAGGCCACACGTCTTGTTAAGGAAGATACCTCTAGATCACACATTGTATAGAATAATAAACCTCCTAGACTGCACCTCTTTTCTTATAAGACATTCCCTTCACAAGACAGTTTGCTAGACCAGTGGTTCTTAACTTGTGGTCCATGGACCCCTGGTGGTCCGAAACACCTACTTAAGGGATATGCAAATGTTTATAAAATTCTATACTATTAGCAGATTAATTAGGTACAGATGTATAAAAAAGCAACATTAAACGCTATGTAAATGTGAAGGAATTTGAACTTGAATGCTAAAAACTAAGATGGTATCTTTATCTTGATTCATGGGAACATTACAAGTACAGCAAACTGAACTTAGAATGAACGAAAAGAGAGCATGCTTTAAGCGCAAAGAAGACAGAGTGATATGCTAGAGTCTACCATATTGCTTTGTCTTTTAGAAATAAAACCTACATTTTGAAAAGCTCCAACCTTCCCATTAAAATTTTGATTTTCACATTTGTTTTCAATAGTGAGTTAAATAAAATATTTGATAATTTGTGTATTGGTGTATGCTTGTTGCTGTATTTTTGTGTATTCTTTTGAGGTTCAAATCGTAGTAATTGCTCAGGCAGCATGCCCGGCTTCCAGCAGTAATACACTGGGGGTCCACAGAAGTCAAAGGTTAAGAATCACTGTCCTAGATCACAACTCGTGTACTTGAAAATATCTTCTGTACCACACGTCCTGCTTTAGAAGTTATGTCCAGATCATTCAGATCGTTCCTAGTATATACTCTTCTTGCACTTGAGGATATTTTAACTTCACTCCTACAGCACTAGAGAATGTCTAATATGTCTAATGTATAATGCCCCTTCTAAAATAGTTCACCTACCCTAGAAGGTACATCCTAGCCCAACATACCATACAGTAGAAGATACCTTACAGACCACAAATGCATTTCAAGATACCTCCGGCTCTAGAACACACCACCTAAATATGAACTTCGGATTTGAGAACAAGCTGGCCAACATTTGGACACGATAGTGGGATTACAACAGAGTCAATCAACCAAATGACAGGTGTCTACTGGGCTTGTTACTGTCTCTGCTCCAGCAGTAACAACCTCTGAAAGACCAGCAGCTTATAAAGTAGCTCAAGATTTCCCATAAGGCTTGTCTGCCTTTGTTGATGGTAAACTGTAATACAAGTGATTGGAAACCTACATGAAGGCTTTAGCATTATACGTTCCATAGAGATTTATGTGTAACATAGATGTATTGCACTCAAGATCACCACCCTTTATTCTTCTTCTTCCCTGCAGATAATTGCGCCCCCGGAGAGAAAGTACTCCGTATGGATCGGAGGGTCTATCCTAGCCTCCCTCTCCACCTTCCAGCAGATGTGGATCAGCAAACCAGAGTACGACGAGGCAGGACCCTCCATTGTGCACAGGAAGTGCTTCTAAGACCCACCACTACATCTTGGAATGAATCTTCTCTCCGTCTGTAACCTTACAAACATTAAACTTGCAAAATACAAGCACGCCTTCATAGCTGTGTTCTAGGTCTACAAGCTCATGGCTGATTAGTGCTGTACCTAAAACTACACCCAGTCAAATGACACAAAAATGTTCCACCATATTGGATTTTGGCAGGGTCGGGGCCGGTACGGTACCACATGTCATCTTTACAGATACATAAATATATAGAAAGCAACTGCTGAAAAAGAGTGGCCAGTGATGGATTTAGATATCCTACAATCTCAAGGCCCAGTACACCTATGTCTATTAAGCAACAAAGCACAACCAAAAACGGACACAAGCGAGATGTGTAAGAGGCTACTCAAATATGACAGGACTACACAAGCAAAACATGTTACGCTAAGGTGTAGGACATTACAAAACTACCCTAAACAGTAGACTAACACATAAACTGTTCTGACCATCCCAAAATTCACCACCCACTTTGGCCTGTACTCGTACTTACTTGTCCCGCTTGTTAGCTAGATTAGCGTCTACTTACCTCCCCCATCAGCTCCTCCTAAACAATCCCAGATCTAAGTCTGCCTTTCCTTCCTGGATCTGTTTTTCCAATTTTCTATTTCCTGGATCTACCATTCATCATTCACTTGCTGACCTGCTAGGATGACATCTATCTCCTTGATCAAAGGGTGTGGCTTTCTGTCTCCTGCACCAATGTGCCTCCTTCACTTCTTAGACCCACTGCTTTGGCATCCCATCTCCTGTAAGTACTGTCTCATTCAGCTAACTGCACCACATTCCATGTCCTGGACTTCCAAGGTCTGCTTCACTCCCTGGACCTTACATCTTCTGCACCTGCCAGTCCCTCTTCCCTTTCTGGTCCTACAGGCCATCCTTCTCACTTCTGGATGCACAATTCTTTTTTAACAAATACTGACTTCCAGGCTGGCTGTATTTGAGCCAAGCTGACGCACCTACCGTCCCTGGCTGAAGCAACCCAAATTAGCAATACACTTCTCTAGGCTCAGAAAAGGCTTGTCCAGAGGAGTTTCCTACCGCATCCTACCTGTGGTGGAGCCATCTACCCAGCAACTATTCCCATATGACATGCATTACTCCAAGGATGTACACTGCCTCCTTAAAATAAATACCTTCTGCTATATACTGACCATTGTCAACTACACTCTTATCCCCTTCACCTAAAACTTACTTACCTCCATTTTTAGGGCTAGCTACAGACCGCTTTAACCGTCTGTTGCAAGAGTTCATTTAATCAATCCTTTTACAGCAAATGAAAAAAGTTTAAAGACACTGGGCTTTGGGTCTGACATCAGCTTTCGTGTAGGTTTCCCTGATTGCTGTTGCTTGGATGGGCTGACAGTTAGGCCCAAAATATTTAGTAGATGTTTACATTCTTCCATTGCCTTCCTATTAAGGATTAGACGATGGGACATTAAGTGGTTCTTGCAGCTGTTATCAAACAGTCCCAACATCTCTCTCTTGCTGCTGTTGACTGCTTCTGAGGAGACGCATGATTACAGGGAACAAGACCAGTTCCTTTTCCTTCAAATCGGTCAACAGGTAGCTCTGTCAAATCATTCCCGTCGCATTTGGACAAAGACTGAGGGCGGTATCATTCACCAGCAGTGCGCCCGCCCACTCCCAACTGTTGCCCTTGTATCACTCCTATAGTTTCTGAACATTACATCCAGTCTACGCATCCCATTCCTATGTCATAAACGGCTGCATAACCACACTTCCTTCCTGCTTCTTCTCCTCTAACTGCTTGTGCTTTTCCTTACTTGCCCCCAACAGACGAGAAAAGAAAGAAACCTACGTCCACCACCTGAAATTACCCCTTCATCCAGTGATGATCTGACTTCAAACGTCATGGTAAAATGCCTAACCCCCCCCGTCCACCCAAACGGCTCAGACCCTCTGGTCCGTTTCCTCTACAAGGCACCAGCTGCTAGCACATAGACAACAGCCACTGAAACAATCCCCTTTCACTAACTGCATCTCCCACCCCGCATTAAAACATCCCACACTCCCTTAGCATGCTCTTTCTGTATCGATCTTCCCCAACAGTTAATCAGTTAATTATGAGCCTTCCCTCAAGGCGCTAATAACCCACCAGCCATCCACAGGAGGAAATAATCGAACGTTCTGCAAGCAGGCAGTTCTCATAGTGGACATTCGGTCATCATATCTGGGTCCCTTCGTCATACAAAAATTACATTTCTACCCACACTGTTGATGCAGATACTCAAATGAGTAACCTATGTGCAAACCCCCACAACTATACACATAGCAGCGAACTCTCATAGTCATGATTTACTTAAAGAGGTGGGTTGGGGTTGGAAACTCAGCTACACCACGAGAGAGCAAATAAAACAAAATGAACTCAATATTCAGTCACAGCTAATCTTCAAACAAGAACTGGATTTTTGGGGGGGACACTTTTTTTTTTGAAGTTCTATCAGAAACTTGAGCCATGACATGCCGTCATGATACAATTTCGCCCAATGTGTCATGCAGAGACACTGTAGAGCAAACTTGAAGCTTTGAGCATTAGTACATGTAAAACATTTAAGCATTGAACTCCCCCCTGCCCTGTTTGGAACACAACTTGGTATGGCCTCAAAGGAACGTATCTCACGGTCCATGGACCAAGGCCCAGACGGACAGGGTTCAATATGTATCCCTCAGTGGTCAGCCCAGTCCTTCCAAATTGTGTAATGTTTACGTGGGCACCCCCTGGCGTGATATATCAGGCGCTCCAGGCTCATACAATAGTCCATGCCCCGTGCCCACGCATCCGGGGAGGGGTGCTCCATGCCCTTCCATGATTTTGCAATGTCTCATTCGGCTACTAGCAGACCCAGCCAGAGCATCTGTTACCCCCCACATCATCCGCAATGTGCAGTAAAGTCAGTTTTGGCTCTCCGGGGATCTTCCAACCCCTCACTGTCCCCAAAGTCTCCAGCACCCCTCACAGACATGTGATAGCACTGGGCAGCTCCAGAACATGTGTAGTAAATCCCTAGTGATCCCGCTGCATCGCAGGCAGCCCCCAGAACCAATCAGCCCCATTCTAAACAGATGTGACCTCGTAAGCTATGTGCGATGTAATAGTTTGAGCTGTTTAAGGTGGAACTGAGAGGCGACCACTGCTTCCCTTGGAGCAGCCACAGCCTCCCTCTAGTTCTCGTCCTCAAGCTGTCCAAAATCCCCGGACCACACCTCCCTTACTTTCTCTATAGGGTCTGGTTGGTGTAGCAGTGTTTGGTAGAGAACAGACAGTTTATGCGTTTTTGTATCTGTGAGTAAGACTTTCGCCTCCAGGGGTAAATAGGCTGGGATTTTGACATTCAATGGCAAGAATGGGGTGAGTGCGTGCCGAAGCTGGAGGTATCGAAAAAACTGGGTATGGAGTAGTTGATATTCCTCCTGCAGCTCTGTAAAAGACTTAATAAGCCCATTTATAAGCACGTCTCCTAGTGTCTTTATGCCTATGGTGTCCCATTTGGCAAAGCCCTGGAACGCAGATACCTGAGGAAGTCTGGTCCCACCCCAAAGCAGGGTCTCCAGTGTAAGTTGGTTTGCCTATCCTGCAGCTTTCGTAGTTGTTTTCCAAATAATCAGCTCGAGTTGAAGAGGGTATGGATTGCGTTAGATCACCACCATATAGCAAGTGTGGGAGGCTGTCGTGACCCTTTATCCACCCCTCCACCGCGTAGGCTGGGTGCTCAAGCTCTTCAAACCACCTGTCTTTGAACATCAGGAGGTGTGTCACTCTGTAATATGACAAATATACAAAACAGTGATGGATTGAATGCTTGAATTAATCTCAGCCACTAGTAATCACTCAGGACCACATCCCAATCCATAGTTATTTTGCACACCATGCCACCTCAGTTTGGACCCAGCTATATGCAAGTCAGTCTTGACCCTGATCCAATGCAACAGTCCAGCCTGAACTGCCAGCCCAGGTCCTCCCTGAACAGGAACACAAGCAACTCAGGGCCGGTTTCACCCTAGTTATGGGCTCATCAGCCAGGTACAGCTTGGTTCCAGTGACAGTGTTCATGGGACCCACATTTGGGCATATCCGGCCCACTTAGCACGACACAATAAATATACAAAACAGTGATGGATGGAATGCTTGAATTAATCTCAGCCTCTGATGATCACTCTGGGCTAAACCAGTTCAAGCATTCAATCTAGCACTGTTTTGTGTACTTATTTCTCTGTAATAGACAGCCTGAAAGGTGGGCCTGCAGCATTTTTTTAGGGCAATTCGGGGTGTTCCTCCAATCCACAGGAGCTTGTGTATGAGTGCATTGGCCCTGGCAAAGAAGCCTCTCCCCACTGGGAAAGGGAAATTTCGGAATTGATATACAAGTCTCGGAAATGAAACCATTTTAAAGATGGTCGGAATGCCTGAGCAGAGATAGCGGGAGGGAGTTCCAAAATGTAATGTCTCTGGCCAGTTCCAGCAGCTGAGAGTGAAGGCTGGCCTAGTACACCAAGTCTCTGTGCTCAGTCTTCTAGATATTTAAACCCATTCGAAAGCACCCGCAACTTTGGGGCCCACGGCATGACTACTGCGTGATAGGGGCCCATGGAAGACTTAGCCTTATTTATGTGAAGGCCTGAGTAGATCCCAAATGTGTTCAGTATTTGTAGAGCTTGCGGTGCCGAATTAGTAAGGTCATCAAGGAATAGCAAGACTTCGTCTGTGTACAGAGAAATTCTGTTGCTCACTGTTGGGGACCATTGGAAGCCTGGTAAGTGTGTCAACCCTCACCCAAGCCACCAAGGGCTCTATCACCAAGGCAAAGTGTAATAGAGGCAGCGGGCACCCCTGTCGGGTGCCCCACCCTATGTGGAACAAAGGCGACATTGCATTACTGACCTGTACCATGGCCTGGAGGTGGGTGTATAGCAATCTGACGTAGCTGATGAATTTGGGCCCAAATTGTAGAAGTGTCAGTAATGCAAAGAGATAGTCCCAGTCCACCGAGTCAAACGCCTTTTGAAAGTCAACCACTTCTTCCAATATTTTGCAGAATGGCCCTTCGGGGGGATAAACCCAGCTTTCTAATCACCCCAGACAACCTAATGACCAGGATCTTGGCCCACACCGTAACCTCTATATTCATCAGCGATATTGGTATGTACTCCTCACATGGTGTACTATGCAGACCCGGCTTCGGGATCACTACTATGTTTGTCACCCTACACTCTCTGGGCAACTGACCCACTTCCAGGGCTTCTAGAAAATTTTGCAGCAATAGTGGACCTACCTGAAGCCACAGGAGTCTCCAGAATTCCACCGGAAACCCATTGGGCCCCGGCGCTTTGCCCAGCTGAAGCTAACTCCTTAGGGTTAATATTGGCCTCTAGAATATCTGTCTGTGGGTTCCAAGCGGGCCACTGGTAGGTCCACGAGAAACTATCGCAGGTCTGCACACCTCCCCTCCCGATCAGGGTTGTAAAGCCATTGATAGTATGCAGCGAAGGTACACGCAATGTCCAAGCTTTCATGAATATGCAGGCCCTGGTAGTTTTCGATGTAAGATATAGGATCCCCTGCGGTGTGAGGTGTACAGCCAATGTAGGGTTTTACTGGCCTTATCCCCCATTGATCTATCCAACTGCGTGTAGCCTTCCAACCCTCTTGGGTCTCCTGCATATGTTCCTGTCTCAGAAGTGTATGGGTGTGTAGAGATGTCAGGACTCACGGGAGGTTTCCTCCTTCTAACTGTATGCTGGCTACCATTTTCCCCCTACAAACTTACCAAAAGTCAGATAATCCCTCAAGCTGGAGTGCTTGTTGGCACCGATGGAACTCCAAGATGGCTGCCAACATGCACATACTGCGACAGCACACCACTGTTAGCAGTCTAGTCTTTTAGGCTTCATGACATCAGGTGAAGTGTGCTTCAACATTCCACTGTGCACTTCACTGAAGAAATAATTTGAAGAGCACCTGTTTTCCCAGCGTCGTGGAAGTCAGTTAGGGTAGTTGCGATAAAATCGGGGTTAGCTTCGTCGGAACTACATTCCCTCACTAATCAGGTTAGTGTTAAACTTGTAGCTAATATAAAACATTCTGTGAGAAAAGGTTATCGTGTCAGAGGTAAATTTCTATTTAAAGAGAAAAAAGGAAACAAGTCAGAATATATTTTCCTTCATTTGAAAACTGGAAATACTTTTTTCAGTAATTGCTTTCCTTAGCTGAGAAGATTAAATAAAAAGCTTTTGAATCAGCTGTCTTTTTCAGCTGTTCCAGAATCTGTCAGACGCAGGCGTGACCTTTCAACACGCAGTGTCTTCTTAGACTGAAACTTGTTCACTCTTCTGAGAATTAATTAAAAGGTGAAGTCAGGGTCAAAAGCCCGGCATGTTTCTTTCTCATGCCATGTGTTAAAGAACTCCAGTAATGTTCTCCTCACGTATGGCAGAATAAATTGTGCTTCCAGCAAACATTAAAACCAAAGGCCTGAATAAAAGGAACGCTTCCTTTTAACATTTAACCTAAGTTCTGAAGCATTGTTTAAAAAACTAATTAAAGACAGAAAACCAGTCATCCTACTACAGAAACCCCAGTTCAAGGCCCACTCCAGTCTCTTAACAGTGAGTTAATAGAAAGAAAGAGAAACCCAAATAATACATAAATTAGGAATACAGAAATAAATACTTACCTTATCTTTCTTACATTAAGGAATAGCAGGATCAAGTGCAGATTGTACCTGAGAACGAAAAGGAAAGAGATCTGAGTGAAGACTTCTCGTACAACCTAGCAAACAATACATGAGAAGTAGAAGAGAAGTAAGCTTCAGTAAACATTCTGGTAAGATAAGTTATTTATACACCATAGAAAAAACAGTAAGTTAAAAGGCACAGTAAATAAAGGTTTTTACATGTTAATGTTCCAGTCCAGTAAGAAGAAGAAGACGTAGCTGAACAGGCAGAATATTGGAGCAGTCTCTTCTCTGTCCCCAACCCCTTTTCCCCCCTTAGAACTTACCTGCAATGGAATACTAAAAGACCTAGCAGGGTTGGTTCTGAGAAGGGTATTGGGACCTAGCGTCATTCTGCTCCTGTGTGGTTCAGACAGCAAAAGGGATTTAGACCCTGACAAGAGAGTCCCTCTGGAGTGAATCCTCCGCTGTAGCTAAATATTGCCGTTCTAGCTCGACTATGCAGAACTCCAAGTCAGATACCTTTTGTTGAGTCTGCCCCTTCTTATTTTTGTTGTAGCTATTGATCTCCCTCCTCAGGGTGGTCTTCAAAGCCCCCCAAAGGACACTCTGGAGTCTACCGACTCACAATTTTCCTTCAAATATCTCTTCCTTATTTGCTGGCAAGCCTTGCAAAACTCCCAATCCTGTAGGCACCAACGGCTCAGGCGCCACCCTGAGGTGGGCCTGACAGGCCCCCAGGCAAAGTCGAGTAACACTGCTGAATGGTCTGATAAGCCACTCGCCTAAATTTGGGCAGTGAGTACCCTATGCCCCTCCTGTTTAGGTAGAAGAAAGTAATCGGAGCGGGAAAAGGACTTGTGTGCATTTGAAAAGGTGTAGCAGTGCTCCAGTGGGTGGTGCACCCACCATACATCCACTAGCGATGTATTATGCAAGAATGTGGCCAGAATTGTCAGGTGTGCCCTTGCTGTGGTTGTTGCAGAGGAGCAGTCCCAGCCAGGGTCGTTGACCCCGTTAAGATATCTACCCAGAACCCATGGGGCCACCTGAAGCTCCAGAAAAAGGTGGCTTAATATTGTTGTGAACTCTGATGTCGGGAGGGAGCATATAAGCATATTGGGGGGGGGAGCATATACACATATCGGGGATAGCAGAGACCCCTGTAGAGTCCCAGTCACTGCCACATAACACTAAGTTATCGTGCCATGGCTTGGACACCACTAAGGGGTGAGCCTCCTGAGTAGTATAGTGACTCCCCTTGAGCCATGGTGGAACCCTGAGTGGAACACCCTCAAACTTCCTGCGTGCCAAAAAGGGAATGTGATGGCCCTTTAGGTGCATCTCTTGCAATAGAAGTATGTCCAGATTTGTCTCATGTGCTGCCCTCAGGAGTGCCCCTCGCTTGATTTTGTCTAAAAGACAATTAACATTCCACGGTAGGAAAATGAGCCTCCCTGCAAAGGTGGGTTGCTGTAAGCCAGTCATTTGACCAAGGGGGTGGCCGCATAAATGAGAATGCCCATTATCTGCATGCATGCGTCTTGCGAGATGGTAAACTGAGTGTTGTTGAACGTGCCAGAACAAAAAGAAAAAGAAACCCACACCCCAACGCCCACTCCATACTTCGCCAACTAGAAGTACCTGTTGTGAAGCAACTAGGGACAGTAGCCAACTGGGCTAGTCTCAGATGTATATCTCGCATGCCGTGCAAACTCCCCCATGCAAATACATCCAAGCCCCTAACCCCACAACCCCACAAATCTCAAAGATCAGGCATAGATTACCATTCATCACCGAGCACCCCTACACATTCTCATGAGAAATGGTTGGACACCCATCAGTGTTCATTGGAACATGACAAGCTGGAGGCTCCCAGGATGACAACAGAGGGTTGGATGCGGCCTCATCATATGTGAGATCTGTCTCTGCCTCCGAGGTCGACTGCTGCACTGGAGAGCCATACGGGCCAAGCGAGCGAGCCTGGCGCTCCTGGTGTTGGTTCCCGTGTCCTGGAGCAGTGTTCCATTCTCCGGGAGGTCCTCCATCGATGCCGTTCCTTTTGCCTCCCATCTCTCCGCCTCTCCCTGCATGAAGTGTGCCGTGGCTTCGCAGGTTAGGCCGCTCCTCCGTCCAGTCCCAAGCCGCTTCTGGAGTATCGAAGAGTCTTGTCTTGGAAGATAACTTTTAACCGAGCAGGAAAGAGGAGCATATATTGAATGCTCAAGGCTCTCAGTTTTTGTTTTACCTCTTGAAAGGATCTCTGTTTCTGTTAGACCTTTATTGTATAATCCAGGAAGTTCATCACTGGGGAGGATTAAAAGATGAGATCCCCAAGCTTACATGCCGCCCAGAGGATGGTTTCACGATCAGCATAGTTAAGAACTCAGGCAATGAAGGGCCGGGGCTGGGAACCCACAGGAGGCTTTGCAGAAAAAAAGGCCATGTGCACCCTGTCTATTAAGAAGCAGGATGAGACCTCAAAGACAGGTACCCAGCTCTTTAGCCAGTCTGAGATAAATGTGGTCAGTGCAGTCCCCTCTTCTCCCTCTGGGATGCCCACGATGCATAAGTTGTTATGCCTTGACTTTCCTTCAGCATCTTCTGCTCGGGCTTCCAGGTGGCTAACCATTCATTGTAGTGAGGCTAATCGGGACTCCTGCGACTTGACGGTGTCTTTGGTTTCAGAGACTCTGCCCTCTACCTCTGTGACTTGGTCTACTGTATTCCGCAAGTCTTGTCAAATTAAAGACAAATCTACTTTAGATTCCCCCATTTTGCCTTCCGTTGTTTCCTTAAGATCTTAAATGGCTAGTAGGCTAGAGGCTGTTTGGAGTCCCTCTGACTGAACGTCTCCTCCACCCCCACCACCGGCCTCATCTGACCATGCCGTGTCCTTAGTATATTTGTTTATCTTTTGCTGCGCCGCAGGAGCAGAGTGCTTGTCGTGTGCCACCACGGGGTGTGGTCTGCTGTGATGAGAGTCTAGTGGCCGGCGGTTTATGGGCTGAAGATATGGAGGTCCACCCCAGACCGAGTGGATAACGCTGTCTTTTGTACAAGTCTATGGGGGCTAACTCGGCAAGCGGGGCTGTACCCCTCACTGCAAGGACACCTACCCATGATGCACCCTTTCAGTCCCTGGCCCTCCTTATATCTCTCAGGGGCCACTGCAAGGGGCAGCCAAGCCAGAGCGCAGTCCCAGGCCTCCCTTTGATATAACTCTTCACAGGGGAGAGGGCCAATAGTCCTGCATGCCGCCCCAGATACTGACACAGCTCGTTTGTTGAGTACCTGACATACACTAAGTCGGGCAATGGGTGCCTCACAGCTCGATTATGCCACCGCCCGAGGGCGTCTCATCGGGAACCATGAAGCACCTGAGGCATTGGGCAGTAACGGTGGGTTGACTGCAGCCTATGTAGTGCCAACACTGCCGTAGGGAGTTCCATTTTGCCGGCCTCCTGCCAATGAAGCATTCACCCTTCTAGGAGACCAAGGCGCCCCCTTCAGTAGAGATGAAGGATGCGGGGTCTCCCAGTGAGCCACCGACAGCTCAGGAAGGCACGCCTTACCGATCCAAGCTGCTATGGGCCATGGCCATCAAGGGAGGCACTGCTGGCCAGAGCTGCGGCAGGAGCCATCTCTGTCTCAACTCAGGTACTGTGGGGCAGAAGGGCGATTTCCGAATACCAGCACGGGGATCTAAGCACCCCCACCTTCTGCCACATATCGGCTGCGCCTTCAAATCCGGGACAGCACCCACAGTCAGTAAGCCAATGGCTAAGGGGGTCCACTTCAGGTTGACTCCTCTGTGCAGCCTGCAGCCACTGCAGGTCCGCAGCGGCAAACAGACCTTGTCTGACCCAACAGGCCTGCAGGGAAGGGAGAGCCATGCCCAGCAAAGACTGCCCAAAAGTGGGGTAAGGTCCCGCTGCCTCGCAGTGACCTCCACCATGCCAGCCGGCTCATCTGTTCAAGAGACCTACAGGGAGTTGTCCGGAGGTACTCAATGTCCTTGCAGAGCAGAAGGGGCCCTCCATCACACGCCTCCATCTTCACGCAGCGCGGCAGCCAGTCGGTGCCTCTCCCAGCTGCTAGAGAACGGTCTCCCTCGCTCCACATCCATCTTCCAGCGGGAGCCCCAGTGTCTCGATGTCGCTGCATCTCGAACTCGATCGTGGCTGGAGAGTCCCCAGGAATCAGCGACATTAGTTGGATTTTGGCTGGTGGTGCGGAGCTCTCTCACAGAGCGGCTGCCATCATTGGCTTTCAAGCCACACCCACAAGAATAGGACTTTTTCGACAGGGAACTAGTTGGCTACATCCCCAAATTTGTTTATAGGGTTTACACACTAGGTGCAAAAATTTTTGTGACAAGTGTTATCCTACTGTGTTGCACTCGAATTGATCTGGAGGGATTCTGGATGTTACAATAGTGTTAACCAACAAAGTCTCAATGGGAAAGATGTGTCAAGCACAAAGTATAGTGTGTGCCAACCTTGCTTTAGTATGTCTAGCACTCTTTCAATGGACTCTAGCTTCAACACTGAATCTCTCAGTGGGATTAAGTTCCAGCAACTGAATTTACAGTTTAAGATAGCAAAATCTGCCAGATGCTGTTCTGTGGGGCCACAGGGCAAGAAGGAACTACTGGGCCTCACCCTTGGGGGGGGTTGAGGTAATTTGCCTCTGATGTCCGAGGTCCATCCTACTGTGGCTCTGAAAACTGGGGCAACTACACCCCTTTCAGTACTTGGCGATCAGTGGTATAGATGGCGAGTAGTCACAGGCTTCTCAGGGGAGTAGTTTGGGGGGGCTCGAGCTTAGTACTCGACAAGCATACATTAGTATAAGAAATGATTGTCCAACCCAGTGCTTCACATTAACATTTAAGGAGAAAAGTACTTTATTGAACACTAGAACTAAATACTACTCACAAGAAAATGTACATGGTGCAATTCAGTGCCCTGGCGCTAGAGTAGGTTGGTGCTTCTTTCCACTAATGACCACAGACCCCTCTGGATCTGGTTCCCCACTGGGTCCCTCCCTGGGTCTGGGTCTAGCGTGATTAGGCTCAGGTGCACATTAATTTCATACTCTTGTGCTAGCGCACAGTCTTTTTAACTTTTTAACTGACTGGTTCTCAACCAATAGGTCTCTTTCTGTCCTGTGACAGGGCCAGCTGCCCAGCTCCTCTGATGCTCGCTCGCCCATTCTGCTCCCCAGTTGAGTGTGAGGCTGCAGTTCCTTTTTGCCTCCTCAGCAGCCACACCTGGGTGGTATAGCTGCCCAGGGGAGTTCTGAATCTTCTCATTGCTGGTCTGGCAGATGCAGCCCTGTTCAGGTCCAGATCGATGTGGGCCCGCTTTGCTGGGCTCAAGCAGATGATGAAGCCTCACTGGTTGTATGGAGGACCCCAGCTTCAGGCATGCCGGGGTCTAACATCACACAGCAGCTGTAGGTCATGACTAGGTGCAGGTGAGGCAGCTTTGATCCACAATGCAACTTCACAGATTGGGCCCAGTGGCTCAGGTCACGGCCGGTGCAACTTCTTGATTCCTGACGGAATTCGCACTAGAGAGTCTGGGGCTTGCTAACACTAAACCACACAGATCACTCACCACTGTCCTCCCGTTTTGCAGACCCACCACACTGGGTCATGCTGCACCTTGCTCCTCCTGGGCAGACACTCCTTCTGAAGTGCTGGAAGCCTCCTTCCCTCTCTCAATAGTCTGACTGGCTTCTGGGCACTTCAGGACCGGTAATCAGCTTTTGCAGCAAGGGGTGTACTCAGGTGATGTTCCATCACCTCTGGGAAGGTGGATGCTGGGCAGACACCAGCTGTGGTTGCACCACAGTCCTCTGAATGCCATGCACAGCACTGCCTTCCTTGGTCATAGGGAGCTTGGAACTGCAACAACAATTGAGTCAGAGGTTCGCATGTTTACGTATTTAAAGCAGACAGTGAGGGGCGTGGCTAAGATGGCGACTCGATGAGACGTGCCTTCTCGTTTCTCTGCTCCTGCCTGGGCTGACCCTGAATAAAGCCCGCACAGTTTTGGGGCTACTGCAGTTGTTGTTCCTCGGCTGACCCCCACCTGAGCGTCTGGGGGAGCAGGGAGACCTGTGCAGGTGGGCCCGATGACCAGGAGGGATGGGCCGGAGCAACTGCCGACCGCGGCCGCATGGGCGCGGGATCTGAAGCCAGAGTGAAGCTACGGGCCCCAGTGGAAGCAGACGCAGGCGAGGAGAGGAGCCAGACCCGTATCGGAACTGGTGGTGCGGAGATGGAGAGGAGTAGCATGCCAGGCAACACCGTGGCCCAACTACAGATCAGAGGGCGCTGGGTAGGCAGAAGCCGTGGACCGGGGTCGGCGGCCCGACCTCGAGGGAGCGGTGGAGCCTTGGCCGTTCCCGATCCAGCTGGCCGGGGCTCCCAACGGTGGCTCTCCCCTGGCGGCCCCCATTCCCAAAGCAACAGAAGGACCCCAGTGAAGAGGTGAGGGGCGGCTGTGCCAGGGGAGCTGAGATGGCCCGAGGAGCTAGGCCACGCCAGGCAAGAGGAGCACAGACAGAGCCCAGGAACGGGTGGAGGTTCTGGGCCCACCGCGGCAGCTAGAGCAAAGTGGCACTCCTGGAGAAGGGAGATTGGCGGCTGGGTCCGCCCCCCCCCCCCGTTGTCGCATGCCTTGGCGCTCTGGAGTGGTGGAGGCAGCAGTCCTTCTTCGCGGGTCGGGCCTGGTGGGGGACGAGGGGCCCGAGCACCTTCTGATTTAAATGGCTGGGGTCCTCGACGGGGGCCCTCTTCTGGAGGCCCCTTCCCCTGAAGGGTTGACAGGGCCCCGGTGGGGAGACGAGAGGAGAGAGTGGAAGATTGCGCACGGGGACAGACTGGGAGCCTGAGACTGAGAGGGTGATAAGTGCACAGCAGTGCCCTTGGAGCGGAGTGGCCGGTGACTGGGCCCCCCCCTCTCTCCTTGTGAGCCGGAGGCTTCCGGGGGAAGGACCTAAAACAAAGCCCATCTGTCCCTGCTGCACCGGATCAGGGAGCGTGGCTGGTCCAGTGGGCCTCCTACACTGACGAGCTACACTACAGATCTAACCCTCGCTACTGAACCCGGTGAGATCACGGGTGCGGCCGAGGTGATTGGAGCCCCGGAGGATCGCATTGCTCCCTGGGCCGGATACTCATGCGAGTGGGCTCGCCCTGCTACCCCAGGAATAAAGCCAGCCATTGCTGCCGTGGAGCCGGGGGCGTCAGAGCCCCGCTGATGCTCGTGAGCCAACTCGACCTTTGGAGGATACCAGGGAATAATGGCTACCAACAAGGGGAGAAAAAACAGATCGGTGAAGGACATGCTTCTCAAAACGGCCAGCTCACTCTCTGAGTGTCTTACCCCACAAGGAAACACAGATGAACCTGGGGGGAGACGGGTGGGTCGGAGGCCCAATCAGCTGCATCTTTATTGAATCACTATTCTTGTCTCTACAGGATGACCTCTTATCAATGAAGAGGGCACTCTCAGCCGATCTGAGGGAGATCCGCAGAGATCTGGACTCCCTGGGTGACAGGATTAGAACTTGGGAGGAGCATGAGACTAGCAGGGAGGAAGAAATTGAAGGCCTCCAACAGGAAGTCATCCGACTGCGTGAGCAAAATCTGGACCTTCAAGCCCACACTGAGGACTTAGAAAACCGCTCCCGGCGCAATAACATACGCATTCGGGGCATTGCAACTGAAGCGGAGGACACAAACATAGAGACCTTCGTGGCAGACCTCTTTCGTGCAATTCTGGGAGAGCCTCCAGACTTTCAAATCAAACTAGACCACACCGATCAAGTGGGCCCTAGATGGGCTGCCCCGGCCCCACCAACCGATATCTTAACATGTGTTCATGACTTTCAGCTCAAGGAGCGTATTCTTCGCAAGGCCAGGGACAACCCCGCGCTCCAGTTCAAAGGCCAAAAACCTACGTTATATCAAGACTTAGCAGCCTCCACATTGCAGAAACGCAAAGCATTCCGATCTATCACTTCCCACCTACGGGCCTCAGGCATATCCTACTCTTGGGACCACCCATTTAGATTGATTTTCCCATTCAAAGGAGAGCTCCAGCAACTACGCTCCATGGCGGAGCCAGGCAAACTGTGGGGTATCGAGGCCGCCCCCACAGATGATGCACAACAGAATAAAGCGAAAAAGAACCGCTGGAGTGGCCACGCTGGACAACAATTAAATCTCCGGCTCCGGGCCTGTGCCCTGATCCAGATACTATGGCCAAAGAAAGACAGGCGGTCCTGTCATCACTGGCGGAGCACCTCTCTGGCCCTCCGCCATCATAGTCTGTGGGGGCGGCAGTCGCTGGACTGCGGGGCCCCCCTCCTAGACCTTCTTGCTGGGGGAGCTGGGGTTGGGCTCAGGCGGGGCGGAGAGATGATGGTCACTGGTACCCTCTGCTAGTTATTCCTTGGAGCATGCTGCTCCGGACTTCAACCATCCGCAAGATGACAATTTGTTTGCTAGTAGTTGAATTTGTTGGGGTGTGTTTGTTTTTGTTTACCCCCCTGTGTCCTTCACACGCTTGGCTCCATATTCAGGTAACTCTTTACCATCAGGTACACACATCTTGTAAAATAGGGGTGCACAGGGATAGGGCTCTCCGGACTCGCAGCGATGCCTTACCCAGCTCCTTCACCATGTCCCTACTTCTACGGTAGCAGACACCAAAATGTTGAGGGACTAAATAATCTGATTAAAAGGAGGGCCATTCTAACCTATCTAGAGCAATTGGGCGCTCATATTTGTCTGCTACAGGAAACCCACCTTCTTGCCGGGGACACACATAGACTTCGCTCGAGGGCTTTCCCCCACCAGTACTTCTCCTCAAGCACAACTAAGACAGCATGGGTGACAGCTCTCATCTCTCATACCTTTAGAGGGAAAGTGGGTCCAAAACAATCCAAAATCAAACAATGGCTCTTGGCTCACTCCGTCACAATAAATACTCACACCTTCAACCTAGGTTCAGCATACGCGCCCAACAAGGGGCAGGAGGTCTTCCTTCGGCAATAAGTGATGGAATTAGCTGGCTCATCAGATAGGCAAATCCTGATGGGGGGGAGACATCAACATGGTCTTTGATAACCAGCGGGACTGTTCGGCCCAGCGGCAGGGACAGTCCGGGGCTCTGTCGCAGGAGGGATTGGGATGGCTACAAGATATGGGATTAGAGGATATCTGGCAGTCTCTACACCCCCACAAGACAGACTACACATTTTACTCACATGCGCACAAAACATATGCTAGAATTGTCTACTTCATAGGGTCCTGATCTCTGATTCCCCTAGCTTCATCCTCGAAGATCGAGCCCCGCTCGCTTTCGGACCATGCTGCACTGACTCTCATGTTAGCGACCTCTCCGGTGGGTAGACCATCACAACCATGGCAGCTGCACGACACACTCCTGCACCGCCGTGCCGTGGTATAGCGGCTCACAAAGACATTGGAGGAGTTCTTGGCCTTCAATGATACCCCCCGGCACCTCTATCACTACCTTATGGGAAACACTCAAACTAGTCGCAAGGGGGGAACTTTTTTTTGATAAACAATTTTATTGTTTTTTAAACAGAAACTACCAGCAGCAGTCAAATACAGTATATCGCAACATTCATCTGATGTTACCATTTACATGCACAGGGGGATGAGTTTGCATTACACAGTCTTGCAGGTCCCACATAGTTAACACATATAAAGGGAGACACGCTTAATCTATCTGCCCCAGCCATTTTCCCCAGACCTTACGGTATTTAGCTGGACACCCTCTGGCCTCAAATAACGGTTTCTCCTGTGCTGCGCACCAGTCTATGCCTCTGCGCCATTTCGGTATGCCAGGGGACCTCTGGTCCAACCAGCCAGCCGCGATGTCTCGCTTGGCTACCATTATGGCAGTAGTAAGGAATTGCTTGTCCGCTCAGGAGCCATCCATGCCATCCGTAATTCCCAGGAGTATATTTAAGGGGTTGTGCGGGACCTCCCAGCCCAGGACCTCCGTGAGTTCTTTTTCTATGGAATCCCAGTAGCGCGTGATGACCGGGCAGGCCCACACCATGTGGAAGAAGTCTGCTGGGTCATGAGCACATTGCGCACAAGATGCATTTGGCTTTATACCTGCGCAGAAGAGGCGTTTGGGCGTTAAGTAGGTAGCATGCAAATAGTATAGTTGGACGAGATGGAGCCTGGCGGAGGTGGTGACTGTCTTGGGTGCCATTAGAGCGTCTCTCCAGTCTTCTTCCTCAAGAGGTCCCACCCACTGCTCCCGTAAGCTTCGGAGCCGATCTAGTGTGTTTGGAGTGTTGTTGGTGAGAGAGCGGTAAATACGAGAGACACTCCCCTTTCCCAGGTTGCCTGTCATAATCTGTGCCTCGGGGGGGACTATATTCTGGAAGGGATGTGCCTTGAGGTACGTGAGCATAGAGGGCGTGGCATAGTTGCAGATATCTATAAAACTGCGAGGAGTGTAGGGAATAGAGGGTTTGTAGATCTTGGAAGGTACGCATATGGTCACACGTCCCCAAGCTGTGAGATGCCGATAAGGTCCCATGGCCGAAATCACTCTAGGCCACTGACTTCTCGAAGTCGTGTCCCCTGCCATAGTGGAGTGTATTGGGTCAGTTTGTTCGTCCATTGGGTGTGGCGTAAGGAGGCGCGCCTGGCCAGAAGAACCGCCTGCGTCACCATTGGCATCGTCCTGGGGATATTGGCACCGTACATCATCGCCTGGATCTTGGATAGGCCCAGGTCACCCAGTTCCAGCCTGAATGCTGGGTCCAACCAGCCACCGTTAAACCAGTCATTTAGTGTGAGTAGGCGGGTCACCAAATAGTAGAGATAGAGGTTGGTCATGCCCATGCCACCATCGAAGGACGGGATCCGGCACTGTGATAGGGCCAAGCGAGGTCTCCGCCCGCCACAAAGGAAGTTAATAGTCAGGCCGTCAAGCTCCTTAAACCTGGTTTGTGGGAATTGAAAGGGGGTGTTTTGGATCATATAGAGGAACCAGGGAAGTATCATCATTTTAAAGAGGGCGACTTCCCAGGGGATTTAGCGGTAGTGTTTGCCATTTATGGAGATCAGCACGTGTTTTTTTCACCAACGGGGTGACGTTGAGCAACCAGGCGAGGTCAGGGAGCAGGGCTACCCAGATTCCTAGGTATTTGAAGGACTGCCTTCTGATTGGAATCGTAGAATGCCTGTCAAAACAGTCTCTTGACAGGTGAAGAGGGACTAAGATGGATTTGCTGGAATTTAGCTTCAGTCCGGAGACTTGTCCAAAGAGGCGCAGAGCCCGAAGGCAGCGAGGGCCAGATTGGGCTGGTTCAGCCAAGAAAAGCAAGACCTCATCCGCATATACAGCATTAGGCCATCTCCAGCCTTGAATGCGATCGTCAGGTCGCACCAGGCACGCAAAGGGCTCCATCGCTAGGGCGAATAGGAGCGGTGAGAGGGGGCAGCCCTGCCTCGTCCCCCGTTCGATGGGGAATAGCTCTGAGAGTGCCCCGTAGACTAGGACTCGCGCCTGTGGCCGGGAATATAATACTTTAACCAAGTTCCGGAAGTGTTGACCCATACCCATTTCAGTTAGGACATCGTCTAAATATCTCCAGTTTCCGGAATCAAATGCCTTCTCGAAGTCAAGAAGAAGCGCTAAGTAAGGAGTTAATGATTGACGATGCGCTAGGGCTACGTGGAGACGTCTGAGGCAGTGTCTGGTGCCGCGAGAAGGCATGAATCCACATTGATCGGGATGGACCAACTTTGAGAGATACGGTTTCAGTCGGTGGGCGAGAATCGAGGCAAAGACTTTGACCTCCGTGTTTATGAGGGAGATGGGGCGATACTCAGCGCAGTGTGGTGAAGGAGGTTGCATTTTAGGGATGACCACAATAGTGGCGGCGTCTATTTTGGGCAGAAACGAGCCGTTTTCGGTTGCTTCCGCGTATACGTTCAGCAAGTGTGGGACAAGTATTTCTCGGTAGGGAGCGTAGTATTCCTGAGGGAGGCTGTCGGGACCCGGGGTTTTGCCCGAAGCGGAGCGCGATATAGCGTCGCTGATCTCCTTCTGGGTAACAGGAAGGTCTAGGTCTTGTGCATCAGCTTGGCTTAAGCACGGGAGTTGGAAATGTGTTTGGGTGATCAGACTAAAAAGAGAGAGCTCAGATTTCTGCCTCGAGTAAAGTTTGGAGTAGTAAGCGGCAAAGGTCTGGGCTATTGCTGAAGGGATGCAGTGGGTGGTACCCTCTGGGTCTACGACCCCCGGGATGATACGATGGGCCATAGGGTATGTGGCCAAACGGTGTAGGAATTTCCCTTTTTTGTCTCCCCATCCATACACCCTAGCCACAGAGGATCTCCATAATAGCTTGGCAGCCTCTATGGAGAGTTGCTTGATTTCATCTCGTAAATGTATGAGTTGCCTCTCATGTACTTCGTCTTGCTGGGGAGATGTCTGGGTTTCAAGGAGAGTCGCCTGGGCCTCCAAGAGAGTGACCCGAGCATCTTGGTATTGGCGCTTGAGTTTGAGCTGGCCCTTGGCGAAGCCCCGGATAGTAGCTTTACCAGCTTCCCATAGAATATTCGGGGAGGGGACCGAATCGCAATTGGACAGAAAATATTGTTTGAGTTCTGTGCCCACAGTCTTTTTAAGGTTTTTGTCCTGAAGGAACCACGCATTGAACCTCCAGATCGGACGAAGTATGCCGGGGGGGTCCCCCTCCCTCAAGAGTATCGGCAAGTTGTCAGAGATGCCCATGGGAAGGATAGGGATGTGCCTGACTTTTTGGCAGTCTAGCGCTAGCATGAAGATGTGGTCAATGCTGCGTGTGATGCGCAGCAAAGGTGTGGATGTACTGTCTGGTCTGGGGGTGCCAAATTCTCCAGGTGTCACATATAGCGAGTGTCTGTCCAGTTAGTAAGGAGCCATGCGTGGGTGGACCTCGTGCTAGTCGGTGGGCTTGTGGCGTCAAGGGTCGGGTGCATGACTGCGTTGAAGTCCCCATCAATGATAGTCAGTCCAGGGGGTAGCGAGGCGATAAGGTTGGTGGTACATTGCAGGGTCGAAGGGAGCAGTGATGGAGGGGAATATATGGATAGCAGGTTGAGAACAGCCCCTCCCATGGACCCTCTAAGAGCTATGAAGCATCCCTGGGGGTCGGTAGTGGTCATTGTCAGTGTGAAGGGAAGACTGCGGCGCATGAGGACTGCTACACCTCGTGAACCCCGGGTGAACCCTGAGTGCCAGGCTCTATCATAGCCATACCGCGCTAGAAAGGGGCAGTTGGTGCCCATAAGGTGCGTTTTTTGGAGCAATAGTATGTCGGCCGCTTGACGTTGGGCGTAACGCAGGACTGCTGTCTGCTTAACCTTGTCTAGCAGCCCATTGACATTCCATGATAGGATGGGGAGAGAGTCTCCGGTGTTATGCGAGTCCGTCACGGTGGGTACAAGTGCAGATGGAGAGCAGTGTGGTGTGACCTGAGTGCGGAGTTGTCCGCGTTGTGGGTGAACAGCAGGGTCGCGGGCACCCCCCTGGGTTGTGTGCAGTATTGAAGAGTGAGTTGCTGTGGAAAGAGGTTGCTGGTGTAGTGAACATGGTGAACATAGTGTGAGAACTGGAACTCGGGACAACGGTCCCCCCCCATCCCTGCCCCCTCCCCCCTCCCCCCCATACTTCAGGAACGGAAGCATCTGTCGCCCCAAGTGGAAACAAAGAGAAGAAAACCAAACTAAAACGCTTGGGTATGGGTTTGCGTGGAGGACCCCTCCTTGCGTAAGGATAGTTATCGTAAACACAAGGAGATGATGGACGGAGTGCTGAAACATTTCAAACACTCACCCCCAGTCACAGATCTGGGTTGAATCCATCATCATTCTTTAGCTCACTTTGCCACCCCAGTTCAGACATAGCTATATGCAAATCAGTCTTGACCCTGTGCCTCATGGGAACAGTCCAGGCCGAACTGCCAAGCCATGTCTTCCCTGGACCGGAATCAAGCGTCCTGGGACCGTTTTCAGGCTAACAGCCCTCATCAGCCAGGCTAGCTTGAATCCAGTGGCAAAGTGAGCAAGGGACCCACGTCTGGGCATACCCTGCCAACTTAGGGCGAACAAAGCAAACACAAGGAGACGATGGACGGAGTGCTGAAACTTTTCAAACACTCACCCCCAGTCACAGATCTGGGTTGAATCCATCATCATTCTTTAGCTCACTTTGCCACCCCAGTTCAGACATAGCTATATGCAAATCAGTCTTGACCCTGTGCCTCATGGGAACAGTCCAGACCGAACTGCCAAGCCATGTCTTCCCTGGACCGGAATCAAGCATCCTGGGACCGGTTTCGGGCTAACAGCCCTCATCAGCCAGGCTAGCTTGAATCCAGTGGCAAAGTGAGCAAGGGACCCACGTCTGGGCATACCCTGCCAACTTAGGGCGAACAAAGCAAACACAAGGAGATGATGGACAGAGTGCTGAAACTTTTCAAACACTCACCCCCAGTCACAGATCTGGGTTGAATCCATCATCATTCTTCAGCTCACTTTGCCACCCCAGTTCAGACATAGCTATATGCAAATCAGTCTTGACCCTGTGCCTCATGGGAACAGTCCAGACCGAACTGCCAAGCCATGTCTTCCCTGGACCGGAATCAAGCATCCTGGGACTGGTTTCGGGCAAACAGCCCTTATCAGCCAGGCTAGCTTGAATTCAGTGGCAAAGTGAGCAAGGGACCCACGTCTGGGCATACCCTGCCAACTTAGGGCGAACAAAGCAATCACAAGGAGATGAAGGACGGAGTGCTGAAAATTTTCAAACACTCGCCCCCAGTCACAGATCTGGGTTGAATCCATCATCATTCTTTAGCTCACTTTGCCACCCCAGTTCAGACACAGCTATATGCAAATCAGTCTTGATAGTTATCGTTGCATTGTGGAATGGTTAGACATTACGGTGAAAGTCATCGGCTTCCGAAGGCATCTACTGCAGAGCGTCTCTGGATGGCCTACAGGCGAGGCAAGTGTTCACCCCAGAAGTGCTGGGCTGCAGGAGAGGTCTGAGTCAATGAAGTCCACCTTGGTGAGGTGTTGTCAGGCACTGAGCGGGTCACTGATTCGGATCTTTGGAGGGAGCGGGAGCCGTTTATTTGGGCAGATTCTCTGGGGAATAACCCAGGGCTCGCGGGTGAGTCCGACCTGGCTCTGCGCGTTCCCTGTCCTTTATGAGAGCGTGCGTGTCTTCCACTGTGTTTGAGCGATCTCGTTTGGTTGTCGCCCTCTCGGGCTCCGGAATGTGAAGCCGGCAGATTTAATTTTAGTGGGCGTTCTTCAGTCAGCCAAGTCCAGGCTGCATCCGGAGAATCAAAGAAGAGGGATTTGTTTTGGAACACCACCCGGAGGCGGGCCGGGAAAAGCAGCTGGTATTGGAGGCCCAGTGCATGCATTTTCTGTTTCGCCTCAGTGAAGGATCTTCTTTGGGCTTGGACTTCCTTTGTGTAATCTGGGAAGATCATAATTGGCTGACCTTGAAATGATAGAGATTTTTGGTTGCGTGCCTCAGCAAGGATAAGGTCTCTATCTTTGAAGTTGAGAACCCTGGTGATGATAGGCCTGTGCGATGCTCCCGGTGGGGGTCTCGGAGCAAGAGAGCGGTGAGCGCGTTCAATCGTAAACCAGGTGTAGAGGGAGCCCTCCGGCATCCAGGATTCTATCCATTGTTCGATGAAGGTGCCAATCTGGCCACGCTCCGAGCCCTCCGGAAATCCCACCAGGCGGAGATTATTTCGTCTCGACCAGTTTTCAGCGTCGTCTGCTCTTCGGTGTAGCTCCTTGGTGTGGGTTTGTAGATGTGCAACTTGGTCTTTCAGCTGGCAGACATCGTCTTCAACTGTAGAGATGCGAGATTCAGTTTCCGCAATCCGGGCTGTCGCATTGCGAAGGTTTTGCCGAATGAGGGCCATCTCAACCCGGACCTCTCCAATTTTATTTTCGACCGAGGTTTGCGAAGTGTTAATTGCCTGCAGAATCGTGTTGAGGTCAGCAACCCCAGGGAGTGGCTTCTCCGTGGACCCACTCGCAGTTATGGGATCGTTAGTCGTGAATTGATCCATCTTGGTCTGCGTTGGGGGAGGTTTAGGGCCTCGGTCTCTCCCCATGTTGGTAACGTGGAATGTGTCCTATATGCGTCTTGTGTCGCAGGATGCAGTCCGGTATTTCTCTGGGGGAGAGGACGTGTATCTCTGTGACTTTGGCGTTAGGCGGGGTAGGAGAGCACCAAGTATGGTTGTGTAGGACGCGGTGTGGCCCATCCTGTAACTAGTGGGGTGCGGAAAGGATGGTCTACAAGATAGCCGGTTTCTGCAGTCTGATCTTCTCTAGATCCCTCAGGCGGATCGTTTAGTGACACTGGGAATTGGCCGCGCAGCAGGCCACAAGCCAGCCCAGGGCATAGTCTCTATGTGGGCACTCTCCGATCTCACAAGGGGGGGAACTTATCGCAACTTCCTCAGTGGATAACAGACTATGTAGAGATAAAAGAGAGGGCCTCAGCAAACGGGTGCAAGAGCTGGAGCGCATCCACAAGAGGATGGGTGCACCACGGGTATGGCGGCACGTGTGCAGCTCACCGGCCTAGATTTGGACAGAGCGGAATACGCTGCCTTACGGCTCCAGCATTCATTTTATGTGGGAGGGGGATAGATGTGGCGGCCTCCTGGCCAACAAATTGCAAGCGCAGCATCAGGCAGCCACCGTTCCGACAGTGCTGGACATGAATGGCTCTGAATGCACCAATGACACACATAGCCAACACGTTCCGCGACTTCTACTCTGAGCTTTACACAGCTCAATACCTCCCAGAGGAAACCTCGCTGAAATATCTGCAAGGGATAACCCACACTAAACTGATTCCGGAACAGGCATCCAGTTTGGGCAGCCCGATCCGCATTGAGGATGTGATCTCCGCCATAGCCCGACTTAAACATCTCAAATCTCCTGGCCCTGACGGGTTCTCTACCATATTTTATAACACCTTCTGCACGATTCTAGCGCCTGTACTTACCAGACTCTTTAATGCGATTGGCGACACCTCTGATATCCCCCCAACGATGCTCCTGGACTCCATTGTTGTGATCCCAAAACCTGGCAAGGACAAATGACAATGCACTTCTTACTGACCAATATCCCGCTTAAATATAGACTTAAAGCTTTTCACCGGGATCTTGGTGGCCAGACTGGGGCTGTTGATGCCAGGACTGGTGGACCCGGATCAGACAGGCTTCGTGACCACCCGTCAATGTAGTGACTATACACGGAGACTACTCCAGCTCACTGACAAGGCCCAACATCAGAAGCGTTCGATCGAGTGCACTGGCCATACTTAGCAGCCACCCTTAAACAATTCGGAATAGGGGACCGATTCCGCAACTGGATATTTAGCAGCTATAATGCCCCACAGCCACGGTACGTGTGTGTGGTCGCTCATCCGCTCCCTTCCAGATTGCCCGAGGCACAAGACAGGGGTGCCCACTTCCCCCCTGCTATTCGCTCTATTTATGGAGCCCATGGCACAAAGGGTGCGGGAGAACCCAACGATCAGAGGGGTCCAATTCGGTGGGGACAGCCACACCATTAGCCTCTATGCAGATTGTTATCACGATCCTGGAAGACCCCCGGACCTCCATGACGGCTTTTTTTGCTGAGCTCGAATGCTCACAAGCAGCAGGTTCAAAGTTAACATTCACAAGTCACAAGCCCTCGGGGTTTCCCTCTGTCCCTCCACTAGGGAGGCCCTCAGGCAGTTGTGCCCAGTACAATGGGCGACAGAATCGATCCCATACCTGGGACTCAAACTGTCAACCTCCACACTGAATACTGCCTCCCTGAACTACAATCACATACTTCTACAAACTCAACAAGACTTACGCCGCTGGAGGCCATTTGGCCTTTCTTGGCTAGGCCACTTGGCGGCGCTTAAAATGAATGTGCTACCAAATATATTGTACTTATTCCAGACACTCCTTGTGGAGCCCCCCCCCCCTGGCACTCTCCAATCACTCCAGCTGGAGTTTCTTTCCTTCGTCTGGGCAGACAAGAGACCGAGGATCCTCAGGGAACTGAGTTATAGACCCCCCCCCCCCGGGAGGGAGGCCTCAGAATACGCAACATACTCCGCTACTACCCGGCCACACAGATTCGAACACTGCTGGAATGGCCACGCAGTGAATCAGAAAAGCATTGGCTTTTCATGGACAGAGCCATAGCCGGCCAATCACTGTGGAAGATCTCCTTCCTCCATAGACCTCAACGACCCAATGGACTGTATAGGTCACCGGTCACAATTGCCACACTGAAAGCCTGGGATGCAACCGTCGAAAGATGCGGGCTCATGTCATTCCCGTCGCCCCTCACGCCTATCGTCAATAACTCAGACTTCACTCCGAGCCTTGACATGACGGCCTTCCATGAATGGTACTGGGAGGGGTGCAGATCAATCGGACATCTTTTTGATGCGAAGGGCCCACTAACCCTCGAGAGCCTTCACTCTGATCTTGCAATGCCAGAGATCGGCGTTTCAGCTTCCAGCAGGAGCGACATTGGGTTATGCACCCCTCGATCCGACCTAACGCCCAGAGACCCCTCACTCCCTGTGAAAAATGGCTGCTTACTAAATCCTCTGGCACACGCCTCATCACCGAGCTCTATAATCTCTTACGCCCCCGGAATTGGCAACTAAATCCGCAGGGCAGAGGCGCTGGGAGTCGGAGCTAGGGCGCACACTTTCCCAGAAGGAATGGGGTGACATAAGTGATCAAGCACGCCACACAGCCTCCAATGCCTCTGGCATTGAAACGGCGACCAAGATTACGTCCTATTGGTATCTCACCCCCCCCATTACACAGAAGCAGCCCAGCCCGCAAACCTGACTGTTGGTGAAACTGCGGGTCCCTAGGCACATTAACTCACTTGCTGTGGGAATGCCCCACCCTTACATCTTATTGGGGACAGGTCCTCCACGACATAGACTAGCATTTTGATACACAATTACCTTGCTTCCCCTACCCAACGCACTTACATTCCCACTCAAATCGTGTAAGGGCAGACAAATAGGCATAGCCCTGGGAGCGGCCTTGCAAAACATATTATCCCATTGGGGCACAGACAGGACCCCTACTTACCAGGGGTGGCTACATAGAATGTGGCATGTACTGGGCATGGACTGCATATCCCTGTCACTACAAGGAAACAGCTACACCTTTTCAGATCTCTGGCACCCATTTCTTTCCTTACTATACACAGAACTACGGGAGCTTACCTGCCCCAGGTACTTACGCCTCCTACAACTTACAGAACCCCCTCATAACGCTGCTTAGATTAGCATTGATAGTTAGAACTGCTAAGGAGCTTTAACTTTTCCCTCTTAGACTCACACAAGGCCTACTCGTGGGCGGTGGGGACTGAGGGGGCTACGGGAGGGATGGAAGGGGCGGGGAGTTGGGTTGGGGGTTATATTGTTTTTTCCTACCAGTTTGTAAATGCTATGATCCACATGGCCTTTCAGCAGAGGCTTTGTCTGGCATACTCAATAACAATGATAATAAAAAGATTTAAACCTAAAGCAGACCGTATATGTGGATCCACTCTCTACACTTTCAGAACTGGCATGGGTTGGTTCTCCTTTAGAGTGTCCTCTTCAGGCTGCTCTCCAGACACAACATTTGTGTAGAATGATGGTCCTCAACAAAATGGTAATCTCCAGCCTGGAACACCCACAAAAGAGGCTCAAAGACGTGTGAGTTTTCTGCATTTGGCTATCATCAGCCACACTGAAGAGTGATCAGGGGGAGGCAAAAGTCTGATTTCACCTAAGTGGAACCTTTCACCTTGAACAGCACAGACTGCATTCCCACCTTTCGCCTCCACCATCTACTAAATGGTGGTGCTTCAGGAAGACTAATCAGCAGCTCCGCTCAGCAAAAAAGCTATTCAAATTTCTAAAGGAGCCTTGTCTCTTATTTCCTCACTTCAGTGTCTAGGACTCATCCCTCTAGATTCAGGAATGTCAGCAATACACTTTCACTGCTTAGGAAAACAACCCCACCTCCATCGTGTGTACAAGACCATGCTTAGGGTATCAAAAAGGCATGCCACCTGCCTCCATTACTCTGGCTCACTCATACACACCATGCATGTACCATGCAGGCCACATACACATATTTAAATGCACAACATATGCTTGGAATATTAGATCTAGGATCTGGATTTGTGCATAAAACAGAAAGCACTTTACATGAGTGGGCCAGTAGGCCACCACTCCAGTGGCACAGATAAAAATGTGTGGTCACAGCTATGGATTCACACAACATGGTATGCTGCCACCACCCCTCTATGTACTGAACCGGGACAGTAGTCCACTGTCTGTACAACGAGGGCATGCTTGCTGCCCCCATTCAGGTCCTAGGACAGGGCCACGATCTTACTCAGGTTAAGGAACAGGCCTTGGCCTTTATGTACGAACCACATTAGTGTGAGGCTAGGGCCAAAATCAAAAGCTGGAATGTCAGATACATGCATGAGACACTCAGGGCAGGGGAACACACACGTGTACTATGCAGGGGACATTTCAATGACCGCATCCAAGTAAAGTTAATGGCAGTACTTTAGGGTGCTCAATGGTGATGGAGGATGTGGTAACCAGTAGCTAAGATGAACATAGTACTCGGTTTTTCAGGGGTGAGCTGAGATCACAACTGGTGTACAGGTTTTGAAATGGGGCTGCCATAGTAGCAGATCAGCAAACACTATGATGTTCCCCAGGTTACTTATATTTAAAGGGCCTGTATCTGAAAATGTCCAGTTGGGTCAGCATTTTCTCATGGTGGTGTCTCTCACGGGTTCCCAAGGTTTCACCATATCTCTGGGGATACAAGGCCATGGTAGGCAGTTTAAACGGGAAACAGCCATCACATCGCATGCGTTACAACACGTGATTACAACGCGATCGTTACAACAACCGCGTTGTTACATCGCAGTACCATTACAAACCAAGTCGTTACAACGACTTGCTCTAGGGGGCGCTCTAAACTAAGGAATAGTATAATTTACTATTCCAACACGTTCCCTACTGTTGCACACACTGGAGTTGGAATAGTAAATTATACTATTCCTAAGTCCAGCACGCCCCCTAGAGCAAGTTGTTGTAACGACTTGCGTTGTAATGGTACTGCGATGTAACAACGTGGTCGTTGTAAAGGGCTATATTCGTTTAAACAGTACTGGGATCAGTCTGAATGGCTCCAGTTGCTAAGATTAGATGCTGCACAGGACTATGAATGATCCAAAACTCCAGGTCGCCTATGGAGTCTAGGAAGTACAGATACAGATGCTGTGGGGAAAGGTAGAAGACAGTGCACACTCACCACTGATGTTGCAGGAAAGCATCTCTGCAGCTCCATGTCTCTTGATCTCATCTGTCCACTTTATCTTTGTCTTGCCTCTTGGCTAGCTGGGCTGTCTTGATTTTTTGAGGTCTCCTCTATGCTGTTTCGTCATCGGCTGGCTAGACCATATGCAGATCATCCGGCAATCAGAGAAACTCCTCTACTTGCAGGGGAGTCCAGCCCCTCTTCAACCACAGACACAACTCAAAGATCTCGGGAACTCACTGAAATCCAGACCATGTACAAGTTACAGGCTTTAGAAGGCCAGTATTTCTCTACTGTTTATGACTAAACTGGAAGTTGAGCTACTAATGCAGTGTGAACAAACAAGTTTTACAGGTTACCTATTTTATCCCTACTCATCACTGATATACGTCATATTCACCTCAGCTACCATAAACTACGACACCATAGAGTATGGCCCATAAAAACTCTACAACACCATTTTGTCTAAATATTCACAAACCATCTAGGTCCTCCGATGGATCTTTTAATCGAGCTAATAGGGACTCGGGTAATCAGAGATGAATGGCCACTTCTCCTGAGGACCTGGAATAGAGAAGTGCCGTCCTAATAAGCACAAACCTTATATCATGTTCAATGACTAGATAATAAGAACAACACACCCGTATATGATTAAAACAAGCAAATCTTTATCTAAACTTCAGTTTAAATGGTCAAAGCACAAAAATACATTTAGAATCATTTAATTTCGATTATCGAATTAGTACAGGTAATACCACAACACATCACAGTTCAGAGTCAAATACATTTCAATTCAAATACCTGGTGAGAATGAAAGAGAGAATATAAACGCAATTTCAGAATACAGATATGAATCATACAAACCAAGAATCGGTTACAGATAGTCAGGAATACGGAGACTCAAGGAGAGCCCAAAGAGACGCTAGAGCACAGCGTGCAATAGCCGGAGTCTTTCAACCCTTCAGACAAAAGGTTTGCCTGCCAGACCTCACCAGCCGACAAAGTGCAGGTAATCAGGAAACTTCAGTTCAGGGAAAAATCAGAGTTCAGTCCGACAGCATGCAAGGCATAGGACATTTCAAAGATAGACGGCAGCCAGTCCCTTTTCTTTTTCCCACAGGGCAGTTATACTTCCAATTATGCATGGTCCCTTCCCACAAAAGTATTCTTTACGCAGTTTGCACGATTTCCATTGGTCAAAGTCTATGGTCTGTCCATGGGGTGATCATCACCTTTACCCAAATGATCTGGAAATTATACGTAATACCATTCATCCGATGTCCATCCTTATTTAAAAGTTCAATTTAATTTCTCCTCGGAACTAGGATTTCCTTTGTATCATATCATGTCCCTTACCAAGCTCTCACTTCTGAGCTTGCAACAAAGTCGACACAGTTTCGTACTAGCAGAAAGAGTGTCCTTTATTCAAAACTAGAGAAAATAAACTTAAGCAAAAGTTCTCATAACTGGTAGTGAAGTCATGTCAGCACATTCTGGTCTTATTTGAAGGAAAAATGAAAATGCATGTTAAGGTCTGCACGAGAAACCTACTAAGACATTATTATGTACCAAAAGGTGCTAACCTTTCAAATGTTTAATTGAATATAGTTTCATTTGTGATCAATTATTTTAATTCATAAAAATTAATAATCAAAACACCATTTTATATTTCATCAAGCATTAACTTATTTGCAAAATCATTTATAACTGAACAAACACATTTTCTCTTGACATTTTGAAATTGCAGGTTTTCATGATAGTACTGCTACATAACCAGAAATCATTTTACTAATTTTTGACTTCAGTTAATCCATTTTGTCTACTAAATGAGCACTTATTTTAACATTTTTATAATCATCTGGTTAAATACTACATCATTAAGCCACACATTTTAGCATTTATAGGTTTTCATAGCACATATGTATTGTGAATTCATTAACATTATAAATTCTCTTCTCTCTAATGAATTTTTTTCATCTCGAACTGGTTTGCGATCATACTGCATGCTTTTACGATGCAGATTTAACTCTCATGTGTTTTATGAATCATACTGTTAGTCATGTTTTCTTAAGTATGTATTAGTATCACACTATCCAATGAGCAGGAATTGACTGAGACAAATCATACTAAGATATTTACGCTCCATCACTACTTCGTTCAACGTTTAGAGTCTTCGCCCAATTAAGTAGAAGTGCATCTTCCTTCTTTGTGTCCTGTTCGCCCAGGCATCAGGTGCAGTCCCGTGTCATACCTATTTGGACTGTTCAAGGTGTTTGCTCATCCGAGCTAGGCAGAGTCTCATCACAAAGTAGCTGTTATTAGATGACAGCTAGCAGCACAAGAAAATTGAGGGATGGATGGATTACACTCTAATGGGGAAAACTACACTGAACAAAGGAAGAGGACTGGAAGTCTCTCCCCACCCAACAGTAAGATTTGATTCATGGAGGGGATACTGAGAACTGAGGCATGGAGACTATCCTTCCACCGTGAAGAAACAACAACCTGCAGGAAGACCATCACATGATCAACCATGCATGTAGAGTCCCAGTGGACACTAGTATTCTCTCATATCATGAAAAAAACATGCAAAATGCACATTATCCACACTGGTCCCACACCAGAGGACAGTCTATGGACTTCAGCTATGTAGGACTGGATGGAACTTTCAGAGGCAGTTAGCAGCCTCGCCATAGAGGTAGAGGCAAAACACCTATCCCATGGACTACAGCCATGCTACTGCTGCCACCGCCACCAGTCACCTCTTTGCCAGGAATGAGGGGCAGTAGTGCAGTGATGAATAGCACAGTTAAAATGTGGAGTACCTCCAATGCACTTGAAGACTGTTACATTCTTTGGGAAAAGCATGGGATTAGCCAGAAACAATAAACTTTGCATATTAGCATAGCTGTACAAGGCCCTGCAGAGGACTGCTATCCCAACAGTGCAGAGCCAGAAGCCCCGCTTGATCATGACAGCCAGGTATGTTCCAGATCTTTGAAAGGCCTGTTCTAGCAATCAAACTAAAAAGGAACATAAAACTATGCCAAGACTCTGTACATTTTTTGAGTAGTTAATTATTTATTTTCATATTTGTGTTTCACTGTTTTATATTGGATAATCGTGTATTGATTTACAGTTTATGCAATTCATACTTTATAAACATATGCTTAGAAAGATTCAAGAGTGAATGTTCTGACAACGTTGCAATAATTAAGCCAAGAGACAGTACCACTTGTGGGATGCACTACATAAGCGGTCCTGACTTAAGAAAGTCATATAAAAAGTTCAACACTCTTAGAAAAAGAGTCTGCCTCTTAAGAGATGCCCACATGTACCCACAAAGGATGGTGGCCCTCACCCACCTAGTGTTGCATGCTGCATCACACGGTCCCCCCCAACAGGTACTTGGAAACATCCAAGAGTACTGAGGTCCTGTGGTTATACTGTCCTCTATACATGGGTTCCCTGGTTAGGCAAGGTTATCTCTCTTTGGCAGATATGTTTGTTCTGCCTTTGTTTGACCATATGAAAAATACTAGACTTGTTTGCGAGTGGGCCAGATAAACATTTACTGGTGCCTGTTTTTCACAAGATTAAAAACAGGCGGAACAAGCAACGGACCCTGCATGTCTTTCCTGACAACAAGTTACAGTAGGACTCAAATGTCCTTACAAGATCAGAGGCCTTCTTCAGGATGAGAGGTCCCAGTTTCTCGCTTGAAGTAAAGTGAGGAAATCTCTTATTTCTAGGTCGTATTTTTTAAAAACCATGATTATATGGAATGCTAATGAATTCTCTCTGTAGGTGGAATATACGTCCCATGCTGCACCTATGGGGAACATTTTAGACTGTTAGTTATCATTTCTCTTTTCTCTGACATAGGCATTCCCAGAGCATGTGTGTAACTTGGTTGGCCCCCAGCATGCTCATGTGCTGCTAAATGTGTCAAATTCAGCAAAATGCACTGCCCTACTGGAGAGCATGCATGCGCATCTCAAATGTAAACGTAAAGTGCTACTTATGATTGTCTTCTCCTTCCCATATATTACTTGGGGCAGTCGATAATGATTGGCTAAACGTGCCAACCTGCATAGTGTACCCCACTAGTGAAATTACACTATATAATAGTAGTGAGTGTTTCTGTAGTGCAGAATGCTATATGATCAAGCTTATGTTGGTGGTTTTCTGCCAGTCCCATAGGGTATGTCTCTGTTGGCATGCAGGATTCCTATTGCTATCGTAAGCCTGATGGCTGGAAATCAGTTTGCTAAAAAATAAGATGCAGTACACTTATAAAATTCATTGGCAAAGTCCACCCAAATTTCTTGCATTGTAATACCCACAGTTGGCACCATTATTTTTAATATCAGTATATGACGTTTTAATACCAGCAGATAGACAGCAAAAACTGTAATAATACCAATGAGGCCCGCAGTCACAATTCTGTATCCTTCCGCCCCCATAGAACCACAATACAGAGCATAAACGAGACACATCTGGTTTCCCCCAAACAATTGCATGTGTCCGGCTGGCAACTCGACTCTAGTAGTTCCTTCACCAGCAATGTAGCCATAGTCCCAAGTGGCCCTTGCATCTCGTCTCACTCCAAGTTTCTCCCTGCGTTTCTCCAGGGCCCCCACACTCAAGGGAGTGGCCAGAAAATTAAAATACCCCCCACTTCGAACCAAAGCTCTGATGGAACCAAGAAAGCGAAGCAAGTGAGTGCGACCCTCCCTATAAGGCCTCCCTTGTCTCTTCAATCCAAACATCTTTCCATGCTTCTTTTCACACTTCCATACACCCACTGATATCTACCATTTCACCTTTACATCCTGTCATCCACTCATTCTTTTATCCATGATTCAGTCTTTCGCTCTTCCATCTATCTATCCATCCATCCATCCTTTCGCGCATCCATCCTATCACCCATCTTTGCACCCATCCATCCTTTTACCCATTCACCCACTCACCCACCCACCCACCCATCCCTTCATCCACCCAAGCATCCTTTCATGCAGACATCCTTTCACCCATTCCCCCACCCATTCCCCTACCCATGCAAACTTCCACCCATCCTTTCACTAATGCATCCTTTCACTCACCCACTCATCCCATAACCCATCCACGCTTTCAATCATCCTTTCACCCACCCATGCATCCTTTCACACAACCTTTTACGCATCTACTTTTTCACCCATCCATTTCACACATCCACCCTTTCTCCTACACCCATCCTTTCACCCACCCATGCATCCTTTCACCCATCTGCCTTTTCACCCATCCTTTTACGCATCTACCTTTTCACCCATTCTTTTACGCATCTACCTTTTCACCCATCCTTTCACTCACCCATGCATCCTTTCACTCACCCATGCATCCTTTCACCCACCCATTTCACACATTCACCCTTTCTCCCACACGCATTCTTTCACCCATCCTTTCTCCCACTCACCAATTATTTCACCCATCCTCTCTTTCACCCATCCTTTTACCCACCCACGCATACTTTCATCTACCCACCATTTCATCCATCCTTTCACCCAACTATGCATCCTTTTACCCATTCACCCATCTTTTCACTCACTACACATCCTTTTTATTCACCCGCTCTTGCCCCCTTTCTTTCACCCGCACGTTCATCCTTTCACCCATGCATTCTTCCACCCATCCTTTCTCCCACCCACACATCCTTTCACCTATCCACCCTTTCATCCACCCACCCTTTCACCCATCATTTCACCCACCCATGTAGCCTTTCACTCATCCTTCCTTTTAACCTTCCATCCTTCTTTCCCTTTCCTACCAACTCATCTTTCTTTGGTTAATTAGAATCTTTTGTCTGTCGAGTTGCAGACAGAAGAGGCCCATAAAAAACCTCGTCCCACAGTAGCTGGTAAAGCGTGGTGGGGTTCACGACGCCCCTGCCCACGCTTTCTCAAATTTGCATGAACAACAGGGGGCCCTACAGACCAGCTCCTCGGCTCTGATGTACCAGTTTAAATCTGATTCCCATTCGGCCATTGTCGGGACCTGAGCCTCCCCCCAGTACCGAATTATGTCTCGCCTTGCCATCATCAATGCCACATTACAAACCAAAACAAGCATTGAAAATGCAATAGGTCTCGCCTTTGATTAAGTTAAAGCCATTTGCTTTGCTAATGGTATTGTATAGCAAAGCAAATGGCTTTAACTTAATGAAAGGCGAGACCTATTGCATTTTTAATGCTTGTTCCTATTGGTCACGTTTACCGTGTCCAGGTCCTGAACGCAGATTCTACACGATATACGGGACAGACAACTTAGTTTTCAAATATAAGTCAGGAACGTGAGACGCGAACAACAAGGTTGAAAAGAGAAGCAATGAATAAAAAAGTTTAAGCGCACTAACTTGGGGAGGCTAAGTTGCGCGCTGATGATCTAAAGCTGTGGCATGAAGGTCCCAAATTGAGGCAAGTCCCATGCTGTTCACGTCTGAGAATTAGAGGGGATTCCACTGTCACGAAGAAGGTCTGGAGATGAGGTCTCCAAAGGAGTTAGGGACGGCGCCATACATAAAAAAAATAACACTGTGCCAGCCTGCCTCAAGCGCTCCTCCAGAGCAGCCCTGCCTGCCGATCACATAATCTCCCCGTGCCTGAATGTGCCCTTGTGTAACGTAACCGGAGCTTATGTAAAGCGCTCCAATACCTTCAGGTAGAGTTCGCGCTATAGAAATCTGCATAAAAAAAAACACCATGCCAGCCTGCCTGAAGCGCTCCTCCCGAGCAGCCCTGCCTGCCGATCACATAATCTCCCCGTGCCTGAATGTGCCCTTGTGTAACGTAACCGGAGCTCATGTAAAACGCTCCAATACCTTCAGCTAGAGTTCGCGCTATAGAAATCTGCATAAAAAACACTGTGCCAGCCTGCCTCAAGCGCTCCTCCCGAGCAGCTCTGCCTGCCGATCACATAATCTCCCCGTGCCTGAATGTGCCCTTGTGTAACGTAACCGGAGCTCATGTAAAGCGCTCCAATACCTTCAGGTAGAGTTCGCGCTATAGAAATCTGCATTAAAAAAACACCGTGCCAGCCTGCCTCAAGCGCTCCTCCCGAGCAGCCCTGCCTGCCGATCACATAATCTCCCCGTGCCTGAATGTGCCCTTGTGTAACGTAACCGGAGCTCATGTAAAGCGCTCCAATACCTTCAGGTAGAGTTTGCGCTATAGAAATCTGCATTAAAAAAACACTGTGCCAGCCTGCCTCAAGCGCTCCTCCCGAGCAGCCCTGCCTGCCGATCACATAATCTCCCCGTGCCTGAATGTGCCCTTGTGTAACGTAACCGGAGCTCATGTAAAGCGCTCCAATACCTTCAGGTAGAGTTCGCGCTATAGAAATCTGCATAAAAAAAATAAAACACTGTGCCAGCCTGCCTCAAAATCAAGTGGATCAATCAAACTTTTTGAATGATATTCGACATGAATTGAAATCCTTTAAAAATAATTTGGGTGGTTTCATGAATACTCAACTATCTGCTGCAGTAACGGCTACAGAGCCTTGGGGGGCGCATAGTGCTATTCCAGGGAAACCCGAATGCCAGTTAAATATGGAGGGATCTGTTTATATCTCTAAATACCCTATGCTTGTGAGGAAAAAGCAGCATGGTCTTATTCCCTCTAAATTGACAGCAAGGTTGTACCGTACAATGGGGGTCAGGTCTCAGAATGGACTGCTTGGGTCCCGTGCCCCACGTGTAGGCAAAAAGAAATGCCTGTATATGAAAGGGAAACACAGTAATGGCACCTGTTCCCAAGCTCAACATCCCAGACCCCATGGTGGTAGCACCATGAATGTACTCCCATGCAAAAAGACATGTAAAAAGGTAAAACATAATGTAAAAACCCGCTCTAAAGCCATTTTGGATCCCACTCCTACTTTTCTGGTAGTCCGTTCCACTGCTTCTAATAAAGACCAAATAGCAGCCTGCAATAAGATGGTTGAGCTCAGCCCCCGAATAAATTGCCCAAAGAGCCTCCTTCTGCTTATGAATCCTCTATCAGGTCTCAATTAGCATGCTCAGAACTTTTGCTCGATATTACTCGTCGAGGAAAAAAAGCAAAGAAACTTCGTCCCTTGAATCGCTCCAAAATTCTTCAGCTATTCCAGCAAACTCCTTCCCTCTCAGGGATAACCTCGTTGGACCTAACGTTTGTGGGGTTCCAACTGGGCGAACAAAGTAGAGAAGTTTCCAGAGTTTCTTTCATCTCCCCCTGTATTGCGGACCTAGTACTCAAGGCTGAAGAAGATTTAGCAAAAGTAAGTCTACAGGCCCTGTGCCCTATAAAAAAGAGCCCTCAATTATTAGCACCTCAGTTGGGCTCGTTTCCACCCGCCATTTTAAATATGCATAGCGGGTTATCTGCTACTCAATGGGAACGATCAATACCATATATCCCACCCCTAAGGCCCGAAGCTACACAGCAAAGTAGCCACCCACCCACCGATTTGAGAGTGGTTATAGTAAACGACAGGCCATTCTCACAGTCCAGGCAATCAGTATGGGCTCAAGGTAATAGGTTCTCCACCCTGCGGCATCTGCTGGAGGATGGTGATTGGAATACTAGGTCCACCCTATCCTAGAACGAGGAGTCCTCTCAAAATCTGAGAATCCTAAGTTGGAATATCCATGGGTTCGAACGTTTGAGGAACAGTGGTGAATTGGAAGAAAGTTTGAAACCCTTCCATCTGGTATTCCTTCAGGAGTCTTGGCTAAGAGAGGACCAGTCAGTAGAAGGCTTCATGGCTTTGAATAGTAAAGGTCTCTCCCGGGATAAGGGGAGATCATCCGCGGGTGTATTAACACTAATATCGACCAAAGTGATTAAGAGACCATTAGAGGTCATAAATGTTTCAAGTGGTCTGCAGTTATCAGTCGTTGAAATGGGCGTGGGTAAAAATGTCCTTAGTTATTTTTGACTCATAAATGTCTATATTCATAAAGAAGACTATCGGCAAATGAAACGCTGGTTAGAATTCTTTGAATCTCCTTTCCAGTATTTGGTGGCAAAATACCCGGAAGCAGTGATAATAATGGCGGGGGATGTTAATGCTCATCTCTTCCCTGTACAGCTAGACCAGCACTTGGAGGAAGCATTGGATTCCTATAATATTCCCCTAGCACAGTTTCCCCCTGGTAGCATCAAAAAAGAGGCTAAAGTGTTGAGTCAAAGGCTGGCAAGCCACGGTCTGATCTATTTAAATGGTCGTTTTAAAAATGATTCACCAGCAGCAGCCACCTTCCGGCAGGGCCACTCTTTGGGCCCAATCGACTATACATTCACGTCCCTTTGGCATTTTGACCTTTTTAAGAGCTTTGAGGTGGCAAAATATGAGGACAGTGACCACTGGGCAACTATAGCAATTCTTGACCTGTGTGAGCCAGTATCCCATGACAGGGTTTTGCCTTTGGAGATGTCCTACCTGCGTAGGCTCACAACACGCTTAGACTCTATGCATCTTCAACAACTGGCCTCCCTTCAGCTAGAAGAGATGATTGTTACTCACCCTATTTATGCTGATGATGTTGTTGTGTGGTATAATAATATTGTGCAACGAGTTTTGGGCTGTATTTCAGTAAAAATATGTGAAAAGGGCGTGCAGACAAAATCCCATCCGAAGGGCCTTACGTGCTGGTTCGATTTGGATTGCCAAAAGTTGAAACGACTGGTGAGACAGAGAGCAAAGAGTGCTAGGTGTCATAGTGTCCCCTCAACCACCCAAGAGTTGGTCAAACTTAAACGCTCATATAAATCCCTCGTGCAGACGAAAAAGGCAGATTTTTACTATAGTAAGTGGGATGATATGCAGGAAATTATATCACTAAATGATCAGCAAACATTCTGGACAAAGGTCAATGAGTTTAATGGTCAAAATAGGGGCACTCTGGCCTGTATGATTCCGGAAGCCCAGTGGGCCGCTTATTTGACGAATTTATATAGGGGACCTTTAGGTTCAGACGGACCTCAGAACATCTACGGGCAAACTCTCCCAGTCATTTGGTTTTCAGTAAAGGAAGTAAAGGCCATTATCGAGAGAATAAAATTCCCCTGCGCCGCTGGCCCCGATAACATTCCAGCAGTATTAGTTAAAACAAATAGTGTCTGGTGGGCTACAATTTACTCATCTTTGTTTAGCTGGGTCGCCAGGTCTGGCCTTTATCCTTTTACCTGGAAGGGGTCCATAGTGAAACCAATCTTAAAAAAAGGGAGTGGCACAGACCCGATGCAATATAGGCTTATAAGCCTCCTGGATATTTCACTAAAGATATTCTCCAAGATTATCCTAGCCAAACTAGAAGATTGGGCCACAGAAACTAATAGAATCCCACTAGAACAAGGGGGCTTCCGTGAGGGTCATTCCACCATAGACCACTGTTTTGCTCTGTGGGCCATTTCTCAAAAGGCCCTGGAGGAAAACCAAAGGCTGTGTAGTTGTTTTATAGATTTCCGGACAGCCTTTGATTCAGTTGACAGGGATATTCTGTGGGGAAAACTTGCTGCCTGGAACCTACCACCAAACCTCCTTGGAGCACTTCAATCCTACTTCACCCTACTTAAACCAATGCCTCTCGTCTCGCGCAGCGGACGCGCTTAACGAAGAGACAGTCAGACCTTGGCACTTAATAGTGGAGCGCCTGGTAAAGGGCTCCGTGCTCGCCTTACATTACTTGAAGCATTGTTTTAAATTACTTCACTTAATTTTATCTTGCACTCGCCTTGAGTAACGCTCACTCTGTTCTTTTTTTAATCACCTACTTACCACCTCTATTTGCTCAGGGTCCCCGGTCCACCGCCGATTTTTCGGTTTGTGTGGAGGGATTGCGACGTGCTACAGGAAGTACTTCTGACTTCCGGCCTAGGCTCCAATCAGCTGCTGGAGCAGCTGATTGCTCACCCTACTTAAACCAATGCCTCTCGTCTCGCGCAGCGGACGCACGCAGCGGGCGCGCCGCTGGTGCGCCGAAGGCGCGCCAAAGGCAAGCCCGTCTGCGGCCGGATGGGGCTTGGGGCCAGTTTCCATGCCCAAATCCACAGTGACCGGATCACTTATTCTTGCTCAACACTCCAGGCCCTTAGGCCCAAGTTGGTCCTGCACTGTCCACCTCTTACTCTCGATACCGATCCCTCAAACTGTCCTGACTGTGGATACTCCCTTACATCCCAATCCACTTTGAAATCTACTTGTCGTAACTCTATTGTAATGTCTACTCTGATCAAGAAAAAAAAGGATATCCACTCTGATTTCACTTTTTTTAGTCTCAATTGCAGGTCACTCCCAAAACATAAGAGAAATATTTTTGATCTCCTTACTGATTCGCAACCAGATGCCATTTTTCTAACAGAGACCTGGCTTAATGAGAGCTCCGGACCTGATATTGCGCATGCTCTTCCCCCTAACTACACCTATTCTGGTAAGAATCGGGTAGATAAGAGTGGAGGAGGCATAGCTATAATCTATAAGTCATCCTATACGTGCAAATGGGATGATTTAGGCCTCAAGGACTGCGAGGCTGGTCTGTTTAAACTCTTACTGGGACCCTAATTTATCGCCCCCCGAGGCCAGCAGGAACATGGGCAGCTGCTCTCCCTGATTTTATTGCCCCCCTATTACTAGAAGCCCCCAACTTCCTGATTTTAGGCGACTTGAACTTACACTTCAATGAAGCCTCCTGTAATATCAGCTCCACGCTCATTGCCGATTTGGCTGCTATGAATGTCTCTCTCCACAACTCAGGTCCCACCCACAAGGCAGGACACTTATTGGATCCCATTTTTTCCAACCTCACCTCTTTCTTGTAAGCCTGCTATTCCTATTCCTTGGTCTGACCACTTTCTGGTGGAATTTAAGGTTAAACAGGAACGCCTCCTTAAGAATTAATCTCCTTTCTCTGGGCCAAGAATTGCCAGAAATTGGAAAAAGTTAGATGTTAATGATTTGAACCTTTGTATGAATAACACCATGCCGCTTACTCCAATAACTAGCATAGAGGAAGATGAGGTTATCCATAAATGGCTAACCTCCTCTATTGATGCTTGTCTTCCATTGTCTAACAAAAAATGGGTCACCATCGCCCTCCAGCTCCTTGGTTTTCAGAAGAACTTAAAATAGAAAAAACTAAATGTAAAAATTTAGAAAGACAATGGCGAAAAAACTACGAATTAGACAAAAAAACACGTATAAATTAGCTTTAAATAGCTATCACTCCATGTGTAACACGGCTCGCACTAAACACGCCAATCACACTATTTTACGTTCTCAAAATTGTCCCAAAGTTCTGTTCAAAGTAGTGAAGGAACTATCTGGTGCCAACTGTCAACCTGAGCCTCCGAGTCTCAACTCTAAACAGTGTGATGATTTGGCGGACTTTTTCGTGGGTAAAATTGATCAAATCTACTCGGATTTTAACAATCACACGCCTATAACAACAAACTTGCTAACCAATGATTTGGCAACTCTCTGTCTCCCACAAGAAGTACTACAAGTGAACAATGACATCTTGCTAGACAGATGGACTCCTCTTGACATCTCTGTTTTCCGTAGTATTCTCACGAGCATCAAATCTGGCTCCCCTAAGGATCCGCTTCCCCCCTCTGTGCTTCAAAAATTAGACCTCCCTGTAGCTACTATCATCATGGAGCTCCTTAATGCATCACTTTCTGAAGCTAAAGTTCCGATGGCCTGGAAACATGCGATGGTGCTCCCTTTGCTTAAAAACCAACTCTGATCCCAAGATTTTCTCGAACTTTTGCCCCATCTCCCTACTTCCTGTCTTCTCTAAGATTCTAGAAAAACATATCAACCTCCAGTTGACGAAGTATGTTGATGTACAAAATATTTTACATCCGTCTCAATCGAGCTTTAGAGCAGGTTTTTCTACAGAATCGACTCTTTTGGGAGTCACTGAGAACATTCGTCAACAGGTCGACAAAGGAGATACGGTGGCTCTTATTTTACTTGATTTAAGTGCCGCATTTGACACTGTTTCCCACACTTCGCTTATAAAAATCCTTCAAGCTAAGGGCATTGGTGGTACAGCACTTAAATGGCTGTTTAGTTTTTTATCTAAAAGAACCTTTCAGGTCTTTTCCTCTACTGCTCATTCCAAGATTCAGGTTTCCCCATATGGAGTCCCTCAGGGCTTCATACTTAGCCCATTGCTTTTTAACATCTACGTTAGCCCTCTGGCTACGATAGCAGAGCAAGCAGGGCTAACAATATACTCTTATGCGGATGACACTCAGTTGATCTTTTCGCTTTCCTCCAAGGAGAACTCGAATTCATCCTCCCTCCAGACGGGACTAAAAAAGATCGCTGATTGGATGCACTGAAACAAACTAAAACTCAACGGTGGGAAAACCGAACTCCTCATCTTCGGTGGTAATAAAACTCTCAGGGGGCCCCAACACTGGCCACCGCAAATGGGCGATCTTCCGCATCCATCACAATCGGCCCGAAACCTTGGCGTCATTATTGACGACCAACTGTCTATGAGGCAGCAAGTGTTGAAGGTCGCCTCCACTTGCTTTGCTATCCTGAAGTGGCTTAGAAAAATTCTCTGGATGCTTCCTTCTGTTACACAAAAAACTGTCATCCAGGCCTTGATAATGTCCAGGCTGGACTACGCTAACGTGCTTTACCTGGGTGCTAGTAAGGAAGTACTCCAGAAGCTGCAGGTAGTTCAAAATTCTGCGGCAAGATTGCTCTGCCAACTACCCAGAATGGCCTCCATTTCAGGGGCTCTTCGAAAACTACACTGGCTGAGAATCGAAAATCGCACCAAATTTAAACCTCTTTGCTATATGCACAAAATAAATATAGGCTCAGTTCCCCACTATCTAAATGTTTTGGTGCACCATTATCGTCCCTCACGCTTATTACGTTCCTCCAATCAATTAAAATTCCAGGTACCCAGGATCAAACGAGCCAGAATGGGAGGACGCTCTTTTGCATATCTAGCTCCTTCCCTGTGGAACTCCCTTCCAATGCATCTTCGCCTTGAAAAACACTATCTCAAATTCCGCAAAGAGCTGAAAACATGGCTTTTTAATCAGTAGAACCTTTTTATTAACTTTGACCTTCTCTCTTGTCTTGCTTGTCCGTAGGTGCCGGGAAACCTCCGGGTAGCTGTGCGCCATATAAATCTAATAATAATAATAATCCTTGCACTCTGGTAATTGGGCTCAGGTGGAGTTAGACAAGTCGGTCGGTTGTCTCAAAGAATCTCTATTGACAACGGCCTGCGCCAGGGGTGCGTTTTATCACCCTTACTTTTTAGTTTATTTTTGGCCGACCTCCCAACTTTTATTTCCCAATCTAAGTCCTTTTCGCCTAAAATTGGGGACCAGCATATCGCTTGTCTGCTTTATGCAGACGATTTGGTATTATTGGATTATACCCCAATTGGTTTGCAGAGGAAACTCAATGCCCTGGCATCTTATAGCAAGCAGAACCAGCTCCGTATTAATCTGGAAAAGACCAAGATCATGATCTTTGAAAAAAAGTACAGAGTTTTTCCTGGTATTTAGGTTCACAGGTGGTTGAGCACGTGGATCAATATAAATACCTGGGTTTAAATTTTAGGAGAAATCTGAATTGGGGTGCGCATTGGGATGCCATCAAGCAGAAAGCTCTATTGCAGGCCAGCTGTCTGTCTAGAATCAATGGTAGATTTGGGGGGCTATCCCATATCCCATTATTAAAGGCCTATGAAGGGAAGATACCTTCGTTAGGCCTGTATGGGGGAGAGGTTTTTTCTCTTTATCCAACCTATGAATGGGACAGACTGGAAGGGGTAGTGCTTAAAAGACTTCTATCACTCCCCCAAGGTACCATGGTTCAGGCCATAAGGAGAGAGGGCAATCTGGTCTCTTCGAACATGGCGGCCTCTACTCGGGCTCTAAGATACTTTAACACATTGTTGGAGGATGATGAGGTGGTTAAAGTATCCAAATTGTGTTGGGAAGAGATCCAAAGTAGTGAAAGGATGTGGGCAAAGGCCATAAGAACCAGAATAACTGCAATCAAGAACCTCCATTTAAATAGTGGTACAGTCATATCTTGGCTCCCCTTTCCAGGCAAACGAGCACTGAGAGAATCTGCTGCTATGGCATCAGAATCGATCGATGTACTGTATTTAAAGAAGAAATCATCCATTAGCTTCTCGTTTGCTACATTGGGCCAGGATAGTGTCTTCCCTTATTTATCACGGTTATCAGACCCAGGATTGAGAAACGAAATATTAAGGGCTAGGACGGGATGTAACCCAATCTATTCATCCCGCCCACATAGGATTAGGGTGCAGAATAATAGTGGTCTCTGCCCCTGCCCCTTGGAAGCTAAATGTACCCTTGCGCATATTCTTATGGACTGTGTCTATTATCTTGCAAATCGAATCAAGTTTTTAAGACCTCTGTTTTTTAAATATGATGCTCTCCATAGGAACAATAGGAACAAAGCGGTGGAATTATTGTCTGAGATGCGTTATTTAGATGTGGCAGTTGGGATTGCTTGGTTTTTACGATCTGTCAAACAGAATTTTAATGATGAAATGTAATGGGTTGGGGGGGGTAGCCAGGAGGGGGGGTTCTTTTAAAGGTTTTAATTGTCAAGTGTGTTTTTAGAATGTTTTATGGACAAATGTCTAAATAAACTTGTTTCTGAACCTGAACCTCACTGAGTCTATTCTACATAACAAGTCCTTGGTTATTCAGAAAGTACAAACTTACTTAGACAGAATGTCACCAAAATCCCTGACGTGGTGGGGCAAACTTGAATCCATAAAAATGGTTATCACTCTGATTGTTAACTACCTTCTGAGCATGTCCTCCATTCCCTGCTCAGATGGATTTTTCCATACCATAGAAAGTCTCCTTAACAAGTTCATCTGGAACTCCAAAAAACCTTGTATATCCCTAAAATAACCTCCGTTTCCCTAAACATCTAGGCAGGGCTAATCATGCCAACTTCAGGAAATACCAACTAGCATTCTTTACAGCTCAAGGTGCAAAATGGCTAGATAGGGGTCCCCTGACTTTGTACCCCCTTGGCTCTCTCTGGAGCAGCGTCTAACTGACAATCTACCTCTGATCTCTCTGCTAACCATCTCCAAAGACCACCACAGATTAAATAATCTGATTCTGAAACACACTAGAAACGCCTTACTTTATCTTGACCTGCGCCTCTCGGCCGTGAGAGTCTCACACTCCCTACAAACTTCTATTTGGTTTAATAAAGATATCAAACATGATTCCAACATATCCATTGGAAGTCCGTGGTGATCAAAGGGCATTTCTTTGGTGGGGGACCTCGAGTACAGACTAGAACCGCCATCGTTTTCAGATATTAGACGTAAATACGGCATTGATCCTTCTGATTTCTACAACTTCCTTACACTCAAATTAGCCATCTCCATACACAAAACCTTTCCTTTTAAAGAAGCCTCGCTAACAATTCTCCTATCATTATTTAAAAAAGGCGGACATGTGGCCTCCAAGATATATGCCAAACTAAGACCACTGGCTTCCTCATTATGCAATTCTACTCAAAAGAAATAGTGCAATGACTGTTCCCAAGACGGTTTACCCAACATGACGGATATTGAATGGTCAGAACTTTGGGCCTCCCCATTCATAAAGAAAATAACTCCAAACCTTGCACAGACCAAACTACATATTCTCCATAGAACCTTCTGATCTCATCACCGCTTGGCCTCACTAAGACTCCTTGATAAAGACACTTGCTGGAGCTGTAACTTCAAGAATGCAGATCTTCGCCACATGCTGGACGAATGCCCCCTACTACACAATTTCTGGACCAAGATCCACAACACTATAAATGACATTTTCAACACCAACCTCCCTGGGAACTTCTCCTTCTCAATCTATGGCGTCTTTAACTCCCAACTCACGACTGGGCTACAGTGGGATGACCTACATCTAATTGATCTCATGTTCACCCTAGCCCATAAAGCCATCCTTTCCTCATGGAAATCCCTGGGAAGTACCTCCAACAATACATGGTGGGAATTGTTGAGATACATTAGGGGTGCACATAGTATCCTCTCTACCCAAAATCCTTGGATTTCGGCTAATAAGGCTCTATGGAACAGCCTAGATCTATATCTTGAACTTGTCAATCCTCCTTGAAATGCTAGTTTAGATACATTATATTAAATATCTCCCCACCCTGGTACTCACACCACCACTACTACCTAACCACAGTTTAATAGGTCTTTTGAAGGAGTCTCATTTACTTATTCTATCTAGACTTGTCAGGACTGCCATACCTGCTTCTCTGAAGTAGGGCCATCATCTGTATTTAGCTCCCTCCCCTCTGTATCTATCGCTCCTCTTCTTGCTCGCTTTTCTTTTTTACTTTCCCACCACGCAGTCGAGCACGGCTGACAGTAATATCACATTGTAACTAGATGACTGAAAGTAACATATTTACTGTTGCAGTGATTACAGTTCACTCAATTCATGTATGCTTGCTAACCGCCTGTTTTGTTCTAAAATCTTTAATAAAAACTTTTAAAATTAAAAAACAAAAGGTGTGTGTAGTAGTGTAGGCAATTGCTTTCCTTAGGAAGCCAAGCAGGACATATCTTTGGAAGATTAGAAGCTGCCTTGACCAAAAAGTGTTAACATAAATGCCTGATGGTGGAAGGATATCACAGATGGGATGACGTGCTAGGAAAAGTACACAAGCGCTATCTAATTACAATACAATGCTATAGGACTGCCACAGGTAAAAAGCAGAGGATTGGGCAAATGAACAGGGAGAACCTGGAAACCATACAAACTCTATACTTGCAGAGCATGCTTTCAGTCTCAAAAGAAGAATCCAACAAATTCAGGAGGCAAATCCACTGACCAAAATGAAGTTCAGTAGCTACCTTCAGCATATTGTAGGAATGATGCACTCTCACTGAAGCCGTGGGCTCAAAAAGAACAGGCCTAAAAGGATTTAGAAAAATAAACTTCAGATAGGATATGGGTTCCCAAGAGAGGGTCGGCTGAGAAAATTATAACAAGCATTGGCATAGCCAATAGGTCTCGCCTTTGGGACCTTATGTGTTTAGCCAGAACTTTTGGCTATGTTGTAGAGCATTGTGGCTGCTGTGCATCATGTTGAAAAGTTATAATAAAAAGTGTTAAGCATTTTTGTTACCTTTATACAAACCAAGACGACATTATATACAACTGAACAACCTGATTAAAAAAGATTTTAACATAAAAAATGTCTTCTATTTTTTTTGTACTTGCACTGCTGGCAACTTCTTCCTGCCTGTTCTCATGCTTGTTTGTTATAATTTTTTTTGTTATGGGGGAGCAGGACATAAATAACGGGGTAGTGGAGGTTGTAAAACAGTAATTTAATTAGAACACGAGCAGCGGACGGTCACTAGGGGAGAATCTACAGATGCCAGATTACGAGGGCAGAGTGACGTGATGCTTAGGTGATGTTTAGGTGATGCTTAGGTGGTGCGCTGATGCAAAATGGTGGTGGTGAATGATGTTTGGTGCTACTATATGGTGTGGATTGGAGGTACGTTGTGGATTGTGGAGTTGAAATATGTTGTTTGGTGTGTAATTATGTGGTGTGTATTGGAAATGTGTGGAGTTGAATTGTGTGGCCTGGAACTGTGGTGTTGAGTGAAATTATGCTTAGTGAAATTGTGTCATAATAGTGTGGAGTGCATTTATGTTGATTGGTGGTATGTGGCATAGAGTGCATTTATGTGGAGTGTATTTATGTTGCATTGAGTAGAGTGCAATTATGTGGCGTGTAATTATGTGGCACTGAGTGGTATTATGTGGAGTGTATTTATGTTGCATTGAGTAGAGTGTATTTATGTGGCGTGTAATTATGTAATACTGAGTGGTATGTGGAGTGTATTTATGTTGCATTGAGTAGAGTGTAATTATGTGGCATGTAACTGTCACATTGAGTGGTATTTTGTGGAGTGTATTTATATTGCATTGAGTAGAGTGTCATTATGTGGTGTGTAATTATGTGGCACAATGGTATTATGTGGAGTGTATTTATGTTGCATTGAATAGAGTGTAATTATGTGACATATAATTATGTGGTACTGAGTGGTATTATGTTGAGTGTATTTATGTTGCATTGAGTAGAGTGTAAATATGTGGCGTGTAATTATGTGGCACTGAGTGGTATTACATGGAGTGTATTTATGTTGCATTCAGTACAGTGTAATTATGTGGCGTGTAATTATGTGGCACTGAGTGGTATTATGTGGAGTGTATTTATCTTGCATTGAGTAGAGTGTAATTATGTGGCTTGTAAATATGTGGTACTGAGTGGTATGTGGGGTGTATTTAAGTTGCATTGAGTAGAGTGTAATTATGTGGCGTGTAACTATGTCACACTGAGTGGTATTATGTGGAGAGTATTTATGTTGCATTGAGAAGAGTGTAATTATGTGGCATGTAATTATGTGGCACTGAGTGGTATTATGTGGAGTGTATTTATGTTGCATTGAGTAGAGTGTAATTATGTGGTGTGTAACTATGTCACACTGAGTGGCATTATGTGGAGAGTATTTATGTTGCATTGAGAAGAGTGTAATTATGTGGCATGTAATTATGTGGCACAGTGTTATTATGTGGAGTGTATTTATGTTGCATTGAATAGAGTGTAATTATGTGATGTGTAATTATGTGGTAATGAGTGGTATTATGTGGAGTGTATTTATGTTGCATTGATTAGAGTGTAATTATGTGGTGTGTAATTATGTGGCACTGAGTGGTATTATGTGGAGTGTATTTATGTTGCATTGAATAGAGTGTAATTGTGACGTGTGATTATGTGGTACTGAGTGGTATTATGTGGAGTGTATGTTGCATTCAGTAGAGTGTAATTATGTGGTGTGTAATTATGTGGCACTGAGTGGAATTTGGAGTGTATGTTGCATTGAGTGCAGTGTAATTATGTAGCATATAATTATGTGTCACTGAGTGGTATTGTGTGGAGTGTATGTTGCATTCAGTAGAGTGTAATTATGTGGTGTGTAATTATGTGGCACTGAGTGGTATTATTTGGAGTGTATGTTGCATTGAGTGCAGTGTAATTATGTAGCATATAATTATGTGGCACTGAGTGGTATTGTGTGGAGTGTATGTTGCATTTAGTAGAGTGTAATTATATGGCGTGTAATTATGTGGCACTGAGTGGTATTATTTGGAGTGTATGTTGCATTGAGTGCAGTGTAATTATGTAGCATATAATTATGTGGCACTGAGTGGTATTGTGTGGAGTGTATGTTGCATTCAGTAGAGTGTAATTATGTGGTGTGTAATTATGTGGCACTGAGTGGTATTTGGAGTGTATGTTGCATTGAGTGCAGTGTAATTATGTAGCATATAATTATGTGGCACTGTGTGTTATTATGTGGAGTGTATTTATGTTGCATTGAGTACAGTGTAAGTATGTGGCGTGTAATTATATGGCACTGAGTGGTATTATGTGGAGTGTATTTATGTTGCATTGAGTACAGTGTAATTATGTGGCGTGTAATTATGTGGCACTGAGTGGTATTATGGGGAGTGTATGTTGTATTCAGTAGAGTGTAATTATGTGGTGTGTAATTATGTGGCACTGAGTGTTATTATTTGGAGTGTATGTTGCATTGAGTGCAGTGTAATTATGTATCATATAATTATGTGGCACTGAGTGGTATTGTGTGGAGTGTATGTTGCATTAAGTAGAGTGTAATTATGTGGTGTGTAATTATGTCGCACTGAGTGGTATTTGGAGTGTATGTTGCATTGAGTGCAGTGTAATTATGTAGCATATAATTATATGGCACTGAGTGGTATTGTGTGTAGTGTATGTATCATTCAGTAGAGTGTAATTATGTGGCGTGTAATTATGTGGCACTGAGTGGTATTATTTGGAGTGTATGTTGCATTGAGTGCAGTGTAATTATGTAGCATATATATATAGCAAATGTGTCGTTTGTATGTTTTCTCCTGCTTTATTTAACACTTATAGTGTTTGCATGAAGTATAAAACTGATATAGTTACGGGGTATTATGATGCTGTTTAAGCGTAGGTATAAAAAAAATACTAGTTAGAATTGTACCATAAGGCGCATTTAAATAATGAGTGTTGTTGTTAAAACGGAAATATTACAAAAGCGTTACGAAGATTTCAAAAGCCACACACGTAAACAAAGCCCTGCAGGCTAAAAAGTGAATGCCGCAAAAAGTTACGCAAAGGCATGTACTAATAAAAACAAAGTCTTATGTGGTAGCATGGAAGCATGGAAGCGCAATAAAAATGGAAGAAGGCACGCACTGGATAATAAAGTGCCGTGGATTGCGCGGTGCTGTTTGTTTGTTCCTTAGGTTGTTTTTAGGGTGTTGCGAAATGTCAAGTTTGTTGAAAATAAATAATGCCTTTTAAGCGATTCTTGCTTTTAGGTGACCCTTGCTGTGTTTTTGGGAGGTTTTTCGGAGGCACTAATGTACTACATTTCACTGATGGTGCGCGCTGCTTTTCTTCCTCCTTTTACTTTACTTTAGTGTTTGGGGACAACAAGTGTGGAAGACTTGCTATGGTTGGCTAATACAAAAGTGCTTTAAAAACTTAAGAATTCCCTCATGGGAGAACGCTGCGCCGCAGTGTGCTAAAGTGAATGCGGCATGGGAAAGTAAAAACTCGTATTTGAAATAATGGACGCTGCGGCTTAGTGAGCAAAAGCGCCGTGAAAAATGCGTAACTGTTATCGTCCCGGAAACTGTGGGCATAAATAATGCTGAAGACACATATACATCAAAAGTATTACGAAAGTATTTCAAAAGTTCAAAAAGCCACACAACTAAACAAAGCGCCACAGGTTGGTAAAATGAATGTGCCCAAAAGTTCTGCAAAGGCATGTACTAATATAAAGAACGTAATATGTGGTAACATGGAAGCGCAATAAAAATGTACGAAAGCACGCACTGGATAATAATGTGCCGTAGATTGCGCGCTGCTGCTTTTTTGCCCCTTACTTTATTTTTAGGTTGTTGCAAAATTCTAAGTGTGCCAAAAATAAATAATGCCTTTTAAGTCACCCACGCCTTTTAGGTGACCCTTGCTGTGTTTTTGGGAGGCACTGACGTACTTCGTTTTCCAGATGGTGCGTGCTGCTTTCCCTCCTCCTTTTAGCGAGCGCCCTAATGCTAAGTGTGAAGAAGGTGCCATGGCAACAGAAGGAATGGTTGTGCACGGGCATTAGTACATTAGTATTTGCCGTGTCTTTTAATAAATGGCATTGCATTTGTATAACACTACAACTGGTGGGTGTGCTTTGCAGTGAGCTGGGCCAAATACGAGCTACAACATATCATATTTTAATGCGCTCCTTTATTATTTTTCCACAATGTAACAGCTTGTAGCCACAGGTGAGTAACCAGTGGAGGCTCCTTTAAGTTTGGGGTTTCCTTGTTTGCAAATGTTAAAGTAAAGCTTTCACGGATATGGAAAAAGTCGCAGCATGTGGTCTGCAAACGAAAGCACTTGCTTTTAGAGGCTAATTTACCAGGAACAATAGATGGTGTTATAGATAAGATTGAGAGACTTGCCTCCCAGACAGTAAACACAGTGCTAAAGGGCATGTGTCTGCCCGTTGAGAAGTATCCAGTCAGGGAACAGTAAACAGATGCTGGCTTTGATATTACAAACCATTGAAGATGCGTTAAGACAACTTCTGCCTGCATTAAAAATTGTATATCCCTTCGTAAATGCATCCTATGTGCCCGTAGCTGTGATGTTTGTAAACGCTACCACGTTAGGTTTCCCCATGTGTGCGCGCTGCTCCCCCGCCTCCCGAAATGTATTTTCAGTATTTAGCCATGTGACCGGTACTTTATTTTTAGGCTGTAGCGGGATGGACGCATACATGCAGTCTAGAGATGAAACGTACAAAACACAGACTTTTATAATTGTATTAATGAACGGGTAAGCTGCATGGTGTACTTTATTTCACTTAAGAGCAACACCGAGCAGGAATAACAAGGAAAAACGCGAGCGCCATCTGTTTCCAATTAACGCGAACGCGATAATTGGAGACAGATGGCATTGATGTTCGCTCCCGAGCACCCTAGGCCAGGGAACAAAGAAGGCGGGACAATCACCCGCCTTGGACCAATTGCGTGCTGTCTTTTTAAGAAAGACGCATGCACAGGCCAATTGCGAGTTAATAAAAAAAACGCACACGCACGAGCGTGTGTTCTGAGTTCAAAAGCCCTTACTAAATGCCCCGCAGAACAGCGCATGCGTGCTGGCTCAGGCGAGACCTAAAAAGGAGGTTATCAAATGGCTACCTGAAATATTATTGAAAAGAAAAATCTTGAAGGTGTTCCACTGGGGTCGAACTTCTAACAGGCAGGTAGAACTGTAACAACCAAATGCTTCTGGTTAGGTGGGTGCATGTGAATCTACAGCACTACATGCTACAAACAGATGCTTACAGGGTGAGTAACATATTCCATTCATAGCATGTGTGGCTGTAGATGCACATGCTCTGCACAGACTGTAAAGCTGTACTCCCTTAAGCAGTAGTTAGCCGGAGGATGTTGCAGAAGACTGAAACAGTTCCAAGAACAGCTTGGCCTACTCTTGCTTGTCGGCGTGCTAACACATTCACACAGTAGTGCTTGGTAATATGTGTGAGGAGTGAATTATGTAGATGCCTTACAAATGTCAGCTATGGGTATATTTCCAAAGAAAGTCAAAGTAGCTCCTTTTTCTGAATGGAATGAGGCCTGGCAAGGGTAAGCAAATTTCTTTTACCATTAATGCAGCATGTTTGCATGCTTTAGACAATCCATATGGCTATGCCAGATTTAGCTAGCGCATGTCCTTTGTGAGATTTTACAAAAGCAACAATAACTTGCTGAATCTTACAAAAGGGCTTGGTCCTATCGATGTAGAACACGAGGGAACGCTTGACACCCAGGGTGTGAACGGCCCTCCCTGCCAGCCACTGTGGCGGAGGTAAAAAGACCGGGAGCTCAACAGTCTGGTTGAGACGGATGGGGATATTTAGGGTAGGTTCTGAGAACAATTCTGTTGTTATAAACTTAAGAGAAAGGCTCTTCTAGGTTAAGGGTATGCAATTCGCCAACGTGGCTTAAGGATGTGATGGCGACAAGGAAAGCAACCTTCCAGGAAAGGATTTAAAAGGAAACAGATGTTCAAAAGGGAGCCCATGAGTCTGGACAATGTTAAGGTTCCAGACAGGGGTACGGGCTACCCTGGGTGGAACAACTCATTTGAGTCCTTCCATGACAGTTTTGATGACAAGGATTTTGAATAAAGGAGAGTGTTTCCTGTTCTGCATTTAGGCTGCAACAGTGGCTAAATGAAGGCATATGGAAGTATAAGCTAGACCTGATTTCTGTAAATGAATAAGGTAGCAGACAATATCGTGAACTGCAGGTGTCTGCTGGTCTATGTGCTTAGGAATACAGTAATAGATAAACCTTTTCCACTTGGCAGAGTAGCAGGCCTGCATAGTGGGTGGGTTTGGTTCTTTGGGTATAGACATGCACATTGAGGGAGGTTGAGATAGCCGAATTCTAGGACCTAAGGAGCCAGACTGGGTTGCCTGGGGTTGAGTCCCTGATTGTGCCTTGGTTCTATGAGAGAAGGTCCAGCCTGTTGGGCAGCTTCTTGTGGGGAGCCACTAACATTTCTAGAAGGGTCAAGAACCATGGTTGTCTGGCCCTGGCGGGCACCACCAGGATGACAGTGAGGGAGGATTGCCGAAGCTTCCAGACCATGCATGGAAGGAGTGGGAGAGGAGATAAAGTGTAGGCAAAGATCCCTGACCAGTTCACACATAGAGCATTGCCCATGGATTGTGGGTGCCTAGAGGCAAAGTTTAGGCATTTTGTGTTCGACCTCTGGAACCTCCCCCCAACAGCAGAATTGCAGGAGTAGGACTTGTGGTTGGAGTTCCTACTCGTGAACTTGATGACGAATCCTGCTGAGCAGGTCTATAAAGTAGTTGTCCACTCCCCGAAGTTACTCTGCCAGGCGGTGTTGCCAGTGGTGAGGTGCTTGTTGCCAAATGCTTTGTGCTAGTGCTTACAGGTTCAGGGAGTGTGTGCCATCTTGCTTTTGGAGATAATACATGGCAATCATGTTGTCTGTTTTTATCAAAACTACTTTGTGTTGAACCTAGTGAAAGTAAGCCTTTTTTAAAGAAACCTTTTTATTGAGTTTCATAAACAGAAAGAAAAAAATAATGGAACACAATGGCGTCGTAACACCGCAGGCACATATTAGATAACTATACATTAGTCCCAAGATACCCAACATATACGGCAGCATCAGCAAATAATACATGTCAATACTACTCTCCCCAATTTGTATTCCAGTCATCCCCAGAAGTGTCCCCATCTCGATCACTCCTCCCACTTGTTTGTGTTCTCCAAGCTGACCATACCTTGTCCCATTTCTTGGGACATCCCCTACTTTTGTATATTGTTTTCTCGGTGACCAAACACCAGTCCATATCATTTCATAAACCCTGTGGCCGTGGCGTGTCCGATGCCCCCCACTTTTGCTGCAATATTTCTCTTTGCCACTCCCAGATCAAGGGAGAACCATATTTAACTATATCGAGGAAGCGGAGTGTCACCCCAAGTATTTAGTATACAATATTTGATTGTGTCTGGTATTTGGTATCCTGTGGTTGTGGCTGAAAGCAAGACTTGAGAGCTATCTGGATGACCGTGAGCTTCAGTTAACAAATGCGGAGGGCCCTTAATTGAGCCAGCCACATGGCCTGAATGGTTAGTTGCTGAAAATGCACGCCCCATGCCAAGAGCGAGGTGTCCGTGGTGATGGTCACCCGTGGAATAGGGTCTATTAAGGGCCGGCCCTGCAACAAATTGTTGCTGCTCCACCACTGCAAAGAGTGATGGGTGCTGGTCTGTATCAACACTAGATCCTCCCAGTGACTCCACTTGTGACCATTGTGCTGACAGACATTGTTGGAGCGAATGCATGTGAAGTCTGGCATGGGGAACTATGGCTATGCATGAGGCTATAATTCCAAGAAGGCGCATCTCTGTTCGGACCTTCAATTGACGATTTCACTGAAAAAAGAGGCAGTATCTGCTGGAATGCTTGCACATGTGAATGACTGGGGTAAGCCTTGCCTGTGATTGTAGAGTACGGCTCCAACAAAAGGCTGAATCTGAAGGGGCTGAAGATAGGCCTTGATGGCATTTATAGTGAAGCCGAAACTGTGGAGAAGGGATATGGTGGCTTGGGTGTAAGTGAGGCACTGTGGTTTGCTTTCACTCTTGAACAGCCAATTGTTAAGTAGGGGAAAACGTGAATGCTGCTCCTTCTGAAATGGGCAGCGACCACAGCAAGGCATTTTGTAAATACTCTGGGGGCAGTGGTGACCCCGAATGGCAATACTTTCAATTGATAATGTTGACCACTTGCCATGAAACATAGGTAGAGGCGGTGAATGGGGTGGATTGGTATGTGAAAATAGACGTCCTTCAGATGAAGTGCAGTCACGAAGTCACCTTGCTGCAGCAGATGGATGACATGCTGAAGAGTGACCATGTAGGAATGTTTTGAGAGGGTGTAATTGTTGAAGGGCCTAAGGTCAAATATGGGCTGTGGAGACCCATCCTTTTTGGGGATTAGAAAGTATAGTGATTACACCACTCTGCTGTGATATTGCAGTGGCACTGGTTCCATCGTCCATTTGAGAATGAGCACCTGGACCTCTTCTCGAAGAACGATCTGGTGTTCTGTGGAGATGGGAAGTCTGGGGGGGGGATGTTGGGTGGAGGTGAAATGAGCTCCAGGCAGCAACCATGCTGTATGATGCAGAGAACCCATTAGTCAGAGGTGAGGTCTTTCCATTGAGGAAGAAATCCCTGCGGTATTCCCCCGACACGTGTTGTGTGATCGGGGGACGATTAGAAAAGATTCACTGCTTGGAGGAGGCGGCTCCCTTAGCACAGTCTCCTTTGCCCCTACCACTGGTGTTGTTGCCTCTGTAGTGCCCTCTAGAATGCCCTCATGTTGACTGCTGGTGGTATTGCTGTTGCGGATTCTGGTAGGAGGCAGGAGATTCAGGAGAAGGGGCCTTACTGTCTCCCCTGTACCGTGACCTCCAAAAGGATCCCCTAAAAATGGACGTCTAGAGTGGATCCATTGCCTTGGCTGTACCTGTCTTTTTTGAGCTTTTCAAGCATTTGATCTGTCTGCGGTCTAAAAAAGGGTTCACCGTTGAGTGTCAGATTCAGCAGATGGTACTGTACTTCTCGCTAAAAGCCACAGACACTGACCCAGGTTAAATGCCTTGGCCGCCGTGTTGGCTGCATCTAGAGTGCAGCGAATGGTGGCATTCGAGATGCTTTCGCCCTTTGTACCGAGATCTTGCCCATGCAGCCTATACTCCTCTGGGAAGTGTTTGAGAAGTTCCTCTATCTCATCCCAGTGCACCCTTTCGCATCGGGATAGCAGACCAACAATCCTCCAGTATGTGGCTGATTGTACTGCCCCCCTCTTGCCTGCTGCATCAATCTTTTTGCTCTCCTTATCAGGGGGTGGAGCATCCCCTGTGCCCTGGACATTGGCAAGTTTCTGTGCCATGTGGACCACAAGAGAGTCCATAGAAACGTAGCCACAAATGTAGGCAGGGTCACTGGATGAGGGTTTGTATTTTTTGTTGATCCTAGTTAGGACTCTGGCATTGACTGGCTATTTTCATGTCTCAGGCATGGTCTTAAGCATCCATTTCAGCATCAGAAGGAACTGGAGGGTGCATTGGGTCTTCGAAGGTGTTTCAACCAAGAAGTTAGTGTCTTCCTGGATCACATGCATACCTACTTTGTGAAAAGTAGCTGCCCCATGTATGAGGTAGTGTCATAGGTGGGGGAGGTTTCGCCAGGTACAGATCAGGATCTGTATTATTCTAGGATCAACAGCGTGGGGGGGGCATAGACGGTATCGCCGGGTTCAGCTGGATACAGAAGACTACCCTCCCCATATGAAGGGGAAGTAACCCCTCTGCTGAAGCTAGAGGAGGTGGAATGTATGGTGTAGTTGGTGGTGAGGGGAGAAGGCTAGGGCCCCAGTCCTGTCTCCAGTGCTTTGGAGAAGGTGCTCCTCAAAAGATAGCTTCCTCTTCCTTGAAAGAGTCTCTTGCGGCTTCGGTGGCAGCTTGGTGGAGAGTCTCCCAGTTTAGGGGTGGATAAAGAGATGCTTTAGGTGGGAATCCAACTCGCTCTGCAAGCACTGGAGAATAGCTTGCTCCAGATCGTCGGAACTGGCCATAAATTAGGCTTTTGTTGCCAGTTGGGTCTTCACCATCGAGGGGGCCTTGGGTATGGAGGCCTTTGCTGCAGACGTTGACTGTGAAGCCGATGGTAGCTTTGGTGCCAACTTTGGCGTCTGCATCTGTGCCAGAGTCAACAAGCCAGTCAACTCAGAGGGTAGCTGTGGTTTATGCCTTTGTGTACAGAAAGGGGAGCATTGACAGCTCCGAAGGCTTCGGTCAGTGCTGACCATGGCCCGAAGTCAGTGGTGGCCTGGCAGGCTGTTGTGTCCCTGGTCTCCACACCAGTCTCCCACTGGGGTGGTGCTCTGCCCGTCCACAGAGTCCCTGGCTGGCTGTGGGTTATAAGTGGGTGGCACCAATACTCACTGTAAAAGTCTTCAGAGGATGTTGAACCTTGGGGTCTTGGTGCTGTTGTGCTTCGTATTAGGAGGGCAAGCTCACCTCCAAACTGGACTGAACCAACTGGGCCTCTGAAGGGGTGGCCTCTTCCTCCACCTCGATGTTGCGTTCCGGAAAGATGCCGAAGATGTTGTTGACCTCTCAGCTCTGCATTCGCCGATGGGTCCTCCTCCGCTTGTTTCGGAATCAAAGGGTCTTCTTCGATCGGGAGATGGGGGAGGCATGGCATGTTGTCTCGCCATACTGAGGGTAGAGGCAGGGATTGCAGATATTTTGGTGGTCAGTCCAGTGCCAACTAAGGGAGGAGCCACTATACCTCATGACTAGAAAGACTTCTTCGAAGAAAAACAAGTTACAAACATTGAGTCCAATACTAGATGACAGGAGTATGCAGAACATATGTATCTACACCCACACATTCTACAAACATTTCATTCTTAGAAACCAAACAGTCAAATCAATGATGACCAAAGTATACAACCTCAATCTGCAATAGCATGCCCTGCTTGAATCGGAAGGGTACCAGCAGAATGGTTTTGCAGGGGGAATTCCTTTGAAAACTGCTGATAACTTTATGGAGCAATAAAAGAGTAGAAAGGAGTGCATCATGTTGCTACCACTGAAAGAGTAAACCATCAATAAAGAAGAGGCCTTTTCCCTTAAAGATGTATAACACGAGGATCAATGTACTCTTACAAACAGGTTTATGGGGAGAGCGACAAATAGAAGGAGGTATGTTTTAAGCCTTCCGCTGACAGCCAACTCCCTCATCCGAGTATTCCAAGATCAGAAGAGGTTTAACCATCTTGAAATGTTCTACTGTGAAGAAGTCATCCTCTTGGCAGAGGAGCAGAATGCTGCAAAGGTTTCCTGTTCTGGTCTCCACTGTAAAGAATCTCTGTAACACTTGCACATCTTGCACACAATAACAGGCTCCAGTGTATATAGCCATAACAGCTATTACACTTTAAGTAGCAGTGCTGGAATATCAGAGCCACAAAAGAACAGATTGGTTTTATTAATCTGCCTCCAATGGTGTGGGTTGGAGGAGATTTTAGCCTTTATTGCTATTCGGTTCCCACTACCAGTTGAAAGTGACTGCCTATGAGAAAGTGCCCTCTTTCTGCATGGTTGCCCCCACTTTTTGCTGAATTGCTGATGTACTTTGACTGAGTGTGCCCTGGGCTCCTGCTAATCAGGTACCCAGGGCCTATGTTCTTTCCCTAAAACTGCATTGAAGCCTAAACGCAATTGGCATCTCTGGCCATAGGTCAGTCCCTGGTAAATGGTACCACAGGTACCCAGGGCACTGTGACCAGAGAAGGCCTGTAAGGGCTGCAGCACTTATTGTGCCACCCTTAGAGGTCCTGTACCACTTCACTCGCAGGCTGCGTGTTTTGGTGCAGAACATAGTGAAGAGTCGACATGGCACACATCTCTGTGTGCCATGCCTACAACCCACTGCCCTGGCATAGGTCAGTCACCGCTCTAGCTGGGTGCACTATACCAGTGGTGAGGGTACAGGTGCATGAGCCCTGTACCCCTACAGTGTCTAAGTCCATTCTTAGACATTGTAAGTGCAGTGCTGCCATTAAGAGTATATGGTGCTGGGAGTTTTTCATTACGAACTCCAAAGCACCATAATGGCTACACTGAAAACTGAGAAGTTTGGTATCAAACTTCTCAGCACATTAAACCCACACTGATGCCAGTGTGGGATTTAATGAAAAATGCACACAGAGGGCATCTTAGAGATGCCCCCTGAAAACTAACCCACCTCTAGTGTCCAGACTGGGTGGCTGCTTTCAGCTGCCACCACCAAACATGTTTCTGGACCCCTGGGTCGAGAGCCTGCTGCTCTCGGGGGTCTGAAACAATGCACATCCTGGGACGAGGTGCCAAGCCTCCTCCCCCAGGATGGGCAGGGTTCACGAAGGGGAAGCTTCAAAGGCTTGCCGCCTTTGTGAGCTTCCCCAGGCCACTTGCTGCTTCCAGCAACTGGTCCCCACTGGTTCTGACCCCCACTTTGGCCGGGAGAACCGGCGGGAAAAACAAGTGAGGAAGAGAGGTGTGCCCACCTCTGCCAACTCCACCCCTCAGGTGGGGGAGGCGAGGTGAAGCACAAATCTCAGTCCACGCCATCTTGAAGATGGCGGGACTCAGCCAACCAGGGACAGGCACATGCCCCCCTCCCACTGGAGGGTGGCATAATAGGGGGTGTACCCACCCCAGGGAAGGGACCCATTGGTCCCTGCCTTTTACCTACCTGTAACGCCCCTAAATCTAGTATTTAGGGGCACCCCTGAACCTTGCTTCCTCAGATCCAGACAAGAAACAAGAAGAAAAGAAGAAGGAGGACCGAACAGCCGTGCAGCAGCTAACAAGAGGAAGACACCCACTGACTTGGCCCCAGCCCTACCGGCCAGTCTCCCCCTCGAACTTGCTCCTGCGAAACCCCGGTGTGTCCTGCAGCCAGCAACCTCAAAAACCCCGGAGGACCAGCCTGCCTTCACTTCCAAAGCCTGCTTCTACAGTGAACACCGGATTTGTTCAACTGCAACCTCTGGCAGCAGCCGGAGACCGCGGATCCGCCCCACTCCGCACCCGCCGTCCACGGCCCCAGCTCGAGTGGGCAAACACCACGAGGAGGTCACCCCGGCGATCCTGAACAGAGATCCGGCGACCCCTGACCTGCCTCAAGCCTCCAGCAGACGCCTGCAGTCGGAATCCAGAAGGCCCCCCTAACCGCGACCAGGAGCTGGTAAGAAGATCCGACCCCAAAAGGCACCCCTGCACCCGACGCCCCACGGCCTTGTGTGCCCAAACCGACGGTGCCTAACCAACCCCTAACTTCCCAACTTACCTCTCGAAGTGGTGGTCGCACCCAGAAGTCCTTCGTCTCCCTGCCTGCAGTGCTTTTGCAAACCGGAGGTTCTCCATTGGAAACAGGGCATCCGACCTCGAAACACCACCCTGCACCTGGCCGCCCTAGTGCCGCTGAAGGTGCACCTTTGGTGCTAATTTGTTTCTCCATTTGCCCTGAGCTAAAGTCCAGGAGCTTTGCTCCCACAGCCCAGTGGCCTGCTTGCCAGCAGCCACCAACCCGAGGCCCCCTATCCCCCATTGGATAACATTGGGCCTCAACACTCTGCACCCGGCCGCCCTAGTGCCGCTGAGGGTGTAACAAGAGTGCATCACTGACCCTGGGGGACTCCTGAGTCTACCCCCAGAACCTCAACTCCCACTACCGAATACATACCTAAAAACCTATAACCATATTTTCCTCCATAGGATAACATTGACACTTTTTCCTGAAAAAGTTTCTAAAGTGTGGAGTTTTGAAACCTAAAGAAATTCTTTAAAATTGTACGATTTAACAAAAACGCTTTTACTCACTTGTTTACAGGAAATGTCCAAGTGCTGCATCTAGGCATACAGCACTGAGTAAGAAAAGTAATCCAAAAGTAACTTACCTGCTATTTTACTGAAAATCCCATTCAAGTACATGTACTGTATTTACAAGTGATTGCATTTCTCTGAAACAATACTGTAAGTCAAACCATAGTACATTTACAATTGCAATTGAACTGTTTTACAATCAGCATTTACTACTGTAAAGTATTTATTGCTTACCTGTGCCAGGCTTGCTTGGTTCTAGAAATAAAATAACTAAAAGAATATTTTTATACAAAAACAATTGGTCTGACTAGGAATCCCATCAGGTCCAGGTGCTTTCCCATTCTTCAAGTTTTTTATTGCTAAGGATACTTCTTCAGATGTGATAGGATTATTAAGTAGAGATTCCTTATCTGATGACAGTTTTGGGAGAGGGTCGTCTGAAAGCCAAGTATTTAACTGTTCGTTAGGCACTAGGATCTCTTCCTTATATAAATTTTGGAAAAAATTAGTAAAAGCGACCCCAATATCATTATCATCCGTACAGCTTACACCTGACCCCTCCAAAGTTATCTCTTTTATTGAGTTCCTAGCAAGGTCACCCCTAGTTTTCCATGCCAGTAACCTCCCACATCCCTCGCCGTACTCATAGTGCGCCAACTTACTAGCAAACCACTTTTTTTTTAACTATGCCTTCCAGGTGTTCCTCAAGTTCTTTCTTCCCCTCGTCAATTTGTGACTGGAGCTCATTCGCAGCTGCTGGGTCTTGCGCTGCAATGAGATCTTTTTGCCAGGAGATTATTCTCTTCTCTATTATTTCTATTTTTTTGTCATTTTCTTTCTTCCTATGTGTAGCACAGAGTTCTTCAATATGTGGGGCGCGCCCCCCTGGGGGGGCGCGACACCATCTCAGGGGGGGGCGCTCACTCCACTCTAATCTTACCTTTGTTCCCTGCGTCGAAAGTCTTCTTGGAGAACTCCGGTATGGTTGGAGGGGAGGGAGGGGAAATCGATGGGGCACGACCTGCTCATGCTTTTGTCTTGTTAACCGTCCCAGGAGGGGTTAATTCATGCTTCAGCTGCAGTGAGAGGCAGGAAGTCTCCTTTGCTAAAACCGAAAGCAAACGAACAGACCGTCCCGTTCCTTCCAATTCCATATCATAGCAGAGGAGACTCCTTGCCTCCCACTGCAGCTGAAGCATTTGAGCTCTATGAATTAACCCCCTCCTGGGAGGGTTAGCTCTTCCCAGAAAGGAGACAAAGTTTCTTTTAAAATTACACAGGCAGGGGGCGTGGCTTAGCAGCCGAACATGGCGGACGTGTGCTAGGCGAGCTCCGTCCAGCCCACCATAAATTAGCAATTTATCCTGGCCCCTAGTACCTGCTACCTGCAAAGCGGAGTGTCGGTGATACCGGGCCCTGGTAGCGGAGACTCGGCGGCGATCGCGGCGGCTGTGGCCCCCCGGGCGGCGGTGCAGAGACCGCACGAGTCTGCGGCCCAGAGAGTGAGGGGCAGCCGGGAGATCGAGTGCCGGCGGCAGCTGGAGGCGCCTGTGCGGGACCCGACCCGGGCGCCGGAGGACGGGCGGCACGGTAGCGCTCCCGCGCCGGGTGAGTGAGGCGATCCTGGAGGTGCCTGTGACTGGGGCGCTGTGACTGTGGTGCTGGTGGTGTGGCTCGGCGGCTACTGCGGGCCGCGGTGGTGGAGAGGGCCTCGAGCGGGCCTGACGGGGTGAGCCTTCCCCGCCTGCCCCCGTTCGCGGGCAATACATCGACCCTTACTGGGGGGGGTACTTGGGACTGTGTGCCTCCTTGAGACGCCCATTGCTGCTCTCCTCTCCTCCGCGGTGCGATCGGCCCGCGTGGGAGGGCCGGACGGGCGAAGGGAGGCGGCGTGGGCCGCAGACGAGTGGCGTGGGCAATTGAGTGGACGGGGGCCGCCCCTGAGGCCCAGTCATCTGGATCAATAGGCGGCCCGAACCGGGGGTCGGCCGGGCCCCGAGGGCATACCGAGGATTGGAGGGGTCCAGCGCCCGCAGGGGAGCTGGGCTGGCCGGCCAGTGGCGGCGCCCGTCGTTGGGTGGTGCGTAGGCCCTGGTGGCCGGCTGCGACTGGGGGGGGACTCCCTCTCCCAGTCTTTGATCGGCGGTTGGGTCGGACCGCGGGGCGTTCGCAGGGGCACGGTCCCCATCACGGAAGAGGGGCCCATCTTGCCAGCCTGGTAAATCGGGGCGGGATCCTGCAGGCGACCATGACTCGCGACAAAGGTGGCAGTGGACCGGCGAAGCAGGGTCCGATCGACAAGTTCACGGGCTCGAGTGGGTCTGGGAGCCAACAAGGGGCTGTGCCGGACAATGCGGCGCTCATGGAAGCGATCACCCAGTCCCGAGATATGCTGGACGCGAAGATAGGAGCGGTGGGATCGGAGGTCACGCTCCTGCGCCAGGACCTGCGCAACGCAGTCTCCCGCATCACGGAGGCCGAGACCCGCATCTCGGGGGTGGAAGACGATGTCACGACCCTAAAGAAGAAAGTGGCCGCGATGGAGATGACCCAGCGGGGGCTGGCCCTGCGGGCGGAGGACGCGGAGGGCCGGGCCCGCCGCAACAACCTCCGCTTCGTTGGCTTTCCTGAGGGCAGCGAAGGGGGTAGTGTGGAGCGCTTTCTCACACAGTGGTTGGAGAGCTGGATTCCCCCGGAGGCACTATCGCGGTGCTTTGTGGTGGAGAGGGCCCATCGCGCGCTCATGCAGAAGCCGCCAGTGGGGGCTCGCCCGCGTCCCATAATTGCGAAAATACTGAACTATTTGGACAGGGACACGATTTTGAAACAGGCCCGTCTTAAGGAACCCCTTCTACACGAAAACGTGAAGATCCTCATTTTCCCGGACTACACGCGCCTAGTGCAGCAGCAATCCTTTCAGGCTGCAAAAGCCCGCCTGCGAGAACTTAATCTGCAATACTCGCTCCTCTATCCTGCTCGACTGTGGGTGGTCTTCCGGTCACGTACACATTTCTTTGATACTCCGGAGGAAGTGTTCAAATGGACAGACGAAACAGTGAGGGTCAGGGCACACACCCCGCCCAGGATGGGGGCCGGGAGGGAGTCCGACTCCTTCGCGAGCGAGACGAACCGGAGGAGGCAGCGATCAGGCCGTAGGGGAGCCAAGCGGTCTCGGTCAAAGCGACGCTCGCTTTCCTGTGGGGCCACATCACGGCTGGGGGACACAGTATTGCTGCCGCCGGGGAAGGGCTGAGGGAGGGGCCGGTGGGGCCCATGTGGGTCCTGTTTTCCTGAGGGTACTAGGAGCACAGTTGTGATGGGCCAGGACTCCCGTCACACCTTGTGGGGCGGGATACGGGTCAAATCGTTATGGGGTTGGGGATTCATTGGATGAGGTGGCCGGTCTCCTCCCGTTGGGGGGGACGGGTCAATCATGCCGCGACAGATGCTTCAGTGTTTTTGAGGTATGGGGTGGGGGGTTGGTTGGGGAGGTTAGCTTTGGGGATTTGGGTTGGTCACACAGTGACAGAAGTAACAACATCCTCGAGGGAGGGAGTTGGGGGTTTGTTGGGGGGGGTTGGGGGGTAGGTCAAGTTCGCAGATCGCACTTCACATACAAGCTCGGCACAGTCTGCACACATATCGCCACAGCTCGCCGCCACTGTTGAGAGAGGATGCACCCCCTCATGGCTAGGATATCTGATGGGGGTCGGGTGACCCTGGACAGCCTCCGCATTATTAGTTGGAATGTACGAGGGGTTCTGGATAAAATTAAACGGGGGCCATCCTCCACCAGGCGAAGAGGATGAGGGCCGATGTTCTCCTGTTGCAGGAGACGCACCTGATGGGTACGAAGGCCCTTTGTCTGCAACGGTACGGGTTCCATCAGGTTTTCCACTCTGGCTTCACGAGGGGTTCGCGGGGAGTAGCAATCCTAGTGCATCGAAGGGTCCCATACGTACAGGCACAGCAGTGGACGGACCCACAGGGGCGCTATTTGTTTATCCGGGGTAAGATTGGAGAGGACCCCCTGGTGCTGGGCAGTGTATACGCTCCCCTCCCCTACAGTGGAATCTGATGGAAAAGTTGCAGTCCCTGTGGGCCGATATGCCAGAAGTACTGTCCGCAGTGGGTGGGGACTGGAATGACGTTATGGATTTGGCTAAAGATAGGACGGGGTGGGGGAAGCTCCAGAAGTGGTATTCCCACGAAGCTACACTCATTGGTGATGGGGTTGGATTGGGTTGATACATGGCGGCGCACTCACGGGGATTCCCGGGGGTATACCTCTCTCTCAGCGGTCCACAAATCTTTCTCCAGGCTTGATTATATCTTCGTCCCCCGGGCGGTGGTTGGTAGAGTGGCTGGGGCGGAGATATTGCCTCGGGGTCTTTCGGATCACTCCCCGGTATCCATCGAGCTTAATATGGGCAGGGGGAGGCAACCATTCCGGTGGCGCCTCTCAGTGTGGAACCTGCAGAATGAAGACTATGGGACTCATATGAGCGAAGCAATTGCCCAGTACCTAACGACAAATGAGGGGTCGGTTTCCAGCGCTGCTACTCTGTGGGAGGCACTGAAGCCCACTCTCCGTGGGGCGGATATATCCTGGTGCGCGGCAGCTCGCAAGAAGCGTAGGGAGGAACTGATTCGCGCAGAGGCCGCCATAGAGGTCCTTGAACGGCAGAATCGGGAGACGGGGGGTGACCGGGGGGTGCGACAATTGCTACTGGCTCAACAGGCCTGTGCAGCCCTGCTGATGGACGAAGCACGCCAGGTATGGCTGGCGACGCGCAGCAGAATATATCAATGGGGAGACAAGTCCAGCAAGATGCTGCATCGACTGTGTCAGGGCACGTTCCACTCCCAGGTTCTCCCGGGAATTTTGGACTCGGCGGGAATACCGATCACAGACCCGCCTGCCATTGCAGAGAGCTTTGCCACATACTTTGCGGATCTCTATGCTCCCCGGGAATGTCTGCCGGCGTCCACCGTTGCCAAATTTATGGCAGACCTACCACCCAAAGCGGTGTCAGATGAGGTGCGGGATCAGCTGGAGGCCCCTCTGACAGATGAGGAACTGGGAGCGGCCCTGGGGGAACTTAACCCCGGGAAAGCACCTGGACCCAATGGGTTTCCCAGTGAGTTCTTTTGTCGCTATAAGGTACAGCTGGCCCAGTATTATCGGGCGGTGGTGGAGGAGGCCCGGTAAAAGGTCTGCTCCTCCGGACTGGAGACATGCTGAGGTGGTGGTGTTCCATAAGCCGGGTCGTCCCCCGGAGCAGCACGCCTCATACCGCCCCATCTCTCTCCTAAATGTGGAGGCAAAAGTTCTAGCAAAGGCGCTTGCCAACCGCCTGCTGCCCCATATTACCACACTTGTACACCCTGATCAGGCGGGGTTTATGCCCCAGAGGGCCACCAGACACAACATAAGGAGGGCGCATGTGGCGGTGGCGGCTATCCGGCAGACCGGGGAACCAGCGGCACTTCTCCTGGCGGATATGGATAGGGCATTCGACTCCTTGAGCTGGGTCTACCTTTCGCGTTGCTGGGCAGACTCAATCTGGGCCCGCACTTCCTCTCTTACATAAAACTCCTGTATACGGAGTTGACGGCAACGGTCCGGGTGGCGGGCGCAACCTCCTCAACCTTTCGTATTCAGAGGGGCACACGGCAGGGATGTCCCCTGTCTCCATATTTATTTGCCCTAGCCATGGAGCCCTTGGCAGTATGGGTGCGTATGGATGCGCAGATACGGGGCTTCGAATGGGCCCCAGGACTGTCCGATAGGATCGCGCTATATGCGGACGATGTCCTCTTCTTTCTCACAGCGGTTGACAGGACGGGGCCACGGCTTCTGCGTATTATGCAGATCTTTGGGGAAACGTCGGGTCTATACATGAATCCCCGCAAATCCACATTGTGGGCCCTGGGGGATAGGACGAGAATGGGCGCATGGGTGTCCTCGATCCAGGCGGCAGCAGGAGGACTGAAGTATCTGGGGGTGTTTCTCACGGATGTACCGGCAATAGCCTGGGAGCGAAACCTGGCACCAGTGTGGGAGCGGGTCCGTGCAGACCTTAAGTCTTGGTCCCGTATGCCCCTGACATTGATCGGCAGATCGGCCATATTCAAGATGGTGGCGCTCCCCCGGCTTCTCTACCAGCTACAGAATCACCCGTACCCGATCCCGCCTCGATGGTTCCGGCTGGTGAATTCTGTGCTTGGGCAGTTTCTGTGGGAGGGGGGAAAGGTGCGCGTGGCTCTGCGTACATGCTTCTTGTCTACCTACTGTGGAGGCCTCGCAACCACAGATATTCTCTCATACTATCAGGCCTCGCACTTGCTGGTCCTTAATGAATGGTGGTACGGTGATAGGGGAGACCCGGCGTATGCGCTAGAACGACAGCTTATGGGACGCCACACACTACATACGCTTTTGTACTTGGCTCAGTTGCGGGGTGCGCTGCCATCGGCCACACGGGTGGTCTTTTTGATATGGAGACAAGCATTGCGGCGCATGGGTTGGTGGAATGTACTGACTCAGGAGACCCCGTTGTGGAATAATGGGCGTTTGCCCCAATTGGCGGCCCTTTCGGGCTTTCAGGGATGGGACAACATTGGTGTCTCCACCCTGGGGGATGTCCTGAGGGGCACGACACTAAAGCCCTTTCGGGATTTCCAGAAGGAGTTCCTCATGCCGCAGTCACAATTTTATCGATACCTTCAGTTCCGACATGCCCTGTCCCCCAGTCTGCAGGGTCTGGAGTCCCTCCCTGAATTTAGCCCTTTAGAAGCTAAAGTTTTTATGGGGGACTTAAAAGAAAAGAAGATTTCCCAAATCTACCAGTCCCTGGTCACTCACTGCTCCCCCGCACTTCAGAAGCTCCGGGGGACTGGGAGGGAGATGTGGGCGGTTTGGACGAGGAAGACTGGACGGAAGCCCTGGCAGCCCCGCGGGGGCGGCTATAGCAATGCGACTCCGCCTGATCCAGTTCAAATACCTCCACAGGGTCTATTTTACTAGAGCAAGGTTGTGGCGGGCGGGATTGATTGCCTCTCCGGAGTGTCTCCGCTGTGGACGGGAGGAGGGTACCTTCATACACACAGTCTGGGGGTGCATATCGCTGGATAGCTTTTGGAGGGGGTGTTCACATGTCTTTCTGAAGTCTTGGGATGGGAGCTTCCACGCACACCGCAGTTGGCCCTGCTGCATGTTATGGCAGGAATAGGTGGCAATGCTTGCAAACGACATCTCTTGGTGTTGGGCTTTACACTGGCGAAGCGAGACATTGCTAAGGGGTGGAAGGCGGTGTGAGCCCCATCGGTGGCTGCCTGGAAAAATGGATTAGATTTTTGTATGGGACTGGAGCAACCTATCTTTGTAGCCAGGGGATGCCCGCGTAAGCATTATAAAATATGGCAACGATGGGCGGAGTACCGGGGCCTATGGTTGGAACCGCCAGTGATGGTGGAGCCTCAGTTACCGGGTTGAGATTCTGGGTCTGTGAAGGTGGAGGGGAGGGGGGAGCTGGGAGGGCGAGTATATTGGTGTTAAGGATATTTGTACATACATCAAGGCGGTGGATGAGATTCTGTGGTATCAGTGCGATCTTTAGGGGGGGTGAGGGAGGGAGTTGGGGGGGGATTAGTATTATTTAATGTGTTTTTGTTATGCATAGTTGATTTGGCAAAACAAAAGTCGATTGTTTCAATGCCTAAGCACAGTCTGATTTGGCAGATGTCTCTGGTGTGCAGAGCCCTGCGTTATATGTGCAAATTGACGAATAAAATATGTTTTCAAAAAAAAAAAATTACACAGGCAGGCGCGCAAAATGCCAGCCAGCCAGCCATGTGTTGTTTAAACAGCCTGCAAATTGCTTGCTTGTCTTGACACTAAATATGGTTATAAATAAAGAAGTATGTATTAATTTGTAATGTGACTTTTCTGTCTTTGTTCCCTTTTATTATCAGTCATGGATCATTCAGGAAGCCCTTGAACACAATTAAAAGTTCTTTCTATTTATATTTGCTGTTCAAAGTATGCACAGATAAGTGATGAAAATACGGCTTTAGGTGACTGTTTATTTTTGTACTGTCTGGGACATTGAAATAATGAGTTGGAAACCCTAATCACAAGACTGGGAGTTTGTTGCAGGATCAGCACATTATTTATTTCCTCCACCCTGATCCCTGGTTACTGCCATAATAGCAATAGTTTAACACATTTGAAACCCTACGCTGCCGTCAATAACATACTGAGTTACTTCAAGTGCCTGGGATTGCACCTTGCATTCAGACAACTCGCTCCTCATTCTCGCCCTTCACTTTCACACTCACCCTGCACTCACAGCGATCACAATGCCCTCACACCATTCACCCACTTACCCTGCACTCACAGTGATCACTCTGCACTCACAATGCACTTGCGCTGTTCACCCTGTACCTCACCCTGCAGTCACACGAGCACACTACTCAACCTGCACTCATGTGACACTTCACTCACCTGTCCCCCTCACTGCTCAATCTGCAATCTCACTCAAATAAGCCCACCACTAACCATACATTCATTCGCCCCACTCTGCACTTACATCCGCACCCAAATTCATATGGTTACCTCACTCACCCTGCAGTCACTCCTCTCACCCTACTCTCACACTGTCGCATGGCTCACCGTGCACTCACATGGGCACTCCTTCCACCCACACAGTGCAGAGGTTTAATGTGCCTGATACAAAGAACGTGTACCATGCAGATCACTGAACTGAGTATGAGTAAACATTGAGTAGCGCTATAAAAAAATGAAATGTTTGCCAGAAAGGTGTTATAGAGAGATGAGGTGCATCGTTGGTAAGTGGTAATGAGGAAATTCATGGAGAAGGAGGAAATGGGGGAGGGGGCGCCAAAAAAGACTGTTGCACTGTGTGCGACAAGTGCTAGGGCCAGCCCTGGCTGGGAGTGTTAGCCCCACCCGAAGGTTTCGCCCCTGTACACAAGTATGGGCATGTCGTGCCCCATCAAGGTTTTCGTCCTAAATTACAAAAGGACACATTTACATGCACTGCAATCCAGCCTTTCAGGGGGCCCCATGATAGACAGCTCTGTTTTTGCCCTGATGGCCTGGAATAATTCCTGAACAGATTCTTGTAAATACTGTTTTGTTTCATTTCTTTTAATGTGATTGATGTGAGGGAGCCTATTACTATTTTCAGAGAAATGTGTTTGTTTCATGCAACAACCATAAAAAAGTTTATTTTAGATCCAAGCAGGTCCTCACATATGAGAAATTGGAGGATATCACAGATATTATTCGCTGTAAAATTAGTGGGCTGCTGCTTTGTTACAACAGTGAAAACACATCACTATCTCTGAATATTAGATGTAAACGCTTTTAGAATTTCGACCATAGTGCCTGTGCACCGTTAGTAGCCTGGCTAAAGAGGGTATGGCAGAGTTGAAAGTAAATCATTTAAACTCAAAGCTGTACTGAACAGGGGCCCCCAAAATAGTTTTGGCCCAGGGCACCCAAAATCCTTAACATGTCCCTGCCACCACAAAGTCTGTCAGACAACATTGCTCTGAAGTAAAAATAGACAACATCATTAATTTATTATTAGTTCTATTTTTTTAAACATAAGCCCGACGTGTCCTAAACCCCCACGGCTTCAGGCAAGCAACTTATCGTACCACTAAGGAATTCTCAATTAGGTGTTCGTTCAGCGCCCTCTCTGTGGACTTTCAACTTTGTCTTCGGATCCATAACTGGTTGGTGGGCAATTATCCCATTATAATGATTTCTAGAGAAGATTTGTTTCTCGTGTACCAGCTCTGAGCTAGGGAGTGCTCAAAAAATCTGACAACACTGTCACTGGTTTGGCTGAAAATGTCTGCAGAATATTCAGCTTTGAGAGAAACTGCTATCAAAACTCTCTTGCCTTTCAGCTCGTCCTATTTATGTGAGATTGGGTTCTCAGCACTTGCGGTATTAAAGACTAAGTACCGTTCAAGACTGGATGTGGAGCACAACCTGAGGACGGCAGTAGCAAAAATCCATCCACAGATGGACCGTCTCTGTGGCGAAAAACAGGCACACCCGTCACATTTATGTTGGTGGTGTTATTATCAATCTATGTCATGTGTAAAACAAAGCATCCTAGTAAAAACAATTTGCGCACATTTTATCTTGGAAAATGGTGTTTTGAGCTGTGTAATAAGCTTCTGTCATTTCACCACACCCACTCACAAACCTGCAGTTTTTACTAAACCCTCTTATTGTGTTGAACATTATTTGCTGGATATGGCCCGGGATATGCGCGTGGTGGCCGATTATGTAGTGTACCAGATTCCAGAAATTTCTGTCAGGTGGTGGGGGGGCCCAACATGTAAAAGAATTCAGCTGGGGGGCTCAACCTACAAAAGTTTGAAGACCTCTGGTGTAGCATAACTAATTATTTTCCCTCTAATATAGGCTTTGTATGCATCCCAAATAACCCGTAATGAAGTGGATCCCGCATTTAGTTCGAAATAGTCTAACGTGTCTTGTTTCAGTTTTTCCTGTATTTCCATTTCGCCTAATAAAGACCTATCCATTGTCCATCTAATTTCGGGCCCCTTTTGTTCTATAGCTATCTCTAAACTGACTGCTGAGTGGTCTGATAAGTGAGCAGGGTGATGGAAGACTATTTTAACTGTATTACCTAATCTTGAGTCAATAAGATAATAATCTATACGGGAAGCGTGACCGTATTTTTTATTATGATGAGTAAATTCTTTCTTTCTTCCAGCTCTTATCCTCCAGGGGTCTATTAGTCCTAAATTCTTCATGATGTTCTGTATGGAAGCTCGCATTTTAGGAGCATTAAGTGTTGGCCTAGTGGTTGATTTATCTAATACAGGATCCAATAGAGCGTTAAAATCCCCCGCCATTATGATAGGATAATCATCATTCAATATTTGTTGAAATAAGTCATGCAGTGGTGATGGGTCGTCTACATTCGGGCCATAGTAGTTTATCATAGAGTAGGTCTGGCTATATATCCTCACTGTCGCAATAACCCATCTTCCTTTAGGGCCTGAAATTACTTTAATTATTTTTGCATGGGCTGAGTTTTTAAACAGGATAGCAACCCCTTTAATATTACAGTTCTGATTAGTGCATGCTAACTGGTGTATCCACTTATGCCCTTTAAGTATTGGTTCCCATTCTTTTTGTTGCAGATGAGTTTCTTGCAACATTATAATATCGCACTTAGATTGTTTCAGTAGTTGTAAGATTCTTCTTCTTCTATCTGCTACTCTAAACCCATTTATGTTCCAGCTAAGTGTTCTCAAAGTATGTTTATTATCTGTATTGACCATGTTCTAATAACGTTTCCTGTTGTCTAAGGGATTTTCGCATATGAGGACTTTTTATTTTTTTAAAAAAATTCCCGATGCTCCCAACCCTGTGTGAAAATTGCAAAATATGTACAGTGTGTTCTGACCCCATTATTGTGGAGCCCCACCCACCCTCCCAGGGGAACCCTCCCTTTGACCAGAATGGGCATAAAGGCTGCCCAGCGGCCTTCCTCTCTCCAGCCTTATTCTTTATGTGTATATGTGTGTATGCAGACTCAACCTATTTTGAAGATATCTAGGATTTTATCTGCTTGATGAGGCTTTCCACTTCCTTTGGATCTCTAATACTATGCATTTTATTGTTCCACATTATTTTTAAAGTGGCGGGAAACTTAATTTGCGCAGTAGCTCCTAAAGATTTAAGCTCCTGTATGTACTGGCCCAATTCCCACTGGCGCGTTTGGGTTTCCTTTGATAGATCCGAAGGGATACGGAATGACCATCCATCTTTAGTATGTGACCCAGCTTTTAGTGCAGCCGAAATAATTTTTTTCCTTAATAGAGTAAGTATTAAAGTTGATTAATATTTTCCTGGGTTTGTCTCTATTAGGGTTTCGCCTAGAAGGGTCCCTATGAATTCACTGGATATCATGGAGTAGGTCTAGCTCCCCGGCATCTGGTATTATTTCTTGGATCAGATTTACAACAAACCCTTTCAAGTCCTCACCCTCTTTTCCCTCTGGAACATTCAAGAGCCTCAAGTTATTTCGTCTTGAATTGTTCTCTAATATTTCAATTTTTTCTTGGAGGGCTTTTTCCTTTTCTTTACAGTGTTGAATCTCTGTACGGTTAACCGTAACTTCCCTTCTCATATCTTCTGAAGACGTTTCCAGATTTTTGATCCTGTCAGTCAAGTCTGTGAGCTTCTTCTCGAGACTCTCACAAGCATCGCAAATTTTTACTTGATTCGCTTCTGACATTGCGAATCTATTTTTTATTTCCTCTGATAGTGTCTGCAATAATACCTCAATGTTTTCTTGTCTTGGAAGCAGGGCAGCTGCACCCCCTACCATTGAGGATTCAGGTAGCACTGATAATGTAGATGGTACAGATAGTAAGGGTAAGTTTTCCTTCTGACTATCAGGTAGAGTCTCCATAGTTGAGGCCTCCACCTCTAGGACATGGAATCTATTAACCAAAGGTAGGCTAGTGGTTTGCTGTAAATCTCCAATCGCCTTTTGATTCATAATGTTAGTGGCTCCGGGGGATTCCGACACCCTTGTGATGACAGTTGGTGAGTCGACACCCCCGCTAACCTTAAAAAAGGATCGTAGTGAGGGAGTTATTTTAAGTCTAGATCCCCTCCCTATTTGAGTAGAGTTGTTAACTTCTTGCCTTTTTTTCCGAGTTTGTTTAGGGGTTCGATCTTCACGGGGCGCTGCAGCTAAGGTATCTGGAAACTGGGGAGAAAATACTGGTGGAGACACTTTTTGCCCTAAATAAGTATCATCAACATCAATACATTTATTCCGTAGTGTGTATCTGTTAATTGTTTGTGTCCTTGGCTCCGTCGAGGTTGTGGGCAATTTCCCCTCTAGTTTCGACCTCTGAGATGATTTAATGTTGGAGCTCTGTTTCCCCTGTTTTTTTTTGCTTTTTCCCTACCACGGGTATTTTTTTTGGGCTCATGTGCCGGGACAAGCCAAGCTCCAACCCAGTTGGTAAGTCTTCTGTGGTTCGTGCACTAGAGTATTGTAATAGCGCATAAGTATTAACCACACCAGCTTGCCCCCGCAGAGAGATTTGTGCTACGGCCCTTCGTCCCCGACTGAGTTGGAATGCAGCCAGGTACCATGGGGCCCTATATGTAGTACACAACACTATACGCTATATGCAACCCCTGGCAGACCTTAGCGTTTTTAAAGGGAAATATGTCAAAAAATGTGTCAGTCCTTCCAGCCACAATAGAGTCAAAGTTTAGCCAAACTCAGCCACCACACCCCCTTATACCTCCCCCAATATGGCACCAGTCACCTGATAGTACGTACTTGCCCTTCACGGGAGAGCAACAGCCAGGGAAGCGAGGAGAAGATCCAGAAGCGTTGATCCAGCAGGCGTCCAACCCCCCACTGGAGCACAGCAGCAGCAGCAACAGTGTCAGTAAAGAACAACGGGCAAAACAAGGGGGGAGCAAAATAACTCCCTACCGAAGAATCCAAGGATGTGGAAGCCAGAAACGTAAGCCAGATCACCAAGCCTCCTAACAGCCGGAAAAACGCGCATGCGGCATCCCGACACAGCCGCAGCTGCAGCCGCTTCTGCGTCCGGTCAGCCCCGCCCGTGCCCGAATCCGCGGGGGAGACAGCAGCGAGGAAGAGCCGGATAGCACCAAGGGCGCGGAGGTACGATATTCCTAGAAAATGACTTATCGTCCGGTATCACGGGATTCTTGCGATATATTCTCCGATCTCACCTTCAATTTTGGGTCCGCGTTTCACAGTTTGAGGAGTGAATGCTGGAGAGAGTTAAGCCTGCGGTCGACTCGTAGCCGGCCGCCATGGTCTTAGCGGAGGAAGTGACTCATTCATTAACTTCATTATTTAACTCTATTTACATAAATAAAGAACACATACCGGAATCTTGGAATGTGGCTACGATAACCCTTATATTAAAACCCAATAAGAACCCTAAAAACTGTGAGTCTTATCGCCCAATATCTTTACTCAACAATGACTATAAAATATTTACGAGTATATTGGCAAAAAGGTTGGATAAAATATTGGGAGACCTAATAGGAACATCACAAAAAGGGTTTATGAAAAATAGACAGCTAATTGATCTCACACACGATCTGGTATGCGCTATAGATCTGGCCACAGATAAAAATCTCCCCTTAGCTATCCTGACTGTCGACGCCGCCAAGGCATTTGACAGGGTCAGCTAGCCCTTTCTTCACGCTGTCTTATTACATAATGGGTTGGGGAGCAACTTCATTAACGCTATAAAAAACATTTATACATGCCCCTTTGCAAGAATTTTAATCAATGGCTCTCTTACTCAACAATTGATAATCGGTGGTGGCCACGACGCGCTGCAGGATGGTCGCCTGTTGAAGGGGCTCTGCAGGTCGGGCTTGAACAAACGGCAAATACCATGGCCCAGGTCGGCGGAAACCGGGGAAAATGACAGATATCGCAAACACAGCACCCCCGGACACGATGTGGTGACTTTCGTGTGTCTGGGAGGCCTGGAACCCGCTCAACTATCGAAGAGCCGCGGGCGCGTCTGTATATAGAAAATGGCCGCCGCCATCTCCAAGGCTACTGCGCAGCACCCGATCTGGGATCCGGGTCTTGCAATGACCGCAATGACCGCCTGAACTGTATGTGGGACTAGGCGAGGACCCAACTGCTGGTTTCCTGTGGGCAGATACCCATAGGCGCGTTGTCAAGATCCCGGAGGGCGGACGGTGGAGAGGGGCACCCGCCGGAGGAGTTGCGGCTGGCAACATCAACTGAGACCGCGGCTGGACTCGCACTGGAGGCCGTGGGCCGGACGAAGAGGCGATTGAACATCGGGGGCGGCCCGAAATACCTACAGGCTGAGGAGGTGAGTGTAGTGCTTGTGGCCACCGAAGAAGACCCCTCGCGGTACTGAGGCGCCCGCTCCGCTTCCAGCTGTAGCGTGCTGCTGCTGAGAGGGGTGTGATCGGCTGCTGAAGGCCGAGGGACGGGATCCTCCACTGGGGCTGGGGTGCTCGCCTGCCTCTACAGACGGCGTACGGGCTGTGGTGCGGGTGACGGGAAGCGGGGGGGGTCACGGAGGGCCGGTGGCGGAGCTCGCTCATCGGCGTAGAGGGCTGGTGAGTGGCTTGTCGCGCTGTGGCCTGCCGGGGCCTTCCTTGCCCTGGTGCGTGACTGCAGGGCCCGTCCCAGATCTGATGCGAAGTCCTGAGCCCGGTCTGACCGATGGTCTCTGAGGCTGGGAGCCCTGGATCCTTGTGGTGCTAGTGCTGGGGTCCATCGGTGAATCTATGGAGTGCACGATGAGGTGGTGACTGACCCCCATGGGCTGTATGGTGCGGAGTGCCTGATCCCTCATGGCTCGCTCTCAGTGCTAAAATGACCCTACATGCTATGTTACCCTGGAGCGGCCTGGCTGGATATCTGCTGCTGATGAAGTGAGGGCGCTACATCTTGGGAGCCCATGCTGTCGTCTTGACTCTACCGGCTGAGGGCTCACCCCTGTGGGGAGAATTTTGAGACGGGCCCGTGCATATTGAAAGGGTGTAGGTTGGAGGCCCTGCCTGACTGTGAGTGATCCACCTGACGCTGCCCGAGGGAAGGAGAAATACTGTCTTGTTTCTCGAAACGTTGCGGGATACTAGATACACCTGCGTGGTCAGGCCGTGAGGGACTGCTCTTAAGACACTATGGGTAAGACCGACCCTAAGCAATCGAAAATTCCCTTTGAAAACGTCAGACGCGCAACATGGACGCCCCGACGGATCAAGGAGGTGCATCGGTACTACGGGAGGAACCAGATCTGTCTGGGGATGACCTGCGATCCATTCTAAAGGATGTGCGCTCAAGCTTACAGACAATAGACGGGAAAATAGATTCCTTGACGGCTAGCCTAGATGCCGTACGGAAGAGGGTGGACACACATGAAACGCGCTTAGACCTGGTGGAAAATAGGCTCTCGGATACCCAGGATTCACAATCTGAGGTCAAGTCCCAGCTGTCCAACATGGAGAAAGTGATGGAGGTGATCAGGGCAAAGAATGAAGACTTGGAGGCCCGCTCTCGAAGGAACAACGTTCGGATTCTTGGCCTTCCAGAGTCAACAGCCATCTCAAAGATGGAACCCTACATCACTACTCTCCTCCAAGAACTGTTTGGGCCTGCCCTGTCTCCACTGCTGGCGGTGGAGCGTGCCCACCGTACACTGGGTCCCAGGCCAGCACCGGGCCTTCCACCACGGCCTATTCTTGCGCGTATACTGAATTATGCGGACCGAGATGCAATCCTAAGGGAGGCCCGGGTGAAGAGCCCTGTAAGTCACCAGGGAAACACCCTATCCTTCTTCCCTGACTACACTCCAGCAGTGCAGGCTGCGCGCCGGGAGTTTCTTCCAACAAAACGGATGCTACAGTCATCTTCCATCCCGTATGCGATGTTATACCCGGCAAAGCTAAAAATCACCTACGACGGCCAGGCACACTTCTTTACGGACGCCAAATCCGCTCTTAAATACACAAAGCATATTTGTCCACGGAACTCGCAGCAGAGCCCATCAAAAGAGAGACAGAACTCACACACGTTGCTTGTTGATAATGATTAACTGTTTGACACTTGCGCACCAATAGTTGAATCTGCTTACAGCTTCTAAAGCATTGATATGGGACATTTGAACGCCAGGAAGGGGGGGCGAGAGAATAATTCACTGTTGACACGGTTATGTGATTTGCGATATGTCTGGTAAACCGAAGTTGGCTGACTGTGGAGGCTATTCACGTTGATATCCTTTAGCCTGACCACCCGCCACCAGGCGGGTATTAGCCGTTGTTCCACGCCCTCACAGGAGATCTCCCATGAGTTTGTATTTTATATGTTTGTTTATGGGAGGGTTTCACAGGGGGAGGGTAGTTCTCGACCTAATTGGGAGGTTGTAGTGGGAGGGGGAAGGGGATGGGAGTTCATAAGAAGAGAGAAATGTACTATTGTTTTTTGATTTACATACGGAGCAAGAGGGCAATGAAAGATCGGCTTCTCAAATGCACTAGACTAGGAGGGCAACATGGGGAATGTGGAGATTATCCCAAGGCAGCTTGTCCACTCACTGATATATACCGTTGGTCATGGCTGTAGTTAACTGTCTAACATGGAACATCCGAGGACTAAATGACTTCAAAAAGCTAGACTGGTACACACGTATTTACGCAGGCACCGTATTGATGTCTGCTTTCTACAAGAGACGCACCTGAGTTGTGGCACTGATTCCAAGCTTAAACACAGATATTGGGGAGAGGTTCACTCAGCCACCTTTTCCAATTATGCTAGGGGGTCACTATACTGATTAGACGAGGACTGGGCTGGAAAACGATAGAGACACTGGCAGATAAAGATGGGCGTTACGTCTTGATGACTGGATGTCTTTGTTCCACGCGTGTGACATTGGTGGCCATTTATGGCCCAAATACAGACGACCCGCAGTTTTTGTTGGATGTATGGGCCAAGATAGTACAAATGGGCTGTGATACTGTTATCTGGGGCGGTGATTTTAATGTCGTGTCGGATAATACTCTAGATAGAGAGGAACGGCGCGAAACCCACACACTAAGACTACTCAACTACTAAACACTATGCTGAAGGAGAATGGGCTGCGGGACGTCTGGAGAGAATTCAACCCCAAGTTACGAGAGGGGACTTGCATCACTGCTCACCAGCAGGCCTGGTCCCGCCTAGACTACTGGCTACTCTCTGCGGATGTGCTGACATGGACGGTGGAGGCAAGACACCTTCCGCGTACACTCTCCGACCATGCCCCAGTGTTGCTGAGTTGGCGCGCCCCAAATACACTCCCGAGGGCCTATAGCTGGCGGCTTCCCCACATGCTCTTTTAGATACTGTATTTCAGGAGGAAATAGCGACTGAAATAGATAATTATTTCACTACAAATGAGGGGTCAGTAGACTCTGCAGCAACGCTCTGGGAGGCCTTCAAGGTGGTTATACGGGGTGCATGCATCTCCAAGGGCTCGGGGGTCTTGAAATCTATACGCACAACCTTAACGACGCTAGAGAGCACCATACGAGGTCTTGAAAACACATTCTATACCACGAATGACGTAACAGTACTAGCCTCGATAAAACAAGCCATATCCGATTTTGGGGAGGAGGCGGAGAGGGAGACCAGATTTCTGGGTAAGGAGACTAAAGCCAGAAGCTACGGGGAGGGGAGATAGACCAGGCAGAACCCTCGCGAATCTGCTGAAACAAACCCCAGCACCTACATTTATTTCTGAGCTGACAGATATGGGCGCCCCGCCTGTCCGAGGCCAAGTGGACACACATGCGCGCCTAACTGCTTACTATTCTGACCTTTATACCACAAAGCACACGTCTACTTCCGCAGAACTCACGGAATATTTGGATTCTGTACAGCTCCTATGGCTGAGCCCTGAGCATAGGGAATATCTAGATCTCCCATTCACACTAGAGGACGTTACGCGGGTGATTAGGAGTCTGCCGTCAGGTAAGGCGCCTGGCTTGGACGGACTGACTACGCTCTTCTACAAGACATACGTTGAGACACTTGCCCCTCGTCTTCTTGATGTCTATCAGGAATCCCTGGAATCGGGGACTCTTCCACCAACACTGAGAGAGGCGGTTATTATAAACCTTTTAAAGCCAGACAAACCAGCAACCAGCTGTGATTCATACAGACCACTATCCCTGATGAATGTGGATACTAAAATCCTAGCTAAACTTGTCGCAAATAAACTCCAACCACTGATGCCCCTCATTACCCGACCGGATCAATCCGGATTTATTCCGGGTCGTTCGACAGCCCACAATCTTCGTACCTTCTTTTCGGTTGTACATCAAATAGAGCCCAAGCTTCCAGCTGCTGCAGTCTTTTGGATGCTACTAAAGCATTTGATTCACTTGAATGGTCTTACCTTTTCACTATCCTCACCAGACTGGGCCTGAGTCTTAAATTTATCAAACTTATCCAACTGCTGTATACACGGCCTATGGCGCGCCTGCTGGCAAATGGACTCCTTTCAGATGCTTTTGAGATCTCCCGAGGCACCCGGCAAGGATGTCCGCTTTCCCCCTTGCTATTTGCTATTGCAATGGAGCCACTAGCTGCCCGAATACGCCAATACCACTCGTCGAGGGGCCTGGTTTTCACGGACCGCAATCTCATCACATCTATGTATGCGGATGATATTACCCTATATGTCAGATACCCGGATGACAACCTAAATCCGTTGCTGAGGGAGATGCTTCGGTTTGGAGGCCTTTCTGGTATCACGGTAAACTGGAGAAAGTCTTCGATACTGCCCCTGACGACCGCCCCTGAGCCAATCCTTGGACTTCCCGCTAAAGTGGGAGGAGGAAACTGTAAAATACTTGGGCATATGGCTTAGCAGGGACCTCCAGCTTATCTGGAGCCTCAACTTTGGGAGGTTGTTTGACTGGTTCCACGGATAGAATAAAATTCTGGTCCGCACTTCCCCTGTCGCTGGCAGGACGCATAGCAATATTGAAGATGATAGTCCTCCCTAAATTTTATATTTGTTTGTGAACATTCCGATACCTCTGACGCAGGCGTTTTTAAACAGCTTCGCTCGGCTGCGATCTCTATGGTTTGGGCGGGAGGTCCGCCCAGAATCAGCTGGGACATTCTCACACGTCCACTGTCCAGGGGCGGCCTGGGAGCCCCAGACTTTGAACTGTATGCTTTAAGTGCACAGGCCCAATTCTTGCATTACTGGGTCTATCCTACTCCTTTCCAACCACATGTGGCGACGGAGCGAGATATTGCGGATCAGATACCACTGCAAGTGGCGGTGTACTATCCCTATCGTAGATCCCCAACTGAAATTTACACAGTGGAGACGGCTAGATGGGCTTGGGAGGGCCTGAGACGACGATCCCGAGTTCAATGCCTATATGCACCCATAGTGCCGCTAGCGTACCATCCCAGTTTCCCCTTCTTACAGGATAAGGGGGCAGTGGCGAGGAGCTCATAAAATGGGACTTAGGACAATGGCAGATCTATACCCAGAGGGGACTTTCTTACCTGAACCTACTGCGCAATCGTGCGGCCCTGTACCAATGTTGGAGAGGCTTCTACTCCACCAATTTAAAGTGGCATGCAAGAAGCAACATGAATCGTTTCCGGCCTCTCCCCCACGTTGCACTCCCTGGATAACCTGCTGACCACACCGTCGCCACGGAAACTGGTTACCAGGATATACACTTACACGCAGCTACACATGCCATGGTCCGACCCTGGGGCGCTTGCGCAATGGCGCGAGGACTTACCAGACCAGATCACAGACGATATATGGGCCTATTGCTGTTCACAAGCGAAACGTCTATCCCCAAACTACAAACTACGCTTAATCCACTTTAAATTTCTGCACCGCTTCTATCGCACACCACAACACCTATTTAAAATAGGGATACGTTCAACGTCTAACTGCTGGAGATGTGGGCAGGAGGGTGCAGCCTTTATGCACATTGCTTGGGAGTGCCCCAGTGTCTCTGAATATTGGGGGAGGGTGGCAAATGTCATAGGAGATATTACAGGCGAGGTGCTGGAGTGTACCCCGTTGATTATGCTGCTGGGCTATGTGGCCCAATCCAAACCAGAATACAGTCGTTTAATTGCAATGCTGCTGGTTCTTGCGCGGCGTAGACTGGCCATACATTGGGGCTCTCCACACCAGCTGCACATAAACACATGGCTGAAAGATGTGGCCTACTGTCAAGAGCAGCTGGCTAACTACTGGGATCTTATGCAGACAGCGTCCAAGCCTAGGGATATCTGGGGTCCATTTAGTGATTGGTTGCGTATGCGCGGGAGTCAGGACACTGGAGCTAGACCCAGTCGGAAGGAGAACTGCCCCTCTCTCTCAGACACCTAGTTTGCTGTACTCGCTATTGTGATGGTGTGGGCTCGGAAAGTATTATGGTCCTGCTTATGAATGGATGACTTATGTGTGTGTTGTTGGGATGTGGGAAGCTTAGCCTTGATTGTTTTAACACACCGTACCTCCAAATGTCAATATTGGAAGTTTGCTGTCTCTATGGTGAAGCCCAGATTGTCTCCGGCGAAATAGATGCATTGTCGATCTGTAATATATCTACAAATGTTTATTGAATGTACACATGTATGCCTAATGTGGTTGCTCTCTCACAAAAATGTTAAATAAAATAATAAAAATAAAAATAAAAAAACAATTGATAATCGGTAGAGGTACACAGCAGGGTTGTCCCCTATCCCCCTGTTGTTTAACCTATATATAGAGCCCTTAGCAAGGAGGATTAGGAAGGAACAGTTGATTCAGCCTTTTCAACATCAAGGTTGGGTTAAAAAAGAGGCTCTCTACGCTGACAATTTAATAATATATACGCAAAATCCCACAGAATATTTTCCAATTATAATGGGCCTATTAAAAGATTTTGGCAAGATTGCTGGATGTCAGGTAAATGAAGGGAAAACTGAGATAATGACCTGGAATACCCATCTTGATTCTACTTTGAGAAAAAACGTGAAAAAAGAGATAAGATATCTAGGGGTTCAGGTAGTCAAATCCCTGGAAGAAATGGCACAGATACATTTTTTTAAGCTGATGAAAGAAACAAAAAAGCTGCTGCAAACCTGGTCTACCCTACCATTATCTATCATTGGCAGGGTGAACCTGATAAAAAATGATGATCCTGCCAAAGTTTATGTTGATATTTAATGCTTTACCATTATATTTTGAGATCAAATGGTTCAAGAAATTACAAGGCGATCTTACAAGCTTCATATGGGCTAATAAAAACCCAAGAATTGCCTGGAAAAAACTCCGTAAAAAAAAGATAGACGAGGGGCATGCTCTACCTGACTTTCTGCTATACTGTTGGGCTTTCCAGTTAAAAAATATTAGATCACTCTTATCTAAATGCGTTCAGTCACTTCGACCTTGTTTAGGAGCATTAGTTAGTGATCTAGCAGAACAAGGCAACTATTTTTTGTTTAAATACGGGCATCCCAAATTTTAAAAAAAAATTCGCTTGAAGGTTCTGAATGCGGCATGTAGACTCTGGATTCAGGTTAGGAGAATCTTGAATTTATCTTACTATAGCCAAATAGCTCCTATCTGGAAATTCCCTGGGACCGCTCTATGTTTACAAGACTCCTTATCTACTCCACTAATGGACGTCGGAATTGGAAAATGGGGCCAATTAATGGATGAACAGAGGCAAATCTCGTGGGACTACTTATCAGAAAAGACTAACAATTTATTGTCAAGATTTAAATACTTGCAATTAACAAGTTGGGCCCAAAGCCAATCATCTGTAGGAGCCTCGAATGAGTGGGAAACAGTTTTATACGATAACCCTGCACAGAAAAAGGAAACTGCTAAATGGTACTGGATGCTAGTCCAAGAAGAAGACTCCGATATGATGCCACTGGACGAAAAGTGGAAAGGGGCCCTTCCAGACGTCGATTTAACAACCCTGTGGCAAGTATCTATGAACACACTCTGTTCGTTTGTTAAATACGCACCCTTAAGGAAAAACCATTTATTCACTTTGCACAGGGTCTATTGGTCTCCAAAGAAGCTGTCCAGAATAGGAGGAGAAATAAGATGCTGTCCGAAATGTGGGCTGCCAAAAGCTGATGATGTGCATATGTTCTGGCAATGCCCTGGCGTGAACGCTTATTGACTAGAAGTGGGTAAGATATTGACAGAAATATTGAAAACAAACATAGAGGTAAGCCTATCTTTGATTATTTTTGGGATTTTAGATAAACATATCTTTAATGGGAAGAACAAGAAAGCGTTTGAACAGCTGTTATTAATTCTGATCGTCACTGCTCGTTGGGAAATTTGTATTAATTGGATTTCTAGCAGCCCACCGTCTTGCGCAGCTTGGTTAAAGGTCTGCTAGACGATATCGTAGACTAGATTGCATAAATGCTTCTGTGAAGAGGGTCAGTATATGGGAACCACTTGCTAGTCATGCTTTAAATTCACATAGTCAATAGAGGATTAATACGGTCCAAGGATTAAGACATTCTAATCCAAAGGGAGGTATGAGGGGGAACCTCATTACCTCAAAATAAAGGTTTATAGTTGGTGTATCAGGGCAAGGGAACATTCGGCAGGTATCATGTGTATACTGTGTTCTCTAAACCCAACATGCACTGTAACAAACACCTTTGGATTGTCGCGTAGGAGGACCAATAAAAAAAAGAAAAAAAAAAAAGAAAAAAAAATTGGTCTGAAGTTCAGTTTTTGAGTGTGTGAATTCATTTGCTGACTGAGTGTGTACAACAAATGCTTAACACTGTCCTCTGATACTGCCTTACTGCTCGACCACACTACCACAAATAGAGAGTAAGGTTCTATCTAACTTTGCCTCTGCCTACCTTTGGGGTTCCACTGGACTCTGTGCACACTATACCTCACTTTGGTATAGTATATACAGAGCCAGCTTCCTACACTGCCTCAACTGGGAGGAATCAATTTCTTTCTTCTGATTAAAGCATTTTTTTGTGTAGAAGAATCCCTTGGTGGCTTAATTAAGAGTCTTCTTAATTGAGCCACTGGAAAAAAACGTGCAGTTTTAAATGGCCAAAGAAAAATGTGTCAAGAGTGATTCCTTCTCTTGCTAAGTTGAAGTACTTCTACTTTTCATTCAGTATGGATAGAAAAACAGAGCACAGGCACAATTCTTCAGCACAACGTTTGTTTGTTAGGAGTTCTTTTTATCAACAAGTTATCCAGACTAATTGTCAGATGGATTGGTCTCATAACAGGAGGAGGACACTTGCTGAATGGCACTTCCCCCCAAAAAAAAGGTTACCTACCTGTGATTCTAGTTCAGGGGAATCATAAATAAAGTCATAAGCATGGAATAGTCCTACCAATGCACAGGATCCCAAACTATTCGGTACGTATGTATATGTACAAATCCACACACAAAGCTTCTCACTACGAAGGCCAATTGTTTTTTTTAAATAAAACATGCAGTTACATAGCATTTCCTAAAGTCAGTAATAGTTACAAGGCATACCTTAAATGAAGAAAAATGTACCCTGATATTGCAAAATGGAGAAGGTAACATAGTAGTACTACATTGTCCCGACATCAGGCAGATCAAAAGTGTTCTGAATACATTTAAATGCATAGGATGTTATGGTTTATGAACTTTCAGGATGTCAATCTACACCTGGGTAAAATTCATACGCTCATATTATATGAGTTCAGGAGCCAAGTTGCTAAATTCAGTGATCTGCCTCCTCCCTAAAACTTACATTGTAGATCCGGCACAAACAGAAGTCTCCTGCAAAAAGGTCACGGAATCACAAATAATGTGGTCACTCGGGAGCCAAGAGGATCAGCCTGGCTTTGGATTAAGATAGTTTGATTATAACCAATACAAAAGTGTATGGGTATATAGAAACTTCACTACCCAGTCTATACATGTGTGCATTCCCCTTTGTTCCTGCTTACAAATACCTAGAAGCAAAGTATGGGCATTTTTTGATTAATGCATCTGCGAAGGACTACTTGAGGAAACTCCCAATCACAGATGATGTCTGCAGTCCTTTGCCTTTCAACACCCACTTGTGTTTTCTACAAATGTTTTGTTGAGTCTGTCTCTGCATTCTGAATACTTGGGAGAAGCATGGCAGTGACTTTCAGGGTTCTGCCAATGAGACCTTTCTATATTGGCTGACCTTCAAGAGACCAAGATCTGGGAAGTGTCCCTCCTTGCATGTTTAAATAATAAATCCATATATTGTATAAACTAGAAGTTTGTCTTGAATGCTAGAGAGAACCTTTTTCCCGTTTGCCTTTCCCCCTCTACCTTCCATTCCACATAAGACTTTTTGTCTTTGCTACGTAACGCGAAAATAACTTATGTTATCGTGTAATAGCATGTTTTTCGACTGTCTGTTCTCACCGCGGAGTCCGAACAACCTTGGCCGATGCCCGGTGGAGCTGTCCTATGCAGCTATAGAGGAGTTTGGCCTTGGTTCACCCCCTCGGCCGTCACCTACCCAGCCGGACATCTGACATTGTTTTCCTCGCCTCCCCGTTATGTTTCCTTCCCTCTATCTTTCTCTTATGTCTATACTTGGAATCTGTAACTGAAGTAATTATGTAATCTTTAACTTGCTGATCCTCATGTAAAGCACTCTGATACCTACGGGTCTAGCCAGCGCTATATAAAACTTTGCAAATAAAATAAAACCTGGATGTTAGATGGGCAGTTCTCTATTCCAGCAGGTTGGTGTTTCCTTCTTCCTTGAAGATGATCTGCTTGGGCACAACATCCTATAAAGGAGACATATGTAGAAGTTGTTTGAGGAGATAAACTGATAAAACAATACTCCCTGCAGTAGAATCTCTGACTGGCATGATCAGCTGAATGACTGAATTGCGGACAGATAAACAGTGTGTCTGTCTTCCAAGCTGCTGCAGTATTGGCACGGTTTCTCCCTTAGGCACTGCTGAAGCATTCTCATGCACAGTCAAGTAAAACGATTGATCCTAAGACAGAGGATATCTGGCATGTGGTCTTTAAATGATTGTGACCCTTCAGAAGGATACATGGTAGTCTTGTCTCCAAAGGATAAACACTCTTGTAAATTGTTTCCACACTGTACACAGGTAGTGGATGGAAAGGAGTGGGACTGAAGACCCCGATTTTGATAGGCTTTACTTGCAAAACCAGCCTGCACAGTAGAAAGAGTGTTGTCTGATAGTGGTGCAAGACATACTGTGGTGTTTAGGCTTTGATCGGCCCGCTGTTCAGCTAAGGATAGGCAAATATCTTCTGCTTCCTAAGGTAGTGGAAATGACTCCAAAACATGTGTAAGAAGTTCTTGTAGCTGACTATATAACAAATGACTGGTAGTGCTCGTTGCCAGACGGAAACTTTGAACATTTCTGATGTTTCTCAATTAGAATGTGGAAGTATGCACTCTGCAGTTCTTGGACACACATCTAATCCACTTGATGCAACTGGGGGAAAATCTGATGTAAAACAATCATCTAGAATTGTTCCTCTTTAATTCATTTGTTTACTTTCTTAAAATCGAGAATGGGTTCCTATTTGGATCTTTTTCTACTACAAACAGTTATAGAAATAAATAGACTTTTCTTTTTTATGGATGAGGGACCTTCTCCAACGCTTTATTTTCCAATGAGGTGTTTGCTTTTCGTTGGAGTTGGCCTTGATGATATTAGGATGCTTTTCGTGAAGGAATATCCAGAGGAGATATGAACCTCTGAGAGTAGCCACTTCGACAGTAAGCAGCAACCATCCATCTCTGGTTATTTTTACCACTCTACCAGCTAGTAGGTCATGCTTTCCACACTGGAGAAGTTAATGGAAAAGAGGGGGAAGTAGGCAGTCGCTGCTTGTATCAAGGTTTTACTGTGGCCACCAATGATTGATGGCCACACCTTTCTTTGAGGAATACACCTCGCGATCCTGCAAAGGCGCTTTATCTTTTATCTTATCAGGCTATCAAAAATAGCGTGAATGGCCCCATTATGCCTACAATGAAATAAGTCACAATTCTAGTGAAAGTTACTTTGAGAATCCTGTATTGTTTTTCAACATATCATCTCTGAGAGCTTCCTCTCACCACCCCCATCCTCCTCCCACCTGTGCCTTGAATTAGTAATCAGCAGTATTTCTCCAACAGGCCCCTTCTGGTCCTTTGCTATGGATCCCTTTGCTAAGTGAGAATCCGCACAGCAGAGGCAGGTTGTTTTGTATTGGCTTCTGGCCCTGACACAGATCAGTAACTGCAACTTACAGATGTTCAGTGACATGATATTACGAGTTTGCGTGAGTAGGTTATTGGAGCTGAATGGTGTGTAAACATGTTTATTGAGGTCTCTCGGGTCGCTGTGAGGCCCATCACAGTGCTGGAAAGAATATATACTAAGTAGGCGGCTATATAATGGCTTTTTATCAGAATATCTTACCCCAAGTCTTGTTTCTTTGCACTGCAGCTGTGGATGCCCTTGGTACAATATGGAGGTGAGCAGATTTAGACCCTCATTACGAGTGGCCTAGTTTTATGTGCGATAGTTATCGCACACAATAAAAACTAACATTGATGTGTACACAATTGATTGCGTTATAATTATGATATGTGGTAACTGGAGTTAAAGGACCATTGGTAATGAGGAACAGTGTGCTTTACAAATCCTCAAGTACTTCTTTGCATGCACTGTGAAGCGCCACGTTTTAAAGTCATCTTTTGCAACCCCACTTTCTTGCCTTGATTCATGACAATCTTCCTTTTTTCTTTTAAAAGCGGAAAAAAGCATGCTGAATAGCTTTTATAGGAAGCACACCAAAAAATAAGTCAGCGGGCATAATTATGAGGCGCAAAGTACAATGAAAACACAGTGTTGGGTTCCCCGAAGAAACCTTTCATGCAAACCCAAAAAATGCAAGCGCAAGCCAGTTGTTTGCAATTAATTCTAACCTGATATTCACATTGATCGGAAGTAGCTGTAAGATGCACGTAAAGCTTTATAGAACTTGCAAAAAAGATAAAGCACGATTTTTGCAAAAGTGCAAATTGCAAGCCTTCACGCACAACATTTTAAAACTTCGTTCATGTTATGTAAACATCTAAGTGGCAGATGTACATAGCTGCCAAGGTTTCAGATTACTATGTGTGACATTTTCCTAATTTCAGAGAAATTATGAGTGACATTTCAACAACTATGAGTGACACTTTCTCAGGAGCAAAATCAAGCAATGAAGACCAGGAAAACATTAATATCAGAAATTACACCCATTTGAGCAATGAGAAACTCTATGAAGAGCTTAAAACTGCTGCAAAGCACCCGAAAACGGAAGGAAGGGCACTAACCATAGACAGACTGTGTGACTGCGGTTCTCAGTATAAGAGGGCAGGCAGGCACTGCTGCTGCTCAGAAGAAGATCTCATTGATATGATCATTCATGACCTGCGCGCTAGCCTAAAAAGCAAATTTCATAGCAAGTGCAACTAGGAGATTATGCTGTCACTCAGTCTCAGGCATAATCAGTTGCTATTGCAATAAGGTAAAAAAAGAATGCTGGGAAGCGCCAGCGCAAAACCCGGAGTTGCTCCGCTCTAAACACGTGGTAGTGCAGTATAAATAAATACAAACTGCACATAGCTGTCAAGTTTTGAGATTGACATTTACAAGTTTCAGTGTTCTTATGTGTCATTTCATTCCCTTTGAGTGACACTTTAGTGTGACAGTCAAACAATTATGCCTGTTATTAGATGCATTCCATGAATTATCCAATTTCTTGACTTAAAGCTGTCACAATTCTCCATAAGTGATTATGCAATGTTACTAACCTAATTCCTTTTTTCTAACATGCTTATTGTGAGGTAAAGCTGCAACAAAAGACAGGACCATAAGGAGTTGCTTTCCAATGTAACTGACAGAAATTGCATCTGCCCCATCATGTGTGCTGTTAGGATTGGCTTTTTAGCTAACATTATATTGCATTCTGGGAGTTATAGTTTCACTTTAAACGCTGGCTGGTAAAGTTTATGGTCTATGAGCAATGGTTAGGAAGGCAGGATAAACTACAGTAGCACATTACAGCCTTTGAGTAATAACCAGCCGTGATGTGCTGAGTTGCATTGTCATGTTTCTATAACTTTCAATAATTAACATTAGTTTCTGCTGTTAAATTTGACATGGAATTAAGTTTTAGGTGATAGCAAAGGGGTTGGCGAAGGGGGTCATTGAGAGAAAACACAGATGATGGGCCCTGGAGAACTGTGACTTAGAGTAAGGCTCTGTGATGATGACTGACCAGTTACGACATGGCAGAAGCTGAAGTGAAATTTTTAACACGGGTAATGGTAAGAAACTGATGAAAATCAGCAGCAGACACTGTGAGTGGTGCTGTCCCCACCACCCTTAACCCTCCCCCCACCCCTTTCCTGGGGTAGATCAGCAGTTGTCAGTCGTAGTACAGTTCAAGCTGGTAACTCACATCATTCTACCAGTCTCCAGAATGTATTATCTCTCTCTATCTCTCTTGTTGCATCCTCCCTCTTTTCATCCCAGTCATCTTTTCCTCTCTCTTTCTCTATCCTCATCTTCATATCTCTCCTTCCCCATCACTTTCTTTACAGCCTCTTTCCTCTACTTATCAGTCTGTTGCCCTCCTCATCCTCTCTTTTTAGCTCTTTCTGTCCTCCCTCGTAGCACAGTCTGTGAGTCCTACCCACGGGTTTAGAGCAGTAGGCTCCTAGATTTAGGCCTTTGTTCCTTTTTTATCTGTTTCTTTAGCCTCCCTCTTCTTCTCTCGCTCTCCTCTCTTTGTATACTTCTATCTCTTTCCCTGCATTCTTTCCACCATCTTCCATTTGCCCTTCTCTCCTTCCTCTCCCTATCTCTAACGCTTTCTCCTCGTCATCTCCTTTCTTGGCATGCCGTCCTGTACAAGTTTATATCTCCTTCCTTAATGTCTTGTCTCATTTCTCTCCTCTAATTTCTTTCCAACTCGATCACCTCGTTTCTCCTTTTTTCTCCTTTTTTTTTTTTATGTTGTTATCTTTGTCTGACCCGTACCCTCAACTCCTACTGTGACTGCATGTTTGTGATCCGGAGGCTAGACGTGCAGGAAACCTGCAGCGCAGTGAGGTGAAACAGGAGAAAAGTAGATCGCTTTTCAGCACTAGCAGCCTGTCGCACACTGTCTGTGTGCATCCGAGGCTGATGAATAGCTTCATGGTAATGAGGCAGGTCGCAGGTGTAGTTTGGCATCCATTCAATGAGCCACAGAGACAAAAGTGGACAGGACAGGCATGGGCAAATAATAAACCTGGAGCTCATGCTTGCCAGTCGCAGCTTTCCACCTGCTTTATGGTGGAGGGTTCAGCGTCACCCTAAAGTTATGCAAGCCTCCCTCCACGCAGTCAGGAAGGAGCCACTAGGTCACTTTCACAAAGTTTAAAGTGACCCAGTTTACACCCGCATACGCATTCTATCTCAGAAATCATCTTACTTTGGTCGGAATGTCTGTCCGGTTCCCTCCATGCACCTGCGCTTCTCCGATAGTTACAATCGTCATTTCTCACGAGGGCCACAGATCCTGCAGTAGGCTGACTGCCCTGTAATGTGCATCACGTCACTAGCCATTATCCAATCACGAATATTCAGCCTTGTGGTGCACAACAGCTCAGGCTAATGAATATTGTAGGCTTAAAATGTCATTTTATTGGCTGCAGGGATCCTCAGCTATCTATCTGTCACTGCAAGTGGAGTGCTCGGCTTTCCAGCTACTGGAAATGAACTACCCGGCGGCCAGGCAGAGATGATGCATCAATTTAATAATGCGTGATAACTTTGAAGCCTTTTGAGCCCGATGGGCGTTGCGCGCCTGATGCCAAATGCCACCTGCATCAAGTCCAAAAGCCCAACGTGTAAAACACACGCTGTGCTTTTGGACTTGATGCATTTCTTTTCTCAACTGCGGGCTGATTGTGGGCATTTGTGAAAGTATTTATGTTAATCGCAGCGCATGACTGTGCTGCGATTAACAGGCATACTTTCACAAATGCCCACAATCAGCCAACAGCCGCGCTCCATTAAGAAAATACATACATCAAATTCAAAAGCATGAGGTGTAAAACACACGCCCTGCTTTTGCACTTACTGCGTTTCTTTTCTTAATGGAGCGCGGCTGTAAGCCAATTGTGGGCATTTGTGAAAGTATTCCTGTTAATCGCAGCACAGTCATGCGCTGTGATTAACATGATTATTTTCTCAAAGGCCCACAAACAGCCCGCAGCCGCGCTCCATTAAGAAAATAAATGCAGCAAGTGCAGGGGCAACTTGCTGCTGAACGCTCTGCGTACAAAAATACACTTACCTGCCAGGACCTCGTGTTTTCCGTGCTCTCCTCTTGCACCGTGTTAACACAGCTTCCCCAAACAGAAAATGATTGTTTTTAGCGCCACTCGCGTTTAAATGCGGCGGCGCGAACGTTCTTGCGGGATGTCCTGTGTGCGCGCTTCACACAGGACAATGCGCGCTGGTGGTCACAGAGGTGCGCAGGCGCTTGCGCGCACCCTACAGGGAACACTGGATACAGGGGCATATTCTCAAGGACTTATCGCCGATTTATCGGCACTTTAGCACCGCAAAAGTGGCGATAGATTTATCGCCCCATTCTCAAGCTGGTGTAAACTGCCGATCTCGCCAGTTTTCCAGCGATAGCTTCCGCAAAAAACATCGCCACGGATGAGAGCGACAACTAACTCTAATGATATGCAGAGTAGGCGTACTCGTGCAAAAACACACGAAAACACCACTTCGCGATATTCTCAACGACCAGCCAGATCTGCGATGCGATCCAAAATCAGGCGATAAGGCGCGTTAGCAGCAGGGATTTAACACCTGCCTTTTACTGGTGTTAAGCAGGACGACAACCTGCAGTATGAAAGGGAGCCCAGCCCAGAGCCACATCTGAAGACCAACACATGTCATGGAGCTACTGATCATGCAGCTCGGAGACCCAAGAGGTCCACAACACCCACCGCCACCACCCCCAAGCCCCCCCCACCCCCCGGACTACCACCGAGGCATCGCAGAACAAGACAGCTGACCTTCCAAAAACGGCATGGCCCCTCAGCCACACAATTGCAGAATGTGGGGAGAGGTGGGAACCAAGTATGTGTGAAGGAGGCAAGTCACCCATGAATAAGAATGTACACAATGCCAAGTGTGGCGGTGATGTGCTGGACAGACTTCAGTATGCAGATCACAGACATGTCCATGTGGACATATACTGCTGGTGTTTGTAGTGTTGTGGACAGTGGACGCAACCATGTTACCTCAGGCAGTGGGGAAGACCTCGGTCATGTAGCTGTGTCGTCCCCCCCCTGCAAGCGTAAGCGGAGTGGGCTTGTCCGGCGTACGCCAGTCCAGCGTAGGGGTGTGAAGAATTTGCCCGGGGCTCTGGGCGTGGTTCAGTTCTGGCCTGGACACGGAAGTGACTAATGCGTGTGTCTCTGTTGTAGTGTCGGCGCCACCCGGCCCGCAATCGACAATGTTGCAATGTAGCATGCACCCGGAGGGCGGGCTCGCACGAACGGAGAAATGAAGGAACGCAAGACCGCTCGGGGTCTTGGCACATACATGCCAAGTGTTGTGTGTATCTGTATTGCCGCAGCATGAGCCAAATGCCTAGCCTTAATCGCAGCGCAAGTTCAGCCGGACATCAACTCTACATCTGTGTCCGCCCTATCCTTACCATAGGCCTACACTCACGTGGCCGCCCACCTTCAACGGCCAACATCACAGTGTCGTTGTCAGGCTTGTGGACATGCGCAGACAGGCATGACAATGGTGTGCCGTAGGAGTGCAAGTGATGCAACGGCGCAGCGCACACAAGTAAATAGGCTTGGGGGGAGGGAGGAGCAGCTGTGAGGCAACGTAACACACAGTGATGCCGCTCATTTGCCACATGCAAGACATGTCAAACATGAATCCCAAAGTCGCACACATCCCACCCCACCCCCAACAAGCCACATCACATTTCCTGAATGCAAGCAGATGACAAACTAACATCAGGGATGAAAGCTCCTTTGTCTGAACTATCAGGCAGAAACACATCTGCACCTCCGACCTCGGAATTGCATGTGCCCGGCACCCCTGACAGATACTATAGCAGCTGATGACGACTCCCACACTACGCACAGCCCGACGAAAGACCAACGTATACACACCCCACACACAGAAGTCCTTGCTCGAAGTTATCTTGCATGGAATGGCCTTCACACTTACTAGCACACCATCCCAGGCGTACAACCGTTGCACACTAAAACAACTCATTGATCAGAGCTGTGGCATTTCATCCACAGAACTGGCGCAGGTCAGAACAGTGCCGCTTCAACCAGAGCCACTAACGCAATGGCAGAAAATCCCGGACACATGCACAACCCCTGTCACGTGGAACTGTACCGTGCACGTATGCTGCATTTACTGGGGGCACTGCCATTGGCAGTGCTGAAGATCAGTTACCGGCTAAGCTTCCGCCTTGCCAACGTCACCTGCGTTCAGCCTGTGTTGTATTGTCGATCGTGCATATTCGAGTGGTCCATGGATGTCTGCCTATCCAACAGGACGGTAGCTGAACTGGATTTTGACATTTGTGTGCGCCCCCTGTTGTGGAAATATGAAATAATATCCGTTAGCATAAGCTGAAGCCATCTTGTTTGTGGCATCCATTTTGTTAGCTATGTAATTCTTCCGTCTTCACTGTTGCTTGCCCTTCTATTCTGCTTGTGTCAGCAACTCTAGTTAACTCCTTTTGTACTGAGCTAAAAGCAATGTGATGAGCAAAGGCCTGTAGTTGCTAGAATGCACCTGGCTAAAGATATAACTGTCAACTGTTTTCTGCTGATGTAAACAGTTCTGTTCCCCCTCCCACTCTGCTGACTAAGTGATCACCCATCTGCCCATGTTTGTTGGTAGTTATTCCCGTGTATGCTTGTACCTTCCATTTGTAACTACATGCTTACTCTGCAACAAACTCTGAATATAAGCACCATGGTCTGTGACTTCAGTGTACTACCTCAGGCAGCACTTGAGAGTGCTGTGTAGACGTATTCCCACTCATGAGTGATTAATAAACTGGTTATTTGAATTCCAGCTTCAGTGCCAATCTCTATTTTGTTGCTATGGACCCGTGGACAAGAGAAGGGTGACCCCTGCACCGGTGTGCTCATTAAAAAGCACATTTCCACAGTTGGCGCCCGATACGTGGGGCCTCATCGAGGACGCGGCCGTCTGAAGGAGTGGTCTTGACGGAAGAGTGGAATATTACTGAGGAGACGTCCTGCATGAGGAGACCCTTGTCTTTGCAGCCAAAGTGACTTTTCCGGTTTTTCGATTTGACCCTCCAGGTGGCGGCCGGTGCTGACTGAGGTATCCTTTGGCGTTATTTTTGCAGTGACCATTAGGTCGATCAAGAGATTGGCAGTTGGAGGTTGGAGACTTTTGTTTGGCAAGGTCGCTGGAGCGGCACTCTTGTTTGCTTGGCCAAGATTCTGGTTTTGTTTGTTTGATTTATTTTTTGCAGAAAATAAAGGCAGGTAATGTGGAGATTTTTCTCTACTTTTGAACAATTTGGAAACGTAATATTTTACAAAAACTTGGTAGCATGCCTGTTTCCAGCACACTCCGTAGGTTGTGTTGCTGTCTTGGTGGTACCAAAATGGATTTAGAAAGAAGTCAGCCGGCTCCCTTAGAGGGAACACCTAATAGACATATGTATATTAAATACGGTATTTCTTCCATAATGTATAGTACACTGTGGAACAAATATACGAAAAAAGTTCCTGATCTCCAATGGCCTGTGAATGGGTCATTTGACTTTAAAAATATTCAATATGTAGAACAGTGTTTGTTTAACAAAAAAAGTCGACAAGATATGTTTGATTGTGTACGAATGTGGGAGAAAGAAGTGAACGAAAGAGCGAAGAGAGAAGCAGCTATAGCAGAGAAAGAACAACGAAAAACGATATATCAAAAAGCGTTAGAATTAAAAAATAAGGAGATGACGGAAATAAAAGAAAAATAAGAGAGGGAGCGTCGTTTAGAGGTAACTGGCCAGTACCCTATTAGGTGCCCCATTTATCCCATGCTTAATAAACCTCAAGATGATTCCATCTTATTAGATCGACCTCCGCCCCCATATAAGTTTCCCTCTGCCCCGGAGGATGCGGCTTCCGATAAAGACCATCATGTCTTCTGACGATAAAAGATATAGATAAGCAAAATGGGCGACAGACTCGCTCTACTTTAACTACTGATGAAAAAGCCACCATTACGGGATCCACTGTTCGTTCAGGAAGCCCGTAAGAAAACTACTTCCTTCAGATCTTGTAGCAATGGTTCAGCACGTGGAAAGATGTTAGAACAGTTATATTTTGCAGAGAAGTTTGCTTGGGAAGTTATACTTTATGTTTAGAGACCTTTCTAAAAACTTAGAGCCACACTGATATAAATTCTGATTATAAACAGTTAGTGGATGGAACTTTCCTTTGTTCAAACATACCTGATTTAATTAGGCGAGTGGTTAAATTACGAGATGAAACATTTCGCTTAAAAGGAGAAAAAGAAGCTAGTAAAACTAAAACTGTACAAGTAGCCCAAATCTCAGACGCAGATAGTAGAAACTTCAGTAGATGCAAATAATGGATCTAGTAGTAGCTGAAGTTGGTATGACAACCAATGCGTGAAGCTGCGCCTTTGTATGTTCCTCCAAAGGGTGCAGGAACAAGATGAAGATAAGACTTCAGATGATGCGAAAGGGCTATTTTATTTATAATTGGGTCTATACCCCTTGGAGTAGAGCAGATGTTATGGCTCTTAAAGCCGCTTTGCCCGATCTGCAGAAAAATCCTGCCGCTTTCTATGAGGAAGTAGAAGGAGCCATTAGCTCCTGTACTATGACCTCTGCCAGATATTGATATGTTTTTTGGACTTATTTTGCCCCCTGATATGTGGAGAACAATTCGGAAAATAGATGATAATGTAGCATATGGTGATACTTGGGTGCATTTAGAAGAAATAGATGCGGCTAGAGAGCCTGCGCAGAAACCACAACAGGAGATATTAGATCTTCCTAAAGCTATTGTGACTAAGTTGAAAACTCTTATACCCCCTAAGAAAATAGATTGAACTACATTAGCGTCTTGTAAACAGAATGCGGATGAGTCAGTTTCTGATTTCTTTACACGATTTGAAGAGACATTCCATGACTTTAGTGGGCAGTCCTTGACAGATGACATGGGTAAGCATCTGTTTGTCGACAAATTTGTCGCTAACATGTTGCCGGAAATAGCTAATCGCCTTCAGGCCAGGGAGAGTTCGTGGACTACGTCTTCCCCAGTCTCCCTTTTGACTATGGCCCAGTATTATGAGCGTCAGGAATTGGAAGCAGCAAGGAGGATAAGAAGGTTAAGGATCTAAAAACAAAAGTTATGTTGGCTCAAGTATATGGTCCACCATTCAGAGGTGGTGGTAGAGGTGGACGTGTAGTATATACACCTGGTGTACCCCTTTCTCTCGATCAACTTTGTCTTCTGATCAGTGTGCTTATTGTAAAGAGATTGGACATTGGCGTTCTGAGTGCCCCCTTTTGCGAGGTCAGCAGTATCAATGGGGTAGAGGAAGTATGAGAGGGACGCCCAGGGAATTCAGGAAATAGGGGAGGAATAGGCAACTCGTCCCAGAGTTTGAGGTAGTTGAACATGGGCCAAATTATTCTAATACTTTTGATAGACGAAATCAATATCAAATGTCAGATTATTCGGCTGATGGTCTTGGGGATTCTGATTATGCATAGGAATGCCTAGGATGGGGTAAGGAACCGGTTGAGGTCCCAGTAGATCAGAAGGGTCCTTATGTTTGAAGCAAATGTCTTGGGTTCTACTGATCGGTTCCTGGTTGATACAGGAGCTACTCGTAGTGCTCTGTCTAAAAAATTGGTTCCTAGGGCTCCCCTGTCTGGCGCAATGATAACATCGATAGGATTTGATGGGACACCTACACCTAGCCCACTGTCACAGCCACTTGCATTTAGTCTTGATAAATTTACTGCAGCATGTCCATTTCTGCTTTCCCCTAACACGCCAGATAATATTGTGGGCATTGATATGCTTAAACATTTTCGTGCTACGATACGTTGTTCCCCAGAAAGTGTGCGTGTTATCTTAAATGATAATTATCCAATGGTTGAGAGGTCTTGTCTCATCAAAGAGGATATCGCTTTGGCATCTTTACCTAGTGCTTTGTGGGCTACATCAGATACCGATGTGGGACACATGGTTATTCCACCAGTGCATATTCAAGTGAAGGAAGGTGCTTCATTGCCTCGACTGCCCCAATATAAAATATCTCGGGAAGGCGAAGAAGCATTAACACTCATTGTTCAGGATTTGATTAAGGTGGGGGTTGTGGAAGAAGTCCCTTATAACATTTGTAATAGTCCTATCCTTCCTATTTTAAAATAGAGACACTGATACTAAAATTTACAGATTTATTATAGATTTACAAGAGGTTAATAAAATCGTAGTGCCCCAATACCCGGTAGTCTCTGACATCACGACACTTCTCACCATGGTTCCTCCTACTGCCACTACATTTAGTGTAACTGATTTAAAGAATGCATTTTCTCAATACCTATTCACCCTGACAGTCGTTATTTGTTTGGCTTCACTTTGAATAATAGATCATTCAGGTTCTGGAGAGCTCCACAAGGGTATACAGAGAGTCCTAGCATTTATAGTCAGGCGTTGAAAAGGCAGCTTGATTCTTTTTCTGTACCGAAAGGGGTGGCTCTTATTCAATATGTCGACGACATCTTGTTGGCTGCTGATACCCCTGAACAGTGTAAAGAAGGAACACTGTCATTATTATCATTTCTTGCCTCTCATCATCACAAAGTCTCTAGGAAGAAACTGCAATTTTGTAGACAGCAGGTTACCTATTTAGGTCACCTCCTGTCTAAGGAGGGACGTGCACTCACACCAGATCGCATTCAAACTATTTTAGACACTCCCGTGCCCCGTACTCAGAAGGATGTCCGCCGTGCACTGATTGGCCTTACTTCTTTTTGTAGGCAGTGGATCCCTAGCTTTTCTCACATTATTAAACCCTTGTTGGCCCTTTTGACTAAAGACACTCCGATGCGTCTCCCATGGACTACTGAGTGCCAGGATGCCTTCCAACAGTTACGTCAAGCTCTTTGTTCTGCAATAGTATTAGGAACTCCAGACTATACTAATACCTTCACACTCTGTACACGAGAGGGAAGGTTGCGCTCTCTCAGTTTTAACACAAACACATGGTGATAAACAACGTCCTTGTGCATATTTCTCAGCTGTCCTTGATCCAGTTGCCCACGCGCTGCCTGGTTGTTTTCGAGCGGTGGCGGCAGCGGCTGTGTCCATACGTCAGAGTGAGGGAATAGTCTCGTCACATAGATTGCTTGTGTTAGTACCTCATTCAGTTGATGCCTTGTTAAATCAAACAAAAACACAGCATCTGACTAGTGCTCACTTGACAGGATATGAATTGACACTTTTGGCCCCTTATATCACGTTGAAAAGATGTTTGACTCTGAATCCTGCTACATTATTGCCATTTCCAGCTACTCAGTCTCAGTCACAAGAGTTACATGATTGTATATCTCTTACTGAAGAACACACAAAGGGTCGTGTTGACCTACAAGATACACCTCTTTCTAGTGTTGATGGGGAATTGTGGGTTGATGGATCCTGCCTGAAATTGCCTGATGGCACTACATCTGCTGCTTATGCAATTACAACACTTCAGACAGTTGTTGAGACAGCTCGTATCCCACAGAAGTCAGCTCAAGCAGACGAGTTGATAGCACTGACAAGAGCATGTGAGCTTAGTACAGAGTTGCTTGTTAACATTTACACTGATAGCCAATACGCCTTCGGCGTGGCTCATAACTTCGGGCAACTTTGGAAAGAAAGAGGCTTTCTCACTTCACATGGGACACAAATAGTGCATGGGGAATTAGTACATAATCTCCTCACTGCCTTGACCTATCCTAAGAAAGTGGCAATTGTTAAATGTAGTGCACACAAGAAAGTGACTGATAAAATAGAAGCAGGCAATGCCTTTGTGGATTGCACAGCTCGTGAGACTGCAATGCAGTGAAGTACCACATCTATGTATGTAGTTAAGTCACAGGCTGAACTTTGGCATGATGCCAGGCAAGAGGTGCTGGACATGCAGCAATCTGCTTCTGTTGATGAATTAGACCAATGGTCCAAGGAGGGTGACGTTGGATGACGAGGGCTGTTGAAGGAATAAAGAAATGACAAAATGGAAGTTACCAGCAGCCTAATTACATCCTATGATTCACATGGCACATGGGCCGGCACATGTTGGAGCATCCTCAATAGCAAAGCAACTTATGCAAGTTTGGGATAATCCAGAGATTGTTGGTATGGCTAAGAAAATAGTCCAGTCCTGTCTGATCTGTCTCCAGTATAATCCTGGAAAGGGAACACGAACTCCAACAGGAGGGTTTGCAATACCAACTGCACCTTTTGAGGTCCTGCAAATGGATTACATCCAGCTTGAGCGCTGTAACAACCTAAAGTATGTCTTAGTAGTGGCTTGCGCCTTTAGTAAATGGGTGGAAGCATACGCTACGAAGGATAATACAGCTCTTACGACAGCAAAGGTGCTGCTAAAGGAGTTCTTTCCCTGATTCGGCATTTGCCGAGTTTTGTGGAGTGACAACGGACCCCATTTTATTGGGCAAGTTGTTGAGTATCTCATGAAAGGGTTGGGGATTAAGCAGAAGTTTCATGCTGCTTTTCACCCACAATCAGCAGGACTAGTGGAACGTTACAATTCTACCCTGAAATTAAAATTGGCTAAGATACAGGCTTCCACATCTTTGAAATGGCCTGATGTACTGCCTTTGGCATTGCTATCCATTAGATCGATACAACATACACGATCTGGCCTCACACCGTATGAGGTGGTTTTTGGAAGGACCAATGAATATTTGGGGGATTCCTAAACCACGCCCTATACATGATGTACCTTATGTATTGATGAATGACTATTTGTCTCAGTTGACTGACAGTTTGTCTTCTATTTATCAACAGGTTCGGGAGACTCTTCCAGACAGGTCGCAAGGTGAGGGCCATTGCTTTACGGCCTGGTGACTACGTTGTGGTCGTAAAGTCCTTCCAGAGGACCAGCTCCCTAGCACCGAGGTGGTGAGGACCGGAGCAGGTACTACTGGCTACCAGGACTGCAGTTCGAGTGGCGAACCGGAAGAACTGGGTCCATGCGACACACTGCCGAAAAGTGTTGCAAGACCTAGTGAGCCCAGCTGTGTTGGCAGATCACCGTGATATCCTGGTCACCGAGAAAGGACGACCTGCGACACCTGAAGAATCTGAGGAAGTCTTCCAGGACCACACGATTCCTGGTGCATCTCGATATCAGCTTTGACCCAGGAAGAAAGACATTTCATTGAAAGAGACTGTTTGAGCCACTGTCCTGGGTAGTTAAAGCCTAACTACAAAAGGGGGTAGTCTTTTAGTGACTACTCGTCTCAACGTTAGTGAAGAAATCAACGCCTGCCCAGGTCCTTAGGGCACCATCTGCTTTGTTGTTTGTCGACGAAATGAATATGTCTGAAGAGGGGTGAAACCCCGAAACCGGTCCTAGGATGCTTGTTTCCAGTCCAGGGAGGACCTGGCTTGGCAGTTCGGGCTGGACTGTTCCCATGAGGCACAGGGTCAAGACTGATTTGCATATGGCTGGGTTCAAACTGGAAAGGGCATGGTGAGCAAAAAAACGATGGATTTAGGCCCAGATCTCTGTACTGGGGTGAATGTATGACATTGTTCTGCATTCTGTCCATCAACTGTTGTTTTTGCATTTGTCACTCCCGAGTGGGACGGGTATGCCCAGACGTGGGTCCCGTGCTCTCCATGCCACTGGAATCAAGCTATCCTGGCTGAAGAGGGTGAAACCCCGAAACCGAGTCCTAGGATGCTTGTTTCCAGTCCAGGGAGGACCTGGCTTGGCAGTTCGGGCTGGACTGTTCCCATGAGGCACAGGGTCAAGACTGATTTGCATATGAGCTGGGTTCAAACTGGAATGGCATGGTGAGCAAAATAAACGATGGATTTAGGCCCAGATCTCTGTACTGGGGTGAATGTATGACATTGTTCTGCATTCTGTCCATCAACTGTTGTTTTTGCAATTGTTGCTATAATAACCTAGATTGTAGAGGAAGTAGCTCCTGTCCGAAATCTACTGACAACTACTACTCCTGTCCCAATTGAACATCATTATTTTACTCTACCGTATCATGAGAAAAAGCATAGAATGTCCTACCTCAATAACACTTTCATTCAAATGTTGCATCATACCCACAATGCCACGAACGTTACCAATTGCTGGGTATGTGGAATAGATGCCAGCTCATCAGAAAAAGGGAGGAACGCCTTTATTCCCTTGCCGTTTTCACATAATGGTTCCTGCAGAGCCTGGTTTGCATTGTTGTGGGCTTCTGAAGTTGCTAATATCACTTATGCTGATGTAGGTGGACTAAACGCTCAGTTGAATAAAGTTTGTTACCCCGATGAGGAAGGAGATCCACAAGCTAAAGGAACTGTGTGGGAAATGGAGGAGTATCGCCGAGGAAATTCCTCCACGCGCTATGTTTTCCTTAACACTCGAACAACTCAAGGGAAATGGGCCTCCTGTTATTGCTGTTACTAGAGCTCGAGCGGATCTCTGTGTAAGCAGTATTGGCAGTATTTCTGTGGGGAAAAAGTGACTGTACTTTACTGTTGAACATTACTGGAATGAACAATAGCAGCTTTTTGTCCTCACACAACACCTATTTTATTTGCGGAAGTAAAGGTTATTACCATCTACCTATTGGTTGGTCGGGAAGCTGCTACGTGTCCTTTTTGCTTCCACCTGTGTTTTTGGCACCTGCATCCTACCATAAAGACTATAAATTGTATAATGACATTTCCAAGAACAGATTCAAAAGGACAATAAACAATGATGAGGTGGATCAAACTGATACTGCACTACAGCAGTATATTGACTTTAATTTGGGACTATTCTTCTTTGTTGGTGCAGCCTTAAACAGTAGAAAAATCAGGCGCTTGACACGTGTTGTAGAGGCTGTAACCAATCAGACAGCAATGGCGCTTGGAAACATCACAGAAGAACTACAAATTGCGAGAATTGTGGCGCTCCAAAATAGGACGGTCCTTGATGTCATCCTGGCCGACCGTGGTGGAGCATGTCGCATCATCGGGAGTAGCTGCTGTGTCTATATCCCTGACCACACCCCTTCTGTTTTTTACGCAATTTCCAAGTTGCACAAAATAGCCACTGAAATCCATCAGGATTCAGGAACTTGGACTTTCACTGGATGGCTATGGAACATGTTTACTGTATGGGGCTGGAAGCTATTGTCAGCCTTATGTATATTTGTTGCTATTCTTTTCACTTGTTGCCTATGTATTCAATGCGACCCAATGCTTTATTCCCTTTGTGTTTCTACTTGCACCTCGTGTATACCGACTAAACAAAATTTTAAGAATGTAAATGCCAGATTAGCAAGTGATCAAGAAATTAATGAATTAATGCAGATAGATGTACATGATATTTTCCGTACTCCTTATAAAGCCTAGAAGATGTCTTCAGCATATGCTAAAAGGGTCATCTGTGGAAATCTGAAATAATATCCGTTAGCATAAGCTGAAGCCATCTTGTTTGTGGCATCCATTTTGTTAGCTATGTAATTCTTCCGTCTTCACTGTTGCTTGCCTTTCTATACTGCTTGTGTCATCAACTCTAGTTAACTCCTTCTGTACTGAGCTACAAAGCAATGTGCTGAGCAAAGGCCTGTAGCTGCTAGAATGCACCTGGCTAAAGATATAACTGTCAACTGTTTTCTGCTGATGTAAACAGTTCTGTTCCCCCTCCCACTCTGCTGACTAAGTGATCACCCATCTGCCCATGTTTGTTGGTAGTTATTCCTTTGTATGCTTGTACCTTCTATTTGTAACTACATGCTTACTCTGCAACAAACTCTGTATATAAGCACCATGGTCTGTAACTTCAGTGTACTACCTCAGGCAGCACTTGAGAGTGCTGTGTGGACGTAGTCCCACTCATGAGTGATTAATAAACTTGTTATTTGAATTCCAGCTTCAGTGCCAATCTCTATTTTGTTGGTCTATGGACCTGTGGACAAGAAAAGGGTGACCCCTGCACCGGTGTGCTCATTAAAAAGCACATTTCCACACTGCCGGCCCACGACCAGGAGTGTCACCGTGATACCCGTTTATGGGATGCCTTGATACTTGGCATACATGCTGGCAGCTGGACCTGGGAGATTGCACAACTCCTCGTGTGCAGTGACCACATTGAACCGCTCCCCTATTGGGCTGTAGTGCTAATTGGTGAAAGGGGGTGGACCCAGCACATCTGTCCAGACCTGCTAATGGATTGCCTCCCCGACCTGTTTGATGAAGTCGACAACGACCTCATGTTGGAAATAATAGCCTACGAAGCTGCAATCGCTATCATGGATGAGTAACTACGTACCTGCATCCACAACAGAATGGAACCCATTGCACATGTCCCAACACCTTGTTGCATCTTGGAGATCTGGTCACATATCCCACGACAACAGTGGATATGGCTGCATTCGCCTGGACTCCGAATACATGAGCGGACAACAACGCGGGTTAACGCACACCTATGAAAGGTGAGGCACTCCCCCGGAGTGGACAGCGGCGCTTGGCAACGTTCCTCATTCTGACATACTGCTGCATTGGTCTGCATGTTGTGGCACTTATCTTGCCCGTACTGACACGCATATGCTATTAAAGTCTACGCACCTTCACTTGTATTCAACCGTGATGAGTGTTGATTTGAATGACAATGTGTGTCTCACTGCCTATCTGGGTCACGGTCTTACATGCGCATTGATAGCATTACCCAGGGAGTACCTTTTTGTGGAATCACTGTCCCTACATTCATCCATACTTTCATACTTGATTGATCATAGCCATGACACATCTGTGTGAATTAGAATATTTTATTCGCATTCAGTGGAGTGTTGAAGCTGGACCAGTACAGGGCCATGCAAACCCCACTTCACATTGTTGCCCCTTGGAGGGCGAGCCAGAGTCCTTTAGGGATTGACAAGTTCATCGGAAGAGGAAGACTTCAGTCCGCAGTTTGATTGCTGTGTCATTGGTAACCAAACAAAATATGGCAGTCCATGTCGAGGCCCAAGGTGAGTGTCGCTGAGTGTATCGGGGCACAGTGGAAGGTGTAATTCCAGGGCATGATGCAGAGGGCAGAACCAAGCTGAAACAGGCCAAATGGCAGAGATGAATGCTACCACTTCATTCTTACCACAAAGCCAGATTCATCATCATCTTCGTCCTCTGATGTGTCAGGTGCCTCACATGTGGGTGGTGGTGGTGTTTAGTCTGCATTACTGTGTGGCACTGACACTTCAGGGGGCGGAGATGTGGATGGAGTAGTAGCAGCAGCATTCATCCACGCCAGGCCTTGTGGCGGCAATGCCATGACGAGGATCTGCAGGGCATGGAAGATCACAGCTACATCTCGCTGGTGTGCAGCAGTGGCAAACATTCTTTCCGTCTGCATCCACTCCAAGCTCTCCATCATTCTCATGTGTCCCAACTCCCGGCTGACTTCGCTGGAGCCACTCTGACTAGACAGTTGTTCTTGGCTCAGAGTCATGACTCCAACGATGTCAGCCATGGATTGTTGGAGAGCATGGAGCGGACAGTGGGTGTCCGTTGGGGACTGTAAGTGGTCCCCGATGGGACTTAGACACCCACGTATGGCATCTAGTTTGGCTGCCATGTCGAACCCCACCCGCAGCTGATCAGCCATCTTCTCCTGGCACCCTAACACACGGCGTTGGAATGCCATGTGTTGGTCGTGGGAGACAGCCATGGTGGTGGGTGCTGCCTGCTGTGTGGTCTGTGCAGGGGGTGGGGTCTCCTCAATGCAGCTGGGCAGCCCTGCTCCTGGAGGTGGGGTACCGAAGCTGTCCATGAGCTGTTGGAGGGCGGCGGTGTCGATGTTGGGGAGGTCCTCTTCATCATCAGTGCTGAGTTGTTGGGTCTGCTCTGCAGGAGGTGTTGATTCTCCCTCTGCAATGTGAAGGGGAGATGCAGATTGACATTGTGTTCACATGTATGTTCACGCATTGTTCAAGTTTACTAACAGACTGCATGACAATGTACATTGTGACTGTTTGTGAGGAGATGCCTATTTGATGCAGGACAGTTGACATTTCTACACCATCAGGGATGTGAGATTGTACTTGTACATTATCATCTCAAAGTTTCCTGCTATGCCAAATGTGAATGGCCATTTTCTACACACAAGCGGCAGCAGTTGTGTCCTCTGTTCTGTTGTGAATGTGTTGCAGTTTGTACCTCATTGTTGTCAATGTTGAGGTGCTCTGATTCTTATGCGTCTGTGCTGCATTGTGGGTGTGTTGCCCCTTCAGCTCTGATTTGGCTGGCCCTTATCCCTTTCAGGCGGTGTGCCTTTCACTTCTGTGCTTACACAGTGCTGAGATGTTGCAGACTTGGGTAAATTGGGCTCTTGGTCGGAGTTGTGACTCTTGGGCATGGTTTGTCCGCAGATGTGCTATACTGAATTGTGCATGTGTGCCATTGTGCCCATCTCCCCCGTCCCCCCAGTCCCTGGTCGTTACACACCCTGTTGCTGTTGGCTCAGGTCATGTTGTGCAGTGTCCGGTCCCCCAACTCCTGCCACCGTCTCCCCAATGATGACTCGGGTCACCATTTCCTCCATTTCATCCAGCTCCTGGTGTGTCGCTGGACTCCCACCTCCAGTCTGCATTGCTGCTTTTAGGTTGGCTGCGAGTTTCAGCTTGGTTTTCCGCTTCACATCAGTCCAGCGCTTCTTGAGGTCGTCCACTTCCCTTCTCTTCACTCCGACCGACTGCAGTCACCTTGGCCAAGATGGACTACCATATTGTATTTTTAGTTGCCAATGACAGTGGCGGTGATGAACAGTTGGTGGTGGTGTTCTGTCACCTTCGTAATGAGGATCTGGTTTTCCTGTGTACTGAAACGCGCGTTCCTCTTCTTCTTGCCCTTCCCTGACGCCAAGGTCCCAGGCTGATCCTCCGTGGGGCTTGTGGGGTTCTGGTTGTCCTCTGTACTTGCTCCAGCTACCTCCATGGTGCTTCGCAGTTGTTTGTGTTTTGTTTGTGTTTTTTGTTGCCGCTTTTATAGTGGTTTTTCCTGCCTGACTTGTGGGACTTGCAGGCCTGCCGCTGCTTATCGCTGAATTTTTTTATTGCAGTTGGGCCCATCGCAACTTTTTTCACGTTCGGGTTTAGATTTTTATCGCCGTCCCGGTAATTTTATCGCGGACATTTGACGCGTTATCGGGAAACTATTGCATGTTACCGCCGTGTTGAGAATACGACGTTAACACGGAGTTATTTTCCCGCGATAGACGGCGATATGAAAAATTGCGTTAACCTATTTTGGCGATGATTATCGCACATTCTTGAGAATATCCCCCACAGTCTTATTCATGGTATCACAGAAGAGAGTCTATCTAAGGGGTTCCTCAGCAAAAATGAATTCCTTTATTTGAACACAAAATCTCCCAGAACACCAGTGATTTATACACTACCGAAGGTGCATTAAAATGCAGAAACTCCACCGGGCAGGCCCATTGTATCCGGATGCGGCTCAATTTTAGAGCCTTTAGGCCGCTATGTAGATCACTTTATTAAGGACTTTGTCCCAGACACTAAATGCTACATAAAGGATACAATGGCGATGATCAATTTGGTTGAGGGACTCCCATTCGAGCCCACACATTGCATACTTTGCACCCTGGATGTGGAGTCATTATATACCAATATTCCCCAAGACGAGGGGATTGAGGTCATCCAAAACATTCTTGACTCAAGACCTCGTCCACATCCAGTACCCACTCTCTTTATCTTACATCTTCTTAAAATCTGCCTATCACGTAATTTCTTCGCATTTGATGGCAGTTTTTTCGAACAAATTAAAGGGACGTCCATGGGCGCTGTTTTTGCGCCCAATTTTGCCCTCCTCTATATGGATTGTCTTGAGACCTATAAGATTCTGTCCACAACCAATCCATTCTCCTCCATGATACTTGAATGGAGGAGATATATAGACGATATCTTCCTAATCTGGAATAATAATAATAAAAGATATTTATAAAGCGCACAGCTACCCCTGACAGGGTGTCCCGGCGCTAATACGGACAGCAGCAGAGAAAGTGGTCAGTAAACATTTAGTCATTGTGACTAAAAAGCCAGGTTTTCAAGGCCTTTCTAAATTCCTGTTCGGATTGCAAAGAGCGCAAGTGAGCAGGTAGGTTATTCCAGCATTTAGTGGTACCCACTGTAGGAAAGTGGGTTTCTGTTGCAGTAAGCCCCCCACTGTTTGCCTGATAACTGATGCACTTTTCCTTGGTGTGCCCTGGGTCCCTGCCAATCAGGTACCCAGGGCCTGTGTTCCTTCCCTAAAAACTGTACTAAAGCCTAAACCCAATTGGCATCTCTGGCCACACGTAAGCCCATGGTAAATGGTACCCTAGGTACCCAGGGCACTGTGACCAGAGAAGGCCCCAAAGGGCTGCAGCACTTATTGTGCCACCCTTAGAGGCCCTGTACCCTGACACACACACCCTGCCTTTGCAGGCTGAGTGTCTTGGTGCAGAACTAAACAATGAGTCGACACGGCACACATCCCTGTGTGCCATGCCCACAAACACACTGCCCTGGCATACCTCAGTCACCCCTCTAGCTGGGTGCACTATGCCAGTGGTGTGGGCACAGGTGCATGAGCCCTGTGCCCCTACAGTACCCAGGGCCATTCCTGGGCACTGTAGGTGCAGTGATGCCATTAAGAGTATATGGTGCTGGGAGGTTGTCATTACGAACTCCACAGCACCATAATGGCTACACTGAAGACAGAGCAGTTTGGTATCAAACTTCTCAGCACATTAAACCCACACTGATGCCAGTGTGGGATTTAATGTAAAATGCACGACAGAGGGCAACTTAGAGTTGCCCCCTGAACCTAACCTACAATCCACGGCCTGCCTGAGAGGCTGCCACCCAGCAGACATGTTGCTGGACCCCTGGGTAGAGAGCCATCTGCTCTCCCGGGCCTGCAACAATGCACGTCCTGGGCGAGGTGCTAGGCCTCCTCCCCCAGGATGGGCAGGGGGAAGCTTCAAAGGCATTCCGCCTTTGTGAGCTTCCCCAGACCACTTGCTGTACTCAGCAACTGGTCCCCACTGGTTCTAGCCCCCACTCTGGCAGAAAGACTGGCGGGAAACACCAAGGGAGGAAAGGGGGTGTGCCAGCCTCTGCCAACCCCACCCGTCAGGTGGGGGAGGCGAGGTGAAGCACATCTCCGGGTTCTCGCCATCTTGAAGATGGGGAGCCCTACCCAATCAGGACTAGGCTCCTGCCCCCCTCTCACTGGAGAGTGGCAGGATAGAAGAGACCCATTGGTCCCTGCCCCTTACCTACCTGTAACGCCCCTAAATCTAGTATTTAGGGGCACCCTGAACCTTCCTTCCTTAGATCCAGATTCCGAAACAAGAAAGAAGATCAAGAAACAAGAAGACCTGCCGTGCAGCTGCTAACAAGAGGAAGACACCAACTGATTTGGCCCCAGCCCCACCGGCCTGTCGACCCTCGAACCTGCTCCTGCTAAACCCCGGCGTCTCCAGTGGTCAGCAACCTCAAAAACCCCGGAGGACCTGTCTGCCTTGTGACTCTAACTACCTGGGACTCCCACGAGCAGTGGTATTGCTCAAAAACAAGTAACCTACCCCTGGTGCCAGCCAGGAACCGCGAATCCAGCACACTCTGCACCCGCCGAGCCCGGCCTGTGCCAGAGTGGGAACTGTTCTCTGGTAACTGCAGAGACAGGCTTCTGACCCTCTCTGGGCCAGTGTTGTGTGGTTTGTGGCCTCATTGTCTGCATTGCTAAGTTGGCTTAGGCCTGGCTGCCATGATGCCTTTTTGCGCACGTTACTTTGTGACTTTGTTTTTCCAGCCTCTGCTTGTGCCCGGCTATATTAGAACTGTCTGCCTTTCTGCCTTTCACCTTTTTTCCTGTTCCCTGTGGGTTTCGTCTGCACAACATGTACAAGGTCGAAAAACAACGTCCCTTGCTCTTGCTGATCTGGCCAGTCCCTCGCACTTAGACATAACACTAAGTACACCTGCACTGGAGAAATTTGTGTGCTTTTAATATTGTGATCTCGCGGTTTGTGGCACTTGGAGAAAAACCTTTCCAGGGAGAAGAGCTGTGCTTGTCTGATGATGTAAACCTTGCATCTAGATATTGAGGTATGAGGGTCTGCCGGACAAAGCCCAGAGGTCTTCTATTTTTTTAATAAACTAGTTAATAGCACGGGGAGGGTGGTAAGGCCATTTAGCCCTAGATCCACTGTTTTATAAAATGCTTTCCCCGTTTGTATTCTATGGAATTGTAACTATGCTTCTTATTTTATCATTATGCATTATGCTGATAGTACTGGCACGTGTACTGTATCTTAGAGCACGATACTTGAAATAAACATTTTAAACTATACTGTGTCTCTTATTACGCACGTTGTGGACAAGTATGAGTGAGTTATGAAAGGGTGTTCTTGCTCCCGCGAGTCCTGAGAGAGACCGTGTTCTGGGTTGTCTAATCATTGGTAGCATCGCTGCGAATGAGACGCCAAAGCTAGTCGGATTGGGATTGTGGGTACTAAGGTGCATGGTTGGTTCACCACTGTTAGAAATGGGATTTCTGGTTGGCTAAGGCTTGCGCCAAAGCCAGGCAGAAACCACCACTCTAGTCAGGGCAAGGGAGTTACACGCCGAAGATAACCCCTGCTCACCCCCTTGGCAGCTTGGCACGAGCAGTCAGGCTTATCCCGGAGGCAATGTGTAACACTCACAGCAGCAACACCCTAGGCACACCACAAAAGGAGACTCCACACAAGGTTATATAAAAATAGCCTTTGTATTATAAAAACACATTAGAATATAATCACACAAGGTACACTGTGCCAACTGGCACTGGGCAGTATTTACAGGGGACTATTTACACCTGACAGGGCCAATCGGGCCGCCGTCAGAACTATCAGAAATCACCAAATAGTAAATGTAGTGCACAACCAGTAACTACTGGTAAAGTTAGGAACTTAGCATGAGATCCCGCAACGTAAAACAGGGGATGCATAAATCGCCTTGCGCATGAATCTACATTAGGCATAACTACATTAGGCCCAAACCTCATTAGCATCACACATTACGCAATAGGCATTACAGTAGGCATCACAAGCATAAACACCTTAGGAAATAATTGGCATAAAAAACAGTGGGGCACAACGCACTGAAATTGGCCCCAGGCCAACTGGCCTCTCACAGGGGCTCAAAAGGCCCGATGTCCAGAATGTCCGGGCTGGCTGCGCATGCAGCGAAGTAAAAGCGCGCAATTGCGCAGTGCTAAACGTCGCAGCTGCCCACTAATTGAAGGGCAGCTGGAAAACTCACGGTAGGATGCAAAACGTTGCAGCTGCCCACTGTCAGGCGGGGCAGCTGGGGGAAATGCCTGTGGCACTACGGTGGCCTGGGAACCCTCGACCGGTTCCTACAATTGCGCCCACACATTAGGGCCTTGCGCCCTACCAGTACTCAACTGACCCCCTGCCCAACTGGCCTTCCTATGGGGCTCAAATGCCCTTTTGTCCAGAAATGTCAGGGCGTAATCAGAGGACCTCTCACGGGCCCCTCGGGCACTGTGAACGGTGTAGTCCCGCTCTGGGACTCTGAAAATAAACTATGCCCCAACGTTGCTGCCGCTTGCGTTCTCGCAGGGCAAAGGGGAATTAGGCAACACAGCTCTGGCACTACCGTGCCTCTGGGGCTCTTCACACAAATTGCCCCCTCGGTGCAGCTGCCCGTAACTGCGGTGCAGCTGGAAACTGACTAGGGCACCACTGTGCCTCAGGGAACAATGATCACTGCGCAATGGGGGGAGGGGGGAGGGGCAAGCACCGAAAATGTGCCTCGGACCACCCCCTGACAACAGGACTACAGCCCCACTCACCGGGGCTCTGCAGGACTCCTCCGGGCTTCACCGTTGATGCGCAGGACTCCGTCTCCTGGGACCTCTCGGGCCCCTACTGATGCCGCTTCTGGCCCCCGGAAAGCTTTGTGGAGCCCATGAGGCTCCGGATTTTGCAGACACACGCGGGGCTCTCACCGGCACGGGAGCCCCGCCTCCAGACAGGCTGCTTCCTCCTGGGATGTCCGGCAACTTTCTGTCCCCGGCCGCGCTGCAATTGGCAGCCTCCTGCCGGCCGGTCACTTCCGCTTCCTATCACCGCCCAAGGTCAGGCAAGACGCCTGACCTCCTGCTCGGGCAGCGGCGGTGATTTCTTTTCTCCTCACAAGTGTGGCAATGCGGGGTAGGCTCCCGCTAAAGGAGATGAACAGGCGGGGTGGGCACCCGTGAATTAAATACCAATGTGGGGTAGGCTCCCGTGAATTAAATACCAATGCGGGGTAGGCTCCCGCTAAAGGAGATGAACAGGCGGGATGGGCACCCGCGAATTAAATACCAATGCGGGGTGGGCACCTGCCAGATCTCAGCAATGCGGGTGAATCCCTACGTCGGGATTCCCTCAAAATCGATCGCAGCTCAGCGCTGCAGGCCCAAAAACAGAAGCGCTCCTCAGGATAAAAATCAAGCGCTCTTCCAAATAAGCAAGGCGCTTCTTAAAATACAAGCAAAGCGCTAGAGTCCAAAGGTCAGGGATGAAGGGGCAAAGCTGGGCTCAGGCAGGCCAGCACACAGGGCCCTCCAGCAGGGAGGCAGTCCCTCGTGGCGGTTCCTCCTGGAGCCCAGCAGCAGCAGGCCCCCCCAAGTCAGGAACAGCACAAGCACACTGAACATTTTCATGGGGTCACAGCCCCTATATTTATATGCCCTTTTTCTTTTGTGACACAGCACAGGGCTGGGGATACCAGTTAGAACTGGTTTGGGGGAGCTTTGGAGCACTTTGTTTTGCTCAGCTCCTCTCTCCTTTGTTAGGTGGGGGCTCAGGGATCAGACGCACCACAGGGGGCTGAGCCAGCATTGTGGAGGGAAGGCACAGCCCTATTCAGGTCCCAGGTGCAACTCCTCCCTCCCATCTGCATGCAGATCTCTCTATTCGCCACTGGGCAAACTCATCCTGCCCCTCCTGGAGCCACACACACCTCCCAGCCCCTGTCACTCACAAGCCAGACATGCAATTCACATCAGGCAGGCACACACAGAGCACACATAAATGCCAACTTCTAAAAGTGGCACTTCTCCATCAGTCACCATAAATCTGCGCACACCATTGCGCAGCATTTCTTCTCACGAGTTCGCACATACTAAACTCGACCCTGCACTCCTCTCACACCAGGAATTACCATGGAGACACATATCCCCCATGCATTCCTATGGGAGGGCAGGCCAATCTCACCACACGCACTCAGAGAGCGCACACACTTTACACTGGGCCACAGTGCTAAAGTGCGCAGCGGCCAAAAACCACCACCACTACACAGGGAAAAGGCTAAGAGACAGGCAAAAAGTTCAGGGGTGAACCTGCCAAAAGGGCCAAGTCCAACACAACCTTCTTCCAGCCAAAACGCAGGGTAGACCAATCACCACCGTGATGGGTTTCCCTGCTTTGGGCGATAGAACACGGACGCGGGCCCACAACGGCAGGGACACCCTCCGGTTCTACGCCACTCTGAACCCACGTTGTTCCCTTTGTAAAAGCTCTCAGGACCAACGGGGCTACCCCACTGGTACTCCCTAGCTGTCCGCGGCCAGGACCAGGCCCTAGGCCATCCAGATGCCACTGGCCCTTGCCCATCCACAGAGTGGGGGGTAGTAACCCGTGGCACATAGTAGCCATTCTCCACTGTTCCCCTCACCAGGGCAGTTCTAAACTGCCACTGATCCTCCAGCCCAGGGTCCACACCCTCAGGCTGACCAAAAGTCACAGGCGAGGCTCTCCTCCCCCTACCTCTTCTTCCAGGGTTCCGCACTCTCCTCCTTGGAGAGGCACCCTCAGAACACAACTCTCCCACCAGTTCAGGACCTCTCTCCAAAAACTGGTCTCCCAACCTAGGGTCTAACCCCTCAGGTTGCACCGGGGTCAGAGGCGAGGACTCCCTCCCTCTGCACCCCCTTCCAGAGTTCTGCACCCTCCCAACTGGAGCGGTACCCCTGGAAGATGAACCGGTCAGGACACTGGTTACAGACGTCCTTCCCTCCAGGTCAGGCAGATCCTGAACCTGGCCTCCCAACCTTGGGTCTAAATCCTTTGGCTGAGTACTTGCCTGGCACTCCAGGACTTCTGGGGACTCGCACAGTAGCCCCCCGAGGGTAACACATGACTCGTGTTGTGCGACAGTCTGCCTGGCGCAGATCTCCCGACCCCTGTCCACCTGACAGTGCGCGAAGATCCCCCAGGACAGACGTGGTGTCACCATGGTCACTTCTAGGAGACTCAGCCCTTCTGGCTGGTCCCTGACCCACTGGCTCTTCCACTGGGGAACACAGCCCCCTGTCACCCCTCTCTCTGGACTTCTGTACCCTCCCAACTGGAGGGGCACCGCCAGACACCAGAACCACTGGAGCTCTATTTACAGACGCTCCAGGTTCTCCAGACACTAGGAGATCCTCCTCAAATGGACTAACAGGACAGCCTAGGCTCCCAACCTGGTGTTCCCTGAAGAAACCATCCAGGTTCTGAGACTGGGGTCGGGCACCTGTGGACACTCAGTCCCACACTCACTCCTACTCCACTGAGACAGGACGTGAGCCCCTACACCCCTCCCACTACACTGGGACCCAGCTGGGCTACTCTGAACCTCTTCCCCAATACAGGACTGGAAGATACATGAACCATTACTTTCGGAATCACTCCCCAATGCCTCATTAGAACCTCGGGCCACCACCCAGAGGTCTGCTTCCCGTGCAAGCTCCCTGGGATCAGAGGAATTACACCCCAACAGGTGTGGGCGCAATCCTGGCAAACAACGACTGAGCATCTGCTCTTTGATAACCAAATTGGACAGCCCTTCATAATCAAAATCCTCTGCTGTGCTTGCCATCACCCAATCGTCCAGTGCATCACAACATTCCTCCACAAACTCCTCCCAACACTGGTGAGAGTTTCCTACTGCCCCTGAACTTCAACCTGTACGCCTCTTCGTGGGAACCAGGTACCCCACTGTGGGGACTGGGAAGGGGACTTCCTGCACTGTACTCTATATTGCTGCCACCACTGGACCCCGCCCTTACTGGTGAATCCAGAAAACTACAACTGCACTCAGGGGATAATCTACCCTCCCGAGCTAATTTCTCCCTGGCGAAGGCCCTCTCAGCCTCCGCCATCCTCTCCTGTGCTAGGACCCTCTCGGTCTCTAACTTTTTCTCCTCCACACTCAGCTGTGCTATCTCCTTGGCACGCTCTAACCTGAGCTTCTCCAAAGCCAGCTGATACTCCCTTTCTTCCCTCCTATCTACCCACTCATCTGGGGACAGGGAAAGGGATGGGGCGCTGCCCCCGACACTGGACCCAGCAAGGGACTCCCTATCTATGGGGTCTCCACTATCTACTGGCGTCCCTGTCCTGTCATTTTCTTCCTCCTCTTCAGACTCCTCAGGGCTCCCCTCAGACCCACCACCCTCTTGGCGTGCGGCCAGGGCCCTCTTCTCCTCATTGCGCTCACGTTCCCATTCATCCTTTTGCCATTGGATCAGGTTTTCCTAAGTTTTGACTGGGTGTCTGACCCACTCACTGCTATGTCTCTCTCCTCACAGAACTCCACCAACTCCCACATACTGTATCTAAACAGACTACAAAAATTAAAAGCAGACTCCATTTTGGCAGGACGCTCAGGGACACGTGCAACACAGGAGACCTAGGTGTCTGAGCTGAAGCAAGAGTATACAATTTACAAATGACACTTTTAGGAGAAGAATTAAAATAAAACTCAGAACAATAATCCCCAAACACGTGATTATCTAAATGCAGAGTTTTGTAGTGCAGCCAGTTGTCGCTGTGGTACTGCACAAACGCAAGTCCTAACCTCACCGCTGACAACCAATGTTAGAAATGGGATTTCTGGTTGGCTAAGGCTTGCGCCAAAGCCAGGCAGAAACCACTACTCTAGTCAGGGCAAGGGAGTTACACGCCGAAGATAATCCCTGCTCACCCCCTTGGTAGCTTGGCACGAGCAGTCAGGCTTATCCCGGAGGCAATGTGTAAAGGTTTGCGCAACACACACTCACAGCAGCAACACCCTAGGCACACCACAAAAGGAGACTCCACACAAGGTTATATAAAAATAGCCTTTGTATTATAAAAACACATTAGAATATAATCACACAAGGTACACTGTGCCAACTGGCACTAGGCAGTATTTACAGGGGACTATTTACACCTGACAGGGCCAATCGGGCCGCCGTCAGAACGATCAGAAATCACCAAATAGTAAATGTAGTGCACAACCAGTAACTACTGGTAAAGTTAGGAACTTAGCATGAGATCCCGCAACGTAAAACAGGGGATGCATAAATCGCCTTGCGCATGAATCTACATTAGGCATAACTACATTAGGCCCAAACCTCATTAGCATCACACATTACGCAATAGGCATTACAGTAGGCATCACAAGCATAAACACCTTAGGAAATAATTGGCATAAAAAACAGTGTGCCCCAATCGGGGGCACAACGCACTGAAACTGGCACCAGGCCAACTGGCCTCTCACAGGGGCTCAAAAGGCCCTATGTCCAGAATGTCCGGGCTGGCTGCGCATGCAGCGAAGTAAAAGCGCGCAATTGCGCAGTCCTAAACGTCGCAGCTGCCCACTAATTGCTGGGCAGCTGGAAAACTCACGGTAGGATGCAAAACGTTGCAGCTGCCCACTGTCAGGCGGGGCAGCTGGGGGAAATGCCTGTGGCACTACGGTGGCCTGGGAACCCTCGACCGGTTCCTACAATTGCGCCCACACATTAGGGCCTTGCGCCCTACCAGTACTCAACTGACCCCCTGCCCAACTGGCCTTCCTATGGGGCTCAAATGCCCTTTTGTCCAGAAATGTCAGGGCGTAATCAGAGGACCTCTCACGGGCCCTCGGTCTGCCTCAGCAGTAAAAGCAATGGGCACAAAGCACTGTGAACGGTGGAGTCCCGCTCTGGGACTCTGAAAATAAACTATGCCCCAACGTTGCTGCCGCTTGCGTTCTCGCAGGGCAAAGGGAAATTAGGCAACACAGCTCTGGCACTACCGTGCCTCTGGGGCTCTTCACACAAATTGCCCCCTCGGTGCAGCTGCCCGTAACTGCGGTGCAGCTGGAAACTGACAAGGGCACCACTGTGCCCAAGGGAACAATGATCACTGCGCAATGGAGGGGGGGGAGGGGCAAGCACCGAAAATGTGCCTCGGACCACCCCCCGACAACAGGACTACAGCCCCACTCACCGGGGCTCTGCAGGACTCCTCCGGGCTTCACCGTTGATGCGCAGGACTCAGTCTCCTGGGACCTCTCGGGGCCCCTACTGATGCCGCTTCTGGCCCCCGGAAAGCTTTGTGGAGCACGTGAGGCTCCGGACTCTGCAGACACACGCGGGGCTCTCACCGGCACGGGAGCTCCGCCTCCAGACAGGCTGCTTCCTCCTGGGATGTCCGGCAACTTCCTGTCCCCGGCCGCGCTGCAATTGGCAGCCTCCTGCCGGCCGGCCGGTCACTTCCACTTCCTATCACAGCCCAAGGTCAGGCAAGACGCCGGTCTTCCTGCTCGGGCCGCGGCGGTGATTTCTTTTCTCCTCACAAGTGTGGCAATGCGGGGTAGGCTCCCGCTAAAGGAGATGAACAGGCGGGGTGGGCACCCGTGAATTAAATACCAATGCGTGGTAGGCTCCAGTGAATTAAATACCAATGCGGGGTAGGCTCCCGCTAAAGGAGATGAACAGGCGGGGTGGGCACCCGCGAATTAAATACCAATGCGGGGTGGGCACCCGCCAGATCTCAGCAATGCGGGGGAATCCCTATGTCGGGATTCCCTCAAAATCGATCGCAGCTCAGCGCTGCAGGCCCAAAAACAGAAGCGCTCCTCAGGATAAAAATCAAGCGCTCTTCCAAATAAGCAAGGCGCTTCTTAAAATACAGGCAAAGCACTAGAGTCCAAAGGTCAGGGATGAAGGGGCAAAGCTGGGCTCAGGCAGGCCAGCACACAGGGCCCTCCAGCAGGGAGGCAGTCCCTCGTGGCGGTTCCTCCTGGAGCCCAGCAGCAGCAGGCCCCCCCAAGTCAGGAACAGCACAAGCACACTGAACATTTTCATGGGGTCACAGCCCCTATATTTATATGCCCTTTTTCTTTTGTGACACAGCACAGGGCTGGGGATACCAGTTAGAACTGGTTTGGGGGAGCTTTGGAGCACTTTGTTTGGCTCAGCTCCTCTCTCCTTTGTTAGGTGGGGGCTCAGGGATCAGACGCACCACAGGGGGCGGAGCCAGCATTGTGGAGGGAAGGCACAGCCCTATTCAGGTCCCAGGTGCAACTCCTCCCTCCCATCTGCATGCAGATCTCTCTATTCACCACTGGGCAAACTCATCCTGCCCCTCCTGGAGCCACACACACCTCCCAGCCCCGGTCACTCACAAGCCAGACATGCAATTCACATCAGGCAGGCAGACACAGAGCACACATAAATGTCAACTTCTAAAAGTGGCACTTCTCCACCAGTCACCATAAATCTGCGCACACCATTGCGCAGCATTTCTTCTCACGAGTTCGCACATACTAAACTCGACCCTACACTCCTCTCACACCAGGAATTACCATGGAGACACATATCCCCCATGCATTCCTATGGGAGGGCAGGCCAATCTCACCACACGCACTCAGAGAGTGCACACACTTTACACTGGGCCACAGTGCTAAAGTGCGCAGCGGCCAAAAACCACCATCACTACACAGGGAAAAGGCTAAGAGACAGGCAAAAAGTTCAGGGGTGAACCTGCCAAATGGCCAAGTCCAACGACCACTATACTGCGAGGTCCTATTATCCTGTGCATAGCTCTGTATATGTGCAGAATCCCTACAACACCAGATGCAGGGTCCTATGACCTCATGAAGAAGACTCTGATTGAGGGATTTGGGCTCACCACTGAGGAGTATAGAATTAGATTCAGGGGGGCTCACAAACCCCAGACCCAGTCCTGGATTGACTTCGTAGACTACTCAGTAAAGACACTGGATGGTTGGTTAGCTGGACACAATGTGCATGATTTTTCTGGACTTTACAATTTGTTTATGAAGGAACATATACTAAGTAATTGCACAAATGAAAAGTTGCATCAGTATCTGGTAGACCTAGGTCCACTTTCCCCTCAAGAATTGGGAAGGAAGGCAGACCACTGGGTCAGAACAAGGGTAACTAGGACATCCACTGAGGGTGACCAAAAGAAAGGGGTCACAAAGCCTCCCCAGAAGAAAGATAGTGAACCCCTTAAGGATAAAAGTAAGGAGTCCCAGGCAGCCCCCCAAAAACCTGTCCAGGAGGGTGGGCCCAAAGACACCTCACAAACTAAACCAGGGTACCAAGGTAAGAATTGGGATCCCAACAGAATATGGTGTCACAACTGTCAGAAGTCAGGACCCCACACCAAGGACCCTAGCTGTCCTAAAAACAAGATCCCTAGTACAGCCCCAGGGGTGACTAGTTTAACCCCAGGAGTTGCCAGTGTAGCTCTGGAGGAAGGGTCCTCAGATGAGGAAGTCCTCCTAGCTCTCAACTGAAAAATGGGCCCAAGAGGTAAGCTGGAGATCCCAGAGGGGAGTAGACACTTCCACCGCCTACTGGTGAATGGAATCCCAGCCACTGCCCTAAGAGATACCTGTGCCAGTCACACTGTGGTGCATGACAGGTTGGTACTCCCACACCAGTATGTCCCAGGGGAAACAAGGAGAGTAAGGGCTGTCCCAGGGGGAGTCACTGTTAGGCCTGTGGCTGTAGTGCCCCTAGTCATAGCTGGGTCCCTTAGATGGAGAAAGGTGGTAGTCAGTAAAGACCTTCCCCTTGATTGTCTCCTGGGGAATGACCACTTAGAGGTGGATCTGAGCCAAAGAGAGGCACTGGCCCAATGCCAGGCCTCACCCAAGAAACCGGGGGGGGCTCAACCTGCAGTCAGTGCAGCTGAGCCCCAAAAGAGTAAAAAGGAACAGGGTAGGAAAGGTGGGCAACTGTTAGCCACAGTCCCAGAGGGCCAGGGAGATTCTATCCCAGTGAGGGAAAACTCCAGAAGTGGCCCTGGTAAAGCCCCCCCTAGCCAACAAGAAGACCTGACTAGTCAGGCAACTGTTCAGCCTGAGTTGGTGGCTCCTCAGCTGACAGAACAAAGGGTGGAGGAAGGGTGTTCACTACCAAGTGTAGTGACCCCCCCCCCCCACCCTAAAGCAACAGGCAGACAGCCAGGACCCAAAGAGACCTGTAAGATAGCCCCATTCACTTGCCAGTCAGGAGCTAAAGGTGTGGTTCTGGGCACTGACAGATGTCAGCAGCCTCTGCTGGGTGTTAGCCTTCATGGCAGCCCTATCCTTGGCATGGTGGCCTAACCCCCTGCCAAATAGCAAGCTAGGCCCCCTGACCCTATTGGTCATGGTGGGGTTGCTCAAACTGTGGGTGACCTCTGTGGGTAAGCTGGGCTTTGCCCTGGCTAAGTTAGACTTTGCAGAGGCAGGCACCTCTGAGACCAAAATAAAAAAATGGGGTGAAGACACTAAAGAGCAAGGAGAGGAGCTTTGGGAATTAGGTCCTGAAACTGATAAGGTAGGCCAGCTCCCCAAAGGGACTGACCTGGACAGAAAGATATAAGGCAGAGTAGGCCCTGCAACTTTCAAACCACTTCCCCAACTCTTCCTCGCCTGAAAGACTAGAAAGACTCTCCCAGCGTTGGCTGAGTCTCCTGGCCTTTGGGCTGGGGGGGGCTTGTGTAGGAAAGTGGGTTTCTGTTGCAGTAACCCCCCCACTTTTTGCCTGATAACTGATGCACTTTTCCTTGGTGTGCCCTGGGTCCCTGCCAATCAGGTACCCAGGGCCTGTGTTCCTTCACTAAAAACTGTACTAAAGCCTAAACCCAATTGGCATCTCTGGCCACAGGTAAGCCCCTGGTAAATGGTACCCTAGGTACCCAGGGCACTGTGACCAGAGAAGGCCCCTAAGGGCTGCAGCACTTATTGTGCCACCCTTAGAGGCCCTGTACCTGGCACACACACCCTGCCTTTGCAGGCTGAGTGTCTTGGTGCAGAACTAAACAGAGAAGTCGACATGGCACACATCCCTGTGTGCCATGCCCACAAACACACTGCCCTGGCATACCTCAGTCACCCCTCTAGCTGGGTGCACTATGCCAGTAGTGTGGGCACAGGTGCATGAGCCCTGTGCCCCTACAGTACCCAGGGCCATTCCTGGGCACTGTAAGTGCAGTGATGCCATTAAGAGTATATGTTGCTGGGAGGTTGTCATTACGAACTCCACAGCACCATAATGGCTACACTGAAGACTGAGAAGTTTGGTATCAAACTTCTCAGCACATTAAACCCACACTGATGCCAGTGTGGGATTTAATGTAAAATGCACGACAGAGGGCAACTTAGAGTTGCCCCCTGAACCTAACCTACAATTCACGTCCTGCCTGAGAGGCTGCCTAGGCTGCCACCCAGCAGACATGTTGCTGGACCCCTGGGTAGAGAGCCATCTGCTCTCCCGGGCCTGCAACAATGCACGTCCTGGGCGAGGTGCTAGGCCTCCTCCCCCAGGATGGGCAGGGGGAAGCTTCAAAGGCATTCCGCCTTTGTGAGCTTCCCCAGACCACTTGCTGTACTCAGCAACTGGTCCCCACTGGTTCTAGCCCCCACTCTGGCGGGAAGACTGGCGGGAAACACCAAGGGAGGAAAGGGGGTGTGCCAGCCTCTGCCAACCCCACCCCTCAGGTGGGGGAGGCGAGGTGAAGCACATCTCCGGGCTCTCGCCATCTTGAAGATGGGGAGCCCTACCCAATCAGGACTAGGCTCCTGCCCCCCTCCCACTGGAGAGTGGCAGGATAGGGGGTGTACCCACCCCAGGGAAGGGACCCATTGGTCCCTGCCCCTTACCTACCTGTAACACCCCTAAATCTAGTATTTAGGGGCACCCTGAACCTTCCTTCCTTAGATCCAGATTCCGAAACAAGAAAGAAGATCAAGAAACAAGAAGACCTGCCGGGCAGCTGCTAACAAGAGGAAGACACCAACTGATTTGGCCCCAGCCCCACCGGCCTGTCGACCCTCGAACCTGCTCCTGCTAAACCCCGGCGTCTCCAGTGGTCAGCAACCTCAAAAACCCCGGAGCACCGGACTGCCTTGTGACTCGAACTACCTGGGACTCCCACGAGCAGTGGTACTGCTCAAAAGCAAGTAACCTACCCCTGGTGCCAGCCAGGAACCGCGAATCCAGCACACTCTGCACCCGCCGAGCCCGGCCTGTGCCTGAGTGGACAAAGACCACGAGGACGTCCCCCCGGCGACTGTGACCCAGAATCCAGCACCCAAGGACCCTCCTCGACGATCCTGACGAAGCCTGCAGCCTCAGAACCTGGGCCCCCTCCAACAGCGACCAGCCGAGGGTAAGATTTCCGACGCCTAAAGACACCCCTGCACCCGACACCCCACGGCCTCCTGTGCCCAACTCCTGGGTGCCTACCCTTTCTACAGCTTCCCAACTTACCTCTCGAAGTGGTGGTCGCACCTGAAGAATCACCGTCCCCGAGCTTGCAGCCTTTGCTCGTCACGCAGCTTTCCAATTGAAAACCATTGGGCGCCCGATGGGCCAAAAGCCCACTGCACCCGGCCGCCCCAGTGCCGCTGAGGGTGCACCCACTACCCTGCTCGACTTCCCCACTTGCCCTGAGTAAGTGACCAGGAGCTTTGCTCCCACAGCCGAGTGGCCTGCCTGCCAGCAGCCACCAACCCAAGGCCCCCTGCCTTCCATAGGATAACATTGGGCCTACTCACTCTGCACCCAGCCGCCCCTGTGCCGCTGAGGGTGTAACAACTGTACTTACCAGACCCTGGGGGACCCCTGAGTCTATGCCCAGAACCTTAACTCTGCCAGTCGAGTACTTACCCAAAAGCTGATAACTCACTTTTCTTCCATAGGGTAACATTGACTGGTTTCACTTGGAAATTCTTCTAAGTGTGGAGTTTTGAAACTTTAAAATATTCATCTAAAATCAGCCGAATTACGAAAACGAATTCACTCACCTGTTATCAGGAGAGATCCCAGTGCTAGATCTTGGTGCCCAGCACTGACCCTGAAAAGTAATCATAACTGTACTTACCGGTAACTCTTCCTTCCATAGGATAACATTGCCTGGTTTTTGCTGCAAAAGTTTCTAAGTGTCGATTTTGCAAACTTACAAATATTCGTTAAAAATCGCCTGTGTGACAAACGCATTCTTTCAATTGTTTACAGGAGATGCACCAGTGCTGGATCCAGGATCCAACACTGAGTAAGAAAAAGTAACGATAACACTACTTACCTGCTAAGTGAATTTCCTCCCATAGGATAACATTGGTGATTCTATGTGAAAAAGTTTCTAAGTGCCAACTTTTAAAATACAATAATATTCCTTAAAAATCACAACTGTAACCAAAACGTTTTTACTCAACTGTTTACAGGAGATGTCCCGGGACTGAATCTAGGATCCAGTCCTGTGGTAAGAAAAGTAATCCAAAAAGTAATCTATTGCATTTAACTAGAAATTCCCATGGAGCTCCATGTTATATTGTGTTTGAAATTGTGTTGCCTATTGCAACAACTGTAACCATTGCATTCAAAAGTCTATTGCCTATTGAAAGTATTTATCTAAAGCATCTCATTCTGAGAAAGTATATTTCGATACCTATTGTTGGTTCTAAAATAAAACAAGCATATATTTTTATATACAAACCATTGGCCTAGCGTTCAGTTCTTGAGTGTGTGAGACCATTTGCTGACTGAGTGTGTACACCAAATGCTTTACACTGTCCTCTGATACTGTCTTACTGCTCGACCAAGCTACCACTTTAGAGAGTAAGGTTACATCTAACTTTAGCCTCTGCCAAACCTCTGGGGACTGTGGACTCTGTGCACACTGAACCTTACTTTGGTGCAGTATATACAGAGCCACTTTCTTACACCCACCTCGAATGTCCTTCCCCCCATTCTAGCTTTTGCGAACTGGGGGGCGGTAAGGTATCGTTTGTGGTTAGACCTAAGGGATCTGTCCTGCTGGTAAGGACGAAGTCTCTTCCTCAAGTAGTTGGGCCCCCTGCCCTGATACACCCGAAAAGCAAACGTAAGGGCTTTGAATTCGATGCGCTTGGCTACGGGGAGCCAATGCAGTTGTCTCAGATGAGGAGAAATACGTTGGCGAAGAGGGACCTTGCAGACCAGTCTAGCTGCTGTATTTTGTATTATCTGGAGCCTACGGATCAATCCGATCGGCAGACCCATGTAGAGACCATTAGCATAGTCAAGATGGGAGGTGATTAATGAATGGACAACGGTTTTGCGAGCTGACTCAGGCAAGAAGTCAATACATTTTCTAATGGTTTTCATTTTGCCAAAGCAGGCCGCAGATACCTGTTGGACATGGGTAGCGAGGGACAGATCTTTGTCCCACCTGACTCCTAAATTCTTAACTGAGTCCTTAGGTGTGGGGGGAGATCCGAATTCAGCTGGCCACCATAAAGCCGAGGGAGGTGATGCAGCTTGATTAATGAACAGGACCTCCGTCTTGTCTGCATTAAGTTTTAAGAAGTTACTGCTCATCCAGGCAGAAATGCTTTTAAGGCAATCTTTTAGTGAGTCAAAGGTGGATGCCGACACCCCGCTGAAGGTAAACATCAGTTTAGTGTCTTCGGCGTAAGATATCACTTTGATCCCAGTATCTGCGATGAGCTCCGCGAGCGGTGTCAAATAGATATTGAAAAGTAGCGGGCTCAGGGCCGATCCCTGTGACACCCCCCCATTTTAATGGTTTCGCAGGGGAGGTGAAAGGGTGGATCGAGACCTGTTGTTCTCGGTCATGTAGGTAAGACGCGATCCAGTCCAGCGCTGTCTCCTGGATGCCAATCCGCTTAAGGCGATCCAGTAAGATGGAATGGGACACCGTATAAAACGCCGCTGACAGGTCGAGAAGCACCAACATGACCGCAGAGCCACCATCCACCGCCCAGCGAATGGCATCTGCCATCTCAATCAGTGCAGATTCCGTACTGAAGCCAGGGCGAAAGCGGGACTGGGGCGCATGCAATAAACCATTGGACTCAATGAAAGCTGCCAACTGCTGATGGGCTAGCTTCTCTAATACTTTAGCAGGGGCAGGGGGCAGAGAAATGGGCCTGTAATTACTGGTGACTGCAGGGTCAGCATTGGCTTTTTTCAGTATAGGGAGAAGAAACACATGTTTCCAGGCCGATGGAAAGATCCCCTGTCTAAGTGAGGAGTTCCAGATAACATTAAGGGGGGATTGAGCCACTCAGCCAGTGCGCTATATTGTTTCGCTGGCCAAGGATCGCCAGGTGACCCGGATTTGCATTTCTGGAGTTCAGCCAAAGATACCTCTAAAGAGATTGTAGCGAATTCCGAGAACACTGACTGGGTGTCACAAGGGCCACTAGATGAGTCCTCCCCTAGGGGTGAGGGTACTACTGGGAAAGACGCGTATATCTGGGATATTTTCTCCTCAAAAGGGACCCGAAGACACCCTGCTGCTGTTCCTAAATTGGCTAAATGACCACTGTAATGTCATCAAATTTACCTTGACATACAGCAAGAGTCAAGTTGCCTTCCGTGACTTGCTCATTATATCTGAAGATGACAAACTTTACACCACACTCTACCGTAAGCCTACCGAGAAAAACACCTTACTTGCTTACAATAGTCATCACCCACGTGCTTTACGAGATTCGTTACCTTTCTCACAATTCCTCTGCATAAGACGGAATTGTTCTAGGAAAACTGACTATGTCATGGAGGCCAAAACCCTCTCCCAAAAACTACTCACTAGAGGTTACCCTCGCAAACTAGTAAAGAACTCACTAAAACGAGCCTGGTATTGCCCACGTGAGACACTTCTGACTCCTAAACTCAAAAGCAATGACGAGAGGATGGTATGCGTGACAACATTCTCACTCATTTCTAGTCTTGTGAAAAAATGCATTCTAAAACATTGGTCGATACTTAATGCAGGTAGACTGACATTCGAACACCCATTATTTGCATTCAAGAAGAACAAGAATATCAAGGACCACCTAGTCAGGGCTGCCTTAGCACCTACAAAACCCACGCAGACTCTGACCGAAATATGGGGCCTGCCACCGACACTAGGCCACTATCGCTGCGGAGGCTGCAGTGTTTGTAACCTCACTATTGAAAGCAAAAAATGTGTCTATGGGAATATTAATGTATCTCCGTCACATTTCTCCAACTGTAACACCCATAATGTATATGCAATCACTTGCCCATGTAACTTAATTTATATTGGGCAGACGACACAGAAAATCAGAATTCGAATCTGCCAGCACCGGAGCAGAATACGGTGCCAAACGGCAAATGCACCCTTGGTTGAACACTTTGCAAACCTAGGGCACACGGAGGATGACTTGAAGTGGCAAGTAATCAATGTGGTTCATCCGCCGCCTCGCAGCTCTGACATCAGCAGTATCCTGAATAAGGAGGAACTAAAATGGATTTTACGGACTAAGTCTCCATACTGGACTGAACCGTGTGGAGGATTGGACAAATCTGATCTGATTTATTACTTTCATGGACATTGGAGCACACACATAATGAACGTGTAATTCTTAGGGGTCCAATTGTCCCTGACATACAGCTGGATGTTTCTATGTTTTTAACCCATTACATGGCTTCAGTACAGATACTTTAACTGCACAAATTAGTTGCTATGGATCTCTATCCCGAATTTATGATGACAATCTACTGTTACACCATAAATACACTGTGCTTCATATGTTTTCTTGTCACCTATAATTACACATAGCACAATGTCTTAATTGACATGCAATACGTGTTGTTAATTGTATGCCAATATGTTTTCTCTGCCAGCTTCCTCTATCGGAACTATAACTATCAAGCCTTGTTGTAGTCTGCACCTCTTAACTGTGACGGATACTCAATATGCAGACACTTGCTTCAATTTATAATTTTATTTTTGCCTGCAACCGAATAGGTCCTCTCTATTGAACTCTGTTATTCGCACTTACTATATTCCTTCTATGTATACAGGTCGAATTCCAGTTCCAACATGGCTCCCAAAACGACCGGCACGCAATATGCGTGGCGCCCCAGTCTTTATCAGGTGCACGCATGCGCACCGACGGCTATCACGTCCACATTCCTTTCATACAGCACACGCTTCGGTTGTGCATTCAGACACGACTCGATCATCCCCATCGCTACAGGTAAGCGGCAATGCCGAGGAATTTTAATTGCTCACGAATCCAACAGACTGCTAACACAATAGTTCACGGGCCGTCTGTCTCTTGACAGGTTTCCCCTGTCCACGCTCCAATGTGAGCCCCAAACAATTGTGCACCGCGTGTGGAATTACCGCTCCAACCATCACAACCGGAGAAAGGTGAGCCTTGGCCGCCCCGCATGGTTCATTAGCCTTGACAGAGAGGCCCTCCGACCTTTATGTAATTACTTAAATTTCCTTGCAGCCTTCATCATACGCCCCCGTGCAGACCAGGGTCCACAGGCGGGGCCTTCACCCCCAGTCACCGTTACTGTGGCTCCAGCTTTATTGAATATTATCCCTCCAACATACCCAACGTGCGGTCTACAACTCAGACCAACAGTAAGTCTCCACCATTCTATACCTACCTCTCTAGTTTTAACTAATGCATGACACACGAGGCGTCTCCAGATTGGCATGACTTTACATGGAGTAACTAGGTTGCACGAGCGCGCTGATTGATGTATAGAGGTTCACCTACTTCCCCCATATCCTCCACTTAACACTCTAATTGAGTATACTGGCACACACCCATTAGCCTTCGCTTAACTTCTTCCAACTTGCTTCTTGGAGTGACAAAGTTGCACAAGCGTATGGTCTGGTGTATACTTCCTATTCCTCTACTAGCACTCATCTCATGAATACTGGTATATATCCCGTAACATTCCCTAACCTCTCTCAATCTCTTCCTTTTATCCTCTCTTTCTCCCCTCTGCCTTTTTCTCCTTCCCTCTTACCCTTAACCTTACTAAGGCTACCTCTCAGGCATTTAGATTGACCAGTCCTGATGATGATCCCATAACCGTTGTTGGGGATCGAAACGTCGTCGACAACATCTTAACTCCGATTCAAAAATTTTATTATTGTGGAGTATAGGATGTGTTTTCTATTGTGACTATTGTAATCCTTATCACTGAAAAGTCACCTTACCACTATATGCCTGAGTTCAGGAAATCTTTTGATTTCCAGAACCCTTTCACTTGTTGCTCACTTTATTGTATGTTCGTTCTTATTTATCGAATAAGTAATTAAATGTAATAAGGTCCATTGGGACAACAATACACCCGACGCTGATTTCAGTTTTGTGGTTATAGACTAATATCGTCCATAATAGGGACCGCTGTTTCTAATAATATGCAGTAGCGACTGAAGGCTTTAATCCCTTCGCAGGAAGTAGGGCTGGTCACAGAACCAGAAAAGGAGAACTCCTTTAAAGGTCCACATCTTCGAGCGTCTCCATCTCAGTTTTCATGTGCTGTAGCCCAACATCCCCATGTGCTCCAACCATCATATAAAGAAGGGTCTAGATTCTGCTTTTTTTTTTTTTTAACACCTGTCCCAGTACCCAAAAGTTCCACCTTTTAGACAAACCATGGCAGTAACCACTAGCTGTAAATCACTAGAGCCAGCTCTGACACAGTTTGTCTGGTTGCAGACCAGCAACCATTCAAGTAAGATTTCTTCCAAATATTCTCTGCCCTAAAGATGGCAAAAACTATAGTTATGTAGACCTTGTATATGATCCATAGTCCAAGAAACTGACTAGCGTTTTAATGTCAAATGATACATCGACTGTGTCTCTGCCCTAGACAGCAAACATTTTTCCACTGTACCCGTAATGGTTTTTTACCTCATTGATGTCAAATTGAAGCAGCACTGCTTTCCCTCTTAAAGTCCCTACTTGAATTCCCCTCGGTTGTAGAAAGTGCCCTCCTCCTTGTTCTCCAGATCTCACAGAGACAGATTCCTGGAATTTTCACTGACCCTCTTGCAGACCACAAGGCAAAATATTCTGCCTGTCAGATGGAAAGTGCCCCTTTTTAGGTCGAGCCTAGGCAGTGCTTGCGCTGTCGCTTAGAGACCTGTAGTAATTGCTTTGTGGAGTTCAAACTCCACCCATTGCTTGCTTTTGTTTTTCATTGGTCTATGTCAGTGTCCTTCAAAAATCCTTGCTTGTCAGTGGTCAGTCCTGCCTCTTTGTCCCTCCTTTTTCTCTTCCATTCCTCCCACGCAGCAGGGACTAAGTACTGTCTCATCACACTACAGTTCTATATATGTTCTTTGGGGGACTACTTTTTTTCTTGGCTTCCTGCTGTGTTTCTGTTTGTCTGTATGTACTTTGAGTACCATAGCGGAAAACATTTAAATATAGTTTTCCTCCCTGCCACCTCCTCTTAATTCCACAGTTGTATTGGGGGTACATCTTGCACCATGCCTCCTGCTTCGTTGGGTATATTTTTTAGGCTTTTAGCAATTTTCGATGTTGACAGTCATTTGGGCTTTTTTAAGTATGATGTTAGTTTGGTTTTGGGCTTTATTTTAAGGAGGACTGGGCTTGTTTAGTCTGTAGCACGATTTTGTTTAAATAGTTTCTCCTACTGCAGGCAGACATGTTTCCTGCAACATTTAGTACGCTTTCACTTTCTTGAGTGACAAATGAATATATTTTTTTAGAAGCAGTGTGGCACGACGCGCTGTTTTTTTAAATTTATTTTTTCAGCCACCGTAAATATTAACTTTTATTTCACCGCCGAAAATATTATGCGTTCATTTACCGCATTAACAATAGTGGCCGTGGTGCACACAACTTGTTTGAAATTTAAAAAAAACATGAACACACAGAGTTGCGAGGTTCTCATGAAAACAATGCCGAATGTAAGCAGACATATTACGTGTACTTCTGGGATGCATGGACAGTCAAGAAGGACATCGACAAATTCAAACTCTGCCTTCTTCCGAGCGCCATGTTGGAAAGGACATTTCCCCTTTTATTTGATAAGTAGATTCTTAATTGACTGCATCAAACGCAAACGAGTAGCTGTCCAACCACTGCACTTACTTAGCCAGTTGTGATTTCACGTTATAAAGAAAGAAAAAAAAGGCTTGCATTCATATAGCACCTGTTACCCCTGATGGGTGTTGAAGCGCTTTTCTGGCGAGTAGCACGCTACTCCGGAACCCATAAAGGATTAGTGTTGAAAATTAGTATAGTGAAATATGAAGTAATTTGAGTGGTGGATAGGTTATTCAGATACGCTTTTGCACATGAGACAGCCTCGCTGTGCAGCGAGCCCCAGAAGGCCTTGTTTAACCTTTCAACTGTCACATTTAATAAATGCTTAAGCCAGTTTTTTTTATGGCTATGACCAGGGCGTGAGGAGGGGCCCAAATAATTTAATGCTTACGCATTGTTTATTGTTTTTTTCAGCAGTACATTTAGAATGCCCCTGCAGTCACCCAGCAGAGTGATATATTTTTCAGTGTTCACTTATTACCAGACAAAGTCAATATGTGCTCCCCGTTCTGCAATAAAACCTCATTTATTCACTGAAACGCCATCTATTGTCTGTGAGACTGCATGTCTGGAGCAATGTTACACAAATTTAACATAAAAGCGAAAAAGACCAAGGGCAAATGCATTTGCTCCATGTTGCTGCTAGTCTAACAAGTTAATCGAGCAGCAGTATTTGCTAAACATGAAACAAACAATGTTTAGAATTGTATTGCTTTTTTTTACACATGTCCCACTCTTCAAATGTAAAAGCGTGCCCTAATTTTGTGGCAAAATCAGTTATTTCTTGTTTTTATCACACTAATTGAAACGATAGTGCAGAATCAGTTCATTCATTTTTTTTAAATAATAATTGTTGACTAAGATTTCTTTGTTCAATTATACAACTGGTGATTTATATGCAATAACGTTTGTCATATGCATAGCAATCCTGGTACAAAAACCTTTCTGTATTACAGACTTCAGAAAATTGCGTTTGTCCTGCTCTCCATTACACAATAAGGAAAATTGTGTTTATTAGTTTTCTCAATTTTTTTTTGCACTAGTGCAAGGTTTTTGTGATATAGTACTTGTGACTTAAGGGCCAGATTGCATTAGTGCTTGTATCATTTAAAACAAACGTTTCTGGCTTACACAGATTGCAGGTGCAACCTGCACCTCCTCACAGGATATCCAGATGCATGCAGTGTATCAATTCTATCAATCCACTGCCATCCATCCATCCATCATACATTAATCCACTGTGCCATCCATCCACCCACCAATCCATTTGTCCACTTTACCATAAGTTCCCTCATCTTTTTACCCATTCATCCATCATCCCCTTACTCTGCCATCTTTTCATCTGTCTATCCACCTGTCCAGGGGTTGTCTGTCTGTAAAAGTATGAGACCTAACTGTACCAGCAGGGAGCTGTAAGTGATCCAACAACTTATGCTTATCTAACGATCAGAACCAACCACTATTACTTTAGTCCACCTTAAAAAACTGAAATGAGTGCATGGAATGGGTTGACTTGAGCGCACAAGACTAATCCCAATAACTAACACTAACTATTAACACTAAACTAATCATTAACCTTGGTTTCCAGAGCAGCGTGCTGCCCAGCATAAAGCTCTTCAATGATTGTCAGGGGTAGTAAGCGCTGTATAAATGCAATTACAATCTACACGGCACACACAGTATTATGTTTGTGATGATTAAGCAGTCTGATAATGTGCTGCATGGCTAAACATATAAGGTCCCAACTGTGAGACCTATTGGCTATGCCAATGCTTGTTGACATGGTCATCCCCACTTTTTGCCTGGTATCTGATGCAATTTTTACAGAAGTGCACTGGGCTCCTGCTATCCAGGTCCCCAGTGGCAGATCTCTTTCCATAAAACTGTACAATTGTTCCCCTAATTGGCAATAGCTTTAGCACCCACTTTAAGCCACTAGTATATGGTGGCTAGGAGGCTAAAGAGGGTCCCCTAAGGGCTGCAGAATGTATTGTGCCACCCTAAGGGACCCCTCAGCACCATCATGCAAACTGCCATTGTAGTCTACGTGCCATGGTGCATAGAAAAGTGAAGACATGACATGGCAGCCTAAAGACACTGCATGAAGTATAGTTAAGTCACCCCTACAGCAGGCCTTTCAGCCCTCAGGCAGGGTGCACTATACTACATATGTGGACATAGCTGCATGATCAGATATACCCCTGTGATGTCTAAGTCGATTCTTAGATATTACAAGTGAACAGGGAAGCCATTTTGAGAATATGTGCTGGACACTGGTATTTACGAGTTCCCCAGCTACATGATCGCTTCACTCAAACTAGAGATGTTTGGTATCAAACATATCATATTAATAAACCCACGCCGATTCCAGTAATGGATTTATTAATATATGCACCCAGAGGGCACCGTAGAGGTGCCTCCTGAAAAACCTACCCACTACTAGTGTTCTGGCTGACTGGTGTAGGCCAGCCTGCCACCACAGACCGGTTTCTGACCCCCCCCCCCTCCCTGCAGGTGAGCACGCACTCTGAGGGCAGAAACAATGCCTGCTCTGATCGGAGGTGTTGTCACCTCCTCCAAGCAGGATGGCTAAGTGATCAGCATATCAAGACAGGAGACTTCAAAGGCCTTTGCTTCCCCAGACAGGAAAATGCCACCAGCTTCCCCTGGCATATTTTGAACCAGTACAGGCAAGAAAATTAGCCAGTCAGGCGGTGTGTTCCTCTATAAGGCTAATTTCACCCCTAAGGTGGGCTACCGGATCTGAACACAAAACTGAGAATTACACTATCTTGGTCTTGGCGGAATTAGGCGCACTGGGTCACGGTTATGCCCACTTCCCAAAAGAAGCAGTCTTAGAGAGGATGTAGACACCCTAAAGGTAAGTAGCCCATTGGCTACTGTCAGTCGCTTTAATGCCCATAAATTGAGTATTTGTGAGGCACCCCTGATGATAGGACCTCAGATTAGATGGATCCAGAAGTAGAGGACAGAGCAGCAAGATAATGAGAACTGAAGACTGCTGTGGACTTTTGGCACAAAACCCTGCCTGCACCACTCTCGACAATCGTGACGGAGTGACTCGTCCTGCAGCTGACCAACTACCAAGAACCCCAGTAGACTGGCAGCCTATCGCAAATTGCCAGCAATCTCCCTTGGAGTAGAGGAGCTACTCCCCTGCAGTCCGCAGGCACCAAAAAGCAAAGTCTGGTTCACCGAGTTGCCGCTCCACGGCCAGCCTGACGCAGCTCTCCTCCCCCCAGGAAGAAGTACCTGTGCTCCTGAAGATCATATCTGCCCCCTCCAAGAGAGAGGATACCAGGACCAACCGGAGCCACACAGGACCAATACCTGGGGTAACCGAACCCTTGAAGCCCTTTGCAGCAGCAAAGGGCTGTTTAAGTCGAGTCAGGACAAACACAGAGAGAGCAGCTGTCAAGGGACATCTGCACCGCAGAGACCCGCTTCCAGAGTGATCCAGCAGACCTGATTTTTGCACCCTCAACCATCGAGACCAACGACTGCAAGGCCCTAGAAAGCACAGAGCCCAGCAGACCTATCCACTCTGCACCCGAGCGCCCCAACCCTGGTACCGATGAACCGGCTGTGCCCCCTTGTTTCCAGGACTCTTGCGACCAGAGCCCCCCATTCGGGGCTCCCAGACTTGCCACCAAGTCCCCCTCTGCAGCCTGTTTCTAGGTTGCCCCCCCTCTTCTTTCCACCGGCGTACCGCACAAAGCTACCAACCCGGCCGGTAACTCTGCACCCAGACGCCACAGGGCAGGTAACGAGTAACTGCTGGTGGTACTTTGGATCGTGGCCCCCTAAGACCCCCCAGAAACCGACAGTAACTAACTGTATGCAACATAAGCCTTTTCTCCCATAGGGAAGCATTGCTGCGTAAAGACTCATTAGAGTGAACATTTTACTTATCTGTAAAAATTCATATTTAATAAAGGCACTCACTTAACGAATTTCTTGGTATCAAAGTTTTCATAAAAATACGACTTCTTTTTTCTAAATTGGTCTTGGTTTTATCCTTGAGTATGTGTTTCATATATTGCCTCTGTGAGTACAACAAATGCTTAGCATTTAGCCTCTGATAAGCCTAATCTGCTTGCCCACACTACGACAAAAGAGAGCATTTAGTGTTATTTTTGCCTCTGTAAATCAATAAAAGTTGCCTGGACTCTTTACACAGTGTACCTCGTTTTGGTCCACTATATAAAGAGCCAGCTTCTTACAGTGGTGGGAATCAAGACTGTGCATTTGCCGATACCACTTGGACAATAGGTGACTCCACTAAGTAAATCCACAACTGACATTAGGTAAAAATTTCTTTTTGAATTTGTCGATTTTTCAAATTTTCTAAACTTCGACTGTTAGAACCTTGGTTAAGTCCCTAAGTGCAATTGTATTAGATTTTTTAAAAGTATACTAGACAGACCTTTAGAAAGTCTAGTCTGGTAGATTTTTTCTAACTTTATAAAAAGGTCCCAACTGATCTAATAAAATGTTTGAGGCAGAGGGTACTAGGCAGGCGCTCAACCTGGGTCCCTACAAGAAACTTAAGTTGACCCAACTTAAGGGTCTCTGCACGGCATGAAACCTTGCCATTGGGTCTAAACCTATGAAGGTTCATTTACAGAACCCGCTTGCTGAGCATGATACAGCCATGACAATGAAAGAAAGACCTAATGATACAGGGGATGGAGATGTCAGTAAGGATGACGAGTCCTCAAATTCCCCTATTAACAGTACCTCCACTGGGAGTACCCCAGAAGTAGATGAAGATAAAGATCTTCAAAAAGAATCTAAAATCTTAGTCACAGAAAAGAGAGCTGAGATGGGCCTAGGACCCACCTCTGGTGGAAGCAAAATTTTAAATAGGGAGAAAGATGAAGCTTTGACCCTAAAATCCCCAAATTTGTAGAAGATGATATCACCAAGCGGTTTACAGCCTTTGAGAGGGTTTGTAAGATGAGGAGATTCAGCCAGAAGAATTGAGGCTCTCTACTCTGGGAGCTGTTTTCAGGACAGTGCAGGGATAGACTCCTGACACTGAATGAGGCAGATGCTGAGTCCTATGATCTCATGAAAGATACCTTGATTGAGGGCTTTGGACTCACCACTGAGGAGTACAGAATTAGGTTCAGAGAGACTCACAAAACCTCGAGTCAGACCTGGAGAGATTTTGTTGACTTCTCAGTCAAAACACTAGGTGGCTGGTTAAAAGGTAACAAGGTGCAAGAGTACTGTTGTATGATATAAAATAGTATGCCTCGCTCCCCCTGTCCCTCTAGAATCTTGGAACCTTCCTTCACTGACAGCTGCCTGTGAGCTTGCCTGGGAACGTCGACAGGACTCAGCTGAGGCAGGCTGCGAGAGCAATGTGGAGCAGTGGAGACTCTGAATAAAAGACTTTCTTTTTGGAACCCAAGCTTCGTACACGCTTATTTACAACAAGTACAATGGGCTTTATAATCTTATTATGAAAGAGCATCTGTTAAGTAACTGTTTCTGAAAAATTGCATCAGTACTTGGTGGACCTAGATCCAGTCTCTCCCCAATAATTGAGAAAAAAGGCTCACCACTGGGTCAAAACTAGGGTGTCCAAGAAGCCTCATGGAGGGGGTGACGAAAACAAAGGGGCTGCTAATCCTCCCCCACACTCCTCCCAAGTTAAAGAGTGGGCAACCTAAGGATAAAACAAAATCTTCTAAAGGTTCCCAAAAACCTGTTCAGGAGGGTGGGTCTCGAGAACATATACAGACAAGGGGGGAGTGTACAAGTGTAAGAACTGGAATCTCAAGAAGGCTTGGTGCTTTAATTGCAAAGCCAATGGGCTCCGAACTGGAAACCCAATCTGTCCCAAAAAGGCTTCCCCTAGTGCACCCCCCGTTAACACTGAGGTGCTGAGTCTCTAGATGGGGTCTTTGATGTACCCTGATCAGGTCAAAGAGCATACTAAAGCCACTTTATTTTTAGAGGGTGGAGTGGATGTAGATACAGGTGCGTCACCATGGTGACTGAAAAACTGGTTTTCTCCAGAACAGTACATGACTGAACAAACATATCCAGTCACCAATGCTGATAATGTGACCAAGGTTCATTCCATGGCTATGTTGTCCTTTCATTGGGGAGGGGTTACTGGCCAAAAGAAGGTGGTTGTGTCCTCTGCAATTCCTGTTGAATGTCTTTTAGGGAATGATCTGGAGTCTTCAGCATGGGCTGAGGTAGAGCTAAGATCCCATGCAGCCATGTTGGGAATCCCTGAATGGGTGTGCATAAAAACCCGAACACAGAGCAAACCCCAGGGTGAAAAAGAGAAGATGGAGTCTGAAAGAGTGTCCCAACCCCCCCTGAGAAAAGGTAGGAAGTATGGGAATCCAGCTTCTGAACAGCCAATAGATGATCAGGTCCCCTCTCCTTAAGTAGGAGACCTGTCAGGCCCAGAGGGAACTGAGCCCCAGGGACTTGAGCCTTACACGTCAGAGCTCCTAGGCCAGGGGAACCCTCTAGGGAAGAGCTGTGCCAAGGACAGCAGACCTGTCCAACTCTTGAAAGCCTAAGACAGCAAGCTTCTGCAGAGGAACAGGGAGATGTCAGTGGCTCCCTAAAGACCTATTGGGAAGAAGGACTTCTGTACACCGAGGCAAGAGAACCCAAAGCTGGTGCCACTAGGAGAGTGGTAGTGCCTCACCAGTTCAGAGAGTTTTTACTCTCCTTGGCCCATGACATCCCCCCCAACTAGGCATCTTGGCAAGAGCACGACTTAGAGTAGGCTAGTCAGCCACATCTAGTGGCCAAACATGTCTAAGAAGGGAAATTAGTTTTGTAACTCCTGCACTACCTGCCAAGCCAGTGGCAAAGCAGGTAACCACCAAAAGGCCCCCTTAGTTCCACTTGCAGTGGTTGTGGTTCCTTTTTAAGGGGTAGGGGTTTTGGCCCCTGGTCCTCCAGTCTCAGGAGCAGGTTCATACTGGTGGTAGTGCATCATGCCACCAGGTACCCTGAAGCTATACCCCTTAGGACTGTCACTGCTCCTGCAGTTGACAGAGCCCTCTTGTATTTTTACAAGAGTGGGTTTCCCTAAGGAGGTGGTGTCAGACACAAGTAGTAATTTTATGTCTGGCTAGCTAAAGTAAATGTGGAATGAATGTGGTGTAATTTACAAGTTCACTACCCCATATTGCCCACAACCAATTGTTTAGTTGAGAGATTGAACAAAACCATAAAAGGTGTGATCATGGGAAACCCTGAAAAACTCAGGAGATGGGATGTCCTTTTGCCATGACTGCTTTTAACTAACAGAAGTACCTCAGAAGGAAGTAGGGTTCAGTCCCTTTGAATGTCCGTTTGGGCATCCTGTAAGGGGACCACTGTGTCTAGTTAAGGAAGGCCAGGAGAGACCTCTCAAACAGCCTAAACAAGACATTGTGGACTATGTACTTGGCCTACTTTCAAGGATGGCCAAGTACATGGGTAAAGCATCCAAAAACATTGAGGCCAGCCAAGAGCTCCAGAAGCACTGGTGTGACCAAAAGCCTGCATTGGTGGAGGAGTTCCAACCAGGGCAAAGGGTATGGGTTTTTGAGCCTGTGGCAACTAGGGTACTCCAGGACAAGTGGATTGGTCCCTAACCCAATCCTTGAAAGGGAAGGTGAGATCACCTATCCGGTAAGACTAGGCAGGAGCCCGCACAGGGTCACCCAAAATAACTGCCTGAAGTCTTTCTATTATAGGGCTGTTGTGACTTTGCTTCCTGATCCTCATCAGTGACCATGAGCAGAGAGTGAGCCTCTCTCTGACCTCTTCTCCTAGAGCCCAAAAGATGGGTCAGTAGATGGAGTTGTCTTCTCAGGCACCCTCTTTGTCCAACAGCAAGCTGACTGCAGGCAAGTCCTGGAGCAGTATGCTCAGCTCTTCTCCCTAACCCCTGGCCAGGCTACCTGGTGTAACCATGATGTGAACACTGGAGAAAATACACCTGTCAAAACAAAATATAAATAGAAAGTCTGATCAAGTTCAGCAGAGCATCAGAGCTGAAGTCAGCAAGATGCTGTAATTGGAAATCATTGAACCCTCAGAGCAGTTGGGTCAGCCCAGTTGGGTTAGTCCCAAAATCTCAGTCCAAGGGTGGAAAACAAGAGCTGAGGTTTTGTGTGGACTATAGGGGCCTCAATGCAGTAATCAAAACAGATGCACACCCAATTCCTAGAGCTGATGAGCTAATTTACAGGTTGGAGCAGCCAAATTTCTCAGTAACTTTGATTTGACATCAGCCTACTGGCAGATTGGTCTGACCCCAGGAGCAAAAGAAAATTCAGCATGGACTCCAGATTGGCAATATCAGTTCACTGTTATGCCTTTTGGAGTAAAGAACGCCCCTTCTACCTTCCAGAGGTATTTGCGGAGTTGAAACATTTAGTGCAGCATAGCTGGACGATATTGTGGTCTATAGTTCCACTTGGCAGGATCACAGGATACACCCTGGGAAGGTCCTGAAGGCTCTGCAAAGTGAAGGCCTCACTATCAAGGCAAGCAAGTGCCAGATAGGGCAGGGAACAGTTGTATACTTGGGCCACCTTGCAGGTGCAGTCCAAGTTCAACCTTTCTGGACTGGGAAGCTCCAACAACACAGACCCAAGTCAGGGCATTCCTTGGCTTGACTGGGTACTGCAGGCAGTTTGTGAAGGGGTATGGTACCATTGTGGCACCTCCCACAGAACTTACCTCCAATAAGATGCCAAAGAAGATAAACTGGACAGTGAACTGTCAAAAGGATTTTGACATCCTGAAAGAAGCAATGTGCTTGCCACCCATTCTTAAAGTTCCAGATTATTCAAAGATCTTCATAATGCAGACTGATGCCTCTGAACATGGGATTGGAGCGGTCCTTTCCCAGACCTATGATGAGGACTATGCTCACCCTGTTGCTTTCATTAGCAGGAGGTTACTCCCCAGAGAGCCGTGTTGTAGTGCCATCGAGAGGGAAGCCTTTGCTGTGGTTTGGTCACTGAAGAAGCTAATTCCATACCTGTTTGGTACTCACTTCTTTATCCAAACCAACCACAGGTCTCTCAGATGGCTGATGCATGTGAAAGCTGAAACCCCCAAACTGTTGAGGTGGTCTATCTCCCTACAGGGTATGGACATTACAGTGGAGCACAGACCTGGGACTGGCCATTCCACGCCTTTCCAGGTTTTTCCACTTAGTTAATGAAGACTCTCTTGGGAAAGGTTAGTCTCATTCGCTTTCGTTTGGGGGGTGAGGGGGCTGTGTAGGAAAGTACCCCTTTTTGACATAGTCACCCCCACATTTTGCCTGGTATTCGATGCAATTTTGACAGAAGTGCACTGGGGTCCCGTTATCCAGGTCCCCAGTGCCAGATCTCTTTCCCAAAAACTGTACAATTGTTCCCCCAATTGGCAATACCCTTGGCACTCGCTGCGAGTCCCTAGTAAATTGTACCCCTGGTACCTAGGGCATAGAGACTAAAGAGGGTCCTTAAGGGCTACAGCATGTATTGGGCCACCCTAAGGGACCCCTCAGCACCATCATGCAAACTGCCATTGCAGGCTGGGTGCCACGGTGCAGAAAAAAGTGAAGGCACAACATGACACACCCCCTGTGTGCTATGCCTGCAGACACTGCATGCAGTATAGATACATCACCCCCTACAGCAGGCCTTTCAGCCCTAAGGCAGGGTGCACTATACTACATGTGTGGACATATCTGCATGCGTAGATACACCCCTGTGATGTCTATGTCGGTTCTTCGATATTACAAGTGAACAGGGAAGCCAATTTAAGAACATGTGCTTGACACTGGTATTTACGGGTTTCCCCAGCTACATGATGGCTTCACTGAAACTAGAGATGTTTGGAATCAAACATCTCATATTAATACACCCACACTGATTCAAGTGGTGGCTTTATTAATAAATGCAGCAAGAGGGTACCTTAGAGGTGCCCCCTGAAAACCTACCTACTAGTGTACTGGCTGACAGGTGTAGACCAGCCTGCCACCACAGACAGTTTTCTGACCCCCTGCAGGTGAGAGTCCATGCTCTATGAGGGCAGAAACAATGCCTGCTCTGGCTGGAGGCGTTGCCACCTCCTTCAAGCAGGATGGTCGAGTGATCAGGCTTCAAAGGCCTCTGCCGCCTTTGATATGCGACCCAAAGCTTCCCCAGACAGGGGAAATGCCACCCCTGCCCCGGGCCCATTTGGCACTAGGACAGGTGGGAAAGTTAGCTAGTCAGGAGGCATGTTCCTCCATCAGGCTTCTTCCACCCCCAAGGTGGGATCTATCTGATGTGAACACAAAACATAGAATTCCACCATCTTGGTTTTGGCAGAATTAGGCTCACTGGGTCAGGGTTATGCCCACTACCCACAGGAAGTGGTCATATAGAGGGTGTAGACACCCTAAAGGTAAGTAGCCCATTGCTACTACCTGTCACTCCCCTTAACAACACTATAGTATTTAGGAGGCACCCCTGATGGCAGGAACTCTGATTCAACGGATACAGAAGAAGAGGTCAAAGCAGAGCCACAAGAGAACTGAAGACTGATGTGGACTTTTGGCGCAAAACTCTGCCTGCAGGGGGCTTTAGCCAACCTCACAAGAGCCGGCATAGAAGACGGCCAGAATCTCCTTGAAGAGGTAAAGCGGGCCTAAGAAACAGGTCAGGCTAGGATGACCAGCAAAATGGTGGGTGCTGTGTATGCCGCATGACTGACAATGTTGGGTGCTACCATCCGCAGTCACGGAGGCCTGGGGCTTGAATGTGAGTGGACATTTGGAACAGGGACTGCTGCATTGGTGAAGGGAAGGCCCAGGTCACACCTGACAGACTTGGAGACCTATAGCTGCATTGCTGGCCTGGCCCCTACTGTAGGAAGGGTAGCCACGTTCCCCTCCCTTTTTTCTGGAAACCCCAGACAGGTCAGAGAAGGCAGACATTGGGTGGGGAGCTTACACTGCGACTGGAAGATGGAGAAGGCAGCTTGCACAGAAAATAATCTCGATTTCACTGGATTCCCAGAGGAAGCTAATGAGAAACATCCTGCAGAATTTTCTGAAAACCTGGCTAGTCTCATTCATTAAAACGGACACCCTCTCTCTGCTTCATCATTGAAAAGGAACACATGGAAGCGTCAGCACAGCCACCACTACACCACCACCACCACCCCCGACCTGCCCCAAAGCCAACGATAGCCCGCTTTCTGAACTATCAAGACAAAGATACGCCCATTAAAGAAGTTAGACTTAAGGATGACAGTATTTGGATCAGCAAAAATACTGATCTTTCTGAACTAAACGAAATCAGCCCAACAACAGAAAACATACCATCAGGTGAAAAAAATGCAAGCCCTTGGACTTAAGTATATGCTGCTATTTCCAGCTAAGTTAAAAGTGATATTGAAAGCTAAGACCTACTTTTCTGAAACACCAGGAGAGGCATGGGTTAAGTGCAACCTATACTGCATGAGATACACTGAGCAGGGACCATACCCAACCATCACTGACACTGCCTGCAGTTTGGTCTGAAGAGCAGAGGATACCTATTCTATTTTACTTGGACATGGATAGCCGAAGAGCCGTTAGAGCACCTGTGCTGAGGAAGGATCTGTATAATGAGAAGCTAATTAACTGGGAAAGAGCCATGTTTTTAGCTTTTTCATAAACAGTGTCTCCTGCTCTACCATCCTTCTTTCTATAGGTAGCGAGTTCCAAAGTTTTGGGACTAGGTGGGAGAAGGAGCATCCACCCCATTGAGTCCTTTCTATTAGAAGCACCTTTAGAAATCGGGCAATGGGTGATCTCAGAGCCCTGCTTGGGGTATATGGAGTCAACATGGCATTTAGAGAGGGCACTATTTTGTATGGAGTCCTCTGTGTACTAGGCATAGTGCCTTGAACATCACCAATTGCTCAATGGAAAGCCAGTGAAGGGAGGACAAGGCATTTTTACCCGAGGTGTGCTTTAGGACATTGAGCAGCAACCGCGCTGCAGCATTTTGAATGACTTGGGGTCTTTTTGATACATGTCTAGGGGAGTCTAGGTATAGGGAGTTCCCACAGTTAAGATGAGAAAGTACTAGAGATTGGACGACAATTGTTCTAGAGGAAAGCGGAAATTGGTCTAGAATTTTTCAAAGAGTTCTCAGGATGCCATTACAGCTGGTGGCAAGTTTTTTTGCAGTGCTTCCATAGAAAGAATTGTCAAGCCACGGTCCCAAGCTTTTAATGGGGAAGTTAGGGGGTAAAGCATTGCCTAGACACTCCAGCCATTCAAGAGTCAGCTGGGGGTTAGATCAGTTACCCAATATCATAATCTGTTTTTCCCCCATTTAGTTTGAGACACCAGTTTGCCATCTGGCTATTTTTTCTAGACAGGGGGCCAGCTGCTGGTAATGTGCACCCTTTTAAGGTGTGAGGGAGATGACCAGTTGTGTGTCCGTCAGCATACGAAACAATTGACAGTCCGAATTCCTGAACGATGTCAGTGAGCGGGCGCATATATAAGTTAAAAATAGTGGAGCTGAGCTCTGTGGCACGCCACACTTCAGGGGGGAAGTATCCCAGTAGCAGGAGTTTTCGCAGACTTGAAATATTCTCTCCGTTAGAAAAAAAGGTGAGCCAATTTAGAGTGTTGTCCTTTATTCTAGCTTCATTCATTCTTTGGGCAAGTATCTAATAGTCTACTGTGTTGAAGTCCCCACTCAGGTCGAGGAGGACGATGGCAGCGGACCTTTCCAGGTCCCACCTAATCAACACCAGATACGCTCAAGAGGCTGACTAGCAAGATCACAACTTTACAAGAACCACCTGAAGAAAAGGCCCTAAGAAGATGGAATAGACAGGCACAGAAAGGAGCACCCAGGTGAAAGAAGAACTACAGTGACAGGATAGACCAGACAGGGGCCAGCAGACAACAGAACATAACAACAGCCTGGATGACCTATATAACGGGTCTAATCGCAGGACATGCGGCTTTAAGTCAATGGGGATGATGATACTGAAGGACAAATAAGAGGGTCTTGATAAGGGGTGGGGGTGCACCCCCCTCTCTCCCAGTAAGATAGATTTCCTGGGCCACAACAGACTGCTTTAAACAACAGGTAAACAATCGACAGAAGGCTGAGACAGGATATATACTCGAACATACGCCCCTTACGCCTTACTTTTTGATACCATTATTTTTGTTGGAAATCACACAGTAGTGGTGAGAATAGTCTGACATCATTACTTTTGATTTAAGGGAAGTTGTTGAAGGAGGCAGGGTGGAAGATAGATGTTTCCAAAGATGGAATATAAGCAATTTTCAAGCTCAAGCTCAAGTAGACACTGGAAAGGCTGTGGGTGATGGAGAGAAGTTGAGAATGTTTTTGCTACAACCTAAAATGATTGTTCTCAGAATAACCAGTACCGTTAAAAATGACTCAAGGGCAGATAGTGAGGCACAGCAGAACAGACGTTAATGAAACTTAAGAGAATTGCATCTAAAGACCAAAATATTGAGCTTAAAATACTTTCCGGGAGTATATATGTTCAGGGAAGCACAATTAAATGGTGAATAGTGGCCCAATACATGTGAGGTCATGTACCAGATATTGTGTTGCACCACGAAACACACTTGATGGGTATTAGGTGTAAATTTCAGTGAAGCGGTCAATATGCGTCCTTAGCACATGCTGACGTCTCCCATGGTTAGAGGGGTAGCAATTCTGCCAAGAAAAAATCTTCACTTCCAAAGAGCCAAAAAGTGAATAAACCCTGATGGGTGGTTCACTGCCATACAAGGAAAATGGAGGAGGCAAAATATCACAATAATCAATGTCTGGTTGCAACAACGTGTTCTAGATATAATGGGTGCTAAACTGATAGATGCTGACCCATCCCCCCGATTGCACATTAAGTAGGAGAAATGTGGACATTGAAGCACCATACAGAATGGCAGTACTCTTACTATTCTTGGAGCACACAAAACATTCTCTAGACTACACTAAATATTTTCCCCAACATCGAAACTCCCTCCCATAGATCTAGATGGTAGTAAGCTAAGTGAATGGGAGCTAAGTGGCCCAGTTGTCGTAGTGGAGATCAGGCAGGACTACAGGATGCTTTAAAGGTGAACAAGTGAACGGTTGACCCCCTGTCCCCTAATAACACTATAGAAGGGATACAATGCAGTATTTGGAGATAAGAAGCAGAACATTATTGGCCTCAAGAAAAAATGCAGGATGGAGGTTCTCAGAAAGTTAGAACCCAAGCTACAGATTTTAGATAGGACACTGATAACCAGGCAGACCCCACAGCTAGTGAGACAATTGGAAGCATTCAAACAAGAGTACCAAACTGACAAGACGCAGCATGCCAACAGCTCCTTGTGATGTACCACAGATATGAGGTGGAGACTAGGCTGGCTATCTTGTCCATCATCTCCTTGTGTGTGTTGGCTATCTGGTGGCCTGCATCAGCAAGAAGAGGAGGTCAGATGGGTGAGGTTACTGGGCCCCCACCAACGGCCCAAAAGAAAATTACTTTCCCCCAGACCTAAGATATGTGATCATTACAGTGCTCTAAAAGGAAGTGAAACCCAGGATAACTGTGCCTCAGATTGGCCTATCTCATTACTACATTTTGAAACTAAAATCCTGGCAACTACAATGCTGGGAGCAATTAGCACCCACATACACAAAGACCAGTCAGATTAACCCCTAGGTGCTTCACGAGGTACAATCTGAGAGAACTACACAATTATCTAGCTACAATGCGATCCCAGGTAGAACCTTGTGCTATAACCTCGCTGAACACCAAAAAGGCGTTTGATTCACAGCACTCGACATTTTAATTTTTCCTACTGCAATGATTCGGGTTTGGCCTGAACTTTTGCAGTTGGATGGCTCTACTATACAGGATCCCATGATTGTGGTCAGGGTAAATGGGTTGACAACGCACCCATTCTCTATCATACAAAGCACACAACAGGGATGCCCACTCTATCCGCTCCTGTTTAGCGAACTGCTAGCATGCTGGGTCAGGTTGCTTGTAGAGATTTGTGTGTTTAGTGCTGATACTAGCCCCACAGAAGAAAAGATCTTGCTATATGGTGCCGATATCCTGTTATATGTCACACAACTCCATGTATCCATACCAAAGATTTTCCAAATATTTGGGGAATACAGGAAGAATTCTGGATAATCAATTGAGAAATGCATCATACATAAAACCAATGGTTAGAGTCTATCAGGAGCATTCCTCTAGGTTTCTGAGAATGGGTTTAAATACTCATGATAAATATAACAGCAAAACCAGACCTTTTCCTTGAAAGAAACATAAAACAAATACCGACTAACTTTCAGGCAGATGTGGGTTGGTGGAGATCCCTACCACTGACTATAATAGAAAGACAATCTTCAAAATAATTACTCTACTGAAGTGGCTTTACACTATGTAGAATACACCCTTCCAAATACAGGAGGAGATTTTCATCCAGCCTGACTATTGTGGAACGGAGATACTCCAAGAACTGCAATTAAGGCGCTTACTACAGCCACACAGAATGGAGAAATTGTACTACCTGATGCAAGAGCCTATTATTGGACTGAATGTTTTTTAATCAATTTTTTTTAAATCAATAATTGGTTGCATCTATGACTGGAGGGATAACCCTTCAGTTAGACTGAAAAGGTCAACGATGGAAACATTTTCCTCCATGCACTACATTTAGTGGAGCAAGGTAGGAAAGAACCTGCAGCCCACCTACCCAGTCATCACTGGCTGCCTGGGATAGAGCTAGGAGGGGTAAAGCCACGAGGGAAACACTGCTGTGGGAAGTAAATATGCTGAAGGAAATTCATAAACTGCGTGGGTTCAAGGCATGGGATCACATTAGCATCTCCAAGCTGGGTGAAGTGCTAGGATAAAACAAAGAAACGAAATGGTTACTTACCAGTAGGAGTAGTTTTGCAGCCTGAAGAGTTTTCTGGATTCACATGCTGTGCATTATTACGCCATTTAGTGGTTGGGTTCGGAATAGTCTTTCTTTTTCTTTTTTGTTGGGGGCATCGACCACCATGTGGTGCTAGGTCCATCCCTTGAGTGGTCAGACGGCTACCGCGCACAGGAGCTTCCGGGCGCCATCTTCTGATTCTTTTTTCCCTCTTTTCGTGTAGGGAATGTGTTAAAATCTGTTGTCTCTAGGTGTTAGTTCTTTGGCTTCAGTGATATCTTGTCCCACCTGTTAGTATTCCTTCTTATAGGGGAGGTGGGTGGGTCGCATGTGAATCCAGAAAACACTTCAATCTGCAAAACTACTCCTACTGGTAAGTAACCATTTTGTTTTGCAGCGGGAATCCTTTTCTGGATTCACATGCTGTGCATTAGATTATGTAGCGGTTTCCCTCTCCTTGGGGTGGCTGTGGTAAGTTGAGGAAGACTTTGCGAACAGGTGTTGAAGTACCTTTTGTCCTACTTGAGCTTCCTTAGTCGTCATCTGGATATCCACGCAGTAATGTTTGGTGAAAGTGTGTGGAGATGCCCATGTTGCTGCAGCACATATGCACACTGGCCATGAAAGCTAGGGTTGCTACCTTTTTCCATGTTAAATGTGCCTTTGGCCGTGTGTTTTGAGTTTGGCTTGCGGAGGCATAGTATACTTGGATTGCTTGTACAATCCAAAGTGCAATTGTCCCTTTTGTCACGGGCGCTCCTCTTTTGGATTTTGAGTAAGAGACGAACAGTTGATTGTTTTTACGAATTTCTTTTGTCTCTTGTAGATAGTACAATAAAGCCCTCCTTACGTCTAGGGTATGGAGGCTTCTTTCTAGTCGTGTTTGTGGATCTTTGAAGAAAACTGCTAGCTGTATGCTTTGGTTCAAATGGAATTTGCTTACTACCTTAGGTAGGAATTGAGGATTTGTCCTTAGGATAACTGTCTTTGTGGATTTGCATGTATGGTTCTTCAATAGTTAACGCTTGCAGTTCACTTACTCTTCGTAACGATGTTATGCCTATTAAAATGCAGTTTTTATGGTGATTTAAGTTCTGCTTTGTGCATGGGCTCGAATTGCCGTGGCATTAGTTGTGTTAGGACTGTGTTTAAGCTCCACATCAGGGACGGAGACTTTCTTGGGGGTGCAATCCTTTTTGATCCTTCAAGGAATCTTTTGATGACTGGTGCTGTGAAGAAACGTTTACATGATTTCCCCCTGGTTTATGCTACAATTGCTGCCAGGTGCACCTTGAGGCTTGAATAGTTGCTGTTACTGTCAAGCAGGTGTGTTAGATATATGAGCACTGTTTCCTGCGTGGAAATGGAGCTTAGGGTATTGTTTTTTGTGCACCATATGGTGTACCGCTTCCACTTTGCTGCATAGCATTGTCTTGTGGTTTGTTTTCTTGCCTCTTTTAATATTTCCATTGTTCTTTGAACTCCATGTATTCAGGCGCTAGGCTGAGCGTTGCTGGTTCTGGGTGAAACATTTGGCCCCCTTGCATTGTGAGGAGGTCATTGTCTGCTTTGAGCTTGATCATTTGTCCCTTGGACAGTTCGAGTAGACTTGAGTAGCAGGTTTGTCTAGCCCATTGACCGGCTAGGAGTATTAGATTTGTTCCTGGTTGTCTGGCTTTCCCTAGGACTCTTTGTAGAAGAGGAATCGGGGGAATAGCGTATGCAAATGTCCCTGACCAGTTTAGTGACCGGGCATTCCCTTTTGATAGGTGGAGATGAAACCTGGAGGCGAAGGATTGGCTTTTCTTGTTCCCCACTGTTGCGAATAGGTCTATCTCTGGGGTCCCCCAGAGGTTGAAGATTTGTTGCATGCTCCTTTGTTTTATTTCCCACTCGTGCAAGCTGCTATTCTGTCTGCCGAGTTCATCCGCTTCTGTGTTGTCTTTCCCTGGCAGGTGAATTGTCTGTAGGCTGATTTTCCTTGAAATGACCCAGTTCCAAATCTCCTGTGCTAGTTTGCTTAGGGTGAATGACGTAATTCCTCCTGTTTGTTGAGGTAAAACATAGTCGTGGTGTTGTCCATTTGAATTAACACGGTTTTCATTACTATGTGGGTTTGGAAAGCCTTCAGTGACAGGAATATAGTCTTCATTTCTAGGAAGTGGATGTATTTTATGGAGTCTATATCGTTCCATTGACTCCGTACTCTCAGGTGTCCTGAATGTGCTCCTCAACCCTTGAGACGCGTCTGTTGTGATGGTCACTGAGGGAGTTGGTGTTTTGAAAGATCTGCCTAGTGTTATGTTCTCGGATGCCCACCATTGTATCTCAGTCTGTACCTTTTGTGTTACAACCACTAGATCTTCTCAACTCCCTTTGGCTTGTGAACAGCTCCTGCAAAGTCATTCCTGAAGAGGGCGCATGTGAAGGCGTGCATGAGTGATGAGGGGGATCCATGATGCTATCATGCCCATGAGTTTCATGACAATCCTCACTGTCAGAGACCGACCCCTCTGGTACAGGCGAGTTTGTTTGATAGCTTGTATTCTCCTTTGGGTCGGGTATGCCCGCGCAACCTTGGAGTTTAATCTTGCCCCTAAGAATGTTTTTTCTTGTTCTGGTTTTGTGGATGATTTTTTGTGGTTTACTGAAAAACTCAACCTTTGAAGCGTGTTAATTACTTGATGGAAGATTGAAAAACCCAACCTTTGAAGCGTGTTGATTACTTGATGGACATATGCGTAACATGTTTGCCTTGAATTTGCCTTTATTAGCCAGTAGTCTAGGGGTAGACGTGGATCCCTTTCCTTCTTAGGGCTGCTGAAACTGGTGCTAGGCATTTGGTGAGGAATCTTGGTGCCGATTTTATCCGGAAGGGGAGGACTTTAAATTGGTAGTGAGTGTTCTTGTGGAAGAACCGGAGGTATTTTTTCTTGTGGGCTTGGTTCATGGGGATGTGTAGATAGGCGTCCTTTAGATCTATTGTTGCCATGAAGTCTACCTTTTGCAGCTGTGGGATTATTTCCTGAAGGGTCGACATTTTGAAATGCTGCGCACAAATGAACTTGTTTATGAATCTGAGGTCTAAGATTGGTCTTCGTGTGAGATCTTGTTTCGTTGTTCCTTTGTTGTGTTCTGTTTTTGGTACCTTTTCTATTGCTTGTTTTTCGTGGAGCTCTTTTATTTCTAGTCTTAATTGTAGGAGTTGATTTTGGAACTCTTTCTTCTTTGGTGGGTTTGTTTGTTAGTTCTTTACAATATCCGTGGCGTACCAAATTTAAAATCCAACTGTCTGTGATGTCGTCCTATTGTTGTGGATGGTGTGCTATCCTGCCTCCCACTGGTGCTCTGTGTGGGTCCTTTGTTGTGGGCTAGTCACTTTGAATTTGTTACTCCACCTCTCGAGGGCTGTCCTCAGCCTTGAAAGGGCTGCTTTGGCTGTTGTTGCCAGGCTTGGTATACGGACTGCTGGTTTGACTGCTGTCCGCCGCCTTGATGTTGTTGTTGGCCTGCTGAGAAGACTCCCCTTCCTGTGGGTCTTCTGGTGTTAAAACCACCTTTTTTTTTTCTTGTTCTGGTTTTGTGGATGATTGTTTGTGGTTTACTGAAAAACTCAACCTTTGAAGCGTGTTAATTACTTGATGGACATATGCGTAACATGTTTGCCTTGAATTTGCCTTTATTAGCCAGTAGTCTAGGGGTAGACGTGGATCCCTTTCCTTCTTAGGGCTGCTGAAACTGGTGCTAGGCATTTGGTGAGGAATCTTGGTGCCGATTTTATCCGGAAGGGGAGGACTTTAAATTGGTAGTCAGTGTTCTTGTGGAAGAACCTGAGGTATTTTTTCTTGTGGGCTTGGTTCATGGGGATGTGTAGGTAGGCGTCCTTTAGATCTATTGTTGCCATGAAGTCTACCTTTTGCAGCTGTGGGATTATTTCCTGAAGCGTCGACATTTTGAAATGCTGCGCACAAATGAACTTGTTTATAAATCTGAGGTCTAAGATTGGTCTTTGTGTGAGATCTTGTTTCGTTGTTCCTTGGTTGTGTTCTGTTTTTGGTACCTTTTCTATTGCTTGTTTTTGCAGGAGCTCTTTTATTTCTAGTCTTAATTGTAGGAGTTGATTTTTGGAACTCTTTCTTCTTTGGTGGGTTTGTTTGTTAGTTCTTTACAATATCCGTGGCGTACCAAATTTAAAATCCAACTGTCTGTGATGTCGTCCTATTGTTGTGGATGGTGTGCTATCCTGCCTCCCACTGGTGCTCTGTGTGGGTCCTTTGTTGTGGGCTAGTCACTTTGAATTTGTTACTCCACCTCTTGAGGGCTGTCCTCAGCCTTGAAAGGGCTGCTTTGGCTGTTGTTGCCAGGCTTGGTATACGGACTGCTGGTTTGACTGCTGTCCGCCGCCTTGATGTTGTTGTTGGCCTGCTGAAAAGACTCCCCTTCCTGTGGGTCTTCTGGTGTTAAAACCACCCCTTTTGAAGGTGCCCCTCTGTTGTAGGGCTCCCATAGATCTGGCCATTTCATTATCTTTCTTTATTTGTTGCAGTGACTCATCTGCTTCCTTTCCAAAGAGGGAATCTCATGTGAAAGGTCTGTTAATAATGGAGGTTTGTACCTCTTGCTTGAAGCCTGATATTCGTAGCCATGCATGCCTTTGCAACGTTGTGCCTGTGCACATTTGTCTGCTGGCTGTATCGGCTGCGTCTAGGGCTGATTTCAGGCAGGTATTTGCTATGGTCTTATCCTCTTGTATGATGGATTTTGCTCTTTTCCTATCCTTCTCTGGGAGCTTGTTCATAAGTTCCTCAATGTTATCCCATTATAGGTGACTGTACCTGTTAAGAAGAGCATTGGAGTTTGCAATGCGCCATTGTGTTGCTGCTTCTTTCTCTTGCGTTCTCTCTTTGGAGGTGGGCCAGTGGAGGAGTGGGCGTTGCCCCCCTTTCTTGCCGTGGTGACAATGATCGAGTCTGGCACTGTGTTACCCTGAATGTATTTAGGGTCTTTTGTTGTGTTTATATTTCTTCTCCACCCTTGGTGTTACCCCTTTAGCTGTGGCTGGTTCTTTGAAGGCCTCTTTTCCCTGGTACAGGATGCATGGTACCATTGGCAGGTATTGTGTCCCCTTGGTGGATGGTGCCAAAGTCTCTAGAAGGAAGCAGGAGTCTCCTTTTTCCTCTTCTAAGGGGACCCCGAAGGTATCAGCTGCTCTCTTAATGAGACCGTTGTAGAATGCTATGTTGTCTGGTGGGGAAGCTTTCGAGGGATAGCAGCAGACCTTTTTCTGGGCTGTGTTGAGGTTGTTCCATTCTTCCTCGAAATTTTCCTCGACTTCTTCCTCCTCTGGAGCGCCGAGTTCTTCTTCAACGTCTTCTTCGCGCGGTTCGGGGGTTGCCGGTGAATCGAGGATCTCTTCCTTTTCTTCAGCGATTTTGGCGTCGACAGCTAGCTTTGCAAGAATTCGGAATTCCTTCAGCCCTTCGTCGAACTCCTTTCTTTGAAGGAGTACCGACATTTCCGCTTCTAGGCGTCTCTTCTTTTTCTGCACCTCAAGGACCCTCTTGACGTCTGAGGCCGGGGAGATCCTCTTCTTGGGTGTGGTGGTTTCTGGCTCTGAAGGTGATGTCTTTCCCTTTGTGGCCTCTCATTCGGAGTTTGCCTTAGTCGTTTGACGATCTTCCCTCCTCGGTATCCCTGGGGTGGGATTCGTGGGGTTCTTTTGATCGCTGCTGACCCTCGATATTCGTTTTCTTCGACGCCTGGGCTGCCTTTTGTGCCTTCTTTTCGTGGCCCTTGGGTTCCGACGGTAGAGGTTTTCTTAACTTGTCCGTCTTCTTCTCAGTGGCCTTAGTCACCTTTTTTTTTGCAGTACGCCTCTGCTCGGCGTCCCCTTCGAGAACCTGGACGTCAGAGCCCCCGTGCGTCGAGTCTGCGGGTACACCTTGGTTGTCTCGTTGCTTGAGAGACCAAAGTCCTTCAACGAAGGTTGTTTCTGACTTTGTAGCATGGCTGCGTAGTGGTCTTGTCTTTGCTTTCAGCGTACCTTCAGTGTCTTCGACACAAACACTCTGCAGGCCTCGCAGTCCTTAGCCTTGTGATCCTCTGGTAGGCAGAGGTTACAGACTTCGTGTGGATCGCGCTGGGCAAACTTGTGGTGGCACTTTGGGCAGAATTTGTAAGGAGTATTTTCCATGGCCCCTACCTAGCCCTCTGTTGATCCATGTGCGTTGTTGTTTCTCGACGGAAAAGGTGGTATCTGGAGGTCCTTACTTTTCTTTGTTGTCTTCGTAGTCAATTATCGATTGTATTTTTAGTCAAATTCTTTGATTCTTTTGTGGATTTCGTCCAAATCTTTGGAGAGTCTGCCTTTGCTTCCAGACCCAACCGCGGAAAAAAAAAATCTGAAGATGGCTACCACACACAAGAACTTCCAGGGCACCGTCTGATGTCACACAAAGGATGGACCTAGCACCAAATGATAGTCAACAATGCCCCAAACAGACCAAAAATAAAAAAGCAAGACTATTCCGGACCCAACCACTAGATGGCGGAATAATGTACAGCATGTAAATCCAGAAAAGAATTCACGCTGCAAAACCATTTTTTACGCTGCAGAGCAAATACTAATTGACTCAAAGCAAGATGTATTTGTACACACAATTAAGACATGCTTTCCAAGCTGAGAAGCTCTACGGGGCAGAGATCCTGAAAAATGCCCCACTGGGCATACCATCTAGCTCCACAAAATGATCCGGGCTCCCTCACCTTAGTGTCTAAAATGTGGAATAGACAGCACCCACCCTACACACAATATGGGGCTGAAATAAAATACAGGAATGCTAGTGAAGCACACTACACTTTAGGGACCCCAAATGGCTTGGCTCTCCCAAGATCCAAACTCATGTTTTGCAGGCTGGAGTTGAAAGTAGCAAACGGGGCCTCGCATAGAAATAGGGTACCCTGAATGTATACACGAAACGGGAATTGCAAGCTGGCAAACACTTATAAATGGGAGCTGAAAAAGTGACTAAGAATCAGGGGATGCTCCTGTAATTTCCACAAAATCTGGGGGAAGCGAGTGGACTTCTACAAGATAGAGGATTGAGGTTGGACAGACAAAGGAATGGGAAAGCAACTATAGAGAGGTGCAGATGGAGAGAGGAGGGACCGGACTTGATACCCATGTGCTCTAAGAGACCATTAAGTGGGCTGTATAGGCTACCAGGTTGCGGTACTGGATCTGAAATGTGTGTTACTGTGTTAAAAACAACGAGAAATGGCAATATGATTTATGTACTGATCGTTAGGACTGAGATAAAATCAAAATTTATATTTTTTTCTTTAAGTGTTATGTGATAAAAAACAATTCCAGCAGAAGGAAGAAAAACAGAAGGGGAAAGGTAGCAAAGAAACCTGTGAGTTGGGTAACGGGGATGAAATGTCATTATAAATCACATGCTCAATAGCAAACATTACCAAGCCACTGGCAAGGAGTGTTTCTGGTGCAAAAAAAAAAGGCCATTTTGCCAATGTATGTAACAGTGGGTACAGATGGGTCGACCTAGTTTAAGATGTTGGATGTCAATGGTGTAAACTGATACATGAGTGACAAAGGCTTTGCAAACTTTCTTTCCTTAGAACTTGTCTTCCCCTGAATAAACTGAAGTGAGCCTCATGAATAAGCCCCCTGTACACTGGACAGACAGTGGTGGTGGGGGCCACCATTGTAGTCACACCCACTATGAACTTCCACTGAAAAAAGTGGCATCTTGGGAACAAGGAATTTGTCGGTCATCTACCTATGTATTTCTTCCCAGTGCAGGGATGCAAACCAAGAGGAGAAAGTTCTAGGCAATGCAAAAACAGCTAGTGAACATGATGAACTGATGTGAAGCAGGCTGTGAGTCACTGTGGGCGTGTATTCATGCTTAGGCCTCTTTGATAGAATGCTAGTGCCCTGACTGGTACCAGATAATGATATCAGTCATCCCAGCAGTAAGGCTAAGAGACCCATGGGTAGAAAACATACAACACAGTTGCACCATTTGGTCAGATTCTGGTACTATAAACATAATTCAAGCAATCAGCTGGTTAAGATGTCCCATTTTCTTCTCATTCCGTACTTAGTAATACAATTTTAGATGGTCTCTCAGTGAGTGGTTATTAAATTAGTTACTATTAATTGGTAATGCTTGGCCATACCAATAGCAAAATGCAAGTCATACTACAATATATAACAGTGGCACCTCCCAATCACATTTCATTTTGTCAAGTGAAGATTTGGTGCTATCTACAATCTACCATTGTACCCAAAAAGTTAGATAATGGCTGTAAACATAGTCAAGACAAACCTTTTCAGAGAAAATGGCCAAAGCTGTGCTGTGTGTGCCAAACTGAACACAGTTCTTGGTAAGACTATGCCTTTATAAGGAACAGTTATTCAGTGAGCTTTGTGGTGGGTGATGCATAAATGGTATATTACAGACACCAGACTCATACCACACTCTGATGACTACAATCTAACGGATGAGAGGACTGCCCATTCGCCATCCCCATTTCTTTGGTGTGTTCTCGTCTGAGTACAAAAACAATGGTGCCAGGGAGGGGTTTTGGTGTTAGCTTATTCGAAATGTGTTGGGGCGATGGTATAGAGTTGAAAGGGAAGGAAAGAGGAAAGTAAGTTGGGGGATGGATCAGAGCTCACACCATCACCCTCTCCACACAGGCCCATTTCACTTGCTCCATCAAATCGGTTGAAATTATTATGCACCAGAGCAGAGTGGGTCAGGAGTAGGAGGACCTGCAGCTTTGACGTAATCCCAGACTCCCTCCAGATGCTTTAAAATTCAAATATGTAAATATGTCACATATCTCTGAGGAGACTAAAAGTACTTTTTATATTTCCATACATTTGCAGACCCCACAGCAGGTATTTACAAGAAAGGCAAAATTATTCCTCCTCTCAGTTCATCCCACTCTGATGCATCTTTAATGCTGCCCTTGCAGCGGCATACTATTCACATGAAAGGACAATGAAACCCTAATCGGAGACCTCTTCTGCTTCCAATCCGCATAAATGTTTGCAGCATGAACAGTCTCTACTTGACGACTGCTACACATGAAGGGAAAGTGAGATAGTTCCAGAAGCCCATTCAGATTTTGATGTAGCACCACAATCCAGCTATAGATTAATATCGAGGTGAGGGGAAAGTCTAGGAGAGCATATTAGTCATTGGAGGCGAGCGCTCAGGTCATTCCATGAACTAAGGATTCTAGTATGCCAAAAGCCCTTCAGGGAACATTGATGTCTAGTGGTGTAAGCTATGGGTCTAGCAAAGAGTGAGTATCCTGCTCTAGGATGAATTTCAAGGACAACGCAGGAGTACATTGTGGCATCAAGAGCTATGAGCTCAAAGCCTGCTCAAGCACTGAGAATCCTGCACTAGTGAACACAGTCCGGACCCATTAGATGGACAAAAATGGAGCTAAGAAGCGTGAGCTACATGCCTGTCCAAGCTGTGAGATTGTGCCCTAAGAACAGGTCATGTTCTTGCCATCTGTTGACTTCTAGAGGTGACATGGTGGAACTTTGGTGTTTAGTTCCTGCAGTGCGAATCCAGTTCCTGGAACAGGGTACTGGTTCTGCAGTCTGTGGACCCCACCAAGGATTATAACGGTGTTTAGAAGGAGACCTCCAGGGAAGGTTCAAACAATGGGGGGTCCTGTTCTTGCCTACAGCCTGAGAATGTGATGAACTTCAGAGGCATGAGCTCTCGGCCTGTTTAAGCATGGACAAATTGGCTCTTGTTCCTCAGGGGAATGTTATGGTGGTTAGAGGTGTAAGTTCCAGGGACTGTTCAAGCGGGGGAACCAGCTCCAGGTAATCAGCTGACTGCCCGTTTCGGTGATGCCCATACTCAAACTTGATTCGCAGTTCACCGATCTTTGACTCTGGCAATATATCAGGGATCCACTCAATGATGAAGGGCGTTGGCTCTTTTTGGTCTGGGGACATGGTACCTTTAGAGAGAGAGAGAGAGAGAAAAAGAAATGACACTTATAAGAGGACACACTCCTTTAACTTCTCTCATCACAAAAGCCTGAGCATCCAGAGAACAAAGTAGCCCTCCCAGTACAACCATCTCCCAAATCCCCCCAAGATTTTTATGCATTTTCAGCTGTGGGCAAACAGATAAATGTATCCATCAGGTTGAGGCTGCTTGAGGGGGCAACCTATAGAAGCATTGGACAGGAGTAAATAAGCAGGCTCCTGACACCTAGGAGCTCTGTCATACATACCTTAATATATTACATTCTTATCACTGGCACCCAAGTCATCAAACCCAACCTGAATTTTACATCCTCCCTCCTGGTCCCCATTGCACTCTTCTCTGAAATACCTCTACTACTCCCATCCTCCACACCTGCCCACTGGCCAACTGTCAAAGACCGACAACACACTCTTGTTTTGTCTATTATGACAGTGTTTTGATGAAGACTAGCTTCTTTGTCATTCCCTTTATTGTGCCTCTCTGAACTTCTTGGTGCTTTCAGACGATCTTATGGTGGTGTCAAGTGTTATCCAAATAAGCAACATAACACAGCTCTTACTCACAAAACTGAAATGTGTAGAGTAGCTCAATCTGTTGAAATTACCTACGAAAATTTTTGTATAAACGGAACATCACATGTTTGAATCCAGGAAGAGTCAAGTCCAACTTTCATTCTTCTGAGGTCTGTGAAATCACAACCATTATCTTGGCTAATATTACCTCATGTTATTACACTCCAAAATACTACTCAGTTTGCGCTGTGCGATATCCCACAGGCCCCAAAGATATTACGGCGTTTTAATACAGTTGTGTATGAAAGTGCCCCTTTTTGACATGGTAACCCCCACTTTTTGCCTGGTACCTGATGCAATTTTGACAGAAGTGCCCTGGGTTCCTGATATCCAAGGTCCCTAATGCCAGAGCTCTTGCTCTAAAAACTGAAGGAAAATGCTACTTACCAGTATGCATCTGTTCTTGGCATGTAGAGCTGCAGATCCTCACACTGTGCATTAGATCGCCATCTGGTGTTGGGCTCGGATGCTTGCACTTTGTTGTTGTCTTCGAAGAAGTCTTTGTAGTCATGTGATAGGTGACTCCTCCTTTGGACAATAGTGCGCATGGGCATCGACTCCATCCTCAGATAGTTTTTCGCCATATTGGGGAGTGATGGAGTTAGTAGAAAAGGAAAGAGATGTCCATGTGTGTGTATCTAATTAAGATAGGACTGGAACACATACAGGTCCCGGGAGGTGGGTGGGCGTGTGAGGATCTGCAGCTCTACATGCCAAGAACAGATGCATACTGGTAAGTAGCATTTTCCGTTCGAGGCATGTGAGCTGCAGAGCTCACACTGTGCATAGACTGTACAGCAGTATCTCCCCAGCGGTGGTCACCTGTATGTGTTGCAGTAGTTTGAAAAGGGTTTTAAGGACAGCTTGGCCCACTGAAGCTTGTTGCTTGGCTTGCACATCAACACAATAGTGTTTAGTGAAGGTGTGTATTGTAGACCATGTGGCTGCCTTACATATGTCTTCTAGGGAATGTTCCCTAAGAATGCCATGGAAGCCCCTAGTTTGCGTGTTGAGTGCGCTCTACGGGGAACTGAATGTGCGTTTGGCTTTTTGGTAGCAGATTTGGATACATTTAACAATCCACCTTGCAACCCGGCTTTTGAGATGGGATTACCCTTGTGTGGTGGAGAGAAAGCTACAAACAATTGTTTGGTTTTGCGAAAAGACTTGGTTCTGTCAATGTAATACATAAGGGCTCTTTTGACATCTAGGGTGTGGAGAGCTCTTTCTGCCACGGAATCTGGGTTTTGGAAGAACACGGGTAGTTCTACCGATTGGTTAAGGTGGAAAGGCGAAATAACTTTGGGAAGGAATTTTGGGTTTGTCCTGAGAACTATTTTATTATGATGTATTTGTAAGAAGGGCTCTTGTATAGTTAAAGCCTGTATCTCACTGACTCTCCTGAGAGAAGTTATTGCAATCAGGAACGCAACTTTCCATGTAAGGAATTGAAGTTCACATTTATGTAGGGAGTTCAAAAGGTGGTCCCATGAGCCTGGTAAGTACTATATTAAGATTCCACACTGGGGAAGGTGGTAATCTGGAAGGTATGATCCGCTTAAGGCCTTCCATAAAGGCTTTAATGGCGGGGACCCTAAGAGTGATAAGTGTTGCCTGTTTTGTAAGTAAGCAGCAAGGGCTGCGAGGTGCAGACGTATGGATGAGTATGCAAGATTACATCTTTGCAAATGTAGCAAGTAGCAAATGTTTTGCGTGGAGGCCTGTAATGGTTGGATATGATTGTTAGTGCAGTAAATAGCGAATCTTTTCCATTTTGCTGCATAGCAGGCTCTGGTAGTTGGGCGTCTAGCCTCTTTAATAATGTTCATACAGTCTGGCGGTAGGTTAAGGTAACCGAATTCTAGGACTTCAGGAGCCAAATCGCAAGGTTCAGTTGAGATGGATCTGGGTGCCTTATCTCTCCATGGCTCTGCGTTAGCATTGATGGGGAGAGGTGTAGTGTTTGGTATGGGACTACCGATAGTTCTAGTAGTGTGGTGAACCACGGTTGGCGTGCCCATGTGGGAGCTACTAGTATCATTTTTAGAGACTGTTGTCGGAGCTTGCGTACTACAAGTGGGATCAGTGGTAGCAGTGGAAAAGCGTACACAAATCTGCCGGACCAGTTCATCCATATCGCATTGCCCTGGGACTGCGGGTGTGGAAACCTGCCGGCGAAGGCTGGGCATTTTGCGTTTTGGTGTGTGGCGAACAGATCTATGTCTGGCTGGCCCCACATCTGGAAAAAAGGTAGAAGAACTTGTGGATGTAGTTCCCACTCGTGAATCTGTTGTATCTGTTGACTTAACAGATCGGCAATCTGATTAGTGAACCCCTGGTAGGTGTTCTGCTAGAAGGTATATGTTTTGTGGAATGGCCCACCTCCAAATGTCCTGTGCCAGTTGGGACAGTTGTGGAGAGTGTGTCCCCCCCCTGTTTTTGTATATAGTACATGGCTGTGATGTTGTCTGTTCGGATCAGGACAGCCTTGTTTTGTATGTGGAGTTGAAAAGATTTGAGAGCTAGGAATATAGCTAGTAACTCTAGGTGGTTGATGTGGAGCAGCTTTTGTTGAGTGGTCCACTTGCCCTGTGTTGTATGATCTAACAGGTGTGCTCCCATCCTGTGAGTGATGCGTCCGTGGTTAGTACTGTTTGTGGAACCGGCTCTAGGAACGGCCGCCCTTTGGACAAATTTTTGGTGTTCCACCACTGCAGAGAGCGATGTGTGCGGCTGTCCACCAACACCAGATCTGTAAGATGTCCGTGAGCCTGGTTCCATTGGCGCGCTAGGCACTCCTGTAGAGGACGCATTTGAAGTTTTGCATAAGGGACGATGAAAATGCAAGATGCCATCATGCCGATTAGCTGCATAAACACTCTGGCTGGGAGAGAGTGTTGTATTTGAAACCTGGGGACAAGGGTTTGTATACTGGCTATCCTGGCTGGGCTGGGGTAGGCTAGAGCAGTGGAAGTGTTTATTGTGGCTCCCAGATATTGAAGTATATGGGAGGGCTGAAGGTGCGACTTGGTATAGTTTACTGTGAACCCCAAGTTGTGTAATGTTTGTATTGTTTGGTGAGTGTGTTGAACACACTGGTTGAATGATGTGGCTTTGATGAGCCAGTCGTCCAGGTATGGGAAGACATGTATTTGTTGTCTTCGTAGGTGCGCTGCTACTACTGCAAGGCATTTGGTAAACACTCTTGGAGCAGTGGTGACTCCGAATGGAAGTACTTTGAACTGGTAGTGCTGTCCATTGAGTACGAACCTTAGATACTTCCTGTGAGCAGGATGTATGGGAATGTGGAAGTAGGCGTCCTTGAGGTCTAATGTGGCAAGGAAGTCTTGTTGTTGTAGTAAGGGAAGCACTTGCTGGAGAGTGATGATGTGAAAATGATCTGAATGTATATACTGATTGAGGGGTCTGAGGTCCAAAATAGGCCTTAGAGTGCCATCCTTCTTGGGGATTAGGAAATACAGGGAGTAAACCCCTGTGCCCTGCTGTAGTAGAGGAACTGGCTCTATGGCGTGCTTTTGAAGCAGGGAAAGTACCTCTTGCTGTAAAAGCGTAAGATGGTCTGCGGACATTGGACGCTGCTTGGGTGGTATGTTGGGGGGGTAGCTGTTAGTTCCAGGCAGTAGCCATGTTGGATAATTTATCTCACACACCTGTCTGTTGTAATGGAGTTCCAGACAGGTAGGAACTGTGATAGCCGTCCCCGACAGGGGTGGTGTGGTCGGGGGAAGTGGAGGGAAGTCACTGTTTAGGAGTGGTGGAGGTACGGGTGTTATTACCTCGACCTCTGCCCTTAGTGTTGTTGCCTCTGTAACCACCTCCTAAAGTACCCTCTACTGGGAGAGGTTTGGGTGGTGCTTCTATATGAAGAGGAATTGTCTGTGGTGGTGTTCCTAGAGCCCCCTCTGTAGAAGGAGCGGCGAAAGGAGCCACGTTGTTGCGGGGACTGCAATGCTCCCATTGACTTGGCAGTGTCAGTGTCCTTTTTCATTTTTTCCAGTGCTGTGTCAACAGCAGGACCAAAGAGTTGGTTTTGGTTAAATGGCTGATTTAAGATGGTAGTTTGGACTTCTGGCTTAAAACCTGAAATGCGGAGCCAGGCGTGCCGTCTGATGAGTACGCTAGTGTTGACGGACCTAGCGGCGGCATCGGCTGCATCCAGGGCGCACTTAATGGAGGCATTTGAAATAAGTTTGCCCTTCTGAATGAGGTCATTGGCCTGTGTCTTGTACTGATCAGGTAGGTGTTGCAATAGGGTCTCTAGCTGATCATAGTGGGCCCTATTGTACCTAGCTAGTAGTGCCTGGGTGTTAGCTATGCGCCAGATGTTGGTGGCCTGCGCAGCTACACGTTTGCCAGATGAATCCAACAATTTTGACTCCTTATCAGGGGCGGAGCATCCCCTAAAGTTTGGGAATTAGCTCGTTTACTGAGCATTAGAGAACGACCAGGGAGTCAAGAGGAGCTGACCTTTGATGTAGGCAGGGTCATCAGGGGCAGGTCTATACTTTATCTATTCTAGGGTTAAGGATTCTGGCTCCTTACAGGGTCGTTAAATATTTCAGGGCATGTTTAATGACACCTCTGATCATAGGTAAAGTTTGAACAGTTTTTGAGACTGTTCAAAGGTGTCTAGAAGGAAATCTTCCTCTGGTTGGTTGGTGTTTATATGCACCCAGTGAAAGACAGCAGCCCTGTGGATGAGTTGTCCAAAACCAATGTGATCATCTGGTGGAGATGGTTTTGTGGGATAAGGTGGAGGGCTGGGGAGGTCTGTAGGATCTATGGGGTCGTTGTAGCCCCAGTCGTCCTGTGGTGGGTTATCTGGGTCTAGAAGTAGATTATCAGGGTCATCACCATACCCCATGTCGTCCTGATATTCATGTGGGGAGAAGTTACAGGCTGAGGCGGTGTAACAGGGATGTGGAGAGGAGGGTGTTAGATAGAGGTATAGGAGAAGAAGGAGGCATAGGGGAAGTAGAAGAGTCCTTCTTGTTTGTAGGGACAGGCTTGTGGCGTGGCACAGAGGAGATATGTCCAGTTTTAGGATTAATATGTATTTTGTGTTGATTAGGATCGATGGGATCCGGTCGAAACAGTTCCTCCTCCTGAATATTTGGCTTCGGCGCCGACTTTTCGGTTCCAGCGCGGTGATGGCTTCTTTGGATGTTCTTTTGTGTTAGAAGGCGTAGGGGAATCCTTCGGCTTAGCTATCGGCGCGAACAGCTTCGGTTTAGGGGCTGTATCGTGGAGCCTGGGTTTCGGCGCCGAGTGATCCGCATGCTTGGAGGCGGATTTTGAGACCGAACCGGATTTCGGCGCCGGGTGTTCTTTCGGTTTCGGCGCCGAAGGTGCCGTGGAACGGGCACGTGTGGTTTGGTCGGTGCCGAGAGCCGGAAGGCTTTAGTTTTTTCTTCGGCGCCGAGCCGGAAGGCGGGCGTCTGAAGCACGTTCTACGGTCACGACTGGGGCTCCGCAGGCGAAGTGTTGACCGGTGCCTTCGTTTTTGCAGGTGGGGTTGGGGCAGGGGCAGTAGTACTCACTCGTTGCCCTGGAGTGATGGAACCGTCTGAGTCCTCTGCCTCCGAGACGATAGTGAGGTCTTCGGAATCTTCCTCCGGAACATCGGAACCCTCATCGAAGATATTGACTGGTTCCGGAGCGGACCGTTGCGCCATGATGTGCCTTCGGACTCGACGATCGCGAATGGTCTTTTTGGAGCGGAAGGAAGCGCAGGCTGGACAGGTGGCCTCGTTATGGTCAGGTGAGAGGCACAGGTTACAGACCTGGTGGTGGTCACTGTGGGGGAACTTTGCTCCACACTGGGGGCATTTTAGGAAGGGCGTCCTTTCCATGGGCAGTAGGCCTTACGGCATCGATGGGCCCAACGGCCCGCGTCGGCGGCTGGAAAGGAGATCGAGGAAGGGACGTCGAGATGTCGATGTCGGTATCAAGTCGTGAAGTGTGAAAAGCGTTGAAAACGAAGTTTCGAACCGGAGTGTCAAAGTTGCATCCGAACCCGATGGCGGAAAAAAACAATCTGAGGATGGAGTCGATGCCCATGCGCACTATTGTCCAAAGGAGGAGTCACCTATCACATGACTACAAAGACTTCTTCGAAGACAACAACAAAGTGCAAGCATCCGAGCCCAACAACAGATGGCGATCTAATGCACAGTGTGAGCTCTGCAGCTCACATGCCTCGAACCAATTGTTCCCCCAAGTGTCCATGCCTTTAGCACCCCCGTAAGTCTCTAGTAAATGGTATCTCGAGTACCCCGGGCATGGGTACTAAAGAGGGTCCCCTAAGTGCTGCAGCATGTATTGTGGCACCCTGAGGGTCCCCTCACCTAACCCATGCAAACTCTGATATTGCAGAACTTGTCTTGGTGCAGATAAAAGAGAAAACACGACATGGCACACATCCCTGTGTGCCATGCCTGCAGACACTGCACGCAGTATAGGTAAGCCACCTCTACAGTAGGCTTGTAGCCCTAAGGCAGGGTGCACTATATATATGTGTGGACATATCTGCATGAGCAGTTATGCCCCTGGGATGTCTAAGTCAATTCTTAGATATCACAAGTGAACAGGGAAGCCATTTTAAGTACATGTGCAGGACACTGGTAAAACAACCAACTACATGATGTCTTAACTGAAATCTATGGTGTTTGGTATCAAACACCTTGAATTAATGATCCCACACTGATTCCAGTGGTGGATTTATTAATACATGCACCCAGAGGGCACCTTAGAGGTGCCTCCTGAAAACCTACAAGCCTCTTTTGTGCTGGCTGACTGGTGTCAACCAGCCTGCCACCAGACAGGTTTCTGACCCCCTGCAGGTGACAGCCTATGCTCTCGGAGGGCAGAAACAATGCCTGTTCTTGCGGAGGTGTTATCATTTCCTCCAAGCAGGATGGCTAAGTAATCAGCATTTCCAGACAGGAGGCTTCAAAGGCCTCTGCCGCCTTTGATGTGTGACCACGGCTTTCCTAGACAGGGGAAATGCCAACCCACTGCCCTGGGCCCATTCAGCACCAGGGCAGGTGGGAAATTAGATATGCAGGGAGCCATGGTGCACTCCCAGGTCAGTCACACTCCTAAGGTAAGCTGCCTGATGTGCACCTCTTTAGGAAAATTCCACCATGTTGGTGATGGCGAAATTAGGAACTCTGGGACAGGGTTATGCCCACTTCCCACAGGAAGTGGTCAAATAGGGGGTGTAGTGACCTCAAGGACAGGTAGCCCACTGGCTACCAACCTTCACTCCTTTACGCCCCTAAATCTAGTATTTAGGGGAGCCCCTGACACCAGGAAGGCCTGCCTGCTGTCCCCGACAATTGCACCAAAGACGACTCGTCCTGCGGCTGCTCTGCCTCCAAAAGCCGGGGAGGACTGCCAGCACTTCAAGAAGCAACCAGGATCTCCCGTGGAGTAGCGGAGCTGCTCCCCTGCACCCTGTAGAACCGCGAGGACTCTGGATCTCGAAAAATCAGACACCGGAAAGCACAACTGCACCAGTGCCCCCCAGCCCGAGTTGAAGTGGGCCAACGGAGCCAGCGAGGTCCGGAGACCCTCCAGAGTGGAACCCCAGCTTAGGTTTGCCCGGACTTGACTACCAGGCGCCTTCTGAAGCCTTTTTGTGCAGGCCTCCTCAACCATGAGTGTCTACCGGAGTGAAAACCCGATGCTTCAAAACACCACTACACCCAAGCCCAGCCCCAGGAGAAGTGGACCGAAGGTGTCCCTACATGCCCAAGCATTGTGATATCTGATACCTGTTGGTTCAGCTGGACTGATGCCCCCCGAACCCCCTAGAGCTCAGCCTTTTTTTTTTTTTTTTAACAGTTGTTGCTTCTACAATTGAAATGTCCCATGGTAACTAAGGGAGGTGCTTTGCTGGACAAAGTGATGACCTTCACCCCTTCCATCAAAGATACAACATTTATTGTTTGTGGAGCCAATCTGGAATCTCCTGCTTTTCGCATTAAACATACAGTCTAGTCTAATAACACGTCTCCTAAGATGGGAAAATGGGTCCTTGTTACTTGCTTTCTATTTCACAACAAATAATTTATCAGTACTTGGATGATCGGATTTCATTAAATTATAATATGCTAATAGAACATTTGATTATTAGCACAATGGCAAATGTAATCTCTTTTGAGGACTGATTTCAAGCAAACTCAATTATAGAAGAATAACAGAGATCCCAAACGAATAAGTTCTTAATTCAAACACTGAATCAAGTGGGGAAAAGGGATACGAAGCCAGTCAGAACAGAACTTCGCACTACTAAAACTGTTAAATAACACCTCTGTCGAAACCACAATTTCTACTGTAAACATATCTCCCTTAAAACTAGTTCCTCACTACTAGACCACACCTTTCAGCAAAACTACATCTCATCCCACGAAAACATGCACAAACTGCACATCATCCCACTAGACCACACTTTTACCAAAACCACACATTCTTCTCTAGATTGCACTCCAATTTATTATTTTGTTTTGTATAGTGCTGGCTTATCGTACACCAGCCACTTTACAGCGTTAACAAGTTATTTGCAATTGAAGCCCTCGTGACACTTCTCAAAGGAGGGTGTACTTTGTGGTCAAAATAAAGTGTGGGACAATGGTGGGCACAACTGAATTCTTTCCCACGGACTGATGAATCTAGTAGAAAAAGCAAAAGGTGTCCATTTGATTTGAGGCAATGCCTACTGTACTACAAGATGATTGGCAGGATGTCAGTACTTACATCTATTCAAACAAAACAATCATCAATACATCCTACTCTTTGTGGCAGAACACAACCACGTCACAAGTGGTTATGGCACCAGATGTGATACCACACCAAATTAACCAACATCTTATAGCAGAATCTTTTTAAAACCAGATGTCCTTCATTTATCAATAGTGAAAATGTAAATAGGCAATTCTGAAATTATCTAAAGCCCTGAAGAGGACATCTGTCCAAGGAGCATGTATTTTTTTTTTTTTTAATAATTTTTATTGAAATCCTCTGGCATGAAAAACAAACAGTATGCATTTCTACAATTTTTGTATAGCTCGTCATTCAGACAGTGTAACTATTCTTGTATCTTCGTTCTTATATATTACTAATTAAAGTCGCATGTTACATTGACTGGTAGTTATGATAACCACACAAACATATCAATATGCTTGAGACAGTACACCCGGATGTATCGGTACATTGTCATTTTTCCACCCTCAAAACCCACCCTAGTTATCCCACCCGCAATTCTACCCTCCCTATTAACTATAAACTTAGCCGCTTCTTCCCAATCGTCTCGACCGGGGCAGGGGCCCCGGGGAATCAATCGTACTAATGGTGAGCAAAAGAAACCTGGGGGGAGAGGGGGAACGGGACAGGATTGAAGAAGTAAACCAGGGGGGAGAGAGAGGGGGGAAATTCCTCCACGTCCAGGCCACAACCCACTCAAGAACCAGGTACTATTTATCTAATCTGTCAGTGGATCTAGGGGCACCGCTGCGTCATCATCTGTTTCCACTTTAAACTGCTCTATTAACTGAGCCCATTCAAGAGAAATCGGTCTCTTTCTCAGTCCTCTATATTCTTTGCGTCGAAGCGCTTCCCCTTCTGCCACTGCCCATCTAATGACCTCATCCTTCCATTTGCCCTCCCGTGGCGCCGTGCGAGATTTCCAGCGCTGTGTTATTAATCGTTTGGCGAGCATCAGAGCCAAACGCGTGAAGCGGCGTAGTAATTTCACCTTCTTCAGGAGTGGGAGAAGACCTAACAAGCACACCTTCATAGTATCCCAAGGTGAGCATTTCGTGAGTTGGGATAAACCTCGAGTAACCTCTGACCAAAACCTCCCCAGTGTGGAGCACGACCTCAACATGCGAGTAAAATCAGCGGGTTGGTGGGAACATCTGGGGCATAGTGCAGAGGCAGCGGGATACATCTTCTGAATTGCCTGCTGTGTAAGGTAGGCCCTGTGTAATATTAATAGTTGTATCGGAAGTTACGGGACACCCGTAGGGGATGTTCTAGGGTGGAGCTCCATTCCCTATCCTCTAATTCTCTTGTCAGGACCACTTCCCATTTCTGTCGGAGAGGTAATAGCGGTATATTTAAGTGCTCTCGCAGTCCTCGGTACAGCCATCGAACAAGATGGCGCCCATGTCCCATTATGTGAAGGGACCGCAACAATTGAAATGTAGGGGGTTCTTTCTGATCTACTAGCCAGTACTTCCGGATATATTGTGTGACCGTTGCATGTGTGAGAAACAGGGTGTCCGGCACCGCGTTAGTGTGCACAAATTCGCCATGGGGCATCAAATTACCATCTAAAAAGAAGTCCCCCACAGTAGTCGTCCCCGCCTGTGTCCAGCCCTGCACCCGAACAGTAGACAAAACGCCACGGCGGATAGGCAAACCACAAAGCGGATTGTTGGGAGCATATGGATTCGGTACTTTCGCATATTTTAGAGCTTGCTTCCAATAGTGTAATGCAATGTGCAATAGAAAGGGAGGGTCACGTATCCTGTAGGCCCCGGGGCACAGCAATGCATGTAACGTCCCGCGCTGTAATCGCGCAGGGGTGTAACCTATTTCAAACAAGTTGTGACCCGCCAACCAGTACGCCATCCACTGTAGCTGCCCAACAATACAGTATGCTTTAAAATCAGGTGCCCCCATACCGCCCGCACTACTTGGAAGTTGCATCTTATATAGTGCTAGTCTGTGTCTCCCCTTTCCCCACAACAAGGATGTCAGCAAGGTGTCCAAGGTCCTAAAAATCCAGGCCGGCATAGCGACAGGAATATTCACGAAGTGTATAAAAGTCTGGGTAACATGACCATTTTGAACACTGCTAAGCGGCCTGCCATTGATAACGGCAGGGTGTTCCAAAATGTCACCTGCGAATGGAGAGAGTTCATAGTCTTTACTACATTCCAGTCTATAGTGTCAGTCGAGGACCTATAAATTTGTATCCCAAGGTACTTAAAAGTTATGGGTTCTATCCTGAACTGTAATTGACCAAATTGCAAGTGGGTTCCCTCGTGTCAGAAAAGGAGTACACCACTGACTTCATGGCATTAAGATGTAGGCCAGAGATGTCACCGAAACGTGAGAACACTGTAGCTATGGGCTGCATATTCATGCCAAGGTCCTTAAAATACAACAGCATATCGTCCGTGTAAAGTGAGACTGAGTGGGTGACTGTTTGCATTGGGATGCCATATGGGGCCATGTCACAACGTAGTTGTTGCGCCAGAGGCTCTAACGCCAACACAAACAATAGGGGTGACAAGGGGCACCCCTGGCGAGTTCCCCGAGAAATATGATATGTAGGCAATATAATTGCTTCCGTCTTTGCGCGAACTGTGGGATTAGTATAAAGCAATTTAATCCATTTACAATATTCGGGGGGGTATTCCAAACTTTGTTAGTACTGCGAGCATGTATGACCAACTCAATGTGTCGAACGCTTGTCGTATATCTAGTGACAAGCATCCCGCTAACGGTACTGCTCCCGCCACTGTATGCATCAGGGCATGTAACCGACGGATATTAAGAGAAGTGCTACGCTTGGGAATAAAACCACATTGGTCCGTGTGTATTAATTTGGGCAACAGAGGAAGTAATCTAGACGCTAAAATTTTACTTAGAACTTTATATTCTGTGTTGAGTATCGACAAGGGTCGATAAGACACCAAGTCAGTGGGGGCCTTATCCGGTTTCAATAGGGATGTGACTATTGCCTCTCTAGTAGTGGGGGGCAGTGTGCCTTCTGCGAGCGAGGTGACATACAATTGTAACAGCTTCGGGGCCAATAAGTCCACATAGGTGGAATAAAATTCAACAGGCAGACCATCCGAACCTGGGGTCTTATTACGTGCCAACGCTTTTATTGCAACACGGATCTCTAACAACTTAGCAGACGAGTCCGTTGCAATGTGAAGGTCTATTCCCTCAAGAAATTGCGTAGTTGCATCCGTCATATCTAGGGGAGGAGCCATGTAGAGATTTGTATAATGTTTCTGGAAAGTCTTGTTTATTTCAATTTGAGAAGTAACCAGCATGTGGTGTGCATTATATACCGCTAGAGTAGGAGTCAATGGGGGTGCGATCAGTCACGCTAGTAGCGTGCCAGCCCTGTCCGCTTCAGCGTGTGTACGCAGTGTGTAAGCATGTAAATCGACTGCCAGCAGCCGCTCCAACAGTTCAGCAGACTTGATCCTAGCTTCCTGTAATTGCTCCGCTCCAGTCTCGTCTGTTACAGCTGCCATTTCTAATGCAGGCAACTTATCTTCTAACTCCGTTAAGTCCCTCGTCACCTCCCTCCTGGCTCCCACCAAGTTTCCCATAGAGACCCACTTAAAGGCCTCCCACTCTACCGATCTGGTCGTGCCTTCATTTTCAGCAAAGTACGTAGTGATGGTGTCAGCTAGCTTGGCGCGAAAAACCTGATCTTCTAAGTTCAAAGGTTGCAGCCGCCAAGTTGGTATAGGCGTAGGGACCCGTCCCCAGTGTAATGTCAGTTGTATAGGGTTATGGTTAGAGATGGTTTTACCTAGGAAAGTACTCTGATGAATGGCAGGGGATAAATCCGGGGTACAGAGAAAATGATCTAATCGGGTATGTAGGTAATGTGGGTGGGAGTAGGAGTATTCCCGCAAATTTGTGTTGTGACCGCCAGACATCCAAAAGATTCCACCCCGTGCCCAACTAGTCAGCGCAGCAGCCTGAGTCACAGCGTTGGTATTCTGTAAAGGGGGATGGGAGCGGTCCCAGTGTACGTCAAACACCGCGTTGAAGTCCCCACCCTGTAACCATGGGTACTGCACCCAGTCTGAGAGTGCCTGAGTTAACCGTGATAAAAATGCGCCTTGATCCACATTTGGAGCATAGATAGAGCCCAATACTACCTGCTTACCATCTAGGGCCCTGCGAATCAAAACATACCTGCCTTGGTCATCTATTCTAGACTCACTCTGAGCAAAGGGGATTCCCGCCCATATCCATATTGCAGCCCCTCTAGAAAAGGCGGAGTACGCGCTTGCGTAAAATTTGGCCCTCCATCTTTTCTGCAATTTACTCTATTCCGACGGTAGTAAGTGCGTCTCCTGAAGATATGCTATATGAGCCATGCGTCTGTGTAGCTGGGCAACTATTCTGTGTCTCTTCTGGACCAACCCCATCCCCCGGACATTCCAGGATATAACAGTATACAATTTAGTAACCGACATCACCAGCCGTTAATCAAAAAGACCCCCGTCCCCAGAGTCCCTCAAAATATGCGGCAACAATCAAAACAATACAAATAAATCCCAATACTGGGTCCAACGATTGAACTTCGCCCGACCAAACTGTGCAAAAAAGGGATAACATTATACACTTGGAACTCTTGCTTTCGCTTGTGGGGTAAGCTGCGTGCTCAACACACAAGTTTCCTGAAATACAATAAGAGTACATGCCCAAGACGGGCCAGGCCTACTTACTACTATAATAATACCCCCTTCGTGTGATACAGCAGTAAAACCTAAACATTTTGCAATATAGACTGGTTAGAAGTGCACTGAGGTTCTACATGGTCCAACTACTGAAGTGGGTATGTATGTTACAAATAGTTAGCGGCATCGTTCTTTCCAATACCTTTCTGGCTCAGCCCAACGGGTCATGGCTATGTTGAGTAGTTTCCGAAGGGAATAATGCTACACTACCCCCAGAATCCGAGTCCGTGTATGCCTCATCGGAAGGGCTAGTACTGATTGGCGGCCTTGGAACTCGGAGCGCTTCAGCAGACCGGAGGGCCTCCTGACTGCCCTCCATTACTTGCTGATGAGGCGGGGGGATTAGATCCTGCACTCTGCGTGACAAGGCCCGCCCTGCGCCGCCGGGGGACCCGCTGAGATTTCGGTTGCGTTGATTCCAATTGCCTTGCTGATACTACATCAGGGAAGTGCCTGTCCAACCAATCCCAAGCACTGTCAGGGGTATTGAAAAACAACGAACGTTGGTTGTAGTTAATCTTGAGCTTGGCCGGGAAAAGCAGTGCAAATGTCAAGCCCGCCGCCCGGACTCTGGCTTTGACGTCCATAAATGAGAAGCGCTTCCGCTGAACTGCCAGTGAGTAGTCCGTGAATATAGAAACCCTTGCATTCTCCACTTGCAACGGGCCATGATCCCTCGCCACCTGCAGCACATGATCCCAATCCCTATAATTCAATATTCTTGCCAATATTGGACGTGGGTTCGATCTGGGTATGGGCCGACGTGTGGGCACTCGGTGGGCGCGTTCCATGGTAAAGTGCGGAGACAGGCCCGTGGGGGCCACTGCGGACTTCAGCCATTCCTCGATGTAAATCGTCAGGTTGGGGCCCTCCGTCCCCTCAGGGAGTCCCACTATCCGAAGGTTGTCGAGTCTCGCCCGCCCCTCCGCATCGTCGGCACGGGCCTGCAAGGAGTCCATCTGTTGGCGCATCTGCTTCAACTGCCCATCATGGTCCGCTACTTGAGACCCCATCGTGTCCAGCAGTTGCTCGGTGTTCTTGACCTTATCGGATAGCTTCCTGTGATCATCCTTAAGCAGGTTGAGTTCCACAGAGATGGTGCTGAGCTGACTCAATCGCCGAGCGTGACTCTCGAATTTCCTTCAGGATCATGTCCAGTTTGTCCCCCGGAGGGGTCGCCGCGGCCCCCATCCCTTGTTGACGAGACCCACCTGACAAAGACTCAGAGGGTGGCGTGCGGGAGCCCCTCCTGCTGGACCTCGAGGTGGTCCTCGGCTTCCCTCTACCCATGTTGATTACTGATCAAGGAATTAAAATCCATGCACTAAGGCGTCAGCACCATTCAATAGACAAGGACCAACCTTTAATAAGTGGGGGTGGTAGGAGCCCTCACAATACCGCCCCCGCGTTGCAAAGAGCGGGTAGGTGTTCCCGGCGAGTCACTCAGGTAGCGCTGTTTCTAATGCACCACGACACGGTCCAGGTGTGCCAGCCACTGTAGTTCCAGACAACCAAGCAGCCCCGGAAGGTCTTCCCGCCAACTGTCGAGTGCACCAACAAAAGCACCCCCCCACTGCAGCTCCGAAGTAGTGTAGGTGCTCTACCCAATAGAGGAGGGGCACCAGTGGTGGGGATCCTGAGACTGGTCTCGGAGTCTGCCTATGTCGTGCCTACATAGCCCACCGTGGTTGCACCAACATTCCTGGGGGGCAACTAGAAGCCACTTGCAGCAGTGCCGAAGCAGGAGGTGCACCCACGCGGGCCCTTACAGGATCCAGGCCCCAAAGGTCCGCCGCATCAGGAGCGCTTTCTCAGTCAACCCTGACAGAAGGCAATCATCTCTTGTAGACTGGGGAGGGGGGAAAAAGATGATCTGTCCCTGCCGGCCTCCCCCGTACAGGCAATCAGTAATCCAGCGGCACGGCACTGACCCAGATCCTCCTCAGCTCATACAGCACCGCACGGCACTCGATCCCCATCCAAGTAGAATTGGGCTCCAACGGTCTTTTGTATAGGGCGCGCTCCTCTAGGCTCGTAGCCAGGACCCCGCAAGCACCAGCCCCCTGTCTTCGGGTCCGTCGCAGTCGGGCCACCCCGGTGGATTCCGTGGTATCAGCCGGTCAGTCTCCGTCTGCGGACCCGCTATTCCGTCGGCAGCCACATCAGCCGGTGTTCGTGCGTCAGTGGCGCAGCCAACAGAGGAGGGGGCGCCGGCAGAGAAGATCCAGGCCCGCCACCAGTCGGCGCGAAATCACACGCCCAGTCATGCCTTCAAGTTCACACCGGTTCTGCCACCTCCGGGGTGGCCCGAACGCTCCCCAGCAGGTCAATGCCAGTTCAGTGCAACACGCACTCTGTACCGCAAACCACCAGCCGGGGGTCAGTCAGCAGCCGCCGGGGGAGACACGCATCACGATCGTCCGGTCACCTCCGCTGCTGGAAATGCAGACCCAGGAGTGTATCTAGGACGTCGGCGTCCCCCACAGCTTTCCGCCGTGGTTAGGGGGGCAGCATATATCGTCCCTCGGTGTGCGACTCACAGCCATGCAGTGTCGGGACCCTCCAGGTTCTCGTGCAGGGCGCGCCTCCCCAGGCCCAAAGCCCGGACCTCTCGTACAACCACCTGCCGGCCCCGGGTCTATCCCAGCCGGCCCAACGTCAGGCAAGTCCGCAGTGTCAGGATGCCCCTTACTGTCAACAGGCCCACTGCATCACCGACACTCGCCACCATTAATAGTCGGGTCGGAGCATTCCACAGAACTGCTGCCTGACGGCAGTGGGTGCACACCTCATTCCGCCATGTCCGGCGGTTCCGCCAGTCCCACTGCCACGAAGGGGTCCAGAGATAAATGATCGGATTTGGCGGCCCGGCCCGGTGCTCGTCGCTTATGCGACATCCATCTTGAGCTGCTAACCACGCCCCCCCGTCCAAGGAGCATGTATAAAGCCCAAAATATCACTGACAATGAAAAGGGGACAAGTTGAGATTTTTTTTCTTCTATTTGTGGAGGGTTGTAAATAATAAATAAATTCTCTGGAGTAACTGGGTGGATATCTGTGGTGAAGTTACCACTTTTAGGTTCGTCCCCAGTTTTCCATTGTTTTTGGGACTCGCCTGCTGGTAATCCTGAACTCTAACACTGAGACACTGCTCTCCAGCGCCCAAACTTGTTGAAATTGGCATAAAACTAGATCGGCCTAAAATGACACTGTCGCTAGTTAGGCTGTAGCTAGTATATAGGTAAAGCCAAAGTATAGATTATACTCTTTAATCTAGAATGCTTCACCTGTGCCAGGTACAGACTATTCAAAAACTTTTTTTTATAATTAAAATTTAAAAAACAACAAATCTAATGGTAAAGTCAGATTTTTATTAAATATGCTGGAAATGTAACGTTTAGAAAGTTGAATTTACCCTGCCTAAAGCTGTTGGAAGCTAATTTCTGTTAGCTCTCCAGCAACTGTCCAGTCAGCGCTTGAACTGAATTAGGTGTGTAAGTGGTGTGAAAGTCCTAGTCAGGTGCTACACAATAGGTTGACCTGAATGGGCAGAGAAGACTCCTCTGAGCTCAGCAGAATATGCAGGGTGGGAGCTGTGGTCATCCTTTTTTCACACACACCAGTGTCAAAATCCTGTTTGACAGGTCTGTTTGAGCAACATGTAATACTTTGGCAGGCTTTAAAGTGAGAGAGAACAGGATGCCAGGACAATTCTTGCTTATCCACTGTCTGGGTCCTGTAGGACGCTGCCTTTGTCCTACCAGACTTCTGTTTTCTTGTTTGTTGCTGGTACAGGGCCTGATTCACACTCTATTTTAGGGTTAGATGTAGGACGGCAACGGGGATTACCATAGTACTCTACTCTACACACCCACAACCCTCAGAGCCCACTTTTGGTGTGACTGAAGTCTGGCATTACCTTGAAAATGCCAAGTCACATAGCAGTTTGGGCCTCTTTGCAGTAAAGGTAACAGGAACTACTGAAAAAAGTCAGTAGGGTTGCCCCTGGAAACTTCTACCCCATTGATTAGGGAGTGCCAGGAGTCACTCCACCTGCTAGATCGTGCCAGGCCTATATGTGGCATCCACAGAAACCCTCTTCAGAACACTATCTGGGCTTGCAGAAGAACAGCAGAGAGCGTTACCTGCTGTCTGTGACCTGTGAGGAGCTCTGAAGGACCGGGCCTACTCCCCCAGTACCCTGGACAAAGAAGTGGACTCGAAGGGTCGGTTGCTTGTCCTCTTCTGTGGATATAGGGACAAAACAATGTGCAAGAGGCCTTTCCCCCCACGATTGCCAGCTGACCAGTGGCGAATGGAACTAGGACTGGACTTTGCTGGTGATCTCTGCCAGGCACTCAGTCTCTAGTTGCCCTCCTGAGGTCCTGGGGGGCTTAAAACTGTACTCCAGTGATTGTTTGGGCACTAGGAAAAAGTTTGGGAATTTTCGCTCCACAATGCAAGACCCCAAGAGACCGAACGCAAAAAGGACCAGACTAGCAGTTCCACAGCTTTGGAATACATTTCAGATTCACCTTCCTGAATGGCTCTAGCATCTCTGAAAAAACAACAAAGTCCTTTTCTTTTTGGGACTTAGACTCTTTTTCAAACACAAACTTCAAAATCTTCAGAGAACTTAGCAGGACCAACTGCAGCAGCTAGCCCACTGGCAGTTCCACGGTGGCGGCTACATTTTCAGATTTGTGCAGTGACGGGACAACTTTTTCTTAGGGGGAAAAACGAGAAAGACACTTTTTGATTAGAACTTTGACACTTTTTGACTTCTAGGACGTTCACCGGAGCCAATCCACTTGGTGTAACTGACCAGGGCTCCATTGTGGTCAGACTTAATATATACCTAGGACCCGGTCTACCATTACCATAGATCATTAGTGCTTTGTGCTTTTTGGTGCTATTTTCACTTAAATATTTAAAAACAAAAATCATTGATCCAATTCCTCTTATTAGATTTGTCATTTTGATCTTTTTAATCATAAACATGTTCACTTTATTTAAAAACAAGTTGTTAATTTTGTTTTGTGTGAATTTTTATACGTTGTATGTACTGCTTGAATACTTTACACATTCTTTGAGGTCAGTGACTGTTGTGTCATGTTATCAGGAATTGAGCACAGGTTTATTTTATTTAATTTGTGTGACATCAACAGGTAGTAGCTTTATCCTTTGAGGTAGACACTTGTCCACCCCAAATAACAATCCGGTTTCCTACAATATCTTTCTCAGATACCCTGCCACAGTTTTTGCTGCAGTGCTCTAGCAAGAACAGCATCAAAACACTAGAATATTCAATGGGATGTCTTGTCTGTGGGGGAGGAAGGAACATTCTCACTATTATTAGTTAGGTACAGTTGAAACATGATTTTGTGTGAAAATGAGAACTATTGGTTGAACCATTACTAAGAATTTCTAATGCCCGAGGAGGAATGACAGTATCCCCCAATTCCTCTGGCTAAGTGAAAACAAGGTTTTCCACCGTGGTACTAGGGATTATCAGAATTTCAATATTCTGGTCATTCAGATGAAAGAAGATTTCAGTCATTGCAAATCCAGTACTTGTATAGCGCACGAATCACCCCCGAAGGGGTCTCTCGGCGCTGGGGGCCGTTGGGAAGATTAAGCGAGCTATTGCCCAGAGTCGCATGGTGCTGGGCAGACCCCTGCCGCTGGAGCCAGGGATCGAACCGTGATCCCCAGCGTCCAGCATCAGTCGCCCTGGCCGCGGCGCCACACCTCTCCCCAATGGTAATAAGAATGTTAGACACTTTGAGATGATTCTACGTTGTTCTGTGTTTTTGCCCATTTAAATACTGAATTTGGGTTTCTTATGCATGCATTATGAAATGGATTTGATGCTCTGTAAGAACAGTGTCAGTAGTCTTGTGTAGTTGTTGAAGGACAGGCACAAAGTCGAGCCCCATGCAACACCACAGGTGACATGTTTCGATGTCAATGTAGCAGAGCAGATTTTGATCTTAAGGCTTCACTTGAGACACTAGAAGCACCACTTTAGGGCATGGTCTGTGAGCCCCAGCCACCACTTTTAAGCACTACTGTAGGATTTTATGGTCCACTGCCATCATGGGCACATGAGGTCGAGCACTAGTGGATTTTCCAATTGGACACAGTTTTGTGATGAGTATGACATTCTTTTTTTTTTTAAATTAATCTTTTTATTTAACAAGCTCATAAAATCACATACATTGAACTAAGAGCACATACAATCAGGTGTTCAGATATTTAATAATGAGTATGCCATTCTTGATACCGGCTCCTACTGTTTCCATTCCCAAGCCCAAACCAAATACTGGTAAGTCATTTTGAATGTTTGACTCTTCAAACACTCGCGTCCTGTCCTGCATGTGACCTCATCCTCCATGATTTTGATCATCAGGAAGGAGATACTTAAGATGGACCTCAAGTGTGTTGGCCTTAGAGGGTCACCGGAAAAGCACTTTGTTCTTTCAGAAGTGGTATCATACTTTGGAGATCTCACTTGCTGAAGGAGTGTTAACATTTCTAAAATCTGAACCAAATGTAGTAAAGTGAAAGTTCGCTGTGGATATCAAGGCAGCAGGGAGAGAACAAAACATTTGATGCTTTGCTCTTGTGCAAGGCTCATAGCTTTAAAGCAATAAAAGTATGAGTAGATTTTGGGAGGTTCTGTTAGATGGAAGGAAATATCTCAATTATCTAGGATCTCAAATCAGACCTTCTGGATCTCTTCCTTGAAGGTAAACATGTTTTCACAGCATAGATTGGACACAAAAGATCATTCTTTTTGATTTCAGTACCATCAATTCAGAGAAAAGTTTAAATGGCTACGTCATTTGATTTGGAGCTTGAATGATTTATATGCACAAGTCTTCTTGTCCCTCTGAAACAGTTTAACAAATCACCTCAAATGGCTTCTGCAATGTTCTCTACTAGTTGCTTTGTTCCAACTTCAAAACCACAATGTCATGTAGAAAAGTGTCTCTCAAACTATTTCTTGGATGGCTTCCCAAATGTCTTTAATTTCTTATACCAGAGCGGGGTTATCACATATAGGGCCCTTGTGATGTAATGGTATAAGGCTTCTTGGAGGGCTTGTATATTTGTTTCCGTCACAGAAAGTAACCAAATTGTGCTCTACACTAAAATACCCTTTTTCCCCTATGTCACACTTCCTGGGAATGACACCTCCCCAACTGATACCTTCTTCCATAAGGCCACACCTATGCCCTACAAAACTGCACCTTCTCCCAAAAATAACATCACTTTACTACACCATTCATTCTTCTCAACTAGATACATTGCTTCCTCAATGTACTCTCCCCCTATGCCACATCTGATCCATAAAGGAACCACACCATCTCCACATAAACCAACATCTTGTCACAGACTCCAGATAACCTTTAGAAGTGGGGATATTTAACTCTCTACTTTTAGAAGATGAAAGTAAAAACATTTTTGTTAAGGAGTACAAAAGAAATTCTCCTTACTGAGGAGATTTTTCACAGATATTTATGCCATGGTTCAAACTGTCTCAACAGCTAAAAAATCCCCAAAAATGACAATATATACTTTTAATCTTGAAAACAGGTCTTTAGATCTCTTTTTAATAATAGTAGGGTACCTTCTTGTGCCGTTTCACTGCTGCAGTCATTGATTTAGACATCTCACTAGGGTAGACAGGAAGTGACACTGCCACAGATGTACAAATAACTTCCTATTTTTCACATAGGAAATATTCGTCCAAATAGAGACAGAAAAACAGGCCAGTAGGACACAAATGGCTTGTAGGATTGCCCCCCCTCCAAAAAAACACCCTCCCCTCAAAAAAAACACTTATTCACCAATAAACCTTGTCTCATCTACACCAAATCACTCCTCCAGCACCTGACCAAGCTGTGTAGCAAAAGCCACCCTAATTAATATTAGGGTAAGCCAACAATCAACGTACTTTTTATTTATTTATAAACAAACGATATTTAACCAAAACCAGGATGCAAGGGGTGAAATTTGTGCCCTGGGGTGAAATCACACTGATACAACCTTATGACTATTAGGAGAGTTGATTCCCTGTGGTAAGTAATGGTTATATGCTATTTGCGAGGCAGAAGAAAGTGTTTCTCAAGTAAATTTTGTTGTACTATGGAAATAAACTCTAATTCAACCTTTGCATTTTAGTAATAAAAGAGTGAATGTGTGCATATTAGTAGAGATGCTCTAAATAACATGTTGCAGGGCCACATTTAGTTTCACTGCTATGACATAACAAGCATTGGCATAGCCAATAGGTCTCGCCTTTTGGATGTTCTAATTTTTTAGTTTTGTACAATATTTTTGTAAGTGAAAGTAATTCCACTAACTAATTACTTTTTAATAAAGTTTTGAAATATTTATAGTAAGTGTGTTGAAAGTTCCATATGTAATAATATGAAAGATAAAGAGAAAGTTATATGTTGTAAACATTTTCCCATTAGATCTAATAAATGTGTGAAAAGTTGTACATGCAGTAATATAAAAAAATAAATAAACTTCTAATACCCTGAAGGCGAGACCTATTGGCTATGGAAATGTGTATTAGTTATGTTTTATATAAGTGTATGTGAAACATTTAATATATTTATTATGCATATTGTAGAATTTTATTAAGAATTATTTATGTTTTTTGTGTGTTTGGTGTCGAATTATAGTGCATGGCATCTATAAAGAATATTACTAAGAGGGTAGCAAAGTAAAGAGGCAGAATGCTGAAGTGCAATTAGAAAGCTGTAAGGTAATGTTGCGAATGCTGAAGTGTATAAATACAATAATTTTAGTTTTAATGTATTAGCAGTAGTATTGTTGGTGCATAAAATAAATACCCAATCATAGTAAGGTAGTTTTGAGTATTTCCGAAAATAATATGTATTACTAATAGTAATACTCCAAAAATTACTCTAAAGTAACTTACTGTAATTGTGTATGTGTGCAGATATATAGCTTATTTCTCTGCATTTACTGTTAACGTGAAACATAAACAGTCTGCCTCTGTGCCTGCAGAATAGCTGGAGGTGAGGGCCAAGGAACAAATCCAAAACACACTTAAAAGCGTTTGCCTTGAAGAAAGACCCGGTATGTGTAAGCCATACCTATATCCGCTATGAGACCTTTTTTTCTGTGTTATTATGTACATTTTTTCTTAGGCACTGCAATTTATTTTATACCTTATTATGCGGCCCCTGCAGTGTATTTTGTAACTTGTAAGGCGGGCGGCAGCAATGTTTGCATACTGTTATTATACAGCCACTGGTCTGCTTCCTGTTAACAGTTCTTGCAAGTGCGAAAAAGAGCCCGAGGACTTGTTTAAAATATGTAGATAACTAATGGTAGGAGGGCAGGGTGGGAGGATGGGGAGGGGAGAGTTCTGTAACACACAAGAGATAAGGAAAGTGAAAAAAACCAAAACAGATGGCACAGCTACTTATACAATGAGCCTGCTGGGGCCTGTTTTTGCGTGTTATTCTGTGCATTTTTACTAAGACTCTGCAATTTATTTCCCTTATAATGCCCAATGTGTGTAAGCCATCCCTATATGTATTGTATGGGGTATTTTGTGTCTTTTTTTGTGCATTTTCGGTATGGCAATGCAATGTATTTTATACCTTTAAATGCTGACGTTCCCCTGTATTTGTTAGGCTACCGGCAGCATTGTATTTTTTTGCATTTAGTATTAACGTGCCTCTGTGCCTACTGAGCACATGCGGATGAGACAGCAGCTCCATGGGGCAATATTAAAGGGACGGGGAGGAAGCAAGAGGAGGCGGGAAAAAAGAATAACAGAAGACGCGAGAGAGAAGCGGGGGCGAGCGAGCGCAGTGCAATATTAAAGGGACGGGCAGGAAGCAAAAAGGGGCGGGAAAAAAGAATACCAGAACACACAAGAGCGGGAGCGAGCGAGCGCGGCAGCAAAGCGAACGCGCTAATTATAAACACATGGTCATAATGAGAAACAGATGCCGCTGCTGCGCGTAACCGCAAGCAATAGGCCATGGGCGGTTACATTTGTTGAGAAAGGTGGGACATGCACCCGCCTTTGCTCAATTGCGTGCTGTCTTTGTTAAAAAGACGCACGCAAAGGCCAATAGCCGATGACAAAAACAAAAGCACACGCACGAGCGTGTGGTCAGATTTTTGAAGCCCTTACATAAAGTCTCGCAGAGCAGCGCATGTGCGCTGCGCTAGGCTCGACCTAAAAATCAGGGAGGACATGTAGCCTAGGTGTTAGAGCTGGCAACCTTGGAACCTGGGTTCAAACCCCGGCCTCGGCGTTAGGTTCAGCATCGTGTGATTCTAATACATGCAAAATGCGAAATGTATTTGTGTAATCACTTGATGTGCACGATCTAAGATAGTCTCCCAAACCCCATCCCATTTAATGGTTAGTGCTTTGTTGCTGCTTAGCTAGGGTTGTGCTATATTCAGTATATATGAACACACACACACTGCAAGAGAACGTGTCACATACTTTGCTTTCTTTCAATATAATTTAGATAACCTTGATGCATAAGTGGGTCCTTCGTGCTGCATAATCTCAGTAGCCCTGACCATGTTAAAGCTCTGCAAGGGGTGTCATTGCTGTAGCGTGAAGTGGAGATCTCGCACTGGTGATCATGTAGAGCGAACAGCAGATCTTCACTGGAGCTTCGTGTTGATGGTCATCGTGGGCAGCAGTCTGTAGGAAGCTGGGTCTGTGTATAGTATACCAAAGTAAGGTATAGTGTACACAGATCCCAGGGAGTCCCCAGAGGTATAGCAGAGACTAAATTAGGTAAGTACTACTAACTACTAACAGCTCTTTGTGGTAGTGTGGGCGAGCAGTTAGGCTTATCCAGTGGGTGTGTTAAGCATTTAGCGTATTCACTCGATCAAGACTAATGGCACACACTCAAAGACAGAATCCAGACCAATTAGGTAAGGATAAAAAAGGTATACATAGGTTTTATTTTTAGACCCAGGCAGGACTTGGCACAGGTAAGTGAAATATACTCTCAAATGCAAGACTTTACAAGGAAATGCAGTTGTGGTTGAATTGGCAACTGTTACAGGTTTGTATTGGGCTCAAAAACAGTTTAAATAACATAGTAATTATTTTTGATATACCTTTGAATTACTTTTAGATTTCATTGATTACTCGGGGTGGTATGCCTAGATAGCATGCCGGGGATCTCACAATACAAGGTAAGTAAGACGTTTGCAGTTTAGTTACTTTTTCTTTCATACAATAGTACAACTCGACAGAACATTTTTAGGAACAAAACTCATAACATTGGTTCCTATGGGAGAAAAAGGATTAACGGTTCTCAGGTAAGTAAACGACTTACAAGTGGGAGTTTTGGGGGTTAGGATCAAGCTATCCCAAGGTCTTGGTAGGCCCTCAAATTGCACCACAAGCAGCACTGGGGTCGCTGGGTGCAGAGTGTAGGGGCCCAACGTTAGCCAATGGGGTTAAGGGGGCCTTCAGTCAGGGGCCGCTTATGAGCAGGACAGCCGGGTGTGGGAACAAAGCTACTGGGGTTAAGGTCAGCACTGCAGGGGCCAACAATCAGCACAGGAGCTGCACCACCAGCGGCACAGAGGCGACCGGGTACAGGGTGCCAAGGAGACGTCGAGACCCTGTGGATTCCAATGGAGACCTTCGGTTCGGCAAAGAGGCTGCAGGCTCTGGCAGGGAGACTTCCTGAAGGCGACCACTGGCTGGGGAGGTAAATTGGGTTCTTTGGGGATGCCTGGACACCGTCGGTTGGGACACCCAAGGCCGTGGGGCGTCGGGTGCAGGGGTGTTTTTTGGTGCCGGGTCTTCTTACCAGCTACGGTCGGGCGACCCTTCAGCTTGAGGCTGCAGGAGTCGTCTTGAAGCTTGAGGGAGGTCAGGGATCACCAGGTCCCAGCTCAGGATAGTTGGGGAGACCTCCTTGTGGTGATGGGCCACTCTAACTCGGGCCGTGGGCGTTGGGTGCAAAATCGTGGAGCCACCTGGATCCGGATTCTGTGGGTGAGTCTTTGCTTGAGCAAATCCGGTGCTCACGGGAGACAAAGTCTGTTAGATGAGTGCAAGGCAAGTCTTCCGGGCTCTTGGGGGCTGCTGGACACACCGAGGTTCTCGCTGTAAGAAGGTTGAAGTCGGGACAGGCCGGTAGGGCTGGAGTCAAAGCAGTAGGTGTCCTCTTCTTCAGCACGGCTCTTTGGTCCTTCTTTCTTCCTCAAATCTGAGGCAAGATTCAGGGTCGCCCCTAAATACTGAAGGGGTGTGCAGGTCAGGACCAATGAGTCCCTTCCTTGGGGTGGGTACATAAGCCTCTTCCTAATTGGTTGGGTCCCCTCATCTCCAAGATGGAGGGGACTGAGATGTGTGCTTCACCTTGCCTGCAAAGGTGGGCACACCTCTCCTCCTACCTTGGTTTTTCCTCCGATTCTCCCACCCAAAGTGGGGATCAGAACCGGTGGGAGCCAATTGCTGGGGGCAGCAAAAGGCAGGGGCAACTTACAAAGGCAGCAGGCCTTTGAAGGTTCCCCTCTCGTGGAACCAGCCCATCCTGGTGGAGGAGGCATGACATCTCTGCCCAGGATGAGCTTTGTTTAGGGACCCAGAGCGGAGGCTCTCTACCCATTGGTCTAGAAACCTGTCTGGTGGTGGCAAATAGCAGGCAGCCATTCAGGAACCACACCAGGGCTAGTCGTTTTTCAGGGGGCATCTCGAAGATGCCCTCTGTATGCATTTGACATTAAATTCCACACTGGCATCAGTGTGGGTTTAATGTGGTGAGAAGTATGCTACCAAAGTTCCCAGCTTTTAGTAAAGCCATTATGGAACTGTGGAGTTCGTAATGACCAACTCCCAGACCATATACTCAATGGCTTTACTACACTTTCAATGCCCAAGAATGGACTTGGACACTGTAGGGGTACAGAGCTCATGCCACTGTACACTCACCTGGGGGCTAGTGCACCCTGCTAGAAGGGTGACTTACCTAGGCCCCAGACCGTAGGTTGCAGGCATGGAACACAGGGATGTGTGCCATGTCGACTCTTCACTTTTCTCTGCACCAAAACACGCAGCCTGCAATGGCAGTGTGTGGGTGTTAAGGTACAGGGCCTCTAAGGGTGGCACAATATGTGCTGTGGCCCTTAGAGGCCTTCCCTGGTCACAGTGCCCTTGATACCCATGGTACCTTTTACAAGGGGCTTACCTATGGCCAGAGAGGTGCCAATTTTAGGTACAAAGGTACAGCTATAGAAAAGAACACAGGCCCTGGGAACCTCATTGGCAGGGACACAGAGCACACCAAGTCGAAGTTCATCATGTGTCAGGCAAAAGGTGGGAGGTAACCATACAAAAAGGGGCACTTTCCTACAGGGTCTAGGCGAGAAGAGGCACATTTGCGGTCGCAAAGACCCCAAACTTCAGGATTTTACCTTTTTCTTCCTGGAAAGAGCTCAGACTTATGCCAGCCAAGGGGCCATGACCAGAAGGGTTAGGGAGGCAACTCTTGGGGGATCAGGAATTAACTCCAGCAGGGTTCAGGCAGGTCCAGGTGCAGCAGGTCAGCTGCAGGGAGGCCTCCGGAGCTTATGTCCTTGTAGCTCAAACAAGAAGTTAACCAAATGACACTGAGTCACTCAGGCTAGCATGGGATGAAGGAAAGCAGGTTTGTTCTTCCTTCTTCGACAGCAAGACCGTCCTCGTGCAGCAGGGCCGTCCTTTTTCAGTAATGTCCACAAGTTCACTAGTGTTCTGATAAGAGCCTCTGGAGGTACAACATTTATACCAGGTGCCAGCATTTTTGCGTGGGGAGAGACTCCCTGTTCTACATCTGGTTCTGGAAAGTTCTTCCCTTCCCCGGTTAATGCTCTAAACTGTCTAGGGGTGACAAAAGGGTATCGGATTCTTTTTTGTGTGTAATAGGCAAAGCCCTTTGAAATTAAGTGGGGCTGGGTACAGCCCACCTCCAGACATCCTGCCAGGATGGCCCATCCTGTCCAAAACTAAGCCCCCTTTGTGTTACTCTCTGGGAGCAATACACAAACCCGAAAAGCAGAGCCATTTACAGTAATGTGACCCAGGACACTGCAGAAGGCACAAATGGTTATGACAAGAAAATGCCAACTTTCTAAAAGTGGTGTTTTCATAATTGTGACTTAACATCTGACTTTACCATTAAGGAAAATGCTACTTACCCAGTATGCATCTGTTCTTGGTATGTAGTGCTGTGGAATCTCATGCTTTGCATAAGATCACCATCTAGTGTTGGGTCCGGATGTTTGCACTTTGTTTTTCTGGAAGAAGTTTTCCCTAGTCACGAGGTAGGGGACTCCTCCCTCAGGTGGTAGTGCGCATGATCATCGACTCCATCTTCAGATTGTTTTCCGCAGAGGGTGAGAGAATGGAATAGTAGTAAAGAATAGATATGTCCATGCGCAAGTATGTATAGTAAAAACAGAGAACTACAACAGTTACAGGTACCTGGGGAGGTGGGTGGGCGCATGAGATTCTACAGCTCTACATGTCAAGAACAGATGCATACTGGGTAAGTAGCATTTTCTGTTCGAGGCATGTGAGCTGTAGATCACATGCTTTGCACATGCTTTGCATAAACTATACAGCAGTCTCCCGGAAGCGGTGGCTATACTGTAACCGTTGGAGTTGTCTGAAATAACGTTTTTAGCACTGCTTGGCCCACATTAGCTTGCTGTCTTGCTAACACATCTACACAATAGTGTTTGGTGAATGTGTGTGGGGTAGACCATGTTGCAGCTTTGCAGATATCAGTAATAGGGATATTCCCTAAGAAAGCCATTGTAGCCCCTAACTTGCGAGTGGAATGTGCTCTAGGGGGTACTGTGAGAGTCCTTTTGGCTTTTTGATAACAAATCTGAATACACTTAACAATCCACCTAGCAATTCCCGATTTGGAAATAGGATTGCCTTTGTGAGGTGGTGCAAATGCTACAAAGAGTTGTTTGGTTTTACGAAATGATTTTGTCCTTTCAGTGTAATACAAAAGAGCTCTTCTGACATCTAAGGTATGTAAAGCTCGTTCTGCAACAGAGTCAGGTTGAGGGAAGAACACAGGTAATTCAACCGACTGATTGATGTGAACTGCAGATACAACCTTAGGTAGGAATTTAGGGTTGGTACGAAGAACTACTTTATCTTTATGTAACTGGAAAAAGGGTTCTTCTATGGTTAGTGCCTGTAGTTCACCCACTCTCCTCAATGAAGTGATTGCAATGAGAAAAGCTGTTTTCCAAGTAAGGAACTGTAGTTCACATTTGTGCATGGCTTCAAATGGCGGACCCATAGCCTCATGAGGACTATGTTAAGATTCCATACTGGGGCATGTGGAAGTCTTGGTGGTATTACCCTTTTTAGCCCTTCCATGAATGCTTTGATGACGGGCACTCGAAATAGCGATAAGTGTTGCCTATTTTGAAGGTAAGCTGCTATGGCAGCAAGATGCAGTCTGATGGATGTTTAGGCCAATGCGGACTGCTGCAAATGAAATAGGTAGCACAGTATGTTCTGTATGGAAGCATCAAGAGGGTTGATATGATTGTTATTGCAATAAATAAGAAAACTCTTCCATTTGGCTGCGTAGCGGGCCCTTGTGGTAGGCTTTCTAGCCTCTTTAATAATGTTCATACAGTCTGGTGGAAGGTTGAGATAACCAAACTCTATGACTTCAGGAGCCAGATTGCAAGGTTCATCTGTTTGGGATCTGGGTGTTTGATTTCTCCATGGCTCTGTGTGAGGAGACTGGGAGTTAAGTGTAATTTTTGGTGTGGTACCAGAGAGTGTTTCAACAGGGTTGTGAACCAGGGTTGACGTGCCCATGTTGAAGCTACTAGTATTAGAGTGAGTGATGTTTGCCTGAGTTTCCGAACCACTGATGGAATGAGTGGGAGAGGCGGAAAAGCGTAGGCAAATATCCCTGACCAGTTCATCCATAGAGCATTGCCTTTGGACAACGGGTGTGGATACCTGGAGGCGAAGCTTTGGCATTTTGCGTTTTCGGGTGTTGCGAACAGGTCTATGTGAGGGACTCCCCAGGCTTGAAAGTATGGGTGGAGAACTTGAGGGTGAAGTTCCCACTTGTGTATCTGATAGCTTTGCCTGCTGAGGAGATCCGCAATTTGATTGTTGACTCCTGGGAGATGTTCTGCTAGGAGATAAATGTTGTGGTGTATCGCCCACCTCCAGATGTCTTGGACTAAGTGGGACAGTTGGAGGGTGTGTGTTTCCCCCCTGCTTCTGTATGTAATACATAGCTGTCATGTTGTCGATTAGGACTAGTACAGCTTTGCCAGACAGGTGATCTTGAAAGGCTTTGAGCGCTAGAAAGATTGCCAGGAGTTCTAAATGATTGATGTGAAGCAATCTTTGCTGTAGGCTCCACCGCCCTTGCACTGTGTGCTGTTGAAGATGAGCTCCCCAGCCAGTAAGGGATGCGTCCGCTGTTAACACGGTTTCTGGAATCGGGTCTATGAATGGCCGCCCTTTTGAAAGGTTTTGTGTGTTCCACCACTGCAGAGAGGGATGAGTACGGCCGCTTACCAACACTAGATCGGTTAATAGACCTTGTGACTGATTCCACTGACTGGCTAAACACTCTTGAAGTGGACGCATGTGTAACTTGGCGTGGGAAACGATCATGATACAAGATGCCATCATTCCCAGCAGTTGCATAAATACTCGAGCTGGAAGTGACTGATTGGGTTGAAATTTCAGAATGAGCGCCTGAATGTTTCGAATTCTGGCTGCATTGGGATAAGCTAGAGCCTTTTGAGTGTCTAGAGTGGCTCCTAGGTAATCCTGAACTTTTTTTGGCTGAAGATGTGATTTCAACACATTGACTGAGAACCCTAGCTGTTGAAGCAGCTGAATGGTTTCTGAAGTGCGCTTGCGACATTGCTGATATGTGCTGGCTTTGATGAGCCAGTCGTCCAGATAGGGAAAGACATGTATGCTTTGTCTTCTGAGATGAGCAGCTACTACCGCCAGACATTTTGTGAAGACTCTGGGGGCAGTGGTGACTCCGAATGGGAGCACCTTGAATTGGTAGTGTTGACCTGCTACCACAAACCTGCGGTGAGCCGGATGGATTGGAATATGAAAGTAGGCGTCTTTTAAATCTAGAGTAGAAAGAAAATCGCCTTTCTGCAAAAGAGTCAGTATCTGTTGCAGTGTTACCATGTGGATGTGGTCTGACTGTATGTAAAGATTGAGTTCTCTGAGATCCAATATGGGTCTGAGAGAGCCGTCCTTTTTTGGAATTATAAAGTAAAAGGAGTACACGCCCGACCCTTGATGTTTTGGTGGTAAGGGCTCTATGGCTTGTTTGAGTAACAGGGATTGTAGTTCTTGTTTGAGAAGATCTATATGATCCTGTGCGACTTTGAGGGAATGTTTGGAGGAGTGCTGATGAACTCCAGGCAGCAACTGTAAGGAAGTGGGTTTCTGTTGCAGTAACCCCCCACTTTTTGCCAGACCACTGATGCACTTTGACTTGATGTGCCCTGGGTCCCTGCCAATCAGGTTCCCAGGGCTTGTGTTCTTTCCCCAAAAGTGTACCCAATTGGCATCTCTGGCCACAGGTCAGCCCCTGGTAAATGGTACCACAGGTACCCAGGGCACTGTGACCAGGGAAGACCTCTAAGGGCTGCAGCACTTATTGTGCCACCCTTAGAGGCCCTGTACGTACGTACGTGTACACACACACACACACACACACACACACACACACACACAAACACCCCCCCCCCCCTTTGCAGGCTGCGTGTTTTGGTGCAGAACAAAGTGAAGAGTCGACATGGCAAACACCTCTGAGGCCATGCCTACAACCCACTGCCCTGGCATAGGTCAGTCACCCCTCTAGCTGGGTGCACTATACCAGTGGTGAGGGTACAGGTGCATGAGCCCTGTACCCCTACAGTGTCCAAGTCCATTCTTAGACATTGTAAGTGCAGTGCTGCCATTAAGAGTATATGGTGCTGGGAGTTTGTCATTACGAACTCCGCAGCACCATAATGGCTGCACTGAAAACTGAGAAGTTTGGTATCAAACTTCTCAGCACATTAAACCCACACTGATGCCAGTGTGGGATTTAATGAAAAATGCACACAGAGGGCATCTTTGAGATGCCCCCTGAAAAACGACCAGCCTCCGGTGGGTTCCCCGACTGGTACACACCAGCCTGCCACCACGAGACATGTTTCTGGACCCCTAGGGTGGGAGCCTACGCTCCCTGAGCCCAGAAACAAAGCCTTTCCTGGGTGGAGGTGTACACACCTCCCCCAGGCCAGGAAGAGCCATCTGTGGCAGGGGAGCTTCAAAGGCCTGGCAGCCTTTGTAATGCGACCCCCCAGCCTCTCCTGCTATCAGGAGCAGGCCCCCTCCCTTTCGGCGGGAAGACAGGCGGGAAAAACTAGCCAGCCCAGGAGGTGTGCCCACCTCTGCCAACTCCACCCCTCAGGTGGGGGAGGCGAGGTGAAGCCCACTCTCCAGTGCTCGCCATCTTGCAGATGGCAGGCACTCCCCAATCAGGACTATGGATTGTGCTCACTCCCCACATGGGGTGAGCACACCAAGGGTGTAGTCACCCTAAGGTCAGTAGCCCATTGGCTACTGACCTCAAGACCCCTAAAACGCCCCCTAAATACAGTATTTAGGGGGCAGCCCTGAACCAGGAAGGCAGATCCAGCAACTACAAGAAAAAGAAGAGAAGAAGGACGCAAAGCCGTGCAGAGCTAACAAGAGGACGACGCCCACTGACTTGGCCCCAGCCCTACAGGCCTGTCTCCCCTCGAACCTGCTCCTGCAAAACCCTGGCATGTCCAGCGGCCAGCAACCTCAAAAACCCCGGAGGACCTGCCTTCACTTTCCAAGCTGTTTCTTCCGTGAACACCGGACGTGTTTGAACTGCAGCTTCTGGTGCCAGCCAGGAACCGCGAATCCCGCACACTCTGCACCCGCCGAATCCGGCCTGAGTGGGCAAATACCCCGAGGAGGTCCCCCCGGCGATCCTGACCCAAGATCCGGCGACCCCTGACCTGCCTCAAGCCTCCTGACGACGCCTGCAGCCTCAATCCAGAGGACCCCCCCTACCGCGACCAGAGCGAGTAAGAAAATACGACTTCTCAAGGCACCCCTGCACCCGACGCCCACGGCATTGTGTGCCCAACCCAGCGGTGCCTAACCAACCCTCAACATCCCAACTTGCCCCTCGAAGTGGTGGTCACTCCTGGAAGATCCTCGTCCCTGAGCCTGCAGTGTTTCTTTGTCCCGGAGAATCTCCATTGAAATCAACAGGGCACCCGACCTCAAAACAGCACCCTGCACCCGGCCGCCCTAGTGCCGCTGAGGGTGCCCCTTTTGTGCTAACTTGGTCCCCAACTTGCCCCGAGCTTAACCCTAGGAGCTTTGCTCCCACAACCCCGTGGCCTGCTTGCCAGCAGCCACCAACCGGAGTCCCCCTATCCTCCATAGGATAACATTGGGCCTCAACACACTGCACCCAGCAGCCCTAGTGCCGCTGAGGGTGCAACAAAAGTGCATCACTGACCCTGGGAGACCCGAGTCTAACCCCAGAACCCCAACTCAAAAGACCAATTACTTACCTCGAAACCGATAACCTGTTTTTCCTCAGAGTAACATTGACACTTTTTCTCCCAAAAAGTTTCTAAGTGTCGACTTTTGAAAACTAAGAATATTTCTTAAAAAAAGAAAAAAAAAAAAAAAATCACACAAATAACCAAAACGCATTTTCTCAACTGTTTTCAGGAAATGTCCCAGTGCTGAATCTAGGCATCCAGCACTGAGTAAGAAAAGTAACGTTAAAGTAACTTACCTGTGAATTGAATTTCCTTCCATAGGATAACATTGGTGGTTCTAGGTGAAAAAGTTTCTAAGTGTCAACTTTTGAAATACAAGAATATTCTTTAAAAATCGTACAAACTACAAAAACGTAATTATTTACCTGTTTTAAGTAAATGTCCCAGTGCTGAATCTAGGAGTCCAGCACTGGATTACAAAAGTAACGCAAAAGTAATTGTACCTGCATTTACCTTAAAAAGCCATTCATTTCAATGTACTGCATTTACTAAGTATTGCAACCTACTGCATCCCCTGTAAATCAAGTCAAGTACAATCTTCATTACTTTTTAAAACTGTGTACAACAACTAACTTATTACTGAAAAGAATTGAATGCTTACCTGTATCAGGCTTGCTTGGTTCTAAAATAAAATAACAGTATATTTTTTTTATACAAAAACAATTGGCCTAGAGTTCAGTTCTTGAGTGTGTGAATTCATTTGCTGACTGAGGGTGTACATCAAATGCTTAACACTGTCCTCTGATACTGCCTTACTGCTCGACCAAGCTACCACTTTAGAGAGTAAGGTTCTATCTAACTTTAACCTCTGCCAAACCTCTGGAGACCCTTGGACTCTATACACACTGTACCTCACTTTGGTGCAGTATATATAGAGCCAGTTTCTTACAGTAACCAGAATGGATAATTTGAAGAACCCATTTGTCGGTTGTTATTGACTGCCACTTTGGTAGAAATTGTGACAGTCGTCCCCCTACAGGTGTTAAGTGGTCGGGGGGAACTATGGGCAAGTCACTGTTTTGTATTGGGGGGCGAGGTACGTGTACTGGAACCTCGACCTCTGCCCTTGCTGTTATTACCTCTGTAAGTGCCTCGAAAGAATCCTTTGGAACCTGAGGGTTGGTTATTGCCCTTATAGGTGGACTCCGGGTCAGAGGAAGCATTTTTAGATCCTGCTCGATAGAAGGAGCGACGAAAGGAACCACGCCCTTGTGGAGACTGAAGGGCTCCCATGGATTTAGCCACTTCAGTATCCTTTTTCATTTTATCCAGTGAAGTGTCTACCACCGGTCCAAAAAGGTGTTCCTTGTCAAAAGTTGTGTTTAATATGGCAGTTTGAACCTCCGGTTTAAACCCGGATATGAGCAGCCAGGCGTGTCTTCTTAACAGAATACTAGTGTTCACCGCTCTGGCAGATGTATCAGCAGCATCTAGGGAGCATCTAATTTGGTTATTAGAAATTAACTGTCCCTCACGAACCAGGTCTTGCGCTTTGGATTTATGTTCCTGAGGGAGAAATTGGATGAGTTGTTCCATTTCATCCCAGTGTGCGCGGTCATAGCGTGCTAGCAACGCCTGTGTATTGGAAATACGCCAGAAGTTAGCAGCCTGGGAGGCTATCCTTTTCCCTGAAGCATCAAGGAGTTTAGACTCCTTATCTGGGGGTGGTGCGTCTCCAGTAGTCTGGGAGTTTGCCCTTTTACATGCATTAGAAACTACTAATGAATCTAATGGTAGTTGACCCTTTATGTAGACTGGATCTGATGGAGGAGGCTTTTATTTTTTATCCACCCTAAGGGTAAGGATACGTGCCCCAACAGGATCCTTAAAAATGTCATCTACGTGTCTGGTCATGCCTTTCAACATGGGCAACATGTGTGTAGACTTGTGTGGTGTATAGTGTCTCGAAAAGGAAATCCTCTTCAAGGGATTCTTTATGTAGCGGGACTCCATGGTAAGTAGCGGGACTCCATGGTAAGTAGCAGCCCTACTTAACAAATCAACACATCCTACACTGTCATCTGGTGGAGAGGGCCTGGTAGGATATATGTCTGGGTCGTTGTCAGTGGGAGAATCAGTATTATAGTCATCCCACACGTCTCCAGGCTGATCGTCGTCATTATTATTATCCCCATCCCCATCCCCCTGATTGTCAGGTGTGTGGTGGTGAGTGCTCAGGTGAAGTTGGCACAGGTATAGTCTGGGGTAGAGAAGGTGAAGGAAGAGGAGGAGGGGGAAGGATTTGTCCCAACAGTTCTTTTGCAATGGTATGTGGTATTCCTCTTCTGTAGTAGCACCTCTCTTTAAAGTCACTTTAGTGGTGATATGTCCAGTCTTTGGGTGTATAACCAGAATTTTTTGTTTCGGATCCAGTTTGTGGAGCGGATCACCGAAAGCTTGCTTTTTAGGTGACTTCGGCGTGTCCGCGTGTTTCGGTTCCGAATGTTTCGGTGCCAATGATTTCTTGGCCGGAGTTTTGGGATCCGAAGTTTGTTTCGGTGCCGACGGAGGGTGTTCGGTGCCAGATTTCTTCTTCGGCTCCGAAGTCTTTGGCTCGGTGCCAGATTTGGCATGGGGCTTTGCGGAGCCGGAAGGCTTTTCGGAAGCTTGATCTCGGTGCCGGCCGGGGCCCGAGGGCGCGGGTTGGTCCGAAGCCTTTTTCTTCGATGGAAGTGGGAGGTGTGGCGAGGTAGGGACTGTACTCACGGTACGTTGTCCATGCGGGATGTCTTCATCGTCGGAGCTGTGCTCGGAAATAATGATATCTTCCTGTTCCTCATCGGCTCAGATGGGCTTGCTGCCTTCCTCCTCCTCCGATTCAGGTCCAAAGAGGTCCGGAATGGAGTCTGTCTGTTGTCTCTGCATGTGGCGTCGTCGGGCCAGACGATCGCGAAGAGTCTTCTTGGAGCGGAAAGCTCTGCACGTGTCGCAATGTTCTTCTCTGTGATCAGGTGACAAACACAAGTTGCACACCTCGTGTGAGTCGGTGCGCGGGTATTTCGCGTGGCACCGAGGACAGAACTTGAAAGGAGTTCGTTCCATCGACTGCGAGTCGAACCAGGGGCTAGGCCCGACGGCCTACCACGAGCTTTCCGATCGAAATTGGCTTTAGGAAGCACGATCCGCGAAGAAGAGAAACGCGATCGGAAACAATATCGCCGAGTGTGAATGTAATACGCGCCGAGAAGGACCGAAGGATCGACGTCAAACCGGAGCGCAGCGAGTTACATCCGAACCCGATAGCGGAAAAAAACAATCTGAAGATGGAGTCGATGACCATGCGCACTAGCACCTGAGGGAGGAGTCCCCTACCTCGTGACTAGGGAAAACTTCTTCCCGAAAAACAAAGTGCAAACAGCCGGACCCAACACTAGGATGGCGATCTTATGCAAAGCATGTGATCTACAGCTCACATGCCTCGAACAGAGGATTTTAAATTACAATTCATTTGAGTTTAAACTGAATATCTCCATCTGCACCCAATCCAATGTTATCACTTATTAAATGTACTAAGGTAACCCAGTGTTAGTGGGAGTGATCGGCCTTACAACAGTGAAAAAAACGAGTACACGTCCTACTTTTGTAATACAATGCACATTGCCCTGTGAGCCTTTAGAGACCACCATGGGGGTGATTTATATGTAATAAAAAGGAAGTTTTAAGGCTGTCAAAACACTGACAGGCCCAGTGGCGTAGCAAGGGGGGGCGGGAGGTGCGGTCCGCCCCGGGCAGCACAAGTTTTGGGGGCGGCAGCCTCCCCCCACTCATACCTGCCGTCTCGGGCGGCAATCGCGCCCCCCCGCTCCTCAATCAGCCGCCGAAGGGTAGCAAATGGTCAAAATCTCGCCAGCACCCCACCCTGCTCTTTAATGCGCCCGGGGCTGAAAACACTCGGACCACCACGGGCAGCCATAGTGCTAGCTACGCCACTGGACAGGCCTGAGACAGATTTTAAAAGGCTACTTTAGTGGGTAGCACAATGAGGGCTGCAGGCCAGCTAGTAGAATTTAATTTACAGGCCCTGGGTACATGTAGTACCATTTACTAGGGACTCACAAGTAAATTAAAAGTGCCTATTAGGTGTAAACCAATTGTACCATGTTTGAGAGAGAAAGAACAAGCACTTTAGCACTGGTTAGCAGTGCTAAAGTGCACAGAGTACTAAAATCAACAAATACAAATCCAGCAAAACAGAATGGGGTGAAGGCAAAATGTTTGAACCAATACCACACCAAGGAAGGCAGGTCTAACAGGCGTCATGTGTAATATGGCCCTATTCGGTTATCTCGGTGTTCTGGTGACATTTACAAACCACTTGGCCTTTGGACTCAATATTTATGATGTCACCAGAACCCCTCGATTTAGCAAACAACTGATGTTTGCTGCTGATGCTTAGAGGTTCTGGCGGTTAAAGACAAAAGGCTTTGAGAGGTGCTTGGCAATCTTATTCTGTGGTCCTGAAGCTATTCGAGCTTTAATGAAAAAAAAATGGAGCAGATATTATAAACAAAAAAAAACAAAAAAAAGGGGTTAGGGAGGCAAGAAGAAAGCACCCTTTCATCCTTTAAGGAGGACTTGGGCCAGTGCTGCCACTTGTGAGAAGTAGTGAGGCTCATAGGGAGTAAATAGCGAGGCAACCTCTCTTGCTACTGCAAGATGGAGTGAGAAAACCTAGAGCAGAGAGAAAAAAAGGTACAGCAATGATGCAGAATGAGTGGAACAAGTGAGAAAGTGGCAGAAAGATATAAAAGAATTTAGAAGGAAAAGTAAGGTAAATAGAAAAAGTGTGTCAGAGCAGAGGGAAGGACGAAGAGGTCAGCTAGGTAGTGTTAAAAGAAGTGTGTAAAATGGAAAACGGGTGCGTGCAAAAAGGAACTGGAAGTCACACGGGTACTGCAAGTGTGAAATGAGAAAGCAAGAAAAGAGAGAAAGAGGGGATGAGTGGGGAGAAAGTTTAATAGTACCAGCACAGTTGCTGAAAAGGTGCTGTAGAAGGGAGCAGGCAGTTCTTGTAGGCCCAATGCAGAATTCAGAATCATAGCTGTGACTGAACATACCCACTTTAAGGAAGGTTTTAAGCTCCAGGGGCCGGATGGGCTGCTTGTCTGCCCGGCCATAGCTTTCAGCGATGCTCTCCACCTCTACCTTTGGGCATTTGAAGAGCTCGTAGGTGCCATCACTGTTCTGCACAAAGCTGCGTGTGATTTCCAAAGGCATCTGGAGCAGTGCAGGAAAAAGCAAAGAGATTATGAATGGGTATCAGAAGGGGAGCAGAGTGCATAGAGAAAATGAAGAGAACAAAGGTTGAGGCTGGAGAGACAATAATTCATATGAGAGTAGCATCATAACTCATAAAAATATTGCAGCTGGAACAAAAACTTTCAGACAAAAACTATAGGGATAGCCCAATAAGCCTATTGTGTTATAGAACTGAAATCATTACAATCATAAGAAGCTGCACAATTTAAATTCTTCCTTCCAAACTGATCACTTTCTGAAAACACAATATTTATTTAATTCATTTTGAATCAGTAAGGGAATCATACGTTCTGGCTCCAAATGCATCTCTGGGATAAAATATCTGGATTAGGATTTTAACTTTTTTCATTTGATAATTAAAAGCATTGAGACTTTTCAGTACTAAACAGTGAGTTGGAAGGTGTTTATTTAGGTAGTCAGATAAAACAAATAGGGTGCTGTAGGAAGCTGGCTCTGTATAGGATATTGCCACTAGGTGGTAATACCGTGCACAGAGTCCAGGGGTTCCCCAAAAGTGTACAGGGCTCAATGTAAAACCCAAAGTGCTCTATTAGTGGTTGTGTAGGCGAGCAGCCTTAGGCCTAACACAGAGGAGTTTAAGACGTTTATTGCACAACAATGATCAATAATGGACTTTTTAATTTAAAATACTTTTCACTTTGAAAAATCAACACTGACATTTTTTTTACATAGTCCAACGTTATCCTCTGGGGAAAACAATATTGCGGTTAAGCAGGTAAGTACAGCACTGTCAATCCCAGTTGTGGTTAAACAGGCAAGTACTGCACTGTCAATCCCAGTCTTCAGAGCCAAAAGTCAGCAAGGGCCAGGGGTCAGCTGAGTAACAAAACTGCACCACCAATGGCACAGGGGCGGCTGGGTGCAGAGGTCAACATAAGAGTTCAACCCAAAGCTTTCCAATGGAGACAAGGGTGCCTAAAGCCACACTCACTGCTTGTAGGTAAGTAGATCAGTTGCAGGGGCAAAGCTTTGGCTGTTAGGTTAAGCATGGGGGAGCCACAAAGCAGCACCAAACATACACCACCAGCGGCACAGGGGCGGCCGGGTGCAGGGTGCAATTTCGACATTGGGCGCCCAATGTTTTCAATGGGGATTCTTCTTTCAGCAAAGAGGCTGCAGGCGCAGCACCGGAGGTTGCAGGAGAAAGACCAGGGACAGCAGAGGTGAGTAGAGATGTAGGGGGTCATAGGAGCATCATTCGCTCAGCTCACCAAGGCCCAGGGGCTTCGGGTGCAGGGGTGCCTTTCAACGTCCAAGTCTTCTTACTGGAGCCGATCGGAGGGAGCCTCTCGATTCACACTGCAGGCGCCGTCGTGGAGGTCAGGAGGGGTCAGCCAACGCTGGACACGAGGTCAGAATCGCAGGGAAACTTCACTGCACAGGTGAGCCACTCAGACTCGGGCTGTGGGCATTGCGTGAAAAGTTGTCAGGAGATGCGGATCCGCCTGGATCCAGAGTTCTTGGAGTAGGTTTCTTCTGGACAGGTCCACTGTCCACGGGAGATTGGAGTCTTTTTCAAAAGCAGCAGTCCTCCCAGCGTTTCAGAGGTCATTGGCTGCAAGACAGGTCACAGGTTCGCAAAAGCTGGAGACAGGCTGGTAGGACTTGGGCCAAGGCAGTCATCGTCTTCAGTCTTCTCTGCAAGGTAGTCTTCTTTGGTTGTCGCAGATCTAGTTTCTAGGTCTGGGGGAGCCACCTAAATATTAGATTTAGGTGTGTTTTAGGGTAGTAGCAGGCAGGGCCAATGGGCACCTTACCTGGGGTGACTACACTGTATTATGCCACCCTCCTGTGGGAGGGGGGCATTGACCTAGCCCTGATTTGAGGGTCCCTGCCCATCTTCAAGTTGGCGGGGACTGAAAGATGCGTTTCATCTAGTCTCCCTCACCTCAAGGGTGGAGTTGACAGAGGTGGGCACACCTCCCATTCTTCTTAAGTTTTCCCACCGATTTTCCAGCCCAAAGTGGGGGTGTAAAGCAGGGGCTGCTAGCAGCAGAGGCTGGCGGTTCGCATTACAAAGGCGGCAGGCCTCTGAAGCTCGCCTCTTCGAGCACTGGCCGACCCCGGGTGGGGGGGGAATACACCTCTGCCCAAGATGTGCATTGTTTCTGGTCCCAGAGAGCAAGGGCTCTGTACACAGGGGCCATGAAACAGGTCTGGTGGTGGGTGGCTGCCTACAGCCACACCAGGGTTGGCAGGTTTTCAGGGGGCACCTCTGAGGTGCCCTCAGGGTACATGGCACAATAAGACCCACACTGGCATCAGTTTGAATGTATTGAGAGGAGTCCAAACACTCCTGGGTTCATTGAAGCCATTATGGTGCTGTGGAGCTTGAGTGGTCGAGTTTCCAGACCATATACTCTCTATGGCTTCACTGGCATTTACAATATTAGGAAACTGACCCCCAAAATTGTAGGGGGCTATCTGCTAATGCAGACATGCTTTCACCTGTGGTATAATTATCAACAATAGGGGCAGCCCTGAAAACCTGAACCAGGGGCAAACAATACTAGAATCCTAACAAGGGTTCAAGTTAACACAATACATGCAATTTTTTTTTTTTTTTTTTAAATCTCTTTATTGAACAAAGCTCAGTCCAGGTCACACAATCACAATGTCAGGGATACACACTCCAAAATCATCTTTTGTCATCGGTTAAGCAACATTTACTTGACTCTAAGCAGCCCAGAGTGATCAGAAGGCAGTCTCTAGCCCCTTCTAGAGTTCAGCCCCCACGACCCCCCCAACAACATTAATACCCTCGATACTTCTTACAATCCCCCAAAATTTTATCCCATTCATGCGGACATCCTCTGGCTTTATATATCACCTTCTCTGCGTTAGAGCGCCAATCCAGGTCAGACTCCCATTCTCTCAAGTCTGGCGCATGTCGTGCACCCCACTTTCTAGCTAGGTTTCGTTTTGCTACTATTGCAGCCACTCTTAGGGAAATAGTTGTATATTTCAGCCATTTCTCCTCCCCCGTCACACAAAATAACAGCCAGCGCAGCTCCGTTGGGATTTCAATCCCCGTAACCGCTGACATGGCACTCGTCACCTCCTTCCAATATACATTAATATATTTAGTCCCATAAAATATGGAAAAAGGAACCTATTTCACCACATTCCCTGGCACAGAAGTCGGACAGCCCATGTCCCAGTCTATGCAATAGCATTCTAGAGGCATAGGACCTGTGTAATATACGCAATTGTGCCAAGCGGAACTTTGCTCTAACTGCAGCTTCCCGGGGGCTTTGCACTGCCTCTTCCCAGTCGTCATCCTCTAACCACCCTAAATCTCCTTCCCACACCATACGGAGGGGATCTATCGGGTTGGGAGAATTATAGAGCAACGTTTTGTATGTCAACGAGGTGGCCTTGGTCTCCATCAGATCCATCATTAGCCTGTCTTCCACGGGTGAGTAGTCTGGAAGGGTCTCTCCTTCTCTAAGATGTTGGCGTAAAGCGTGACTTAATTGCAAATATCTGTACCTTTCAGTTTCCGCCAGGTCGAATTCACTTTGAAGTTCCTGGAAAGTGAGTTGTTTCTGACCTCTCCATATGCCTTCTAACTTCTCAATCCCAAGCACCTCCCATTTCTTAAAAGTCCCCCTCAGTGCCCCCACTTCTGCCAGCTGATCACTGTCCCATAGTGGTGTTCTGCCCATTAGCTTACCATTCCAACCCATGTGTTTTGTCGCTTCGTTCCAGACTCTCAACACTGACCACGTATGTGGGGGAAGCTGTTTTCCTATGTGTTTACAGTATAGTGCTGCTGGGTATCCCCTTACTCCCATTGCCCAGTGGTCTACCCTAAATGCCGGGTCCCCATGGTCCCATGCAAATGTCCAATCATTGACCACTATCAATTGCGAGGCCCAATAGTATATAAGAATATCTGGGACCGCCAGCCCTCCCTCGTAGACACCTCTTTGGAGCTTGCCCGGGGCTATCCTAGCACTTCCGCCATCCCAAAGGAGTTTGCGCAGTTCACTATTAATATCTTGGAATACCTTCTTGGGTATCGTAAATGGCGTGTTCTGCATCACATATAATAATCTAGGAAGCGACATTTTAAAAAAGACTGCTCGCCCCAGTAAGGACACCTGCAGTTTCCTCCAGTGTTCCACATCATTACGGAGTCTCTTCATTTGGGGGTACAAGTTGTCATTCAGAAAATCATCATCCTCCTTGGATATCTGTATGCCTAAATAGGTAAACCTTGCTCTGATCTGTAGGGTATTGTGGTCTACTAGTCTCTGTGGAATCTTACCAGCTAGCGGGAACATGAGGGATTTTGTCCAGTTGATTGTATACCCCAAGTAGCTACCATACAGCTGAAAGATATGTAGGACCCTATGGACTGACCTGTAGGGATTGATCAAATATAGGAGTATGTCATCAGCATAGAGGGACATCCTATCCTCCCAGTCCCCCCCACCTGGGATCCCCTGCATCACCGGGTCGTTGCGGACCCATGCAGCCAGGGGCTCAAGCGCCAGGGCAAAGATCATCGGTGACAGCGGACATCCCTGCCGCGTGCTCTTAGCGAGTGGAAAAGAGCGAGACACCTCTCCGTTTACCTTCACTCTGGCCTGTGGGTCCAGGTACAGGAGTTTTACCCAGGAACAAAAGACTGGTCCAAGGCCTAATCTTTCCAAGGTGGCAAATATAAACTGCCACTCAATACTATCGAACGCCATTTGGGCATCCAGTGACAAAAGCACTGCATCTCAATCCAGCGACGATTTGGTCCAATGAAGAACCCCATACAACCTTCTTAAGTTAAGTCGCGTGCTCCTATGAGGCATAAACCCAGACTGATCCGGATGAACCAGTGTGGAAATTACCGGTCAACCTGTTGGCTAGTACCTTAGCCAACACTTTTGCCTCTACGTTTAAAAGGGATATGGGTCTATACGACCCACATTCGGCTGGTGGTTTGCCTTTTTTAGGAATTACTACAATCATGGCTGTACCTTGATCCAATGGGAGTTCCCCCTTGTCCCTTGAGTCTATATACATATTTAAGAGGTGTGGAGCCACCTTGCTCGCCACGCTTTTGTATAGCTCAACCGGTAGCCCATTGGGGCCGGCTGTTTTCCCTGATTGCAGGTCTATCAAAGCACTCGTTACCTCCTCTACCGCAATGTCTTGCTCCAGCCTTTGTATATCATCCTTCCATAGGCTGGGGAGAGTGATCTCAAGTAACAACTCTCCGCAGTCCTCCCTAGTCCTTTTCGTAGAGGAGGTATAGACACCCTCGTAGTATTTAGCAAACTCCTCTGCTATTTCTTTACCTGTGCGTTTACTTTCTCCCCCTGGACTTTGTATTTCTAGAGCCCAGCTTCTATCTCTACGCTCCAGCCATGCTATCATCTTGTTTGCTTTATCTCCCACATCGTAGAGTTTCCTCTGGATAATTAATGCCTGTGCTCTTGCCTTATTTTCCCCCAGCTCTTTCAGTTCCTGCCGCTTATGAGCCAGTTATCTAACCACCGAATCGTGTGTGTTCCTATCCTCCCCAAGTTTCTTTTCCAATTGGGTTATTTCCGACTCTAGATTTTCTTCTTCTTTGATTTGCTCTTTCTTATGTATGCCTATTTCCGCTTGGATAAACCCTCTAATTACTGTCTTGAATGCTCCCCAAAGTATGGAAGCCGACTCCACTGACCCTACATTCAACTCAAAGTATTGTGTGGTATGGGTCAGTACCTTCTGAGTGAAGGTTTTGTTTCTGAAATGCCATGGGTCTATCCGTTGTGGCAATGTGGTGTTCCTAGGCGGTCCCTGTAGTTGAACTGTGAAAGGTGAGTGGTTCGATATACCCCGGGCTTTGAGTGTTGCGTCCCGAAATTGTCCCACCGGAGCAGTCAAGGTGAAAATGTTATCCAACCTGGAGTGGCTTTTATGTGCCGCCGAGTTGTGTGTACAGGCGACCCAGTGGATTATGGGCCCTCCATATATCCGTCATGCCCATTGCCTCTACAAATCCCGTCAGTGGCTCCTTTCCAGTTGTGCCCACTGCCCCTGTCAGCCTATCTATTTGTGGGTCCATCACTGCGTTCATGTCACCCCCTAAGACCAGCGTGCCCAGTGGCATATCAAGGATAATGCTTCCGAGCTGTGCAAAGGTATCGGTATGCAGCCGGGGAGGGACATATACCGAACAGATATTAAGGGTCTTTCCCTCCCACCCAACTGAAATTGCAACATATATCCCTAGTTTATCCAGCCAACATCTATGCACTATCAATGGCGTTGAAGTCTTAACTAATATTCCCACTCCCCTAGAGCCCGTTGTTTACCCTGCATGTGCCTGTAGCTTATATCCAAATCTGTCCATTGTTCTGCAGTAGTTACCCTGCAAATGGGTTTCCTGAAGCAGAACCACATCTGGGCCATGTCTACGGAGGTATTGTAGCACTAGCGTTCTCTTCACTTTGCTGCCCAACCCATTAATCTTCCATGACAAGATTGTAAGTTTCATCCTGGGACATGACCTCGTCTAGGTCTCTGGGTGTGATACCCTTTGCTGGCGTGCCCCTCTGGCTTCCTTGCGTCTGCCTCCCCTCGATCCTATTACCTCGTGAAGTCATGGACTTCCCTTTCCTGAGCATATAACCACTAACTAAACTAATAAACACCCACTAGGTGGGCTTCTGACCCTCTTAAACTTGCCCCCCATCCTGCTTCCCAGCATGACAGGTCTAAACCTACCCGCCACCCCAACCTGCAGAGAGCCTGTCACCCCATATAACTTGCTTCACGCTAGGGTAGGCCAGAGTCCCCTCTTCGCTCCGGTTTCGCCCACGCCTTCAGACCCTTCAGTTCAATTAGAGTTTTAGTACCTTGTGCAGTATCTCAATTAACGTGCCCCAGTCCAAGAGTTCCGTGTGTCGTCTCCCCCCATGTGCACCAAATTTTAAACAAAAAAATCAAAAAACCTAAAGAAAACATTATAATATGAAAAATTATACCAGTGAAGATACAGAAAAGGAAAAAGAAAAAAGAGAAAACCCATGTTTAAATATATACAATTCATAGAAAAAGTTTTATTAACAATGATAAATAATTCAATCTTAAAGCATGTAAGACAAAAGGCGCTCAACACAATACACAAACAAAGATCTATAAACAGTTCAATGTGTAAACAGACAAGTGGCTGAGGAAAAAAGATTTACAAAAATCAGAAGTTCAGGACAAAACTGAAACACAAAGCAAACAATGCGTCCTCTTCAATGTCAGCCACATATGTGCGTGGACGGAGTTTCGACCATAGTGAAACTAAATGGTCATCATCAGGACAAACGGTAATTATATGAGCGTCCGTACCAGTTTCAATAAAATATCTAAAAACAAAAATATATAAACATGGGTATCAGACATTCAAGGGTTATATTACGGCAAAAAATGAGAAACAAAATCCCTCTCTATTGAGAAGAAACAAAAGATAATGCGCCTGGAAATGTCTACCACCACCAAGAAGAAGGGGAGAAAAGACCCTTAAACCATCTTCAGAACCTATATGTGTGAAAAGAATAGATTAATGTGCCAAAATGTCCCATAACTCCAAAACAAGGAGATGTAATAGTCGATTCACCTATTGTTAAAGTAGACCCAACCGAAGGTGCAACGATCGTATGGAGTCCACCCGGAAAATGACTCTGTAAAATGAAGCTATGAAACCAAAGTCTGTATAAGCTTTTCAGGAAGTGACCTCGCGCATGGGCGTGTTATTTAATTTCTCGGGTTCTGGACTCGAATACCATTACAGGAGTTATTCGTGTGGACAGCGTGCTACAGGTAAGGCGCTTGGCGTTTTTTCCCCCTTAATTCTTGGAATTATAGCTCCAAGCTCCGTTACTGAGACTTTGTAATAGGCATAGCCTGCCTTGGTTGCGAGGCTTTTTCCTTCAGGATGAGATGCATACGAGCCTGTCTCCTTGCAGGGATCACGGCCTTCATTCCAAGTACAGTATGGCATGATGGTACTGCGCTTTTCTGCTCTAAATTGCATGGGCGCATACAGTAATCACTAGTGTTTTTAGGGCCAGTTTTTAATAGTAATACAAGATCGATAGCTTGATTCCCCTACTTTACGACAACATTTGATTGACATCGGACTGAGGCACTTACCTTGTGTTAGCTGTTGCTGTCTTCATTTTATCTGACATGGTTAGCATTTAATGAGCTTATCTAATTAATTTCTCATTCCTTGGGTTACAGCAGCATTGTTTGTATACTGTTTGGGAATCTATATTTATTAAGGTCTTTCACACTTTTATTTGAGAGGTTTAGCTAATTAAGCGCTTATCCTCTATCCAAGTTTTCTTTTGAGTACAGCTGTATTGCTTGCACATTGAATATTGCTCAGCTTAAACTCACGAATTTGACTTTATCAATGTAGTTAAAAGCTTGAATATCATATTTGGTTCCATTTCAGAACCCGTGGGGCTGGACTAAGCCAGTGACCCATATGTTGGTGCCAATTTATTAAAGGTGACCGACAGGTAACATCCTGAGACTTTGGATAACTTGCTGATTTTTCTAACTAATAAATTAAAATATAAATCATTTTTTTCCCCCTTCTTTTTTTAGTTTACTCATGAATAAACGCCTGTAATTATGTGATCTACTAGCACTGATGTTTAAGCCTTCTGCCAATTAGTTTGGCTGCAAGTATAAGATGCTTAGTATTGGAATGGATTTTTGTATTGTATCATCTACACCTACAAGGTGTTATACTTATTTATCTAATTTCTTTCATCCTTTTCGGTCTTAAAATTATTTGAAGGAATAGGCTGTTCCATTATTTCACCTAATCTTGGAGCCTTTGAATTTATGCATAAGCTCCTGCGATTATAATTCAGCATTTCCTCTTGATGCGAGTATGGCATGTGACACTTGCCTTCTCTGTCCCTTTGCATAGGTGGATAGGGCCCACTAATAGTGGTTCATTCCTTTTTTGGTTTCATAGCTTCATTCTACAGAGTCATTTTCCGGGCAGACTCCATACGATCGTTGCACCTTCGGTTGGGTCTACTTTAACAATAGGTGAATCGATTATTACATCTCCTTGTTTTGGAGTTATGGGACATTTTGGCACATTAATCTATTCTTTTCACACATATAGGTTCTGAAGATGGTTTAAGGGTCTTTTCTCCCCTTCCTCTTGGTGGTGGTAGTCATTTCCAGGCGCATTATCTTTTGTTTCTTCTCTCCTTTTTCTAAATAGAGAGGGATTTTGTCTCATTTTTTGCTGTAATATAACCCTTGAATGTCTGATATCCATGTTTATATATTTTTGTTTTTAGATGTTTTATTGAAACTGGTACGGATGCTCATATAAATACAGTTTGTCCTGATGATGACCATTTAGTTTCACTATGGTCGAAACGCCGTCGACGCACATGTGTGGCCGAAATTGAAGAGGACGCATTGTTTGCTTTGTGTTGTTTAGGTTTTGTCCTGAACTTCTGATTTTTGTAAACCTTTTTTCCTCAGCCACTTGTCTGTTTACACATTGCACTGTTTATAGGTCTTTGTTTGTGTATTGTGTTGAGCGCCTTTTGTATATGTTTCAAGATTGAATTATTTATCAGTTAATAAAAACTTTTTCTATGAATTGTATACATTTAAACATGGGTTTTCTCTTTTTTCTTATTCCTTTTCTGTGTCTTCATTGGTATAATTGTCCATATTTTTCATATTATAATGTGTTCTTTAGGTTTTTTGATTTTTTGTTTAAAATTTGATGCACGTTTTGTGTTAACTTGAACCGTTGTTAGGATGTGGTATAGCGCACCCTGCCTGAGGGATGTGAGGCCTATTGGAGGGGTGACTTACCTATGCCTTCAGGCAGTGTTAGCTGGCATGGCACCCAGGCAGGGTGCCTTGTTGACTGTCATTTTCTCCCTCACAGGGGCATGCAAGCTGCAAGGGCCAAGGCATGGTCCCAGTGAGGGGGGCCCCAGGGGACCCTCATCAGGTCCAAGGCCCTAGGTACTCAGAGTACCAATTACTAGGACTTAGAGAGGGCAGAAGTGCCAATTAGGGGTTTGTTTTTAGGGAAGGAGCACTGGCACCGGGGACCTGGTTGGCAGGGACCCTTAGCACTACATTTGAACCACATCAAAATCAGGAACAAAGTGGGGGGCTAACCATGCAAAAGAGGCACCTTCTCACAGGTGGCATTAGGTTCCATATGTTCATGAGTGAGGGTGATAAGAGTGGGAAGAGAAAACTAAGTCTGCAATATAAGGGACTGGAAATATTGCAAAGGGGCAGGTTGTCAGCCCACAGACAAGGTCAAAGCAGAACACAGTACTTTTAGTGGGTTTAGAAATGTCTACAGACTGAATATCTCTGGAGGTGGAGGAAGAGAGCGGGGCCAGGTTTGTGATCCCTTCCCCTCAAACAGTTACATACGCTTAGGTGACTAAGTCGGAAAGAAGGTGGATTCTACAGAAGTATCACTGGAAATGTACAGTTTGATCCAGTGTGGAATACACCAATTGCACTACAGAACAAGTGTATACAGTTCTTGCTTTTAATTTTGAATGTACAGTTTGGAGTGCAAGCCCAACAATGCCAATATGTTTTCATTAATAGGGGAGAGTGGAGATCTCAGTTGGAGGGAACACAGCCCTTTCACACTTTAGACCAGAGGGATAAGTGACTAGGGTGTGCTCCAAGAAAACCCCTTTGTTACAACAACTTGCAGCATTCTCCTTAATTTGTGAATTTGATTTTAGATAATCGTCCAGGAGTTGAAAGGGGCAATGAGACAAATTGATCTGAGGCTACAAAGGCAAATGTTTCAACACTTTTTGTTCATTGTGAGATTGAGAGGACGCCCATATGCCACTGTTTCGTTGCTGGTGACATCAAGCATCTTCCATGGCACTGTAGAACAGAAAGCCTTCAGGATGGAACACAGTCTTTGTTCACAGTCACACTCATTAGATGAGCAGAAAAGCAGTATGGATTCAAACATTTAATAATAGTTTGTAATAGTTACGCAGTTTTAGATTTCTCTTGTGGTTATACTAAAGTGGCTATGAAATCCACGGATAGGCACAGTATGTCTGTCAGAGTAGACTGTGAGGCTAATCTCTTATAGAGATATCTAAGTTTAGGTTTTTATTTTATCAGATGTTTTTGGAAGACCTGTGAGAAAGTGCCCTCTTTCTGCATGGTTGCCCCCACTTTTTGCATAATTGCTGTTGTGCTTTGACTGAGTGTGCCCTGGGCTCCTGCTAATCAGGTACCCAGGGCCTATGTTCTTTCCCTAAAACTGCATTGAAGCCTAAACCCAATTGGCATCTCTGGCCACAGGTCAGCCCCGGGTAAATGGTACCACAGGTACCCAAGGGCACTGTGACCAGAGAAGGCCTCTAAGGGCTGCAGCACTTATTGTGCCACCGTTAGAGGTCCTGTACCATTACACTCACACACTGCCTTTGCTGGCTGCGTGTTTTGGTGCAGAACAAAGTGAAGATTCGTCATGGCACACATCCCTGTGTGCCATGCCTACAACCCACTGCCCTGGCATAGATCAGTCACCCCTCTAGCTGGGTGCACTATACAAGTGGTGAGGGTACAGGTGCAGGAGCCCTGTACCCCTACAGTGTCTAAGTCCATTCTTAGACATTGTAAGTGCAGTGCTGCCATTAAGAGTATATGGTGCTGGGAGTTTGTCATTACGAACTCCGCAGCACCATAATGGCTACACTGAAAACTGAGAAGTTTGGTATCAAACTTCTCAGCACATTAAACCCACACTGATGCCAGTGTGGGATTTAATGAAAATGCACACAGAGGGCATCTTAGAGATGCCCCTGAAAACTAACCCACCACTAGTGTTCAGGCTGAGTGGCTGCTTTCAGCTGCCACCACCAGACATGTTTCTGGACCCCTGGGTCGAGAGCCTGCTGCTCTCTGGGGCCTGAAACAATGCACATCCTGGGACGAGGTGCTAAGCCTCCTCCCCCAGGATGGGCAGGGTTCACGAAGGGAAAGCTTCAAAGGCTTGCCGCCTTTGTGAGCTTCCCCAGGCTACTTGCTGCTTTCAGCAACTGGTCCCCACTAGTTCTGACCCCCACTTTGGGTGGGAGAGCCGGCGGGAAAAACAAGTGAGGAATCTGGCTCCTTCCCTGTGGAACTCCCTTTCAATGCATCTCCGCCTTGAAAAACACTACCTCAAATTCCACAAAGAGCTGAAAACATGGCTTTTTAATCAGTAGAATCTTTTTACCAACTTTGACCTTTTCTCTTGCCTTGCATGTCCGTAGGCGCCGGGAAACCTCCGGGTAGCTGTGCACCATATAAATTTAATAATAATAATAATAATAATAATAATAAGAGAGGTGTGCCCACCTTTGCCAACTCCACCCCTCAGGTGGGGGAGGCAAGGTGAAGCACAACTCCCAGTCCCCGCCATCTTGCAGATGGGGGGGCTCAGCCAACCAGGGACATGCTCATGCCCCCCTCCCACTGGAGGGTGGCATAATAGGGGGTGTACGCACCCCAGGGAAGGGACCCATTGGTCCCTGCCTTTTACCTACCTGTAACGCCCTAAATCTAGTATTTAGGGGCACCCCTGAACCTTTGCTTCCTCAGACAAGAAGAAACTACAAGAAGAAGAAGGACCGAACAGCCGTGCTGCAGCTAACAAGAGGAAGACGCCCACTGACTTGGCCCCAGCCCTACCGGCCTGTCTCCACCTCGAACCTGCTCCTGCGAAATCCCGGTGTGTCCTGCAGCCAGCAACCTCGAAAGCCCCGGAGGACCTGCCTGCCTTCAACCTCAAAGATTTTGTCTCCTGTGAACACCATATTTGTTCATCTGCAACCTCTGGCTCCATCCGGACACCGCGAATCCGCCCCACTCTGCACCTGCCGTCCACGGCCCAAGCTCGAGTGGGCAAACACCACGAGGAGGTCACCCCGGCGATCCTGACCAGAGATCCGGTGACCCCTGACCTGCCTCAAGTCTCCAGCCGAAGCCTGCAGCCTAAATCCGGAAGGTCCCCCCAACCGCGACCAGGAGCTGGTAAGAAGATCCGACCCCAAAGGGCACCCCTGCACCCGACGCCCCACAGCCTTGTGTGCCCAAACCGATGGTGCCTAACCAACCCCTAACTTCCCAAATTACCCCTCAAAGAGGTGGTCGCACCCAGAAGACCTTCGTCCCCAAGCCTGCAGTGCCTTTGCAAACCGGAGGTTCCCCATTGAAACCAACAGGGCGCCTGATGTCGAAGCAGCACCCTGCACCTGGCCGCCCTAGTAGCGCTGAGGGTGCAACCTTTGGTGCTACTTTGTTTCCCCATTTGCCCTGAGCTAAAGTCCAGGAGGTTTGCTCCCACAACCAAGTGGCCTGCTTGCCAGCATCCACCAACCGGAGGCCCCCTATTCCCCATTGGATAACATTGGGCCTCAGCACTCTGCACCCAGCCGCCCTAGTGCCGCTGAGGGTGTAACTAGAGTGCATCCTTGACCCTGGGGGACCCCTGAGTCTACCCCCAGAACCTCAACTCCCACTACCAAATACTTACCTCAAAACCGATAACACCATTTTCCTCCATAGGATAACATTGACTGTTTTTCTTGGAAAAGTTTCTAAGTGTGGAGTTTGAAAACCTAAAGAAATTCTTTAAAATTGCACTAACAAAAATGATTTTACTTACCTGTTTGCAGGAAATGTCCCAGAGTAGTATCCAGGTATACTACTCTGAGTAAGAAAAGTAATCTCAAAAGTAACTTACCTGTAATTTTACTGAAAAGCCCATTCAAGTCTATGTACTGTATTTACAAAGTATTGCATTTCTCTGAAACCATACTGCAAGTCAAAACAAAGTGCATATACCATTACAAATCCAAACTGTATTACAACTGTATATTTACTGCAAAGTACTTATCACTTACCTGTGCCAGGCTTGCTTGGTTCTAGAAAATAACTAAAAGAATATTTTTATACAAAAACAATTGGTCTGAAGTTCAGTCTTGAAGTGTGTGAATTCATTTGCTGACAGTGTGTACAACAAATGCTTAACACTGTCCTCTGATACTGCCTTACTGCTCGACCACACTACCACAAATAGAGAATGAGGTGCTATCTAACTTTACCTCTGCCTACCTTTGGGGTTCCACTGGACTCTGTGCACACTATACCTCACTTTGGTATAGTATATACAGAGCCAGCTTCCTATAAGACCATACTCTATAGAATTTGAAAAGTAAGAATTATGATCAGAACTGAAGACGTATGTGAAATTCTTATGCAGAAGATTATAATCAAAGCAAACACAAGGAGATGATGGACGGAGCGCTGAAACTTTTCAGACACTCACCCCCAGTCACAGATCTGGGTTGAATCCATCATCGTTCTTTAGCTCACTTCGCCACCCCAGTTCAGACACAGCTATATGCAAATCAGTCTTGACCCTGTGCCTCTTGGGAACAGTCCAGCCCAAACTGCCAAGCCATGTCTTCCCTGGACCGGAAACAAGCATCCTGGGACTGGTTTCAGGCTAACAGCCCTCATCAGCCAGGCTAGCTTGAATTCAGTGGCAAAGTGAGCAAGGGACGATTATAATCATTCACAGCTTGCTTGAATTATATTTTTATACCTGGTCAGAAGTATGGTTCTGGAGTCTCTCTGATTGGTGCAATACAGTTTTAGTTTGTCTTGCTTCCTTTGTATACCAAGGTGTGCAGGTTTCTAATTTTGACTTAACTGGGCACATGGGTCTGCCAACTGAGTAGTCCATTTAGCATATGCTAAACAGTTTTCAGATACAAAGACAATGGGATAGTATCGTTAAGATGTTTTGCAATTGGTTTAGATATAATCTGCACCAAATTCTAGACATGAATCATTTCCCTCAATTTTATGTTTTATACTCACAAAAGCAACTGAGACTTTGAATCTATTCTTTGGTCTGGCCATTTCATTTTCAATTAACAGCTCTGCAACAGAGGATGCAATGTCCAGATACAGTCAAGAGTATGCCTTTTAGAATGGAAAGGAACCCTAGAAGGTACCCATATTATGTCCCTAGCACTTATGATAAAGAGGAATCATGCACATTGACTCCCTTGGCATTTGGGGAATTTGCAACTTTGAGAGCAACACTCGTGTCTTTGCTAGTACGAACGACTTAGTCAGGATTTTGATGACATTTCTATAAAATGTAGGAAAGAAAAGTATGGAGACCCAGCTAGAAGGCCGAGCATGACAAGAGTGATTATTTCTTAATTATGTAACACCAGCTCAAATTGATGATCTATTCTTAGTTTTTTTGTGATGTTTTTCAGTATAGTTTCCAGGATGATCGATAAACAATTATCAAACTATTTAACAGAAGATAATTTCCATATAGGGCCAAAGTTCAGAATATTGAGCATAGTAGAATAGTTGATTAAGTGTCCATAAATTCTGATTTAACTTTCGCCCAGATAGAGAACACATGAATACCTTTCGTAGTGAGTTTCAGGGAGGGGCCAGAAAGAAAGCAAATGAGGCCATCTGCATAAGTTAATCTTTTAAAGTTCGTTTTGCATATCAGAAACCATTGTATATTCATGTTTACTCAAATGTTCGAGGATGTGCCCTAAGGCCAGTATTAATAGAAAGGAGTGAAGCGGTCATTCCTGGTGTGTGCTTCAGTGGAGTGCAGAATACTGAATGTTTGTAAGAAATTGGGTTATTAGCTGAGACAGATGTGAGTCCTTCACAAGCATGTCAACAATAGTTTTTTCACTTAGAACGAAGTACCCCATTATAGCGCTTGACTCTTAGGGTAGCAAAGCAGAGACGTCCAAGGCATACTCAAGGGAGGTATTGTAGGCTAGTAACTCCAGCTCACTGGTACACAAAAACAAGGCTTAATAAATCACTGTCCAATCAGTTCTTTTTTCTCATAAAAATGAAAAAGTAAAAGCTTTTACACATGTACAAACCCTACTAAATGCTACACATTAAATTACAAATCTATACATTTATGTAGATGGAAATACATTTGGTGATACCCCCATATACCATTACACGCATAGTGGATCCTGAACCGTGTAACCACAATACACCACACACATCAGATGCAACATCACAAAGTTCTTCTGGTTTGTCCATGTATTCCCCACATCAGTAAAAGCAGAGAACAATGTAACACCACAGAAGTAAATGGGTACAATACCAATATGTTATGACCCACCACTGATGTCTATTATTAAACTGTCAATAGCAAAAATTATACTGTTAAACCTGGCACTGTTATCCATTACTATTGTGAATAAGGCATTGCATTTAATACATGCGTCTCCAAGTCTTTCTTTTACTTTTATCAGGCAACAAATGCAGCCTTGGTACCAGACACTAGAGAGCCTTGCCCTCACAAACACGCCACAACCTCATGAAATATTATATGAGGTTGTGCTGAACTGTGGGCTCAAGTTCACCTTGGGGATATTCTTGAAAGTGGCAGTGAAGCAGCACGCTTTTAGTTTTCCATTGTTTCCAGTTTTTCCATTTCTCCAGCCCCGTATGCCTGATTTTCATGATCTTGGGCTCATTTCAATCCTAGTGGCCAGCCCTAGCTACCAGGACTATTTGCTTCAGGCCTCCAAAGTGGCACTTTTCTTGGGGAACTTTATTTTTATAGCTCCCTGCACCAGAATGTTCCTCAGTCTGGCCTCCTGGTGCTCTCTGCTGCTGGGTTGTTTTTTTTCCACTGCACCTCCACAGCTAATCCGTAGAACACCGTTCCCTGCTGTACTCTCCAGGTTACTTAGCCTCTTGGCTTCTTGAAGGTCATCTGTGTGTCAGCAGGCTCAAGACCCAGTCCTCAGATGTCCGAGGTAAACCATCCAAGATCCCCCAGCAGGTCCATTTCCCCACCTCAAGTGGCATGAGAGCGCCAGCACCACTTGTCTTGGAGAGGCTAATCCTAGTCTTGGGGTTCATCTGGAGTCAAAGTCCTAAAGTCCATCCTTGTATAGCAATAAGTGGCTTCCACTTCTAACAGGGCATTCCAGTGCCTTCTCATCGGCCTCTCCCTTGTGCAGAGGGTTTTAAGTGGGAGTGGACAGTTCTAGAATTCAGGTGGCCATGGCAGATCTCAGGGGGCACATTTTAACCCCACCCCTGTGCCAACCCTCCTGCACAGCATCCTGGGACAATTAAACACATCTGTGGAAAGAGCTTCCCTGAGAGCCTCAGTCCTACCCCTAGCCGGCACAGCTGCCTGATCCTCCCACCAAAACGTCTGAGGTAAGACCCTCCTGTGTTGGCTTCAGTATTCTTGCCCCCCTCCATTGTCTGTGGCCCTGGGCTGCGTCACGTGCAGTGTAACAGGCTAACAGGTGCAGATTTCCTCTCAAACCCTTCCTTTTCCAGGACCGCTGAGCCAGCAGAATGACAAATCTTAAAAGTGCCATATGGGGTGTATGTATGGTGTAAATTTACCCCATGATTGACCCCTCACTTGATCCCACAGACTTAAGTCGGGCGAAAATGTGTTTTGGTGCATATTTCGCCCATGATGTGTAATACAGTTTACGCAACACAGACCTTCAGTAAGCACTACAGACCTACACTATTAATGCCTACTCACATTATAATGCCTACCCTGCAGGTCAATACTAATCCTTAAAGAGTCCTTCTGTGACGGACCTCTTGTGAGCAGATAACAGGCAAAATGGTAGTCTGCACACGCATCTGCTCCCTGTAGCCAGTCCAGAGCATCTTACCCTAGCTATACAGCAGTGTCTTTCTCTTAAAAAGCGGATACTGGTGGTTAGCACTCCATCAAATTACTGTAAATTAACAGTGAGTGACACTCAGGTGGTGAGACTCGTTCACAGTAAAAGTCCAAAAACTGAGTACAGCCAAGCGAAAAACCCAAAGGGATAGGGTGGGCAGACCCCACTTTGCAACAATGTCTATTAACGAAGATTCAATACCTTTGTGTAAAACATAGGATCTCATGATAACTAAAAGACTTTGGAAAGTTGCGCCACAAAAAGACACAACACACAAAAGGCCATTCAAGTCTATAGAATGCCTTTTCAGCATCTGAGGCAATGGCAGTGCAGATTTCTTCTGACTAAAACTAAACTATTAACAAGTACTTAAGGAGACAAGAAGCCCCTGAAAGTCCCTCTTTGATCAACCAAACTGTTTGGATGGATCAATTAGAGCAGATCATCCTAAAGACACAAAGCTAGAATTTTCTTTCCAGTCCACATTAAGGAAACTGAAGAGGAGTAGGTCCATGTATCTTTTATGAATAAGGATAATCTTGCTTGAAAAATAACGCGGTTAACTGCCTTAAGGGTAATAAAGGACAAAAACCCAGTCCACTTGGGTGGGGGGGGTTATGAAATGAGGTACAGGGCTTTATTGGGAAGCAATAGGAATCAGGGCTTTGCTTTTTTCATGTTAATTGGAACACATTTCTACCTCAGTAAAAAGAGCCGATTGGCTTGAAAGACCTAGCCACATATGATATTTGGAGTGGAGGAATAAGAGAAGATGTTGCCAGAATATTCACCATGTATGTCACTATTTTGCATATTCGGTGTGAATGGATGGAATGTCGGTTGCATCTCTTGTTGAAATTGTTTCATAGCGTGAAAAGCTGGTTAAAGATGAGATCCAAGTTTGTTTCAATCAATTTCTTTCCTAAGATTTTGATCTTGTCAAGCAGACACTGTTCCCTTGTGTCTCTATATGCATCTCATTGTTTCATTGTTGAAGAACACTTCGAAAAATAATTGATGTGTGATCTGAAGTAGGGGATGTAAACTTGTGCAGTATTCATGCAATATCTTGAAGGTTTGTGCATTTGATGCACCAGACCCAAAGTAAAAAACTAGGCACATGGTGAGAGAGAGTGACTGATCTAAGCTTAGCTGAAATTAGCATATATATGCCCCAATGACAACAATGGTGCAAACTACATTTTGGGGGGGAATCCCCAGTTTGAACTAACAAACACTAACAAAAAGATTCCAAGTCGGCCAGTATTTGCTCATGTACTAACTCCACATGTCTTATTTGGCCACAAGTTTTCAACAGATAAATTCTGGTGAGAATGTTGTTGGATACAGATCCAAGTACCCTGGAGGTGTTCCAGGTGCCCAAACCAGAATTACATGCTATTGGTCAACAAGATCCTTGCCAGGTTTTATCTGCTGTCAAAGCTTTGATGTCATAATACTCATGTGGTTATAGATGTAAGTTGTAAGAGAACAGATACAGCAAGTTGGTAGCTCCATGATGGAGGCATCTGCATTAATGAGCAAATACACTTTTAGAGCATGGTAAGAAAAGAGTTACTCACCTGTAAATATGCAGGTCTACAGTATTGGTATATTTCATGGATTCATACGCTAGAATCATTCCCAGTCATCAAGGTAGGAGTGAGTCTCTGGTACATACATCAGCAGTTCAGAACAGCAATTTGCCATAGAAAATTAACCAGATATTATTTTAGTAGTCATTTACCTAATTAGAAATGACACAAACTTCAGCCAATGAGGAGAAAGTGTTCTGAATTCTACTCCCCTTAGAGGAATTTCAAAGTACATGCCTGAGCAGATATATTACACAGTGGTGATCATCACTGTATAGCTATGGTTCAGATGCACTTTCCATTGAAAAGGCATTTTTTTTATTTTCCTGTAACTTTTGACCTCCTGTGTGCATTTGCTTCTAATTTTGCAAATCCTTAGTCAGCTGCAGTACAGCATGCAGATTTTCATTCAGGGGAAGAGGCCAATCGCATTTTAGCTCCATTGGAGATTTTGCTACCATCTACAGCCTGAACGGCTGAACTGATTTACACCCAACGTGGCATGAAAATACAGCTTTACTCGGAAAGCGTGTTTTCGGGGGCTTGGTGTAAATACTTTTGGTAGTTTTTGAAATATTAACCCTATGAAGACTGCTGTGCAATATTTAAAATTGCAGCATTTTAGTACATCTCTGGTGTTTGGGATCCTCCAATTGTGAGACATGGAATTTGAAGAAAAAAATAATAATTGGATGAGGGAGCTTTTTCTCCTTATGCAACTGTGGTTTTTAAGTGGGAACAGCATTAATGAGAGATCGAATTGGCTGCCTTACAAGAACAATTTCTCTTGCGGGCACCATTCCAGGACTCATCGTTCCCAAGTCCTGGGCTTTACACACAAAAATATTTGAAAGGCAGGGCCCTGCAGCAAGCTCTTCTGCACAAAGCTGAAGGCCATGCACATCGGAGCAGGTCAGCTGCAGCGGGTTAGAAGCTGGCTTGTTCCACAGTAGGCTCCCCTAACTGACTCCATGTCCAAATAGTAGCGCTTTGTGAATGTGCTTTTGCTTTTTCAGAAAGCAGCCTTACAGATAACACGAGTGAAGCTGCCTTACAGAGGTCTGCCAATGGAACTCCTAAATATAGAGATGCCATAGGAGCTAAGCCTCACATGGTTTAGACACAGACTATTCCAGACAGCTGGTTTTACTATGGCAAAATGTAACCGTTGCGGCAACGAAAATGGCAATACCCAGTTTTGAAAGAGGTTCCCCCTTTCCCGGGTGTCTAAAGGTTGCAAAAAGTAGATCTGATTGTCCTAGCCATATAGAATTTTAGGCATCATATAGCGTTGAGGTAATGATTGGCCCTTTCCACCAAATTTGAGGGCTTCTGGAAGAAGGACCTGAGAACCAGTGGTTAATTCAGAAGGAATTCCAAAGGCATCTTCGGACTAAAGGTGGGATTGGTATGAAGGATAACCTGGTCTTCGGTGGATTTCATGTATGGTTCATTATTAATGAGCGCCACTCACTGAACCTTCTGTCTAACGTTAAAGGGACAAGTAATGCAATTTTCCAAGAAACAGTACGTCGGTCCTGCACATGGGTTCAAACAGATCTTGCACATGGGTTCAAACAGACTTTATTAGCGGTTACAAAACAGAATTCGCTTCCCAATTTAAAGTAGGTTTCGTTACGGACATCTCTACAGCTCAGAAGAGTCTTTTGAATAACTTATTATAGATGACAACAGTGATTTTGTTGATCTTGAGCAAGGCTATCTGGAAACTGCAGCCAGGTGCACCTTAAGACTGGGTTTCACCAGTTGTTGTAGGGAAGCAACTGATGTAGTTGAATAGGACTTGGGTGAAGACTTTTTAAAGTCTCACCTAACACAGAAATGCTTGCTTCCACTTAGCTTTATAAATTCTGTTCGTGGAATGAACTCTGGCCTGAGCGGGCATTTTTCTACAGTCTTTGGAAAAGTCTAAAATGGACAAGTCAAAATTTCAGGCAGAGTGAAAATGGAGCCAGACTTTGAGCAATGATGGACCGAGGAGAATAGTCTTTCCTTCACAGCAAAAGCGAAATCGTTGTTGCCCTGACGGAATGGATCACCGATAGACAGTTGGAGGGATGCTGTATCTTACTGGTAGCTCTGGCACAGCTCAGACAATTCTGGTACACAAATCTTCTCCCTCTTAACGGATTTTATAGGAATGAGGGTTAATGGTACAGGCAGACCTTCCTCTCTAACTCATCAAAAATAAATCACCCGTTGTTCTGGGATCAATCAATCAGTAATCTTATAAAGCGCGACTACTCACCTGTGAGGGTCTCAAGGCGCCGAGTGGGGAGGGCATAGTCTGCGGTTCAGTCTAAGAGCCAGGTCTTGAGGTTCTTCTTGAATTGCGGCAGCAATGGTGATCGCCTGAGGTACAGAGGCAAGGAGTTCCAAGTCTTCGCAGCGAAGATGAAAGGATCTTCCTCCAGCTGTGGTCTTGCGGATCAGTGGGATGGTGGCCAGGGCCAGTGTTCGGAGATGTCTGGTTGGAGTGTAGGAGGGGTGGTGGTTGAGGTATGCAGGTCCAGAGTTGTGGAGGGCTTTGTAGGTGTGCGTGAGAAGCTTGAAGGTGATTCTTTTGTTGACAGGTAGCCAGTGAAAGTTCTTAGGTGGCCGGTGATGTGGTTGTGGTGTGGGATGTTCAGGATGAGTCTGGCAGAGGTGTTCTGCAGTATTTTTGGGGAGTTTCTGGGTGTAGAGTGCATTGCCATAGTCGAGTATGCTGCAGACGAGCGCATGGGTGACTGTTTTCCTGGACTCAGTGGGGATCCACTTGAAGATCTTATGAAGGAGGCGGAGCATGTGGAAGCAGGAGAACAAAAATGCGTTGATTTGGCGGTTCACTGAGAGTGAGGGGTCCAGGATGATGCCGAGGTTTTCGTGGGTGTGGGGGAGATTCTGAGCGCTTCGGGCCACAGAGTCATCCCAGGCAGAGGGGGAGGAGCCCAGGTTGAGGACTTCGGTCTTGTCTGAGTTAAGCTTGAGGCAGCTGTCCTTCACTCAGATGGTGACTGCCTTCATCCCATGACTGCTGGCTAAGTACTGTCATTTCTTGTTCTCTCTCACTGCAAATAGATTTGGGTTTCTTTTCCATACTCGGGATAGTAAATCCAGCTTCAGGTGTTTTTTACCACATTGTGAAATTACACCATCAATTGGCTAATGGTATCTGCCCACAATGCTCTTCTGTGCTTATGTGAACAGAGTTTGATGGTGCATTGCTCGCTGATTCTTTAGAATAGTAATTTAAAAAAATATATATGGTCATTGTGTTGTCTGTGATATGACTTGTCGAATACCTCTGAGCTGCAACACATTTACTGGAAGCTTAGTGTCTGCTGGGGTCCATGGTCCTCTTGTTGGTAGCTTCTAGAGGTACACAACTAAGCCTTCCAGGGTAGAGTATGTGGTTAGTATGAAAGGAAATAGGTGAGGCACGAAAAATATGCAGTCGTTCTTGTTGGGCAGCCCTTTGAGGCAGATTTGCCAGCCTCGGACTGTTGATTTCTATGCTCTAAAATTACCAGATGTGAACCTACAGCTCTACATGCCAAGAACAGATGCATACTGGGTAAGGAAAATGCTACTTACCACAGTATGCATCTGTTCTTGGCATGTAGAGCTGTAGAATCTCATGCTATGCATAGATCGCCATCTAGTGTTGGGTCCGGATGTTTGCACTTTGTTTTTGTTCGAAGAAGTCTTTCCAGTCACGAGGTAGGTGACTCCTCCTTTCGGTGATAGTGCGACGACTATCGTTAGATTGTTTTGCCGCAGAGGGTGATGAGGGAGTTAGTAAGAGTAGTAAAGAGAGATGTCCATGAATATTGTATCCAAGTAAGATAGTAGTGCAACAGGTACAGGTTCCCGGGGAGGCGGGTGGGCGCATGAGATTCTACAGCGCTACATGCCAAGAACAGATGCATACTGTGGTAAGTAGCACTTTCCGTTCGAGGCATGTGAGCTGTAAATCACATGCTATGCATAGACTATAAAGCAGTTATCTCCCAAAGCAGTGGCTAACCTGTAGCTGTTGCAGCTGTCTGAAATAGTGTACGTAAAACTGCCTGGCCCACACTAGCTTGTTGTCTAGCTAACACATCTATGCAATAGTGTTTTGTAAAGGTGTGTGGTGTAGACCATGGTGCAGCTTTGCAGAAGTCATCTATGGGTATATTTCCTAAAAATGCCATAGAGGCTCCTAGTTTGCTAGTGGAATGCGCTCTAGGGGGAAAATGTTAATGTGCGTTTAGCTTTAATGTAGCATATTTGAATGCACTTAACTATCCATCTTGCAATACCCGATTTTGATATTGGATTGCCTTTATGTGGTGGAGCAAAAGCAACAAAAGTTTCTTTGTTTTCCTGAAAGGTTTTGTTCTTTCAATGTAGTATAGTAATGCTCTTTTTACATCTAATGTGTGAAGAGCACGTTCTGCCACCGAATCTGGTTGAGGGAAGAACACAGGCAACTCAACAGATTGGTTGACATGAAAGGCAGAAATGACTTTAGGTAAAAATTTGGGGTTGGTCCTAAGAACCACTTTGCTTTGGTGTATTTGCATAAATGGCTTTTCTATGGTTAGTGCCTGAAGCTCACCCACTCTTCTCAGAGATGTGATGGCTATGAGGAAGGCTACCTTCCAAGTGAGACATTCTAGATCACATTTGTGCAATGGCTCCAAAGGTGAACCCATTAGTCTTGTAAGAACAATGTTGAGATTCCACACTGGAGCAGGTGGAAGTAGGGGGGGGTGAAATGACAAGTCCTTCCATAAATGCTTTAATAGCAGGTACTCTAAAAAGAGACAAATGCTGTCTGTTTTGCAGAAATGCCGCTATTGCAGCAAGATGCAAGCATATGGATGTGTACGCTAAACTAGAACCCTGTAGATGTAATAGATAACAAATGATGTTTTGGATCGAAGCGTCAAGCGGATTGATTTGATTGTTGTTACAGTAAATGACAAACCACTTCCATTTTGCTGCACAGCATGTGGTAGGGCGCCTAGCTACCTTGATAATATTCATGCAGTATGGCGGAAGATTAAGATAGCCAAACTCTAAGATCTCAGGTGCCAGATCGCAAGGTTGAGATGACTGGGATCTGGATGTCTTATTTCTCCATGGCTCTTAGTGAGGAGATTGGGAGTGAGATGTAGTTTTTGGTGAGGAACTACGGATAACTCAAACAGGGTTGTGAACCAGGGTTGACGGGCCCATGTGGGAGCAACTAGGATTAGTGTCAGGGACTGCTGTCTGAGCTTCCGAACCACTCATGGAATGAGTGGGAGAGGCGGAAAAGCGTAAGCAAATATCCCTGACCAGTTCATCCATAGTGCATTGCCTTTGGACAATGGGTGTGGATAACTGGATGCGAAGTTTGGGCATTTTGCGTTTCGGTGGGTGGCCAACAGATCTATCTCTGGAAAGCCCCATATTTGGAAGAATGGGGAGGAGAACCCGAGGGTGGAGTTCCCATTCGTGGATCTGTTGTAGTTGACGACTGAGCAGATCTGCAATCTGGTTGTTTATTCCTGGAAGGTGTTCTGCAAGGAGATATATTTTGTGAGGTATGGCCCATCTCCAGATGCTCTGGGCTAGCTGGGAGAGCTGGAGAGAGTGCGTCCCCCCCCTGTTTTTTTATGTAGTACATTGCTGTCATGTTGTCTGTACGAATTGGGACAGCTTTGCCTACTAGATGAAGTTGAAATGCTTTCAATGCTAGAAAAATTGCTAGTAGTTCTAGATGGTTTATGTGAAGTTGTTTTTGTTGTAGAGTCCACATGCCCTGAATGGTATGTTTTTGAAGATGAGCTCCCCAACCAGTGAGCGATGCGTCTGCTGTTAGCACTATCTGTGGAATTGGGTCGAGGAATGGCCGCCCCTTGGAAAGGGTTTGTATGTTCCACCACTGCAGAGAGCGATGGGTGCAGCCATCCACCAACACTAGATCTGATAACAGACCTTGAGCCTGGTTCCACTGACGTGCTAAGCATTCCTGTAGGGGACGCATTTGGAGTCTTGCGTGAGGAACGATTAAAATGCAAGACGCCATCATTCCTAGCAATTGCATGAACACTCAAGCTGGTAACGAGTGTTGAGGCTGAAACTGAGATATTAGAGTCTGCATGTTGCAGATTCTGACTGGGTTGGGACACACTAGAGCTTTCTGAGTGTCTATTGTGGCTCCTAGATATACTTGTGTGTTGGACGGTTGGAGATGAGATTTGGTGAGGTTTACAGTGAAGGTGGTGAAGCAGTTGGACTGTTTTTAGAGTGTGGCGTAGGCAGCTTTGCTGCGAGTTGGCTTTTATTAGCCAATCGTCTAGGTAAAGGAAGACGTGAATGTGCTGTCTTCTTAGATGAGCTGCGACTACTGCCAGGCATTTGGTGAAGACCCTGGGTGCTGTAGTTACTCCGAATGGGAGAACTTTGAATTGATAATGTTGGCCGTCCACCACAAATCTGAGATATTTTCGGTGAGCCGGATGAATGGGAATATGGAAGTAGGCATTCTTTAAGTCCAAGTGGACAGAAAATCGCCTTGTTGAAGGAGTGGGACCACTTGTTGGAGTGTGACCATGTGGGAGTGGTCCGACTGAATGTACAGATTTAGTTCTCTGAGGTCTAGTATAGGTCAGAGAGCCGTCCTTTTTGGGAATTAAAAAGTATAGGGAGTATACCCGCGGTCCCCTGGTATTGTAATGGGACTGGTTCTATAGCGTGTTTTTCCAAGAGAGAGAACCTCTTGCTTTAGAAGGGTAAGATGCTATGGTGACATTGCATGTGATCTTGGAAGAATATTTGGGGGAGTGTCTGTAAGCTCCAGGCAGTAACTATATTGGATAATTTGTAGTACCCACTTGTCTGAGGTGATTGAATTCCAGACAGGTAGGAATTGAGAGAGACGTCCCCCGACAGGGGTGGAATGATCGGGGGTTAGCGGAAGGAAGTCACTGTTTGTTTGCGGGGGAAGTGCGTGTGGAGTTACCTCTGCTTCTTCCCTTACCATTATTTCCTCTAAAACCTCCTCTGAAATAACCTCTTGAAGAGGGGGATTGGTTGTTGCCCTTGTAAGAGGAGGAGGGATTTTCGGTGGATATGGTTTTGGAACCACCTCTGTAAAAGGATCGGCGAAAGGAACGCCGAGTGGTAGGTAATTGTAAGGCCCCCATGGACTTTGAGACCTCAGTGTCCTATTTCATCTTTTCCAGCGAGGTATCAACCGCTGGTCCAAAGAGATGCTCCTTGTCGAATGGTTGGTTAAGGATGGAGGTTTGCACCTTCGGCTAGAAGCCTGATATTCTCAACCAAGGGTTGGCCTAACGGCTAGGGCGGTCAACCTCGAATCTTGGGAACTGGGTTCGAGTCTCGGTAATGACGCTGAACATCCTGTGATTCTGGGCAAATCACTTAATCTCTACGTGCCTAACAAAAAATGAAAGTGTCCTCATGTAACGCAACTGGTGCTATGTAAAGTGCTCTGATACCCGATACCTTCGAATCTAGTTCGCGCTATATAAAACTCGGTAAAAAATAAATAAATAAAATGTCTGCGTAAGAGTACACTGGTGTTCACTGCACAAGCTGCTGTGTCTGTTGCTTCTAGGGCGCACCTGATGGATGTGTTGGTGATAAGTTTACCTTCTTGGATAAGGTCATTAGCCTTAGATTTGTGTTCATCAGGTAAATATTGTACGAGTTTCTCTAACTCATCGTAATGAGCCCTATCATAACGAGCCAACAGAGCTTGAGCGTTGGCAAAGCGCCAGTGATTTGCTGCCTGTGAAGCCACTCTTTTGCCCGAGGCATCAATAAGCTTAGACTCCTTAGCAGGAGGAGGAGCCTCACCCGTGGTTTGTGAGTTAGCTCTCTTGCGCGTGTTAGAGACTACAAGAGAGTCTAAGGGCAGCTGGCCTCTAATGTAAACAGGGTCGGTGGGTGCGGGTTTATATTTTTTGTCCACCCTAGGTGTAATTATCCTGGCCCTTACAGGGTCTTTAAATACCTCATCCGTGTGTATTAGCATGCCTTTGAGCATTGGCAAGGTATGAGTAACTCTTTGGGAAGAAGTAAGCGGTTCAAAGAGGAAATCCTCTTCAAAAGGCTCTTTATGGAGCTCCACTCCATGATATTGAGCTGCCCCGTTAAGGAGCTCAATGTACCCAATGTTGTCGTCAGGTTGGGAGGGTCTGGAGGGATACAAAGCAGGGTCATTGTCTGTGTTTGGGTCAGTATGATATTCCTCCCAAGGGTCAGTGTCTTGTGGCCTATCCTGATCCTCATCCCCATCATCCTGTGGGTCAGGTGAAAGTGGTGGTGAATTTTTTGATGGTGTGATGAGCAAATTGGGATCAGTGGGAGAAGGAGGTGGAATGTAAGGGGGAGAAGGGTTAGTACCCACAACTCTTCCTTTTTAGAGGAATGTGGAAGTCCTCAGGTAGGTCTATCTTCCGTTTTTTTGGAAGAGTGGCATGAATCTGTCCTGTTTCAGGGTTGATCATGAGTTTTTTCTGCTTCGGATCCGAAGGCGGGGCATCGGGCCGAGGTTCTTTAGACGGAGTGTCTTTCTCCTTAATTGCCGGTTTCGGCGTCGAAGGTTTCGGCTCCGAGCTTTTCGGTGTCGAAGGTGGAATCTTCGGCAACGGTGGTATTGTGACCAACACATGTTTGGAGTTGGGTCTCGGCGCCGGAGTGGGGTCGGCTCGAGCCTGAAGGCTTTCCTTTCTGTTTCGGAGCCGGGCCAGAGGGTGGGGCGTCGGAAACTTTTTGTCGGTCCCGACCTAGGCCCGAAGGCAGAAGAGGGACCGGAGCCTTTGTCTTTGGTTTTTGAGGGGGCAAGGGGGTATTTTTACTCACGGTACGCTGCTCCTCTTCTTCCATGTCGGAGTCGGCTTCGGACACGGAGATATGTTCTTCCTCCTCGGCTCCTTGAGCTTGATGTTCTGTGTCGGAATCTTCGCCGAAGATGTCCGGTGCGGAGCCGCTCTGGTGTTGCATTTCGTGGCGTCAAGCCCGACGGTCATGAAGTGTCTTTTTCGATCGAAACGATCGACAAGCGCTGCAGTCTTTCTCGTCGTGTTCCGGGGACAAACAGAGGTTGCACACTTCGTTCAAGTCGGTGCGTGGAAATTTAGCACAACACCCAGGACAGAACTTGAAGGGAGTCCGTTCCATCGACTGCTAGCGCGGTCGGCGCGGGTAGGCCCGACGGCCTGCCACTAGTTTCCCGATCGAAGGTTTTCCGAGTTGAGTCGATACGTGTCGAATGGGGAACTGCGATCGATAACAATACCGTCGAGGGTAGTGGATTGCGCGTTAAAGGGGTCCGAAAACGGTGCCGAACCGGAGCGCAGCAATACACATCTGAACCAGATGGCGGAAAAAAAACAATCTAACGATGGAGTCGATGCCCATGCGCACTATCACTGAAAGGAGGAGTCACCTACCTCGTGACTGGAAAGACTTCTTCGAACAAAAATAAAGTGCAAACATCCGGACCCAACACTAGATGGCAATCTATGCATAGCATGTGATCTACAGCTCACATGCCTCGAACGTAGCATTTTCCTTATTTCCAGGTAGCTGGATTTCACTACCAATATCAGGTATTGCTCTTGGGTCTCAAGTCAGCCCCACATATCTTTGCAGTATGTGTGGCTCTGGTTGTGGCCTCCCTCCAATGCCTTAGTCGTCAGATCTTCCCTTATCAAGACTACTGGCTCATAAAGGGGGAAGATGTCTAAGGCAGCAATCTATACCAAAGCTGGTTTACAACAGTTCCACAAACCTGGATTGACTCGGACCCCAAACAAGTCTTCTGGTTCTAGCCACCAGAATTCTGGTCTTAGGAGCGGTTACTGATAACACAGAAGAGAACGCCTTTCCCTCAGAATAAATGTTCTATGTTAGCAAGATCACTCTGCTAATTTTAGAGCATTGAAAACAACAGTCCGAGGCTGGCAAATCTGTGCCTCAAAGGGCTGTCCAACAAGAACGATATTGCATCTTTTTCATGCCTCACCTATTACCTTTCATACTAACCACATACTCTACTCTGGGAGGCTTAGTTGTGTACCTCTAGAAGCTACCAACAAGAGGACCATGGACCCAAGCAGACACTGAGTTTCCAGTAAATGTGCTGCAGCTCAGAGGTATTCGACAAGTCATATCACAGACAACACAATGACCATATATATTTTTTTAAATTATTATTATAAAGAATCAGCGAGCAATACACCATCAAACTCTGATCACATAAGCACAGAAGTCCATTGTGGGCAGACACCATTAGCCAATTGATGGTGTAATTTTACAATGTGGTAAAAGAAACACCTGGTGCCGAACCGGAGTGCAGCAATTCACATCCGAACCCGATGGCGGAAAAAAACAATTTAACAATGGAGTCGATGCGCACTATCACCGAAAGGAGGAGTCACCTACCTCGTGACTGGAAAAGACTTCTTCGAACAAAAACAAAGTGCAAACATCCGTACCCAACACTAGATGGCAGGCTATGCAAAGCATGTGCTCTACAGCTCACATGCCTCGAACAGATACTTTCAGTGATTGGGATGAATAGGATTATGGAAGTGTGTCCCCTGCAAATCTAATGTTGTCCTATACTTTCCCTTGTGCAGGAACCATGGGATTTCTAGAAGGGTGGCCATCATGAACGTCTGATTTTAGAGCTACTTCTTTAGAAACAAGATTGGTGGCCAGCGTGTTTTTTTTCTCACAACAAAGGATGGATCTCTGCCAGCAATTAAACAAGATGTTGATAAATTTCCTGTTGACGTAACATTGTAGGGGGTCTTTGAAGAAAAAGACACGCTATGTCCCCACTGGATGAGATGCAAAACCTCTATTTGGAAGTGATGTTTGCCCATCCTTGCACGTAGGAAGCGATCCTTCCGCTTAGATGAACAGGAGGCAAGGATTAATATCTGGAGCCAGTAGGAAGCCAATGCATTTTGAATCCTGAAAGTGTCCTCCGACATGCTGTAAGAAAGTGCCCTTTTTGCATGGTTGCCCCCACTTTTTGCCAAACTGCTGATGTACTTCGACTGAGTGTGTCCTGGGTTCCTGCCAAATAGGTACCCAGAGCCTATGTTCTTTCCCTAAATCTGCATCAAGACAAAACCCAATTGGCACTCTTTGGCAAAAGGTCAGTGCCTTGTAAATGGTACCACAGGTACTAAGGGCACTGTGGTCAGGGAAGGCCTCTAAGGGCTGCAGCACTTATTGTGCCACCCTTAGAGGCCCTGTACCTTAACACCCACACACTGCCATTGCAGGGTGCGTGTTTTGGAGCAGAACAAAGTGAAGTGTCGACATGGCACACATCCCTGTGTACATGTCACTGCAAATGTCGTAGAATGCACACCTAGTTCAACTTCATTTATTAGCAATGCTCTTGGCTTGACAATTATCGCGTGCAACCCCGGAGCACGCTCCGCCCATGCGTGCTACAAGTAATGTAGAAAGTACTTTAGAACCCGACTGGGTCCCAAACCAGGGTGCACAGCGTGAAGGCGAGAATAGTTCTCAAAAAATAAAGTTCCAACCATTTTTTTTATCATTAGTACTCATATTTTATTCTTCCATTTCAATCCATACTCCTTGCGTTTTCACTTGTGCCCATCCAGGCTTTCATTCAAAACGTTTGGGGATTCACCATTCCTCATATTTCGCGAAGTCTTTTTGACCCAATGCATTTCGGGCATGAACTGCCCTTCCTCAGGGGTAACTGTGGTGAAATAAGACGCATGTGAATATCCTGTACTTTTAACAGACTCTACTGTGATGCTGTTAGTTTTTGCAAACCTTCTAAGTGCCATTTCAACTTGCATGCAACTTGTACATCAAAAAAGATTTTTAGTGCGAACGCGTTCTAAACCATAATCCGTATAGGTTAATCATAAAATCATCTACCGAACACTTGTGCCCGTGTATCATGCAACCTGCTCTGTGCTGACAGAAAAAAACCAAATTAAAAACGAAACTTGCCTAACCCCGTGCCTGCATTGTCGATATGATCTCCTCAACGACTCTTAAATAAATGTGAATGTTTACCTTGATCTGTAACGTGCATCCTCACTTCCCTTCCAGCGCAAAATAATGTGCTGATGAACCTGGCATGCAAAACTCCAGTGTATTTAAATCATATCACGTGTCATCAGTTTCCATAAACATCGAAAAAATACTGTGACCTCCCCCTATTTAAACGTGCTGCTAAAGAAATATCCACATTGAAACTTAACAAAAACGCTTCAAAACTTAATAAAAACAATTCCTCTAAAACATGTACATGATCTTATATCATTAGGCGCATGTAACACGATCTTCCCAAGTCATCAAGCACATCACTACTACGACCCGTTGATTCCGTCTGTTTTCTTGATGGAATGATACAGTTCTTCTGAACGTTAGCAAAGAGAGTCTGTAAGTGTCCATAGTACTTGGAAATATGACGGAAGAGTGAACCTCCAAGGCGTACAACGAAAGCCTGGATGGGCACATGTGAAACTAATGGATAAAATTGGAGTTTATGAAACGCAAAGGAGTATGGATTGAAATGGAAGAATAAAATATGAGTACTAATGATAAACAAAATGGTTGGAACTTTATTTTTTTGAGAACTATTCTCGCCTTCACGCTGTGCACCCTGGTTTGGGACCCAGTCAGGTTCTCAAGTACTTTCTACACATCCCTGTGTGCCATACCTACAACCCACTGCCCTGGCATAGGTCAGCCACCCCTCTAGCTGGGTGCACTATACCAGTGGTGAGGGTACAGGTGCATGAACCCTGTACCCCTACAGTGTCTAAGTCAATTCTTAGACATTGTAAGTGCAGTAATGCCATTAAGAGTATATTGTGCTGGGAGTTTGTCATTACAAACTCCACAGTACCATCATGGCTTTACTGAAAACTGGGAAGTTTGGTATCAAACTTCTCAGCACATTAAACCCACACTGATGCCAGGGGGCATCTTAGAGATGCCCCCTGAAAAACGACCTGACTTGTGTCCTGGCTGAGTGGCTGCTCACCAGCTGCCACCACTAGACATGTTTCTGGACCCCTGGGTCGAGAGCCTGCTGCTCTCGGGGGTCTGAAACAATGCACATCCTGGGACGAGGTGCCAAGCCTCCTCCCCCAGGATGGGCAGGGTCCGCGAAGGGAAAGCTTCAAAGGCTTGCCGCCTTTGTGAGCTACCCCAGCCCTTTGCTGCTTCCAGCAACTGGCTCCCACCGGTCCTGACCCCCACTTTGGGCGGGAGACTCGGCGGGAAAACCAAGATAGGAGGAGAGGTGTGCCTATCTTTGCCAACCCCGCCCCTCAGGTGTGGGGAGGCCAGGTGAAGCACAAATCTCAGTCCCCGCCATCTTGCAGATGGGGGGGGGACCCAGTCAACCAGAGAGGCAAATGCCCGCTCCCACTGGAGGTAGGCATAATAGGGGGTGTACCCACCCCAAGGAAGGGACCCATTGGTCCCAACCTTTACTTACCTGTCACGCCCCTAAATCTAGTATTTAGGGACACTCTTGAACCTTGCCTCCTCAGACAAGAACCGACCAGAAGAAGGATCGAAGAAGCCGTGCTGAAACAAGGAAGAGGAGGACGCCCACTGACTTGGCCCCAGCCCTACCGGCCTGTCCCCACCTCGAACCTGCGCCAGCGAAATACCGGTGTCTCCAGCAGTCTCAAGAACCTGAAGGACCTGCCCTGCCTTCCAAACCCAAGACTTTATCTCCCGTGAGCACCGGATTTGCTCACCAACAGACTCTGGCCCCAGCCAAAACAGCGAGTCTGCACCACTCTGCACCAGACGCCTATGGCCCGAGTTAGAGTGGCCCAACACCACGTGGAGGTCTCCCTGGCCATCCGGATCTGAGATCTCGGACCTGCCTCGAATCTCCAAGCGAAGCCTGCAGCCCCTTTCTGGAGGATCCCCCTGACCATGACTGGAGCTGGTAAGAAAACCCGAAGCCTAAAGACACCCCTGCACCCGACGTCCCACGGCCTTGGGTGGCCCAACCGACAGTGTCCCAGCATCCCAACTTACCTCTCCAACCGGTGGGCACCTCCAGAACATCTTAGTCCCTGAGCCTGCAGTCTTAGTGAAACCGGAGAATCCCCAATGAAATCAACAGGGCATCCGATGCCAAAATAGCATCATGCACCCAGCCGCCCCTGCAGGTGTACTTTGGATGCTAACTCTGATCCCCCTTTGCCCGGAGCCTAATACCAGGAGCTGTGCTCCCAGAACCTTGTGGCCTGCTCATTAGCAGCCGCCAACCGGAGGCCCCCTATCCCCCATTGGATAACATTGGGCCTCAGCACTCTGCACCCAGCCGCCCTAGTGCGGCTGAGGGTGCTTTGAGAGTGCATCCTCGACCCTGGGGGAACCCTGGTTCTAACCCCAGAATACCAACTCCCACAAACTTGTACTTACCTGTAAACCGATAACTCCATTTCCTCCCATAGGATTGCATTGACTGCTTTTCTTGAAAATTGTTTTAAGTGTGGAGTTGGTTTGTATGGAATTTTGAAAAACTGCATATGTACTAAAAGTGAATTACTTACCTATTGTCTAGGAGATGTCTCAGCGTGATATCTAGGCATATAACACTGATTAGCAAAAGTAATCTGAAAAGTAACGTACATAGTAATCTGTAAAGTAACTAAAAAGTAATTCCGAACTGTTGACTTACCTGTAATTCAATCAACTGCATTTGAATCTACATTCAACTGTAAAACACTGCATAAGACTTTGCAAAGCATTTATTTCACTTACCTGCACCAGGCTTGCCTTGGTTCTAGAAATAAAATAACTAAATAATGTTTTTGATACAAACAAATTGATCTGAGTTCAGTCTTTGAGTGTATGACATCATTTGCTGCCTGAGTGTGTACAACAAATGCTTAACACTACCCTCTGATAAAGCCTTACTGCTCGCCCACACTACTACAAATAGAGAGTAAGGTGCTATCTACTTTTACCTCTGCCTACCTTTGGGGGTTCCACTGCACTCTGTACCTCATTTGGTATAGTATATACAGAGCCAGCTTCCTACATATGCTTCTTGAAATTTTGTAATTAGGAATGTGGGGTTCTGTGTGATCCTCCGTACACCCAAGGAGGAGGAGTGGGGGGGGAGGGGGGTATGTGTGTGTGTGCGTGTGTATAATGAATCACTTTATATTGGTTTCTCTGCTTGCTCTTGTGACTATAATCTGTGCCAGATAATATCTGTTTTTTTAATTATATTCTCACACAGGTGAAACGGGACACTGGGTGGAGACTGCGAATTTGCATCTGATCACATGAGATAAGGATGGGAATTTTTATAATGCGTGAGTTCGATTGATGCATGCTGGATTACTTTATTATTTACCATGGGAATTTATTTCATTTACTTTGTTGTGTCATCATAAAATGCTTAACAGATTGATGGTTTGACAGCTCAGAGGACCAGTTGGTTTCGGAATAATCATTGTCATTATACAATGCATATGAGTGCAAGCTGTGAAAATATTGGGTTATTGACTTAGCCCCAAACCTTACAATGCGTTAGGAACATGGTAACCACATGGGTGACTTTAATTTGAATATGAATGCTTTGAATTTACCCTTTTTTCGATTATTTGGATTCTTGCCTGGGCAGTATCTTATGCCCTTTTTGCCTTTGCATGTTTAGTTTGTGACACAACACATTCCATGATCATTGATAATTTGTCAGGAGAGGAACCTTCCTGCTCCGGTTTCCAGCACAGTGCGTCCTGATGAAGAGTGCCTGCTCCCATCACATCCAGATCCTACTAAGGATTTTAACTGACTCTCTGAAATCTGTAAGCATTGGAACCTACTATAGGTGTTTAACGAAAGCTCGATGTGACTACACATCCCAGCATGCTGTATGAAGAAATCAAGTACGCAGTTGAACCCATGAGGGGTTTTTAAACCAATCAGCATGCAGTATAAAGAGCGCTCCAATGCGTACAGGAGAAATGCCTCTGATGAAGTGGTACGTTGGCCACAGAAACGCGTCAGGCAACACAACGAACTTGGATGGTTGGGGCGGGCTGAACCATGATGCCGAATGACAGACGCACTGTCGAGTGCATCTTGAGAAGCTTTGGCGTTTGTTGAATAAAAAAAAAAAAAAAAAAAATATATATATATATATATATATATACACACACACCTGTCAACAAGAATCTGTCAGCAAATAAATGAGTTTGAGGATCAAACAAAAGCATAAGCATACAAAGATCTAGTAACTAAAGCACTAGTCAATTAGGATTTACTACTTATAGCACAACTCACATCAGCAATTATCTACCAGTTGGTGAATAAGTCTATAAGATCTGAGAGCGAAAGCGCAATGTGTGATCTACTGGATACAGCACAAGTCTACATGCTTTGCCAACAAGACATGTACTCTAATTTCTAGATTGCAACCCTTGTAGAGGTGTGTTGTAGCTGGTAGATCCATGTTGATTCATGGTCTGCCTACGCCATCTTTGTAGGGAAGTGCTTTTGTTGTTAGATCTCAAGACCAGCAATCTATCTAGTAATCCCCCAAGAATCTACTAGTATGTGGAACAGAGTAAAAGAGGGAGAGATAGGAACCAACTGTCCTGTAAGACTAGTCACATGACAATATTTCATCTGACCATGTGCCAAGGTAAACAAACTGACAAACAGAGAGCTTAAAATAATGCTTACTTCTGCTGTGTCGAAGATCTGCTTCACCTCCAGCACACTGGTTATATGCCATGTATATTTGTTGAATGTTCCAAGGGGAAGGGCATCTTTTCGGACGAATGCTGAAATCGACAACACAAAGAAAACAGAAAAAACAGTAACAATTTCATCAATAAGAAGAATCAAAATCTAACAAACTAAAAAGTGATGGAAAACATTTGACAAATACAAATGTATTGGAGATGGAAATACGATATGGTGGCACAATCGAGAGAATACATTTCATATGATTATGGGTGTTTAGTGTTGCAAAAATATTAGAGGCTTCTGAAAGTCCCCTTGCTATATCAAGGTGGAATATCCTAGGTTTGACCATGCACACATCTCTCCTCCATAGATCAGCACAATTGGGAATGTTTCCCAGTTAAGGCAAAACTCCTGTAAGCCTGCCTAAAGTAAGGCAATAAACTGACATTATCCACTGTGCAAGGCAAAACAGAAGCACTGGAGCCATCCCACAGATGATACCAATTTACCTACAAGAAACCCTTTAATGAGGCAACAACATAACAGCTTCTCCTTTGCGAGGCAACGCACGCGAGTCCTCTTAACTGATACAATACACCTGAGATTATCTGTTACGTAGAGCCATAAGCTTGCACCTCTTTGGGAGTACACAAAGGTAATTATAGCCTTGGTGAAACTATACAATTGTGTAAATTTATTGGGGGAGTTGGGGTCAGGTTCCATACACATCGTTCTACTCATCCTGGAAGTGGTGCTAAATCTGCACATATTTTCATGGGGGGCAGCGGGGGGCATACACTTTAAATGATAGATTATGAAAGGATGAACTGGAACATAAGCAATGCAAGACCGGTTTTGACCACCAGTCAGGTACTGACCACCAGTCGGGTATAGCTTGCTTCCAGTGGCACAGTGAGCACAGGACCCACGTCTGGGTATACCTGTTCCATTGAAGTATACAAAATAAATGATGGATAGCATGGGGTTTAGAGATGGGTATGGGGTGGTAAAGGTAATTATAAAACAAAGGGGGCTGCGAGTTCCCACAATAAAGAAAATGATATATATATATATATATATATATATATATATATATATATATATATATATATATATATATATATATAATCTACTGGCAGTCGCCAGTAGATAGTTATAGTTAGGACCTATTTTCCATAACATTCTATTTGAAATAACTTTGGCGCCGGTTGACGAATCTTCGCGAAATTTTCAAAACTTATGGCCCGCTCCGGTCCTGAAAGTTTCGGGGTAATTCGGCAAGCGGGGCCGAGAAAAAAAAAAAGGGGGGTTTGAAAACGTGTTTTCCTCATGCAATTTTCCATAGGAACCTTTCATCGCAGCTACAGCCCGAACTGCTGAACGGAATTACACCAAATTTGGCAAAAAGGTAGCCCTTGGTTCAGAGTCGTGCCTTTTGCTTAAATGGTGTAAATCCGTTCAGTAGTTCCTGAGAAATTTGAAAAAGAAAACATATTTCTGGGCGGAGCCTAACCACACGTCATCGTGAGATCTGATTGGCTGTCAGCACTTCATCCTGGAATTGCTGGCAGCCATCTTGGGACCAATATAAATGATAGTACCCCATTGAAATGCATTGTAGTGAATCGAAGATTTTGAGGGTTACCAAAAGGAGAACTATAAAGGGTGATAACAGACTTTAGTTACATTAGAATTCATTTGTTGATGGTACCATACTAATTTCAGGAATTGTGGTGTGTTCTAAGGTGATTTTACCCTGTGAAAAACCTTCTGCTGGGATATCATGAATCATGTTTGAGAGAAAACTATTTTCACATGCTTGTCCCATACAGTTTTGGAAGGTGCTCCAGAAGCTAAAATGAGAGCATATTTTCTGTAAATTCACATTATCTTTCTCAGTCATGTGAGAATGAAGTCTGACATTCTCAGTAAAACATGTACATCCAACAAGGGCAGAGACTGTCAGTTGATTCCTTTGTGTTCTACTGCAGCTTCCCAGAGTGTTCTAAAGAACAACTAGAGCGCTAACAGTCTTACTTATGACAAAAGTATGGCACACCTGAAGCCATCTTGATTGGAATAAACTGGTAACACTTAAAACATTTAATTTAAAAAGGAACAAAATGAGGGGGTTCGTTTTGCCATAGAAATTATGGTTAGTGCTGCAGAAAGAAAATTTAGGGCATGTTTTAAGTGAGATCTCAAATCCTCTTCTATTTCATTAGAAAATTCTGACATGCAGACTGAAACAATCACTTTCAATACCAGCAGCAGACTTCCAGTTAACTCCCTGGTGAGCAGTAGCTTTACTACAGTGATCTAATGAACAACTAGAGTGCTAACATTCTGAATTTATGGCAAATGTGTGACACATCTGAATGCCTTCTTGATGGAATCAAAGTAAAAAACTGAAAGCATTTCCTACTGAGGAGACTGCAGTAAATGACGAAATTAGGAAACTTCATAACAAATAAGTCTCCCAAGATGGCCACCAGAGAAAAAAGAGCCCAAATGTAGCACAAATATCACCCAGATGTAGCCCACATATAGCCCAATGACAGAAGTGTGCAAAACACTTTTTATTTTTATTTTTCTGCAGTTTTATATAGTGCAAACTGGTCAGGTATTGGAGCGTTACATCTTACCTGGACCCCTTATTGCGTATTTTGCACGAAGTACATGAGATTGATCTTGCGAAACATTGAACTTTACGATTCTGTTAACCTGAAGTTGCTCTGAACCGGGCTTTGTAACACCCGTTTTTACCTACTGGTTTTAATTAATTCTCACTGTATTGTATTAGGAAAGAGGATTTACTGTTTATGTACACTTTTATGATCTATGTTTCTAAATCAGATCAAATAAAGTTTAATGAATTCTATGGCAGGACGGAGGCGAGGATTATGCATATCTTTCCTCACTTTATTTGCATAGCAGTTCAAAGAAAACGTAACAAAACTATCATTAAACAAAAGACTACACAACCCATGAACCATTAGGGGGTAGTCTCCAAGGCAACTATAGTCCAATCATATCACAGTCCATCGTATATAATATCGTGACGTCCCTTCCGCTTCCTCTTTCTTCACTGCTCATCAGTTAAGTGCATTCCTTACATTCTTGGCTTAATCTGACGTTGTTGCTGTTTGTATAGCGGTTTCTTGTGCACGTTATTAGCATTATTGCCTTGGTATTGTTTCATATTCCCTGCGCAGCAGGCTCTTGCCCGAGCGAGTTCTCCCCCTCGCAGTTTCTCCCGCTGTGTGCTCTGCGCGCAGTGAGATCCTGTCAGGCGTGTCTGGTCCGAGCGAGGCAGCTCCGTCGAGCGCTCCCACTGGTCTTTACGCGCGTTTGGGAATCCGGTCACTCCTTTAGTGTCCGCTTGATTCCCGACCAACCCTCGCCTAATTTTGACACCGCTACGCGGTGATTTCCCCACACGGCCACGTTAGTGACCAGCACCACCTGGTGGTGGTAATTGGTATTGCGCCTCAGTGTATTCTTCCAACAGCTTCGGGGAAAGCCCAGCTGTTGGAGCACCGGCGAGGGGGCTGTCTTAAGGATTTTAAGGGCATTTGTTCTGTGCTCACACTCTCTGCTATCATGTCTTCTCCAGAAGACCATTTTTACTCCTCCTACCAGGAAGTGGAGGAGGAATGGCCCCCAACTTCTCCCTCCAGCAGTGGACCAAGCCCTCTCTCTGGCTATTTCTAGGGCGCTGGCTCCTCTTAGGGATCAGGTTGATAAGCTGGCGAAAAGCATCCCTGGGGTGTTCAGTGACCCAGATCTGGTGGTGGCGGGTCCAAGTAGCTCCCAGATGGGGAATAAAAGGGCCGTTAAGCATAACGCGGGGCACTTGGAAGGATTTGATAAACTTACGGAGACCTTCCTCAAGAGTGCGCGAACGCTAAAACATGCACCCTGCCGGGAGGAGGAGAGGCCCGGAGAAAATTGCGACACTGTCACCACTATTGTAGACCCCAACGGCGGGTTTCCCTTAGAGGGAGAGGGTGTATCGGAGGACGATTTCTCCTCCGATGAGGATAAGGACTCGGGGCGTCCCTGGCATCCAGAGTCCCACTCCTCTCAGGCCCCGGTTGGGGACGGGCTCCACTCGGACATGTTCGAGCCTACCCAAATTTACCATCCTAGGTCGGCAGAGTGGACACCTGACGCCAAAGTGGCAGAGTATGTGGTGGGGAAAATCCATCAACCCCTTGAAAGGGAGGTCAGGAATAGGATGAGGGGAGAACGCCCCAGGCCCTCACTGAAGGGGAAGGTGGCACACACGCCTGAAATTGATGAGAAACTATGTACCTTTTTCTCCAAGTATATGAGGGATCCCAAGAAAGGAATTGATAGGTCTTGGACGTGGTAGGGCCCTTGACCCAAATTATTCAATTGACGGAGCGTTCCAAAGAGTCAGCATCCCCTTTGTCCACGGATCTTGTGGCTGGTTGGGCGCACAACCCTAAACCACTACCCCCTCCACTACCCAAACACCACTGCACTACCCTAAACCCTAAAACACTACCCCCAGCACGACACCCTACACTACCCAAACATAACTGCACTACCCTAAACCCTACAACACTACCACCAGCACGACTCCCTACACTACCCAAACACCACTGCACTACCCTAAACCCTAAAACACTACCCCCAGCACGACTCCCTACACTACCCAAACACCACTGCACTACACTAAACCCTAAATATACCCCCAGCATGACCTCCCACACTACACAAACACTGCACTACCTAAACCTAAAACACTACCCCCAGCACGACCCCTACACTACCCAAACACCACTGCACTACCCTAAACCCTAAAACACTAACCCCAGCATGACCCCCTACACTACCCAAACACCACTGCACTACCCTAAACCCTAAAACACTACCCCCAGCATGACCCCCTACACTACACAAACACCACTGCACTACCCTAAACCCTAACACTACCCCAGCACGACCCCCTACACTACCCACACACCACTGCACTACCTAAACCCTAAAACACTACCCCAGCACGACCCCCTACACTACTGCACTACCCTAAACCCTAAAACACTACCCCCAGCACGACCCCTACACTACCCAAACACCACTGCACTACCCTAAACCCTACCCCCAGCACGACCCCCTACACTACCCAAACACCACTGCACTACCCTAAACCCTAGAAAAGAAACCCCCACCCCATGCCCAATCCCCCTTACCTCTCACTCCTCATGGTTCCTCTCTCCTCGTGGTTCCTGCTTCACGTCATCTCTGAGGGGCGGTGCACCTCGTTGTGAGGAAACGGAACAGCCTCCGTTTCCTTACAACGACATGGATCGTCTACATGTTTTTTAGAACGCATGGTCATTTACCATACATACCTTTACAACAAAATTCGTTGTAAAGGCATGCGTGGTAAATGACCATGTGTTCTAAAAAATGCGTAATAATGGCTTCGTGATGTACAACGCATGCGTGGTAATGCATGCGTTGTAATGGTATCACAAAGTAAAAAAGTCGTTGTAGCGGCTGTTTACCTATCGAAGCTGGCCCCTGTTCTTCAGTGAGGCGTTTATTTGATTAATTAGGAGGAAGGAATGTGTTTTTTTACCGAAAAGTGCATTCCCGGCTGTTGTATTGTGAAAGTGTCTGCGTGGCCTGGTTTCACTTCTGGTGAGAGAGTGGAAGAGTCTGTTTGGATCTAAAGGAGTTCTGTTGTTGGACGGGGCCGGCGCGACATGTCATCAGAAAACATAGCTAATGGAAAGCGTCCTCCCTAAAGTGTGGAGCAGTGCCATGAGAGGTCAACGAGTGTGCGTCCCACCGCAGTATGACCGTACCGCGTGACCCATGTGCCGCCTCCAGGCTACGGGAGGCAGAAGCGGCATCGCAGGTCCTCTTGAAGACCGTTGTAGCACTAATTCTACATTTTGGTACTAGGGCATTTTAACTTCGTTGTTCATGCCAGATACAAAGAGAAGATCCTGTGTTATTCAGTGCCCTCGTTACCTTTTTTGTGGGTTGTGGTGCTTGTCACTTCACTGCCCCGCCGGTGCACACGACTGGGCACCCCACCTCGTGTGCCATCTGCAGGGCCTCTGATCACTGGTTTCGGTTTCTGGAGTGGCAACATAAACAGTTGCTCCCAAAGGACTAGCCTGAACACTTAGGTGAATATCCCCTGCACCAGCATGCCACGGAAATTCTTTCCTAGCTCTCCCACGTCAACGAGCACGGCTCCGCTCGCGACACCGTATGACGTCATCGGAGCCATAAGAGGACCTCGTCGGCGTGCTGACGTCAGTTCCACCCATTTTTTCCATGCCACCGAGGCAAACAGGGGACCGAGACATTTTCACATGTATACATAATATAATAAATATATATATATTCACTGAAAAAACCATAGGTTTCAGGCACGTTATAGTTAGAAATTAGCATTTAAAAAACCTTACAAATTCACTGAAAAAACCATAGGTTTCAGGCACGTTATAGTTAGAAATTAGCATTTAAAAAACTTTACAAATTCACTGAAAAAACCATAGGTTTTAGGGACAGTTATAGTTAGTTGGACATTGCACTCGTACAAAACCCGTGAAATTACCCCGTTATAGTTAGTTCAGGTAACTAACTCGCGCGCCCGCAATGTACTGCTGATGACGTCACATATTACATCACTCATGACATGGTCAGTGACATCACTCATGACATCACTCATGACATCTCAAATGACATCACTGATGACATCCAGTGAATGTGTGTTTTTCTGAAAATTAAATATGTTTTATATATGTATATCTCAAGGTCGATGGAAGAATAAATGGGTATATAAGTGTCTAAATGGATGATTTGTTTTGTAAAATGGATTGTATAACTGACTAAGTGTATCTTAGTGAATACCTGGGTTAGTGAGTAATGTTTAAATATGAAAATATCTGTATCAGTCTCTCACTTTGTGTATAAGTGGCTGCATGGGTTGGTGAGTAGCTACCTGAGTGTCTATATGGGTTAGTTGGTTTTTTGAGTATCAGTATGAGTGTCTGTATGGTTCGGTGGGGGTATTACTTAGTGCATAGATGCATGAATGAGTGACTCACTGTTTGTATGTGTTGAAGACAGCATGTGTGCAGGACTGTATAGGTGTATGGGTGTGTTAGTGAGTGAATGACTGTCTCAATAGTGTCTTTATGAGTAACTACATATGTTTTAAACTAGTATATGTGAGTATTGGTGAACATAAGTGAGTATATGTGAGAGTGAGAGATTGGAAGAGTTCCTGTACAAATAAGTAGGTGTTTCTATAAGTGATTGTTTAAGAGAGTAAGTATGTGTAAGTTTCTGTAGAAGTAAGTGTGGTAGTGTGTGTATAACTGTATATGCAAGTAAATGGATGTTTGATACTTTGTTTGCATGTGTGACTATGTGTGTGAGTAACTCTATGGACGAGTGGCGGTGTGTAACAGGATGTATAGGTGTATGAGTACATATGATGAGTGAGTACATGTATGAGTGACTGTATAGGGACTGTTGGTGAATGAGTGGATGTGTGTGTAGAGCTTGGAATTACTGAATAGGTGTGTTGTAACTGGTATTGGTATGTCCATTGTTTTGAAAATGTTAGTTTGTATTTTTGAGTGTGTGTATCAAAGGTTATATTAGGGTGAGAGGAGGTCTGCCACTCTATCACAAGGATGATGTCATGAGTGATGTCATGAGTGATGTCATTTGAGATGTCATGAGTGATGTCACTGACCATGTCATGAGTGATGTAATATGTGACGTCATCAGCAGTGCATTGCGGGCGCGCGAGTTACAGTTAGCTGAACTAACTATAACGGGGGAATTTCTATGGTTTTGTACGAGTGAAATGTCCAACTAACTATAACGCCCCTGAAACCTATGGTTTTTTCAGTGAATATATATATTCACTGAAAAAACCATAGGTTTCAGATATGTTATAGTTAGAAATTAGCATTTAAAAAACCTTTGAAATTCACTGAAAAAACCATAGGTTTTAGGGACAGTTATAGTTAGTTGGACATTTTACTCGTACAAAACCCGTGAAATTCCCCCGTTATAGTTAGTTCAGCTAACTATAACTCGCGCCCCGCAATGCACTGCTGATGACGTCACATATTACATCACTCATGACATGGTCAGTGACATCACTGATGACATCACTGATGACATCATCCAGTGACTGTTTCTGTAAAGTTTAAATATGTTTAATATATTTAGGGAAAGGCGTATTGAAGAATGAGTGGGTGTATAAGTGTCTGAATGGATGATTTAGTACGTGAGACTGACTCTACAAGTGAGTGATTAAATGTATCTTACTGAATGCATGGGTTAGTGACTAAACTGTGTGAATGTCTGTATCCGTCTGTCTGTTGGTTTGTAAGCGGCTGCATGGCTTTCTGAATAGCTACATGAGTGTCTACATGGGTTATTGATTGATTGTCTGAGTATCTGTATGGGTGCCTGAGTGTTTGGGTGGGTGGGGTGTGTGACTGTGCATAGATGTGTGAGTTGGTGATTCACTGGGTGCATGGTTTCAAGAGTGCATCTGTGATGGACTGTATGGGTGGGTGAGTGTGTGTATGGGTGTGTTAGTGATTGAATGTATATCTCAGTGGTACATGTGTGAGTAACTACATATGTGCAAGGCAGTATATATGTGTGTTGGAGTATATAAATGGCTATAAGTGAGAGTGTGTGATTGTGAGAGTGGCTGTATGGATGAGTGTGTACTTGTATCAGTGATTGTATAAGAGCGTAAGAATGTGCTAGTATTTGTATGAGTAAGTGAGCTGGTGTGTGTATAACTGTATAGGTGAGTAAATGGGTGTGTGATTAATTTTTGCATGACTGACTAGGTGTGTGAGTACCTCTATGGATGAGTGGCGGTGTGTGAGTGTTTATATAGGTGTATGAGTGCATATGATAGTCCTGTACTGAGTGACCGTAAGTATGAGTGACTGTACGGGTGAGTGATTGGATGTGTGTGTAGACCTAAGAATCAGTGAGTGGGTATGTAGTTATTGGTGTTGGAGTGTCTATGGTTTTGCGAATGGCAGTCTGTAATTTAGAGTGGGTGTATCAAAGGTTATATCAGGGTGTGAGGAGGTGCACCAGATTATCACGTGGATGATGTCATCAGTGATGTCATTTGAGATGTCATCAGTGATGTCATCAGTGATGTCACTGACCATGTCATGAGTGATGTAATATGTGACGTCATCAGCAGTGCATTGCGGGGCGCGAGTTATAGTTAGCTGAACTAACTATAACGGGGAATTTCACGGGTTTTGTACGAGTAAAATGTCCAACTAACTATAACTGTCCCTAAAACCTATGGTTTTTTCAGTGAATTTCAAAGGTTTTGTAAATGCTAATTCCTAACTATAACATATCTGAAACCTATGGTTTTTTCAGTGAATTTCAAAGGTTTTTAAATGACAATTTTTAAATGTATTAATTGTTATATTAATTTTTTCATACTGATTTACTACATTTTTAGAAACAATTTTTTTTAACATATTTTATTTTTTAAATTACATTGCAATTACATTATACATTACATTACAAAAATACTTTCTCAGAATGAATTACTTTAGTTTAAATACTTTGCACATAGGCAATAGACTTTTAAGTACAGTAGTTACAGTTGTTGCAATGGGCAACACATTTTCAAACACAATGCAACATTCAGCTCAATGTGAATTTCTAGTTAAATGCAATTAGTTACTTTATGGATTACTTTTCTAACCACAGGACTGGATCCTAGATTCAGTCCTGGTACATCTCCTGTAAACAGTTGAGTAAAAGCGTTTTGGTTACAGTCGTGATTTTTAAGGAATATTATTGTATTTTAAAAGTTGGCACTTAGAAACTTTTTCTCATAGAATCACCAATGTTATCCTATGGAAGGAAATTCACTTAGCAGGTAAAAACTGTTATCGTTACTTTTTCTTACTCAGTGTTGGATCCTGGATCCAGCACTGGTGCATCTCCTGTAAACAGTTGAAATTATGCGTTTAAGTCATACAGGCGATTTTTAAGGAATATTTGTAGTTTGTGAAAATTGACACTTTGAAACTTTTCTGCTGAAAACCAGACAATGGATTCCTATGGAAGAAAATATAAGTTACTGGTAAGTACGGTTAAAATTACTTTTCAGGGTCAGTGCTGGGCTAAAAGATGCAGCACTGGGTTCTCTCCTGATAACAGGTGAGTAAATTGGAATTCGTACTTTGGTTGATTTTAGAGGAATATTATAAAGTTCCAAAACTCCACACTTAGAAGAATTTCTAAGTGAAACCAGTCAATGTTAGCCTATGAAGGAAATTCAAGTTACCGGTAAGTACGGTTAAAATTACTTTTCAGGACCAGTACTGGGCTGAAAGATACAGCACTGAGGTCTCTCCTGATAACAGGTGAGTAAATCGGAATTCGTAGTAAGGCAGATTTTAGAGGAATATTTGCACAATGGTGAAGGGAGGGCGGGGCCTGAGGTGACATCTGTGCAAACGCGCCCCGTGGCGCGTTTTAAGTTGGGGATTAAGTCCCCTTGAATCATGAGGTTCCCTAGGGGCCAACTAGCCCACCATGAACCTCCAGTATGCGCCAGGGGCTACGTTGCAGAGACGTGTAGAGGCCACACCCCTTTTACACTCTCTGCAACGCAGCTCTGTGGCGCTTTCTGGATGTACCTGTTGGGCTAGTTGGCCCCAGAGACCCTCAGGATTGAAGGGATTTAATCCCCATCTTAAAGCGCGCCACGGGGCCTGTTTACACACATGTCACATGAAGTCCCGCCCCTCCCTTCACCACTGTGCAAACGCGCCCTGTGGCGCGTTTTAAGTTGGGGATTAAGTCCCCTTGAATCCTGAGGGTCCTGGAGTCCAACTAGCCCACCATATACCTCCAAAGCGCCACAGAGCTGCGTTGCAGAGAGGTGTAAAGAGGGCGTGGCCTATGTACACGTCTCTGCAAGGCAGCCCCTGGCGCATACTGGAGGTTCCTGGTGGGCTAGTTGGCCCCCAGGGACCCCCAGTATTCAAGGGAGTTCGTTCCCCCTCTGCAAGCAGCGGCAGGGGTGCATTTGCAGAGTACTGCAGGGAGGGGCGGGGCCTCCGGCACGATGCCCGGTCGTTTTTTTTCTTCGTTTTTCTTGTTTTTTTTAATGGGAGGGGGCTGCGTGGCCCCCTTCCCTTGCCCACTGGCCCCAAGGACCCCATCCCGGGGCCTGAGCATTTTTATTTTTATTTAAAAAAAAAAAAAAAACGGGAAGGGGCCGCGTGGCCCCCTTCCCTGGGCCTGTATTGGCCCGGGGACCCCATCCCCGGGGCATGGCCTCGATTTTTATTTTTTTCTTTGGAGGGGCTGCGTGGCCCCCTCCTCAGGCCATTTAAGGCCCCGGGGACCCCATACCCCGGGGCCGGCCTTCCCTTATTTAAAAAAACAAAAAAAAAATGAACTTTGGGGAGGGGGCTGCGTGGCCCCCTCCCGAGCCACTATGGCCCGGGGACCCCATCCCGGGGCCTGGCCTCACGTTGGAGACTGTGGGGGTCCCCAATCCCCCACAGTCCCAGCAGCTCCCCGCCTCCTGCGGAAGCCGGCATTGCTTTCCACATGGGAGCAGCTAACATGCTGCTCCCCATGTGAAAAGCTAGTGGTTTGCATTTTGAAAGAGAGAGCAGGTTTCCTGCTCTCTCTTCAAAATGCAAACCAAGACTTGCTATGACAGGACGGGAGCCGCGAGGCTCCACGTCCTGTCATAGCAAGCAGCAGTGTCCCGGGGGTAGGCACCCGGGACACTGCAGGAAGCCAGCCCTGGGGGTGGTGGTCCCCAGGTCCATCAAGGGCTCCAGGAGGGGGCCGCGCGGCCCCCTCCCATTCAGTGCACAGCCCGGGGAGGTGGTGGTCCCCGGGGCTTGAGAGATCCGTAACGGACCCCCATATTTAAATGTTTAGTGCCCCGGGAGGTGGCGGTCCCCGGGGCTGCGGGAGGGCTCAGAGCCCTCCCGCCATCATTTCTAAATAAAGCCCGGGGGGTGGCGGTCCCCGGGGCTTGAGAGGCCATAGTGTCCCCCTACATAAATTAACCCCCCACCATGCCCCCGGGACTTGGGCCACCCGGGGGCCAATTAGCTGTCGAGCGCGGGAGACCGCGCTTCGATTTTCCGGCACGATCCGCGCTCCCTGAGCGCATCCTGCCGATTTAAAAATAATAATAATTTTTGCCCAGGGGTCCTTGTGGGACCCCTGAGCAGACCTAGGGGTCAGGGTGTTTCTACCCTGCCCCCTTTGTGCGTTTGCGCACTTGTTTCTGTCCTCGGTTCTACCGAGGGACAAAATGACTGCCAACACTTCCTGATTTGGAGTGTTGACAGCCAGTTAGCATGCAGCTCGTGATCGGGAGGGTGCGCGAATCCGACTGCGACCATAGATATATATGTATTTTTACTTTTGATTTTCTCAGCAACTACTGAACGATTTACACCATTTAACAAAAGGGTTCTTTCTGAACCAAGAACTACCTCTTTGCCAAATTTGGTGTAATTCCGTTCAACAGTTCAGGCTGTAACCGTGTCTAAAGTTTCCTATGGAAAAATGAATAGGGAAAACGCGTTTTGGGACCCCCTTTTTCTCGGCCCCGCTTGATGAATCACCCGAGACTTTCAGGGTAGGGAGCGGACCGGAGCGCCCCACAAAGTTTGAAAATTTTGCGAAGATACGTCAACCGGCAAGAGAGTTATTTCAAATAGAATGTCGCGGATTTCCTATGGAAAATAGGTCCTAACTATAACTATCTACTGGCGACCGCCAGTAGATTATATATATCGCCAGTAGATAGTTATAGTTAGGACCTGTTTTCCATAGGAAATCCGCGACATTCTATTGAAATAACTCTCTTGCCGGTGACATATCTTCGCAAAATTTTCAAGCTTGTGGGCGCTCGATCGCTCTACCTGAAGTCTCGGTGATCAGCGAGCCGAAGGAGTCCCAAAGCGTTTCCCATTCATTTTCCATAGGAAACTTTAGCCACGACTACAGCTCGAACTGCTGAACGGAATTACACCAAATTTGGCAAGAGGTAGTTCTTGGTTCAGAAGAACCCTTTTGTTAAATGGTGTAAATCCGTTCAGTAGTTCCTGAAAATCAAAATGAAATCACATATATATCTATGGCGCGTCGGATTCGCGCCCTCGATCACGGCTGCATGCTAGTTGGCTGTCAACACTCCAAATCAGGAAGTGTTGGCAGCCATTTTGTCCCTCGGTAGAACCGAGGGACAGAAACAAGTGCGCAAAGCACTCAATGTGAATTTCTAGTTAAATGCAATTAGTTACTTTATGGATTACTTTTCTAACCACAGGACTGGATCCTAGATTCAGTCCTGCGACATCTCCTGTAAACAGTTGAGTAAAAGCGTTTTGGTTACAGTAGTGATTTTTAAGGAATATTATTGTATTTTAAAAGTTCACACTTAGAAACTTTTTACATAGAATCACCAATGTTATCCTATGGGAGGAAATTCACTTAGCAGGTAAGTAGTGTTATCGTTACTTTTTCTTACTCAGTGGTGGATCCTGGATCCAGCATTGGTGCATCTCCTGTAAACAGTTGAAAGAATGCGTTTAAGTCATACAGGCGATTTTTAAGGAATATTTGTAGTTTGTGAAAATCGACACAAACTTTTCTGCTGAAAACCAGACAATGGATTCCTATGGAAGGAAATACAAGTTACTGGTAAATACGGTTAGAATTACTTTTCAGGATCAGTACTGGGCTCAAAGATGCAGCACTGAGGTCTCTCCTGATAACAGGTGAGTAAATCGGAATTCGTAGTTCGGCTGATTTTAGAGGAATATTATAAAGTTCCAAAACTCCACACTTCGAAGAATTTCCAAGTGAAACCAGTCAATGTTAGCCTATGGAAGGAAATTCAAGTTACTGGTAAGTACGGTTAGAATTACTTTTCAGGGTCAGTGCTGGGCTAAAAGATGCAGCACTGAGGTCTCTCCTGATAACAGGTAAGTAAATCGGAATTCGTAGTTCTGCTGATTTTAGAGGAATATTTGTATGTTTCAAAAATCGACACTTAGAAACTTTTTCAGCAAAAAGCAGGCAATGATATCCTATGGAAGGAAATTCAAGTTACTGGTAAGTACGGTTAAAATTACTTTTCAGGATCAGTACTGGGCTCAAAGATGCAGCACTGTGGTCTCTCCTGATAACAGGTGAGTAAATCGGAATTCGTAGTTCGGCTGATTTTAGAGGAATATTTGCACAATGGTGAAGGAAGGGGGTGGGGCCTGAGGTGACATGTCTGCAAACACGCCCTGTGGCGCGTTTTAAGTTGGAGAATTAATTCCTCCTCAATCCCGAGAGTCCCTAGGGGCCAACTAGCCCACCAGATACCTCCAGTATGCGCCAGAGAGCTGCGTTGCAGAGAGGTGTTCAGAGGACACGCCCCTTTTTGCACCTCTCTGCAACGCAGCTCTGTGGCGCTTTCTGGATGTACCTGGTGGGCTAGTTGGCCCCAGGGACCCTCAGGATTGAAGGGGATTTAATTCCCCATCTTAAAACGCGCCACGAGGCTGTTTGCACACATGTCACCTGAAGCCCCGCCCCCTCCCTTCACCACTGTGCAAACGCGCCCGTGGCGCGTTATAAGTTGCCTGTAACGCAACCTCGCAATTATAGTCAGCTTATGCATCCCTTATACAATAAACAAAACAATTGCGTTGCTATTAAGTGCTTCATTGCTGCACTTCTCATACATTTTATCCACAGTTATTTACTAGTTCAACCAACCTTAATCATATTATCTCCGCCCAAGTGGGCATATTCAAAGTTATTTAATGTTTTTAAGGTCTTAAAAAACCATCTCCAGTATGTTCACGTTCGTGCTCATTCCTGCCCCAGGTTGGTTGAACTAGTAAATAACTGTGGATGCAATTGTTTTGTTTATTGTATAAGGGATGCATAAGCTGACTATAATTGCGAGGTTGCGATACAGGCACAAATTAGTGTTCGTTTTCAATAAAGTTTGATACGAATGAAATGAATTAGGTTACATGGAATGCCAAAATGCAGCAGTAAATGTTGTTAATGTATTTTTAAATATACATATTATTTTTTTGTGTTAATGATTAATGTTGTAACCGCAATTGATATTTATTTGAAATTTATAAGTAGGAGTGAAGAAACTCCGTATTGTGTGAAGTCTTTTTTTCATGTTTGTTATGAATCATGTGGTTATTTAAAGGACTGTGAGACACAGCAATGGCACTCGTGATCAAGGGACTTGGTCCCGAAACGCGTCGAGAGGTGTCTTGAATATGCCAATAAAATTTTGCTGAAAGCTTTGGTGTCCGCGGTTGCTGTGTTGGTAAAATTCAGCGTGGATTTTTGTATTTTGAGGCTCGCCCCCTCACCGCGGACCGCCATTACAAGAAGGAAGGGGAAAGGCGTTTCGGTGCTCACACGCAGAGTTTGAAGTTGTATTTGATGGTAACCCCTTCCCGCTGGGAAAAGAACTGATATTGTGCGAGGACTCGTGGAGCTACGGAGAAACGAGTAGATGCCATGAACCACAGCTCGGCGGAATTAGTATCCGGGTTTAATAATAAGATTGAGATCCAGCAAACGGCGAGTGAGACTGCATACTGAAAAGAGGGAGCGGTCTCGCTTCAGCAAATAAAGTAAAGAGCAGAAACATGGCGCCGACAAGGATTGACAAGCGCTTGGAAGTAGCGGATAAGTTATTTGAAAATTGCACAATGGAGATTACATCGGAAAATAACACGGCATCTAATGAGGGTATGATTTCACCTAACAAAAGAATGTTATGGGATAAGCTGTGGAAGGCTCTTAAAACTGAACAGAACAAATGGTGGGAGGCCACCACGCTTCAAAAATATATAGATGTCAGCAGAATTCCGAGAGGATTGAGAATTTTCACCACGCCGACCTTTAATGATCCGGATCCAGAATTAGTTAAAGAGTGGGCAAGCAACAATCATCAATGCTCAACGAATATGCTAAAAATGTTAGTGAAATACGCGAAAAAAGACTGTGAAAAACGAACAGGAATCATTGATGATATTACTCAGCAACTTAAAGCGCTCTGTGGAACAGAGGAGTTTCAAAAAGAAATGGAGAAAATGGACAAAAGTTTGGATAAAATTGAAGATGAAATAAAGATCAAAAACAAAGCAAGTTTCAACGGGATTTGATTGACTACCAGAGAGGACGGATTCTTACGTTTGCTAAGAAATACGATCAGCTACGAAGTGGAGGAGTTTTAACCAGCATGGCAGGCGTGAATCCGGAAGCACCCACTGACAACCAGGAGGAGCAATTTAGCTTTGAGAACTCCACCGATGGCAGCGTAGTAAGCACAAGTGATGTCTTAAGTGCTAAAGACTGCAGAGTATCAAAAGACAGTATTTTAATGGAGTTCAGTCTGGTTGCAAAAGGAAGACAAATGGGCAACAAACCAAATGTGCGTCGAAATCGTGGAAACGTAAACAGAGACGGAAGAAGAGGAAATGTATCAACGCCAGGAGAATCGGGAAGCCCGGTGGGAAGTCGCACAAGGGGCCAAAAGAGGCTGAAATAATGAACAGAAAAACGGTAATCAATCTATCTGAACGAACATTGAATGATGCAGAAGTAGAACTTTTATCCTTAGGTCTTACGTTTTGTCCCTCAAATGATTTTAACTACACCCAGAGTAGGATAGATCTGTTTTACTTTACACGGAAATTACGCATAAAAAAGTGGTATGCATCTAAAGTAAAAATGAATGTAGATGTTGAAAGACAGGTTCCTAGCAAAATGACAATTGCTGAAGGAGAGTTGCTTCACACATTGAATGTACTTAGTGAAGAGGTTTATGCTGAAAGTGATCTCGTCACAAGCCTGATGAATGAGAATGTACCCTTAAATTTGAGTGCACAGAGTCATTTTAAACCAAGATCTATTTTTCTCCCTCAGATTAAGAATGAGGCCATTGATGTTTTTGAAAAGGAGTCACTCAGGAACTGTTGAAATTATCTAGGAAGAGGAAATGGTCTAGGTGGAACAATGTAACGGAGGCACAAAAATTAGCAATTGAAAGTCTGAAGAATGACAATACAATAGTCATTAAAAAATCCGATAAAGGAGGAAATGTAGTTGTGTTGTCCAAATTGAAGTACATCGAGGAAGGGATGAGACAACTAGCTGATAATTGTTTTTATCACAGAAGTAACAGAATGGAATATGAGCATTCTGTAAGGCAATTTCAAACACAATTATATTATTGGCATAAGAAAGGACTACTAGAACAGGATGAGTTGAGATTTTTGGAATGCAAATTCCCTAAGCTTCTGGCACTTTACTTATTGCCAAAAATCCACAAAGATAAACAGAATCCACCGGGGAGACCCATTGTGTCTTCCCGGGGCAGCTGTTTAGAGAATACCTCCAGATATGTGGATTATTTTTTGCAAAGCTTAGTTAGTAAACTCCCATCCTATATAAAGGATACAGGAGATTTTCTTAGATGTTTAGACATTTTTCAATGGAACAACAGCTATTCATTGTTAACACTAGATGTGATGAGCCTCTATACATCCATCCCTCATGACTTAGGCCTTAAAGCATGTAAACATTTCCTCAAAGAAAGATCAATCTCATACTTTCTACACACAGAGATGTTAATCGAGATGATGTCTATCTGTTTAAAACAGAACTACTTTCTCTTTGATGACAAGGTCTATAAGCAGACTCTCGGAACTTCAATGGGGACCTGCTTTGCTCCTTGCTTTGCGGGTCTCTATTTGGGGTTCTGGGAAGAGAAAACAGTTAAAGAAATGCCGGTGTTCAAGAGAGGGTAGCAATGTGGGTTCGTTACATTGACGACATTTTCTGTGTGTGGAAGGGGACTGAAGATGAAGCAGAAGAGTTTGTGAAGGCACTGAATGAGAATAGCTATAACTTACAATTTACCAGCAATTGGTCGAAAGAGTCAACCGAGTTTCTTGATCTTAAATTGACAATATTGGGAGACAAAATTGAAAGTGCCCTTTTCAGAAAAACCACTGCTGGCAATAGCTTGTTGCATGCGAGGAGTTCGCACCCAAGGCCTCTTGTCAGTAGCATACCTCTGGGGAATTACTGCGAGCCAAACGGAACTGCAGTACAATGGAGAGTTTTAAGGTGGAAGGAAAAAAAAAAAAAAGAATGGTGGAAAGATTTTTTGAGAGAGGGTACACACAATCAATCATCGATAAGGCTAGAAGAGAGGTTGATAAAAGAACAAGGAAATCCTTACTGGCAGTAGAAGAGAAAGACAGTGAAGTGGTAAACTCACAAGACAAGATTCGGTTTATAACTACGTTCAGCAGACAAGCTCCGGAGGTACGCAAAAGTTTGAACAGATTTTGGCCAGCATTAAGAACAGATAAAGATTTAGCAGAAAATTTAGAAGTGTTCCCTCAGATAACTTTCAAAAAGGCTAAATCATTAAAGGACACTCTGTGTAGGACAGTAGAATCAGGCGTCGTAAGAAGTACAGGGACGCAAGGTTTTTACACTTGCAGAAGTTGTAAGGCCTGCAAAAACAGTAAAAATAGAAAAGAATGCATTTTGTCACCTAATTGCAAACCATTCAAAATTGTTAAACACACTTCATGCACTACTGAATATGCAGTATATGCACTGTTCTGTCCTTGTCAGAAGGTGTATATAGGGAGCACTATACACAAAGCGAAGATACGAATATTAGAACATTTGCGCGCAATAAAAAATGCAGATAAACAATACCCGGTTGCGCGGCATTTTCAGAGTCACCACAGCCAAAACAGCAATTTATTGAGCTTTTGTGTATTGGATACAGTGAAAACAGATATAAGAGGAGGAAATAGAGTGCAAAGTTTGCGCCGGTTAGAGTCAAAATTGATAATACAGTACGGAACAGTGGTGCCGGTAGGCCATAATATTGATGAAGAACTTGCAGTACACCTGGGGTGAAGGGACCAATAGGTAACAAAAAAGCGTGAGGAGATATTAGTGGTCAAGTCGGGTTCAGAGTGTAATTCTTCCTTCTTTTTGGTAAAAATGTTTAAAAAATTTTTTTTTATTATTTTGATGATGTTAAGTAAATGGTGCATGAATTATGTTAATACCAATGCTGATGAGTCAGTTGTAGATTTGTTGTCACTGTAGTTGTGTGTTTTTTGTTAAGAGGTAATAAGGGTGATTCACAATTTTGTTAATACAATGTTTTATGTTTTATTTCTTTTTAGATTTGAGTCCGCGGTTACAACAAAGAAACGCAAGAGAGTAAAAATATCTTTTTTATGAGGTTGCTATGAGTTAAGTGATGCAATGAGAGTAGTGCATTTAAAACCTGAAGCGCGAGCAGAATGTAAATATTAAGAGATAAATTGGTACAGCAATGATTAGTTGTTAAATACAGCAACCAACATGCCCACTGGGGCAGGAATGAGCACGAACGTGAACATACTGGAGATGGTTTTGTAAGACCTTAAAAACATTAAATAACTTTGAATATGCCCACTTGAGGTGGAGATAATATGATTAAGGTTGGTTGAACTAGTAAATAACTGTGGATAAAATGTATGAGAAGTGCAGCAATGAAGCACTTAATAGCAACGCAATTGTTTTGTTTATTGTATAAGGGATGCATAAGCTGACTATAATTGCGAGGTTGCGTTCAGGCACAAATTAGTGTTAGTTTTCAATAAAGTTTGATACGAATTAAATGAATTAGGTTACATGGAATGCCAAAATGCAGCAGTAAATGTTGTTAATGTATTTTTAAATATACATATTTTTTTGTGTTAATGATTAATGTTGTAACCGCAATTGATATTTATTTGATATTTATAAGTAGGAGTGAAGAAACTCCGTATTGTGTGAAGTCTTTTTTTCATGTTTGTTATGAATCACGTGGTTATTTAAAGGACTGTGAGACACAGCAATGGCACTCGTGATCAAGGGACTTGGTCCCGAAACGCGTCGAGAGGTGTCTTGAATCTGCCAATAAAATTTTGCTGAAAGCTTTGGTGTCCGCGGTTGCTGTGTTGGTAAAATTCAGCGTGGATTTT